>CM077343.1:72428489-74828489 GCA_039655645.1 Ammopiptanthus mongolicus
TCCACCCTATCTCCGACAGATTGGAACATATATGAGCATGCTAGTCTACGTAAGATTAAATAATTCCGCAAATATACGTTGCATCTGCTTATTGATCTATTATAAGAAGCAGAATCAACCCAAGAATTGGGAGAAATAAAGATAAACGAGGTGCTTTATGTAAGAGCAATGATATATATTGTTGGAAAATATAAAATGTCCTACATCGATCAGAAATGAGATAACTAAAGTGAATATAATGCTTGGAGTGTACAAATGTGCATTTTGAACAAAGCTGGAACTCTTAGGCACAAACCCACATGTTGAAGACATGAATATATATGGAAGATATTCATACCAGGATCAAAGCCTTTATTGTCTTTCTGTCAATTGGGAAGCCAATAGTGTCATTCTTTTGGATCGAAAGGAAAACATCCACAAAATCATTTTGGTCCTCGCTTTCTACATCGACATGATCATCACAACCTAATTTCCTTGACCAACAATTAATGTGCTCCTCAATTACTTCTTCTAAAAACTCATCCAAATGTTTAGCCACTCTTTCAGCAACACCATAGGAACCATTAATTTTTCTCAACCAATCAAGCCAAGGTATATAGTCCCCTACAGATATAACCCCCAATAACTCCCCTAACTCGAACAACAGCTCCTGAAACTTCCTCCCTTTTTCTCATCCATGGTATCTCCTTCCCAAAACCACCCTACACACTATATCATTTGTAACATTAGACAATAACTCAGTTAAGTTCACTGCCAAGAAAGAATTAGAACAAGAGTACTCCTTAATATGTTCCACCATTTTTGCAGCTTCTTCCTCTCTCACGCGACCAAAATATTGGACCCTTTTGTTACTAAGAAGGTGTAACACACTGACACTTCTTGTTTGCCTCCAGTATTCACCGTATGGAGCAGCTGCCATGTCTTTGGAATCATATAAGAGGATGTCAAATGTTACGAGTCCCACATCGGGTGGTTAACGAGCCTGGCCATTGCTTATATAGCTAGGTAGACCACCCCCTCATAAACCGGTTTTTGAGGGGACCATTCAGATGCCTAAATTCTTAACATGGTATCAGAGCCACGTTCTGTCTGATGGTGTGGATAGTGCCGCTAGCCCTTGCTTGTGATGACGAGCCTAGGCTCGAGAGGGCGTGTTGCGAGTCCTACATCGGGTGGTTAACAAGCCTGGCAATTGTTTATATAGTTGGGTAGATCACCCCCTCATAAGCCGGTTTTTGAGGGGGACCTTTCGAATGCTTGAATTATTAATATGGTATCAGAGCCACGTTCTGCTCGGTGGTGTGGATAGTGCCGCTAGCCCTCGCTTGTGGTGACGAGCCCAGGCTCGAGGGGGCATGTTGCGAGTCCCACATCGGGTGGTTAATGAGCCTGGCCGTTGCTTATATAACTGGGTAGACCACCCCCTCATAAGCCGTTTTTTTAGGGGATCATTGGGATGCCTAAATTCTTAACATCAAACATTTTACGTCGTGGCCTACTGGAGAAGACACTGTCATGTGTTTTCATTACCTCACGTGCTGCATCAGCAAAAGAGACCACGAGTACTGGCACCTTTCCAAAATGAAGCAACATTAAGGGACCATAGTTTTGAGCTAAAGACTGAAGTGTGCCGTGTGGGAACAAGCCAAGTTGGTGGAGGTTTCCTAGTAGAGGTAATCTTGGAGGTGAAGGTGGTGAGTTTCTCGTGGTTGCAGAATTGAAGTAATACCATTTGATAATTACAAGTAGAAGAATAAGGAAAAGTGGTAAGATAGTCATGAAAACCATAGGGAATGAATGGAGGCTTTTGTGTGGAATAAGGCTTAGCAGATAAGACTAATGAACTTGTGTTTTTGTTAAGTGTTAACAACTATATTTACTTCTGCCTGAGTCATTAGTTCGCTTTTTATAGAGTCTCATACCCTCTCGTTGCCAATGGTTCTCCCAAATCAAAGAGTTAGGCGCGTAAAACAAATTAAAACTAGATTGTGACCCATGCGTTTCTATTGTTTTGAAATTTTGTGTTCAATTGGGATTAATTTGATAATAAATGAGATGGTAATAAAAGACAATATTTGTGTGAAACAATGAAAGGTAATAGAAGAGTTGTTTTGAATTACTGTAAATTTAAGTGATTGAATTACATATTTTGAAATTTCATTCAATCATGCTTATTGATTTTGATTTCATCATGTTTTTTTTTTTTTGCATTTTTCCTCTTGGTCTCGCTATTGTTATTTGTAACTTCTGTTTTATCCTTTTTGTTTCTCCCTTATGAGGATTGCTTCTTCATCAGAGGATGTTATTTTATGCATTTTTTTGTTGAACTTTTGCTTGTTTTGCACTTGATACTTGGCTCTTTATCTGATGATACTAGGCAATTGATTGGTTGGTTGTCTTTTTAATTTGCTTTTGAATACTAGTTGTTTTTCTTTTTCTTTTTCTTCTACTTCTTCTTTTGATGTTGCTTCTTTATTTTCTTTGGTTGTTATTATTTGGGGGTGAATTGGGCTCCTTATTGTAGTAAAAAATTGTTAGTAGTTGAATTTGTTGAAGGATTTAAACAGAATCCTATAAACCTAGAATCAATTATAGACACAAAATTATAGCATATTAAACACATCCATATTAGAAATAGATCAAGAATGTGTACCTTGCATGATCCTGGGATCCATTGTTGTTTAGCAAGGAAAAGACAAAGGAGATCCTTGTGTGAGAGAATAACTTCCCTCTACCTGGTAAGCTTCTGTATATTCAACTGCTTAATGGGGAACAGTTTTATTTCTTTACCAGATGAGAGTAGCGACCTCTCAACAGGCTAACAGTGAATAACTCAACCCATCACGGGCCACTCACAACAAAAAGCCCAATTACAATATTCATAAATTCACCAAATGCTATATCATAAACCATAATAACAAAAATTGATATATTAATGATTTAACAATATTTTAATTATTGATTAATGCTAATCCATATAGGATATATATTTGCATTGAAATTCAACAATTCTTCCACTTGGATAGCATTAGTCAATCATTAAAAATATAAGAATCATTAAGACTGGAATATCAATTATGGCCCAAGCACATGTCAATCAACATTCTAAGAAACATGAGCTTTAACACTGCAGAAATAGTATCCGATAGGGAAGTAAATCATACATGTTAAAAACTCACATCTCACATAAAGAATAATGAATATGGAAAAACATAATTAATTCAAACAAATATGCAATCCAATAACGGTCCAAGCATCTGAAAATGCTATAAGAGATATGATAATAAAAGTGACGTCATCTCATACATATCTCATAAGAATTACTAAGTAAATTTATAATTTTCAGACTCCCACTAACCCAAAACATCAAAAGACTTTACTAAACCCATATGAGCTACATGATTCTGAAAAGCTCCAACAGTTAAGCCTTTAGTTAGTGGATCTGCTAACATGTTTTCTGTAGCAATATGCTCAATACGAGTCTGAAACTCCAGAATTTTCTCTCTAACAAACAGATATTTAATGTCAAAATGCTTTGAGCGAGAAGAACTTCTGTTTTTATGAGAGAAATGCACAGCAGCAGTATTGTTGCAATATATCACAAGTGGCCAAGATATGCTTTCAATAATATGAAAGCCAGAGATTAAGTTTTTTAGCCACATGGCCTGACAAGTAGCCTCATAGCAAGCGACATACTCTGCCTCCATGGTAGAAGTAGCTGTAAGATTCTGTTTAACACTCTTCCAAGAGATAGCTCCTCCTGCCATAATAAAAATAGAGCCGGAAGTGGACTTTCGGTCGTCAGGGCAACCTGCAAAATCAGAATCAGAATAACCAATGACCAGAAGTTGATCAGACTTCTTATAGGTCAACATATAATTCTTGGTTCCCAGCAAATATCTCAAGACCTTTTTCACGGCTTTCCAATGACCCAAACCTGGGTTACTCAAGTATCTCCCTAAAGCATTAACAGCAAAAGCAATATCGGGACGAGTACAAACTTGAGCATACATTAAACTGCCAACAGTGGAAGCATAAGGGACTTTTGCCATTTCAGCTATCTCTGTATCATTTTGAGGATATTGGGATTTAGAGAGTTTATCACCCTTTTGAACAGGTGCAACACATGGGGAGCAAGAATGCATGTTAAACCGCTTGAGGATCTTTTCAATATATCCTCTTTGAGACAATCCAAGAATGCCACGTGACCTATCACAAATGATTTGGATGCCTAAAACAACAGAAGCATCACCAAGGTCCTTCATATCAAAGTGGCTACTCAACATCAATTTTGTCTCTATCAAAAGTTTAACGCAACTTCTAGCAAGAAGAATGTCATCGACATATATTACAAGAATTATAAAATTTCTCCCACTAGTCTTCAAGTAAATGCACTGATCAGAGGCATTTTCCTCGAAGCCAAAAGAAATGACGACCTGATCAAATTTCAAATACCATTGCCTTGATGACTGTTTTAGTCCATAAATGGACTTTTTGAGTTTGCAAACCAAATGCTCCTTACCTGATTCAGCAAACCCATCAGGCTGAACCATATAGACATCCTCAGCTAGATCTCCATTCAGAAAAGCCGTCTTCACATCCATTTGGTGAAGTTCTAAATCAAAATGAGCTACCAAAGCCATAACAACTCGAAAAGCATCTTTTGTAGAGACCGGTGAGAAAGTCTCCTTATAATCAATGCCTTCTCTTTGACTATAGCCTTTAGCTACTAGTCTAGCTTTGTACCTCTCAACTTTACCATCTGGACTACGCTTGGTTTTGAAAACCCATTTGCACCCAACGGGTTTGCAACCAACCGGCAACTCTACGAGATCCCAAACAGAATTATGAGACATAGAAGACAATTCATCATGCATAGCATTTAGCCAATCAGAAACATGAGTTCTAGAGATTGCCTCCTCAAAAGTGATAGGATCATCGTCATCATGAAGATCAAAATCATGTTCATGCAGATATACAACATAATCATCTGTTATAGAAGGCTTGCGTGCTCTCTGAGATCGCCTTAAAGGGATTACTTTAGCAATGTCATCAGGTTCCTGTTCATCAGCTGGTGGTGCCACAACATCATTTTCTCCTTGAAGAGCCTGATCATCATTTTGCGTATCTGGAACCATGATATCAGCAGGGAGAGAAAAAACTGGTACAGGGACTATGGTCCGATCTTCTTTAAGATTGACTGGTCGTGGTGTATGGCTCCCACTATCCAAATCATCCTCAAAGAATATCGCTCGGTCAGACTCTATGACTCTCACGGAATGAGAAGGATAATAAAATCTACAACCTCTGGAGCCTACACAGTAGCCAATGAAGAAACCGCTAACAGTCTTAAGATCAAGCTTCTTCTGCTGAGGATTGTAAGGTCTAACTTCTGCTTTACAACCCCACACATGAAAGTGTTTCAAACTCGGCTTCTTTGCAGTCATCAGCTCATAGGGAGTTTTTGGCACAGACTTGCTGGGTACTTGATTAAGAATGTACACAGCAGTCTTCAAGGCGTCTCCCCAAAGAAAATCTGCCAATGATGAATGACTCAACATGCATCTCACCATATCCAGAAGTGTGCGGTTGCTTCTCTCTGCAATTCCATTCTGCTGAGGAGTACCAGGCATATTATATTGAGCTTCAATTCCACATTCATCGAGAAATCTAGCAAACGGTCCTGGGTTTCTTCCAGTTTCATCATATCTGCCGTAATACTCACCACTTCTGTCAGACCTCACACATTTAATCTTCTTCCCTGTCTTCAATTCAATAGCAGCCTTGAACGATCTGAAAGAATCCAAAGAACTAGATTTTTCGTGAAGAAGATCTATCCAACCGAATATGGAGAAGTCATCTATGAAGGTAATAAAATACTTATATCCGCCCATGGCAGTGGGTGTAATAGGTCCACACATGTCAGTGTGAATCAGCTGCAACACATCATCACACTTGTTTGCTCCTTTATTCCTAGTTTTGGCTGTGAACTTGCCTTTAACACAATCAACACAAGTGTCAAAATCAGAAAAGTCAAGGCCATGAAGAATACCTTCCCTAACCAGTCTTTCAATCCGGGGCCTAGAGATGTGCCCTAAGCGTCTATGCCGTAGCATAGAAGAACTCTCATCAGTCCTACTACGCTTATTTCCAACAACAGAGTTAACAGACATATCATTCAAATTCAGCATATATAGCCCATCAGACAAAACTCCTGAACCAACTGCAACAGAATTAAAACAAACAACAACTTTTCCATTACCAAATTCAAAAGTGTAGCCACGTCTATCCAAAGCTGAAATTGAAATCAAATTCCTTCTCATGGAAGGTACATAAACAGTATCTTTCAACAATAAAGTATGACCAGAAGATAAATACAAGGTAACTACTCCTATTTCTTCCACTGATACTCTAGCTCCATCTCCCACAATAATCTTGGATTCAACATTACTTGGCTTCCTCAGACTTGTGAACCCCTGTAAAGAATTCATAACGTGAATGGTTGCACCTGAGTCAAACCACCAAGTATTGGGAGCAACATCAATCACATTTGATTCAAAACAAGCTAGAGCTAGGAGTGTACCTTGCTTCTCATGTTTCTTTTCAGAAAATAACAGTCATCCAACTTATGGCCAAACTTCTTGCAATACTTGCAGCTTCCCTTGAAGAAATTCTTTTTAGGCTCCAAGTGTTGAGATACTTTCCCTCCTTTCTTCTTGTCATGTTGAAACTTGCCTTTGTGACCTTCTTTTTCTCATATTTAGTACCAGAAGTAGAAGCAACAAACTGAACACTGTGTGATTTCCTTTTCTTTATAGACTCCTCTTCTTGAGTAACAATAGCAATCATCTCATCAACTGTCCATTCATTTTTTTGAGTGTTATAAGAGGTCTTCAGAACATCAAATTGAGAAGGGAGTGACTCCAGAACCTGCCAGATTAGATAACTCTCACCGAGATCAACCTTGAGAGACTTTAGTTTATTAAAATAGTGAACAAACTTCACGATGTGCTCACGAACTCCACTAACACCATCATATTTAGTCTTCTAAATCAAAGAAAGATACTGGCCTTTCTGAGCCTTTTCAAAAGTTGTGAATTTCTCACCAATAGATTTCAGAAAATCCTTAGCCTTCTTGCTCTCTGGAATGCTCTGTCTGATTGATTTCTCCATGGTGTACTTCATCACCATAAGACACACCCTGTTTGAGTGCTTCCATTTTTCACGAGAAGCCTTGTCAGCAGCAGTAGACTCAGCAGTAAGAGCAGCAGCCTCTTCTTCTCTCAAAGCCAAGTCCATATTAGTGATACCCAAATACAGATCCAGAGATTCTTTCCAATCCTCAAAGTTTGTCCCATTCAAAGTCTTGACAGAAGTCAATTGCATAGGCATAGAGGCTGGCATCATAACAACAAAGGAAACATTAATATGCACAATGTTGTCATGCAATAAGAGAATTAAATGGTTCCGTATGCACAACCGGAAAAAAAAAATGCCTTTTAGAAAAATTTCTTACTTACCATGGTCCCGCCTAAGGGTCCCGAACCATAATAATTAAGAAATATCATAATACAATGCATAGATAGGTTACTCGAAAACATAATTGACATAAGCATAAAACAAAAGCGCATTGTACAACAAATTACATTAATAACAACACACCGATGGGGTATAATCATTATTAATGCAATAAAAATGATTAAAAAAAATCATTCAAATCACAAAATTTGCATAATTGTACCCACGATAGGTGAGCTCACAATTATACAAAACATCATCAATTATACTCAATAGAATAGAATATAATAAATACATATCATGCATAATAAAATATTCAATTCACTTATAAACCAAAATAATTCGATGACGATGACACATTATCAAGGAGAGTATCATATATCAAAGTGTCAATAGTAAAGTAAGGAACAGTCACAAAAAAATTACAGGCCAAATAACTGAGAGTATAATATTTTAAAATACAAATTATTTTCGGATTTAGCATTATAAAATATTTATGGGTGTCCAAAAAAACCCAAAAAATTATCAAAATCCCAGAAATAATTAATAATTATTTTTATAAAAAATAAAAAAATTTTGGGCTCTGGATGTGGGTCCACTCGCCCCACGCTCTGGGCCCCGCGTCTGGGCGTCGCAAGGAAGATCATCTTCCTCGCCCAGCTTCCAGAATACGGGTTGTTCGACCCGTTTTTCCGACCCGGTTCGATCTCTCAATCCAGGCGACGAAAAACCTCCAAATTCTGGGTATAAGGTCGCACTGTTGCGACAAGAGAAACCCCTCGATTAATTTTCCAAATCGTTCGTTGATGATGGAGGAATCGCGTTCGAAAGAAAACGCAAAAACGGAGAAAAAACAACGCACTGGATCTCCGAAAATACTTGATGAAATTTTCTCATTTTTGAGTATGTGATTCGTGTGATAGTGTTTAAGGAAAGCCCCATATCAATTTGGAGATTAATCAACCAAAAAAAAATCAACGGAAGTTAGGGTTCATGAAAGAAAAAGGGTACACGAATTTCTGATTTAATCATGTAAAAGGAAAAGATTAATAGCCATAATCTGTATCTACATTGCTCTGATACCAATTGAAGGATTTAAACAGAATCCTATAAACCTAGAATCAATTATAGACACAAAATTATAGCATATTAAACACATCCATATTAGAAATAGATCAAGAATGTGTACCTTGCATGATCCCGGGATCCATTGTTGTTTAGCAAGGAAAAGACAAAGGAGATCCTTGTGTGAGAGAATAACTTCCCTCTACCTGGTAAGCTTCTGTATATTCAACTGCTTAATGGGGAACAGTTTTATTTCTTTACCAGATGAGAGTAGGGACCTCGGCTAACAGTGAATAACCCAACCCATCACGGGCCACTCACAACAAAAAGCCCAATTACAATATTCATAAATTCACCAAATGCTATATCATAAACCATAATAACAAAAATTGATATATTAATGATTTAACAATATTTTAATTATTGATCAATGCTAATCCATATAGGATATATATTTGCATTGAAATTCAACATTTGTTGTAAAAGAAAATAGTGTTAATAATTTTTAGTATGGAAATATGTCTAAATTGTTTTACCTGTTTGATAGGTTTGTGGATGACTTGATCCATTAGAATGTTATTTAGGACGAAAGTCCTTATGACTATGTAGTTTTTTCGACTCTTCTTTTAAGTACTGATATGTTAACCTTATTTCAAAAGTAATGATGCATTGACAAAGGTTTCGTAATATTGATAGTATATTTGTGCTACTCCCTTGTTGCAAGAGTTGAGATGTTGTGTTGAAGAGTTTTTGTGCATCTTTGTCAAACAATGTCAATGTTGATGCTGTCGTTTCATCCGACACTTTCAAATGAATCATGAACATAGAAATTTGTACTTATGTTATAATTGTAAGGTTAATATGTTGAAACTAAGAAAGAAAGCATTTGATATGTCTTACCTTGGTGTTGGGTACTTTAATGACTTTTTACTTGTGGGACACAAATATTAATCTCCTTTTTATATTAGTTTCTTCATGCAACTTTCACATCGAATATAATTTTATCCAAATGTGACATCAATGTCTATTATGGTTGCATGTATTGTGAATAACTTTTCTTTTTTTATGCAAAGAAATGTTATTTTTTTTGCTAATTTCGTATTTGTAGTTTGTTAAATGGAGATTATAAATTGGTCAATGTACCTGCGTAATTGATTCCCACTTCATGACCATTATATTTTACAAAGTTGTTCTATTTCTGACCATTCTTTTTTTCGGTGTAGTATTGGTAAATTCTTGACTTGGGAGCTCCCTTATTTCTGCTTCTTCTTTAGTCATCCAGTGGAATGAGCTATTATCCGAAGATTTATACTTTTTAACAACATATTATAGAATAGTAAATAATATGAATTTAATAGTTACTGACTTCAGAAACAAAGTTATATATTTTTTTTGGATATTGTAATTCATTTGAAAGAGTTGAATACAACATATTATGCTATTAGGAGCTGTGATTAGTTTGTTCATATTTTTTAATCGATAATTTATTTTTTATTTGATTTATTTTTGTAGAAGTTATTTTTGAAAGTTTAGTTGTTATTCGTATTATTTTTTCTGTCAGTTGTGGGGTTGAGTGGTGTTAAACAAATATGAAAATTTTAAAGGCTATTATTATTTGGTGTGTAATTTCATTGTTAAATAATTTTTTTGTAATTATTTTTTGAAACTCACTATACGTTTTGATCAACTTTTTTTGTCTGCTTTCACAAGGAGTACCCCTAGTCGTTCAATGAGACTAATCTTCTTCGGAGGATATGAAGGCACATAAGGTGGGATGCCCCCCTCCCAATCAGATTTTTTTCATGCACAAGAGTCAGGAATCAAATCCTTAACCATTTGCTTAAAGGACTCGAGCCCATTGTCACTCGGACCAACCTTGATTGGTTAGAAACTCATTATATGAATTTGAAAAATACCAACTTTTAATTAATTTTAATGTAGTATTAGTTATTAATTATATGAGGAGAGTTTAATTTTTTGAATTAATAAGAAAATAAGTGTTGATATAACTTATTTATATACACAAGGTAATAATGTTACTTTTTTGAAAACATAGTTAATATTTATAAATTAATTTAATTTAATTGTAGTTGATCAACAAGAATAGAGTTTTTTTAATAGAAGATAAAAAAAATTTATTTTAATAGGACTATAATAAGATGTTTAAAATTTGAATAAGTAATTTTAGTATTAAAGACACAAGTATAGTTGAAATATACAAATACACATTAGATAATAAACTGGAAAAGTGTTATGATAAAAGTTATATATATATGTATTTTTTTTTAACTATTTTTTAGAGAAATGGTTGAGATATGATAATAACAAAACGATTATAATATAAAGTAAAAATTCAAAAGGACATAAAAGAATTGCTTGTATATTACCTTTTTGTAAGCTGTTGGAATTCTGACTAGGGACGGATTCAGGGAAGGGCACCTAGGGGCTCTAGCCCCTCCCTCCCTAATGCCTTTTTATTAATAATTGATTGGTATATATAATATTGACTTTTTATTTTCAAGCATTTACTTATATAATATATCAAATATTTGCTAATTTAATTTTAAAATTTAAAAGTAAAGGAAAAAAAAAAAAGAAGAGCTTAATTGGTAAGCACGGTCAGTGTAAAGTTTTTTACACTGTCAATCAATAAGACTTCATGGTATGAGTGACTTTTAAAGTAGTTAAAATAAAAGTCAAATATTTTAACTTATGCGTCAATTTTTAATTGATTAATATTGTAAAAAATATTTACATTGATAGTACATATCAATTAAATCCAAAAAAGAAATAAACATAAAAATTAATATAATGAATGACATAAATTATTTAAAAAAATTTATTACTCAATATTTGTTATTAATCATTTTCGCTCCCCGTTTGATAGACTTCTGGATCCGTCCCTGATTCTGACCTATGTAAGTTAATATAAATCCTTGTGCTCAAAGTAGATAATTGATTGAGTATTCATTTGTAATTAGGAAAATAAAATATTTTTTTTCTGAATGTACGAAATTATTGTATTATATGAACTAAATTGGAATATGAGTATAATATAATCTTACCTCTAAATTTCTTAACCAATGTAGATGTGATTGCAATTGTCTTTGTCCCTTCGCTTCCTTTTTAATTTAGCAATATTTTTTCAAATTCTGTAGTTATGTTCCTTCACAAAGTCACTTTGACAATTTCACTCCTGCAAACAAAATGTGAAGATAGTGTGGCGTCATTGGTTAACTTGAGAATGTGTCATGAAATTGCAATATAGGTAGTTAATTTTTCTTAAATTTTTAAAATAAAAATGTCTTATTGTTTTCAGTTTCAGCCTGCTTATTTTTGAAGGCTTGCCAACGACATATACTTCTTCTTCATGTCTTAAAGCATGAAGTGTCCCGATGATGTCTGAAACGAAACAAGTATATTATTAGCATCATTTGTATTAGTTTGAGTATTATGCTTATTGTAACATTCTGAATTTTCACTTCATTAGACATTTTATTTTTAACAAGGTTTGGATGAATTATTAAAATATTTTCTCTTACAAGACATAAGAATTTAAAAATAAAACTAAGATGGGATAGAAATTATAGAGGAAAATATTCTGTGGAAAAAAAAAGGGGCTAAAAATGGGCTGAAAGCTATTAAGATAGTGTGTCGAAATTTATTTACTATTGAATTTATCGTGTTTAACAACAAGAGAATTTTGTGGATGTCTTAATTAGGATTTTATTCTAACAGCTAATCTTATAAAAAAAAAATAATAATACTGATAGTGTGACTCCATCAAAGTTGTAAGATATATATATATATATATATACACGAAATCTATACAACTTAATTAGGAAGTTACGTATAGTTTTTATATATACTAATTTAGTAAGCTATCAATTAATATTTATATGGGTACTACTATCGTTTATGTGTAACAACTATCTTAAGTTAAAAATTTGTTTTGTTGGATTTTATGTGTGCAATTGTTTGTGTAAAATAAATTATCATGTTGATAAATATTGTTTGTAAATTATTATTACTATTGGTGTGCATAATGATTGTATAGTTGTACTAAGAATTTATATGAGTGAAAAGTAATATTCTAAATGATTTTCTAGTTATTAAAATGTATCTATAAAATTAATTTAGATTGGTTATAGTTACCAATTCACCTAGAAATGCTTACCTATTCTTAAAATATTTTCTAAGAGACCATGCGGGGAAATGACAGGTGCATGGGGGATGATGTAAAATTTGCAACGTAATGTGTGTATGCACTGTGCTGTCAATAAATAAGAAAGGATAGGGATCAAGTAAATTTTGTGGGGGAAATTTTGGCCAAGTAGTAAGAAAAAAAATTTAAATTAAAATAAGAATTTTCAGTCTATAAAAACCCAGACCACTTCCCAACAAACTCGTCCCCTTCACTCTTCTTTCACTATCGCATGCTAATCCAGTCAAAGAAGCCCACTCTGATCCTACTCTTCGTAGCACACACCAAGGTAAGGGGGAGGGGGTTCATTATCATGAATGGAAGGTGGCAAATATGATCCTCTGTATTGTTAGGGTTTACCCTTACCCCTATAACATTTTTCTTTCTATTTTGACCCTTATTAGGGGTTGATCCTAAACACATTCTGGTGCCTATTTTACAAACACCACTATTATATATATCGGGTTTCTGTATAAGCACTATAAGAAAAAAGCTCATTACCGAGGGACTGGGCCATTTCTGACAGACGGCCGACGACCAAAAATCCGTCGGAAACAAGCTCCTCGGTAACGCACACCGACGGCCTCGCACAAAAGGTCATCGGAACGTTTCCGATGGGCAAAGCCGTCGGTAATATTACCGACGGTTAGACCGTCGGTAAGTTCTTCAATCATTACCGACGGCACTCTAATTTATTTTTTTAAATATTATTTATTATTTCCTACATTATTTAATGATAACACAGAAATGATAAAAGAGAAATAGAAATGCTAATCACAAGCAACTTAATAGAAATGCTAATCGTAAGCATCCATACCAGAATCACCAAAATTAGCAAGTTATCAAAATGAGGATGAGCAAAAACACATTTATAATGAAGGATTAACAAAATCAGAATTTAACATCAACAAGTTAACATCAAATATCCTAAATCAGAAACAAAAATTAATAAGAGGGAAGCATATAAAAAATACAAATACAAAATTAACAAAAAAAAAAAAAAGGAAGAGTGGTGGTGTCGCCTGAGATACCTATTCACGGTGGTGGTGTCGCCTGATAGGGAGGAGAGTGGTGGTGGCCGCTCCTGACAGTAGTGGTCGCGCCTAATGAGACAACCCCTTCCTAAGAGGTCCCATTGGTGACCTCACTTATAATTATTAGCGTTATAGCGTAGCGTAGTAGTATAAAATTTGCGGAAATATTATAATATACAATACACATTGATACTATAATAAAAGTATATATACATAATAGTATTGGCTCCATCAGTAGAACCTACAACACTGATACCAAATATAAAGTACTTCAGAGTACGAAATACATAAAAACTAAAAACATAACATTAGAAAAAAAAAATGCACTCCGACTTCATCTCTTGGCGCTCAAGGTCCCCCAGCATTGGGATCCGAGGCTCTCCCGGCAGCATCAGGCTCGGCAGGTATTCCGTCAATCTCCTCTGGAAACTACTCATCAGGGTCTTCTCGTACAGTCGAGAACAAAGAAATACAACATAGAAAAGTACAGGGGATAAGAAACAGTAATATATCATACATGGGAAAAACAGCGATATAAATAATCTATATAGATAGCACACTCACAAACACGACAGTTACAACCAAACGACTTCCGAATAATTTTTCCCTTAACTACTATCTCTCACACTCATGCAACTACCGACTATATGGACGCGATCATGACGCGACATCCCCAACGGATCAAGGTGTCCCAATCATCACTATGCCACCCCCATAAAGTAGGGTTCGGTCTAAAGCCCGCAGGCCCAAATCGTCTCATGGACACGACATATTCCCCCGCCCGCAGGCCAGGTTGGAATATTCGCCCGTCAACAACGCAACTTACGGTAACGACATGTTCCCCCTCCCGCAGGCTAGGTCGGAGCATTCACCCGTTAGTTCACAACTCAACTTTCGGTAACGACATATCCCCCCGCCCGCAGGCTAGGTCGAGATATGCGCCCGTCCGTCTACAATTCGACTAACGGGTACGACCACCTCCCCGCAGGTAAGATCGAAATCGCCTCTACGCCAAACTAATCAGTACGACCATCTCCCCGCAGGTAAGATCGAAATCGCTCGTATGCCAACACATTGATGAATAACAACTATGCAACATGAATCTCACTGACTCGTCTCATGATTAACACTTAGTGCCTCAACCACGACTTATATGCAACCACGACCAACTTTCATCCGGCTTAACCGGGTATCAACTCACATCACGACATCGACAGATCAACTATATCACTCGGTTGAGCACTACAACATATATATAACCTCGGCTTTCTCATCACACATTCATCACCCGATTTCTCATAAATCACTGCCCAGTTCTACTCAGACATCAACAGTCACAACAACATACACACAACATTAAGATCAATTTACAGATAAATCATGTTTAATCAATCAAGAGCATATAGTAAGCATAACATATATCACATATATCACATTGACTACCAATCACAGAGCATGCATCCTCAATATGCAGTAAAATCAACCTAACGGTCAAACGACCTCTAGTAGGGTTTGGATCGCCCTACGCATATCAATATATATTATTTAAAGCTTGCATCCCCGACGATATTGCGTTTCTTTCCCCCACCTTAGTGATTTTTCCCGGGAGATTCCGAATGCGGCTCCACAGCAGTCAATCGAGTGCGCAATCGAGCGTTCGAGTCCTGTCAGATTCTATACAGTAAAACACAGTCAGAAATTAAGATAATGAAACCATAAAATACCTAATCTCTAGGATTAGCTACTGCCCTTAATTAATTAAATAGGCTAGGGATATTGAAATTCTACCAACTCTTGGATCAATGACCCTTAAGCATACCTAATGCATAATCAATGATCAGTTATCAAAGATTTGAACCAAAACCCCTTAAACAAACAAAGTAGAGTTTCGGCCATCACCATGAAAAATAGGTGAGAGTTTGGTTTGGCCTCCTCATCCCTTGGATTACATGATTAAGGGATGAAATAGGTGAAATCAAGAACAAAGAACAAAGAACAAAAACCCATTTTCCTCCAAAAACCTATACATTCGGCCTTCCCTAGAAAAATATGCTAGAGAATTTATTTCATTACAAGCTCTTGGATTATGATAGTAGGGGATGATATTAGCTCATAGGAATTGGTTTGGTCTCAAAATGATTTTTCTACAATTTTCTAGAGATTTTTGAAGTTTAGATCTAGAAATTGCAATTCATGAAAATAAATGGAGAAAATAAATATTGAGAGCTCAAGGATGAAATCTATACCTTCTAGGTGATAGAGGATGATGAGAGGAGCAAATTTGCTTCACAAACCTTCTTGAAAAAGCTTGAGGAAGCTTGAGAAAAATGAAGTTGAAAATGGAGGAAGAAAAGAGAAATGGAGGAGGAGAAGAAGAAAGAAGGAAGAAGAAGAAGAAGATGAAGATGAGAGAGGAGAGAGGGAGCTCGAAAATAAGAGAGAGAAAGTGAGGGTGATCATGAAAATTTAGATATTTCTTAAGTTTTCTTAAGAGTTAAGAAAGGTAAAAAGGTAATTTAGTAAAAAGACCATGGGTAATTTGGTCATTTCACGTCCCGACATTTTGAAAATCCTCACGACACTTGTAGGAGTCCCCAAATGATTTATCATAGCTCTGGTATGAAAATCATTGGCTCAAGGTTCTCGAAAAACCTTAAGACAACTCAAATCGTCTACCCGATCGATTTTCTGTCCGAATAGAAAAATATTATTTTCATTTTCGAACGTTAGGACGAACTTTTTCGAAAATATAGGAAACGTGATTCTAAGACTAACTGTCTCGTTCACGGGTCCAAATTAGGTCTCGATAGCACTAAAGCACCACTGTCAAGCAAAAACCCAGACCGGGCTCCGTCTGAGTTTTCGATCCAAAACTTAACCATAGCCTCCTACGATAGCGTAGAGTGTGACTATGGCCTCGGAATAATTTATTTAATTTTCTAGACCCTCAAATAAAATACAATTACTTAAAACTAGTTAAATAAAAAGATTAAGAAAATTGGGGTGTTACACCTAAAAGGTAACAATTTTTTTTAACAAAATGAAGAGAGGCGAGCAGAGATGAAGCAAAATGGGGAAAATGGTCATACCTGAGAGAGGAGGCTGAGATGCTCGCTGTGGAGGGGGAGACGCTGGAAGTGTGGTGGCGGTATACGCAGAGAGGAGGCTGAGAGAAAGAAAACAGTGCATCAATGAATGAAGAGGAGAGGAGAGTATGCTGAGAGGGTGGTGGCGGTGGTCGCGGTGAGGAAAGGAGGCTGAGAAGGGAGAAGTAAATGTTCTGAGTGAAATGAGAGGGAAAGGTTACTGGACACGTATGAGTTATGCTTACTGACGGCCTTGCCCGTCGTTATTAAATAATTTCCCTTACCGAGGGCCTAAGCCGTCGGTAATAAAAAATTTCCCTTATTGAGGGCCTAGGCCATCGGTACTAATTTCGCTTACCGAAGGCCTAGGCCGTCGATAATAAATAATTTCCCTTACAGAGGGCCTAGGCCGTTGGTACTAATTTTCCTTACCAAAGGCCTAGGTCGTCGGTACTTAAAAGAAGTGACATTGTGTCCGTAATACCAAACGCTGCTTACCAACGGCCTAGGCTGTCGGTGCTGTTTAACTGCTCTCACCAACGGCCCAGCCTGTCGGAAACTCAGCAGGACAATTTTGGCACCTATTTGCACCAAAATTATCGAAGGGAGTACCGACGGGTTGTCCTTCGATAATGTTTATTCTCCTTACCGACTGTCAAGGCTGTCGGTAATCTGGTCAGTTAAGTATTCGCGCGATACCGACGGTCTAGGCCGTCGGAAATGATGAAGTTACCGACGGCCTTAAGGCCTTTTCGGTAAAAGGCCGTCGGTATACGCGGGTTTTCTTGTAGTGAAGTTTCGTTGACGTTTTTGCTATTAAAACTTGGTCACTGTTTCTGGTTTTTATTTGGTATAACAATAATAGTTCTTAACTCAGTTAGGGTTCTATATTGCTTATATGACTTTATTTCTAGTTTAATTTCATTTAACCTGTTCATTTTGTCTTGATCTATGGTATTTAATATACTTATTGTTGCTCTTGTTCCTTGATACTTAAAACCTTGATCAAAACAGGAAGTTTGTTTAGAAAATATAGTTAACCTCTTGTTAGAAACAAGTTAAATAAAAAAACAATAACAAAAAGATAAGGAAATAGAGAGAATCACACAAAGATATTATCTTGGCTCACCCATAACAGCGTTGGCTACATCCAGTCCTTGGTTGTATCATGATTTGCACTATACTTGATCAAGTTACATACTCAAGTATTCTTTTCACACCTAGCCTCTTTAAGCTCAACTTAACGACAAATATTATTTTCTCATCTAGCCTCTTCAGACTTTTAACCCTCAAAAAGAATAAGAAATAAATTGTTTGGATAACAAACAACAAGTCTTCTAGAAATACTCTCAGAGTGAATAAATATGAAGGTTTGGAAAGATTGCGTAATAAATTCTCTATTGAATGGAAATGATAGAAAAAAAGATTAAAGAATAAAAGAATGAAGAATTAATTAAGCAGAGTAAATGCTTGTCCTTTGTATGTGATATATATATATATATATATATATATATATATATATATATATATATATATATATATATGTGATGATGTGCCTCAATGATAGAAGCTGAGTTAGTTATTTCGGTTTTTTAGTTGTAACTGCTTCTGGCCAAAGTTAGTTACAACAGAATTGTTTAGCTTGTATCTTAGCTTGCTGATGTACACTCTATATATAGACGATTGATATATAGACGAGTTATATAGACGAGTGGTATAGACGATTGCTGTATAGACGAGTTGTATAGACGATAGACTATAGACGAGTTGTATAGACGATAGACTATAGACGAGTTGTATAGACGAGTTGTGAGGTTTTTCATGTACATTCTTTCAAGGTGACTCTTAGCAATTAGAGTATAAAAGAGATCGAGGGGTGTGAAAGAAGAAACACAGAGTTTGAACACAACAAGGCTTGCGGTACTGGTTTGAAGGCAGTGACAGTAACAAGGGTGTAATGATGTTCAAATGAAAAGGCCTTGATCTTGTAACTTCGATTATCATAGTGGATTCATCTTGCTCTCTTGCCCGTGGATGTAGGTCTTCACATTGAAGGCTGAACCACGTTAATCTTGGTGTTGATTCTTCCTCTAATACTTCTTATAGCTTTTGTATAATTCTGATTTCTTGCATAGATTCTGGTTGTGGTTGTTTATTGATTGCAGGCAATATTATTAACAATTGGCGCCGTCTGTGGGAAGGCAAACTGCAATCATGGGAACTACCAAATTCGACATTGAAAAGTTTAATGGAGCAAATGATTTTGGTCTTTGGAGGATAAAGATGCGCGCAGTACTGGTTCAACAAGGCTTGGTGAATGCTTTGAAAGGTGAATCTGCTCTCCCTGCCACGATGCCTGATCAAGAAAAGCAAGATCTCATCGAGAAGGCAAAGAGCACAATCATCTTGTGTCTTGGAGACAAAGCTCTAAGGGAAGTTGCAAGGGAACCTACTGCTGCGGCTCTATGGCTCAAACTTGAATCCCTCTATATGACTAAATCGGTTACCAATAGACTCTTCTTGAAACAGCAATTGTTCTCTTTCAAAATGAATGGAGAAAAACTCTGTTATGGATCAGATTGCTGATTTCAACAAGATTCTAGATGATTTAGAAAATTTAGAGGTGAAATTAGAGGATGAAGACAAGGCTTTAATCCTTTTAAGTGCCTTGCCTAGCTCTTATGAACACTTCAAGGATGCCATACTGTTTGGAAGAGAGCAGCAATCCATCTCTCTTGAGGAAGTGCAAACTTCTATCCGCACCAAAGAAAGTCATAAAAAACAAGGAATCAAGATTGACAATAATGCTGAGAGCTTGAGTATTATCAGAGGCAGAACTGAAAAAAGGGGATCGCATGGAGACAAGCATAGATCCAAATCGAAGAAGAAAACTCAAGGGAAGTTTAAATGCTTCCTCTGCCATAAGCAAGGACATTTCAAGAAAGATTGTCCAGAAAAAGGGGGCAAGAATTCAAAGCAATTTCAAGATTCTGGTAATGCTGCATTAGTTGATGCTTGTTATGAATCAGCTGAGGCCCTGGTTGTTTCAATCTCAGAGATTGAAAAAGATTGGGTGATGGACTCAGGTTGTACTTTCCACATGTGTCCTAGGAAGGATTATTTTGAATCTATAGACCTAAGTGAAGGTGGAGCTGTCTTTCTAGGCAACAATAAACCTTGTAAAGTTCAAGGCAAAGGATCTATCAGATTCAAAATGTTCAATGGCAAGGAAACCTTGCTGGAAGATGTAAGGTATGTACCCGAATTAAAAAGAAATTTAATTTCCATTGGTATGTTTGATAGCCTAGGATATTTCACATACATAGAGCATGGTATCATGAAAATAACTATTAATGATACTGTCATTGCTAAAGGTATAAAGAGGAATGGGTTGTATATTTTAGATGGTTCCATAATAATAGCACAAGCTGCTGTTGCGAGTTCCAGCATTCATGCATCATCTAGATTGTGGCATATGAGGTTAGGTCATGTAAGTGAAAGGGGTTTAATTGAGTTATCAAAACAGAATTTGCTAAATGGTGACAAAATTGATAAGCTTGATTTTTGTGATCATTGTATTCTAGGAAAATCTAAGAGAATCAATTTTGGGGTGGGAATGCATACTACCTCTAGACCTTTTGAATATGCTCATTCTGATTTGTGGGGTCCTTCAAGGACCATGACTCATGCTGGTGGCTCATATTTCCTAACTATCATTGATGACTATTCTAGGAAAGTATGGATTTTTGTAATTAAGAATAAAAGTGATACCTTTCTGAAATTTAAGGAATGGCACACACAAATTGGAACACAAAAGGAATCAAAATTGAAATTCTTGAGAATTGACAATGGCCTGGAATATCTTTCAGAGCAATTCAATAAGTTTTGCAGGGATTTAGGTATTCAAAGGCATAAAACGGTTGCAGGCACTCCTCAACAGAATGGAATTGCTGAAAGGATGAATAGAACAATCTTAGAAAGGGTAAGATGCATGCTATTGAGTGCTGGTCTTCCTAAGTCTTTTTGGGGTGAGGCTGCTGCTACAGCAGTGTACTTGATTAATAGGTGTCCTTCTTCAGCAATTGGATTTAAAACACCAATGGAACTATGGTATGGAAAGCCGGCCGACTACTCAAATCTAAAGGTTTTTGGTTCCTTGGCGTTTGCTCACACTAAGCAAGACAAATTGGGACCAAGGGCTATTCAATGTGCATTCATAGGATACCCTGCAGGGGTAAAAGGTTACAAGTTGTGGAGGATTGATTCTGGTGAGCCTAAGTGTATTATCTCAAGAGATGTTGTATTTGATGAAAGCAGAATGGCTATGATTGATAAGAATCAGCAGCAAGCCAGTGCTTCAGGTAGCAACACTGAGAGTGTTCAAGTTGAGGTGGAGTTTACTGAGCAGCAAGACAGCAATCCTCAAGACACTACAGAGGCAGAAGCTGGATCAGAAATGGTTACAGCAGAACCAGAATTAGCCAATTATAATTTGGCTAGAGACAGAGAAAGGAGAACAATTAGAGCTCCTACTAGATATGGTCAGGCTGATCTAATCTATTATGCTCTAAGTGTTGCCGAGGATCTTCAAGCTGATGAGCCAAGCAACTACAATGAGGCTATCAGCAGTGAAGACAGTGAAGCATGGATGACAGCAATGAATAAAGAGATGTTATCACTTGAAAAGAATCAGACATGGATCCTAATAGATAATCCTAAAGGCAAAAGGGTTATTGGATCTAAATGGATATATAAAAAGAAGGAAGGTATTCTAGGTGGAGAGAAACCAAGATTTAAAGCTAGACTTGTTGCAAAGGGGTTCTCTCAACTAGAAGGAATAGACTTCAACGAAATTTTTGCCCCTGTGGTGAAGCATTGCTCGATCTGAATCTTGCTATCCATTGTCACTCACTATGATTTGGAATTAGAACAACTTGATGTCAAAACCGCATTTCTCCATGGTGATCTTGAAGAAACTATTTATATGCAGCAACCTGAGGGTTTTGCCAAAGGTCATAATAAGGTTTGTCTTCTAAAAAAATCTTTGTATGGTCTAAAGCAAAGTCCTAGGCAATGGTATAGAAAGTTTGATGACTTCATGATAAGTCTTGGTTTTCAAAGATGCAATTTTGACAGTTGTGTGTATATTCTAAAAGAAAATGGTACAGTCCTCACTTATCTCCTACTTTATGTGGATGACATTCTTCTAGCAAGTTCAGATAAGTATCAGATTAACAAGCTTAAATCTGATTTAAGAAATGAGTTTGAGATGAAAGAACTTGGAGAGGCCAAGAGAATTCTTGGTATGGATATCAGCAGAAACAGAAATCAAGGAGAATTATTTCTGTCTCAGCTTGGCTACTTAAAGAAAGTTGTCTCTAAGTTCAGAATGCATGAATCAAGACCGGTCACTACTCCTTTGGGACAGAATTTTAAGTTGTCTACTCAAAATGCTCCAAAGACGGATGAAGAAAGGAAAAGAATGAGCTCTATCCCATATGCTAGTGGAGTTGGCAGCCTAATGTATGGGATGATTTGCAGCAGGCCAGATTTGGCATATGCTGTAAATATAGTGAGCAGGTTCATGGCTGATCCAGGGCCATTACATTGGTCTGCTCTCAAATGGATTTTGAGATACTTAAATGGATCTTTATCAGCTGGCTTGAAATTCAAAAGGAATCAGGATAACAGTGAACCAATCAAAGGTTATGTAGACTCGGATTTTGCTGGGAACATTGATACTAGAAAATCCCTTTCTGGTTATGTTTTCACTTTGTTTGGTACAGCTGTGAGTTGGAGAGCAATTTTGCAATCCGTAGTGGCTCTTTCAACAACTCAAGCTGAATTCATAGCACTTACTGAAGGTGTTATAGAAGCCATATGGATGAAGGGGTTGATTGATGAACTTGGGATAAATCAGGACTGCGTGACAGTGTTTTGTGATAGCCAAAGTGCTATCCATCTATCCAAGCATCAAGTGTATCATGATAAATCAAAACACATTGATGTCAAGCTTCATTTCATAAGGGATGTAATTGATTCAAAGCAGATTTCAGTTGAGAAGATTGCAACAGAGGATAACCCTGCTGATGCTTTTACGAAGTCTCTTTCACAAACTAAGTTCAAGCATTGCTTGGATTTAGTTGGTTTCTGTGAAGAGTAATTTCTTGGCAAGGGAGCATAGTCCATGGAAGAAGTAATCTAATATTGAGTCAAGGTGGAGAATTGTGATGATGTGCCTCAATGATAGAAGCTGAGTTAGTTATTTCGGTTTTTTAGTTGTAACTGCTTCTGGCCAAAGTTAGTTACAACAGAATTGTTTAGCTTGTATCTTAGCTTGCTGATGTACACTCTATATATAGACGATTGATATATAGACGAGTTATATAGACGAGTGGTATAGACGATTGCTGTATAGACGAGTTGTATAGACGATAGACTATAGACGAGTTGTATAGACGATAGACTATAGACGAGTTGTATAGACGAGTTGTGAGGTTTTTCATGTACATTCTTTCAAGGTGACTCTTAGCAATTAGAGTATAAAAGAGATCGAGGGGTGTGAAAGAAGAAACACAGAGTTTGAACACAACAAGGCTTGCGGTACTGGTTTGAAGGCAGTGACAGTAACAAGGGTGTAATGATGTTCAAATGAAAAGGCCTTGATCTTGTAACTTCGATTATCATAGTGGATTCATCTTGCTCTCTTGCCCGTGGATGTAGGTCTTCACATTGAAGGCTGAACCACGTTAATCTTGGTGTTGATTCTTCCTCTAATACTTCTTATAGCTTTTGTATAATTCTGATTTCTTGCATAGATTCTGGTTGTGGTTGTTTATTGATTGCAGGCAATATTATTAACAATATATATATATATACTTTAATCATTTCGATTCGTTAGAGACACTGTTCAGATAATGAGTTCTTTAATTCAAAACTTTTGAATCGTCATAAATGCGATAGAACTATTCTAGTCGTACGTACATTTATTGCAGAGAAACGTTGGTCTCACTTTTTCTAAAGGGACAAGAGAACGAGAGATTTCTAGCAGTGTAGCTTTGTTTCTCGACCAGCAAAGTTTCTATTTTGATGCAAGTCATAGGATTACCAGGCGAAAGTTTTCTTGCAGCTTCTACTAAAGGATATCTTCGTTTTCAACGAGGTACAATTGTCCATATATAACTATTTTAACTTTTGCAAGGAGATTCTCTTCAATAGGTAGTCGTTTGAGTCATTTAAGACTTTATCCTCAGATGCTCAGAAATTTGAGATTTATTAGACGTGTTCAAGTTTTGGACATATAGCCCTTTGCTTTATTAGACATGTTCTTCTTAGTTGCTTAGTTCTCATTGTTGGACACTTGCTTCTTGGACGCTTAATTTAGCAAGGCGTTAGACGCTTGGCACTTGACAATTGATTTATGGATAACTTCCTTTGACATCATTGGACACTTGATGCAATTCTATAGTCTTCATTGTTTGTAGACTTTATAAATACTTATCTTTGATTATAAGTTTGCATGCGCATCACCAATATTTATAAGATTCATTTAATCATACGTAATTTTTGAATTTATCAAAACTCAGGGTTAACAATCTTAAAGATGCTTGGAGACTCAACACAGGGCAATTCATCCTGAATGAACCTAGGTTCATTTCTGTATTTTACTAATGTATTAAATATTATTTTACTACATTAATATAATAATTTGTTAATAAATAATCAATTAATCAAAACATAGAAATTTTTTAATGTGTAGTCTTATGGCAAATATTAAGAGAATTTATTATTCTTATTCAATCTTCTTAATTACTTAAAAATGTCAAATTCTATTTCCTAAAAATTATTTGTTAATGCAATAATAACATCACGGTTATATCTGTCGGTTTTACAACGTGGGTAACACAGACAATGAGACACAGAAGAAGCTCGCTCTGACGACTGTCTTCATGGATCAAATCCAGCACAAGTTCGTCAAAGTTGGTGCTCTCAACCTCCACATTGTCGAAATTGGAACCGGTGAGAATCAATGCATTTTATTTCCATTTATTATTTTTTATCAATCAAAACCAAACACGCTTCTTGTCGGTGTTTCAGGTCCAAACGTCACTAGTGCAAAATAGCGCTTCTACGTCAGGATTTTACAACGGTTACTTTTGAACAGATGTAAAAAATGGGGCGGTGGCATGCTTGTATTATTTAGCACATCGTCAATCACTTTCTACAACGGTTGCTTAGTCATCCGTTGTAGAAATCACTTTCTACATCGGTTGATAAAGTAACCGTTGTAGAAATTCTGACCTCGCTCGAGTTGATTTGTGACAAGCACTTTCTACAACGATTGCTCTAGTAACCATTGTAGAAAGTTTGTTTCACACTTCAAACTCGTGCGATCTCTATTCCAACGTGCACTTTTCATCATACTCTTAAACCTAGAACTCTTTCCCTCCGTTTGGCGCACTGCACCACCACCATTTGGTACCACCACCACCACCACTGTTTGGCACCACCACCACCACCCTCATATTCTCCCAATGTCACTCTCACTGGTAGGAACTTACAGCACCTCCTCTGGCCATAACCTCTTCTAGCCATCGTCATCTTCTCATCTTCTAGGACCTCCTCTGGCCATAACCTTTTTTCCCTCTTCCTTCCTCCCTCTTTTCATCTTCCTCTCTTCTCACTGGTAGTGTATGATTTTTTGGAACTCTCAGAAACTTCCAGAGCACGACAGATAACCACCTCTCACTCTTTGCTCCTTACTCCATTGTCTTTTGCAAATTTCTGTGTGCTTAAAATTCTTCTCTAATGCTTACTATTTTTGCCTGGCTGAGAATCTACCCCATTTAAGCTTTTGTGCTTATAATTCTTCTCTAGTGCTTACTCATGAAGTTAGTAGTTACAATTTACAAATAGGTAAGGTAACAACTAACAATGATGTTTTATTATGTTAATAAATTGCAATGGCTGAAATAATAGGTAACTCAATGAAGGGAAAGCTTAAATTTTATAAATTAACCCATATCATTATTCAAACAAATCTAATAGGGCTTAATGAGATGTGATATACTAATTATCACAACAACCAGCCTCGTACAATATTCTTCTTAAAGATAACAGACAAACATTGATTTTTTCTTATCAAATCCATTGTGTTCTATTTGTATGTGACATTGCAATTAATCCATTGTGTTCTATTTTTATGTAACATTGGAATTAATCCATTGTGTTCTATTTATTTTTCAGTAAGACTGAATTGTTCTTGTTGCTAGCTACCCCTTGCTGCTTGTTGCTTCTATTTTTTTTTTTCATTTTTCAGCAAGGTACAACCCTTTCTACTTTTGTTTGTGTTTTTTCGTTATAAACTCATAATGTTTTCGCGAGATCATCATGAAGGGATATGAGAGAACATTCATACACGACCATAGGTTATGTTTTTTATTTATCCATATTGTAGTTATGTTTTTTTTTTTCTATTTATGGGAGAACATGCCTACTTTCATATTTTAATTATGTTTCTTTTATTTATCCATGTTTTACTAACGTATTATTTTTTTGTCTAAACAAGTCAGAGACTCAGCCGAGCATCCATCCTTCGCATAGCGGGTCAGACACTCAGGTGTCGTCAAGAAAGAAGGGTAGACGTGCCACAAAACTTAAAAAATTGACCCTCGCACGTATTAGTGATCAGAAGTTACATATAGACTTTGATGAGCTTGGACACTCGATAGGTCCAGAAGCTTCACGGTTCAAGACTTTTGTGGCCATCCAAGGTAAAAGTAGGGCTAGCATTCTTTATGAGGATTGGGATAGTGTGCCGGAGATCGTGAAGAACCAGATTTGGGAAAGTATCACGGTATATCACTATTACTATCTATGTTTGAATTTATTGTGTTTAGTCATATTCTTATTAGGGCTGGACATGGACCCAGGCCCCGCCCGAACCCTAAAAACCAAACAAAAAAACAAGTGGTCGGTGGGTCGGGTCGGGTCCACGGATCATCGGATTTAAAACTCAGTTCCATGTGGGCTCATACGGTCGGGCTCGGATTACTCAAAAAATTTTCGCCCACGACCGAAACCGACCGAACCTACTAACAAATCCTCATTTATTACATTTATCTATCATTTACGTTTTGGCCCATCTCTCTAGTCTCTCCAGATCTCATACCTTGACACCCTAGCCCTCTTCAAATCTCACCACTTCTCATACCAAGTCACCTCTCTCTCTCTCTCGTTACAAGCCTCCCGCCGCTGGCCGCTCTCACCTCTCTTCCTCTTCCGTGGCAGAGAAAGGTCAAATCGTGACTCTGAGTCCGTGAAGCACCTAGCCTAGCCATCGACACCGACCGCCTGTAGAAGTTACGAACTAAAGCTCTGTCGCCGCCCTCCTCCAACCAGCCAACGAGGCCTTCGCTCCAGATCTGCCAACGAGGTGTGGCATCCGCTCCAGATTTGCCAGCAAACTGCCGCTCGCCGCTGCTCACCGCGAACCATGACCAAAATATCCTCTCCCTTCTTTGTTGTTGCTTGTTAAGATCTATGCCAGATCTGCAAACGTAGTTGAAAGTTTGAAACTTTCTACATCAGATTTGTTGTAAATGTTGAATTTTTTAGTTTAGTTCTTTTGTTTGGGACTCATTCTTCTGCACCAATTTTGTTGTAAAGATTGAAATTTTTTGTTCAAATTTGATGCTTTCCGGGATTTCTAGGTTTGTTTTGTGTTTTTGATGTTAAAGTTTGATGCTTTCTAAGATTTCTGAGTTCTAACGAAGAAGAAGATTTCAAGATCTGCGACTTCGTTTCTTTCTGTCTGAAAGTTTGAAACTTTGAATCCCCTTCTTCCTCTGTTTTTTTTAATATTTTTCTTCTCAGTATTTTGTTCTCATTTCTTGAAGACTATTTTCTGGAATCGTCACCCACCCAACCTGCCCGTCAACCGCCCAACCCACCCGCCACCCTCCCAAACCGTCACCCAAACGGACGAAAACGGGTTCAATTTGTTGTGTAATGTAGCTCACCTACGATGTGCCGAATATTGAGCAAATGAAGAATAAATGGATTTCTTATGCGTGTGGGCGCTGGAGGCAGTTTAAGTCAGACCTGACTACCAGATTCATATATGAGTAGTCGGACAAAACTGCTTGTGAGATGTACCCGTTCCTTGATTAGGATACGTGGCAGAGGTTTGTTGAGATCTGACGAACCCCTGCCTTTGAGGTTAGTTGCAGTTAATTATAGTTTTTTATTGTATTAGGCAAATTTCTTTATTTTTACTGACTTCAGTTGTTTATGTGTTATTTATAACAGGAGAAAAGGAAAAAGATCCAGGCAATCCAGAAAAAGAATGTTCATCCTCACATATTGTCTCGTGGGGGCTATAAAAAACTTAGGGATCAATTGATGGAAGAACAACATCAGAAGGAATTAGAATGACAATCCGATCCTTCCCATGATCCTCCGGTTGTTGTTGATCCTCCAGCTGCACCCCCACGCCATGTCAAATGGATTAAAGCCCGACAAAAACCATCTGGGGAGTATACATCTGAGTCGACACGCATTGTTGCTGACAAGATTGTAAGTAAATATTCAATTTTAATTGTAATTGTAACAAGTTTACACATCGTCATACACATTTTGTGAATTTTATGTTGTAGGAGTCTTTGGTTGAACAATGCTCCCAAGGATCATTTGTCCCTAGTAGCTTGCGTCGAGATATCTTGGCTACCGCCCTTGGGAAGGAAGACCACCCTGGCCGTATCCTTGGTGTTGGAGTGTTTATAGGCGTGCCGAGGTACCACGGAGTAGGATCACGTCAAGGATCATTGACAGTTAGTGATTCTTTGCCCTCGCCGGAATGAAGTCACCTTCTTGTGTTCATTGCACCATACGCCACCTGCAGTTCTCAAGAAAGTAGTTGATATGTAAGCAAGCTTCTTTTATTCTTAATTTGTAATATTACATTCGTTTATCTATATGTATTAATATTTGATGTATCAATATTTGTTTATCACAGAGCTGTGCAGGCATGTAATAGCTTGGAAAGTAAAGTAGGGTCAAGAGTAAAAAGCCTCAATTGATTGGCCCACGTGTATGTAGTTTATCTGAGATTCAATTAGAGGTTATATATATAATAGTTATATAACCTTATATTAATTTATTGTTTATCAATTGTAGTCTTGTCGACAAAGTGGCGGCTGGGAGTGTGGATATTATGTCATGAGACATATGTTCACTATTATCTCCGCGAGTATTACTTCTCAATGGGCGGAGGTAATTATTAATAGAATTTTTAAGTACAAGAGTTAGTTAAATTATTATGTTTGTTTTATTACTTGATGAGGAGCAAAATGTTTAATTTAATTTTCTTATGTTATGTGAACTTGCAAACTTTCAACAATCCGCCTCTGCTATCTAACGATGATATTCAAGACATCAAGGAAAAATGAGCAAGCTTCTTTGTTGGCTACTGTTAAGATCATAATAAGAACTAGCGTAGATGTATTTAATTAGTTTGACATTCATATAGGTTTTGTAGGAAGCATATATATAGCTTAATTAGATGTATTTAGTTTTGACACTTTGTTGTCATGTTTGTACATATATCTCTGTTAAGACTGATTATATATATATATATATATATATATATATATATATGTTAACACTTGGTTTAGTATATCTGTTATTGCTGTTGAATTGGATCTAACTGGTTGTATAAAACTGAATGAAAAAAGGAAAGGGAAGAAAGGAAACAGAAGAGATTATTAAAAAAAAAAAAAAACACTTTCTACTACGGTTATGATCATAACCGTAGTAGAAAGTCACTTTCTGGATTACTTTCCTTCTTCCAGAAAGTCACTTTCTGCTATGTTGGTTACCATAACCGTGGTCGAAATGTAACTTTCCACTACGTTTCAACAACCATAGTGGAAAGTTCTCACTTTCTACAACGCATCATTCTACTACGGTGGTACAATCGTAATAGAAAGTCAAAACTAACCGTAGTAGAAAGTGCGTTCTGTAGTAATGCGTTCTGTAGTAATGCGTCGTCGTATAGCTGCACGGGTTCCCTGAGATATGGTACTCATGGCGGCACCAGATGATTGCGCTGGCTGATGCGGGACTTAGAGCAATTGTGTAACACCCCGACTTTCTAGTTTTCTTAATTAATCAGTATTTATGTTTGTATTTTATTAGAGGGTCTAGAGAGTGAAATAAATTAATCCGAGACCATAGTCACGCTCTAGGCTATCGTAGGAAGCTATAGTTAAGTTTTGGGTCGAAAACTCAGACGGAGCCTGGTCTGCGATTTTCACTGACAGTAGTGTTTTATTACTATCAAGACCTAATTTGGACTTGTGAACGAGATAATTAGTCTTAGAATCACGTTTCCTACATTTTCGAAAAAAATGGGTCCTGACCTTCGAAAATGAAAATAATAATAAAATATTCAATCGATAACTCGAACCGGGAGACGTTAGGAGCTGTAAAGGGATTTACCGGGACCCTCTAACGGACAAACTTGATGTCACATCAAGTCACATCACCTCGAGAAGCGTGCCATGACTCGACACTGTCATAATGACAAATGAAAATATTTGGACGCGAAAAGATCAAAATGCCCCTGATCTTTTTCCTAAAGGAATCCATGTCCCTAATTAAAATATCTAAAAAAGCAACCTCACCCACTCTTTATCTCTCTTCATTTTCGAGCTCTCGCTCCCCCTCTCGCCTCCAACTTCATCTTCCTTTCTTTCTCTCCATTTCACCATTTCTCCATTTTTCTTCAAAGTTTTACCTCCATTTTTACTCAACTTCCACAAGGATTTTCAAGGATATTTGTGAAGCAAAGTTGATCCTATCATCCTCCTCTATCACCTAAGAGGTATAGATTTCACTCTTGAGCTCTCAATCTTCATTTTCTCCATTAAAATTCATGAGTTCAAGCTTTAAGATTCAAACTTCAAAATCTCTAGAAAATTGTAGAAAAATTCTTTTAATGCCAAACCAATTTCTATGATCTAGTTTCATCCTCTACTATCACTATCTAAGAGCATGAAATCAAATAATATTCCTAGCCTATTTTTCTAGGAGGAACCGAACCTAGGTCCAAAATTGGGGAAAATGGGTTTTTTGTTCAATTTGTGAAATGATTCTTGATTTCACCTATTTTATTCCTTAATCATGTAATCCAAGTGATTAGGAAGCCAAATCAAACTCTCACCTATTTTTAGAGGTGATGGCCGAAACCCTATTTTGTTAGTTTAAGAGGTTTTGGTTCAAATCTTTGATAATTGATCATGGATTATATCTTAGGTATGCTTAAGGATCATTGATCCAAGAGTTGGTAGAATTTCAACATCCCTAACCTATTTAATTAAAGAGGGGTAGAACCTTGGTCATTTGGACTAAAGGGTTTTTGATTTAACTATATTGATTTCTGGTTGAGGTTTGTTGTAGAGAATCCGACGGTGTTCGAACGTTTGACCGCGCACCCGATTGACTGTTGCGGAGCCGCATCCGAAGTCACCCGAGAACATCATTAAGATGGGGGACGAACCACAATATCGTCGGGGAGACAAGCTTTAAATAATATATATTGATATGCGTAGGGCGACCTAAACCCTACTAGAAGTCGTTTGACCGATAGGATGATTTTACTGTATGTCGAGGTTGTTTGTTCTGTGATTGGATATTTAATATATAATATGTGATATTTTTATGATGCCTATTATATGTTTATGATTGATTAAATATTATTTATCTATAAGTTGTTTTACTGTTGAATATGTTCTGGTTGTTTATGTGCTGTTGTGACTGCTGATGTCTGAGTAGAGCTAGGCAGTGATTTCTGATAAGTTAGGAGATGAATGTGTGGTGAGAAAGTCAAGGATATATATATGTATGTCGTAGTGCTCCACCTAGAGATACAATTAATCTGTTGATGTTTTGATGTAAGTTGATACTCAATTAAGCCGGATGAAAGTTGGTCGTGGTTGTTCATAAGTCGTGGTTGAGACACTGAGTGTTGATCCTGAGATGAGTCGGTGAGATTCATGTTGCATAGTTGTTGTTCATCACTGTATTGGCATAGGGGCGATTTCGATCTTGCCTGCGGGGAGATGATCGTACTCTTTAGTTGATTTGTAGGCGAACGAGCGAATGTCCTGACCTAGCCTGCGGGTGGGGGGATATGTCGTTGCCATAAGCCGAGTTGTTAACAAACGGACGAATGTTCCGACCTAGCCTGCGGGCGAGGAACATGTTGTTATCGTAAGTTGCGTTGTTGACGGGCGAATATTTCGACCTGGCCTGCGGGTGGGGGAATATGTCGTACCCATGAGACGAGTTGAGCCTGCGGGCTTTTGACCTAACCCTACCTTATGGGGAGGGGGTGATATAGTGATGAATGGGACACCTTGATCTGTTGGGGATGTCGCGTCGTGATCGCGTCCATATAGTCGTTAGTTGCATGAGTGTGAGAGACAATAGTTAAGGAAGAATTATCTGGGAGTTGTTTGGTTATCACTGTTGTGCTGTTGAGTGTGCTATCTATATAAATTATTTTATATAGCTGTTTTCCCATATATGATGAATTGCTGTTTCTTATCCGCTCTATTTTCTGTGTCGTATCTTATTATTCTCGACTGTACGAGAAGATCCTGTTGAGGAACTGCCGGAGGAAATTGACGGCATACCCGTAGAACCAGATGCTGGCGGGAGATCCCTGGATCCCGGTGCTGGGAGACTTTAGATATTGGGGGTTAGTAGTTGTAGTTGTTATGGCCAGTATATGGGTTGAGTGACATGTATTTTTGGGGCCAGGAGAGGAAGTCGTATGTACTTTTATTTTCGCTGCTCTGAAGTCTTTTATAATTGGTATCAGTTTGTCGTAGGCTCTACTGATGGAGCTAGTACTATTATGTCTGTATAAATTATCTTGGTATCAGTATATTAAATGTTTTAAATATTTCCGCTATTTATACCGCTACGCTACGCTGTAACGCTAAGAATACGAGTTAAGGTTTCTAATGGGACCTCCGAGGAAGGGGTTGTCTCAAATTGCACCCGATTACAAAGGATACAGACTTTCCGACCCGCCACCCCAACCCGATAAGGCTACCTTCTCTGATCTTCTCAGTGACCTCCTTCGAACTCTTGATGCTCTTGCTCTTTCAAAGGTACACAATTTTTCTTCATCATTATGATTCTTGCAAGGTCAACTTCAAGTGCGGCTGCATGTCTATCATTTTCGAAAATTATGGTAAACTCACCAGTAATTTAAAGGCCCACTTTGTTCAAAAAAAATTTTTTTGAAGGCCCACTTGATTAAGATTTTTTTTGTGAAAAATCATATTTTTCCTACAAAAATCACTTTTAAAATACTTTAAAAGTAATTAGAATCTAAAATATAAAAAATGGATTATCCGGAGAAGCTACAATGAGGAACAAAAATCTGTTGCCTCAAAAAATGGTGTCTCGGTGTTCCTACCAATCAAATATTGGGAATGAGTATAAATGTTAATGAGTTGTGAATTTTATTTTCCTAATTGTCAAATTGTTATTGGTGGAGGATAGAGAATGTGACAGAAAATTGGGACAGAAAATCTTCATTCTACAATGAGTAGGTTCTAGAAAAAAAGATGCAATAGATGAGAGAGAATATGATAATCAAAACACGGAAAAATTATTATAACTTTTTTTGAATAAAAATATTTCTATCGACATTTTTCTTTAAAATAAAAAAATGATTTTTTAAGGTTAAATTAATCTACAGGTTCCTGAAGTATTTGAGAATTTTCAAATAGGTCTCTATACTTCAAAAGTTTGTAATTGGTCCCTGAACACATAAAAAATTTGTAATTGGGTCCCTCCATTAGGATTTCGTTACGGATCTGTTAAGTGATTCATCTAGTAGTCATTTGTGGGTCCCTAAAATTTTTGAAAAAAATAAATAAATAGATCCCTGTATTTAACGAAACCTTAACGGGAAAGCATATGAGGGACTCAATTACAAATTTTCTACGTGTTCAAGGACCCAGTTACAAACTGTTAAAGTATAGGGACCTATTTAAAAATTCTCAAATAGTTCATGGATCTACAAATTAATTAAACCTTTTTATAGTTGTAATGAAATATAAAATAGTTTGTACCTTGTACAAAAGTTCTATAAAAAAAAGCTACTTTTTTGCACAACCTGAAAAACACCTTTTTTTTTTATTTTAAGCTTAAACAGTTCCTAAAACGATCTCATTCATGTTTCATATCTCAGAAAATTTTATAGTCTGTTGAATTGTCTTTATTTTCTCGAGGTAAATTTGTTTACTCTTTCACAAGCGAAACCCCATCATTGTTCATAGTTTGATTTTAGTTCTAAACCATGGTTCATTAGTGTTTCAAATTTTATTATAGTTCATTAATACATTCAAAATATATTGTTCTATAAGGACAATTATATTGATAAGAGACGTATATAACATACTCTCAAACTCTAATATGTTATGCAATAGTAGTTTATATATAATAACCACGTACGCCTATAAGGAGGAAGAAATACATAACCATCCATGTTAAACAGACACAAAGCTTATGCAATCGTATATATTAAGACACCATCTTGGTTTCCAACATTGTGTCACAATGATAGCTACAGCTTATATGGGGTTGCTACAGCTAGGAGAGGAGATTTTTTATGAATGGTAATGCCAGCAGCTTCAGACATGTCCAAATCCTCCCCTGTTGCTTCACCAGGCAATGACCAATTTGGTGGACAAGGTTTGCTATAAGAATCTCATTTACAGCCATGGCAAGCAGTGCTCCCGGGCAACCCCTCCTTCCTGCTCCAAAAGGAACAAATTGAAAATCATGTCCTTTGAAATCTACTGAACTGTTGAGGAACCTTTCTGGTTTAAACTCTAGTGGTTGGTCCCAAGTTGAAGGGTCTCTTGCAATAGCCCATGCATTGACTAATACCTGAGTGCCAGCTGCAATGTCATAGCCTTTCAGTTTAATATCTTGCATGGATTCCCTTGGAAGTAATAAGGGAACTGGTGTATGGAAGCGTAGAGTTTCTTTAATCACAGCCTTCAAGTAGTTCATGCTACACAAATCCTCCTCAGTTACGTGAGTTCTATTGCCAACCACACTTCTCACCTCATCTTGCAATTTATGCATGATAATTGGTTGCTTTTACAGTTCTGTCATTGCCCACTCTAGGACTGTGGAAGTAGTATCAGTGCCAGCAGCAAACATGTCCTACAAAAACAAAAACAAAAACAAAATAAAGGCACAAGAAAATTAATTAACTTAAATATCCAGATGATAAGAGATGATATCTAAGTAGGTAACCTAGCTATATATAAGAGAAAAGATTAGCTTTCACTTTTCCTTCATATATATATATATATATATATATATATATATATAAGCATATCTACTGAGAGGAGTGCTTTTTATGTGATCGAGTGAGAGGTGCTAATCTTGGCCATTAAAATCATACATGGATGGTCGAGATTAAAAGGTAGTTAGTGATCATTTAAAAAAGTCACATGACTTTTCATTCTAATATTGACCATTCATGTGTGATCCAAAGGTTAAGAATAACCCTTCTCACTCTCACATAAATCCCCCCTCTCACTTGATTCATTTTCTATATATATATATATATATATATATATATATATATATATATATATATATATATATATATGACTCGTTTGAAAAGGACATGATGATAACTTTTTTCTGTATAATGGGATTCTTAGTTACTCGTTGGATTTTTTCGAACCATTTACCATTTAGTGATTTATAACAGAATATCCTAATAGGAAACACATTAATTCTTAAATATCACTACGGTCCCGATAGTGGGTTTAAGTGTACAATGAAGTCCAATAACAAAATGCTTTGCATATCAATTGAATCAAATTTTAAGAAATATGTTCGGATAGATAAGTTCTTACTGGTGCCAACTGCAATGACATGCTCATGACCCAACTTTAGGCTCCAAGAACCTCACCTTTATTTCAGCATACACTAATTAATGGGGTGGCCAAACGAAAAAGGGACACACTAAGGTCAAGGTATACTCATGTATGCTCACCGCACTAACATAATTAGTGTGCCTTTGCAGGCACTATATAGACTACCATGGCTGATAAACACTCCCTAGGCACAGATTGGAACAAATATGACAATGCTAGTCCATGTAAGAATAAATAATTAAGCAGAATCAACCCGAGAATAGGGGGAAATAAATGGATGGGAATCTCTTGTCCCATTTTGGTGTGTCACACCATGTCCTAACCAATAATATCTTGTCATGTAAGTTAAAGTTTTGAGGAGTGTTAGCAACACACTCTCTAACACTCTCTTTCCAACACATACCGTCGTATTGGTTGAAATTCATATAGGTCCGACTTGAATTTTGTAGGACCCACTTGAATTTCAACCAATAGGAGAGTGTGTGTTGGAAAGAGAGTGTTAGAAAGTGTGTTGCTAGCATTTTTCTAAAGTTTGATTCAATATTGAAAAATTAGAATACATGGTAAGATATTATTGGTTGGGACATAATGTAATACATCAAAATGGGACAGGAGATTCTCATCCGAAATAAAGATAAACAGAAAGTTGCTTCATGCTAGAGCAATAATATGCAAAAAAGAGAAAACACATACAGAGACATACACAGCGAATATAAATGGATGATATTCATACCAGGATCAAAGCCTTTATTGTTATTCTGTCAATTGGGAAGCCAATACTGTTAGTCTTTTGGATTGAAAGCAAAACGGACAAAATCATTATCTACATCGACATTCTCATCACAACCTTTCCTCGACCAACGACTAATGTGCTCCTCAATTACTTCTTCTATAATCTCATCCAAATGCTTAGCCACCATTTTAGCAGCACCATAGGAACCATTTACCTTGCTCATCCAATCAAGCCAAGGTATATAGTCCCCTACAGAAATAAGCCCCAAAAACTTCACAAACTCCAACAAGAGCTCCTGAAACTTCCTTCCTTTTTCTCCTGCTCTGTATTTCCTTCCCGAAGCCACCCTACACGCTATATCATTTGAAACATTAGACAATAAATCAGTTAAGTTCACTGGCAAGGAAGAAGAAGAAGAGTCCTTAATATGTTCGATCATATTTGCAGCTTCCTCCTCTCTCACCCGACGAAAAGATTGAACCCTTTTGTTACTAAGAAGGTGTAACACACTGACACTTCTTGTTTGCCTCCAGTATTCACCATACGGAGCAGCTGCCATGTCTTTGGAATCATAAAAGAGGATGTCAAACATTTTATGTCGTGGCCTATTGGAGAAGACATTGTCATGTGTTTTCATTACCTCACGTGCTTCATCAGCAGAAGAGACCACAAGTACTGGCACCTTTCCAAAATGAAGCAACATTAAGGGGCCATAGTTTTGAGCTAAAGATTGAAGTGTGCGGTGTGGGAACAAGCCAAGTTGGTGGAGGTTTCCTAGTAGAGGTAATCTTGGAGGAGAAGGTGGTGAGTTTTCGGTGGTTGCAGAATTGAAGTAATGCCATTTGATAACGAGTAGAAGAATAAGGAAGAGTGGTAAGACAGTCAAGAAAACCATAGGGAATGAATGGAAGCTTCCGTGTGGAATAGAACTTTGTAGATAAGTCGACATGAACTTATCTTAAGGTTTTTTTTAAGTGTTGACAACTCTCTACTTCTGCCTCTTACACTTTGGTTCTTGTTTTATAGATCTCCTACCCTCTCGTTGAACAATGGTTCTCCCAAGACGTACGAGTTAGGTTTTATTGAGAATATGGACACAAACCTAATACCTAAAATTTAGGGACAACTAATTAAAACTAGAGAGCACAATAAAACCGGATTTACCACAAAATCTCCTTTTTGTGCTTATCACCTTCTCTCACAAAATCTTTTTTTTCCAACTCAGTGTGACAACTTTCTCGACATTTGAGTTTTTTTTGTTCTTTAAAACATTTTTTTTCAGAATATATATATATATATATATATATATATATATATATATATATAATAATTCGGAGGTGGGTGGATGTCCGCTGCAGCGAAGATAGGAGCTAAGAGATTAGAGGTGGACGACAAAGGAGTCGGCAACCATGACAATCAGGTAGTGGCGGAGATCGATGGTGGTTATCGAAGAGATCATTAGCAGTGGCTGACAGTAGTGAAGAGATAAAATAGACAAAAAAAATAATGATAAAAATATATGATATCCTATTTATGGTGTTCAATTTTATTGAGAATATGAACACAAACCTAATACCTAAGTTTTAGGTTCAACTAACTAGACAGCACAATAAGACCGAATCCACATCGTATCCTCTTTTCTGTGCTTTTTGATCACCCTCTTTCACAAAATCCGTTTTTTTTTTTTTTGCTTAATTCACTGACAACTTTATTTTTTTTTTTCCTTTTAAAAATGTCTACTTTTAAAAAAAAAAAACCTTTTTATAATAATCCAACGGTGACTTAGTGATGACAATTTTCACCTAAGTGCGTGGATCATCGCGGGGACTGCCCCATTCGGGGGCCCACGAGGATGGAGATATGGGAGAAAATCCCCCGAAGCTAATTTGGGGATGGGGACAGAGACCATATTCCCCACCCCACGGGGTCCCTATCCCCGAGAACATTATAGAAATACCATATATATATATATATATATATATATATATATACTAGTATAGTAACCCGTGCATTGCACGGGGCAACATTTATTGATCATAATTAATGATTATATAAATTTCAAAATAAACTAATTAAATGAAGAAAACATGTATAAGATGCCAAGGTTATATATGATGTGTGATTTAAACATGTATCATGCTCAACCGGCTTCCCCATCTCCTCTTTTGCAAGCAGTAAAATCTAAATTATGGAAGAAAGTCAGGACATTTAAACCGTTCCCCTGAACCCCGACCTGTGTTTACAATGATATAACATGATGATCTGGTGTGGTTTATAAATATCAAAGATGAAATGTTTCTTCATAATTATTCACCAAAAGCAACTTTGAACTCGCTCCTTCAAGTGAACTATCATGACACTGCTCAAGCAAACTGATAAAGTTATAGCATTGCTTCAATTAAAGGAGCAAAGGTAACAAAGTTAGACCAATTTTTTAATAAAAAAAATTATGAAAGTGATAAGGAAGATATCGGATGAGTAAGGCAAATAAACATCAAATGCAGCAACAAAACCACATCAACAGTAAGCTGGGCAGTCATTACATCAGGATCTGCCAAGTGATTCTTCACAGGGTTTTTATAAGACCAAATGCATAAAGAAGATTGGTTCAAGGGAGTTGTGCTCAAAGAATTCTCAAATATAGCTTTAGCAAGCTATCTTGAAACCAAGGATCCAGTCATTTTTCCCATTTGGATGTTTCAATTGTCTAAAAGCTAAATCAAACTATTTGACTATATATAGTCTCATCACAAATATAAGGCTTAGTTTAAAACTCATAATATAAATAAAAGAACAGGCCAACCAAAAGCAATCAAGGAAGTAGCATGAACTATAAAAGTTAAAATAAATAGAAATATATATATAACTTGAAATCTTCTCACAGGCATCACCCATGCTTCCTGCAATGGAATTATATGAAAACATCAAAGATTTTCACATAGAAATATCAAATCAATTGGCAAATGCTCAAACTCATGTAACCTACTTGCAAGCATAATCTGTTGACCCTATAAGAACCATTCCCCTTAAATAGTAAGCAAGATGCTTCAAAAGTGACAGGTAGGAAAAGAAATATATCAGTGGAATTATGACAAAAGCAAACCAGCACGTGATAAAGAAATATATCTTACCCCTTGAATAAAGAACAATGAAAGATTTAGTGTAATGGATTTCAGTCATATACTTGTAAAAAATGTAAAACAGAGCACCTGTTTGGAAAAATGGTATAGATAAGTAGATAGATTTAGTATTTAGGGTGGGACCTGATAGATTTGGCTGATATAGAACTGGAAAGAAATAGTGTTGTTTCTTTACTTGAACTAACATAATAACTTCAGAAATATTTCAAAATAAGCATCAATTAAACTTTCTAAACTCAGGGTTTAGATCAGGAGAAATATTTCAAAATATGCATCAATTAAACTTTCTAAACTCATAGGGTTTAGATCAGGGTTACAAAAAGGATTGACAAAACAGTTACAGCCTTTTAAATATTTCGGTGTATACAACATTTGTAGTTGAAGAACAGGTAATTCCTTCATCATCTAAAATGAGAATTTTCAAACCCCTTCTGGACTTTACTCTAGAGATTGCAACATAGAGTTGTCCATGAGTAAAAACTGGTTTTTGCAAGTATAGACCAACTTGGGAAAGTGATTGCCCTTGACTTTTGTTAATAGTCATTGCAAAACATAAAGATACTGGAAATTGCCTCCTGCGAAACTTAAATGGAAATCCCGGATCAGAAGGAACCAAATTCATCCGTGGAATGTAAATCTTATCCCCAATGTTGTTACCTGTGATAACAGTAGCTCCTATCACATTCTTACATAACTCATTTACCAGCAGTCTTGTTCCATTACACAGTCCATTGGCCTGATCCAAGTTTCTCATCAGAATTATTGGGACTCCAACCTTTAATCTCAACCTATGAGCTGGGATTCCTGAACATCTTATATCATTAAGAAACTCGACTGTAAACCATTCACCTTGGACCTGACAATCTTCATCAGATTGCATAGTTGAGTCAGAACTCAAATATTCTATCTCAGGTCTAGGAATCAAGGAAAGTATGTAATCATTAACACTGTCAACTGAGTCCAATGTAGGAGCTAAAATTGCCCTTTCTTCATAAAATTTTGAATTGTCAAAATTCTGCAAAAGTTTTGGATATGTAAACTGAACTAAAGAGTCCAATGGATGTTCACAATCCTTTATCAATAAGTCATGAGGAATTTCCACATGACTTTCACCATTTTCATTTGAATCTTCTGTACCATCTCCTATTTGAAGTATCCAGTCAGCAAACTGTTTAATGGAATCAACTTGTTCGCGGGATGCTGTAGCAGCAGCACTTAATCTTATGTTTGCAGTTAGCATCAAAACTCTGCAGCTGTTCCAAATGTCAGAGGAATTAATTGTAGCTGAAACTATGTCATGCCTACATCCTTTTCTTATGACTGGCAAAATTTGCCTAAAATCACCACCCAACACAACAACCTTTCCCCCAAATGGTTTATTTAAGTTGGCCTCTGATTCAACCCTCATAATATCCCTTAAAGTGCGGTCAACTGCTTCAAAGCAAAATCTATTTAACATTGGGGCTTCATCCCAAATGATTAATTTTGCATGCAAAAGCAGTTTTGCCTTATGACTGCCTTGTCGTATATTGCAAGTTGAATCTTCATTAGTAACTAATGGAATGCAGAAGGTGGAATGAGCAGTCTTACCTCCGGGTAAAAGCAGTGATGCAATTCCACTGGAAGCAACATTTAAAACTATTAATCCTTCTGAGCGGAGAGCAGCAGATAAGGTATTCCATACAAATGTCTTCCCAGTACCCCCATATCCATATAAGAAGAAAAAACCACCTGCGTTTGAGTGTACAGACCTGATTATTTGGTCATACACAGACCTTTGTTCTGCAGTTAACTTATTCAATAGAGATAAATGGACTGCAGATAATTCTTCTTTGTCATACATCAATTCGTCCACCAAAAACTTATTTTGAAAGTTTGAAATATCTGAATGATTTGGACACGGCATGCTATCAAAATCCTTTAGCGATCTTCCATTCGTTAATAGCAGTTTTTCCAATTCAATCAAACAGAGATTCTTCAATTCATCATCTTCTATCTGAAGTCCTGCCATTAGAATAAATTCAAAATTAAATCAGTTTTGAAAAGGTATGCCTAAAAAAGAATGACAAAATGATTTTTCATTTTTGCAATTCTTAGACTCTTACCCGGCATATTTAAACTCTTCCTTCGTTCATACATAATCCCATCTGACAATATTTTCCACGTAGAGTTCCACACAACATATGGTTTTGACATCGTGTTCATGACCAACAAAGTAACAAATAGTCTTCTCAATTGATTTCCAGAAGCCAATTCACTTGCTTCGGTGATGGCATCTATAAATTCTTTGTCATCATCCAGCAATCCCAATGCATAACAGGCTTCTTGGAAAGTCATATGCATTGTTCCATTGACTGTTTTTAGACAGTTATAACTTGTACATCCCTTTTGCATTGTCAGCAAAATTCTCATATAGTACAGCTCACCACTTCCAGCTGGAATAAAATTTAATCTGCCAATAGAATGTCCCTGTTTTCTTATTTTCCATTTTCTTTGTTCCCTCAAATAAACAAACCTGGTAGGAAATTCAGCATACGTTAAATCTCTGCCCTCCTCAAAGTTTCTATTTGCCTCAAACCATGCCAAAAACATTGTGTCAAGAGTGTCATTTTGGCCAACAACTTCATCAATTCTGTCTTTATCTGAAAACAAAACTGGCTGCTCATTTGGAAGATGAAATGATAACCTCTGAACAGGTGGCCACCTATGATGAATCTCATTTTCAAAAATTCTCCAGGCAGCTTCACATGGTGCCAAATATCTACAATCATAGTATTGCCTTATCTCATCCACATGAGGTTCTTTTTCTTCATTATTTGAAATTTGAATAGTAGCTCTATCCGGACCTTTATTAACGTACTTAAACAAATATTTTATGGAATTGGATTTGTTACAGTACTCCACATTTATATGAGCTTGATACCTCATTAAAAGAAATGGATTGTAAGGAACCACATATCTATTGTCTAAATTTACTCCTTTTTTATAAGCAACTAAACCACTGTCTTGGCGCTTGTATTTTGGATACCCTTCATCATCAATAGTAGTTGAAGAGTGGAAGTTTTTGGGGAAAAATTTGGAACATTTACCATCTTTCATGCACGGAGACTGAGGATTAGAAGCTCCACACGGGCCGTGAATCATGAAGTTTGAAACAGCTCTTGCAAGCTTTGGATACAACCTGCTGTCAGGTAACTCCGCAGAGATAAACTTGTCAATATCAGCTCCTATTTTCAATTTGGAGGAAGCATTCAACCACAGTAATATATGTGCATGTGGAAGACCTCTCTTTTGAAATTCAATAGTATAGGTACCTGAAAAAACAGCATATAATACATGTATTAAATATTTGAATTAGTAATACATATAGTAGGGAAAATCATAAAGGAAAACATGAAAGTAAACATGCCTGCAACCACTTTTCCAAATATTTCTTCCTTTTTAAAATCTGTCATCATTTGGTTGAGCTTCATTTTGAAAACTCGGGTCACAATGTCTGGCCTGTCACTGGCAGCAAGTCCTCGTACAGATACAAATTCTTGTATTTCTCTCCAATTTGCATTACAGGTGATTGTAATGAACAAATCAGGGTACCCAAACCTTTTGCATATTGCCATTGCATCTTGGCAATTATTAAACATGTACCTTGTTCCCCCTGTAAATGATGCAGGCAATATAATCCGTTTTCCAATTGATGATGGTTCAGTTTCTCCCCTATGAACAGCTTCTTGGAGTCCTTTTAACACATCACACCTGATGACCTTCTGATTTAAACGTATATATGATAATCGTTGAGATTCTATCATAGTGTAACAATCTACAATAAACTGTTGAAACAGCCGTCCAGTGTTCACAATATTCCCATACTCAACATCCCTCTCTTGTATTCTGAAAGCGATAAATTCCCTCATGGAAACCCGAACTCGTTTACGATTTTGGCTGAGCAATGCAGTATCACTGATTGGGATGTCTTCTTGATATCCATCCTCTCCATAAGAAAACAATAATGGATACTGAAGAGGAATGAAGGCAGTGTGCGTTTCGTGAATTCGAGACAATTCTCCACTAACCAGTTTTACAACAATATCTCTTCCAGGATCCATGTTGTCTAAATCCCCAACTATCAAGGCTGCTACTTCATTAGAGGTAGGTAGATTATATGTTCGTGCATCCTTGGATCGATTCCTGAACAACCTCAAGCATAAATTGGAGGTATTTCTTTCTTTTAAATGGTCTCTCACTCTTCTAAAAGACTTGGCCAAATCATTATTCTGATCTATCATTCTTGTTAAGTCTTCTACCAAACTTCTATCAAGACTTTTTCGTTCCTCCTTTGTTCTAACAAATAAAATGCAAGGATGAGAATAAGTAAGAACAAAAACAGTATCAAAAGGATTGCCATTTGATCAATGCTGGTGTACTCACCTAAAATGATGAAATCTATTGGAAATTTCATTATCAGTGTCATATATATACAACTGCGCAAATTTAGGAAGAGCGCCTTCTTGTGGAATAAGACTGCCAATACGATGGAAATTTTGACCACTTAGAATGAATTGGGGAGGTCCACCACCTCTGTTGAATGAAGATTCTACCTTTCCACCTATGGAAGTGAAAGAGAACATACTATTGTAAGCTCTTATATTTTCCTTATAATGAATGCTCCTCTGGTCGCATCCATTCATTAACCTGACTAATAACTCTGGAGGTTTTTTCAAGTAAGGAAGTTGAACTTTCCCTTTCATACAACAGATAGAAAATTGAACATCCTTTGCTCTAGTGCATTTGTCAGCTCTTTCCTCAAACCACACCTGAGCTCTACAATGTATACAAACATACGAAGGGGGTCCAAACTCTATAGGCTCTATGATTTTATGAGACATTTCAAATTTTAAATTTAGAATAAATCGAAGCTGTAATAGAATTAGACCATTATTCTAAATTACATGCATTGCGTATAACAATATACCAATATAAGAATAAGATTGAAACTAACCTTGACATTCAGCTCGTAGATATTTATCGGAATGCAACAATACATGGGGCAAAGTATGTTCCTCTAAATTGAATCTGATTGAACTAACCGATTCAATAACATGACTTGGTTGTGAGACATTTTTTGAACAACGTAAGGAAGGAGATGGATCAACAATTTCTGACAAAGGAGTTGATCCTATCACTGAATCATGGCCTATATAGTAATATAGGAATGGAAAAATTAATTAAGAACTCATATAAAGTAAAAGCATTATATTTTAATATAATATCATGGTTTATAGAGAAAGAAAAAAAAGGTGATCTGAGTACTACCTGGTTGAGGAGTAGCTGTAAAATCTTCACATCTAGCTCGTGGGATGGAATGGTTTGCAGAAACAACAGAAGAACTTGGTGAAAACTCGTCAGGGTCAGAACTCCTGGTTTTTTTACACATTCTGCTTGCCGGAGTGTAACTTGCTAACTGATTGGAATTCCATTTGGAGTTAACATGTCCATTGTTTCCTGAACATTAAAATGTCAAAACAAATAACGAATATAACCAAATAATCATGAAAGTAGGATATAAATTAAATATATTATACCAACAGAAAGGGGAGACAATGGAGTTCTGTTAACTGCAACAGTACTGCTGATCGATGATAGAGGTGTTTCCTGATGATGAGGACTGGAGTTCTCATCTGAAACAATGACATGAAGATTTGGACATGAAAAACAAATCACATCAAATTTTACATTTCTATTAAAACATCCTTGAAAAGAGTTGTCAAGCAATGATAACTCAAGCAAACTTCACAGGAAAACATGAACCTGTGAAATGAAAATTCCGTTTGGAAGACTTGTTTTTCATAATAATCCTCCTCCTCAATCTTGCATTCATACGGAGGGTAGAATCCATGATACTTGATAATTTTTGTTTAAGAAGTGAATGTGCACTGTCTTAAAGATGTTGCGCAGATGGATGAGAAAAAGACATTGAGGAGGAGGAAAGAGGATGGTAGCCGTTTAAGCTACCGAGTGATTATTGCCACTACACCATTGCAAATTTGAGTATAGGGTGGCTAAGGTACCCAATCTCCAAGAGTAATCATGAAGAGTCAACAGGTTGGATGCATATGCTTTCATTGGTGGTTTACGTATTTCATGAAAAAAAACAACTCCCAAAATATCTTCATGATTGGTATAGATAATCTGTAAAAGGATGGGCTGCACACGTCTGCAGTAAACCATTTTCTTTTCCATTGCTTTTGTTTTTTCATTTTATTTGAGCTATGATGTTTGCTTCCTTTTGCATACAAAGTGTGCTATATTTTTGTGAGGAAACCTATATGCTACCAAGTGATTGTTTCCACTGCACCATGACAACTTTGAGTATAGGGTGCCTAAGGTACCCAGTCTCCAAGAGTAATCATGAAGAGTCAAGAGGTTGGATGCATATGCTTAACAATTCCCAAAATAGCTTCATGAATGGTATAGATAATCTGTAAAAGGATGGGCTGCAGACATCTGCAGTAAACCATTTTCTTTTCCATTGCTTTTTTTTTTCTTCATTTTATTTGAGTTATGATGTTTGCTTCCTTTTGCATACAAAGTGTGCTATATTTTTGTGAGGAAACCTATATGCTACCAAGTGATTGTTACCACTACACCATGACAACTTTGAGTATAGGGTGCCTAAGGTACCCAGTCTCCAAGAGTAATCATGAAGAGTCAAGAGGTTGGATGCATATGCTTAACAATTCTCAAAATAGCTTCATGAATGGTATAGATATAGATAATCTATAAAAGGACGGGCTGCACACGTCTGCAGTAAATCATTTTCTTTTCCATTGCTTTTGTTTTTTCATTTTATTTATGAGTTATGATGTTTGCTTCCTTTTTACATACAAAGTGTGCTATATTTTTGAGGAAGCCTATATTTGCTATTGACAAATATCCTTATATATTCTTTGTTCCTTTTGCACAATGTTCTGGTCTTCTTTTAATTTTACTTAGCAGAGAATAACATTTACATGTTTGTTGGAGTTAAATGTTTTACACGAAATTTCCTTGCCTCAGATTAATGGTGTTTTGTCAAAAAAGTTAAATGAAAGTTTTTAATCTAAGTTTTCAGTATAGATTTAATAATAAAAAAAAAAAAAACACTGTAAGAATTAATTAAGTTTTCAAGTTAGTTTTAATAACCCATACTTCTTTGGGAATTCATTATAAGAAGCTCATTTGAATTAAACTAGAAAATGATTGCAAGATTATAATAAGATAACCCATATTTGTTTGGATAAATAATTTTCTTTGGATAATGACATGGGAGATCACTAAATTAACAAAATACAGTTTAAGTCCAAAAAAACATAATATATCTAGATTGAAACTTCAACAAAGCATACTCCATCAAACTTCAAAGGAAAACATCAACAAAAACAAAACATCATCCATCAAACAAAAGACTGAAACAAAAAACATAAATCATGATCCCATATTCAATCCTATCAGATTATCAACCCTAAACCATAAACTAATCTTCAATCTTTTTCAATCTTGATCTCCTTCTTCATAATCTTTTCACTTGCTTTTTCCGAAGCAGGCCCTTCCAATTCAGATGATCTCTTTGCTGGAGTCTTGTAAACAGGAGACTGGGTCAAATCAGGGTTGATTGCATCACCACACTCTGCTTGACTCTCATCAAGAACATCAGTGAATTTGCTCATCAGATCCTATACAAACAACAAATCATGATGTTAATAAACTAAAATTTGAATTTGAGATTTAACTCCCAAATGAAACTGTTAAAAAGAAACATCACTTGAATAACATTGAGGCACCCAAATTACCTGACCAATGATATCATCAGAAATGGCCACATTTAAGGAAGTTTCAACCCCCTCATCAGCCTGTTAAAAAAATGTATAAGAGACATGAAGTAAGAAAATGTGAAAGTTAAGTAATAAGCTTTGTATTATATTATTATAAGGAAATAAGGAAAATAAGGAAATTTGATTAACAGGAAATTGATTCTAACCTCCAAAGTAGAAGATAACAGCTTGAATTTTTCAACAATCATTGGATCCAAGCAGATTTTTCTGACACGGTAGGAATGATCAAACCTTGAATTGAAGCTATTTTTAACCTCCACCTTAAAAAGAAAGGTCTTTTCAACCAAATCTGAAATCTCTTTTGGAATAAAGAATGGATCAGCTGCCTGTAATTAGTAAAAATAGATTTGTTAGAAAGAGATACCAACAAAAAAGGATAAATCTAACGGAAGATCAGAATGAAATATAATAATAACAACCTTATCAAATGACTTTATCAAATCAGCACAAGACTTGTTAATGGCAGAAGTTGCATCACGGTCAAAAAGTACAAAGGTAGCAGAATCTGTTTCATCAATGACTCGCACTTTAATCCGGTACCTAACACAAAAAAATTCACAACATTAGAATCATGAATCGGATGCAAACAATTTATATTAAGGGAATAAAGTGACAACCTGGGAAAAACATGCATCACATGCTTGTTACATTTTTCACAGAAGTACATTTTAGAATCAGCATACACAGCCTTGTTGCAGCTACAGGCAGTGTACCACCATTCCTCCCCCTCCAAGACATGTTTAATTGTCCCCATGACCACACAACAAATATCCTATAACAGAAGTTGGAACATAAAGAATAAAGAATGAACAAACATCAAATCTATCACAAAATCATTTACTTCATCAAATTACAAAATACTTGTCATACCTCTTTAGTATCATTTAACTCCATAATATTTTTCCTGGGGATCATAGAGAGAAAATCTTCCTCGGCACTTACTCTTGATGAGCCTTGCAGCCGACTTAATGTTTGAGAAGGAGAGTCTATAATCCCAATCATGCTGCCAAGCACAACAAAATATCCATTAGTAGTTAATGAGATATATATAGAAGTAGTTAATGATCAGAAACATTCATACTTTTGCCTGAACTCAATGGCCTCAGCACATGTTGGGTTGAATATAATCTTTGTGCAAATAATTGCATTTTGCAAGGAAATCTTTCCTGTAATAAAAAAACACCAAAATGAAATTGTGTATTTTAATGAAAGTTTCTCCTTAAATTTTATTCATCAATCAAACTCCATACCTTTAAATGACTTGACCTTCGCAAGTTGAACAATAACAACTGGATGTACAACATCTCCAGAACCCAAAAAGGTATTCAGCTCATCAACATAAGACCCAAACAAAGCACACTCCATTTTGTAACTAACACGGTTTGAAAAAAAAATTATCATACATCGAAACTAAAAATTTGAAATGGATACAAAAGAAAGAAATGTGAAAAATTAAAAAACAAAATATGGAGAAAAATTACTACCCATTAGATTCCAGTTCAATGACATTCATCTTAGTTGGAATACCATTCCTAACATACTCTTTCTCAGTTCCAAAAGCAGTAAATAATCCAATAACATCTGCAAAATAAGGGTTGTTAATCAATAATTAAGAAATAAATGAATTAATAATGAATTAATAATTAATAATAGCAAAAACAAAAGAAGATTAGGACACCCAATGAACGTACCAACCAAATAATCAGTGTTATAATCATCACCAATCTCAGGGATAGGAACGAATGCAAAAGGAGAGACAGTTACAAAACCCTCGTCCATTAACACAACCTTTGTCCAATACTGAAAACTCAGCTTGTACGGGTGTCTCGTAGCTCTGTAAGACCCTCCATTGGAAGCAAAGGAAAATCCAGAGATTGAATAAACAGAACCCTCCATCAAAATCTTTTCAAACTTATAGATGAGAGTTTTCCTCACAGTAGCCTGAATTCTATCTCCCTGTAAAAAAAACAAAACACATTACAAAATGAATGTCACACACAATAGAATTGGTTAAAAAAAGAAAAAGAAAATAGGTCACAACATTTTCATCCAGGAGGATCATTTCCATTGCAAAAGGAATATCTGGCTTGATAATATCAGGCACAATCCACAAACGAACCACTCGAGCAACGACAACCCAATTCTCCTTTGCCGGAGACAACACAGAGATGAAATCTCGTTTTGGCCCCATAGCAGAGGATGCAAGAACACCACATGAAGCCATTAAGAAAAGGTAAATGAGATTTCAGAAATTGTAAATGAAATCGAAGAGATGTAGGAATGAGATTCAACTACAACATATTTATAGACCAACCTAGAAATCTATACAACTATACATACATCCATAATACATCTATAATACATCTATAATACAGCTATACCCATGCGTTAATTGTAGATTTCCGCTGCAAGGAATCCCAATCACCAATAGATGCCATTGTTCAGATGTGCAAGCAATCTTCATTGCGCGAGGGGTGGAAAACGAAGCAAAAATAGGAAAGAGAAAGATAAGGCAGAAGGAGATTGATAAGCTGGAAGTAGAGTGTGCAAGAAGGAAGGCATAGAAAGAAGCAAAATTGAAATGATCACCCTTGAAAACGCTGCACAAAATTATTACGACAGACCTTTGTTCTATTTTTCTTTATCTTTAAAACTGTTTTGCAAAAGATAAAATGGAGTAAGTAGGCCCCTAAACACATTCAAAAGATCTGATAGGTTTAAGCCAATGGGGTGGGTGAGTTTCTATTTATAGTAAGATCCGTTTCTAAAACCCATTTACCAAATTCATGAGGTGCTGCCACCTGTTAAAAGTTTCCTTGGAAGTAGGCTTGAATTGTATTATGTATATATATATATATATATATATATATATATATATATAATTTCATTAAATTAATAAAAGAAATTTAAAGTAAATCTCTTTATAGATCGAAACCTGAAACCTCAAACATAATCACCAAATCCGCCACTTTATTAAAGTAAATCCCTTCATAGATCTTTTGCAAATTCTTGAAAACATGCTTGAATGCCACAACCCGAAACCTCATGGTCGTAGCAGCGAAACTTGCCATATCCACATTGGCACCCAGATCCATACAACCATCTTTTCCCTCATTTTTCGCATATCATTCCCAAGTTCACCACCTCATCTAAATTTCTCCATCACTATGTAGTTTTGAATTTTGCTAACTTATATTCTTAAGGCACTACTTTCATCTTTTTTTGATGAAGCACTACTTTCATCTATTTCAAAATACATCATTCATTTTTCATAAGGATTAAAAAAATTATTGTTCTCAATCTTAAAAAATAAAACTTCATTTTACAAAAAAAAAAAAAAAAAGAAAAAAAAACTTCCTGACTTAATTAATCTCATTCATTAATGTTTTTTTGATTCAACATAATGTAAATATTAAAGACAATGCTAAAATTGAGGGGAAAATATTAATTAATAATTTTTTAGTTTTATAAAACAATAAAATAATATAAAATAAAATTTATTTTCTAAAATGACATTTTTTTTTTTTTGGTAACCATGATATAGGTATGAAGTATCCACCACCGTTAGCAGTGATTAATCTCCATCGGGGAACCTGTTGGGCACAAAAGGTGGGTTCTCTGTTAGATCTTTTGGGTCACATATGTAATGTTTAAATGTGTTAGGGCCATTATTTAATTAATTAGCCAAAATTAAAGTGGTCTATGTAATAGAAAGTCTATGGTTAAGGGCATAATTGTCATGAAAGTTATTGTGTAGATACCATAAGCAATATTCTAATTTGATGAGGGGCTAAATTAGAAATATTGAAACTTATGATGTAACTATCAGAAGTTACATAAAAGAGTTATGGTCCACAATTTGCAAAGTAACTTACTGAATGTACAGAAGAACAGTTTTTTGTTTTTATCTCTCTTCATCCCCATCAGAAGAGAAACCTGAAAAGGGAACCTAAGACGCTCTGCAATTGGAAGATCACATATCTGTTCACAATCTCATCACCTTTATGCTTCCCAACGGCAAATTCAGGTACGGTTCCGCATTCTATTTTCATCATGAATGGGTATAGGGTTTTTGGTTATACATGGGTAGAAGCATGTGGTTAGGCACAATTCTTGTTTGCTAGAATCCCAACAAGTGATATCAGAGCTACCTATATTTGATTCATGTATGATTATTTTGGGAATTTTGAAATTAGGGTTCCAAAATTGGGATTTCTTGATCTTCCATGATGGGAATTTATTTTCACTAATTGTGCTCTCTGTTATATGATTTCTTTTGTTTTGCACATCTCCAATTCCATTCTTAAGTTATTTTGAAAGTGACGGGGATAGAAAACTGAATCTGGGCAACCATGCCTATATGGGAAACCATTAGACTAAGTGTGCTACGTATGCCATGTGATTTTTTTTTCTTTTTAATTGTTGCAATTAAATTTAGATTGCGTCAATTGAAGCTTTTCAGCCTTTGTTTAAGATTTTATCCACAGCAAACGCTCAAAAACCACGTCCCCAAACAATTTTTCCTAAAACTTCAAGTTGTAGCTTTCACTCAACGTGCTTTGGAACACATGTTTGCTTTAGGAACAATCTTAAACAAACAGAGCCTTTGTGGTTTCCGTCACATCACTTTTTCTATCTCTTAATTTAAGAATTTTGTTGGTTACGAGATACGTTTCATGTTCTCAGGGGCAGGGCCGTGACATGTTTCACGGCCATCGCCAATCATTTATTGCACTTTAGGTGAAACAGAACATTCCACGGCAGGCCGTGGATCATTCCATGGCCGTGGAACAGGTGAATTTTTTATTTTTTTGAAATTTGGATTTGGTACATCAGTGTTTAAATTTTGGTTATAGTTTGTATATTTTATACAGTTGTTTAGCATTTTAAATGAGCCAATTGAATCAAGAAGTCGCCAAAGTGATCTCTCTTGTGTAGATTGTATTCATGCCAGTATTAATCGGCCCAAAGGAAGGTTAATACTTGACGGGATTGCATACACACCTGTGATGATAAACATGTGATAATTATGAGGTTTTACATGTGAATAATAAATCAATCCAGAGATGGGTTTATTGTTTAACATGTTTTATTATCAATGTTTGATCATTACAACAAGAGTACCACTAGTAATTAATATTACTGTCCCAAAGGCTTGATATTAATGGTGCGCTAGGTATCTTGAGATGGGCTATACCATTATTTGAACATAGTGATGATTGATTTTTTATTATGATGTGAGTATATTTATGTTATTTATTTCATTCTCTTTTCAGTTACCATTGCTTCAATATCTGCTAATCTGAATTCGGTTTCGGTCCTTAATGGTACATATTTTAAGGACGGGAAAGAGAACATGGAAATTATTCTTTGCGGCATGGATCTTGACCTTGCATTAAGGATGAAGCAACCCCATTCTCCTACGGATTCTAGTACCTCTGAAGAGAGGAAAGATTATGAGAAGTGGGACCGCTCCAATCGCATGAGTCTTATGATCATCAAGCGCGGCATTCCAAAGGTATTTAGGGGTGCTATCTCTGAAGAGATAACAAGTGTCAAAGATTTCGTTGCTGAAATTGAAAAGCGCTTTGAAAAAAGCGATAAGGAGGAAACAAGTACTCTTCTTCAGAACTTGATTTCCATGAAATATCAAGGCAAAGGAAATGTAAGGGAATACATTATGGGGATGTCAAATAATGCTTCAAAACTTAAGGCACTAAAACTTGAGATGTTGGAAGACTTGCTCATACATTTAGTATTGATTTCGCTCTTCCTTCATAGTTCAATCAGTTTAAGATATCTTATAACTGGCAAAAGGAGAAATGGTCTCTTAATGAGCTCATTTCATACTGTGTGCAAGAAGAGGAAAGGTTGAAGCAAGAAAAGACAGAAAGTGCTCATTTCTGGTGTTTCAAGTCCAAACGCTGTCTTATTCCTGCACGGGTTCCCCGAGTTATGGTACTCAAGGCGGCACCAGATGATTCCGTTGGCTGATGCGGGATTCAGAGCAATTGCACCCGATTACAGAGGATATGGACTTTCCGACCCGTCACCCCAACCCGATAAGGCTACCTTCTCTGATCTTCTCACTGACCTCCTTCGAATTCTTGATGCTCTTGCTCTTTCAAGGTCAACTTCAAGTGCGGCTGCATGTCTATCATTTTCGCTCAACAGTAATTTAAAGGCCCACTTTGTTCAACAAAAAAAAAAATTGAAGGCCCACTTGATGAAGATTTTTTTTTCCGAAAAATCATATTTTTCCTATAAAAATCACATTTAAAACATTTTAAAAGTTATTAGAATCTAAAAAATAAAAAACAGATTATCCGGAGAAGTTACAATGAGGAACAAAAAACTGCTGCCCCAAAAAATGGTGTCTTGGCGTCCCTACCAATCAAATATTGGGAACGAGTATAAATGTTAATGAGTTGTGAATTTTATTTTTTTAAGTGTCAAATTATTATTAGTGGGGGACAGAGAATGTGACATGAAATTGGGACAGAAGATCTCCATCCTACAATGAATAGGTTCTAGAAAAAAAGATGCAATAGATGAGAAAGAATATGATAATCAAAACACGGAAAAATTATTATAACTTTTTTTTTAAATAAAAATATTTCTATTGACATTTTTCTTCAAAATAAAAAATTGATTTTTTAAGGTTAAATTAATTTGCAGGTTCCTGAAGTATTTGAGAATTTTAAAGTAGTTCTCTATATTTCAAAAGTTTGTAAATTGGTTCCTGAACACTTAAAAAATTTGTAATTGGATCCCTCCATTAGGGTTTCGTTAAGGATCCTTTAAGTGATTCATCTACTAGTCATTTATGGGTCCCTAAAATTTTTGAAAAAAAATTAAATAAGTCCTTGTATTTAACGAAACCCTAACGGAAAAGCGTATGAAGGACTCGATTCCAAATTATCTATGTGTTCAAGGACCTAGTTACAAACTATTAAAGTATATGGACCTATGTAAAAATTCTCAAATAGAGGGATCTAAATATTAATTAAACCTTTTTATAGTTCATGTTTTATGTCTCAGAAAATTATTGTAGCCTGTTGAATTGTCTTTATTTTTCTCAAGGTAAATTTGTTTACTCTTTCACAAGCGAAACCACATCATTGTTCATAGTTCGATTTTAGTTCTAAACCATGGTTCATTAGTGTTTCAAATTTTATTAGTAAATTAATTAAGATGTCTTTTCTGGTATCCTCAATAATTTTGAGGTAAAAGTTATTCTGTCCAATCAGAATGCTCCACTTCAATTAAATTTGTCATGTTAATGGATTAAGTCAAATGGCTCTCACCATTTGATTGAACCACCTAGACAGGATAAAATTACCTTTGGGGTATCAAAGAATTCATCATTATTAATACATTCAAAATATATTGTTCTATATGGACAATTATATTGATAAGAGACGTATATAAAATACTCTGAAACTCTAATATGTTATCCAATAGTAGTTTGTATATGTAATATCCACGTACGCCTATAAGGAGTAAGAACATATAACCATCCATGTTAAACAGACACAAAGCTTATGCAATCTTATATATTAAGACACCATCGTGGTTTCCAACATTGTGTCACAATGATAGCTACAGCTTATATGGGGTTGCTACAGCTAGGAGAGGAGATTTTTTATGAATGGTAATGCCAGCAGCTTCAGACATGTCCAAATCCTCCCCTGTTGCTTCACCAGGCAATGACCAATTTGGTGGACAAGGTTTGCTATAAGAATCTCATTTACAGCCATGGCAAGCAGTGCTCCCGGGCAACCCCTCCTTCCTGCTCCAAAAGGAACAAATTGAAAATCATGTCCTTTGAAATCTACTGAACTGTTGAGGAACCTTTCTGGTTTAAACTCTAGTGGTTGGTCCCAAGTTGAAGGGTCTCTTGCAATAGCCCATGCATTGACTAATACCTGAGTGCCAGCTGCAATGTCATAGCCTTTCAGTTTAATATCTTGCATGGATTCCCTTGGAAGTAATAAGGGAACTGGTGTATGGAAGCGTAGAGTTTCTTTAATCACAGCCTTCAAGTAGTTCATGCTACACAAATCCTCCTCAGTTACGTGAGTTCTATTGCCAACCACACTTCTCACCTCATCTTGCAATTTATGCATGATAATTGGTTGCTTTTACAGTTCTGTCATTGCCCACTCTAGGACTGTGGAAGTAGTATCAGTGCCAGCAGCAAACATGTCCTACAAAAACAAAAAACAAAAACAAAATAAAGGCACAAGAAAATTAACTTAAATATCCAGATGATAAGAGATGATATCTAAGTAGGTAACCTAGCTATATATAAGAGAAAAGATTAGCTTTCACTTTTCCTTCATATATATATATATATATATATATATATATATATATATATAAGCATATCTACTGAGAGGAGTGCTTTTTATGTCATCGAGTGAGAGGAGCTAATCTTGGCCATTAAAATCATACATGGATGATCAAGATTAAAAGGTAGTTAGTGATCATTTAAAAAAGTCACATGACTTTTCATTCTAATATTGACCATTCATGTGTGATCCAAAGGTTAAGAATAACCCCTCTCACTCTCACATAAATCCCCCCTCTCACTTGATTCATTTTCTATATATATATATATATATCTTAGCAGAATATCCTAATAGGAAACACATTAATTCTTAAATATCACTACGGTCCAGATAGTGGGTTTAAGTGTACAATGAAGTCCAATAACAAAAGTCATTACAAATAACTTGTACCAACATCATGCTTTGCATATCAATTGAATCGAATTTTAAGAAATATGTTTGGATTGATAAGTTCTTACTGGTGCCAACTGCAATGACATGCTCATGACCCAACTTTAGGCTCCAAGAACCTCACCTTTATTTCAGCATACACTAATTAATGGGGTGGCCAAAAGAAAAAGGGACACACTAAGGTCAAGGTATAATCATGTATGCTCACCTCACTAACATAATTAGTGTGCCTTCGCAGGCACTATATAGACTACCATGGCTGACCGACGTTGAGCTTTCTAGCTTAATAAGGCTATCTCAAAACACTCCCTAGGCACAGATTGGAACAAATATGACACTGCCAGCTAGTCCACGTAAGAATAAATAATTAAGCGGAACCAACCCGAGAATAGGGGCAAAAAATGGATGGGAATCTCCTGTCCCATTTTGGTGTGTCACACCATATCCCAATTAATAATATCTTATCATGTAAGTTAAAGTTTTATTTAATATTGAAAAAGTGGAATACATGGTAAGATATTATTGGTTGGGACATAATGTGATACATCAAAATGGGACAAGAGATCCTCATCTGAAATAAAGAAAAACAGAAAGGTGCTTTATGCTAGAGCAATAATATATATGCAAAAAAGAGAAAACACATACAGAGACATACATAGTGAATATAAATGAATGATATTCATACCAGGATCAAAGCCTTTATTGTTATTCTGTCAATTGGGAAGCCGATACTGTTAGTCTTTTGGATAGAAAGCAAAATGCCCACAAAATCATTATCTACATCGACATGATCATCACAACCTTTCCTCGACTAGTGACTGATGTGCTCCTCAATTACTTCTTCTATAATCTCATCCAAATGTTTAGCCACTATTTTAGCAGCACCATAGGAACCATTTACCTTGCTCATCCAATCAAGCCAAGGTATATAGTCCCCTACAGAAATAACCCCCAAAAACTTCACGAACCCCAACAACTGCTCCTGAAACTTCCTCCCTTTTTCTCCTGCACTGTATTTCCTTTCCGAAGCCACCCTACACACTATATCATTTGAAACATTAGACAATAACTCAGTTAAGTTCACTGGCAAGGAAGAAGAAGAAGAGTCCTTAATATGTTCGATCATTTTTGCAGCTTCCTCCTCTCTCACCCAACGAAAAGATTGAACCCATTTGTTACTAAGAAGGTGTAACACACTGACACTTCTTGTTTGCCTCCAGTATTCACCGTACGGAGCAGCTGCCATGTCTTTGGAATCATCAAAGAGGATGTCAAACATTTTACGTCGTGGCCTATTGGAGAAGACACTGTCATGTGTTTTCATTACCTCGCGTGCTGCATCAGCAGAAGAGACCACGAGTACTGGCACCTTTCCAAAATGAAGCAACATTAAGAGGCCATAGTTTTGCGCTAAAGATTGAAGTGTGAGGTATGGGAACAAGCCAAGTTGGTGGAGGTTTCCTAGTAGAGGGAATCTTGGAGGTGAAGGTGGGGAGTTTTTTGTAATTGTAGAATCGAAGTAATACCATTTGATAACGAGTAGAAGAATAAGGAAGAGTGGTAAGATAGTCATGAAAACCATTGGGAATGAATGGAAGCTTCCATGTGGAATAGAACTTTGCAGATAAGTCGACATGAACTTAACTTATGGTTTTTTTTTTTTCAGTGATGACGCTACAAGAAAACAGTTGATTACCGATGGCCCAAAATCGTCGGTAATCAACAAAAACCGTCGGTAACTACACATTTCTGACGGATTTCGATGGTCCATTACCCGTCGGAAATAGGCTTGTCGGTAATAGTTATCAACGGCCTACGGCTAGGCCCGTCGGTAGTTTATCGACGGCTAGGCCCATCGGTAATAGTTACCGACGGCCTAGCCGTCGATAATGACTGGAGTACTTTACCGACGGCCCAAGCCATCGGTATATATAATTTTTTTTTTAATTAGATTTTAATTGATTATTTAATTATTAATAAATTATATTTTATATTTATTAAAAAAATTTCTTTGTTATTAATTATTTATAAATATTAAATAAATAAATAATGCAAAATAAAATTAAAAATAACATTAAAACATTTGAAATTATATCTAAATAATAAATAACATATGTTCTTACAATACATAAAAATATAAATAAAAAAATAATAAGAAAATCTAATAATCTCTATCATAATGATGAGGAGACTAGATAAGATCATCGAAAGAGTCTTCCTCATCATCATCGGCACTGGTGCGACCGGCCGGCTGATCTGGATTGGGGGCAGCTGTTAAGGGCGCTGCTGCTGAGGAGGCTATTGGTGCATTTGTTGTATGTTCCGTAGCATCTGCTCCATCCGCCGCTCATGCTCCTCGGCAAGCCGCTCACGCTCCTGGGCACGCCAATCATGCTCCTCAGCACATCGCTCAGACTCGGCCAGTCTCCGCCTCAGCTCAGCAATCTCCTGATTAGCGTGGTGACTGGCTCCGGTGGATACTGTGGCGCTAATATTCAAGCTCGAAGATCCTTTCCGATAGTTACCGGAAAGGTCTCCTGCACCGTAAAGACGACCTTTCTTCTTGCCGCCAACAACCTCAGCCCAAACACGCAGTGCAAGCCGCTTCTGCTCCTCGGGCTCAAGCGGGGTGGAGGAAGATGCTATTGCCTGAGACATCCTCTCCTCGAACTCCTCCTGTTATGCATAATCAAATAAATTAATGAAGACTATATATAACATACATTTCAAAACTATTAATAAATGTGGTATTACCTGTGTGCGCCTAGAACATTCATCTACATACTCGCCAGTACCCTTCCTAGTATGGGTGTGGCGGTGGAGCTCATTAATCGGCACTGGTCCCTTTCTGTCCCTAATCTATACGTACACAAACATAAATTATAAGTAAACAATAATTAAAAAATAATACGAATAACATATGTATTAAATATGAATAAATGTACCAGACGCTCAAAGTAATCCGCCTGGCTAACGAAACCTCCTGTGTGCAGGCTCCCACCCTTCTCTGATGCCCCATTTTTCTTTGCTTGGGCTGATTTTTTCTGGATATCAGCATTAACCCATTGGCGGCATAGGGCATCCCAGACTGCATCTCCCATCCATAAGGGTCGATCGCCCCTCAAGCGAGTTGCCCTGAGCATATCGGATAGGCGATGGGAGGCCTTCATATGAAAGTTCCTCTCGACCAATGCGTCATGCTCGGCTCTCCAAGCAACTTTTGTTTGCATTAGAAATACATAAATAGTAATTTATTATATTAATAATTTATATGAAATAATATGCCAAAAATATTAAGTAAACTGAAAATTTCAACTTATACTCTATAAGCGTTAAAGAAACTCAACTTCTTATTATCCTTGAGATGTCCCTAGGTGAACCAAGGATAATGGAACATCGACTCAATAATAGCAGTGATGTTCTTCGAAGCTACCTTCGAAGGAAGTAACTTTAACAATAAAAGCATGTGAATCAATATCAAGTAAAAACATATAATTAAGATTGAATAAATTTATTTTATTAATTCTTACCCTTTACCAGACGGCCTGATGATAGTTCGAGCATCGGTCATGACCTCAACCTCCTCCTCCTCCTCCACAGCCGTCTCTGAAGGTGAGGGTGTATACCCTGGACTATACTCATGCTCCTGCTCTGTAGCCTGATGACCAGGTGATGATGCACCCACACCAGCTGATCTAGAAGCCCCCCAATGTGTGTGTGTCACAAACCCCGGGGTGGGAATCATATCGATCCCGGATGCTGTGAATGGCGTAGGTAAAACCGATGGAGTAGGTGCAGCCGGTAGAGGTGGTGCTACCCGCAGTGTATGTGGCCGCTGTGTAGGTGCAGGCGGGCGTGATGGGAGTGCAGACACAGCAGGGACATATGTCGAAGGGATAGATACGAAATCGTCTGCAACGTCACGAGTAACAATGCGAGGTGCCCTAGTCCGACGACGAGTCGAACCAGAAGCAGTGTCGACACCCTTACCCTTACCACTTGTGGGTGGTATGGGTGGCGGTGGATCACGTCCTCCAGATGCCATGTGTCTATAAAGCAATTTAATGTAAAGATGAAATAATAACATAATAAAATAATTACGAATAATCATCTAAGAACAATAACTATCTAAGTTCCATTCATAGTTTTGACAAGTTACATGGTCTAATTATAAAAGCTACATGATTTTACGTTTTATTCAGAATTTGGCAAAAAGTCTCCATCATCTTCAGATCTAATTTCAAAATTTTCTTCTCCTGAATCAATGACTTCGTCTTCTTCATCTAAATGCTCCTGAACGGATGACAAGTTTTCAATATCCACTTCTTCACCAGCAGCTTCCAAGTCCCGTAAACCAACAATACGCTCAACTTCAATGCCTTTATTTACACGAGACATTTCATCCACTTGATAAGGCACATCTTCCTGCAGATCATCAACTTCAATGCGAACCCTTGGTTTCGTCTTGATGACGACACACGAACCTCGTTTGTCCTTTCGGGTTGCTGGGTACGAGGCATAATACACTTGTCTCACATTCTATGCTAGGATAAACAGATCAAAGTTCTGATATCTGCTACCCATGCGACTGTCCATCGTATTATATTTGGGATTTAATTTTGTGCCTCTGATGGATGGATCGAACCAATTATAATAAAATAGAACTATTCTTTTAGTATAGTCTAAAGTAGTATATGCCAATTCATATATATGTTGGATTACTCCGTAGAAGTCATCTTTACCCCCTTCTGTGATGCCCTTCACGTAAACCCCGCTGTTAATTGTTTTTTTTACCCTCCGTCCATGAATGGGTATGAAATTTGTACCCGTTCACGAAGAATGTGTGCCATTCTTTGACACATGAATACGGACCGTTGGATAAGTTCCTTAAGTGTCTGTTGAGAGAAGTTGGTGCCTCACGGGAAACCTACATATGGATAAATTCCTTATGTTAGATGCAAAAAAATTATGTAATCCTACGTACAGAATTTGAATATACTTACTTGTTGCCTAAACCACATTGGAAAATCTGCATGTATACGTGCAAACTGTTCTTGCTCACTTTCGTTTTTAGATAACAATAATGCTCTATACAAATTGGACAATTCATATTTTTAGCATAGTAAAATTTATTATTTTATGTAATTGAAAGAAAAAGATATGCAATACATACTCAAGGTATGGCTTAACTTCGGTGCAATTAATCAACACATGGACATGAGCTGACTTCCTCTCTGCATCTGTTAACCAATGGGTCAACTCCATCCCGGAATGACGACCCGGCTGACAAAAGACTGACAAGGCTAACGGATGTCTTTCACTTTCATTTTCCATTTCATTCCTTTTATTTCTCGGTGACAACATGAAGTTGTTGAAATAATGAGAACAAAAATGAGTTGTCTCGCCTTATTTTTCACCGTTCATTTTGAATCACCCATGAATCTATAAAATAACACATTGATAGTTATATATATTACATTTAATTTCAAATGGAAACAAATCTATTTAAAATTGTATGATAGTTATATATACCTTACAAATGGATACATCCACCTATATTGAACAGGTCCACCAAGCCTTGCTTCATATGCGAGATGAACTGGAAGATGTTCCATGGAATCAAAGAAGCCGGGGGGAAATATTCTCTCCAACTTGCGTAGAATGATTGGAATGTTCTGCTCCATCCTTATCAATTCATCATCCCTTAACGTGCAGAACACAAATCCTTAAAAAAATGACTCAATTCAGTAAGGAGATTCAAGACATGGACTGGCTACGAACTAAAAGCAATAGGAAGTAAAGATTCCATGAATACATGACAATCATGGCTTTTCATCCCATGTATCCTTCCCTTGCTGACATCGGCACATCTTGCCAAATTCAAAGAATAACCGTCTGGCATCCTTAGTTCTGTTATCCAATCACAAACTAACTTTGCTTCCTCAGCAGATAAACTATAATTGGATTTAGGCTTTAATATTTTCCCATTAGCATGCTGCTTCAGCTCCAAGTCAGGTCGCCTACAGTACAAAGCTAAGTCCATTCTTGCCTTCTCATTATCTTTGGTCTTGCCTCTCACATTCGTGACTATGTTGAATATGTTGTCAAAAAAATTCTTCTATATGTGCATGACATCGAGATTGTGTATCAACAAATTATCTTTCCAGTACGTGAGATCCCAAAAAATACTTCTTTTTGTCCAATTATGCACCTCCCCGTATCCTGGTAATCTAGACACACGACCATTGTCATTGACTTTGGGCAGCTCCATGACTCTTGTCCAAATCTGTTCTGGTGTAAACCTAGGCGGCGGCTCATCTCTTTCAACTTCTCCCTTTTTGAAGGCGTTCTTGTTTCATCTAAATGGATGATCTCTTGGTAAGAACCTACGATGCGAAACAAACCAGGAACTTTTCCCTCTGTGTTTTAAAGTAAAAGCCTTTGTATACTCCATGCAATGCGGAACTGAAAATTTGCCATGAGTACCCCAACCAGACAACATACCATAAGCAGGGAAGTCATTAATGGTCCACATCAAAGTTGCCTTCATTGTAAAATTTCGCTTCCTTGCAATATCATACATTTCCACGCCGATGCACAACTTCTTCAGATCATCGATCAATAGCTGTAAATAAACATCAATACCAGCTTTCAGATTCGATGGACCCGGTATGAGACAAGTCAAAAACATATAAGGTTTCGACATGCACATTTCAGGAGGAAGATTATATGGGGTAACAATTACTGGCCAACAAGAATACGGCGTAGCCGATGCTTGAATATAAGGGGTAAAACCATCAGAGCATAAACCAAGTCTTATATTACGGGGATCCGCGGCACAATTTGGATGTACCCAATCAAAGTGCTTCCATGCTTCGCCATCAGAAGGATGGTGTAACACGCCTGAACTTGTTCTGTTCTCATAGTGCCACGTCATTTTTCCTGAAGTTTGCATTGATGCAATCATTTTCTGTAGCCTTGGAATTATTTGAAGATAGAACATTGCCTTAACAGGAACTGATTTGTTCTTACTTGTCCCAGTCTTGCGAGGACAATACCTCAACGCTTGAGAAAATCTGCATTCAAGCAGTGCACCGTCATTTTTGTCGAATTCATTATCGTAAAAAAGCATGCACCTATTCACACAATAGTCAATCCTCTTAGCCTGTAGTCCCAACTTGGATACTAACCTCTTCGCTTCATAATAATTTTTGGGTAAACCGTCTTTTACAGGCGTCATGTCCAAAAGTATTTGGGAAAAATTATCCAAACACTCGTCGGCAACATTCCAATTGGACTTGCAAGCTAACAGTCTAACGCACATCGATAATTTAGAATCTGATGCGCCTTAATACAACGGTTTGTTTGTCTCAATCAAAAGATTAAAAAATCTTTGTGCTTCCTCATTCGGCAGTTCTTCAGTGTTATTGTAATCATGTGCCTCATTCACTTCGAGAGCATCACCCACCATGTCCTGCATTGACGCCAATTGTTCCCCATATCCCATATCTGCGCAACTGCTTGAGCCACCCGTGCAATTCTCATCAACCCCTAAATCAACATTTGGTACTACTTCACCATGATCAGTCCAAATCCAGTAATTGTCCTTAAACCCAACTTTATACAAGTTTGTTTTCACTTCATCATCGCTCTTAATCCGTCAACATTGACATTTAAGGCACCGACATCTAATTCCCCCATCATCGATGAAACGTTGTTGTCGCTTCGCTTGAGCAACAATTTCTTCAACCCCATCTACAAAGAATCGTTTCAGACCCCTTCTTCCCGGATATACCCTATCATACATCCAACTACGATTCAAAGGATAAAAATCCATCTTCTGCATGTTAAAAGAATGCAAAACCATTAAATTTGGACAACACGCCAACTTAGATATATCCACCTTCACTTTCTTTATTTGGTATGGCTCTATCCCATTCGAGAAGAAACTTTTTCAACACCTGAACTTAGCATTAATAGTTATTACCTAATTCACATGCCTTATATTTGGCGAAATTTAGGCAGCATTTCCCATTGGTCTCTAAGTATAATAGTTGATCGCAATACTGTGGTCAAGTTTGCACCCAGAGAACAAAAGAAAATGTATTGGACCGATATTTCGTTAAATATAAAATATTAGAAATAAACAATATTACTATTACACAAGTGAAGAATTTTTTTTTACCAAACTGTCCTCCTTGGACAATTCAACGTTCAATACAATGAGCGACACCTCTATGTGATTACACGCCTGCTCAATAATATTGAACCTCAAACGAGAAGCTGAGGTTTTACTTCAGTATTAATAACTCGTCTAGAAAATAAAACTTTAACCTCTATGAGATAATTTTACTTGAAAGTCAAGTTCATAGGATAAAGTGCATAGGAACGGATGAAAGTTGCAAACAAACCAATAAGTAACTATTCTAAGTCTTATGAGCCTTAATACCTATTTTAAGTGATAAGAAAAATTGGTACTGTATTCCTTGTTGCGTACTTATTTATTTTATTAACCTATTTTGTTATTTAATCATTGTTGTAATTTAATTTTAATTTCAAATATTTAACCTCTTTATTCAATTAATCAAATATTATTTATTATTTCTACCTTATTTAAATTTTTAATCGATTAAATTTTATTCACTAATTAGTTTCGCCACATCGTAATATCCGCTACCGAACCATCTGCAATTTGCCATGACTCCACCATCACCGTCTTGACATTTTTTTCATGTCCAGATTTCTAACTTAAGCTAATTATTTTTATAATTTATTATTTGATTATAACTCTTATGAGGCTTCACACAAATACAAGTGATAAGAGATTTTGATATTCTATGCATTAGTATTTTATTTTACTATTTATGCATTAGTTTTATGTGGCTTAACACTTGTTATAAGTGTTAAGAACAATCAATTTATCTTAATTAATTTTATTTATATTATTGTATTATTTATTATATTTATTTATTTTACTTTATTTATTTATTTGATTTTATTTGGCTAGGTCCTTGGGTCGATGTTTCTAACTTAAACTAAAAAAAGTATTATATGGTGACATCTTTTATTTTTTAAATCTTATGTAATTAAACATGTAATTTATCCTAAAAAATTCACGAGTGAAATTAAGCCCTACACTATCACTACAAACATGCAAATTAAAACATCATGAATATAATTTAAAATAAAATTAAGGAATTAGAACAAATAAAAAAAAATCTAAATCTCAATTCAACCTAAGTCCTACACAATAGAACATATAATTTCACTAGCAATACATAGTTTGACACTACAATTTCAACAACATAATACATGTTCAGCAACTACAATTTCAGCAACATAATACACGTTCAACAACAATACAGTAATGCAAAGAAAAATAATACAATCCAATGGGGGATTTTGAAATGATTGACCAGATGTGGAGGAGAGAAGTCTAACGGGGAGATAGCAAACAGTGGGGAGGTGGTGCTGGTGAAGAGGTGGTCCGGCGAGCTGGTGCTGGCGGGGTGGTACTGGCGGTTGGTGGTGGTGGCCCGCGGAATGGTGGTGCGGCGAGGAGGTGGTGGTGCGGTGAGGAGAGAAGATACAGAGGAGAGGAGAGGAGATGGTAGCGGTGGCTGGTGGCTATGACGGCGGAGGAGAGCAGACGCGGAATGGGAAGGGAGAGGGAGGGGGAGGGGGAGGGGAGAGAAATGAGAGGGAGAAGACGCGGGTCTGATGTAAGTGGACGTTTATCGACGGCTTCGGCCGCCGTTAAGGTGAAAATACGCCGTCGGTAAGGTAAGAATACCCTTACCGACGGCTTAAGCCGTCGATAACTAACGGTCACATTTCAAATTACCGACGGATTAAACTGTCGGTCCGTCGGTAATTGAGTGGGAATATTTGCGCCAAAAACTATCGACGGGTTTACCGACGGCCTAGTCCTCGGTAAATTTACCGATTGCTACAGCCGTCGGTAAACAAATTTAACTTTTTTCAACGGCCTAAGCCGTCGGAAATTCATGAATTATCGACGTCGTTACGGCCGTTGGTAACAAGCCATCGGTGTTACCGGGTTTTCTTATAGTGTGACAACTCTCTACTTCTGCCTCTTAGTCTTTGGTTCTTGTTTTATAGATCTCCTACCCTATCGTTGAACATTGGTTTTCCCAAGACGTACAAGTTAGGTTTTATTGAGAATATGGACACAAACCTAATACCTAAAATTTAGACACAACTAATTAAACCTAGAGAGCACAATAAAACAGGGTTACCACATAATCTCCTTTTTGTGCTTATCACCCTCTTTCACAAAATCCTTTTTTTTTCAACTCAGTACATTTTTTTGAGAATATATATATATATATATATATATATATATATATATATATATATATATATATATATATAGAGTTTAATTGCTATAAACTGTCAGTGTAAAGTTTTTTACACTGTCAATCAATCAGAAATCATGGTATGAGTGACTTTTAAGGTAGTTAGGATAAGAGTCAAACATTTTAGCTTACGTGTCAATTTCTGATTGATTGACTGTGTAAAAAATCTTTACACTGACAGTGCATACCAATTAAATCCACATATATATATATATATATATATATATATATATATATATATATATATATATATATATATATATATATATATATATTCGGAGGTGGGTGGACGTCCGCTGCAGAGGAGGTTGGAGATTAGAGATTAGCGGTGGATGACAAAGGAGTGGGTAACAATGACAATCAGGTAGCGGCGGAGATCGATGGTGGTTATCAAAGAGATCATCATTAGTGGCTGACAGTAGTGAAGAGATAAAATAGACAAAAAAAAATAATGATATAAATATATGATATCCTATATGTGTTCAATTTTATTGAGAATATGAACACAAACCTAATACCTAAGTTATAGGTTCAACTAACTAAGTGTGTGTTTGGATGAGCATTTGACAAACGTGATTTTGAATAGAATTGATTATGTAGAATTGATTTCAATACAATTAAGTTTGAAGTGGAGTGATTTATGTTTGGATGTTTTTATTTTGAAAACAAGTTTGATGTAAAACTAAGCGTAAGTTTTCAATTCAACGCGGAAGCTACTAGTTATAGCTTCTACTAGAATCACGTTTGAAGGCAAAATCAATTTTGTCAGACAGTAACCAAACACTTCTGTTTTTACCAAAATCATGTTTGACAGAGGCAGAAACACTTTTGGTGTCTCCAGAAGTGGAACCAAACACACACTAAAACTAGACAGCACAATAAGACCTAATCCACATTGTATCCTTTTTTCTGTGCTTTGATCACCCTATTTCACAAAATCCTTTTTTTTTTTTTTTTTGCATAATTCACTAACAACTTTATTAGTTTTTTTCCTTTTGAAAATGTTTACTTTTTTAAAAAAAAAAAAAAATTTATAATAATCCAACGGTGACTTAGGGATGACAATTTTCACCTAAGCGCGTGGATCATCGCGGGGACTGCCCCATTCGGGGCCCCACGGGGATGGAGATAGGGGAGAAAATCCCCCGAAGGCAATTTGGGAATGGGGACATAGACCTTATTCCCCACCCCACGAGGTCCCCGTCCCCGAGTTATAGAAATACCTTTATATATATATATATATATATATATATATATATATATATATATATATATATATATATATAATTTTATTAAATTAATAAGAGAAATTGGTTAAATTACTCTTTTGGTCCTTCATTTCTTTTAATTTATTCAACTTGGTCCCTCTATTTTAAAAATGTTCAAGTTGATCCCTTACATACCAAACGTTAAGCAATTTGGTCTTTTCCGTTAAGTTTCACCATTAAGTTGAATAAATTAAAACAAATGGGGGATCAAGTTGAATACCTTAAAACAAATGAGGGACTAAGTTGAATAAATTAAAACAAATGAACGACCAAAAGAGCAATTTAGCCAGAACTTAACAGTGAAACTGAAAGGACCAAATTGATTAACATTTGGCAAATAAGGGACCAACTTGAACATTTTTAAAATAAAGAGACTAACTTGAATAAATTAAAACAAATGAGGGACCAAAAGAGTAATTTAGCCAAAGAAATTTAAAGTAAATCTCTTTATAGATCGAAACCTGCAACCTCAAACATAATCACCAACTCCGCTACTTTATTAAAGTAAATCCCTTCATAGATCTTCTGCAAATTCTTGAAAACATGCTTGAATGCCACAACCCGAAACCTCATGGTCGCAGCAGCGAAGCTTGCCATACCCACATTGGCACCCAGATCCACCACAAATCATCTTTTCCCTCATTTTTCGCATTCTCCATAACCTCTTAAACAGTGACTGAGAAGTCAGATTTTGCAAAGGGTTTCCCTTTGAGCACCCTCACGATGTTCTTGTGGGGCTTGTTGTTGGGTAAGGTTTCAAAATCTAAAAGCGAGTGAAGAAAGGGGTATCAAAAGCCTTCCACAACGCTGACAACGACAAGGTGGGCCGAGGGTATTTAATGCTATCTAAAGGGGGATTGCATTGAAGAAAATGAGTGTTGGCGAAGATGAAATCTAGGGTTTGGGTTTGCACTAGTTTCCCTTTCGAAGTCGCCATGGGGACCCACAGGGAGGCGAGAAACACGAATGGGGGAGAAATACTCCCTGTGGCGGGGATCGAGGACGGGGAGTAGGGGTGCTCGCCGCCTCGTTGCCATCCATTGGTGGGTGGAGGCCGACTGTGGGGGGAGGTTGGAGATTTGCAGTGGAGGGCGTAGGTGGCGACGACAATTAAAGTGGTGGCAGGCTGATAGTGGCGATCGAGGTGATGGTGCCGATGACAATGACAATCAGGTGGTGGCAGAGATCGAAAACGGTTATCGAGGAGATCATCGATGATGGATGGAAAGCCACAGGCGGTGGCCGACGATGGTGAAGAGATAAAATAGATATAAAAAGAAAAAGAAAATATAATTGAAATACTAAACTATCGTATAAATATATGGTGTCTTGGTGTCCAATTTTATTATTTAAATAACATAGGATCATTGGCTCCACATAACCTTTTCTCTGCATAAAATTCATTAAGCTCCTCTTTGAGATATTTTAATTGTGTTTTTTCTCAGTTGGGCTATCTGTGCTCAATTCTTTAATTCTTTAATTTGGTCTTGCAGGATTTTAATCTTTTTTCCTACATGATTAAATGTTTAATTTGGTCGACACATGCTATTTTTTCAGCCACAGAGGACATCCCTCCAAATTGTGCAGTATCGAAATGAATCTCTTACAATCATCGTAGGATAACTATATCTCCAAATTGTACCTAAACCTTACGTGTTAATTTTGTGTCCATGCAAGAAAATCCGTTTTATTTCTTTGTACACATACAAGATACACTTGCACGCAATATGTTAGGCATATGTCTAATTTTTCTTGTCCTATGTCTCATCCCTTTCCAGGCCCAATTAGAGGACCTTCTCATGGCCTCACTAGGGCTCCTCTGCTAGACCGATATTTTTGTGGCCAAGACAACGGTTCCAACTTCCATGGCAATCTTGAAAGATCATTCCCAAGTTCACCACCTCATCTAAATTTCTCCATCACTATGTAGTTTTGAATTTTGCTAACTTATATTCTTAAGGCACTCCTTTCATCCATTTCAAAATACATCATTCATTTTTCATAAGGATTAAAAATTATTGTTCTCAATCTTAAAAAATAAAACTTCATTTTACCAAAAAAAAAAAGAAAGAAAACTTCATGACTTAATTATTCTCATTCATTATTGTTTTTCGGATTCAACATAATGTAAATATTAAAGACAATGCTAAAATTGAGGGGAAAATATTAAGTAATACTTTTTTAGTTTTATAAAACAATAAAATAAAATTTATTTTCTAAAATGACATATATTTTGTTTGGTAACCATGATATAAGTATGAAGTATCCACCATCGTTAGCAGTGACTAATCTCCGTCGGAGAACCTGTTGGACACACAAGATGGGTTCTCCCCTTCCAATCAGGTTTTCTCCATACACAAGAGTAAGGATTCGAATCCCTGTCCATTTGCTTAAGGTGTCTGAATCTCTTACCATTTGGACCAACCACATGTTGGTTAAAATGACATATTTTGAAACAGATAAAGTAATTAAGAAATGAAAAATGAAAAATATTTAATCAATAATAAAATATTTAATGTATCGAGAATTAGTAAGTCTTTATTACTTTCCATTTTAAGTTTAGAAACACATCAGTATTCCTTAAACAGTTTGACAATCGATGGCAAAACCCATTATTTTCTTGCAAGGTTCCTAGTTCCTACATTATTGAAACACATCTCGCAGTGCTATATTGAGATATGATATCTTTTACTCATAAGCTAAACAGAGGGATGACAATGGATAATAGATCCAATGATTATCCGTAAAAATTATCCATGACGGATAGGATAATTACCCGTAAAATTGAACAAGTATGGGTGCGGGTGCGGGTGCGGGTGTGTGTGTGGATCAAGTTACACCAAATCATCATTCTTTATTCTGTTGTAATTCAATGAAAATTAAGTTATTTTTTTAATGAATTAATGTAAGTTATTTGATTACAATAAAATGAAGGGTGAGAATTTGGAGTAACTCTTTTATAATTATTCTTAATGTTCTAATCTTGACCATTCAAGTGTGATCCAAAGGTCCAGATTTGCTCAAGTGAGAGGAATGTGTTATTATGAGAGATGAGAAGAGCAAATCTGGACCTTTGGATCACACTTGAATGGTCAAGATTGGAACATAAAATCATGTGACTCTTTTAAGTGGTCACATGATCACCAACTAACTTCTAATCCTGACCATCCATGTATGATTTAATGGCCAAAATTTGTTCCTCTCACTGTCACAATAACACACTCCTCTCACTTGAGTGTGTTCAATCATATATATATATATATATATATATATATATATATATATATATAAGAAAATAAAAAATTAAACCTGGTTAACTATTTTTCTTATTCCTTTTTGTCGTAACTCTGGACCCGAACTCTCATCTTCGTTCCGTAGTTTTCGAATTTTAATTATGTCACTCCTCCCAGACTCTCCTTGCTACCACAATGCCACTCTCAGTCTCTCTCCAATCTTCATTCAACAGTTTAAGTGTTCGACTTTTCTAGGCTTAGATATATGATGATGCATATTTGTAATATACGAACATACTTAATTAACCTAATTTGTATTATATATTTATGTTCTTCTCTTTTGTCTTTTGACAATACAAATTTTTTATCCTATTTTCAAACAACCACAAATTTCTTATTTTAAATTGTGGATAATGGGTGCGGATATAAATACTAAAATACCCAATGGGTAAGAATACGAATGTTAAAGTTACCCACACAGATACCGATCTGGTTAAGGATACTTTTTTAAAACGCAGGTACTATATTACCGTACCCATTGCCACCCGTACCTAAAGGCTTTCAAAGTCATATTACACGATGCTGAGTATCCAGTGAGGAAACATAATTGCAGCTTATCCATTAGACAAATCTTGCTTCTGAATGAGATTAGACAAGAATAATTCAGCTTGACCTTATACCTAGTAGCTGAAAAGATGGAGAAACAAAGGACGGGAGCACTTACAAAATATATAAGCTTCCGATACAAGAAAATGAATGAATAAAACAAAAATAGAGAGAGAAAAAATAGCCACTATTGATTACACACAACTATGCTAGGAATGCATCCCACTATTGATTTTTGTATACAAGCATCTCAGCATCACCAGAATGGAGATGTAAAAATAGGGAAGGGTATAAGCTCTGTGAACAGATTTTTTTCCAATTTCTGAGCTTTTCATTTGACTCACTGTAATGAAGTGAGCTGCAGCAATCCCATTTCCTCTGCAGTAACAACAAACCCTAAATTGGCTGTACAGAGTTTTTTTCCAATTTCTGAGCTTTTTCATGGAATTCTACATGATTCTATGACCTCGCTAACAGCTTTATGAGTCTCTGGTGAAATCATGTTCAAAGACAGATGAAATTCCTGCAGATAAAGAGACAATTATGAGTTCAAAAAGCTATCAATGGCTTGGAATTTTTTATTTTTTATTTTTAAAAGGGAACCCTAGGCATCCAACATGATTAAGCAGGTCATCTCCATTTTTCACCAATTGGACAGGGATTTTAAATCCACCAAGAACCCAAAACACAACACCTACCTAAGCCATGACTTCTAAACATAAATTTCAAATGATCCCCACTATGACAGTTCAAACCTAGAAATGTGATGACTTCTTCAAGTCAAAAGCATTCTAGCAACTCTGTTAGATAGTAAACTTTTGCAAGATTTGTTTAGGTGCAGCTTCAAAGTTCAAACTACACCATTTTTAGACTATATGGTCATTTTACACCAAAGACAGACTAAATATGTTAGTTTCTCCACTCAGATTGAGCATCAGAAACTAAATCCAAACTCAAAATACCCTTCCGAAACAAATATAGTCCTTAACAATATTTCCAGCTAGTTTCACAATTTGATCTCCATGGTACTAACAATTATCTACTACATACCACAAATCTGTCCAACACAGGCACAAGACTAGATAAGTTGTGATCTGGAAGATTGTCAGCAATTGCTCCACGTATGCTCTTGCTGCAGACAGAAAAGAAAATAATAGGCCTTACGATATGCAACAAAAAAATTTTAAACAAAAGAAACTAAAAATCAATAAGAAATTAACCTTTCAGTGGAAAGAAATGCTAGAAGCAGGGCAGAATAAGCTTCCACAATCATTTTCTCAGCTTCTTTCTCACCTTGTAGAACAGCTGCCTCATCATGCTGCAGGATGTAACAAAAGATTATTCAAGATATGTCAATCACAATCAACTTTCATATATATATATTCAGCACTACTTACAAGTCTTGAGTCAGTGTTAGACCAAGTTTTATATAAGTGTTTGTACGATTGATAAAAAGCAATACAGTGACTACACAGCAGATGAGGCGTACAAGATCAGTTCAATATATTGCAAGTTTGAAGCTCATCCCAGTTGTTTTCCATAAGCATCCAATTGCATTATCCATGTCAGAATTCTATCAAGCCAAGCAAGATTGCAACTTCCATTTTCTATTATGCTATGCTAGTTCATTTGAATTAACCAATTTTTCCTCTTTTGCAACTATTTTAGCTTAAGTAAACAACAGCTTTTCATCAGCTGAAAAAGATGTACCATCAGATGATACAACAACCAAGTTGGGAAGATTACTTAAAGATCTTCCACTTAGAGGATATAATATCAACTATGATGCACGGATACGGGTATGGGAATCGGATATATGGCTTTTGTTAAAAATAATCGAGAAATTAATTAGGATATGGATACTATAGTATAGGATACAATATAACACACACACACACACACACACACACACACACACACATATATATATATATATATATATATATATATATATATATAATAACATATATCATTTTTGATCTCATAAAACATCAAAGAAACACATGAAAGGATAATAAGACCTTCTAAATAAAACACAATAGTTGCGCAACTCCATGATTGAGGGAAGAAGTGGAGAAAATGTTTTTATTTTCAGCTAAGTCATTCCAAAAACAATACAAACTAGCATTTATCAAGTATTCAAGTATGTGGTACAGCATCGGTATCGGATATGTACAGCAAATATTTTCAAGTATCTATGCTTTATTGAAACAGCCTCTCCGCTTGCGGGGGTAAAGCAGCGTACATCTACCCTCAAACCCAACCAGGTGGGTCCCCTTTTTCATGCTTCATAGAAAATCAGAAATTTCCCAATCCAAAATAATAATTCAACTACTCCATGCTATTCCATGTTTCCCACCAGCACATCAATAGATAAGGTAGAAAATGTGTTTAAACATAATAAGAAGCATGAACAAGAATTCTAAGGAAAAATTGGAACATGTTAACTACCAATAGCAAATGTTCATCTTCCCCTGCTCCCTCACTTCCACCCTGGTTAGCCAAGAAAATAGAGCATAATAATTGAATAACGTCCCTCCGAACCTCCTGGTCCAAGCCTTCTGAGGAAGGTAGCAAAACACTGGCTGCTGCAAGCCGTGATCTGCCAGAAAAACACTAACAACGTTTAAAGGGGTTTGACAAAATACAAAGATAATGAGATATAAATTGTATATTGTACTGCCAAGTGCCAAAACTTTCTTTGGAGTTCGGTTTCTCCTTAGCAAGTTGTCAACTATATATTATGCAATTATGCAAAAAATAAATGACGAAGTTACACTTTGTGGGAAGTTATTGTATTCTTTTTTTTTTTTTTATTTAAATAAACATAAAATGAAACAAATGGATTAAGAAGTAGGTAAGTTTTAAATTTTTTACTGAATTATGTGTTAGGCATGTCAATACTTGACCACTATGATGAAACATGTATAATCTTTATACTACTGTATAATTATAAAAGGGCGGCCCAATGCACAAGGCTCCCACCGAGTGGGGTCTGGGGAAGGTAGATATACAGTCTTACCCCCCCCCAAGCGGAGAGGCTGTTTCTAGCATTTGAACCCATGACCTCCAAGTCACAAGACAACAACCTTACCGTTGCGCCAAGGCTCACCCTCACTATAGTATAATTATGAAAACATAAATAATATTATAACAGTATAATTCAGAAACAAGATCCAGATACAGATGAATGGAGGGACATAATTAGCAATTTTCCAAAGAGTGGTAGTTCAAAGTTCAAACAATTGCAATATTGCAATAACACAGTATATATAAAGGTACAGCCATGTAGGCATCTATTCATCTAATCAACTTTTTTCTGGTAAGTTGTGAAAATATAACACTTAGAAGAGGAGAAAAAGACTTAAGGCAAAAACACATAAATCTCGTTCAAATTACCTGTTATGACCATCCTTCTCCACCAGGTTTACAAGCAGGCCCAGAATAGCAACAAGAAAATCTAGCTCGTGATCAGTGAGATGCTTATCATACTGAGCATTTCTTAAAGTATTTTGTTTTATCTCAGCGAGGGACAATGAAGAGCTGAAAGAAGGGAAATGAACAGCAATTAACAAAGACATAGTTTCCAGTCCTCCACAGGCAGCAATTTGCTGACAGCCAACAGGGTTGTCATTAGTCAAATTCATCAGCACCTAAAATAAAGCAAAATTAGTTAGTGCATAAATCTTAAGTGACTAATTCTATGCTACATCAGAAAAACTCTTATGATTAGAGAAGTTCATATGAACAAAAAAAAGGGAGGGAGCAAGGGGATATGCATGTGTCCTAGTTCTGCAGATAGGCCTATTGGAGTATTTACAAACAAAACAAGAAATTATATCCAGCTGATATATCTCTAAAGCATTATTATAGTGTATAACAGTGATCTAGGAAATTCGGGGTTGCAACTACACATGAAATATAAATATCTACCAGATGATCTAACAGGAAAACAAGCCCTCCACTTTCACTCAATTATCCAAACATTATGAGGAGAATTGGTTACAACAAACATATAGAAAGAACAATAAATCCAGGAAAATACCTTAACGGCAGTAAGAAGACAATCAGTTAGAAGGCTGGAACATTCTTCATCACCAAGGTTAGAACTGGAACAATTGATGTCCCCGTCATTCAATTCTTGTTGGCCTACATTTGTCTGAGATTGACATCCATCTTCAAATTCTCTTTTTGCTACTTCATATTTTTGAGATTGACATCCATCTTCAAATTCTCTGTTTGCTACTTCATATTTTTTAGAACGAGACTTTTTTTGTTTCCCTGATAGCATGTCCCACTTAGAGGGTGCAATGTCATACTCATCAAATGCAAATGGATCTTGGCTATTGTCCAATATTACAACTGGGGAACGTTCAGTAAAGCGGACATTCTTCTTCAAACTACTATGGATCATGGATGTTTTACAGTATGAACTCTTTGAAGCACCACTACAAGACCCAGAGGTAGAAGAAGTGGTCCTCATCTTGAGTGAATAAGTATCAATCATTGAAGTGCTGGGAGTTTCAGAAAGGGATAGTGAGCTTTCCAACTGACCATGTGTCACCAGTTGGCTGTTCTGAGAAAGATTAGATTTAGAACTCTTAACAGAAGAAGCTCTCTCCACACCATAGTGCTTTCCAGTGGAACTGATGGATAAAACCTCGTTCTCTGCAAATTCAAATGAAAGAGCATTCAGAAAATCTTAATATGAACTTATTTCAACATTAGTCACCATACACAAATTCAAATTAATTGTCACCACCAACTTATCTTATTGAACATGGCAAGAGCTTAGCATAATCAAAATCCATGGGAAGAAATATGTTATCTTTATAACATGCAAGTATAGAACAATGAAAGACAAATGGTCGTTCTACAAATTACCACACCCTCAATGAACATAAGTTTCTTAGAACTCAATCGTGAGAGAACGCCCAAACTATATAAGCAAGGTACTCTAGAGTCTAGATAGAGCAATCTCTGTGTCAAGGTCCATAGAAGGACTCCAACCATCAATTTTGAGTACTAGGGACACTAAGCAAGCTGGAAAAGCCATGATACCAACCCTAATGGCAATGCTTACTTCTTTTTGGATGAAAAGAATATTTTTCTCCCCAGTAGATACAACATCTAAGCAAGGGTTAACATATGACATCTTTCAGGGTAAAGTAACTCTGAAGCTGAATAACAAAGGTGAAGAATCTTTCTCACTTCCACTATTTTTGTAGGCTATTAAGAGAAAGAAAAAGAGATAATACTTATAGTTATACCCTCCTAAAAGAGGGGAAAATTCAAGCAAATAACTCCTGTGAAGAAGAAAAGTCTAATTAAAAGTACAACGGTTCTACAATGATTTGGCAAATTTCTTTGTAGAAGTCCAGCATATAAGTAATATAACTGTAATCAGAAAACATGGAGAGTTCCACGGCCAGATAATAACAATCTAGTACCTTTATGGTCTCCGAGCAGATCCAGTTCAGAATCTTGACTGACCATAGAGAAAGGATCGTAAGGCTTGTTATCATTCGATGCAGCAGAGGCACTCCGACGTAAATATAGATCTAGAAGTAAGAAGATTTTGGCATGTATAAGGGTGGGAAGAAAAGCTATCAACCATAAAAAATGAAACTCAAAAAAGTAAAATAACATAATCACTAAAAAAGGATGAAGCAGCAGTAGCGGGAAGTTACCCCTTATATCATATTTACCTGAGAGGATCTTTATGACAGTTATAATCAGCTCTGTAAATGAAAATGGGGTAGCCTGAGGACTCAGTTTTCCTTTCAGTCCAAGCAAGTGAGTCTATTATAAGAAAATAAATGTTAAGATTGATAAATTAACCAAGTTCGTCAAACTAAGAATACAACAAAACTTGCAGTATGCACTATGCATTATGCAATACAGATGGAAGTCACACAAGCAAAATGCAAGATAACAAAAATTACAACAAATTTATAAGTAAAGAGGCAATGAACACATGTAAACCTGATTGTCATTGCTTAGGAAAGTAGCATTTTCCATTATCTTCAGGCACTTGAGAAGCAGGGTAAGGCTCTTCAGACGTTTGTCATTTCTCAGATCTTTGGTAGACAGAGAACTATCCTCCATCAAACTCTGAAAGACAAAGCCATGGTTTTAAGATGCTCATCATTACACATAAATACATCTATAATCAGATAGCATTTGGTAACAGAAATCAACAAGAGCAACCATGTTATTCAGTATGCTGAAGTCAAACCCATCACATAGAAACAAAATATATATGCCCATCACTTAATTTTACGGACCTTATGAAGGCAAATCTAGAGGTATTAAGGCATGGGGGATACAAGTATAAACAGATGTACCATAATTTCTAATTTAAGGATACAAATATAAAAGAATTAGTGATACATGGACAAAATACAATATCTCATCTCAGAGCAAGAGATATCAATCAGAAAATGCTCTCTCTACTTTAGACTGTTTCCTTCAAATCCTTTTTTCTAAAATTATGCCTGCTACAAATATAGCAAAGCATACATATTGAACAAACATACAAGCTCACACCTCCAAATCTGAATGGCAATTCATGGTGACTTCAAAGACCGCATCAAGTCCTCCAAGCTCCCTTAGTATTTCCTTAAAATTTCCACCAGCCTTCCGTACGGCACCAGAGGTTTCTGAATACAAGCAGTCCCCCCACACCATCCAAATAATATAAAAGAATAGTCAGCAGAGGTTTCAATAAAGAGAGCAAATGGTTAATTATATAAAAGAAAATATAGACTCAGAAGGACCACAAAACACGAGAAGTTAGTTCCTGGTCAACTACAAGCATCATGAAACTATTTATTAGAATTATAACTTATGCATGGAGAAAGATTGCCACATAAAATTATAATTTTCAAGTGAAAACTGTGAACACTTGATTAATTTGGGATGGAAATACACATAAGCTTTACCACTGAAATAAAACTCAAAATATATTAACCACCTGGAAATTTGTATGTAAACAAGCCAGTTTCAATCAAATTAAGTACCAGTGTACTGAGAACACATTAATTTTATTTGTATTTCAATATCAAGATGGAACCTTTAGAAATTGAGAAGAAATAAAAGTAGCAACTAAAAGACTGATTACATGAACGCTTGAGTGATAAACAGTAAATATCATTAAACGCAAACAGAATTGATGATCTGTTGTTATTTTTGCACAAGAAAATCAAAATTAGTATTTCAAAGAACCGGATCTATAAGAGGGAAAAGAACATTGTAACCCAATAATACAAAATGTGGAAGTTGATATTCTTTATAATACCATCAAGAGAAATGGCAGATAAACAAGCCTTCTCCATAGTCAGCAATGCTAACCATTTTGGGCATAACTCTGGCCTCTCCACCCCATTGTCATTTTGACAGGTTGTCTTTAGTTCTTTACAATTTATTAGAATTTCTTGAACTCTCGAAAAAACTGTGACGGAACTGGAGTCCAATCTTCCCGTTTTATCTTTTCGCATGTCATCATTCTGACTCAATGATAGAAGTTTAGAGCCAAATTTTGGTGCTTTGTCTTCAATAGTTGTGGATACAATGGGTCTCAACAACTTGATTAGAAACCAAACACAACCAGATGATTCAAGGAGGTGATCATCTTGACCCTGAAATAAAAGCATATCCAGTAAGTACAGGCAAATAGTTATGTAGATTGATAAATTCGGAGTCCAAACTATGTACTAGAATGTAAGTATATTCCATTGAATAATCAATGTTATTGTTATCCATAAAAGATTGGAAGTGAAGCCCCAGCATAAACTTAGATTTTCATGATAAATTTCTTCATATCATATAAAATATAGTCATCCAATATATTTCCAGTCTATAATGAGTTCCCATTAGATTTCCTTACTAGTTACTTGGGACAAGCCTACAAGCTATGGCAGAACAAGCAGATGAAAATAATCAGTGAAGAAATCATTGGAGAACTGTGAATGTCAGACTATGAAAGAAACAAAACTTAGTTTTAATGAACCCCATTGACAGAGCACGCATATTCCAAGTATAGCATCCCCCACTGAGTCACTGACTATAAACCAAATACTAATAATAATAATTTTTTTTTTTATAGGCAAATGTTAGTATTTGTTAGAAATGTTAGTGGGTGGGAGTTGAACCCTCTCCCGCCTTATCACTCCACTCCTTAACTCTCCCATCCCAACCACCAAGCCAACCTTATATCTCCTACTAATAATAATAACTGTGTTATAAACGAGGTACCAATCCCATAGTGTTCAGGCAAAATTGTAAGCCACCAAAGATGTCTGATGAAATGCATTCAGTAACAGGAAAATATTTTAATAAATATGAACAGAACAGATAATACCATTTTATAAGGGTTTTAAGGAAAACTTAATAGAGAAAGTTATGAATTGTGAATTTCTGGAATGTGCATGCCCAAGAAAATAAGTTTGGCAGAGCTTTTAATTGAGAAGGCTGGAATAAATTAAGAAACATTATATAGTATTGCATCCAGAGATAAAGTTTCTTACTTATTATTGTAACAAATAAAAGGTTTCTATTGCTCAAATAGTGGCAAGAAAGGTAGTGCCAAATAAATTAAAAGGTAATGTTGGCTTACTTACTACCTCAAGCAGTTTGTCAAAAAAAATACTAATGGAACAGCAATTTCTCAGCCATTTACCGATTGTACCCAAAGCTTCTTTCATAATTCAAGACAACTGCAATTTCACAAACAATAGAAGACTTACATCACTGGTCAAAATGTAGAAAAGAGTTGCAGCTGCAAGATTGCTGGGAGAATCGTCAAGACTGAGACCCAAGATAGCATCAATTATTGTCTTTGCCATCCTAGAAAGTATAAAGATCAGGGATTTATCAGCTAAACATCCATACTGGCATATTTTCTATATGAGAGTGAGTTAAATCCATATGCTAAGTTTAAAATTCCAAATTAAATTGAAGATATATAGGAAATATTACCCTGCCTCACTCACAGCCAATTACATAATACTCGGGTAAAAAAGCAATATTATGAACCCTTTTAATTGTGAATGCTTATATGGAAACATTTACAACATTCTCATTGTATCAAATGGCAAGAAAGTCACCAATAACAGGTGGCTCAAGTGGTAATCAACCTTCAAGCTCATCAGTTGAGGGTCAATGCAATGTCAAGAGTTTGAGTGAGGATTAGTCTTACACTCACATTTCAAGCTCATATTTCTATTTGGAAAGAAATCAACGAGATCGATCAGTTGAATCTACATAAACGATAGCAGTAATATCAAACTAGTAAACGGATCAAAACACTAACCCTTTTTGTTCTTCTTCTCATGCACCATAACCGATACTTGAAAGCTTATTTAAAAAAGGTTCATGCTACATATTAAATACATCAGTTCCCAATAAATACTTTCTTTTCTTGATTCTTTAACTTGTTTATCCAGTGAGGGCACTGGTTAGAAATATTAGCCAATAATTCAAAAAAAAAAAAAAAAAAAAAAAAACGACTTCACCCAGCCGAAATTTAAAATTTTGAATTAACCCCAAGAAACCTAACACCAGAATTTCAAAACCCACAAATGTGTATATCTTCAACGGAAACAATTTATATTCAAAATTGCACATACCCATGAGTCCTTAGAAGCCTTCGGTGGTGCGTGGTGCCACATATACCCAACAGGGACACGAGGCTCGCCCTTCTGATCCGCACCGGTTGTCCTTTTCTGAGCCCATCGAGGGCAAAATTGACTTCATCCACGTGCTCCATCATCTCCCCGAACTCCTGCGCCTCCATCAGCGTCGACGTCGCCGGAATCGACGGCCCCACGTTCCCGTTCGCAGCCGCAGCCGCTTTCTTGGCCCTCTTCGACTCCCTGCCGCCGAAATCGTCGATCGAATTTGGTTCCGAATCGAAGAGGGACCAGTGGGAGGAGGAATCCTGGGACGAGAATGCGAAGCCGCAGAGGTTGTTGTCGTGGTGAGAGCTTTCTTCTTGAGACAATGAGTCCCTGAAAACGAAGGGGTCCGAAACGTCGTCGTTTAAGGAGCCAGAGCAGGTTTTGGAAATTGTTCCTTTGCGGCGACCGTAGGTGCGAACGATCATTTTCTTTTAATCTTTATGGGATCGGAGATCGGTGGTTTGCGGTAGTGGTTGGTGGCGGCTATTTAGAAAGGTGTGGTGGATTGGGCATTTTGAGAGAGGGGTAGGGGCTTTTTGGGAAGAACTGATGTGAGTGGAGTGGATTGGATTGGATTGGAAAATTGAAGACAAAGAAAGAAGAAAAGAAAGGTAAAGATTTGTTCAGCTTGCTTGAGCTGAACGAGAAAGGAGAGAAGGAGAAGAAGAATTGTGGCTTTTGTGTGAATTTGAATTATTTTTTTGTTTTTATTAAATTCCGTGCGATTTTGAATCCATGGGCCAGTGTGTGCTTCATTGTGATTGTATGATGGCTTTTGCAGTCTATCATCATATTTTTTTTCAATTTTTTTATTTTCAAAATACCTCATATATGTTTTTCCGAATGTGTTCTAATAATTAATTTCTGGAATACAAAAAAATTATATTTCGGCAATTAGTTTCCAAAATATAAAAAAATTGTATTCCGAAATTTTTCAAGTTTTTTTACCTACCGGTGTTTAGTTTCCGAAATACAAAAAAAAAGTATTCCGACAATTAGTTATCGGAATACAAAAAAATTGTGTTCCGAAATTTTTCAAATTTTTTAACCTACCGCCATTTAGTTTCCGGAATACAAAAAAATGGTGTTCCAGCAACTAATTTCCGGAATACAAAAAAACATGTATGTATTCCGACAACTAATTTTTGAAACATAATTTTTTTTTATGTTCCGACAACTAAATTGCCGGAAGACATTTGGAAGTGGATTTTTGATCTTTTCATCTATAAAAACGAAAAAGTAGAGAATGAATATTTAAATATGAGGGTGTATCTAGCAATACCCTTACATGATCCGATTAGATTAGATCCCAGTAAATATCAAACGTGTTGTAAAATCAACCCCAACAATAAACAATAAGGGCCCGTTAGATGAGCTTTTTCTATATTTTATATGTGATGGATGACTATTTGATATTTGAAAGTAACTCATGATATATTTATCGGATGTAATATTTTGGAATATTTTTGTAACACCCCAAATTTTACCTTATATTAATATATATTATTATGTATTATTCTTGACCAATATATGTGGTTATGCTCGCCCATGAGGTTTAGATTCATGGTTGGGATAGTTTAGCCTTTAAAAATAGTTTAATCACATTATCGCCTTACGACCTATTTCACGGTTTTGTTCATATCTTGAGTTCTAGACATCCGATTGAGGTGATCTTGGATGCGTTGGAAATCTTAGAGAATTATCTACAAGTCTTATTTCAGGTGTTAAGGCCCAATTCGGCTTCTAAAGTTTCGCGTTGCGAAGATACATTCGCCTCGCGAACCTGACAGCCAGATTATTGCAGCTCTCTGGTTCGCCTCGCGAAAGGCTACTCGCCTCGCGAATTTGCGCGCACCAGAATCGTGTTTTTTGGGCTTCTAATCAGCCCATAATGACCCTAACTTATATTTGTACCATAAGACTCGACCTAAACCTATTTTCTAAGTCGAATTACTCTTCGAAACTGCCTCTTCCTCTCCAAACAAGGATTTCTAAACCCTTTCCAAGGATTCTTGAAGGAAATTGCACCATTGTTCATCGTTCTTCGTCTCCTTCGCTTGAAGAGCATCACTGCCATCACAAGCCCTCTTCCTAGTTGCTGCTCTTGAACCTTTTGGGGCTGTGATCGTGAAGTCAAGCGTCGTAAGATCGAGTGTTCGTGAGACGCAATATTTCCGGACCGTTTTCTCTTCCTTTGTTCATTGTGAGCGTCATACCAGGTATGGGGGGAAGAAATAGATCATGAATATGTGGGTTTTGGGATAGGTTAAGATGAAGGGGTTAACCCATGACCCCTATATGTTTGTCTATATGCATTGTAAATGCCTATGTATATGCTATGAGTGTAATTATGTGTATGTTATGTATATGCCATGTACATGCCTATGTGAATATTGTATAAATATATATGATTATGATTATAGGTGTTTGTCTTGATGATATGATTGAAATATTATGATGTGCGATGAATAATATGAATATAGATACGATATGCATTGATGAGATTTTATGATGTGCATTGATAATGGTGACTTGATGATGATGTGCGTTACAATGACGAAAATAGGATTAGTGGAAGAACATAGCTTTAAGACGTTTGACACCCCATAATGAATGAGTTGATATGAGAGATGAGATTGATAATATTGGATTAGTTTTGGAAACCCAGAGGAATGATTCTTGAGAGATGGGATGATAGGCATAGGGATAACTTAGAGAAATTCTTAAGATTCCCACATCTGTCATGATTCGCCTGGCGAATAGCCATTCGCGAGGCGAGACAGAGAGACCATTCGTAGTCTGACGTGATTCGCCTAGCGGATTGTAATCCGCGAGGCGAATGAGAGAACCAGATATTGGGGCTCTTGGGCTCGCCTCGCGAGCCAGGTTTCGCCTAGCGAATCTGCGAACCTGTTTAGGAGCTCTCGGGCTCGCCTCGCGAGCCACGATTCGCCTAGCGAATCTGGGTTTCTCACCCAGATTCTGTTGTGAAGGGATAATGATTAGGGTAATGGGAAAAAAGACTGTGAGGTCATAATTCAAGGTTGATAATATAGAAAAGAACGTTAATAACTATATGACTTGAGATTTAAATATTAGGATTAAGTTATAATCTTAATAAGATATGAATTGTGGTTTAGATGTTAGGATTAAGTTACAATCTTAATAAATATATGACTTGAGGTTTAAATATTAGGATTAAGTTATAATCTTAATAAGATATGAATTGAGGATTAGATATTAAGATTAAGTTATAATCTTAATAAATATATGACTTGAGGTTTAAATATTAAGATTAAGTTATAATCTTATTAAAATATGAATTGAGGTTTAGATAATAAGATTAAGTATAATACTTAACAAAGATAATGTTAAGTTAAGACTTAGCAAAGAGAACAATTAATAAGACGATGATGTTATTGGTAACGATGTACTGTTACCGATGTTGTTGGTTAAATCATTCTTGATGCTTATTGGTCAAGTTTGATGTTGATAAATCATCTTTGATGCTTGTTGGTCAAAGTTGATAGCCATGTAATGGTATGATGGTGGATGGTTGGACATGTGTTTGCATGTTGTTGAGCATAGCATGCATCATACGTTGACGTTGATATGTTAGGTGGAAAGCAAACGATGAATCGCGATAGTGGAGGCCACGATGGGTGTTATCCCGGCCTTGCGGGTACGTTTGGTATGGAAGTTCCAGGTGACATGGGCTAGCTACCTATTGTCGGAGTGACCTAAAGAATAAGCTTGAGTACCCTGACTAGCCACTATACGTTATCAGGATTAGTGATAGTGTTCGGGGATGGCCCATGGTCTGGCATATCATCCACGTTGATAACCGGACATGTACTCCTAATCGTCTTTCCAGAGTTAGAGTTGTTGGCCACATGCATACGGAGTAGTGATGTTGCATTCGCATTAACATGCATCCTTGATATATATTGATTATATCTATGTTGATTGATGTATGTTGTATGCCATCTTAATTACTATTCCATTCCGTTTACATATATTCATGATTGTGTTTCTTACCCCTGTCTTTGTTATTCTTGTGCATATGTTGTGGTATATGCAGAGGAGGGTGAGCATGCTGACGAGGAGTGATCCCGAGGAGATCTCTCTCAGTAGTTAGGATTTATGATTTATGTTATTCGGTTTTATTCCGATGTATTATCAGTATATATATACCAGCTCTGATATGTGACATCGGGACTTGGGTTATGTTTATTATTTATGTTTTCCGCAGTTTGTTTTTAAAGGATTTTGATTATTTCAGATTCCTATGTTTTACGTTACAGATGATGTGATGCACATTACCCTTGAGGATATGTTTTTATTTTAATTGTTATATTTTTAAAGACATGTATGATTTTATTTATGTTTTATTATATGCGGGGTAGTGAGTGTCACAATTTTAGGTAATATCTTTGGATTTACTCTTTATTTATATTCTCATATTTGGTTCAGAATTAAAAGTCAATCGTCTCTATAAATAGAACTATTAGATGTGTCATTGTGCGCACTTCATCAAATCATCAATACAAAGATTATAGTTTGTTCCTAAAAGATCGGTCTTTGAATTCTAGTTCGTCAAGAACTAGCCTTTCACTTCATATTTCTATTATCTTCGTCTCTCTATTTTATTTTCCATTGAAAAAATTCATTTCTTCTTACACTCGACGGGTTATCACGTTCTTTCTTATAGTTTTATTTTTATGGTAATTTTAGTATGAAAATATTTTAGTTTTTCATAGATAGAAATTTTTTTGTCATATATAGAAACTATCATTTTTTATTCAATATGTTACTCTCCATCTATTTCGAAAGAATTTAATATTCAAGCATCCCTATATGATTGTTTAAAACTATGATTTTTCTTGGTCATCATTTATATGAAGATTTGTGGTATAGTTCCTGAAGAACTAGACCTTTAAATTTAAAAGATCTATTTGATCTTAATATTTTTTTAAACAAGGAAAGTGAGAGAAAAATCATCTATTTTTATATCTCTCAAATATGCTTCTGAAGTAGCAAAAATGAGAAAATATTTTCAAAAATATTTTGAATTAAATTTATGCATTATTGTGACTGAACATAATAGCGGTTATTGATGAAAAATCACAAAAAGTCACCCAATGGATTGAACTTCATTCCCAGAAGTGAATGTTTCGTATTATAACTTTGGGTACAACAAAGGTTGTAGAGACAAGACTCCCTTCAAGCGTCTACTCCAAAGACATCATGCGCAAGACAAGTGTGAGGCGGCGCTCTTCCAAGCTTCTATAGAAAAGTCTTAATGAAGAATCTCCTTACCAAGTGTATGCAAAGCGTCTCGACCCAACTCTCTTGAAGAACTTATCAGAAGTGTAACACCCTACTTTTCACCTCTATGCTTGTATGTGTTTATTATATATATACATATATGTTATGTGTTGTTATGCTTGCATTAGATGTTTAAGGTCGTTTTTTAGGGTAGTTAACCTTAGAACAAGTCATATCAGTGATCCTGAAAGGACAGCACGCCCGTGCTCTCGTGCAACATGCCCGTGCTAGTTGGTCAGCACGCCCGTGCTCTACGCGCGCACCATAAATGCGTTTTGGGCTTTAGGTCGGCCCGTTCCACCCTAATCCTTTTTATACCTCTTTTGCTCGACCTAAAACTCATAGCCGTCATTCCTAGAGTTAGAAACAGTCGTCATTGACCTTTCTCTTGGGTTCCCATTGAATCCTTGAGCGTTCTCCGATCCTTGTTGAGTGTTCTTTGCCAAGAACACAACCTTGTGGTGTTTTTCGTTGCGATTGGGGATAAATTGCTAGCTTAGTGTTACTCTGAGGTAAGGTAACCAACCTTGTTCATCCTTTTCTTCAAATCCTTGAGTTTAGTGTTGAATCATTTTCTCCCTATCAAACCAGACTTTGTTATTTGTGTCTCAGTGCTATGTACGGCAACTAGCAGATTAGTTCCTCAAGGATCTAATCGAGGTATGTTTATTAGGGCTGGACAACTTCACCCGACCCGGTCCAAACCCGAGCTACTCGGATGCTATAGATGGAGAACGGGCTGGTTCACACAGCCTCGCAGGTCAGCTGGTGAAGCCAACGGATTCACATGGTTAAGGGTGGGCGGGTTCGGGTGAGGCATAAAATTTTCGCAGCCGCCCGTACCCGACCGCTCCAGGAAAGATAGGATTTTTTTTTTTATACAATCTTACCCTTATCCTTATCCTTCATTCTCATTGGCTCTTCTGATTTCCCTTAATGCTCATTGGCTCGCCTTATATTATCTTTATCTTTTTTCATTAAATGTATATTGGATATTTCAAAAAAAAGGAACTCCTCAAATTCTCTCTAGCTCTCTGGTTCTCTGGTTCTTCTCAAACGGCGCCTCTTCTTCTTCTTCCTTGAACTTTGCCGCTCCACCACCGCTCCTCCTTCATTAACCACGACTGCAAAGAAGAAGAAAACCAGATCGGCGAGCACACAAGATCTGCGAAGAAGAAGAAGAAAATGGCGAACGAAGATCTGTGAAGAAGAAAAAGTGCCAACGAACTTCTTCTTCCTTGAACTTTGCCCTAGTACTGCTCTACCACCGCTCCACCACACCATCGCTCCTCCTTCATCAAGCACGACTGCGAAGAAGAAGAAAACCAGATCGGCGAGCAAACAAGATCTGCGAAGAAGAAAAAGAAGAAAATGGCGAACGAAGATCTGTGAAGAAGAAAAGTGCGAACGAAGATCTGCGAAGAAACTTTCTGCATTTGTTGTTTTTTGTTTAAATTTCAAAACTTTCATGCTTTTTGTTTATAGTTTGAAACTTAGATGCTTTCTGTTTTCTTCTGAAATTTTGAAGCTTTCTGTTTTCCTCTGCAATTTTGAAGCATTCTGGGTTTATTTTCTTTGTAAATGGGTTTATTTTGGCAAGAATCGCAAGATCCCTTTCTTCCCTCTTGATGCTTTTTGTTTGCGGTTTCAATCGGGATTCTGTAAACATTTTTTTGTTTGATCCAAAACCGTGTGAACCCACCCGCCGACCCGCCACCCGCCCAATCCGAAGCAACAAACGGTCTGGAATGGATGATGATTTCTGCGTGTCGGTTTTCCTCGGGTTGGATTTTTTCGGCCTGAAACCGACCGAACTCGCCAGATGTCCACCCCTAATGTTTATAACCCTTATGTTAGTTCCTTTTTCTTTTCCTTGTTTGGCGAATTAACTTATCCTTTTACCTTGGCGTTCTTGGTCAAAGCCCGCTGAACCTGTTGAACCCGTTTGGAGTAGTCAAGTGTGGACTTCGTTCTTGTTGCTCATAGGCTAGAATCGTCATGCCAGGTATGGGGAGAAGGGATTAGTATGAACATATAGGTTCTAGGGTAGCCTAAGATGAGGGTTAACCCATGACCCTATTTGTATACTATATGCTTTAGTTGTTGTATGAAGTTGTTATGATTGTTTATACATGATGTTAATTGTTTAATTAATTTGCATGACCATGGCATGACGTTTATGATGTTGTTGATATGCCATGATTGTATGAATTGGTATGATGGAAATCGCTGTTAAATCTATGTTAATAAAAGACATAGGGATGTTAGCGCTAAGCCTAAAACTAGGATTAGTCTAATTGTTGTGCATATAACATACAGATGTTGATGAGGGGTGAGATTTATGCCAATGGATTTGTCATGACCCGAATTCCGTAGACATGACCGGCCAAAAGAGAAAGATTCCCTTTTCCCCTTCCCAGCCTCACAAGCATACATAAATCCGATTCATCCAAAGTAAAAGATTACATTCATTAACTACATAAGGTATATAATACATCAGAGTGACTAACAACACATAAATTACAAAGTCCCGCTTTAAACTAGAAACAACTTTAAAACTAAGGGTACCACCCCTCAAACTGTCCACATGGCATCCAAGGCGTTTGGCAGCTTCGTCGATACCTGCAACTGAAATGTTAAACGTGGGGTGAGTCCACTAACTCAGTGAGGGACCTTCCCCCAAACACATGCAAGCATGCAAAAAGAGGATAAAGCACATGCACATCGTCAAACAAGCACTCACTCATATCCATGCATAATTCATCTCAAGCAAACAACACAACAATAACACATAGAAACATTCATATAGTAAACATAGCTCAAGAGGACATCTCGTCCATTCGTCGAGTACTTGTGGAATGTCTTGCACTTCATTCATTTCTCATATCTCAAATCCCTCACAAGGGATCAGTACAATTATCATGTACATATATCACATATCATAATATCATCAAGTCTTTGGGTATCCTAAGAGGTGGGTTCACTGAGGACCTCCTACCCCGACGTTTTTTTGATTTCTTACCCCGGAGATATCGCACCCTCCGGCAAGCACCAACATCCCTCCTAACGCCCGGGGTATCTAACGGGGTCCCCTCATCCCCGACGGTGATATTTATATACCGGAGCCTCTCGCTCCCCGGTCGGCCTACCCAAAGATTCATAACCTTTTCTTGACAATCCATTCCATCAAGTACTGTTCATAAGCTTTCAGACACTTACATCACTCATAATCACATGAGCATATTTAACATTCTCATAATCAATACTTCCACATTTAACATTCATCAATAACATAATTTATTTCACTCTAGGTCCAAGCATAGAGATATCCAATTTAAATTCAAAGATCGTAGAACATATTTCATAAACATAATATCCAAGATCAATAGCCACACAAGCATTAATTTATCCATCCATACATTTAATCTTATCACTTAAGTGTGCTAATTATTATTTTCTCACTAAATAGTCAAAATAATCTTTTATAGCCATCTCAATTCATTTTTAAATTAATACTCAACAAAACATATTATAGGTCTTTTCCAAGCATTAAAATAAAATGAGAAAATAGTATGACTATAGGTAATAACTTTATAAATCTTTACCATCTTAAACATTTGAAATACATATTCTCAATACCATCATAATATATTTCCTTTCACAACAACAAATCACATGCTATCATCACTTAATTAGTTCATTCCAAAAATTTCAACATGAGCATACACAAAACCAACAACATTTCGATCCATTTCATATCATTTCATACCATAATTCACATCATTTCACTATCACCATACACCTTCATAAAGGAATAACCATCACATAATTTATATAACAATTATACAACATCATGTCCATAGATTTCTCATAATCCATACCATCATATAATGGAACTTACCAATAAAGTCATCAACTCATTCCATTACACAATACTTTCGATAATGCATTCTCAGGTACAATTCAATACCTTAATCTCATAACAAACACTTCACATAGCAACTCATCATCATCATGTATATACCATCAATTCACCTATAAATACCCCATAATGTAAGACATACATCAAAATATGCCAAAAAAAAAAGGTTTTTGAACACTTCAAAATGCTCAAAAGACATGTTTTAAAAAGGTAAGAGAGTGTAACAATCATAAACTATGGTAAACCATCATTTTTAGAATATAATATCTTGACCTTTGATTACCATTTCTATCATAACTTTTCAATTACTTAGAATTTTAATCTGAAACTTGTTGCACATGAAAATAGACTCAGAGAGCTTTCCAAAAAGATGTCATTTACCCAAAACGGATAAGAAATAAAGAAGTTATGAACATTTAAAGTTGCCCTGTTCTGCCCCTAGCACCCAGTGCCACCGATGGGCGCCCAGCGCTGGAGAGAAAGCTGCATGAGCTACTCTCGGGTGTCCAGGCGCCCAACGCCACTAAAGGGGCGCCCAACGCTCTCTAGGAATTGCAGAAACGCAGCTGTTACACGAATTTTCACCCCCTAATCCCATTTTCATGCTTCCAAACTCAAATCCAACCACCAAAATGCACAAAATACCAACAAAGATAAGGTCCATGCAAAGATTTGTAGAATCATTAGCTTAACCATTTATATACATATTATACTCCTATTAAACCCTAATATTCAACCCACAAAAATAATCACAACAAAATACAAAAAAAAATCCCTCACAAAATCAGAATTTATACACCCAAATGACAAAGGAGAGGAACAAGGCATACTCATACCATTACCAAAGCAAAAATCAAACATAATCACACAAATTCCTCACCTTACATTGAACATCCATGGTAGCCTTTTTCTTTTTCTTCTCCTTCTTTTTTTTATAAATCTTTACCATCTTAAACATTTGAAATACATATTCTCAATACCATCATAATATATTTCCTTTCACAACAACAAATCACATGTTATCATCACTTAATCAGTTCATTCCAAAAATTTCAACATGAGCATACACATAACCAACAACATTTCGATCCATTTCATATCATTTCATACCATAATTCACATCATTTCACTATCACCATACACCTTCATAAAGGAATAACCATCACATAATTTATATCACAATTATACAACATCATGTCCATAGATTTCTCATAATCCATACCATCATATAATGGAACTTACCAATAAAGTCATCAACTCATTCCATTACACAATACTTTCGATAATGCATTCTCAGGTACAATTCAATACCTTAATCTCATAACAAACACTTCACATAGCAACTCATCTTCATCATGTATATACCATCAATTCACCTATAAATACCCCATAATGTAAGACATACATCAAAATATGCAAAAAAAAAAAAAAAAGGTTTTTGAACACTTCAAAATGCTCAAAAGACATGTTTTAAAAAGGTAAGAGAGTGTAACGATCATAAACTATGGTAAACCATCATTTTTGGAATATAATATCTTGACCTTTGATTACCACTTCTATCATAACTTTTAAATTACTTAGAATTTTAATATGAAACTTGTTGCACATGAAAATAGACTCAGAGAGCTTTCCAAAAAGATGTCATTTACCCAAAACGGATAAGAAATAAAGAAGTTATGAACATTTAAAGTTGCCCTATTCTGCCCCTAGCACCCAGCACCACCGATGGGCGCCCAGCGCTGGAGAGAAAGCTGCATGAGCTGCTCTCAGGTGTCCAGGCGCCCAACGCTACTAAAGGGGCGCCCAACGCTCTCTGGGAATTGCAGAAATGCAGCTGTTACACGGATTTTCACCCCCTAATCCCATTTTCATGCTTCCAAACTCAAATCCAACCACCAAAATGCACAAAATACCAACAAAGATAAGGTCCATGCAAAGATTTGTAGAATCATTAGCTTAACCATTTATATACATATTATACTCCTATTAAACCCTAATATTCAACCCACAAAAATAATCACAACAAAACACAAAAAAATCCCTCACAAAATCAGAATTTATACACCCAAATGACAAAGGAGAGGAACAAGGCATACTCATACCATTAACAGCAAAAATCAAACATAATCACACAAATCCCTCACCTTACATTAAAGATCCATATTAGCCTTTTTCTTTTTCTTCTCCTTCTTTCCTTTCTCCCTTTCTTTCTCCTTTTCTTCCTTTCTTTCCCTTCCTTTCCCGTTTCTTCTGCTTCCCTTTCTTTTTAATAGAGTTTCCACAACTCTCTATCTTAATGGGCTATTACAAAGTGAGTCTCTCTTCCTATTTAAATACACTCTTAACATTTAAATAAAATACCAATTAATTTCATATTATATAGACAAAGCCTAGGTATTATTTTTAATACATCTAAATTTTTAATTATGCAACTAGGGTGTGTTAAACTGTACACTACCCACTACTTAAATTACTTGCACACTTAGAGCAGGACTCTTACGTTTTTTTTCCTTCCTATTTAATAAATTAAAAAAAAAATTCACAAAACAATTTTTTTTTTTTTACGTACGTCCGGAATACAAAGAGTATTATTATTATTATTATTATTATTATTATTATTATTATTATTATTATTATTATTGTATTATGATTATCATAAGACTGATAAAATTTAATAAAATTTTACGGATATTACAGGATTAGTCAAGAACCTTAGGATTGATTTGGACTGTTGAAATCTAGATAAATTACTAAGTTTGTAGAACTGAAACGCTGTAACAGCATTAAGCACGCTCGTCCTCAATATCAGCACGCCCGTGCTCTACGCCCAGTAAAGCCAGCACGACCGTGCTCTCAATAGCACGCCCGTGTCGGAAAAACGAGAAAAGTCACGTTGTTTAGCACACCCGTGCTCTCGTGCAGCACGCCCGTGCTCAGGCTGTGCCACTGTAAGAATTAAGAAAACTTCATAGTTTTAAATGAAAAGAGACTTAATAACCTTTTGGGATAAAAATTTGACATAAGAAATTATAAAATGTAACCTTGAGGATAGTTAATGAACTAAGATAATGATATGGTCAAATGTAATAATGAAGACTTAATAATGAGATTATTTAATAAGACAATGATGTTATTGGTAACGACGTACTATTATCAATGTTGTTAGTTAAATCATTCTTGATACTTGTTGGTCAAGTTTGATATTAATAAAACCGCTTTAATGCTTATTGGTCAAAGTTGATAGCCTGTGTTGATGGTGTTGATGGAGGTAGTTGCCATGTTGTTTGTATGTTAGCATTGCATGCATCATGACATGATGTTGTTAGTTTGGGGGAAGTTACGATGACTGGGGAGTTCGTCCGAGAGTATGGCGAACTGGCCACCCGTGGTGATTTCATCCAAGAGTTAGGTGAATCAAACGCATCCGTGGTGTTCCATCCGAGAGTAAGGTGGATCGGCTATCCAAGGGGTTCACCCGTGAGTTTGGTGAACTACCAGCGTTGGTGCTAATTGGCCAATGTGGATATGTAACTCCGAAGTTGTCTTCCTGAGTTAGTTATTGGATCCACATTGCATATGGAGTAGCGAAGTAGTTTTGCATCACATAGCATGTTATAATGTGATATGATGAAGTATGATTACATTATATGTTATATTATGATGTTTTAAATGTCGTATGATCTTCTTGCTAACTGCTCTATTACCGTTTATGTTTATACATACAGTTCCTTACTCCCTACTGTTGTTGTTGTTTTGCATGTTCCTTTGGCTATCTAGAGGATGGTGAGCAGCCAGCTGAGGAGTGATCCCGAGGAGATCGCTTGCTCATAGGATAGTTTAGTTATGTTTAGTTTGTTTTTCGGATGTATTATCGGTAGTGGTTACCAGCTCTGATATGTGACATCAAGATTTGGGTTTTGTTTTATGTTTATATTTTTCCGCGGTTGATATTTATGCTTAAAAGTTTTGGATCATGTGGTATTTGTTACCCTTTTGTTTGTTTTTTTTAATTTATGGATTTTATTTTATATGATATATTTTTTTTTAATATTATCATATGCGGATTAGCGGGTGTCACATTTAGTGGTATCAGAGCTAGTCTGTCCTACAGGCCGGGGTATGTGTCTGTTGTGTTATCTTCTGTGTACTCTTATATGGTTGTCTATGCCTAGAATGGATAATGATATAGGACTGTAGGAGCCTTAGTTTCTATTTTTGGTTAACTTCCTGTATTAATAGTTGTTGAACAATGCAGGGAGATATGGCAGGTAGAAACGATCGTGCGATTGTTGATGCTCTGGTGCTGTTGACCAATGCCATCGTTCAGAATAATCAGAATCAGAACCATCATGGGGGAGCTGTTTAGTTTCAGGGTTTGGATAAGTTCCAGAGGAACAACCTGCTTTCATTCAGGGGAGCTTATGACCCTGATGGAGCTTTTCTATGGATCCGTGAGCTCGAGAAGATCTTTCGGGCTATGGCATGTACTGATGCCCCGAAGGTCACTTTTGGGACTTTTATGCTAGTCGAGGAAGCCGAGCACTCGTGGGAGAACTATCGCCAGCGTATGGAGGCTGCAAGTACTGCAATTACTTGGGTTGCCTTTAAGGAGATGTTCTTGGGGAAGTACTTTCCAGCTGACATCCGCGACAAGAAGGAGATGGAGTTCCTGGCTCTGAAGCAAGGAACTATGTCCGTTGGAGAGTCTGTTGCGAGGTTCGAAGAGCTGGCACGTTACTACATGCTTTATCAATATGTGAATCATGACTGCTCCAAGTGTGTGAAGTTCGAAGATGGTCTGCGCCCAGAGATCAAGCAAGCCATTAGTTACCAGGAGATTCGGGTCTTTCCTATCCTTGTGAACAAGTGCAGAATCTTTGAAGATGCCTGTAAATCCAGAGCTGCATACTTCAAGAGTTCAGATGCTCAGGATAGCAGGAAGAACTATCAGCGTGACAAAAGGAAGCAGTGTCTAGCACTAGTTAGCCGTGAGTTCAAGCAGAGCGGTAAGAAGCCATAGTTTTGAGGAGGCAAGTCCGGGGAATGGGATTCTTCTAATCTTAGGCCCATCAGATGCGGCAAGTGTGGGAAGGACCACTTCACCAGTTAGTGCTAGGAAACTGATGTTATCTGCTTCAAGTGTGGCAAGTCTGGCCACATCAACCGTAGAGTGCTAGCAAGAGTCAGAATTCTCAAGCCAACCGATTGAAGACAAGAGGAAGTGTCTTTACTCTCAGAGGAGCTAAAGCCTTCGAGTCCGAAGATCTAATCCAAGGTAAATGCCTCATTGATGGAACTCCTTTAGTTGTGTTATTTGATTCGGGTGTGACCCATTCGTTTATATCGCATGATTGTGTCAAAAACCTTAGGTAGCCTGTGACCCTTCTTGTTTTTGATTTGATTGTTGCCACACCTACAAATAAGCCTGTTCTTACTTCTCATGTTTACAAAAGTTGCCCCATTACCATTGATGATAGGGACTTTGTAGTTGACCTTGTATGTTTACCCCTTAAACAACTTGATGTTATTCTTAGAATGGACTAGTTGTCTTCCAACCATGTTCTCTTGAACTGTTTTGATAAGACCATTGTTTTTGGAACTCCTGTTAAGTCTAAGGATCCGAGATTTCTTTTTGCCAGCCAAGTTAAGGCTTCTATGAAAGAAGAGGCCTAAGTTTACAAGATTTTATCTTCCCTGGAAGTAGAGAGCAGATCTAATGTTGACAATGTGCCTATAGTGAGAGAGTTTCCTTAAGTATTCCCTGAGGATGTTTATAGTCTACAACCTGAGAGAGATGTTGAGTTCACCATAGACTTAATGTCTGGGATTAGACCTATATTCATAGCACCTTCTAGGATGTCTCCTCTAGAGCTAGCAGAGTTGAAGAAACAGTTAGAAGAGTTGATCTAGAAACAGTTTCTTAGGCCTAGTGTGTCCCCGTGGGAAGCGCCTGTGTTGTTGGTGAAGAAGAAGGATGGTAGTATGAGGTTGTGTGTCGATTATTGACTGTTCAACAAGGTGGCCATTAAGAATAGGTACCATCTCCCTAGGATCGATGGCCTTTTGGACCAGTTGATAGGTGCTTGCAGCTTTTTTAATATAGATCTGAGGTCAGGGTATCACCAGATTCGGGTCAAGTCTGAGGATATTCCGAAGACTGCGATTCAGACGCGTTATGGTCACCACGAGTACTTGGTTATGCTTTTTGGTGTGACTAATGCTCTTGCTGTGTTCAAGGACTACATGAACAAGATCTTTCACCCTTACTTGGATAAGTTAGTGGCAGTCTTCATAGATGACATCTTAGTATGCTCTAAAACTAGAGAAGAGCATGAGGCACATTTGAGGATAGTGTTGCAGACCCTTAAGGAAAAACAGTTGTATGCTAAGTTGTCTAAGTGTGAGTTTTGGTTAGAGGAGGTGAGTTTCTTAGGACACATCATCTCTAAGGGAGGGATAGCCGTAGACCCAGCTACAGTAGAGACGGTGCTCCACTGGGAAGCACCTAAGTCAGTGACCGAGATTAGGAGTTTCTTGGGTTTAGCAGGGTACTATAGGAGGTTTATAGAGGGGTTGTCTAAGATAGCTTTGCCTTTGACCTGCCTTACTAAGAAAGGTCAAATCTTTGTGTGGGACTCTAACTGTGAGGAAATTTTTCAGACGTTGAAGGATAGGTTAACATCTGCACCTGTGCTAGTTTTACCCAACCCTAGTTTTACCTAACTCTAACTGTGATGCTTCGAAGCAAGGTTTAGGTGGTGTGTTGATGCAGAATGGTCAGGTAGTAGCTTACGCCTCTAGGCAAATGAAGATCCATGAGAAGAACTACCCTACCCATGACTTGGAGCTAGGAGTTGTAGTGTTTGCCTTGAAGATTTGGAGGCATTACCTTTATGGAGCTAAGTTTGAGGTTTTTAGTGATCATAAGATTTTGAAATATTTGTTTGATTAGAAAGAGCTGAATATGAGGCAATGTAGGTGGATGAAGTTTCTTAAGGATTATGATTTTGAGCTTAGTTACCACCTAGGAAAAGCCAATGTAGTGGCTAATGCTTTGAGTAGAAAAACCTTACATGTTTCAGCTTTGATGGTTAGAGAAATGGATTTGATTGAGGAATTTAGAGAGTTGAGCTTAGATTGGGAAGTTAACCCTAGGAGTAATAGGCTTGGAACGTTGAAGATCACTAATGGTTTGATGGATCAGATTAGAGAGGGTCAGAAGATAGATGTATACCTTTTAGACCAGAGGGAGCTACTTGCTCAGGGTAGAGACCTTAGTTTTAAGGAAGGAGCTGGTGGAGTTTTGAGGTTTCAAGATAGAGTTTGTTTACCCGATGTTCCAGAGCTTAGGAAGTTGATCCTTGAGGAAGACCATATAAGTGGTTTTAGTGTTCACCCGGGTGCCACAAAAATGTATCAGGATCTGAAGCGTATGTTTTGGTGGCCTGGGATGAAGAAAGATGTGGTGGAGTTTGTTTATGCTTGCTTAGTATGTCAGAAAGCTAAGATAGAATATCAGAAACCTTCAGGTAAGATGCAGCCTTTGATTATCCTGAAGTGGAAGCGAGATAGTATCTCTATGAATTTCGTGTCGGGATTCCCTAGGACTCCAACTAGTTGTGATGCCATATGGGTTATTGTGGACCGGTTGACTAAATCAGCCCATTTCATTCCTATGAACATAGAATATCCACTAGAGAAGTTGATCAGGTTGTATATCAGAGAGATAGTTAGACTGCATGGCGTACCCTCTAGCATAGTATCACATAAAGACCCTAGATTTACCTCTAGGTTTTGGAATAGCTTGCATGAGGCTTTAGGGACCAAGCTTATACTGAGTTCAACTTACCACCCGCAGACCGATGGTCAGTCTGAGAAGACCATCCAATCCCCAGAGGATCTTTTGAGAGCTTGTGTGCTAGAGCAGTCAGGTAGTTGGGATATATTCTTACCTCTTATAGAGTTCACCTATAGCAATAGTTTCCATTCCAGTATTGGGATGACACCTTACGAAGCCTTGTATGGGAGGATGTGTAGGACACCCTTGTGTTAGAACGAGCCTGGTGAGAATGTGGTGTTAGGACCTGAGATAGTACAAGAGACTACAGAGAAAGTGAGGATGATCCAGGATAAGATGAGAGTGGCACAGAGTAGGCAAAAGAGTTATCATGATAAGAGAAGAAAAGCTCTCGAATTCCAGGAAGGTGATCATGTGTTCTTGCGAGTTACTCCAACAACTGGGGTTGGTAGAGTGATGAGAGCCTGGAAAATTACTCCTAGATTCATTGGCCCTTACCAGATACTAAAAAGAGTCGGTGAAGTCGCCTACCAAATAGCCTTGCCACCTTTCTTGTCAAACCTTCACAATGTTTTCCATGTGTCTCAGCTTCGAAAGTACATTCATGACCCTAGCCATATGATAACACCCGATACAATCCCATTAAAGGAAAACTTGACTTTTGAGATACTACCACTTCGGGTTGAGGACCGAAGGATTAAGCAGCTGAGAGGGAAGGAAATTCCCTTGGTCAAAGTTGTTTGGAGTGGAGCTACAGAAGATAGTGCTACGTGGGAGTTGGAGAGCAAGATGAAGGAGTCTTATCCACAGTTGTTTGTTCAAGGTGAGTAGAAATTTTGAGGATGAAATTTTTATCAGGGGGTTGAAATTGGAACATGATGGAAAAATTAGCAAGTGTACTAATTTGTCGCAAGTAATAAGGAACTGAGAAGTTCTGAGTATCGATCTCAGGGATTGGAGTGACCAAGTACCAATTCTCCACTTCTATAACTATTTGAACGCCCAATTTTGGATTTGAGATTAAATAATGAAATTAACTAAAGAAACTAAATTCAAGATAATCAAGAATTAAATTGCAAGAAAGTAAAAATGAGAAGTTTACTTAATGAGAGAAGCTCTAGGGCTCTGACTTCGCCGTTCTATGAATTTGAGTCCTCATAGACAAGAATTCATCTTCATATATGAGCTCCGGTATGGCATGATTATGGCATCCTTCCTATTTCCTATTCAAACTCTATTATCAGGCAAGAACCCTAAACTTATTTCAATATCCCTCCGTCAGGCTCTTAAGAAATTTTATTTCTCAATCTCTAACCCCATATCTCTATGCAGATTAAAAAGTGGAAATTCATTAAGAACAAGATTCTCTATTGCAGTTGCATAGAACTCTATGACATGTTGTATATCTATATCATCCAATGATTTTTCCCCAATACCCTTAACACATAATTCTCCTCTCGGTCATATTATGATTAGCCTAACATTCAACTATATCTCGAGCTATAATTGAAAGCATGAAGACTAGATGAAAAACCTAAAAGAGATGAATAGAACTTAGGAATTTGCCATAACACTACCAAACCTTCACAAGCAGCTACATCTTCACCTAAGAATAGGAACTTTAGCTCATGATCGTAGAAAAAAAAAACCCAAATTGAATTGATTGAAATCCAAAATACATCATGATGTTCATAATCTCCAATTCTCTATTGTTTACAGTGGAAAACGCGGCTTTGGAAATCCGAACTGTACCCTAAAAACTGGTTAAAATAAGCTTAAATACATTATGAAATCGCGCGAGTGCGCTGGGCTTAAGTCTTGTGCTGGGCGCAACTTACGTTTAGTTACGCCCAGAACACTCGTCGCGCTGGGCGCAAAGCATGAGCTAGGCACACCTGAGAGCACGGACTTTTCAGGTGCAAGCGCACTAGGCCCGCCAAACGCGCTGGGCGCACCTGATTCCTTCAAACTTATTTTCTTAGTCTCGTCTCAGTTGCATTGGGCGAGCTATAGGCGCTGGGCGCACTCAAAATCCAATCCTAGAAGGATTCAGATTCCTTTTCTTCTCCATTGCTTACAAAGCTTCACTTTTAAGAACCTAAAAGGTTCTTGAAAACACTTAACAAACCAATAACACAAAACTGACTCTAAAACAAATAAAACACACCCAAATACCCTAAAAAGACTCAAACACGACTTAAAGACAAACAACAACAAATTTGGGTAAAAATGATAGTCAACTCAACAATAATCATCAAATCAGTCAATAAATCATAGCTAAAAACTAGATAAACCAACGAGTTATCATAACACCCTGCTTTTCACCTCTATGCTTGTATGTATTTATTATATATATGTTATGTGTTGTCATGCTTGCATTAGATGTTTAAGGACGTGTTTTAGGGTAGTTAACCTTAGAACAAGCCATATCAATGATCCTGACAAGACAACATGCATGTGCTCTCATGCAACACGCCTGTGCTAGTTGGTCAGCACGCTCGTGCTCTACACGCGCAGCAAAAACGCGTTTTGGGCTTTCGGTCGACCCGTTTTGCCCTAATCCTCTTTATATCTCTTCTGCTCAACCTAAAACTCATAGTAGTCATTCCTAGAGTTAGAAACAATCATCATTGACCTTTCTCTTAGGTTCCCATTGAATCCTTGAGCGTTCTCCAATCCTTGTTGAGTGTTCTTCGTCAAGATCACAACCCTGTGGTGTTTTTCATTGTGATTGGGAATAAGCTGCTAGCTTAGTGTTACTCTGCGGTAAGGTAACCAACCCTGTTCATCCTTTTCTTCGAATCCTTGAGCTACTCAGATGCTATAGATGGAGAACGGGCGGGTTCACACGGGCTCGCGGGTCAGCGGGTGAAGCCAACGGATTAACATGGTTAAGGGTGGGCGGGTTCGGGTGAGGTTCAAATGTATGTTCAAATGACATGGTGTTGTTAGTTTGGGGGAAGTTACGATGACTGGGGAGTTCATCCGAGAGTAGTGCAAACTGGCCGTCCGCGGTGATTTCATCCGAGAGTTAGGTGAATCAAGTGCATCCGTGGTGGTCCATCCAAGAGTAAGGTGGATCGGCTATCCAAGGGGTTCACCTATGAGTTTGGTGAACTGCCGGCGTTGGTGCTAATTGGCCAATTTGGATATGTAACTCCGAAATCATCTTCCTGAGTTAGTTATTGGATCCACATTGCATATGAAGTAGTGGAAAAGTTTTGCATCACAAAGCATGTTATACTGTGATATGATGAAGTATGATTACGTTATATGTTATATTATGATGTTTTACATGTTGTGTGATCATCTTGGTAACTGCTCTATTACCGTTTATGTTTATACGTACAGTTCTTTACTCCCTACTGTCGGTGTTGTTGTTTTGCATATACCTTTGGTTATCCAGAGGATGGTGAGCAGCCAGCTGAAGAGTGATCCCGAGGAGATCGCTTGCTCATAGTATAGTTTAGTTATGTTTAGTTTGTTTTTTCGATGTATTATCGGTAGTGGTTATCAGCTCTGATATCTGACATCAGGATTTGGGTTTTGTTTTATGTTTATATTTTTCCGCAGTTGATATTTATGCTTAAAAGTTTTGGATCATGCGTACTTGTTGCCCTTTTGTTTTTTTTAATTTATGGATTTTATTTTATATGATATATTTTTTTTAATATTTTCGTATGCGGGGTAGCGGGTGTCATAAGAAGAACCATTGAATATGTAATGGACATATTTAATAGGGTTATTAAAGATTTCCAGTTATACGAGGTTCAATTCCTTAAATTCAAAAGGAATAAAGTGGCATCTCGGTTTTATAGTACTTGACACAACACCTTTAGTACGCAACAAAAGTCACTTTACAACTACTTATTCTGACTAATTGCACTAAAGAGGTAATCCACACTGCACAAGACTGATGTTGTTCTGAACACGTTGTTGCTCTGTTAAATATGTTTATATAAATACAAGAGTACCTTCAACGTTCTTCAAACCATTTAATGTTCCATCAGAACGATTTTATTGCATTAATGGTCTCTCAGAAGATTTGAAGAAAAGCAAGTGTTGAAGAAAGAATGTCTCACAACGGATTTATTATTGTGAGGACTATATATTAGAAGACCCTGATAAATTGAAGACATCTTAACAACTCTCATTTATTGCTGAAGCTATTCTGACTTCATAAGCCTTCGTTCTTTTATTATTTCATTTACTGCTCAATCATTTGTAATCTTTAAGAGAAGTTATTGGACAGTCATACCCTCTTCATATTGTATTCACTCTTTGAGTATATTCTAGTTGACTTGCCTTGTAATTTGAAGTTGTTGCTTCAAAACAAACTTTTTACTTTGCGAGACCTGAAATGGCTAGCTGAAGAATACTTGTTGAACTTGGAAGGGCTAGGTGTGCAAACTTTCTTTCCCTTAGCTTTTCCCGGCCATGTTCTTTTGTAGCAGAGGCTTGGAAAAAGAGAGAAGAAGTCATGGTTCGCAAGAGATTTCAGAAGATGTAAAGGTTGAAACTTGGAAAATAAAGGTTTTTAACTTGATATCAAAGATAAAGCGTTTTTCAAAATGATTTTTGATTTAAATTAAAATGAAAAGGTTTTTGAGAGGACTTGTTCATTTAATAATTGACACACATTCAGTTTTTGAAAACCATAAAAGGAGGTTTTAAATGAAAACAAAAATTGACTTAGAAAAGGGAATGCGAATTTAATTCAACATACGACAAATATTCAGTCTAATTAAATGCGCATGAATGATATCAATGGACTCAACAAATAATTGACTCACATAAGTCACACAATAAACATCTATTGGATGCAAATATATTGAACATATTGGACGTAAGCATTAGACACAAGATCAATTAATAAAATATATGTTCAAATGTTTTCTTATGAATATAAATCTGTCCTCTGGCAGAGGTTTATTAAATATATTTGTCCATTGATGATCAATATCAACAAATTGTATATAAAATATGCCTTTCTGTATATAGTCTCTAATGAAATGATGTTTTATTTCTATATGTTAAGCCCTAGAATGCAAAATAAAATTTTTATAGAGATTAACAGCAACAATTTAATCGCATAGAACTGGAATCTTACTTTTGTATATATTATAGTCCTCTAGTTGATGCTTAACCTATAATAGAAGAGAGCAACAACTTGCAACAGGGATATATTCAGCTTCAGCAGTAGACAGTGTTATGCTACTTTGTCTCTTGTTGAACCATGTGACCAAGTTAGCTCCAATGTAGTGGCATTCACCACTTGTGCTTTTTCTTTCAATTATGTCTCCAACATGGTCCGCATCCCAAAAACCATCTAATATGTACTCATCAGATTTCTTAAAAAGCAAACCCAGATTAGTAGTACCTTTTTAAGTATCTAAATATTCTCTTAACCGTTGACAAGTGAGACTCTCTAGGGTCAAATTGAAAACGAGCACAAAGATAGACAATTAACATTATATCAGGTCTGGACGCAGTAACATGTAAGAGAGATCGAATCATATATCATAGGCCTTTCGATCTACCTTTTTGTCTTTCTCATCTCGATTCAGAATGGATGTTGGATGCTTGGGTGTATTCACCGGTTTACAATCATCCATCTTCAATTTCTTCAATAATTCTTTTATGTACTTCATCTGGTAAATGTACTCTCCGTACGTCGTTTGTTTAACTTGTAGAACCAAGAAAAACTTGAGCTCCCCCATCATGCTCATCTCAAATTCTTTTTCCATCAACTGTGAGAATTCCTTGCATAGAGATTCATCAAAAGATCCAAACATAATGTCATCAACATAAATTTGAACTAGTATGAAATTATATTTAAAAGATTTATGAAACAAAGTTGTATCGACTTTGCCTCTACTGAATCCATTTTCCATTAAGAATGAACTAAGTAAAAGTACCATAAATAAACATTAAGAAGGGAGATTGAATTGTGTTTATCTAAACTCAAGTGAAAAACGCAAGTTTTAAAACAAAGTTTCAGTATTAAGAAAGCACTTAATAGATTTAGAAACATAACACAGAAACAGCTGATATGAGTCGTTTGATTTTAACTAAAACTGGAAAGTTGTTTGACAGATAAGCTTTTTCTCAAAAGACAATATTTAGACATGCATACTTTTAATCCTCACTATTAATTAAAGAAAGATAAACGGGAAAATATATTGCAGATAGATATTATAACTAACAGAGAGAGAGAGAGATGCTTTATCCAGGTTCACCCCCAAACTTGGGTTACGTCCAGTCCTTGGCTTAACCAAGTTTTTCACTATAACTGATCAAATTACAGACAAATATTCTTTGCACACCTAGCCTCTCTAGACTCAAGTATTGTTTGCACACCTAGATACCTAGCCTCTCTAGGCTCAACAAGTATTCTTTAGCTAGCCTCTCCAGGCCTTTCTCAGATTACAAAGTTGATTTGAAGCAACAAGTTCAGATTAAAATATGCTAGTCAACCGAATAACACTCAAGGAGTGAATATGATATTATTTTGCAGGTATGACAATACTAAGAAAAACTTCTTCTATGAATATAACAGAGAGTGTAGAAGAAAAGAGAGATTTGTAGCTAGCAACTTTTGAGTTTATCTCTTGTGTTTTTCTCGTTGTTTTCTCTCAAATTGAGGTGACCTTTTCTGCCTTGTATATTTCTTTTGATTGTGTGTCTCTCTCTGCTTAATCTTTAGCAGAGTTTCCTTTATATAGGCTTCTCACGACAAAAGATTCGTTGAGAGGTAATTCATGAACCTTGTCTTCATTTTTCTTGAATGATGTAAAGATTCGTTGTGAAACGAGTCTTCTTCTAAGACTTCTTTTGAAATTGTCACAGTATTCAATGCGATGTAATCGTTCTGTAAGATATTGGACCATTGAAGACATCGTACACTTCTTTTCAGAGCAGCAAAACTATTCACAGCAGCTTCAGGTTTTGCAGCGCGGATTTTTTCTTTCTCGTAACATGTCAGAACAACAGTTCTTTTTAGACTGTTATTGTGTGTAGTAGGTAGTACTATCTATCCAAATAGTATTATTAAATATTCAGAGAACATATTTAATATTTCTTCTAACCAGCTTAGTTTCTTGTTAAGATATTTCTTTATGTGATTCCTTCATAAAAGATATGAGATGCTTGAGCTCTTTATTTGATTCTTTTGAAGATTTACAATTGATGTCTTGTCGATACTTCTTTGCTTCAAGAGAGATATCAGACGCTTCATTAATATTGTTCCAAGCAATATTCTTTCTATTTTTTTCAGATGCTTCTTTGATCCTTAAATAAGAACTGTGTTCTTTGATATGAACAACATTCAGACGCTTAGAAGAAGTGCCTACTTTAGTCTTTATCTTCGTCATATAGACGTTTGAGCTTGTATTTCTGATGCTTTATCATATGACTAGAAGGATTCTTAAGACAAATTAGATAAGATGCTTATAATCTGCACACTCAAGTAGATTATTAGCAATATTCACATAGTTCATTAAAATCATTTAATCGAAATGTTTGGATACATCAAAACACAGGGAACAGACGTTTATGCGCATAGTCATTACAGAAGTTTGGAGACTTAACACTAAGCCAACCATACCAGCCTCTAGGAGCTTGCTTAAGACCATGCATGGCATTCTTAAGCTTATGTACATGCTCCGGGCGAGTTTGATCTCCAAAACCCGGGGGTTGGATTATATAGACTTCTTCATTTATTATGTCATTTAAAAAAGAACTTTTAACATCCATTTGGTATAACTTAATGTCAAGATGTGCAACAAATAAAAGCAATATGCGTATAGCTTCTAACCTAGCAACAGGTGCACAAGTTTTGGTGAAGTCTATACGACTATACCTTCTTCTTGTGAGTAAGCTTGAGCAACTAAGCTTGTCTTGTTTCTCACAACCTTACCATTTTCGCCCAATTTGTTTCTGAACACCCGCTTGGTGCCGATGATGGACTTGTCTTCAGGTAGAGGAACCAACATCCAAACATCCTTTCTTTCGAACTGATTGAGCTCTTCTTACTTGGCAAGGATTCATCATTTGTCCGTAAAAGCTTCATCAACTGTCATTTGTTCCAACTCAGATATGAAGGTTGTGTCTGCTTGATCTGTGATGGTTGATCTTGTTCTGACTCTGTTATTGGGATTACCAATGATTTAGTCTTCTAGATTGTAGGTTTTGAACTGCTAGCTTCGTTGCACATCTTCAGTTTACTGTGATATGGATGCGTCCATCTTTTTGCTTTGACCGTCTGATGGTCCCTTGTCTTTGAGTGTTGGACTCTTATCTTGATCATTCAGACTTATATCTGAAAAAGATTCGTCCAACTCTGATAATCACTTATCAGGCATTTTTATCGTTAAATTTAACATGGATGGACTCTTCCACAACTAAAGTTCTAGAGTTATAGAGTCTAAAGCTTTGGACGTTTCAGGATATCCTAAGAGGATTCCATTATCTACTTTGGCATCAAAATTTCCTAGTTGATATTTAGTGTTTAGAATGAAACACTGACATCCAAAAGGGTGGAAATAAGATATGTTGGGTTTGCGTCCTTTCCACAATTAATAAGGAGTCTTATTCAAAATAAATCTTATGTATATTCTGTTCTAAATGTAACAGACAGTGTTTACAGCCTCATCCCAAAAGTATCTAGATATAGTATTATCATTGAGCATTGACCTTGTCATCTCTTGAAGAGTTCGATTCTTTCTCTCGACCATACCATTTTGTTTTGGTGTTTTAGGGACAGAGAAATTGTGAAGAATACCACTCTCTTTACAGAACTGTTGGAAATGCTCATTTTCAAATTCCCCTCCATGATCACTTTAGATAAAGCTAATACAAATGCGTTTTTTATTTTGTACACATTTGCAGAATATAGCAAAGACCTTAAAAGACTTATCCTTGTGATCTAGGAACATAACCCATGTCCATCTAATATAGTCGTCTATGATGACTAGCCCATATTTATTACCACTTACAGAAGCAAACCTTGTTGGACCAAACAAATCAAGACGTAGTAGTTCTAGTGGTCTCAAGGTAGAAACAATGTTTTTATAATCAAAAGAATTTTAACTTGTTTTCCATTTTGGCATGCATCGCAGAGTGTATCAGATCTTTATATAAGACATGGTAATCCTCTCAATACGTTATACTTATTTAGCTTAGAGATAAATCTCAGGTTTGCATGACCAAGTATCTTGTGCCAGATCCATCGCTCATTTTCGACTGACACTAGGCAAGGTACACTTTGATTTGAGAATTCTTCCAAGTTATTCTTATAAAGATTGTTTTGCCTCTTGGCAATGCATAGATTGGACCCATTAGGGTTACTAACTATACATTCTCCTTTATTGAAGGAAACATCAGACCCACTGTCGCAGAATTGACTTATGCTCAGTAAGTTGTGTTTTAGTCCTTCGACCACAATACATTATCTATAGAGGGAAACTGATGCTTACTACCCGTACCAATCCCAACTATTTTACCTCTTTCGTTGCCTGCAAAGGAGACCCACCCACCAACTTTAGGTCTTAGGTCTTGGAACGTAGACCTTTCTCTCGTTATCTGATGTGAGCATGCATTATCCAAACACCAAGATTGGGGTCTTTTTCCTGCTGTCAAGCAAATTTGCAACAGATATGATTATGTTTTTAGGTAACCAGATAGACTTGGGTCCTTTCTTGTTAGTCGGTGAGGATTGTCAATTCCTTGTCCATTTTTACCACATATATTGCAATATGAATGTAAACTAACAAACTCAGGTTTTTTGTGAGAAACACTTGTTTCTTTTCATCATAGCATAAGCCAGACTTATCAAAAGGCGATCTGGAGTATCTCAGGATCATGTTAAGCTTTTCATATCTGTCCACAAACCTCGATAAACTCTTGGTTAAATCTGCAACTTCTTGTTTAAGTTTGTCATCTTCACAAGGTGTGGTGGACTTAGAGATAGATTTGGAATGACTAGTCAGATTGTCATTCTCAGTTTTTAGCCTATTATTTTCTTCAATAAGTTTTTGTTTTTCAATCTTAATTATTTCATAATCTTTATGTAATTTTGAAAACTCATTTTTCAAGATTTTATATTCTGATGATAGGATAGAGGAATTATTTAACAAATCATCAAAAGCATCTTGAAGATTAAAAGAGTCAGAGTCAAATACCTTATCATCTTCTTATTGTTTATCCGAAGAGGTGCTGGCCATCAGACGAATATTTGTCTCATTATCACCTTCTTCATATATGCTCTCCAAGACATTCAAAACTTCTTTGGCAGAAGGGCATGATGCTATTTTGACATGATCACTGCAGCTCAAGCTAATTTTTATAGGCTCCAAAGCTCTTGCATTTAACTAAGATTTTCATTATAACTGATTAGACTGCAGATGAGTATTCTTTGCACACCTAGCCTCTTCAGGCTTAACAAGAAGAGTATTTTGTGCATCCCTAGGCTCTCCAGGCTCAATAAGTATTCTTCAGTTAGCCTCTTCAGGCTTTACAAATGAAATAATTTGTTTTGAAGTAGCAGCTTCATATTACAATAAGCTAGCCAACCCGTTAACACTCAGAGTGAATTTAACAAGCAAGGGTATCAATTATCTATTTCATATTCTCCGGAGATTCCTAACTTCCTTTCATCGAGCGATAGCCGTAACACTCCCCTAACACAATTGTTCTCATGAGTCGACCTCTCAAAGTTAGGTCTGAGCTGCAATTGTTCAAGGGTATCACGTCATAATCGTACGTATCATGAAATAGTTCAGTCTCTGATCGAGTTCATCCATTTTTGGCAGCCGAGTACATGACATGGGTTGTAACACCCTTTCCGGGGGCATCACATAACGAACATTTTATAAAAGCTATAAGGCCGAAAAATGGTTAATTGAAATCATTTAAGAAAGATGGGGTAAATTTTTCCTTTTCACAAGACATAACTGTAAAAACTGGTAACCGTTTATGCGTGTTAGGTAAATAGAAACATTTCATAATATAAGTTCATAAAGGTTTACATAAAAACTCAACCCGATTACAGAAATAAAATAGAAAGATACAGACTCAACATAGAGAATTGGAAATGCAACTCCTAAACATAAAGTACTTGGAGACGCAGCACCATGAAAGATAAAAGAAATGTACACACGTTCTGATACCCTACACTGGCAAGCAACATGTTACACAGGAAGATATCCCCCGGATCTACCGTTGAATACTTCCTCTGACTTCTCCTTTACGGAGAGACATGCGAAAGAAAGAGGAAGATGTGGATAGATCACCTCACTCCTAGTCTCTTCACTCATCGCCTTCTAAACAGGACCCATCAAACGAGACATAACAGAAACCCTAGCAGGGACTACTGCTAGCATTCCTATGGAAGACATAGCAGGAGTTGACTTAGAAGCAACTTTACTAACAAACAAACTATCCCTAACAGAGGGAGAAGGCACTGAACGCATCAGTGGAAAAGTCCATATGGCATTCCACTTATGACTACAACCCTGACAGCAGACGACATGAGAACAAGCGGTGAAGCGGTTAAGAACCCTTCCTCTGTGCTCCTTGCGGAGGGTGAGTGTGGCTTTTCACAAGTACGTTACTAGGAGCCCATCATGACTAGATGTCCAAACGCCGTAACCACTAGGAGGCTCAATAGAGAGATGCATCCGAAGCGTTGGGTGAAGTCGCGGTAATACGGCCTTCTCGGGAGACAACCAAAGAAGCACACAACGATGCAATAAAAAGTAATGAGGTGAGATTCCCATTCATTAGCACAACACATGGCAGAAGTAAAAATGATACGACACACAAGACAACAAAATACTAGTCATGCATGTCATACATCTCAATATCTCTTATTATTCAATCAACAACATAAGACATCATCAACACAGGATAATAATGTATAACATGTAAATGTATCCATCAACAGTCATGCAATGCAATGTGATATACATAACTCAATACCATATGCTACATGGGTAAAACTCTGACCCCTACTCCACGGAGCTAACAAAACGTCGGAGAGAGTGAATTAGAGGACATGTTCCGTCTACGCCAGCCTTGGGCAAGATGCTACAACATTCGTAACGTGCACGTATCTGGCTTTTATGGAAACATTCTACACCAAACAGGAAAAGTCCGACATCTATTCGAGGATATAACTGTATTGCTCGGTGTCGCCACGACACAGAAGAGCTACCAACTGGTCACATGTCAGCCTTTCCAACCCTGATACCTCCAAGACTATTTCAAACGTCACCGTAAGATTTGGACTCGTATTAAGGTGTAAGCTCAACTCCTAGGCTCAAGGCCTTACAATCTCATGCAACATAATGCCAATGCTTACACAAAGCAAATGTGATAGCATGTCTATCCACCGGATAAACTTCAAGATTCACCAAGGTTCTCTTCCTTAGGATCTTCACACATTTTAAGTGTTTTAAACTTTTATCCACTGGATAAACTTCAAGATTCACCAAGGTTCTCTTCCTTAGAATCTTCACACATTTTAAGTGTTTTAAACTTTTATCCATTGGATAAATCTCGTGATCCCTTTGGGATCGAGTCATCACAAGACTATACAGTTAGACGATATTCTCGAGTCCGGCTCACCGGCCCGTCATCGAACTATTGTTCCAAACCAAAATGTTTCATGTTTGTGTTCGTGTCTTATGATATATTTCTCGAGTCCTAAATGTCTTATGAAGAAGGATTGAGAATCCTCTAATTAAGTCTTAGATCATTTCTAAGTTAGAGGGTACTTGTCTTTCAAGTAATGAAATACATCTTGATTCATTAAGTCTTATGAATCGATTGATGAATGAATCATCAATGGTATAGTATATGGTCTTGTTTCACCATGTCCTATACTTTCTTATCTCTTTATTTTACTCTAAGCTAATTACTCAACTTAGGGTTTTACACTTAGGAAAATCCTTAGTTTTGAGTTCAAAACTCTTTTGTAAAAAGGTGAGTGCAAAACACTTATTTGTTTAATACCTTAGAAAACTGCCTTAGTACCTTTGATTCAAAATCTTATACTTTGAAAACAGTCTTTCAAAAAGCTTTTTAGCTTCAAATTTGTAACACCCCGATTTTCACTGCCTTTATAAATCAGTAAATTGTATAATTAAGTTTGTATTTTATTCGAGGTTTTAGAAAATGAAATAAAATAAACCGAGACCATATTCATGCTCAACGCTATCGTAGGAAACCACGATTAAATTTTGGGCCAACAACTCAGACGAAGCCCGGTTTGCATTTTTCACTGACAGTAGTATTTTAGTACTATAAAGATCTAATTTTGACTCGTGGACAAAACAGTTAGGCTTAGAATTCCATTCTCTACAATTTTGCTAAAATTGGTTCTTGACGTTAAAAATTGAAAATAATATAAATTATTCGGGCGAAAACTCGAACCAGCAGACAAACGGAGCTGTGGAAGGATTTAACGGGACTCGCTAATGGATAAGCTCAGTGTCACATCAAGTCACATCATGAGACGACCCCACTTACGTAGGATAGTCCCATTAGGTTGAGAACCCGCCTACTAAGTTATTATTAACTATAACCTGGTGATAATATTACGCGCTTATTAAACAAACAGCAAAACGGTAAAGCATACATGACAAGCACGTACATAAAAGCATGCATCAGAGTAAAGCACAACGGGAAAGATAAAACATATACATGCATTATATAAGTATTTACGTGGTTGCCCCCTCAGTAGGGCTACTATAATACATACATCGCTGTACAACTGAAACTGAAAGATAAAACATGTACAACAGGACTCCCAAAAGAGAAGAAAAGCTCTCAAACATCCTCACCAGTGCTCCCCATCCCTGCACTCAAAATACATCAGCCACTCCACTCAGTCCTAGAAGAAGACACACTGGCTAACCCTCACCATCAGCGGTAGGGATGACTTGAGCTACCCTGTCCCTCTCCGTGTGTACACCTATAAGCCCGCACAGGCTCGTACTCGGAGGAGGAACTCGACACTACTATGCGGCGCCGCAGGGCCGCCCTCATGTACCGATCTGAACGTCTCCTCTGGCCTCTATACACAAAGCCCCTCCTGCTGGATACAGCTGAAGTCTGTGGTGCCACCCATCGGTAGTCCTGCTCTCTGGCTCGGTGGTCGCCACATCCGTGGAAAGGGAAGGAACTGATAAACACGATAGGGTCCAATGATGTCTGTATACGGTGGAGTACCTCTCCGGAAGATCAAGCTAACTAGTCCTGTATATAAAACCAAAAGGTCGAGGGGTCCACCCACCATCCCCTTTCGTCGTGGTACACGATCTCAATATCCCCTAGCACCGGCATCCTCGATGCTCCGGTGATAAACGGGTGTCTCCTCGGGTCCATCCTCTGGTATTGCTGGCTCCTCGTCTGCTCGTAGAACGTGCATACACATACAAAGAAAAGAAACAGGGAGATCAGATATACAGCACATCAAATATAGGGATGATGCAATGCAGCCTATATAGCAAACACAACCATCTCTTAGCGTCTCGACACCACGGTCGTTCCCTACTAAGGGCAACATCTCGTCCGCTCAACGGACCATAAGTTGGTTTGTTCCGGTAATCCGTTCCGCTCGCCATGACCTATAAGAGTGCATCACCGCTCAACTGTCCCAGACAAAGAGGGCTACCTGGGCATCCACGGAAGATCCACCGGCAACTGAAAAGACTCGGGGTCCAGTCGGGATAGTAGGACGTGTTCAGGACCGCCACGACACTATAGGAGCTACCTCATCGGTCTCTTGTGAGTACACGTGTGTCCAGTATATCCCCGAGGTCACACAAACCTTCCCTTCCGTTTTTCGCACCCGCACTCGGTGCACCAACCTCGTATACCTCATGGCATACGGCTCGCCACTTGGCATCATATGCATATGCTATGCATGTCGTCCATCTTCCTTGAGCTGATATCATGACACATGCAACTTTGCTCTCAGTAACACGAGCTCCAAGCTCCAACTGTACCATATGAGCTCCAAGATCCCACTGTACCATATGAGCTCCAAGCTCCCACTGTACCATATGAGCTCCAAGCTCCCGTCATCACTTACGAGCTTCCAGCTCCAACTATAACCTCAATCTCAACTATCAGCTCAAACGTCCACCATGGGGTCAAAGCCCTAATCAGACTAAACCTCCGATTCTCATGCATACACGCATTTCGAGATACATACAGCAATTCATCAATATCAACATGTTCAATGCAGTAGTAAATATCTCATACAGCAACATGCCATCATATCATGCAAATATACTACATACCATAGTCAGCAGATAAATAGATACTCACAAAGCAGCCATACATACATCACACCAGTCAACATAAATCTACTAACCTAGGGTATCAACATAGCGGTGCTAGCCCGAAGTAGACTAAACCTAGGGTCTAAGTACTTCGTCGGGGCTCAACCTCACGTAGGGTTTAGGGTTCCCCTACACACACAAAACATATAATAAAACTATATAGTCTACGCTTGCTTCCCCAACGTGTGTAACTCTTTCTCCCCACCTGAACAATCTGCACGCAAATCTAGGCAATCACTGGCTGCTCCTCCTTCCTCAAGCTCGCAGCCACTCTCCAATGGCAGCTCCAAACAGCCCCTCAACCGCGGCCTCAAGCTCAGAATCATGAGCAATCACGAGCTTGGACTTTACCCTAAGCACGAGCGTAACACATACATAACAGTGTTAGCCCCGGGGCAAGCCCAAAAGATCAAAGAAAAGCTAAAGACTCGAAGAACGCCAAGAACAAGAAGAACACGTGTTAGGGATCTGAGTTTACCTGTGGCGAATCGAGAAATTAATCCGCTGGAGTCGGAGATAACTTCGCCGCGATCACAACGGTGTAGTCGGAATCGCGTTCCGGCGGCTCGATCACCTCTAACCTCAAGCTTTCTCACTCCAAAACCCAGAGCTTCTCTCTCTAACTCGCAAAAATGCTTCCCAAAATCGTGCAGAATGAGAAGATGAAAGTGGAAGCTCCACTTATGGTTTCTGTTGTCTACGCTTAAGCGTCCATCACTTTGCACGCTTGAGCGTTGCCATGCTCTAGCGTGGGATCTCTCCACGCTCGAGCGTGGAACCTTGTCCACTCCGCCTGCTCCCAAGCCTGACACGTGTCGCACACGCGTCCAAACTCAGAGCAGCTGCTCAGCGCACTCAGCACGCTGAGGCGTCCAACTACTCCCACGCCTAAGCGTCTCAACGCTTGAGCGTGGAGTTCTCTCACGCTTGCGCGTCAATCTCAGCGAGAGAAGAACTTCCGGCCTTCTAACTTTCCCAGTTTCTCGTGTTACACCTTAGGCACTTCCAACCTTGTTCAAGCCTATTCCTAAACTTCCAACTAGGTACCAAACTAACACACAAGCTACAAACACCCGATCAAGGTCATCCACCTTAATTAGGGTTACAGAAAATAGGGATGTTACACATCACCTAGGAATGCGTGCCAATGTCATGATGAGTTTTCAAAATATCTGGACGCGAAATGACCAAAATGCCCTTGGTCTTTTAAAGAAAAGACCATTTGGTCCTATGGAAAAGACCATAATGCCCTTAATGAAAAAATTTGTGGACATCCTTGTCCTTCGTTCATCTCCCATGAAATAGACCAGCCAAGGCAACCCTCCACCATTTTTTTCTCCTAACACCATTTCTCTTCAGGCTTTCTCTCCATTTTCAAGCTTGATCTCTAGTGAATCAAGTGTGGATTCCTACTCATTTTCTTCACTCCAAGAGGTAAGATCACTTCTTTGATCCTTAAACCTGATGAATCTTCTTTTAATTCATGTTTGAAAACCATGATTCAAGTAGATTTCAAGTTCTAGGTTCAAACTTCAAAATCTCTAGAAAATTGTAGAAAAATTCTTTTATTGTCAAACCAATTTCTATGAGCTAGTAGCATCCTCCTCTTCCACCATCTAAGAGCTTGTAACCAAAGGAGCTCTCTAGCTCATATGGGTATAAGAGGCTGAATGCCCCCCTTTTGGATCATTAAAGTTTATTTCAAAATTTTGTATAGGAAGCATTGATCTAGTTCTATCACACTTAGAGAGCCTTGAATCGAAAAGTATGTGATCAAAAAACTTCCCTAGCCTATTTAATCATAGGATGGCCGAACCACCAATTTGGGGAAAATATGAAGCTTTGATTCAAGTTTCAAAATTGAGACTTGATTTGGTGTTAAGGTTACTTAAGGATCCTTACTCCAAGAGATAGGAAGTTTTAGACATCCCTAGCTAATTTCTTAGCTATATGGCCGAACCTAGGTCAAGGGATATAGGGAGAATTTGTGTTGTTAGTTATTGATGTTTGGATTGGTTGTGTATTTGTAGTAGTTGTTGTTGGGTAATCGGACGAGAAACTGGGCGACTATCGGATCGGTCGGGCGACTTTCGGCAAACCGAGAAGCTTCGAGAGGTAAGGGGAGATTAACTCCAATAAGTTTGATAGCGGCATAAGGTTGGTTGTGGTATGATTGTGATGATGTTATTTGAATCAATGTTAATAATTTCTTTTGTGAGAATTATTTGGTAAGTGCATGATTAGATATTGAAATATGAATTGTGGCGTTATTGCCTTGAATGAGATATTGGATTATTGAAATATGAATTGTGGCATTGATGCCTTGGATGAGATGATGTTGAATTGAGACATGATAAGTGTGTGTGTGTGTGTATATATATATATATATATATATATATATATATATATATATATATATATATATATATATATATATCTTGGACTGGTTAAGAGCATAGCACTAGTTATAGCTCAATAATGAAGATTAATCTACTTAAAAGTCTTAATCAATGATTTAGAAATGTTTTGATTTGAGAGATGAAAAGCTTCTAAGCTAAATGTTATAATGGCGAATTTTACTAAAAAGCCACTAAGTTAAGAACCCAAGAGGAATTTTCGAATAAGACTTAAGGAATTGAGAGTTAGTGAGGAAAATAATGAAAAATTGCCTTATCATTATTTTCTAAAACATGTTGTACAAAGAAAGAAAACCTTGAGAAATATCTAGTTGTCAAAGCAAGAACCTTCTGAAAGTATTTGATGTTCCGAAAACGAAAATGTCTCTTCATGAAAGTTTGCTCCGATAAATATCTTTAGAAAAATATTTTAAAATGATGGAACCTTTAGAAAAGGCATTTAAAGCCAAAATCATTTGAAAATGAATCTTTAGGACTTAAGCCTTTGACAATGGTTTTGTAAAGAGAAGTTTTGTGGAAAATAAGTTTTAGAGCGAAAATGAGTTTTGGTTTATACAAAAGAGATTTTGAGTTCTGTTTTTAAGAATTGAACTACGAAAAACGAAATTTAATGAAACTGGTGATTACCCCTTCACACATGTGAAGCACATGAACCTAGTGACCAAGATGTCGGGCTAGAGTTCTGTGACATGAACGGACTTTGTGTCCTATATGCGAGTCTAGTGCCCACGACGTCGACCTAGCACATCGTGGATTGAGCACTCGGACTACGTGTCCTGTGTTTTGAAAAAGAACGGACTTAGTGTCCTATATGCAAGTCTAGTGTCCGCGGCGCCGGCCTAGTATTTCGTGAATTAAGAACTTGGACTACATGTCCTGAAATTTGAATTGAACGGGCTATATGTCCTTTAAAATGAGTCATGAGTTGTGTGCCTTGACAGAAAAAGAAAGAATGAACGAAAAGAAAGAATAGAAAACCTCCTACATACATGCATGAGTCGGCCGACGTGCCATTTGAACCGAGCTACTATCCAAGTGGTTGAGAATATGAGCCAGTTAAGACCACTAGGTCTATAGGGGCATTTTGTGTTCGAAACTCCACAAGTGGCCGGAGGCATCGCGATCCCGTGCCGTGGTAAATCGGCTGCCCAACACGGATGAACTCGATGAGAGACTGGACTATTCATGATATGGTTGTGACGTGGTACCCCAAAACAATTGGAGTTCGGACCTAAATTGAGAGGCTGACTTATGAGAACAATTGTGTTATGGGAGTATTCGCGGCCCATCGCTCGAGGAAGGGAAGTTAGGAATCTCCGGAGAACATGAATTAGAAAGTCGAATTGAAGTCTCATGCATTCTTTTGACTTATCTTGATGAATGGGTGTGATCCCACTGAGTGAAATTATCTCATTATGATATTATGTTGTTGAATATTGATATTTATAGCATGACTGTGTTGTATATCGATGTATTATTGTATGCTGCTTTACTTGTGTGGCTATTACGATAAACTCGTGAACAAGTATCTCACCCTTGCCTGTACATGTTGGACACCCTGTTGTGTTTTTTGAACACATGTACAGATATTTTCCAACGGTCCTCTGGGTCACTACGAGACCCTGTAACTGAGTTCCTTGGTGTTGGCGACAAAGACGGGTGGATTGTTGATGACGAGGCCCAGTATCACTGGGGCGATGCATGCTAGGTAGTATGCTTTATTGTTCTTAGAGTTTTTATTAGACCAGCTCTTTGATTTTTGACGTTTAAGTCAGGTCTTTTGACCGTGCCTCAGTATGATATGTATTAAGAAATTGAAGTGATGGACGCCTTATGGCGAAATTGAATGAGTTTTATAGATGATGAGTTTGAATTTGTTTTTCAGCTGTTATTAAAATTTTCAAGTGGTATCAGATTTTCGCAACTAATCTAATGAGTTTTTTCGAAAAGGTTTTAATTAAGCAAAAAATAAAATTTGGGGTACGAACTGTGACACCGAGAGAGGGTGCTACAATAATGGTATCAGAGCTGATCGATGTTTTTTGGGATGTAAGTTATGGATTCATGATGTTTTTGCTATGTTTACTTTGTGTTTTGTTTTGATAGAGGATAGTAAGAGTGAGAATAGTCTGTGATAACTTGTTTCTTTTGGAATACAACCAATTGGATTGGTTGGATCCAATGATTGAGATGCGATAAGACTTTTATGAGAAAAGTTATCCAAGTTATTGAGAGGTGACTTCTAAGGTAAGCTTTGAGATAACTCCTTAGTCAGTTCTAGCAAATAGGCTTGAATATGACCTTTACTTTATGAGTCAAGGATGTTAGACTCTTAGTTATCAAGTGAGTAAAGATGCCTTGGTATGTGAAGGAAATTTGAACGTTGGGAAGGTTTGCCGAAGGGATGAGTGTGCCTTAGGCAAGTAGAAAAATACCAAAAGGTTTTCGGAGTAGATACATAGGTAGCTAGTAAGCGACCAAAGGAATGGCAAGATAACGATATATACTCTAATAGAGTTGAGAGACTGGACTGGAATTCCGATAAAGCAATAAAAGGTGGTATCGCGTGAAGTTTCTTCTGATAGTACTTTAAGAAATGATTGGAGCCTCCGTTGTTTATGGGCTTGATGAATAGGACGTTTTTCTCCTTTAGGATAGATGAAAGGCTACACCTTATGGATAGACTATAATCCATGTTGATGATGGTGAAGAATTCGTATAATACCTAAGTAAAACTTTTCGAAGTTACGAATGATCAGAGACTGAGTGAACCAGAATTGAAATGTGAACTTTGGCTATAGAACAAGTGTCCTTAGGACTGATCTCAGTAGGGGAAATAATCACAATGAATCCTATATGGATAGGAGTATTGTCTCGTTAATAGAACTCAAGACAGTGACCGGCATAGGAAAGTAAGACAGATGAGTTTAGACTCGGTCGCAACGACCACTATCTGAGGATATGGTTGACTCCTTATTTTGATACTTTCAAATTTCGAGGACTTGGACTAAGTTTGATATTAAGTTTGGATTTTCACTTAGATATTGGGATTTAGAGTGCATTAGAGCTGTTGGTGAGATTGAGACATGTAATAACGGAATAAGAACTAATTTAAGTGTTTGACTTAATCATGGAAGTAAGTCTTTCGTAAAGGATTGGTAGTAGAGAATGACGGACTAGAAGGTCAGTGAAAGAGGGAATGATTTTCCCGATAGTCGATGGATGAGCAAAAGACGGATGATAAGTTTCAGGAGTTAGCTTTATTTCTCCAAAAGAGTAGGACCGCGTTGAAATTGTTTCCTTGACGAAACAAGGTGTGTTGTCACACAAGGGTGTGCATTTTGTTGAGTCCTAATCAGGTTGAAGCCTGGTGAGAACTCACGTTTAGAGAAAGGTATTTGTATTCATGTTGACACGTCATTTGTCCTTTTAGGATTGTGTCAGACATTTGAACGAGGTGCCTGTCTGGGAAGATTTTCAGGATAAATTTTCTGAGGATATTCCGAGTTTGCGTTGCAAAGGACGTTGAGTTTTCGATTGATCTAGTTTTTAGATTCAGTCAGATCTCCATCGCTTGTGTAGAATATTACCTACAAAGCTGGTCGGATGGGAATGCATGAAATGGAATTTCGTTTGGTTCTCGTTAAATTCGTCATCATCGACGATGTTCTCGTTTACTCTCAGAATCACGAGGGACATGAGGAGACTCTGCGTCAAGTATTATGGACCCTACGCGATAAGAGTTGTCATGAAGTTAGTTCGGGATTCAGATGCTTAAGGTCGTCATAAACCAGATGCTTCTCGAAAATTCTTGAGAGAAGGTTAACATAGATGATGGAAGTATTCTTCCCAGAGCCTTGAATGGCATATTTGAAGCAAGTGAAGAGAAGGTGTGGAAGGTTGATTTGCCTTTCCAGAATCAGGTACACTAGGCAAAATTGATGTGCCTTAGAGGCGTTGTCTTTCGACCCAGCTTTATGAAGGATGGATTTGTTTAGAATCTGATGAAGAACCCTAGCCTTGTCAGTCATTTTTGAGGCTATCAGTTTGTCAGAGAGATTCTTTAGATGAAACTCCTTGATAGTGTCAGAGAACAGTGCAGCACTATATATATACACTAATATAACACCCTAGTGCGACTAGGAACCCTATTTGCAACCTAAAACACAGTTTTACTTGCTCTTGAGGATTGAAGAGCATGGAGGAGACGGTTCTATAGAAAAAGGAGCCTAGAGGAGGAAGAACGGGGGAGATACTTGAGGAGCTTCTTGGCGCGTTCGTGACCAAACGCTTGGAGCTTCTTGGAGGTCTTCAAGAGGTGAGTAGAAATACTCTTTCTCACCCTTTCCATGGTGCAAATTGTCTTGGGGTTGTGTTATGCTTTCAAAAATATGTTTTTTTGGAAAATAATCCCGGTGTGGTCAAATCCTGATTTTACAAATTTGGGGGTTTTCCTTCTAAGGTGTTTCTGCTGTCAATTAAATGTTTATTATTGAGATTGATGCTATGATATGGATGATTATTACATGATTTGGTTGATTAACATGCTATATTTGGATTATATGATGATATTGGTGATATTGACATGATTCAATAACTGTTAAATGTGATGAATGTTGTTTGCTGTAATACCGCCTATGATAGGGGTATCGAAAGCAACACTGCCAATGAATTGGGGTGTCGAAATATGAAATACCGCCATGATGGGGTATTGAAAGTAACATCGCCACACGTTGGGATGTCAAAATGACTAATACCACCGGTGTATAATGGTTGGTATTGAAATTAGTAATGTCACTGAAGAGAAGATGACATCGAAATACCTTTATGAGTAAGATAGGCAATGGGACGCCATTGTTATGTGTAGTTTGAAAGTCATATGACATATGAGGATATTTGAGATTATTTGATATATGGGATCTTGTTATACTTGATTTATGATATGTTAATGATGACTGTTTGCTGCCAATATGAATTTATATTATTATTATTATTATTATTATTATTATTATTATTATTATTATTATTATTATTATATATTATTTTGAAAATAGCGGGTACCATGGACAGTTTTTCCGGTTACTGCACCGGCTGAGAACAATGCTTTTGTGAAAACCTTTTAAAAACTGTATTTCTGTTTACTGGGGTTTTGTATCTCATTAGTAGTATTGTTTTCAGAGCCTGAGGACGTCCCTGTTGAGCAGCCAGACGTTTTGAAGACCATCTCTTTAGTTTTACAGCTTGGTTAGTATTGTAGGGCTTATGCCAGGAGGACCTCTATTATCTTTTAGTTATTTCCTTGTGCGAGATGTTATAGACGCCCTATTTTGAGGTTTTGAAACTGATTATGTTATTTCGGTTTTGAATTAATGTAAACAATTATTTTGGATTAATATTATATTAAGTATTTATTCAAGAAAAATTTTATTTTCCAGGTTTTATTTAAATTATTAATTTGGGTTACTAATGTAACGAAGGGCGTTACATTTTTTGTATCAGCGCAGTTCAATCCTAAATTGGACTATGGTTATTGGGTTTTTCAAAAATCAAAACTAGGGCGCATAGGATGCTTGTTAAAGTTGTAGATGCTGCATACTATGCTTTGAGATATTGAGCCTAGTCAACTCAGTGTTTCATTGGTAGTAAGCAGATTTGTGACAACTAATAGGCGAGGGATAAATGATGCGCTTGTAGCAACTATAGACCATGTGACCATAGATGTGCAAGAGCAGACGGAGACTTTCCGTCATATTAGGGGATATGGGGTGGTTGCACCCCAAGAACCTCAATACGACGGGTTACCGCTTTTTCAAAGGACAATCCGCCATCTTTCCGGGACAGCTCAGATGCTGCAGTAGTTAGAGGAGCCGAAGAGAAATTGTGCTTATAATAAGAGGTTATCATATTGTTTGATTCAGGAGCAATCCATTCTTCCATATCTCTTAGTTGTGTCAAAAATCTGGAGTTGCCTATCGTATTCGCTTCCTTGTCATAAGTTCTTAATTGAGGAAGCTCAATAATACATATTGTTGTTTTCCGTTAAGAAAGAGACTGAAAGTGATGTAGCGACACTACCTGTTGTCTGTTAGTTTCTAGATGTGTTCCCTAAAGAGGTATCTACCTTACATCAAATATGCGGGGTGAGTTTAACAAAGATTTAGTGCCTAGAAGTGGACTAGTGTCAATAGCGACTTATAGAGTTAAGTGAGCCTAAGAAACAATTAGAGGAGTAGTTAGAAAATGAGTTTTTACACGTGAATTTGTCTATTATTAAACAAAAACAAAAAAAAAAAAGCTTGAAATTTTAAGGTTGTTAATTCTTAACGTTATATTCTTAAAATATATTTTTATATCGTTTGCTGAATTTGTTTTGTAGTTGTATATTCCTTGTATTTTAAAAAAAAAATTAGTTTTACTTTTATTTATCGTTTTGTGTGCATAATCTTCTTGATAGAAAAATTACCAAAGAAAGTTTCACTTGATTTGAATTCGCGTTTTTAATTTTCTTTTGCTTCGATGAGTTTTCAATTCATAAATGGAAATATCATTTTATGTCGGTGTTTGTTCTTTTTTAGTTAGACCAATATTGATTTGGAATTTAAACTTTCTTATCCTGATGTATCTTTTCATAATTTATTCGAAGTTGCTATTGTTTTTATTGTTATTATTTATAATCTAATTCATTATTATTTGATTATAGTTTACATCAAATCCTACTTTAATTATTGGTAAGAAATATGTTTGATTTTGTGATAAGTTTTGAGTGCTTATAGTGGGGGAGAAAAAAAAATGGGAGTATGGACCTATGTATGGACATTAGGTAATCGAACAAAATAACCATTAAGGATATATATCTTTTTCCTAAGATAAATGACCTTAGATCATTTGAGTAGAGTGGCGTTTGATTCAAGTAAAGTAGGTGCAGTGATAGGATGAGAACAGCCTAAAAAGTGACAGGTGTAAGAAGTTCTTGGAATTGAAAGCATATTATGAAGTTATAAATGGGTTCTCTAGGCTAACCTTACTTCTGATCAAGTTGACTAGGAAAAGAAAATATCTTATATGGAATAAAATCGAAGTTTTTAATGATCATAAGAGCCTTAAATAATTGTTAAAAAAAATAATAATATAGAATTAAAAATAAGGCAAAGAATGTGGATGAAATTTCTTAAGGACTATGAATTTGAGTTGAAGTACAGTGGTAGAGGCTCTAAATAGAAAATCCTTGCATATTAGTGCTAGAGATGAATATCTTAGAAGGGTTTATGGACATGATTTTCAGTGTAACCTTAAATGTTTTAAGCTTGAAATTGAATAGGTTGGAATTTGTGATGACCTTAGAAAACAGATTAACTGAGAGCAGTTTTAGACTAGGAATTGCAATCTCTTTAGGACCAAGAGGATTATGTGATGATGGTCTATTGTTGTTTAAGAATAGGATCGTTGTTCCTAAGGAGGGGAGTTTCAGAAAAAATAAATAAATAAATAAATGCTAGAAGAGACACAAAGGAAAGTTAACTATACATCCAGGAATAACCAAGAGGTATCAAGATTTAAAGAAGATGTAATAGTAGAAGGAAATAAAAAAAAAATATTGGATGTTGTATTAAACAAGGTGTATATATATACTTAAATTTTAAATTATATTGTAATTTTGTTATATAATTTTTTTTAGAAAATCACCTTGCTTAAATATTTCAGATATTTCTCAAGTGATCAAGTATTAATCACAATTAATATACTCTTTGGATTTGGTTCCCATATAGATTACTGACGTGTCAAATCTTAACAAACTTATATTTCTTATCAAAGACCGAAAAGAAAAAGAATGTTATTTCTTATTTGTATTTGCTTACTGAAAAATCAAAATGAAATTGATTTCTTAGTTCTACTATGGTATTTGTAATGTCCCTGTTTTTGGTAACCCTAATTAAGATGGATAATCTTAATCAGGTTTTCGCTTAGGTGTGTGTTGGGTTGTGTGTTGGTTATAAGTCTAGTTGGATGTTTAGAACTAGGTTTGAATCGAATTGGAAGTGCTTAAGGCGTAACACTAAAAAGCGGGGGAGATCAGAAGGCTGGAGGTTCCTTCAAAGCTGAGCAGAGCGCTCAAGCATGGGAGAACTCCACGCTCAAGCGTGGCAACGCTTGGACGTTGGGAGCTTGCACGCTCAAGCGTTCTGAGTGCGTTGCCAGCTGTTCTGAGTTTTGACGCATGTAGAGCACATGGCAAGCCAAGGTGAAGGCGGAGTGGACGAGGTTCCACGCTTGAGCGTGGAGAGAGCCCACTCTAGAGCATGACAACGCTCAAGCGTGCAAAGTGATCCACGCTTAAGCGTGGACAGCAGGAACCTTAAGTGGTGTTTCCACTTTCGTTTCCTCATTTTGCACGAAAAGTTGAAGTCCTGGACGTTCTCTGCACCTAGAGAGAGAATCCAGAGATTTAGACAGAGAAAGCCTGAGTTTGAGAAGCTTCGGAGCTTCGGATTGAGATTCCGACTACATCGTTATGATCGGGACTTTGAGTACGTTATGATCGGGACTTCGAGTACTACAAGTTCCACCGGTTGGTTTCTCGATTCATCGAAGGTAAGCTCGAATCTCTAGCATGTCAACCTCGGTGTTCTTCGAGTTCTTTGAGCTTTTCCTCGAATCTTTCTTGGTTTTGGGTTGCCCTAGGGTTAATACTGCTGCTTGCATGTTGTTCCCGTGGTTAGGGCAAAGTTCGAGGACGCAGTGGTGCTCGTGGCTGAAAAAGGAACCACAGCTGTGAGAGGAGGTGGTGGCAGCTGCGAGCTCGTGGTGGTGGTGTTGTGCTCGTGGTGGTCGTAGGCGTGTTCAGGGTGTTCGTGAGATCGAGGGTCAGGGCTGGCCGTTGGTACAAGAGCTTTTTGGAACGAATCACCAGGTGAGGAGGAAGAAACCACATATATCTGGGAATCGTAGGCATCGTATATAATTGTTAACATGTGTAGGGCTCCTCAAACCCTACTAGTGGCTGAGCCATGATAAAGTACTAAACCTTGGGTTTAGCGTACTTTGGGCTATCGCCGTAGGATCGATCTGTGATATCTGTTGATTGAGGATGTATGTCTATCTGTCGTAACTGATAACATGAGTAAATGGTGTCGTACTTGATAACATGTTAGATGAGATACTAGTTGTGATAACATGCTTAATTGCTAGTTGGTACGCCTGCAATGATGTTATGCTGCTATACTATGGTATGTTGATGTGATTCTGATTGATGTGATCTTGATTGACTGTGGAGACGGTTGATGTGTTGTTTGAAGGATAGAGAAGTTGGCATTACTGGATTTGTAGTCGATGTTGTAAGCCAGTTGATCTAAGTTGAAGGTGGCTCTCATAGTTGGAGAGCGACATCCTCATAGTTGGAGGATGTGGACCTTGAGACGTTGGATAAGTTGTTGTTAAGACGTTGTTGAGATGATTGGTGCATAATCATATTTGCATTGTTGTGGTGGAAAGCCGAAGGATTTACTGCAACAGCCGTTTGAGCAGTTATCAAGCAAGGTCAGAACTTGTGAACAATTACAACAGCCGTTTGAGTGGTTGTCACAAGGGGCTGTATGATTAGCTGCAACAGCCGTTTGAGTGGCTATCATATAAGCTGGTACCTGTATACAACTGCAATACCAGTTTGAGTGGTTGTGTACAGGGAGCCGTGTGTACGGTTGCAACAGCAGTTTGAGTAACTGTCACACAAGGTTGAGGAGCCATTCTTACCTGGTGAACATCCACTCTCACAGTTGGAGATTGGATTGTCATTCCTCATAGTTGGAGGTTGACTGTTGTATTCCCATGGTAAGAGTGTACGTTGTAGAATTGGCCAATCATGTAGATTCAGCTGTGCACCTAGAGTAGGCGGTGATTCCTAGCTATGATAACTTAGAGGTTGACTGTTGTGATGAACTCGAGAGATGAATGTGTTTGCTGGTTGTGCCTGCTGTTGTATGTGTTGATGTGTTATATGCTACGTGATATCCCTTTGCATGATATTGTAGCGTTTCTTACCTCTTGTGCATGCTTCCCTATGTGTTACATGTATGTCGTTGTTCGGGTCGTGATCCAAAGGCGGAGGTGTTGATTGGTTGATGAGAGAGCTGCAGCGGGTAGAGCTGAGTAGAGACGAGACTCCCATCGTGAACAAGTTTGACGTCAACGCTCATTAAGCAGAGAGAGAGAGACCCTTGAGGTATCGTTGAGTCTCTTGTGAATTGTACCATGGCCAGTGGGGCGTCTGTTTTTGTTGTTGATGTTTTTGCGCCATGGCTTCCAGGCGAAACTCTGATGTGTAATTGGACTGTATTAACTGTTTATTTGCTTAAGTTTCTTTTGAGCTTTATCTGCATGCTTAAGGTATCAGAGAGAGTGAGGTTAAGTTTTGGGGGCGTCACAATATTTATTGATGAAAATTGTTTTGAAAGTCGTATCTGCTCAATGACTGCACAGTTTAATTGCAAGTTAACTAAATCTTATTCTGTTTTTTTTACCAAATTTTGTTTTTAGTAAGACCATCTCTTAATAGAAAATGAAACTATTTCTTTTCTTATGAAATTATCAACTTGAACTAGATAAGACTTAGTATGTGGTTGTTTCTACTGTTTTTCCTTTCTTTCCTTGTTTAATTTTATTTGTTTACCCAATTATAAAAATTCCTCTGTGCTGTTTGTAACACCCCAATTTTTTTATTGCTTTCTACGATCGATACGAATCTTATCTGAGTCATAGTGGCAAAGTTGTAATTTCATGGACTTTGCTTTAGAAATTATCAAGATATTTGAGAAAGGTAATCATGACATAGGTGACTCATGGTGGTGAGTCATGGTGGAGTAATCATGATAGTGATGAGTCATGGCGATGACTCATCACACTCATCACCCTTAGGAACTGCGTCTCTCGTCTAATATCTGATTTTGTCTCTACTTGTCCACTTCTGATTCCAACCCAGATCTTGTTTTACTCTACATTACTGGTAGAGAATTATGGTTAGGGTTTGGGTTGACGATTCAAACGAAACCCGGTCCGCATACGGGATCACAAGAACCGGTAACGGATAAGCATAGGGTCGTTTTCAAGGGGACACCTCACCTTATCTTATCCTTATGCAATTATTACATAGTGACTCACCTAGGTGAGTCACCATGATAATGATGGCCAAGGGTGAGTCACATAGGTGACTCACCATAGTAATGATGATGGTGTATAAAATGATAATTTTGCCCCTAAAGGAAATGACAATTTTGCCCTCAAGTAACTTTTATACAATCCTTACCCTTCCTTCATATATCTTACACGCCATTCATATATACATATCCTATGTCATATTCCTTTCTCCTTTACTTTATTCTTTAAGTTCAAGTGTTGAAGTTTCTAGAACAACTTTTGATGAAAGTCCAATTTGGTTCTTAAGTGAATGGCCATTCTAACCTTGAGTAAACTTTATCCTTATCCGATCTTTATCTTTTTCCCCCTATACATATAGATCTCACGCCACTTTTCTTCCATTTCTTTCTCTCATTTTCGTTCTCCTTCTTCACCTCAAGCATTCATAACATATTCAAGGCTTTTACCTCCATTTTCTCATCATTCTTCAAGGTTTCTTCAATACCTTTGAGAATCAAAGTTGCTTAGAATCATCTTCTCCATCATCCAAGAGGTAGAGATCTCATATTTGAGCTCTTAATCATCAATTTCATCCATTGAAATTCTATGTGTTCATGGTTACTCTTAAACTTCCAAAATTCATGAAAAATTATAGAAAAATCATTGTGATGTCAAACCAATTTTCTTGATCTAAATTCATTGTTTTCTCTCATAATCCCAAGAGTTTGGATTCATAAGAGCTCTCTAACCCATTTGGGGGAGAGAGGGCCGAATGCTCTATGGTAAGAAATCATGAGGTTTTGGTTAAAGTTTTGCTTAAAGAAGTGTTGAATTGAGTTCTATTACACTTAGATGTCTTTGAAACCCAAAAGAATTGAATCAAAAACCTTTCTTATCCTCATATACCTAAAGAGGCCGAACCCTAGACCTTGAGGATCTTGAGTTTTGTTTCACATTCTTGAGAAAAATGACTTACAGGAGTATTCTCTATGCTTAAGGATCATAGATCCAAGAGTTTGTGAAATTTTAACACTTCTAGCATTTTTCCTAAAAGGGGGCCGAACCCTAGTTCCTATGAACGAGGAAGATGTTGTTTGATTATACTATTTTGGATTGTGATTTATGGTGAAGGATCAGAACATGTTCAAGGTGTACAGTTACCGGTTGGAGGAGCGAGGCTGCGGCCGTGAGAACGTGCTAGCGAGTTCGTGCACGTTGCTATCATACTCTTACTATTAGGTGAGGAGGAAGAAGCTACATATATCTAGGAATGGTAGACGTAGTATATAATTGTTAATATGTGTAGGGATCCTTAAACCCTACTAATGGCTAAGCCCCAATAAAGTACCTAAACCCTAGGTTTAGTTTACTTTGGGCTATTGCCGTAGTATTGATCTATGATATATGTTGATTGAGGATGTTTGTTTATTTGTGATGATTGATAATATGATTAAATGAGATGTTTGTGGTGATAACATGTTTAATTGCGTTTTGGTATGTTTATAAGAATGCTATACTGCATGCTATGACATGTGATGTGTTTGTGATTGATATGATCTTGGGTGACTTTGGAGATGATTGGTATGTTGTTAGGGATTAGAGGATGATGATTGGTATGCTGATCGAATTATAGGATAATGAGTATTGATGGAACTAAGAATGTGGATCCATGTTGTAAGTGGCTCTCATAGTTGGAGAGCGGCATCCTCACAGTTGGAGGATGTGGGCTTTTATTGAAATGATGGATGCATAATCATAACATTTGCATTATTGTGGTGGAAAGCCGCGGGATTTACTACAATAGCTGTCTGAACAGTTATCACACGAGGTGGATTACTTGTGACAATTGCAATAGCGGTTTGAGTGGTTGTCACAAGGGAGCTATATGACTAACTGCAATCATATATGCTGGTACACAACTGCAACAGCAGTTTGAGTGGTTGTGTAGGGTTACGTGTGTGTACTTGCCACAGAAGCTTGCCAGCAGTGATCATGCGAGGTCGGGACTTGTGACAATTGCAACAACAGTTTGAGTGGTTGTCACAAGGAGCTGTATGAGTAGCTGCAACAGCAGTTTGAGTGGCTAACATATGAGTTGATACCTGTATATAGCTGCAACAGCAGTTTGAGTGATTATGTACAGGGAGTCGTGTGTACAGTTATAACAGCAGCTTGAGTGACTGTCACATGAGGTCGAGGTGGACGTTCCGGGAGACGTCCTGGGAACCAGTAACCTGGACTACCGACTCTATGCCCTTATAGTTGGAGGGTGACTTCCTACCTTGGAAAAGGACTACTTCACAGTTGAGTTGGAGGACAGTATTTCCAAGGGCCAGGAACTTAGTGGTGCATGTAGAAGAGGCGATGATCCCTAGTTGTGATACTTTGAGGTTGACTGTTGTAGAATAGGCGACGATCCCTAGTTATGATAATTAGAGGTTGATTGTTGTGCTGAACTCGGGAGATAGATGTGGTTGTCGATCGTATGCTATTGTACATGTTGGTATGTTATATGCTACGTGATTTCCCTTTGGCATGATATTGTAACGGTTCTTACCTCCTATGTATGTTTTCCCATATTTCCATGTATATGGTTGTTCGGGTCGTGATCCGAAGGCGGAGGTGCTGATTAGTTGTCAGAAGCACTACAGCGGGTGAAGCTGACTAGAAGTGGACTCTATTGTGAGTAACACGTTTAGCGTCAACACTTCTCGAATAGAAAGAGACCTCAGAGGTATCTTTGAGTCTCTTGTGAGTTGTACCACGGCCAGTGGAACGTCTATGTCTGTTGTTGTTATGTTTTTACGCCATAACTTCCAGGCGAACTCTGATGTAAAATCTTGATATAATATGTTACTAGCTGCTTAACTTGTAAAATGAATATGAAATTTTTCGGCTGTGTTTTACGGTATCAGAGTATTAAGAATGATCTGAAACTAATGGGATTATCCTACGCAAGTGGGGTCGTCTCACTATTAATAATACAATAGTTTTGGTGTGGAATATAAGGGACTATAAGATTTACGTATGAAAGGTATAAAACCTTAATTTAAATTCTTTTGTGAATTGATTGTTACGAATCTTTTCTGAGAATGCTTATAATGATGGAATGCAAGTGAAGATATTATGATTTTAGTATGATAAACAGAAACAAACGCTTAAGTGCATGATTTTAGTCGGTAAATGTTATCATTGATTTTCTTTTAAATTATGTTATAGTTAACGTGCCATGAATTGTACACTTATTATGAGGTGAAATAGTTAATGACAATATGTATATTGATGATGTGATTAGGAAATGTAGGTCCCCTTATATTAGAGCAAAGTAGGTGAGATGATCTTGTTAGGATCAAATTAAATCCAAAAGAGCAAAGTTAAAATTCAAAAGGGAAAGATGTGCACTGCGCAGAATAGGTAAAGAGTGTTGTGCCGACTAGAAAATAAAGTCTTTAGAATTTTAGGAAGGGAAACTTGTATTCTTGAGAGTCATTCCTAAGATTGGGATGTGGGGGTCAATGTCAGTCAGAAAACTATTTCTTGTTTTTATGGGTCCTTTCCAAATCCTCAAGAGAGTCGGGCCTGTTGTTTACCAATTGGCTCTTCCAATATGGTCGTCAAACCTTCATGACGTAATACCTGTTTCTCAACTCTGGAAATATGTGCTAGATGTGTCTCATGTAATAGCTCCTGAGTCAATACAATTGAGGGATAACTTAATCTTTAAGCCAGACCTAGTCAGATCATCGATAAGAGCACTAAGACTCTGCGGAACATGACAATTCCTTTGGTGAAGGTGGTTTGGGAGGGATTAACTCCTGAGGAAGCTGCTTGGGAACTTGAGGAGGACATCATGCGCTGTATCCAGATCTTATCAGTCAAGATAGTTTAAACGTTTTGCTTTGTGCATATGTAAAGTTTTGAGCGAGCATGAATGAGGTTAATTTCGGGGACAAAATTCTTAAAGGAGGGGAGAAATGTAACATCCTAAAAAAATAAAATAAATAGAGATTATAATATGATGATTATTATAGAGTTTCTAAGAGGTTTAGTACAACATCCCAAGAATTAAATAAAAGTATAAGAGACTTAAACCTTAGCAAATAAAAATTAATAAAGTGTTAGGGAGGCCTAGAATAGTTGACTTTGAACTTTAAGGATAGTAAGTTGACCAAAAAGAAGAAAAGAGAGAAGTTTTATGTTGAAATCTGTCACAGTAGCGTTGGCATGCCCGTGCTCACATTCGGCACGCCTGTGCTGAATAGAGCACGATCTGAGCCGCACCGTGCTACCTGTTAGCACGGCCGTGTTAGAAAATGAACAAATTTGACGCTGTTTGGCACGCCCGTGCCAAAAGGGAGCACAGTCTGAGCCGCACCGTGCTACCTATTAGCACGCTCGTGTCAGGAACCTCACAAAACTTTGACGTTGATTGACACGGCCGTGCCAATCAAGAGCACTCCCGTGCTCGCTGTCAGATGCGTTAAAAAAATAGGATTTTAAATAGAGAACAGTGCAACACTATATATATAGACACTAATATAACACCCTAGTGCGACTAGGAACCCTATTTGCAACCTAAAACACAGTTTTGCTTGCTCTTGAGGATTGAAGAGCATGGAGGAGACTGTTCTATAGAAAAAGGAGCCTAGAGGAGGAAGAACGGGGGAGATACTTCAAGAGCTTCTTGGCGCGTTCGTGACCAAACGCTTGGAGCTTCTTGGAGGTCTTCAAGAGGTGAGTAGAAATACTCTTTCTCACCCTTTCCATGGTGCAAATTGTCTTGGGGTTGGGTTATGCTTTCAAAAATATGTTTTTTTGGAAAATAATCCTAGTTTGGTCAAATCTTGATTTTACAAATTTGGGGGTTTTCCTTCTAAGGTGTTTCTGCTGTCAATTAAATGTTTATTATTGAGATTGGTACTATGATATGGATGATTATTACATGATTTGGTTGATTAACATGCTATATTTGGATTATATGATGATATTGGTGATATTGACATGATTCAATAACTGTTAAATGTGATGAATGCTGTTTGCTGCAATACCGCCTATGATAGGGGTATCGAAAGGAACACTGTCAATGAATTGGGGTGTTGAAATATGAAATACTACCATGATGGGGTATCGAAAGTAACATCGTCACATGTTGGTATGTCGAAATGAGTAATACCACCAGTGTACAATGGTTGGTATCGAAATGAGTAATGTCACTGAAGAGAAGGTGATATCGAAATACCTTTATGAGTAAGGTAGGCAATGAGACGCCATTGTTATGTGTAGTTTGAAAGTCATATGACATATGAGGATATTTGAGATTATTTGATATATGGGATCTTGTCATACTTGATTTATGATGTGTTAATGATGACTGTTTGCTGCCAATATTAATTTATATTATTATTATTATTATTATTATTATTATTATTATTATTATTATTATTTATTATTATTATTATTATTATTATTATTTTACTATATATTATTTTGAAAATAGCGGGTACCACGGACAGTTTTTCCGGTTATCGCACCGGCTGAGAACAATGCTTTTGTGAAAACCTTTTAAAAACTGTATTTCTGTTCACTGGGATTTTATATCTTATTAGTAGTATTGTTTTCAGAGCCTGAGGACGTCCCTGTTGAGCAGCCAGACGTTTTGAAGACCATCTCTTTAGTTTTAGAGCTTGGTTAGTATTGTAGGGCTTATGCCAGGAGGACCTCTATTATCTTTTAGTTATTTCCTTATGCGAGATGTTATAGACGCCCTATTTTGAGGTTTTGAAACTGATTATGTTATTTCGGTTTTGAATTAATGTAAACAATTATTTTGGATTAATATTATATTAAGTATTTATTCAATAAATTTTTTATTTTCCTGGTTTTATTTAAATTATTAATTTGGGTTACTAATGTAACGAAGGGCGTTACAGAGTTCACAAGTCTTGGACTAAAGCAAATATTGGACGCATGCATTGGACTCACAATTGATCAATGAAAAGCATGTTCATATATTTTCTTATGAATGTGAATCTATCTTCAGCTAAAGGTTTGGTGAAGATATCTTCCTATTGATGGTCAATATCAACAAATTGAATATCAATTATTCCTTTTTGCATATAATCTCTGATGAAATGATGCTTGATTTCTATATGCTTTGCCCTGGAATGCAATATGGGATTTTTGGACAAGTTAATAGCAGCAGTTCACACATTATTGGAATATTATTTACAAACACGTCGTAGTCTTCCAATTGATGTTTAATCCAAAGAAGTTGTGAGCAACAACTTGCGGCAGCAATTTACTCAGCTTCAGCAGCTGATAGGGCAATTGCGCTTTGCCTTTTGCTTGACCATGAGACTAGATTGGCTCCAATGAAGTGACAACCTCCACTGGTGCTTTTTCTTTCTATTCTGTCTCCAGCATAGTCAGCATCACATAATCCAACTGATCTGTATTTACCAAATTTCTTATACAAAAGACCCAGATTAGTAGAACCTTTGAGATATCTAAAGATTCTCTTTACTGCTGAGAGATGAGACTCTCTTGGATCAGATTGAAATCGAGCACACACGCAAACACTGAACATGATATCCGGTCTGGACGCAGTTAGATATAAGAGGGAACCAATCATACCTCTATATACCTTTTGGTCTACTTTTTTATCTTTGTCATCCTTGTTTTGTACGGACATTGGATGCATCGGGGTATTCATTGTTTTGCAATCATCTAACTTGACGTGTTTCAGAAGCTCCTTTGTGTACTTCGTCTGATGAATGTACACTCCGTCCGGTGTTTGCTTTACTTGAAGTCCGAGGAAGAATTTTAATTCTCCCATCGTACTCATTTCAAATTCTTTCTGCATTAGCTCAGAAAACTCTGGACAAAGAGATTCATCAGTTGCACCAAACATTATATCATTAACGTACATTTATGCAACAATAAAATTCTTTTTACTTGTTTTTCTAAAAAGAGTTGTGTCCACTTTTCCTCTTGAGAAACCATTCTCCATTAGGAATGTGTTGAGTCTCTCATACCAAGCTCTAGGAGCTTGTTTGAGTCCGTAAAGCTTTCTTAAGCTTATATACATGCTCAGGATGGTTTTGATCTTCAAAACCAGGTGGTTGAACAACATAAACTTCTTCATTAATGAAACCATTCAAGAAAGCACTTTTTATGTCCATTTGATAAAGCATGATGTTATAATGTGCAGCGTATGAAAGTAAAATGCGTATGGCCTCTAGTCTAGCTACTGGAGCAAAATTTTCAGTATAATCAATACCTTCCTTTTGTGAGTAGCCTTGAGCAACTAACATTGCTTTATTCCTTACAACTATACCATCTTCGTCCAGCTTGTTACTATAGACCCACTTGGTTCCAATGATAGACTTATTCTTTGGCAAGGAGACCACCATCCAAACATCACTGCGTTGAAATTGGTTAAGCTCCTCTTGCATAGCAAGGATCCAACATTCATCCATTAAGGCTTCGTCCACAGACTTTGGTTCCAATTCAGAGATGAAGGCTAAGTCAGCTTGTTCTTTGAAAGTTGACCTTGTCCGGATTCTATCATTTGGTTTGCCAATGATTTGATCCTCAGGCTGATAAGTCCTGAATTGCCACAAACGAGGGGTGTTAGGTACTTGCTGAGACGATGACGCATCCTGTAACACCCCGATTTTTCACTGCTTTTAATGTCAATAAGTTATATAATTGAGTTTATATTTTATTCAAGGTTTTAGAAAATGAAATAAAATAAACCAAGACTATATTCATACTCTACACTATCGTAGAAAGCTATGGTTAAATTTTGGGTCAAAAACTCAAACGGAGCCCGATCTGCTTTTTTTCACGGACTGTAAGATTTTACTGCTCAGGAGACCTATTTTTGACTCGTGAACGAAACAGTTAGGCTTAGAATTGAATTTGCAACATTTTCGATAAATTTGAAAAAAATAAGTTCCTACGTTTTATTCGGGCGAAATCTCAAATCGGGTGACGAATGGAACCGAATAAGGATTTACCGGGACCCGCTAACGGATAAACATGAAGTCACATCAAGTCAATTCACATGGGAAAGCGTGCCAGTGTCATGATGACGTTTGAAAATATCTGGACGTGAAAAAACCAAAATGCCCTGACTTTTCTCAAAATTACCATTTAACCTTGTGTGAAAAGATCAAATTGCCCTTAAGTGAAAAATTTGTGGACATCCTTGTCCTCCCTTAATACCTCACGAAATAGGCAAGCTTCATGAAGTCTTCACCATTTCTTTCACTTCACTTCATCTTCTTCCTTTCTTTCTCTCTTTTCAAGCTTTGATCTTTAACCATTTTTGGTGAGAAAAGTGTTGAATCTTGCTTATTATTCATCATTCAAGAGGTAAGATTATTCCTTTGGTCCTTAAACCTCATGAATCTTTTCTTGTTCATGTTTGAAAACTTTGATTTTCATGAGTTCCAACTTCAAGAACCAAATTTCAAAAATCCCTAGAAAAATGTAAAAAAATCCTATGATCATGAAACCAATTTCTTTGAGCTAGTTTCATCATTATCTTTCATTATCCAAGAGCATGTAATCAATATTTTTCCTAGCCCATATGGGTATGAAATGGCCGAACCCCTCTTGATGAGAAATCATGAGTTTTTGCTTCAAATTTTTGTGTAAAGAGACTTGTTTTGGTGTTGTGTATACTTGAGGATCATCCATCCAAAAGATCGAAACCAAATGAGATCCCTAGCCCTTTCAAGTTGTGATGGCCGAACCCTGGCTTTTGGGGGTCTAAGTGTTTTGCTTCAATGTTTAGAAAGTGATTATAGACTTCATCCTTTCATTACCCTTAGGTGTTGATTCCAAGAGATTGAAATCAAATGATATTCCTAGCCCTCTTTTTCATAATATGGCCGAAACCTAGACTAAGTAGAGGGAGTAGATTTATGTCGTTAATGTTGAAACTTTGAATTGATTGTTGTGAAGGATTGAATTGTGATTGTTTGTTCTAGGAGGTGCGAACGAAACCGGAGTCGGAACGGAAAACTTTTCGGGAGCGAACTAGGAATCTTCAAGAGATAAAGGGTGATTTCTCACAATAAGTTTGGTAGTCTCTTAAGTTTGTTGTTAGATATGATGGTTGTTATTTTTTATTGGAATTATAGGATGAATCCTACTTTGTGAATGTACTATATGTTGTGTATATTCTTGATTTGATTGGTGAAGTATATGATTGGATGTTTGAAAATGAATTGTGGCATTGTTCCCTTGGATGAGATATGCTTATGATGTTGATTTAAGATTTGATATTCATAGATGTATATTCTGGATTGTGATTTAACTGTATTGGTTGAGAGCATAGCATCAGCTATAGCCTGATAAAGAAGATTAAAGCGCTTAAAAGCCTTAATCAAAATTTTAGAATGTATCCTGAAATCAAAGAAAAATCTTGAGAATTAGTTTTGCCTTATCAAGGGAAGAAACTTCTTTTAAAATGTTAGACCCTTTTTCAAAAGAAAAAGTCTGTTTAAGGAAAATTCATTCAAACGCTTGCTTTTTAGAAAAATGTTCCAGACAACGAAACCTTTAGAAAATAGATTTATAAAGAAAAGAGTTTTCTTGAAAATAGCTTCTTTTGAGAAAAATGTTTTAATTTCATGCCAATGAGGTTTTGAGTTTTGTTTCCAAAGTTTTCCCCAATGGCTACTTTTAGCCCGACCAGCATTAGAGTCTTACTTTTTGAAGCAGCCATATTTTATCAGCTGTACTTATGTTGACTTAATGTCTTGATGTCCGTAATCTGTAATGATAGACCATAATTTCTATTACTAGTATAAACTCTGTTTTCTAGAAAACCTATATGCTCCGGCATTAATGACCTTATGCTTATTTTGTTATGGATATTTAGTATTGATATATGTTATGTGGCTTATCTCACCTGTCCTATGTTTGGATTATTATTATGTGCGAAGAAAAATTTTAAACCCCATTTTAGAACGTAGTTAATTACTTAAAATATTTTCTGAAAACAACCAGCGCTTTTATTTGTTTACGTTTTCTGCATCGAGTTTGAAACGTAGCACCGAGGGGGTGTTACACATCCCGAGTTGCATCTTATACTTCGTCTTTGTTAAGCGTTGGACGTTCTTCTATATCATTCAGATTCATATCTGTAAAAGAATCATCTAGCTCTGATAATCTCTTATCAGGCTGTTTGTCATCGAATTTAACTTGGATGGATTCTTCAACAACTAAAGTCCTAGAGTTATAGACTCTAAAGGCTTTGGACATTTCAGAGTATCCTAACAATATTCCATTATCTACTTTGGCATCAAACTTACCAAGTTGATCCTTAGTATTTAAAATAAAACATTGACATCCGAAGGGGTGGAAATAAGAAATGTTAGGTTTTTCGTCCTTTTCACAGTTCATAAAGAGTCTTATTCAAGATAGGTCTTATATATATTCTGTTTTGAATGTAGCAGGCAGTGTTTACAACTTTAGCCCAGAAGTGTTTGGTAATAGAATTATCACTGAGCATTGCCCTAGCCATCTCTTGAAGAGATCGGTTCTTTCTCTCAACAACACCGTTCTGTTGTGGTGTTCTAGGGGCAGAGAAATTGTGATGAATACCGCTTTCATCACTGAACCTTTTGAAAAGCTCATTTTCAAATTTGCCTCCATGGTCACTTCTGATTGAGCTTATACATATACCTTTTTCATTTTGGACTCGCTAACAAAATATTGTAAAGACCTTGATAGACTCATCCTTGTGAGCAAGGAACTTAACCCATGTCCATCTAGTATAGTCATCTACTATGATAAGCCCATATTTCTTACCACTAACAAAAGCAGTTCTTGTTGGACCAAACAAATCAAGATGCAACAGCTCAAGTGGCCTTTAAGTACTAACAATGTTCTTGGCCTCAAAAGAGTTCTTAACTTGTTTTCCTTTCCGGCACGCATCGCAGAGAGTGTCCGATTTGTACACAATCTTTGTTAACCCTCTTACGAGGTTATGCTTGTTTAGTCTTGAGATTAATCTCAAACTTGCATGACTAAGTCTTTTGTACCAGATCCATCGCTCATCTTCAACAGACACTAGGCATGATACACTTTGATTTGAGAGTTCCCCCAAGTTAATCTTATAGAGATTATTCTGCCTCTTGGTAGTGAATAAGATGGACCCATCAGGGTTCTTGACTATACACTCACCTTTATTGAAGGAAACATTAGACCCGCTATCACATAATTGACTTATTTTAAGCAAGTTCTGTTTTAATCCTTCAACCAGCAGAGCATTATCAATAGAGGGAAAATGATGCTTACCAATCTTACCAATTCCAACTATCTTTCCTTTTTGATTGCCTCCAGAGGTGACCCATCCACCAGTCTTTTCATGTAGTTGTTGGAACATAGACTTTTGTCCTATCATGTGACGTGAGCATCCACTATCCAAGTACCAGGACTGGAGTCTTCTTTGTGTTGCTAACCATGTCTACAACAGGGATTATCATATTCTTAGGTACCCAGATAGACTTGGGTCCTTTTTGGTTAGTCTGTGGTCTTCGACCAAGCATATAGTTTTTCTTTTTGTGTATACATTTCGAAAAGATATGACTACTCTTTCCACATAAGTTGCAATAAGTATTGGATGCATGCTGTTTGGTTTCTTTTTTATTCGTATGAAATCTTGAGTCTTTATGATAATGTTTTGGTGTTGATATTTTGTGAGAATCTCCTTGTTTCTCAGAGTCATAGCCTAAGCCAGACTTATCGTAAGGAGATCTTGAATACCTCAATATCAAGTTTAGCTTCTTTGAACCTCCAACAAGCTTTGATACGCTTTTGGTTAGGTCAGATACCTCTTGTTTAAGTCTGGTTACCTCGTGAGGTTTACTGGACTTAGAGGTAAGTGTATCAGTTAGATTGACATTCTCAGCTTTCAGCTTATTGTTTTCTTCAATGAGCTACTTATTTTGCTTGTTGGCATCTTCCAACTCTTTATTTATTTTTGAAAATTTTCTTTTAAGCATAATATATCGATGATGCAATAAAGAGGAATCATTAAGCAGTTCATCATATGCTTCTTGAAGAGAGTCAGAAACAGATACCTCATCTTCTTCCGATTCAGTGTCTGATGAAGTGTTTGCCATCAGACAGAAGTTTGAGGCAGAAGGACTCCTTGGACTGAACAATTTCTCTAAGGTGTCCAGCTTCTCCTTAGCAGTTTGGAACTGCATGACCATCTCCAATCTTGGTCAACACCAGTTGGCACGAGCATTTAGCGAATACCGTCTGATATCCTCATTCGTCCAGTCAGCTTCAGGTTTGGACGCTGTTGAGCAGTCCCCATGAGTGATTGTTGGACGATGATCTCCATTAGTGAATATAATCCACAACACATAATCTTGAGCTTGGAAGTATATTTGAAAAACTGATTTCCAATAAGGATACTCCGTTCCATTAAAAACGGGTGGAACATTCTATACTTTCTCTCAGAAGTAGCTTCCTGAGTTCTTTCTTCGGGAACAACAAGTTGTTCATCATCCGAAGAGTCTTCGTTTTGGACGTTGGACCAAAGATGGAGATTAGCCTCCTCATTTGCTTCTTCTTCTTCTTCTTCTTCTTCTTCTTCTTCTTCTTCTTCTTCCGAAGAATCAAGATCTTCCCAAGTGGCCATGAAGTTTTTCTTTTTATTTTTAAAGAACTTCTTCTTGTCCTTCAACATAGGACTGTCAGCCTTGAAATGGCCTGGCTTGTTGCACTCGAAACAGACTAGCTGAGTCTTGTCTTTGGACTCAACGTGGTCCTTGAAGTTCTTCTTCTGGAATGACCTTCTTTTTAATCCATTTTTCTTTCTCCACATGTTTTGAATTTTTCTGGAGATGAAGTATAACTCGTTATCATCTGATACTTCATTATCAAATTGATCAGCATCATCACTAAACCCATCAGCTTTTAGAGCTTTTGAGCTGTTGAGGTTTTGAGCTTTCAAGGCAATCCCTTTATTTTTCTTTCCAGGATTATCAAGATCAAGCTCCTGTTCATGAACGTGCAAAGTTCCTACCAAATCATCCAGCGTCAAAGTAGAGAGATCTTCGGCCTGGGTGATTGTAGTAACAAGAGGTCTCCATTTCTTAGGCAAGCTTCTAAGAATTTTAGTGACATTCTCCTTGGTAGTGTAAACTTTCCCAAGGGACTTTAGATTGTTGATGATTGTCTGAAAATGAGCCATCATGTCCAGGATAGACTCTCCTTCGGCGATGGTGAACATTTCATACTGGCCAACCAGCATGATAATTTTTGAATCTTTTACCTTGTGGTCCCCTCATGGAGATTTGACAAGGTGTCCCAGATCTGCTCTGCTGATTCACATGCGTGAATCTTCTGAAATTCGTCAAGACTGAGAGCGCACATTAAAGCATATCTTGCTTTATGATTTTGTTCCATCCTTGTTTTTTCGGCATCAGTCCAATCTTCTTCAGATTTATCCGTCCCATCAGTGTTGAGACACATATTTGGACCATTCATGGTTATGGCCCAGAGAGCAGAGTTTGTACTTAAGATGAAGCCTTTGAATCTCTCCTTCCAGTACAAGTAGTGGGTTCCGTTGAAGAACGGAGGTCTGGTCATGGAAGTACTTTCCATAACAGGTTGACTCCCGCTTGGCATGCCTTGTCCCGCCATATATGTAGTAGTATCTTTTCCTCTACACGGCTAAATGCTCAACCCAAAACCTGGCTTTGATACCAATTGAAGGAACCTATTTGAAACACAAGAAGGGGGATTGAATTGTGTTTCTTAGATTTTTAAAACTTTTTGCAAGCAGATATGTATTTTTGCAAAGATATTGACAAAAGAAACAGCGATCGAGGCAAAGAGCGTTTCCAAAAAACTTGGACGCTTTCTGAAGGAAGATCAATGCGATAAAAAAGCAATTCAATCCCAAGATGTTAGTTAAGAAATAAACTAAAAACAAGAGCAAGGGAAATAAAGAGACATAAGGATAGTATCCTGGTTCACTCTTCACCAAAGAGCTATGTCCAGTCCTCTCTACGTGAGAGATTTATCCACTGTAACAAAAACTTTTTGTTACAAGTATTCAACACCTTTTCAGGCAAGTATTCTACACCTCTTCTGGCACACCAAGTATTCTTTCTACACAAGCCTCTTCAGGCTCAACCAACTCGGTTTTGAAAAGAGTTTTTGTTCTGCTAACTCACTAAGTGTGAGGGTTTGAAACTAAAGCTTAGAACTCTTGAACAATACTCTACGCAGAGAGTGATTTGAAAGTTAAGAATAGAGTAAGCTTTGCAAGCTTTGATATTTTCTCTTGATTGCTTGTTTTCTTGTGTGCTTGAATATCTTTCAAGTTTGATTCAGTTGTCTTGTCTCTCACTTTGCATCTTCGAAGGAGAAAGTATTTATAGCCTTCTTGGCCTTGATCAACTTCAGTCTTCAACGGGTGGAAAAGAATCCATTCTAATTGAGCATTAAATGCGTTAGTCCGTTGAGTCTGGTAGCTTGTTGAGGCTTCTGATCAGCAAAGTAGACTATCAGGTTTGATAGCTTGAAATAGGACTGACATCTTTTCCTTGTACCGAAGGTTGCCTTTTGTCTTTCCTATTGGAGAAGGTCAAATCCTTGTGTGTCAGGGCTAAACTGGCTTCAGCTGTCGATGGTACGAAGATTACAAAGAATGTTTGTCCATAGGATACAAGCATTTATACGTTGAATAATAAGTTCAAAAGATTACATGTGTGTTCGTGCTTGAAACAGTATTAAAGCGTACGTCACTGGACTTTTACACAAGAGAGCGCCTAATAAAAAAGAGTATTTGGACTCAGATATAATGTTGAGAGTTTATAGACCATTCTTAGCGAGAATTACTTATTGGATGGGCTGTAAGTCTTTGGACTTAGATTTTCCTGCACACTTAAGATAAAGCGTTAGTCCATAGAGTATTCTTTGTTCTCTTAAATTAGACTTTTGTTAACATCAAAACTCAAGGGATTAATGGACCATAACCACTTTGGTTCCAACACTTTCATCAACAAGCATTTATTCAATTCAGAAGTAAGCAAAACCAAGGGTAAAAACCCTATGTTGGTCACGACTCTAAGGGGTTCAAAGGGAAAGAAAATTTTACGCATTTTGAATTTTCGTACGCTTAAAGAGAATGATCATAGAAGCTTAAATATCAAATTTGAGAGCTTGAATCAACTGGTGCAAGGTTAAAAAGTTTGAAATTCAAAGGGTAAAACCTTAGCTCACATTCGGCAATGAGAGGGAAATAGAGGAAGAGGTGCTTGTTTTTCAAACCTTTGGTACGCTTACACATGATGATCATGAAAGCTTAAATACAAAACTTCAAGGTTTGATTCAAATCCTAAAAAGAGTTGTGAATTTTTCTACTGAAAACAAAGTTTAGGCCTTTTTGAATTTTTCTTAGATGAACATGAAGATAATTTACCCAACATCAACTTTAATGAAGCAAGATTGAATAAAGATTACCTTAAGGTGATGATCTTTGGTGGAAAGCTCAAGAACACTTTGAAGGAAATGAGAGAAAATGAAAGAAATGTGTTTTGGATGAAAAGAAAATGAAGTGAGTATGTGAGGGGGAGGGGCTGTCGACTACTAAAGGGACAAAGTGAGTGAGAAAAAAGATTGAAACTTTGGTTCACTAAGAAAGGGAAAGAAAATGTGACTTGATGTGTTTTGACATTTCAAAGCTTGTCAACTAAAGATCACTATTGTTCTTTATTTGACTTTTGTGTCACACACACTTTCTTGTGTTCTACTTCCTCTGTTGCTTCAAACTTGGTTCTAGGTCTCTCTGGATGTCTTGGGTTGGCAAGCTTTCCCGTAAAGTCGATATCAAACAAAATATTAATATTTTATTCCGATGCCAAAAATTTCAAAATATACCATGCAAACATAAAACACTCAAAGCATTTACTAAACTAATATTTCATTTTTCGGGTCAAGTTAGGGCTTTTTAGTCGGTGTAAAAATACACTGGCGAGTTCCGTCTGAGTTTCAAAATCAAATTCGAACCATTGTTTCCTGTGATATAGTAAGTTATAACTACGTTTTTGTTTTCAAAAAAACATTTTCTTAATCACAGGAAAAATAAAATAAACATATTAATACTGGTAACACAACACAAGTAAAGCACAGATGAAAATAAGGTGTTATAACACTACCCTACTAAAAAGAAAATTCATCCTCGAATTTACATACCTTGAAACAAATTAGGATATTGTGATCTCATCTTGTCCTCAAGTTGCCATGTTGCGTTTCCAGGCGCTTTATTCCAAACAACATTGACTAAGGAAATTTGTTAATCCCTGAGCTGCTTGATCCTCTTATCATCGATTCATACAAGCGATGTTTCATAGGACAAGTTTTCTCGTAATTGTACTACATCGGGTTCGATTACACGGGAAGGATCAGGATTGTACTTCCTGAGTTGTGAGACATGGAAAACATTATGAATATTGGAGAGAAAAGGCGGTATAGCAATTTGTTTAGCTATTGGAACAATACGACAAAGAATTTGATACGATCCAACGAATTTGGAAGTGAGTTTTCTGGACTTTATAGCTCTACCTACCCCAGTCGTGGGTGTGACTCTCAGGAACACGTGTTCACCTTCTTGAAATTCAAGAGGTCTCCTTCGTCTATCGGAATAGCTCTTTTGTCTGCTCTGTGCCGTTTTCATCTTATCATGGATTTGCTTAACCTTTTTAGTAGTTTCTTGTACAATTTTGAGATCCAAAATCACACTATCTCCATCCTAGTACCAACACAACGGTGTTTGACACTTCCGTCCATACAAAGCCACATAATGTGCCATCCTTATACTAGAATGTAAAGTGTTGTTGTATATGAACTCGATAAGAGGAATAAGATCATCTGAGCTTGCAATATGGTCTAGAACATAAGCCCTCAGTAAATCATCCAAAGATTGTATCGTTCTCTCTGTTTGTCCATCAGTTTGTGGGTGGTAATCTGAACTCACTCACAACTTGGTTCCTAATGCTTGATGCAGACTTTGCCAAAAACGTGAAGTAAAATTTGGGTCTCTATATGAAACATTACTCAAAGGTATACCATGTGGTCTGATCACTTACCTGATATACAACTTGGTTAACTTATCCACTGTGTAGTTGATCTTAACAGGTAAGAAGTATGCCGACTTTGTTAGCCTATCAACGATCACCCAAATTGAATCAAAACTCCTAGAAGTCCTCGGTAAACCAACCACGAAATCCATTGAGATGCTTTCCCATTTCAATTCGGGTACATCCAAGGATTGAAGCATTCTACTAGGTCGTTGATGTTCTATTTTTGCTTTATGACAAGTCAGACATGATTCTACATACTCAGCCACTTGCTCTTATGTGCTTCCTCCAAAATCATCTTCCTTATCTCTGGGTTGCTCGGTATGCAAACTCGTCCATTCTATCTCAAGATGCAATCTATTCCTAAACTGAACTCTACAGCCTTCTCTTGTCCAAGTCACTTCTTTTTCTCTTTAAGGAACTCATCACTTGCTTGTTGTTCTCGGATTGTTTTCATCAATCCACTAGATACCTTGATCATTCGTAAACTAATCTTCTCACTGTTTACTTCCATAACTAGATTCGGATCACGGAACTGTTTAGTAAACTCTAAATCTTTAACCATCATTGCGGAGATGTGTAGGGTTTTCCGACTCAAAGCGTCCGCCACGACATTTGCTTTCCCAGGGTGGTATAGCAAAGTGAAGTCATAGTCCTAGAGAAACTCCATCCACTGTCTCTGTCTCAGGTTAAGCTTTTATTTTTGGTCAAACAGGTATTTCAAACTCTTGTGGCCACTGAATACCTCAAACTTAGATCCGTACAAGTAGTGCCTCTAGTTCCTTAGTGCAAAAACTACAACAGCTAACTCTAGATCCTTAGTCTTCAACTGACGCGAAGCATAGGCTACAACCTTCCGATGTTTCATAAGTACATAGCCTAAACCCTGATGCGAAGCATCACGGTAAACCTCATATGGGTCATCCGGCTTAGGCAACACTAACATTGGTGAGGTTGTTAAACGGTCTTTCATCGTCTAAAAACTTTCCTCACGCTTCTCAGTTCATGCAAAAGGTTGATCTTTCCTCGTAAATTGAGTTAACGACGTAACTGACTTTGAGAATCTCTCAATGAACCTTCGGTAATAACCAGCCAAACCAACAAAACTGCGGATTTTCGTCACAGTCTTCGGTCTTTCCCACAAAAGTATTACTTCTAATTTCGTAGGGTCAATGTCAATCCTTTCCTTTGTAATTATGTTTCCCAAAAACTTTATCTGATGACCGTGAAAAAACTAAAAACAATCCAATAGTGTGAAAGGTATTATAAACACACATGGAAAGTATGAATGTTTTTTTTAATAGACATTAGAACGCGAATTTAAGTGTTCTAGCATAGTGTAACATCCTCATTTTCATCACCTTAATTAATGTATGGATGCATGCATGTTTGTTTGATAAATACTATCATGGCTTGGAAGTGTGCTTAGAGGGCATGTTAAGAATAGGGATGAATTGGACAAGAGAAGCATGAAGAACACGTGACTTTATGCAGAACGCTCAAGAGTGGAGTAGGAGAATGCTCAAGCATGCCAACGCCCTAGCGTGAAGAGTTTGGACGCTCAAGCGTGGACCTTCTGACCAGTTGACCGGCTGTGATGGGACATAAAGTGTCACCTGTCAGTTACGCGTCGTAGCTAGCATGTGAGGGGCGGTGAGGAAACATCAACGCTCAAGCGTGGGAAAAGCCAACGCTCAAGCGTTGGAACACTAAAGCGTGGGGAATCCCAATGCTATAGCATTGTCAGCAGAATTTTACCTCTATAAATAGTTCTTCATTTTCACCTTGCATGAAAATTTGGCAAACTTAACAAAGGCCAGAGAACGTGAGGGAGGTCCAAAAACTGTTCTTGAGCTTGATTTCAAGTTTGTGATCCGTTCGTTCATCTGATCCCAGTTCCGATCATGTTTTCGTGATCAGCCTGACTTCTGCTGCAACTCTACCGGTTTGCTTTTGTGGTTCGATGAGGGTAAGTCGAGATTCCGTATCTACCTACATTGAATCTATACAATGTTCTCTTATGGTTTAAGCTTCTATTCACGATTTTGACTTCGTATTAAGGCTAATGCTATAGCCTGCATGTTGTTTTCGCTATTAGGGCAAGCTTGGAAACTGTGTTCTTGAACCCGTTGGTGAAAAGGACCCGCGGCTGTGAGGCTTGGAGAGGATCAAGAAGTGCTGGTTATGTTCGTGATTATCGCTACATTTGTTATCAGGTGGGGGGAAAGAGTTACACATGTCGGGAGGCAAGAGTAGTCTATATAGCTTTATTGTATGTTTCATGTGCGTAGGGGAACCCTAAATCCTATGTGAGGTTGAGCCCTGGCAAGTACCTAAACCCTAGGTTTAGTTTACTTTGGGCTATCACCGCTATATTTGATACCCTAGGTTAACAGATTTATGTTGCATGGTAATATATGTCGCATGGTAATATATGTCGTTATGTGTGTACTTGTCAACTGTGATATTTGCAATATATGCATGATGTGTTGATAATGACAACATATTGGTATATGGTCATGTTTACTGCTTATTTGAGCTTGTTGACAATGATGAAATGTTGCATTTTAGTTGGAAATATGTGTATGTATGGGATTTGAAGGTTTAGTACAATTAGGGCTTTGACCCTGTGTGGAAGTTTGAGTGGATGATCGAGATTTGAGGTTATAGTTGGAGCTTGGAGCTCATAAGGTTATGATGGGAGCTTGGAGCTCATATGGTTATAAGTGGAGCTTGGAGCTCATAATGGTTACTTTTGAAGCTTGGAGCTCGTGTTGCTAAGAGCAAGTTTGCATGTGTTACGATATTAGCTCAAGAGAGATGGATGATATGCATAGCATATGCATATGATGCCAAGTGGCAAGCCGTATATAGGGAGGCATACAAGGTTGGTGCATCGAGTGCGGGTGCGAAAAACGGAAGGGAAAATCTGTGTGACCTTGGGGATATACTGGACACAGGTGTACCTACATGAGACCGATATGGTAGCTCCTATCGTGTCTTGGCGGTCCTGGGCACGTCCTACTATCCCGACTGGACCCTGAGTCTTTCCAGTTGCTGGTGGATGTTCCAAGGAGGCCCAGATAACCCTCTCTATCTGGTAAAGTTGAGCGGCAATGCACTCTTATGGGTCATAGCGAACGGAACGGATTACCGAAACAAACCAACTTGTTGTCCGATGAGCGGACGTGATGTTGCCCTTAGTAGGGTGTTTAGTATCGGCCGGAATGCATAGAAAGAGTACGTGTACATCTAGCTAAGGAACGACCATGGTGTCGAGACATTGGGAGAAGGTTGTGATTGCTATGCATTGCATTATCCCTGTTATAGATGTGTTGTTTATCTTATCTCCATGTTCTTCTTTGTATGTGTATGTTCGATTTGCAAACAAACGATGAGCTAGTAGAGGATCAAGATGGACCCGAGGCTACACCCGTTTATCACCGGGGCACCACGGATGTCGGTGTGGGGGGACATTGAGATCTTTTACCATGATGAGAGGGGATGGCAGGTGGACCCCTCGACCTTTTTGGCTGTTTACACCGGACCTGTCAGCTTGATCTTCCGGAGTGGCACACCGCCGTATGCGGATATCATAGAACCTTATCGCGTGTACCAGTTCTTCCCTTCCTCGGATATAGCACCCTCCGAGGCAGAGAGAGCGAGACTACTTGTGGGTAGCACCCTAGTCCTCGGCAGTGTCCAATAGGAGAGGCTTCGTCTACAGAGGTCAGCGTAGGCATACAGAGCAGTACCCGAGGGCAGCTCAGAGACGTAGGATTGTCGTGTCGAGTTCCTCTTCCGAGTATGAGCCTATGCGGGTTTATAGGCGTACCTACGGAGAGGGACATGGTAGTTCAGGGCACCCTCACCACTGATGGTGAGAGCCAGCCAATGCGTCTCTAGGATGGTGTGGAGAGGTTTTGATGTACTTTTGAGAGTGGGCTGGGAAAGTGTTGGTGAGCTTCTTCTGAGAGTTTCTTTTTGGAGGTCCTTGGATGTATTTTGGTTATATTTACAGTATTTTATGTACTCAGGTTGTACCTACATCTAGCCCTAATGATGGGCCCACCGTTTATAGTTTAGTAATGCTTATATATATACGTATGCTTTTGTTTATCCTGTTATGTTTACTCTGATGTCATACGCGTTCAGGTTATGATGCATGTTACTGTTGTTTTAATAATCGCGTAATCGTAAAAGTCATAGTTAATACTACAAGGGAGCTCTAAGGTTAATAAGATTTCCTCGAGTGGAACTTGGGGACATCACACATAGTTTATGTGAAATTATGATACCATAAACTTAAGGATGTGCTAAATATACCAAACAAGTGCGGGATATGGGCCTATTGTTGGAAAAATGACCCTCCCCACTTGGGGGAAGGCCTTAGGGGCCCAAATATAATGTTGAGAGATTGTCTTGCAAACTTTAAGGTGGTTAAAAACATGGGGATAAGGGGGCATACAGGTTGAGGGATACGGGCGTATTGTTGGAAAAATGACCCTCCCCACTTGGGGGAAGGCCTTAGGGGCCCAAAAATAATGATGAGAGATTGTCTTGCAAACTTTAAGATGGTTAAAAACATGGGGATAAGGGGGCATACAGATTTTACAAATGACAAGGAATAAAATAAGAGGTTTGGAGAGAAGAAAGGGAGGAGGAGATGGAAGGAGAGTTAGGGTAAACTCCTCACCCTTTTCATCATCTTCATTTTATGGATAACCATTTTCCCACTTCATCATCTTCTCCATTTTAGGTCCATCATCTACTTCCCCAAAACCCTCATTTCTCCCCCATTTTCGATTTTGGAGAGAACTCCATTAATGGAGCTTAGGTTTTCCAAGATTTTTGGCCTAACAAGTTAGGGAACTTCCTCTCTACTGGTTTAGAATGGAAAATGGAGCTTGAAGAAGCTTTAAACACCTTCTTGGAGCTTCAAAATCAAGAGGAGAATGCCCACCCAATGTCAAATTCTAATTTGACTTCCATTCAAGGTGAGGGATTTTGGTGTGTCTTGAATTTGTTTTTGTTTAATTTTGCTTATTGATGTTTTTGTCCATGAAATTGAAAGGAATATCAATGTTATGATTTATGGGTTAAACCCTAGAAATTGGGGGTGAAGAACTCCATTGATGGAGCTTGAGTTTTCCTGCTTGTGGGTTTTGAGAAAAACTTGAAACTCCACATGTTTCTCTTGATGATTTAGAGCTGTATTTTGGTTAAAAATCTTTGGGTAAAAGTGTCTTAAATTGATACATTCATGTGAAGTATATGAAATTAAGTTTTATCTAAAAAATATGTTTGATGATCTTGTTTGAAGATAAATGAAGGTTAGAAATTCTAGTTTAAGTGACCAAGTGTTTGGGGTAAGCCCCTAACCTGAGTTCAACATGTGTCTTGAGGAAACTTATTTTTTTGTCCCAAAACTTGACTAAACTGTAAATGTAAAACTGTATTGAACCACTTAATGAAAAATTATGAAAATTTGTACATATATGCTAAGGCGACCTAGCTTTCAAATGACACTGGAACTAATTCATTTGGGTCTATGAGCCTGTTTGGGTAAATGGCTTAATTAAGCGCTTATAGGATAATCGTTTATCATATAAGCGCTTATGTATAAACTATTTCTATAATCAAAGAGAAAATATAGTCAAATTGTTTTCATATAAGTTATAAGTTGTTTTCATAAGCTATCCAGGAGAGCTTATCAAAATAAGCTGAAAACAGCTTACAGAGATGTCATAAGCTGTTTCCCTAAGCTCTCCCAAACACTCTGAAAAGCGCTTACGCAAGTAGATTAGCCAAAATAAGCTGTTTATAAGCCAATCCAAACAGGGCCTATGTATCCCGAGATATGTACATTTGAAGTCAAGCAGTTCAGAATCGATCATAGCAGAAAAATGCTTCTGCATAATGAGCTACTAGGAGCTCCTGTGATGACCGAAAATTCTATTAATGTTATCACTTAAAATATTATGTCTTAGCTTTATTTAGCCTTTAGAACCAGGTCAAAATGACTTTTATAGCCTAAGTTATGCATTTCGGAAGTCAGGCTGTCAGAAGTGAATTCGGCATCATATAAGTCAACTTTGAAACGAAAACTGTATTGATTCGTAATTCCAAAAATTCTAAAATTTCCATGGAATATAAGTGTGTGTCTTAACTTTCAAACAGAAGAAAAAACGTATGATTTGGATGTCGTTGCAAGAAGTTAGGTAGTAAATAATATCAGTTGTCAAAAACTTCTTGTTCTACAAAATTATGCGTAGCAAGGCATGATTGCAAATAAAACTGAATATTTTCCAGCCACTCATAAATTGTGATATAATAAATGGGAGTATCTTGATGACTTATATTTCAAATGTCATAGACCTCATGTCAATAGGAACTCCCTATCCCAAGTTACGCAGAAGTTAGCGTTATTTATCTCAGTTGAATAGCATGAATGTATTGTTCAATAAAACCTTGAATCTAATGTTTGGTGCATCTGTGGAACAATTCTATTAGATAAATATATTCATGTGTACAGGTTCATACATGTTTCATTAATTGAATTATTTTTCAGGATGTTGGATCACGCTTTACCTCTGTTTTAGTAAAGTGTTAAATTTACCATTTTGCTAAGTGATTCATGAATTGAAATTTAGTTCTTTTTTTTGGGTGAAGACTTAAGTTGATCTCACCTTGGGATAACTATTTGAACTTGGTACAAAGCGGATGCCGACAGACAATTTGAGATATTTGTTATGTTTGACAATAGATAAAAGATATACGTATACGAAAACATATATGCATATATATGAATTGACTTATGTAATAATTGAGATTATTGGTTTATGCTTTAAACATGAATGTGAATGGTTGTAAATTATATTGAATATGAAGAGTACCCATGGATTTTGTGAAATTAGATAATTTATTGTTATGTTGGAGAATTGTAAATGCGGTTATTGTTGGTTATGAGGTTGCAAAGGCATTTGCATATTGCAATAGTTATGGTATGATTTATGTATTGAGTTTGATGCTAAAACCTACGTTGATGTTGGAATATGATACAATGATCACGAATTAAATTTTTAATCGCCGAGATGGCTATATCTGAATATGTGAAGATTTTGTTGTGTATGTGTTTGTTTATATATGTTTCCCACTGAGGATGGTTGCATTGTGAAATGATAGAATTTTTGTGGGATGGATTAAAGGGATAAAGTATCTGCAGAACGTGAAAATGGAATAATGATGGCATGTTGCCATAGTTATGGAAAGGAAAATATTGTGGGCTTTGGTCACATGGGGGATAATGGAAATGATCGATCTATGATGGAAAATATTGTCATTCCAATGATGAACATGCGATTAATTGTATAATTTATCGGATCTTAATTAGGGCGTATAAGTGTTCTTATCTAGATATTATGTTTATGAATTTGTTTTAAATTAATGTTTTACCTATTGATTATTGATTTTGTTTTAGAAGGGATATCCCTCACTGAGTTTCATACTCACCCATTCGTTTTAACTTTTTAGCCACAGGTCTCCTGGATGTCCAACTGCCACTGTAGAGGAAACTGAAGTTTGTGTTGTCATAGTAAATCTACAAAATTAGAGTTAAACTTTTTATATGATGTATGAATAATGAAATGTTTTTTTTTAATTCAAAACAAATTTGTTTCACTGTAACTTTAATATGCAAAGTGGATTTTGTAAACCATTTTGAGAATTTTGTGTAAGTTAGCACTTGATATCATGATGAAATTGTGAAAACATATTCTAAAGTTAAGGTTGATGCTAGGCTTCGGGGCTAGGTAGACGACCTTAGCCCTGGCCAGTCATGAACTCCAAAAATGGGTCGTGACATTTTACTTCATCTAGTCAAAACTCACACTTAGACAGTTTTGCGTACAACTTCTTCTCATGTAGGATCTGTAAAAATTGTTGCAAGTGTTCCTCATTTTCCTCATTTATCGTCAATGAACACAATGGCGAACTTATCCAGAAATGGATGAAAGATTCAATTCATGTAGTCCATAAAGATATTAGGTGCTTTATTCAATGTTAAAGACATTAGAAGATACTCATATAGTGTCCATAACGAGTCCTAAATGCAGTCTTAGGTGTATCCTCAATTTTTACTCTAATCTGGTGATAACCAGATCTCAGTTCGATCTTTGAAAAGACAACAACTCCTCAGAGTTGATCCATCAAATCATCTATGAGTTGTAGAGGATACTTATTCTTGATCGTTATTTTGTTGAGTTGACGGTAGCCCACACTGTGACGCTCCCAAAACATAACCTCACACTCTCTGATACCTTAAGCATGCAGATACGGTTTAATTTAAACTTAAGCAGATAAACAGTTAATACAGTCCAATATTACACATCAGAGTGTCGCCTGGAAGCCATGGCCCAAAAACATCAACAACAAAAACAGACGCCCCACTGGTCGTGGTACAACTCACAAGAGACTCAACGATACCTCTGAGGTCTCTCTCTCTCTACTCGAGAAGTGTTGACGTCAAACTTGTTGTTCACGATGGGGGTTCCACCTCTACTCAGCTTCACCTGCTACAACACCTCCGCCTTCGGATCACGACCCGAACAATGACATACATGTAAACATGGGAAAGCATGCACAGGAGGTAAGATACGCTACAATATCATGCAAAGGGAGATCACGTAGCATATAACACATCAACATACACAGCAGCAAGCACAACCAGCAAACACACCCATCTCTCGAGTTCATCACAACAGTCAACCTCCAAGTTATCACAACTAGGGATCACCGCTTACTCTACATGCACAACTGAGTCTATATGATTGGCCAATTCTACAACGCACACTCTTACCATAGGAATGCAATAGTCAGCCTCCAACTGTGAAGAATGACAATCCAATCTCCAATTGCGAGGGTGGATGTTCACCAGGTAAGAATGGCCCCTCCAACTGGGAGGAGTCGCACGTTCAGGTAACCGCCTCCTGAGTTTCCAAGACAGTGCAACAGCGGTTCCTCCAACTGCGAGGAGCACTGCCTCCCTGAGCCCCTCCAACTGTGAGAAGACCCGAGAAGTTCTCCAACTGCGAGAAAGCACCTGCATCCCTCCAACTGTGAGTTCAGCCATCTTGGTCGCCCTGGAGTGTCCACCTCGAACACCAACCACGCGTGACAACCACTCAAACTATTGTTGCAGTTGTACACATGGCTTTAACCACAACAATGCAAATGCTATGATTATGCACCCATCGTCTCAGCAACGTCTTAAGGTCCACATCCTCCAACTGTGAGGATATCGCTCTCCAACTATGAGAGTCACCTTCAACTTAGATCAACTGGCTTACAATATCAACTACGAATCTAGCAACATCGACCACTCTATCCTTCGAACAACACACCAACCGTCTCCATAGTCAATCAAGATCACATCAATCACAATCACATCAACATATCATAGTATAGCAGCATATCATCATTGCAGGCATACAAACTAACAATTAAGCATGTTATCACAACAAGCATCTCATCTAACATGTTATCATGTATGACATCATTTACTCATGTTCTCAGTTACCACGGGAAAGCGTGCACTTTCCCAACGCTAAAGCGTGCACTTTCCCAACGCTTGGACTCAAAAGAGTTCTTAACTTGTTTTCCTTTTTGGCACGCATCACAGAGAGCATCCGATCTATACACAACATTTGGTAGACCTCTTACGAGGTGATGCTTATTTAGTCTTGAGAATAATCTCAGACTTGCATGAGCAAGTCTTTTGTGCCAGATCCATCGCTCATCTTCAACAGACACTAGGCATGATACACTTTGATTTGAGAGTTCCCCCAAGTTAACCTTATACAGATTGTTTTGCCTCTTGGCACTGAATAAGATGGACCCATCAGGGTTCTTGACTATACACTCACCTTTGTTGAAGGAAACATCAGACCCACTATCACATAATTAACTTATGCTATGTAATTTGTGTTTTAACCCTTCAACCAACAGAACGTTATCAATAGAAGGAAAAAGATGCTTACCAATCTTACCAATCCCAACTATCTTTCCTTTCTGGTTGCCTCAAAAGGTAACCCATCCTTCAAACTTTTCACGTAGGTCTTGGAACATAGACTTTTCTCCCTTCATATGACATGAGCATCCACTGTCCAAGTACCAGGACTGGGGTCTTCTTTGTGTTGCTAAGCAAATCTGCAACAGGGATTATCATGTTTTTAGGTGCCCAGATAGATTTGGGTCCTTTTTGGTTAGTCTGTGGTCTTCGTCCATGCATAACATTTTTCTTTTTGTGTATGCATTTCAAGAAGGTGTGACCACTTTTCCCACATAAGTTGCAATAAACCTGAGATGCATGATGTTTAATTTCTTTTTGATTTTTATGAAATTTGGAAGTCTTATGATAGTGGTTGGATCTTGATACTTTGTGAGAAGCTTCTTGTTTCTCAGAGTCATAGCCTAAGCCTGAGTTATCGTGAGGAGATCTTGTATCTCAATATCAAGTGTAGCTTCTCTATCCCCCTACAAGCTTTGAGACGCTTTTGGTTAGGTCAAATACCTCTTGTTGGAGTTTGGTTACTTCGTGAGGTTCACTGGACTCAGACGTGAGTTTATCAGTTGAACTGATATTCTCAGCTTTCAGCTTATTGTTCTCTTCAACAAGCTGCTTATTTTGCTTGCTGATGCCTTCCAGCTCTTTGTTTATTTTAGAACACTTCCTTTTAAGCATGATATATTGATGATGTAGTAAGGAGGAATCATTAAGCAGTTCATCATATGCTTCTTGAAGAGAGTCAGAAATAGATACCACTTCTTCTTTTGATTCATTTTCTGAAGAAGTGTTTGCCATCAGACAGAGGTTAGAAGCAGGAGGGCTTCTAGGTCCGAATAAACGATCTAAGGTTATCAGCTACTCTTTTGCAGTTTCGAACAACAACACTAACTCCAATCTTGATCGATCTAGAGCATTGATGAGACACCGGCGGGCATGAGCATTCAGAGAGTATCGTCTGATATCTTCGTCCGTCCAATCAACTTCGAGCTTAGATGTTGTTGAGCCGTCTTCAGTAGTTACTGTTGGATGATAATCTCCATCAACGAAAACATTCCATATTTCAAAGTTTTGAGCTTGAACGTATATTTGAAATACATATCTCCAGTAAGGATAGTCTGTTCCATTAATAATGGGTGGAACATTCCATCCTCTTTCAGGAGTAACTTACTGGGTTCTTTCTTCGGGAACAACAAGTTGTTCATCATCCGAAGAGTCTTCATTTTGAGCATCGGACCACAGACAGAGGTTAGCTTCCTCACTTTCTTCTTCTTCTTCATCAGAAGAATCAAGGTCTTCCTAGGTTTCCATGAAGTTCTTCTTCTTCTTTTTGAAGGACTTCTTCTTGTCCGTTAACTTAGGACAGCCAGCTATGAAATGGCCTGGTTTGTTGCACTCAAACAGACAACTGACTTTTGAACTTGGACTCAGCATGGTCATTGAAGTTTTTCTTCTGAAATGGCCTTCTTTTCAAGCCATTTTTCTTTCTGCACATATTTTGTATTTTTATGGAGATGAAGGATAGCTTGTCATCGTCTGATACTTCATTATCAGTTTGATCAGCATCATCGCTTGACTCATTAGCTTTTAAAGCTTTTGAGCTGTTGGACTTTTGAGCTTTTAAGGCAATCACTTTGTTTTTCTTTCCAGGATTATCAAGATGAAGCTTTAGTTCATGAACTTGCAATGTCCCTACCAGATCATCCAAGATCAAAGTAAATAGATCTTTGGCTTGGGTGATTACAGTAACAAGTGGCTCCATTCCTTAGGAAAACTTCTAAGGATCTTAGTTACATTCTCCTTGGTAGTATAAACTTTCCCAAGGGATTTTAAGTTGTTGGTGATCGTCTGAAAATGACCCATCATGTCCAGGATGGACTCTCCTTCAGCTGTGGTGAACATTTCATACTGGCCAACCAGCATGATAATCTTTGAGTCTTTTACCTTGGTAGTCCCCCCATGGAGATTTGACAAGGTATCCCAGATTTGTTTTGCTGATTCACATGCGTGAATCTTCTAAAATTCATCGGGACTTAGGGCACACATTAAAGCATATCTTACTTTGTGATTTTGTTCCATCTTGGCTCTTTTAGCATCAATCTACTCTTATTCAGCTTTCTCTGTACCATCAGCGTTGAGGCACACATTTAGACCATTCATGATTCTGGCCCAGAGAGCAAAGTTTGTACTTAAGATAAAGCCTTTGAATCTCTCCTTCCAGTCCAGGTAGTGGGTTCTGTTGAAGAACGGAGGTCTGGTCATGGAAGTGCCTTCCATCACTGGTTGATTCCCGCTTGGCATGCCTTGTCCTGCCATATCTATTATAGGATCTTTTCCTCTACACGGCTACGTGCTCAACCCAAAGGCTGAGCTCTGATACCAATTGAAGGAACCTGTTTAAAAGATAGGAAGGGGGTTGAATTGTGTTTCTTAAGTTTTTAAAACATTTCGCAAGCAGATATCTAGGTTGGATGATAAAAACGACTACGGACGTAATAAGCGTTTGCAAACACTAATTGGATGCTCGCTAGGAAAGAAAAAGATAAAGGAACAGTCGCGTTAAAAAACCAATTCAATCCTGAAGAGTTAGTCAAAATACAAGCTAAGATAAAAGCTAGGGAAAGAAAAGACGACACAGAGATATTATCCTGGTTCACTCTTCACCAAAGAGCTACGTCCAGTCCCCTCTACTTGAGAGCTTTTTCCACTAGAAAAAAAAATCCTTTGTTACAAGTATTCAACACCTCTTCAGGTAAGTATTCAACCCCAAGGGATTTTAATGGACCATAACCACTTTGGTTCCAACAATCTCCCCCTTTTTAATGAAGACAAAACATACTAATTTGATTGAACAAAGCTTCCAAGGGTGCTGAGAAGCTCCCCCTAAGGAAAAGACTATAAACAAACAAGGCATGTAAGGATGGAAAACTATAGTCCAATAAATACAGATATAAGACTTAGGCAATCATATAAATGCAATGAAAATGCAAGGATATATGCAATCAGACAAGCATTCTTAAATAAACAAAACAATCAAATTTCCCTTTCTCTCCCTTTTTGTCATCAGACAAAAGTGAGAGCAAACCATCGTTGTTAGTGTTAAAAAAAAAATTTAAAAGGAAATTTTTAAGAAGGTGGAGGAGGAGAGGTTTGGGAAGGAAATTCTGCAACATGGCCGCAATCTGTTGCAACAGAACTGCATTGTTTGTCTCGATGGACCATTGGACGAACTCTTGAAACTCCGAAGGAATAGCAGAGACAGAACATTCATCGGTGGCCTTAGTTGCTTCAGGGTTCTGTTGTCCAGGAATCACACTAAGAGCATTGGATGGTGAAGGGTCGGCAATATCCACCACAGAGAGGGGGATTGGTTGAGACTTAAAAGGTTCTGATTCTGCAACTTACTGAACTTGCTCTTCTGGACGGGGGTCCTCATAGACAACTTCTATGTGTTCAGTATCTTCCGAAGATACTTGGGCAGGTTTAGCTTGAGGTTCTGCAATAATCGGTTCAATCCAGGGAGAATCGTCCACTTCTTCAATGTCAATGAGATACAAAGGAATCTCAAAGATATCATCACTCAGGACCATGAATGTGACATCTGAGATCTTGTATTTCCCATGAACTGTGGGAGTTTTAGCTTTGTCTTCTTCAGACATCCCAGAAGATGATGCTTCAGCTGTGCATTTCCACACTTGGCTTTACCAAACATTTCTGGCATCATTGTCTCCATTTTGCCATACCAGTTGCTTCAAACAGAGAGGAAGTACTTATGTATCGTAGCTCGGTCTTTTCCAGAACCATGGATCAAAGGAAGTAAGAATTGGCATTACTTCGTTGTCCAGTCGCTTCCGGGCATCATTATTCTTGTTCATATCTAACATGGGAATCCTTGGACATACTCTCGGAGGAACTGCTCCAATAACAACATTTGCATTCAGCTTCAAAAATCTTTTAGGAAGATTGTGTAGAATCTTCACTTGTCGTGGCATCTCGCGTTCCTTTCTTATGGCATAGTAAGGAATGAGATCCCTAGCGTCTGAATATTCCTTCCATTCAGACGGATGGCTGGGAATGAATTTGACATTTCTGTCCAGGATGAATTTTTTCAGACCATGGGTTCTGGACCTTTTCTGTTTAATGGAGTCCCATTTCAACTTTTGCTCATTGGGAAGAATGAAGTGACAACCCACATTGTAGTGGTACCATTGAAACTTCTTATCCATTATGAGGTGTGGATATATTTTTTTGGAGGGTACCTCTTTTGGCCAAGGTCAGTGAGAAGTGGTCCAAGAGAAGTATAGCTTTCACTGGGAAGAGGATTGGAAGGTGTGTAAGGGTGAGGTGTGTAGCTGGGAGAGGGAAGTAGGGCTTCAGGTTCATATTCATATTCTGGGTAGGCATAATATGGCTGAGAGGATACTATGGTGGTGTCATCGTGTTCAAGGGCTAGGATGGGCCAAACAAAGTACATGTAAGTGTAGGTTGGAGTTTTGTTGTTTCTTATGAAGGGTGTGGCGTCAATATAGGGAAAAGTTTGCCTTTTGTAGCGGGAATTTGGATATGGTGCACCATAGGGTTCAAAAGGTGTGTTTGCCCATGGTGTGAACCAGTCTTGTGATTCGGACGATGAGGGTGAGAGGTTGACCACATTAGGTTGATCAGAAATAGGTGTAACAACTGAAGGAGCTTGAGATTCAGTGTTACCTTTAGTTTTGGACCGAGTGGTCCTTGGCCTTGTTGCAGCAACCTTAGGTCGGGATGCTTCAGACGTAGATTCCGTTCTAGGTCATTTGATCACCCTAGAAATAGGCTGATCATCCTCATCTTCTTCCACAGAGGCAAGAATCAGCTTTCTTTTTCTTGTTGGTTGGACAGAAACAGTCGTTGGATTACTGGAAGTGGAAGATGACTTTACTCTCGGATGCACAGGCTCTGTCGAGCATCCAGCATGGGCTTCTTGTTCAGACGCTTTAGTAACATCTTGCGTCTGATCAATCTGAACACCTTTTTGTTTCACTTCCAACTTGGACTTTTCAATACAGTCCAGCTTCATTTTCATCAGACTTTGCTTGCTGAAATCTGGTTGAAGCACACGATCAATGCCATGAACTCCAACATATTTGAGTTTTTGTTCTGGATTCAGGGACTTGAGATCGTTGTACACCAGATGCTTCTCAAAAATTCGTGAAAGAAGGGCAGCATAGATGATGGCAGTATTCTTCCCAGAGCCTTCAATGGCAAACTTGAAACAAGAGAAAAGAAGGTGTAGAAGATTTACTTGCCTTTCTAGAATCAGATGAACTAAGCAAAATTGATGAGCTTTTGACACAAAGTCCTTTAATCAAGCTTTGTGAAGGATGAACTTGTTCAAAATCTGATGAAGAACCCTAGCCTTGTCAGTCATCCTTGAGGCTATAAGTTTGTCAGACCGGTTCTTCAGAAGACACTCCTTGATAGTGTCCATTCCACCCAAGTCTTCTTCCCATTTGTCTTCACAGGTGACTCCGGAATAGGCACACCCAATGGCGTTGGAGATAGTTGCTTCAGAGACAATCATTTCAATGTTAAGGACCTTGTTTCTAATTTCCCTTGCTGTGATGGTAGCGTTAGTCCAGAATTCCCTTATGAGTGCTGGATAGATAACAGGAGATCCCTCGAAGAAACTCGACCGCCCAGCAGCTTGAATGTTAGGGGTAACATATATTCTGTGGTCTGCGAAGAACTTTAGATTGAACTTGAACTCGACCAGTACCTCAGCAGTCTGAACATTAAGAGCTTTTCCTTTGCCCTTAGTAGAAACGGTTATGGTGGATGAAGAAGCCATTGTTTCAGAGAGAGAGGTTTTTTGCAAGAGAGTATTTCAAAGAGAGAGATGAAGGTAAAGAGGTTGTAAAGGTTTCACCTTTATCAAATACGGCTTTATAGAAGAAAACGGTTTGTATTTTCAAATGAAATAAAAAATTTTAAAAGAAAAGGAAAGGGGAGAAGAGATGTGCATTAAATGCTTGACGCACATTCAGACCTTGAAACCGGAAAAAACAGTTTTTCCATATTGAAAAACGGAACTGACTCAGTTAGGGAATGAGAATTAAATTTTCTTTCGACAAAGATTTAGTTCAATTAATGCAATAGACGAAATAATCAACATATATATTGGACTCACATGTATTGGACTAAAGCAAATTTTGGATGCATGCATTGGACTCATAATCAATCAATGAAACGCATGTTCAGATATTTCCTTATGAATGTGAACCTATCTTCAGCTAGAGGTTTGATGAAGATATCTGCCCATTCATGGTCAATATCAACAAATTGAAAATCAATTATTCCTTTTTGCATATAATCTCTAATGAAATGATGCTTGATTTCTGTATGCTTTGCTCTGGAATGCAATATGGGATTTTTAGACAAATTAATAGCAGTTATGTTACCACACATTATTGGAATGTTACTTTCAAATACATTGCAGTCTTCCAACTAATGTTTAATCCATAGAATTTGTGAGCAGCAGCTTGCCTTTTGCTTGACCATGAGACTAAGTTGGCTCCAATGAAGTGACAACCTCCACTGGTGCTTTTTCTTTCTATTCTGTCTCCAGCATAGTCAACATCACAGAATCCAACTAATCTTTATTCATCGAATTTCTTATGTAATAGACCCAGATTAGTAGAACCCTTGAGATATATAAAGATTTTTTTAACTGCTGAGAGATGAGACTCTCTTGGATCAGATTGAAATCAAGCACATAGACAAACACTGGACATGATATCAGGTCTGAACGCACTTAGATATAAGAGGGAACCAATCATACCTCTGTATACCTTTTGGTCTACCTTTTTATCTTTGTCATCTTTGTTTAGCACGGACGTTGGATGCATTAGGGTATTCATTGGTTTTCAATCATCCAGTTTGAAGCGTTTCAGAAGCTCCTTTGTGTACTTCGTCTGATGAATACATACTCCGTCCGATGTTTGTTTGACTTGAAGTCCGAGGAAGAATTTTAGTTCTCCCATCATATTCATTTCAAATTCTTTCTGTATAAGCTCAGAAAACTCTTGGCAAAGAGATTTATCAGTTGCACCAAATATTATATCATCAACATAAATTTGAGCAACAATAAAATTCTTCTTACTTAATTTTATGAAAAGAGTTGTGTCCACTTTTCCTCTTGAGAAACCATTCTCCATTAGGAAGGTGCTAAGTCTCTCATACCAAGCTCTAGGAGCTTGTTTGAGTCCGTATAAAGTTTTCTTATGCTTATATACATGCTCAGGGTGGTTTTGATCCTCAAAACCAGGTGGTTGTACAACATATACTTCTTCATTAATGAAACCGTTTAAGAAAGCATTTTTACGTCCATTTGATAAAGCATGATGTTACGATGCGTAGCATATGAGAGTAATATGCGTATGGCTTCTAGTCTAGCTACTGGAGTAAAAGTTTCAGTATAATCAATACCTTTCTCTTGTGAGTAGCCTTGAGCAACTAACCTTGTTTCATTCCTTATGACTTTGTCATCTTCGTCCAGCTTGTTTCGATAGACCCACTTGGTTCCAATGACAGAATTATTCTTAGGCAAGGGGACCAGCGTCCAAACATCTCTTCATTGAAACTGGTTAAGCTCCTCTTGCATAGCAAGGATCCAACATTCATCCATTACGGCTTCGCTCACTGACTTTGGTTCCAATTCAGAGATGAAGGCTAAATCAGCTTGTTTTCTGAAGGTTGACCTTGTCCAGGCTCTATCATTTGGCTTGCCTATGATTTGATCCTTTGGATGATAAGTCCTGAATTGCCATGAGCGGGGGGTGTTGGCAACTTGGTGAGACGTTTATGCGTTTGATGCGTTTTGAGTTGCTTTTGAAGCTTCATCTTCTTTAAGTGTTGGACGATCTTCTACATCATTTAGCTTTAAATCTGCAAAAGATTCATGTAGCTCTGATAATCTCTTATCAAGTTGTTTGTCATCAAACTTAACATGAATGAATTCTTCAACAATTAAAGTCCTAGAGTTAAAAACTCTAAAAGCTTTGGACGTTTTAGAGTATCCTAACAATATTCCATTATCTACTTTGGCATCAAACTTACCAAGTTGATCCTTAGTATTCAAAATAAAACATTGACATCCGAAAGGGTGGAAATAAGAAATGTTGGGTTTGCGTCCTTTCCACAGTTCATAAGGAGTCTTGTTCAGGATGATTCTAATGTATATTCTGTTTTGAATGTAGCAGGCAGTATTTACAGCTTCAGCCCAGTATTTACAGCTTCAGCCCAGAAGTGTTTGGAAGCAGAATTATCACTAAGCATTACCCTAGCCATCTCTTGAAGAGATCGATTCTTTCTCTCAACAACACCATTCTGTTGTGGTGTTCTAGGGGCAGAGAAATTGTGATGAATACCATTTTCATCACAGAACCTTTGGAAAAAATCGTTTTCAAATTCGCCTCCATGGTCACTTCTGATTGAACTTATAAATATGCCTTTTTCATTATGGACTCACTTATAGAATATAGTAAAGACCTTGATAAACTCATCCTTGTGAGAACCCATGTCAATCTTGTGTAGTCATCTATTATGACAAGCCCATATTTCTTACCACTAATAGAGGCAGTCCTTGTTGGACCAAATAAATCAAGATGGAACAGCTCTAGTGGCCTTGAAGTACTAACAATGTTTTTGGACTCGAAAGAGTTTTTAACTTGTTTTCCTTTTTGGCATGCATCACAGAGAGCGTCCAATGTATACAAAATCTTTGGTAGACCTATTACGAGGTGATGCTTGTTTAGTCTTGAGATTAATCTCAGACTTGCGTGACCAATCTTTTGTGCCAGATCCATCACTTATCTTCAACAAACACCAGGCATGATACACTTTGATTTGAGAGTTTACCCATGTTATTCTTATATAGATTGTTTTGCCTCTTGTCAGTGAAAAAGATGGACCCATCAGGGTTCTTGACTATACACTCACCTTTTTTGAAGGAAACATCAAACCCAATATCATATAATTGACTTATGCTAAGTAAGTTGTGTTTTAACCCTTCAACCAATAGAACATTATCAATAGAAGGAAAAGGATGCTTACTAATCTTACCAATCCCAATTATCTTTCCTTTGTGGTTGCCTCCAAAGGTAACCCATCCTTCAGATTTTTCACATATATATTCGAACATAGACTTTTCTACCGTCATGTGACGTGAGCATCCACTGTCCAATTACCAAGACTGGGTCTTCTTTGTGTTGCTAAGCAAATCTGCAACAGGAATTATCATGTTTTTAGGAACCCAGATAGACTTGGGTTCTTTTTGGTTAGTCTGTGGTCTTCGTCCATGCATAATATTTTTCTTTTTGTCTATACATTTCAAGAAGGTGTGACAATTTTTCCCACATAAATTGCAATAAACATGAGATGCATGTTATTTAGTTTCTTTTTGTTTTTTTATGAAATTTGGAAGTCTTATGATAGTGGTTGGAGCTTGATACTTTGTTAGAAGCTTCTTGTTTCTCAGAGTCATAGCCTAAGCCAAACTTATCGTGAGGAGATCTTGAGTATCTCAATATCAGGTTTAGCTTCTTTGATCCCCCTAGAAGCTTTGATACGCTTTTGGTTAGGTCAAATACCTCTTGTTTGAGTTTGGTTACCTCGTGAGGTTCACTGGACTCAGAAGTGAGTTTATCAGTTAGACTGATATTCTCAGCTTTCAGCTTATTGTTCTCTTCAACAATCTGCTTATTTTGCTTGCTGATGTCTTCTAGCTCTTTGTTTATTTTAGAAAACTTCCTTTTAAGCATGATATATTGATTATGCAGTAAGGAGGAATCATTAAGTAGTTCATCATATGCTTCTTGAAGAGAGTCAGAAATTGATACATCTTCTTCTTTCGATTCATTTTCTGAAGAAGTATTTGCCATCAGACAGAGGTTAGATGCAACAGGGCTTCTAGGTCTGAATAAACGATCGAAGGTTGTCAGCTTCTCTTTTGCAGTTTCGAACTGCAACACTAACTCCAATCTTGATCGATCTAGAGCATTGATGAAGCACCAGTTGGCACGAGCATTCCGAGAGTACCGTCTGATATCTTCGTCCGTCCAATCAGCTCTGGGCTTAGATGCTTTTGAGCCATCTTCAGGAGTTACTGTTGGACGATAATCTCCATCAATGAAAACATTCCATATTTCAAAGTTTTGAGCCTGAATGTGTATTTGAAATACAGATCTCGAGTAAGGATAGTCCGTTCCATGAAAAATGGGTGGAACATTCCATCCTCTTTCAGGAGTAACATCCTGAGTTCTATCTTCGAGAACAACACGTTGTTCATCATCCAAAGAGTCTTCATTTTGAGCATTGGACCATAGACAGAGGTTAGCTTCCTCATTTTCTTCTTCTTCTTCCTCAGAAGAATCAAGGTCTTCCTAGGTTGCCATGAAGTTCTTCTTCTTCCTTTTGAAGGACTTCTTCTTGTCCTTTAACATAGGACAGTCAGCTTTGAAATGGCCTGGTTTGTTGCACTCAAAACAGACCAACTGACTTTTGTACTTCGACTCAGGATGGTCCTTGAAGTTTTTCTTCTGAAATGGCCTTCTTTTCAAGCCATTTTTCTGCCTCCACATATTTTGGATTTTTATGGAGATGAAGGATAGCTCGTCATCATCTGATACTTCATTATCAGTTTGATCAGCATCATCGCTTGACCAGGATTATCAAGATGAAGCTTTAGTTCATGAACTTGCAATGTCCCTACCAGATCATTTAAGATCAAAGTAGATAGATCTTTGGCCTGGGTGATTGCAGTAACAAGTGGCCTCCATTCCATAGGAAAACTTCTAAGGATCTTAGTTACATTCTCCTTGGTAGTATAAACTTTCCCATGGGATTTTAAGTTGTTGGTGATCATCTGAAAACGACCCATCATGTCCAGGATGGACTCTCCTTCAGCTATGATGAACATTTCATACTAGCCAACCAGCATGATAATCTTTGAGTCATTTACCTTGGTAGTCCCCTCATGGAGATTTGACAAGATATCCCAGATTTGTTTTGCTGATTCATATACATGAATCTTCTAAAATTCATCTGGACTTAGGGCACACATCAAAGCATATCTTGCTTTGTGATTTTGTTCCATCTTGGCTCTTTCAGCATCAGTCCACTCCTATTCAGCTTTTTCTGTACCATCAGCGTTGAGGCACACATTTAGACCATTCATGATTCTGGCCCAGAGAGAAAAGTTTGTACTTAAGATAAAGCCTTTGAATCTCTCCTTCCAATACAGGTAATGGGTTCTGTTGAAGAACGGAGGTCTGGTCATGGAAGTGTCTTCCATAACTGGTTGACTCCGTTTAGCATGCCTTGCCCTGCCATATCTGGTATAGGATCATTTCCTCTACAAGACTAAGTCCTCAACCCAGAGGCTGAGCTCTGATACCTATTGAAGGAACCTGTTTGAAACACAAGAAGGAGATTGCATTGTGTTTCTTAAGTTTTTAAAACTTTTCACAATCAGATATCTATTTTCGTAATAGGTTGGACACTAAAACGACTACGGACGTAACAAGCATTTGAAAACACTAGTTGGACGCTCGCTGTGAAAGAAAAGAATAAAGGAACAGTCGTGTTAAGAAAGCAATTCAATCCCGAAGAGTTAGTCAAAAGACAAGCTAAGATAAAAGCTGGGGAATGAAAAGATGACGCAAAGATATTATCCTGGTTCACTCTTCACCAAAGAGCTACGTCCAGTCCCCTCTACTTCAGAGCTTTTTCCACTACAACAAAATCCTTTATTACAAGTATTCAACACCTTTTCAGGCAAGTATTCAACACCTCTTCAGGAAACACTAAGTATGCTTTTCCAGACAAGCCTCTTCAGGCTCAAGTATTCTTTCTAAACAAGCCTCTCTAGGCTCAACCAGCTAAGGTTTGAAAAAGATTTGTTGTTCCACTAACTCACTAAGTTTGAGGGTTTGAAACTAAGCTTAGAACTCTAAACAATACTCTTCGCAGAGAGTGATATGAAAGTTTAAGAGCAGAGTAGCTTTGAAAGCTTCTAATTTTTCTCTAGATAGCTTGTTTTCTTGTATGCTTATAATATGCTCAAGTTCGGTGTGTTTGCATCTTCAAAGGTGAAGGTATTTATAGTTTTTTGGCTTTGAGAAATCTTCAGTCTTCAACGGATGGAAAAAGATCTGTTCTGATCATGGATTAAATGCGTTGGTCCGTTGAGTCTAATAACTTGTTGAGGCTTCTTATCAGCAAAGTAGACTATCAAGCTGATAGCTTAAAGTAGTGTTGACACCTTTTCCTAGTACCCGAAAGTTGCCTTTTGTCTTTCCTTTTGGAGATAGTCAAATCCTTTTGCGTCAAGAATTGACTGGCTTCAGCGTTCGATGGTACAAAGATTACAAGGAATGTTTGTCCAGAGGATACAAGCTTTTATACATTGAATAATAAATTCAAATAGATTACATATTTGTTCGCGCTAAAACATATTAAAGCGTGAGTCATTGGACTTTACTAAAGAGAACGTTTATCGGAAAGAATCTTTGGACTCAGATACATCGTTTAATGATTATAGTCCAGAAGGCGCAAGAACTTTAGGTTATGGACGCTCCGTAAGTCTTTAGACTTCTATAGTCTTTGGACTTTAGATTTTGCTGCACACTTAAAATAAAACATTAGTCCATAGCTAATCTTTGTTCTTTTGAAATTAGTCTTTTGTTAACATCAAAACCCAAGGGATTAATGGACCATAACCACTTTGGTTCCAACAGGTTCTAGGCCTCTCTGGACATCTCGGGTTGGCACGCTTTCCCGTAAAGTTGGTATCGAATAAAATATTAACATTTTATTCCAACACAAAAAATTTCAAAAACATACCAAGCAAACATAAAACACTTAAGGCATTCACAAAACTAATATTAGCGTCAAGTTAGGGCTTTCTAGTCAGTGTAAAAATACACTATCAGCCATAACGTAGACCTGATTCCATCTGAGTTTCAAACTCAAATTTGAACCACGGTTTCCTGTGATATAGTAAGTTATAACTATGATTTTGTTTTCCTCAATAACATTTTCTAAATTACATGAAAAATAAATAAACATATTAATACTGGTAACACAACACAAGTAAAGCACAGATGAAAATAGGGCCTTCAAAACTTGATAATAAATCTGATGTGTTCAAAACTTCTTGGATAGACGCATTACTTGAGTAGTATAATGCCCTTCGTTATATTAGTAATTCAAAATAATATTTAAATACAATATGAATAAATAAATATTTTCTTAATAATAAATCTGAATAAATACTTAATTTAATATTATCAAAATAATGTTTACATCAATAGAACCATAAAATATTGAAATATCATAATAAATTCAAAAGCCTCAAACTGAGCGTCTATTATAACTCGCCACAAAAAAATAGAATAACATAACGATAACATAGGTTCTCCTGGCACATGCCATAAATATTAACCAAACTATAAGCTAATAAACAGAACTTCAAGCCTCCGTATGCTCAACGGTGTCGTCCTCAGGCTGTAAAAACAATACTACTAATAAGATTTATAATCCCAATGAATAAAAATACAGTTATAAAAAAGTTCGCAAAGTATTATTCTCAGCCAGCACAGTAATCGGAAAAAAAGTCTATGATACCCGCTATTTTCCAAAATAGTAGTATTATAAAATAATAATAATATAAATTATCAGTGCCGATAAACAATCATTATCAACACATCATAAATCAAGTATGCCGAAATCTCATATATCAAATAACTCCAATAATCCACATATGTCATATGACTGTCAAACTTCACACAACAATAGTGTTGCATTACCTAACTCTACTCAAGAGAGGTATTTCGATGTCATCTTTTCATCGCTGACATTACTCATTTTTTGATACCAACCATGTGCATTGGCTGTATTACTATTTTTCGACATCCCAATATATATGACGATGTTGCTTTCGATACCGGCTCAATAGGCGGTATTACATAATTTCGATATCCCAAATCAATGACGATGTCAGTACAGTTTAGTTCAATTTGTGCTCCTTCCAGCATGGGCCAGTGCTTGCTGACGAGCACGAGCGTGCTACACATAAGCACGGGCATGCTCATGTATCAGGAAGGGATTTTCACTTAGAAAATCACATTTAACCCTTTGTAGTTATTGTTAACCATTTTATTTATTCCAAGGGCCTAAAATATGAATTCCAAGACACTCAAAAACTCTTTAATTTTTCTAAATGTTATTATCTCTATTATTTTAATTTTTAGGATGTTACAAGTATATGCGTGTTTTATTAACTTCTGGCTTGACAATTGGATTTCACAACATCTGTCTGAATTATTGGAGCTCCCATCTTCAATTCATTCCTCTTTAAAAGCCATTGTATCTCATTTTATTTGCAATGGATCATGCTTGATTCCTCATTCTTTTGTTGCTGATTTTCCTGTTATTACTGCTCAGATAAAGCAGATAATTATTCCTATTGAATCTTGTGCTGATCAACGAGTATGGAAGCACTCTGAAAATGGATCTTTGTCATTTAAAAATGCTTATGACATAGTCCATAAGAAAGGGCTGCCAATTCATTCGGGGTAAAAGGTTTGGAGTTCAACAATTCCTCTTTCTAAATATTTTTTAATCTGGAGACTTTTACATGATAAGTTGCCTACTGATGATCATCTGCAACATTGAGGTATTTCCGTAGTTTCTATGTGTAGTCACTGTAGTTTTACAGTGGAGACCTCAAATCATCCTTTCTTAGAATTTGCTTTTGCCACAAGACTTTGGAATTGTCTTAGTCATATGCTGTAAGTCCGAATTGATCACTCTTCTATCTCTTCCATTATGGCTTTAGTTGATAAACATTGGAGCCCTCAAGCTAAGGAAGTGGTAATTTTTGCACTAGTTCATACTGTCTGGACCATTTGGTATAGCCGAAATCAGTCGAGATTCGAAAATAAATGTATCTCATCTGATAGAGCAATTATTATGATCAAAGCTGCTGTCTCCCTGTCTGGAAACATGACTAAAGGGCATTATTCTGGTTCCATTGAGGAGTTATGTTTTTTTAGGCATTTTTCAGTCACAGGGCATCCTTCCAAGGCTTCGGTACTGATACAGGTGGATTGGTATAAGCCTCTGTGCACTTGGATTAAGTGTAATTCAGATGGAGCTTCAAGAGGGAACCCAGGTTTGGCAGCTAGTGGAGCTATTTTCAGAGACTCAAATGGTGCATTCTTAGGTTGTTTTTCAGATTTCTGTGGTGTTTCATCTTCTTTTTAGGCAGAACTCCTTGCTGCTATGAAGGCAATTGAGATTGCTTCTCAAAAAGGTTGGCAGAAACTATGGTTGGAATGTGATTCATTGCTAGTTGTAACGGATTTCAAGAATTTAGAACTTATTCCTCGGAAGCTGAAGATTCGTTGGAAGAATTGTTTGTGGTTGATCAAACATATGAAGTTCCATTCATCTCATATTTTTAGAAAAGGCAATTCATGTGCAGATCAGTTAGCATCATTTGGTATTGCTAGTCATTGTTTTACTTGGTGGGATTTTCCCCCAAATTTTATTTTAGAAGATTTTAATCGTAATAGATTTGTTCTTCCTTTTTTTAGATTTGTTTAATTCTTTCTTTGGCTTGGGTTTTGGCCTAGTCCCCCTTGCTTTTTTGTATTCTTTTATTATTTTTTAATAATATTTTTAGTGTGCTGCAAATGATAGGTAAGGTTTGAGGTGCCAACCTAGTTGAGGTCTTTCCTTATTGTGATGCTTTTGCATACTAATTTTGTTTAAAAAAAAAAAAGTAGACGCGTGTTTTGCCATATGAGTTACTGTCTTTCAAATATGATAATTGTACACTTAAATAGATTCATTAGAAGATTTCATATGTTTCATTTTAATCATTCTATAAATGTTAGGGTTCATCAAAACATAGGGTTAAAAGCAATATCAAACGCTTGGAGACTCAACAATCTACATCCTTAAAGCCTGAGGGTTGTTTAACAAAGACTTCTCATTCTATTATGCCATTTAGAAATCCACTTTATACATCCATTTGAAATAATGTAATGTGTTGTGCAACATATGACGTGAATATGTATATTCCTTCAAGTTTATCTATTGGTGCAAAGGTTTTAGTATAGTCGATACCATCTTGTTTGTTGTAGCCTTGAACTACTAACCTTGACTTATTTCTAACAACCTTGACGTCTTCAACTAGATTGTTTTTGAAGACCCATCTTGTTGTAATGACAGACTTGTTAGCTGGTTTCGGTACACGGGTCCATACATCATTTCTTTTGAATTGTTTAAGCTCCTCTTGCATTGCAAGCATCCAACCATCATCACTGAGATCTTTTTCAACATTCTTTGGTTCTATCTCTGATATAAAGGCCATGTTATTAGACTCTTTGAAGGTTTATCTGCTTCTTACAACTTGAGAGGAGCTTCTAATGATCAACTCTTTTGGATGATGCGTCTTATACTTCCAGTCTCTTCTGAAGTTGCTTTCTCCATATGCTTGAGGTACTGTTTGTCCAAAAGATCCATCAGACGTGAATCTTGGATTAGACTTCAGTTGTTCAGGTTGGCTTTCATCTTTCTTGTTGAGATCCATACCTGCAAAATCGTTCTCAAGATCTTATAGTTCCCTATTAGTCTTTAATCCATCATTAAACTTAACATGAATTGACTCTTCTGCAATAGAGGTTCTAGAGTTAAAAACTCTATAGGCCTTTAAAGCTTCTGAGTATCCAATGAAGCTAGCTTTATCCACTTTGTAATCAAACTTACCCAGTTGATCCTTAATGATTAAGATATAACACTCACATCCAAATGCGTGGAAGTAAAATATGTTGGGTTTTCTACCTTTCAATCATTCATAGGGAGTCCTTTTAAGGAAAGACCTTACAAGTATTTTGTTTTCCACACAGCAAGCAGTGTTCACTGTCTTTGCCCAAAAGTACTTAAGAAAGTTGTTTTCATTGAGCATTGTTTTAGCCTTCTCTTGGAGAGATTTGTTCTTTGTCTCTACTACTCCATTCTTTTGTCGAGTACTAGGTGTAGAGAAATTGTGAGAGATTCCATTCTCATCACAGAACACTTTAAACTACTCATTTTCAAACTTTCCCCCATGTTCACTTCTAATGGCAGAGATACAAAAACCCTGCTTATTCTGCAGTTTCTTGCAAAACATTGAAAAGACCCTAAAAGAATCATCCTTGCGGGCTAGAAAAAGTACCAATGTGAATCTGGAATAGTCATCAACTATGACATGTCCATATTTCTTTCCAGTCATACCAGCAACACTGACGGTCTAAAAAGATCCGTGTGTAACAACTGCAAAGGTCTAGAAGAGGATACTTCATTTTTAGATTTTAAATTTGATTTTACTTGTTTACCTCTCTAACATGCTTCACACAGAACATCTTTCTTCAAGAAGATTTCAGGCAATTCTCTTATAAGGTTATGTTTCTTTAACTCTGAAACCAATTTCATAATAGTATGTCCTAATATTCTATGCCAAACCCATGTGAGGACTTATTCTTTTTCTTATGGAAACACGTAGTCGTGACCGTCGCGATCCCGGTTGCAGACGACGACATTTCCAATTTTTCCATAGAATGTACCGACAAGTTTGATATGATCATATACAACTTTTTTGGTAGAATGGTCATATACAATTTTAATAGAATGTTATGAGATTTTATCAGAAACTTTATGATGAATCTCCTTCACATATCCAATTCCTGACAGCCTAAAAGCTTTGTAGATTGTCTTACGTTTAAAAATATGGATAGATCTAAAATGAGCTCTTCTACCTGCTATTGAATTACTAATATTTCTTCATATTGTAATGTCTTAGTTGAGATCTTAGCTTTAGACTTTTCAATTTTCAGCTGATTGTTCTCCTTGGATAGTTTCTCATACTTTTGGCTCTTTAGTTCAGGATCTTTTAAGAGCTTAACAAATATCATTTTAAGTGTTTTGAAAGCCTTGGGTATGCAGTTGGGTTCCTCAAGCAACTCATCATAAAATGCATGTAGATCCTCAAATTCAGAAGTTTTTACCTCCATTTATGACTCGTATAGATTAGCTATCAGGCAAAAATTGGCTTTTTCATCAACTTCTTCATCTCCTTCTAATGAGGGGTCATCTAAATCTTCTCAACTTGCCATCATGCTTTTCTTCTTCTTTCTGAAGAACCTTCTATTCTGTTGTTTCTTCGGCTGGAGACACTCTTCCTTGATGTTTCCAGGCTTCTTGCATTCATAGCACACTATTGGGTTCTTATCAGATAAGCATGCCTCGTTGAGTTTTTTCTCTTTGTTGAATAGTCTGAAAGGTATAGCCCTTCTTTGTTTGCTTCTGTTCTTCCATAAATTCTACACTTTATAGTCATAAGTGGCATTTCATCATCAATTTCAGAATCTTCTCCATCAGACTCATCTGATTCATTGAAGACTCCTCCACTCATAGGGCTTTGGAGGGAACAGCTTTCTTTAGTGATCATCTAATCAGCTATCAATGCAATAGACATTTTCTTTTTTCTGGGAACGTCTTCATATAAATCCTACTCATGGATTTGAAGAGTGCCTAGGAGCTAATCCATTCCCATAGTTGTCAAATCTTTTGCTTGGGATATAGCTGGCATACGTGGTCTCCATGGTTTAGGGATTCTTCTTAGAATTTTACCAACTTTTTCAACAGTATTGTAAGTCTTGCCAAGAGACTTTAGATTGTTAGTGATTATCTAAAATCTTCCATTCATATGAGCTATAGATTTTCCTTCTTCCATACTAAACAACTCGTTTTTTCTTACAAGCATGCTTATTTTGGATTCTTTCACCTTGGTAGTTCCTTCACGTGTGACTGCCCGTCCCAGATTTCCTTTGCAGATTCACACACATAGACTTTTTCAAACTCTTATTTGCTTAAGGCACGCGAGAGTGCATACCTTGCTTTGTGATTCGATTCTCATTTAGTTTTATGTGCTAGTGTCCATTGAGGTTTGTGGATTTCTGCTCTAGCATCATCTGTTGGAGTGTATGGTTCATCAGTGATCAGATCCCAAAGATCTGAGTTTATTGACATTATGAACCATTGAAATATCTTCTTCCAGTAGACATGGTTCTCTCCACTAAAGTGGATTCCTCCTCTCAATTTTTTTTTTTAGGATCTTTCCTCTACACTTGTTAGGTGCTCAAACGAAAGGTTGAGCTCTGATACCAATTGAAATAGACAAAAGTAAACGCGAGAAGGGGGTTGAATTGTGTTTACCTAAACTTTTCTCAAAACGGAAAATCTTTTAAAAACAGAAGGAAGCAGACGCTTGAAAAAAAAAAAAAAACACTCAGACAATTGACTCGTCTAATGGTTTTCTGAATTTGTCAAAAACAAGTGTTTCAAAGCAGATGTTTAAAAACCTTTATATAAAACAAAAACTTCTATAGGAGATACAGTTAACCCCTTGTTAGCAACACATTATTGGAATCATACTTACAAAAACATTATAATCCTCCAATTGATGCTTTGTCCACAGAAGTCCGAGCAATAGCTTGCAACAGATATATACTCAGATTCAACAGTTGATAGAGCAATGATACTTTGTCTTTTGCTTGACCAGGAGACAAGATTTGCTCCAACGAAGTGGCAACCTCCACTAGTGCTCTTCCTTTCTATGCGGTCTCCAGCATAGTCAGCATCACAAAATCAACTAATCTGTATTCATCATATTTCTTATAAAGCAAACCTAGATTAGTGGTACCCTTTAAATATCTAAGGATACATTTTACTGCTGATAGATGAGATTCTCTTGGATCAAATTGAAAACGAGCACAAAGACAAACATTGAACATAATGTCAGGTCTGGACGTAGTAAGATACAAGAGGGAACCAATCATAACTCTATATACCTTTTGGTCTACCTTTTTATCTTTGTCATCTTTGTTCAGTATGGACGTTGGATGCATATGTGTATTCATTGGCTTGCAATCAACCATCTTGAATTTCTTCAAGAGTTCTTTTGTATACTTCGTCTGATGAATTTACACTAAGTCCGTTGTTTGCTTTACTTGAGTTCTCCCACCATGCTCATTCCAAACTGTTTCTGCATCAACTTAGAAAATTCTTTACAAAGAGATTCGTCTGTTGCACCAAAGATTATATCATCAACATAGATTTGAGCAACTATGAAATTAGTTGTAACTGTTTTTCTGAACAAAGTAGTATCTACTTTTCCTTTACAGAATCATTTTCCATCAAGAATGAACTAAGCCTCTCATACCAAGCTCTTGGAGCTTGCTTGAGTCCTTATAAAGCTTTCTTAAGCTTACATGCATGCTCAGGATGGGTTTGATCTTCAAAACCCGGTGGTTGCATGACATAAACTTCTTCATTTATAAAGCCATTAAGAAAAGCACTTTTAATGTCCATTTGATATATTTTAATACTACGATGTGCAACAAATGAAAGTAAGATGCATATGGCTTATAATCTAGCTACAGGTGCAAAAATTTCAATGCAATCCATACTTTCCTCTTATGAGTAACCTTGAGCTACTAATCTCGCTTTTTTTTTTTTTTCTAACAACTGTACCATCTTCATCCAACTAGTTTCTATAAACCCATTTGGTTCCTATGTCAGACTTGTCTTTGGGCAGAGGAACTAGCGTTCAAACTGGTTGAGCTCATCTTGCATGGCAAGGATCCACCCTTCGTCCATCAGGGCTTTGTCCACATACTTTGGTTCCAACTCAGAGATAAATGCTGAGTTAGGTTGATCTCTAAATGTAGACCTCGTTCTGACCCTGTCATTGGGATTACCAATGATTTGCTCCTCGGGATGGTAGGTTCTGAATTGCCAAATTTGTTGATTGTTGATGTTTTGTTGAGAAGATGATACGTCCACTCTATTGTGTCGATTGTTTGATGGTCCATCGTCTTTGATCATTGGACGATTTTCCAGATCATTCAGACTCATATCTGTAAAAGATTTGTCTAGCTCTGATGATCTCTTATCAGGCTTCTTGTCATCAAACTTAGCATGGATGGACTCTTCCATAACTAAAGTCCTAGAGTTATAAACTCTAAAGGCTTTGGACGTTTCGGAATATCATAACAATATCCCATTATCTACCTTAGCATCAAACTTACTAAGTTGATCTTTGGAATTTAAAATGAATCATTGACATCCAAAAGGATGGGAATACGATATGTTGCTTTCCGCAATTCATAAGGAGTCTTATTCAATATTGGTCTTATGTATATTCTATTCTGAATGTAGCAGACAGTATTTACTGCCTAAGCCCAGAATTATCTGGAGACAAATTTTCATTAAGCGTTGCTCTAGCCATCTCTTTAAGAGATCAGTTCTTTTTCTCAACCGCACCATTTTGCTGTGGTGTTCTAGGGGCAGAGAAATTGTGAAGAATACCACTTTCTTCACAGAGCCGTTCATGATCACTTCGAATTGAGCTAATACAAAAACCTTTTTCATTTTGTACATGTTTCCAGAATATAACAAAGACCTTGAAGGACTCATCCTTGTGGATAAGGAACATAACCCATGCCCATCTAGTATAGTCATTTATAATGTTAAACCCATATCTCTTACCACTAACAGACACAGTCCTTGTTGGACCAAACAAATCAAGGTGTAGCAGTTCTAGTGATCTAGAGGTAGTAACAATGTATTTAGAATTGAACAAATTCTTAACTTGTTTTCCAATTGAACAAATTCTTAACTTGTTTTCCCTTTTGACAAACGTCACAGAAAGCGTCTAATCTGTACACAAGTTTTGATAATCCTCTTACGAGATTATACTTGTTTAGCTTTAAGATTAATCTCAAGCTTCGATGACCAAGTCTTTTATGTCAGATCCATCGCTCATCTTCAATAGACACTAAACATGATACACTCTGATTTGAGAGTTCCCCCAAGTCAACCTTAAACAGATTGTTTTGCCTCTTGGCAGTGAATAAGATGGACCCATTAGGGTTTTTGACTATAATTCACCTTTATTAAAGGAAACATCAGACCCACTATCGCACAATTGACTTATGTTTAGTAAGTTGTGTTTTAGTCCTTCAACTAACAATACATTATCAATAGAAGGAAAATGATGCTTACCAGTCTTACCAATCCCAACTATTCTTCCTTTTTGGTTACTTGCAAAGGTAACCCATCCGACAGCCTTACTTCGTAGGTCTTGGAACATAGACCTTTCTCCGTCATGTGACGTAAGTATCCACTGTCCAAGTACCAGGACTGAGGTTTCCTTTTTGTTGCTAAGCAAATCTGAACATGTACGATCATGTTTTTAGGTACCCAGATATACTTGGGTCCTTTCTTGTTAGTGCGAGGCGATCGACCATGCTTCAAATTTTTCTTATTATGAAAAATATGGACGCAACATGTCCAGTTTTACCACATATACTACAATAAGTGCAAGATGTGTGTGGTTTTGATGCTTTATGAGAAACTCTGCAATGACCACCACCGCGTTAGTCACCGTACACCATCGCTGTCCCCTCTGTGATGACCACCACTGCACCAGTCACCGTGTCGAACACCCATAAATTCCGCTTCAGATCTAACGTTCGTCATTCTCGTTTCGTTCTTCGATCTGACATGCGTGATCATCTTCCTCTTTTCATTTTTTATTTTAGTCATTGTTAATTTGCCCAAATTATTTAAATTCTCAGGCTAAATACAAACACAAATATATGATCTGCACAAAAATGATATGAACAGAAATGCAGCAAAAGCAAAGGGGTTTTTCTTCTCTACCACAGAGGGCAAAACAAGAAACAGCAGGAGAGTTGTAGGGACCGATTCGTGCGGTGGAACCAGAATGGTGGCTATCTTGACGCGGTGGAGGACGTTATGGATCTGTCGAGGAGGATGTTGGTGCGTTGTTGAGCTGATTCAGCAAATGGGTGCTGCTCGCAGGGGATGTGTGTGTGTGCGCGTTCAAGTGTGTTTGCGGAAAGAAAAGGAAGAAGAAATGGGGCTGGTTCATGTGACACACGAGTCTGAAAAGGGCGAGGAGTGTTCGCCGGTGCAAAGGAAGCACAGACAAGGAGCGGCTCCTGACTGGCTTCTAGGCAGAGGAACCCATGAATGAACGGATTTCAAACCCCAACAAAAGGGATCCTGAGACTGTGCAGGTATGGGATTGCATAGTTGAAGGATTCGGAGACTGTACAGGTATAAGACTGTACAGTTAAGGAAAACTTAAAAGATTTGATTGATACTAACAAGATGCATCTTCTTTTCGGGAGTCCATCACTTAAGAACTAGACAGCTAAGCGTGTTTGACATGGAGCAATTCTGGGATGGGCGACCTCCTGGGAAGTTTTCCTAGGAAGCGTGTGAGTGAGAAAAAAAACACGTTGAAGAGACCCGTGTTGGTTTGTTGCAACACTCGTTGATCTGGAAAATAGCCTGGGACGTTACAGATGGTATCGGAGCGGGACCTCTCCCAGTATGGTGTGGTTCGGGGACGAACCAAGCGAAAGTTGGTGGGCATGTGACACCCTAGGCTGAAGAGGGCGAGGATTGTTCGTCGGTGCAAAGGAAGCATGGACAAAGAGCGACTCCTGGCAGGCTTCTAGGTGGAGAGACACATGAATGAACCGATTTCACACCTGAACGAGAGGAATCCTGAGACTGTGCAGGTATGGGACGGAATAGTTGAGGGGTTCTGACACTGTACAGGAATGAGACTATACAATTCAGGAAGACTTAAAGGAACTGATTGATACTACCTATACTAACAAGATGCATCTTCTTTTCGGGAGCCCATCACTTAAGAACTCCATGTGACACCCATCTACCCCCATGTTATAAAAGCATTAAAGGCAATTAATAACAATAAAGAATATATAAAGTGAAATGAAACATGCAACCTTTCATAAAAGGTTCACGGGTAGAAAAGGTACCACATGAACTAGTTCTCAAAATGCGAAAAAGATTAATTCAATATTTAAAATAATAAAGAAAACATCAACATAAAATAAATCCAACCCCGATGTCACAATTCAGAGCTGGTACAACCATTCCGGAAATATCCTTGGAATACAACTAAAAACTAAAGCAAATAAAACAACTAAGCTAAAGACCCTAACTATGAGTGGTGGCTCCTTAGAGTCACTCCTCTCCGGGCTGCCTGTCATCCTCTGCATAAACCAAACATGCCAAACAAGAAAACAAAGAACGGGGAGCAAGGAAACATGTAAACACAATGGCATGCAGATAGGAATAATATGGTCATACATCATGGCATAGCAAGAGTCATAAGCATACAATTACGTATATAACCATCATCTCAACATCATAAATAAACCAGTATTCTATATGATCCAATGCAACTCTACTCCGCTACTCCATCAATGCATGTGGATCCAACTATCTCAGGAAGAACAACTTTGGAGTTATATATCTGTATTGGCTACTAAAGGCACTAACGCCGGCAGTCCACCAAACCATGGGTGAACCCCTTGGATAGCCAACGCATCAAACCATGGATGCCTCATCACAGGGGGTCACGGTTCACCAAATCTTGGGTGAACAAACCATGGATGCCAGATCGTCGTACTCTAGGACAACCTCCCCTATGTTGAACTTCCCCCAACTAACATCTCTAATGTGATGCATGAACACAACAACAAACAACGGCAAACTGCCACCTCTACTTGGGCCACTAGAAGCACCCACGAATATCATCCTCAATATTGGGCCACTCAAGGCACCCAATTATATCATCAACATTGGACCACCAAAGGCATCCAATTACATCATCAACATTGGACCACTAAAGGCATCCAATTACATCATCATGCGGTAACCCCTAGGGCGCCGACTTAACCAACTCATCATTCCTCAACGTCTTAATTAATATATAATTAAGTTATCTAACTTCATCATTTGTTTGGTGTATTATTCTATCATTATTGGAAACCTTGGGGTTAGAACCCCTATTAAACCTTAAATTTCAGCTTCTGACCAGAGGGGTGGCACGGGCGTGCTTAACCCCGGCACGGGCGTGCTACCACTTACGTGTAGCATGGGCGTGCTTTATTTATGGCAAGGTCGTGCTCAATTGCACAAGCGTGCTCCCTATTACGCACGGCCGTGCACATCTGCACGGGTATGCTCCTCTGCTGCACGGCTATGCTCAAAGTGCAGCCATTCCCATAATTCAACTGGGAGCACGGACGTGCTCCCTGTTCATCACGGCCATGCTGATCGCGCGATACTACTATTCGAGGCAGCGATTAACCTGTTAATTAATTTAACCAAAAGACCTTAACACTCTCAAAAATCATCCCTAGGTTCATGATTAAACCATCAGCATAAAAACCTCACCTTTTATTGATTCATGTCTTATGAATATTTTTGGGGAGCAACAGTCCCCTTATTATTTAATCAATTAAAGTCCTAATTAAGCCATTTAGGGATATATCATCAGGTTCATCACAACACAACCATTCAGCCATCAATCATCATATTCAACAGCTCAACCAACAATTATGATATAAACATACCAATATAACAAACAACGCATATAATATTGGCATATTGCATTTGACCAAAACATGTTATTAACAGCAACAACCATTTATAGCAACAAACATTTACGTATACAACATACAAATAACCTCGGGGTCATAGGTACCCCTCATCTTACACTACCCCCACTGCCTAGTGGTTATACTATCCTTCTCCCCATACCTGGTTCGAAGCTTGCAACAATGATAGCCCCAAACAACAAACTGGTCACGTCCTCCCAAGCGGCTCAGTCCGAATCCAAGCCTTGGTCAACTAAAACATTAACCAAATCATTTTTCAATCAAATAACATGAAAGGAAACTAAGAAAGGGAAGAAGCGTGGTCAACTAAAACATTAACCAAATCATTTTTCAATCAAATAACATGAAAGGAAACTAAGAAAGGGAAGAAGCGTTACCTACACAACTGGCACAAATGAACCAAAAGCTTACCAAAGGTCTCCAAAACTCCAAAAATGCACTGAGCTTAATGGAGATAGGAAACGGGGCAGGTCTAGCCGCACTAGGGTAGTAGCAGCCACCAAATGACGGTTAAAATCGCAAACCCTCGATTTTTGTGCCAAATATAAGCTGCGCGCATGGCACGGTCATGCTGAACTTAGAGTCAGCGAAACGCGGTCTGCACTCGAGGACAGTCGTGATCACTAACAGCACAGTCGTGCTTGTGACTCAACTGGTCACAAGACACGCAGCCAAGCACGGGTGTGCTGGAAATCAGCACGGACGTGCCGATATTCCAGAAAGGGACTTTTAAGCCAAAAATCTCACTTAACCCATAACCAACAATTATAACTTAACCAAACAAACTTAAACATCCAAACAAGCTTATACAATAAATACTTAACGAAAAGCAGAGTGTTACACCCCACGGTTAAGCTTGCTTGACTTGGAGCAATTTTGGGATGGGTGACCTCCAGGGAAGTTTTCCAAGGAAGCGTGTGAGTGAAGACAAAACATGTTGAAGAGACCCATGTTGGTTTGTTGGGACAGTCGTTGATCTGGAAAGCAGTCTGGGACGTTACAGATGGTAGACCTCTCCCAGTATGGTGTGGTTCGGGGATGAACCAAACAGAAACTGGTGGGCATGTGACACCCTGGGCTGAAGAGGGTGGGGAGTGTTCGTCGGTACAAAGGAAGCACAGACAAAGAGCGGTTCCTGGAAAAGCTTCTAGCGTAGGGACACATGAATGAACTGATTTCACAACCGAACGAGAGGGATTTTGAGACTGTGCAGGTATAAGGCTGCATAGTTGAGGGATTCTGAGACTGTGCAGGTATGAGACTGTACTGTTGAGGAAGACTTAAAGGAATTGATTGATACTAGCTATACTAACAAGATGCATCTTCTTTTCAGGAGCCCATCACTTAAGAACCCCACAGTTAAGCGTGCTTGGCTTGGAGCAATTCTGGGATGGGTGACCTTCTCGGAAGTTTTCCTAGGAAGCGTGTGAGTGAGGCCAAAACACGCTGAAGAGACCCATGTTGGTTTGTTTGGACAGTCGTCGATCCGGAAAGCAGTCTAGGACGTTACAATTGGCGGCGGCGTTGTTGTAACATGAAGAATCGAGTAGATGACAATTGGTAATCGATTCAAATTTCGAAGGATTTTTTGTAACAGATCGAAATTGATGGTGCCTAGTATCCAATAATCAAACCATATTTCCCAATTTTGAAGTTCCAATTGTTGTGTGTGACTGTGGGAAAGAAGAAGATGGAGAAGAGGAAGGTGTCATTGACAGTTCTATAACACGGGACAATTGTGTACGTGTCGTGTTGGTGGTGGTCGGTGGCGTAGTGGTGGTTTGTGGGGTGGAAGTGAAGCGTGGGAAGGATGTGCTGATGATGAGGGGTAAAAATGAGTTTTACAGAAGAATAAAAAACCCGGCTAATTAGTTATACATGAATGTACCACATTGTGAGGTGTTTCGTGCTAGAAGCCACTCGCTATTGTAGATTTTAGGTACTAGAGTTTCCACCTTTTTCAATTTCCTTCCACTCTACTATCGATATAAGAAGATGGTAGAAACTATAAGTCTGTAACTTGCAAGACTTTTTAAACTTCACTATCTAATTTCTCTTACTCTTACAGTCCTTTGTGTGATATTTGTTGCCTTTTTATCTCATTATTGTGTAATCAAAGTTTTGTTGTTTCTATAAAAAAAAAAAAAAATTTGTATCCTGAAAACTTTGTGGTGTCTTCTTATTTCTAGGCCAAGCAATGAATCAATAATCCAGTAGGAAAGAATTAATCATACCATCAAATCTTTCCTAATATATTTCTTACAATTTTGTCTTCATTGAATGATATTTCATTTTATCAATAGAGTATCAATTGAGCATACTGTCAAATGTTGCCTCACAATCTAATACCAACACTGATGGTGATGATCATGATGCCTGGGAGGATGGGTTTAGAAAGAAAATGAGGAAGAAGCAAGGTGAAGTGAAATAGAATGAGTTGGAAAGATACATGGAGGATGATGTTGAAGACATGACACCTGGGGTTGAATTTGACATTTTGAAGTGATGGAAAGGGAAATTCATGAAGTATTATGTTCTTTCCCATATGGCTAGAGATATGTTGGTTGTTCCAATGTCTACTATGTCATCTGAGATTGCACTTAGTACGGAAGGTCCAGTCCTTGACCCATTTCATAGTTCCTTGCATGCCACTACCGTTGAAACTTTGATTTGTACCCAAAATTGGCTAAGGACTCCTAAGGCAATTGATCTAAGAGCTTAAATGGATGAGGTGCAGAAGATTGAATCAGGTTTGAAGACTTTGTTTTAACTCTCAAGTTTGTTTTTTTTTTTTTTTTTTTGTATTTGTTTACAATATCAATTGATCTTGTGTTTTTTATGTTTATGTTTAAATTTCTATTTTCGAGAGTTGTCTGGATTTTCTTCAAGTTCAACTGGTGTTGGGGCTGTTGGGCTTAACATAGTTACACCTTAATGTTACATTTACTGTTTTACTTACTAATAATCTTACATAGAATTTTTAATTAGGCTCAACATGACTGTTTGCATTCTTTTTTGTGAACTGGGTCGTTGCATTGATGTGGCAGGACTATTGTTGAGCAAAGTGGTGGCCAATATCAAGTCTTGCTACTAATTACTGATGGACAAATATCCTTAATATCTAGCAAGGTCGTTATGCGATGTAGAGTCTTAAGTAGTCATATATGAGACATCTAATGTGTTCAGTTGGTATGAAATGCCCTTAATTCAACCATTTCTTCAATAAATGATTAATAGTTGATTGTTGATATTCCTTCTAACAGTTTGTTTTTCTTATTGTAGGATGACAATGGAGTGGATATGATGTGGCTATTTGGATAAAGACAAAGAAATTAGCAATGAATTAGGGATGATTGTATTTGAATACTTGTTCTGAAATGTTTAGTTAGAACTCAGTTTTTTCCTATTTGTTCTTTTCTTGGACATAAGTAGAAATGCTTTTGCTTATTCGTGAGAATTCAATTTTGCTGAGGTGATGGAGTTTTGGTCTTCTGTTTGTATGGGTTGTAACATGTTTCCAGTTGCATTGGGATGGATCTTATAATGTCTTTATTTGATTAAAGTTATGGGTTGGTGTGTGATTGGCGAGTGTGACTCCCAAATGCAGATAGCCAGGGGCCAAAGGCAAAAGCACTACAGTTGTAATTGTTTGTGCTTTGATCTCTATTACCATTTGAACCTTATTGAACTTTCCAAAGTTATATATATATACTTCTTCAACTTGAAGTATTATATAGGTGATATATTGCCCACGATATTGATGAAAGTTTTAGGACAATTGTCTGTAATCTGTTCTAGTTATGGGGTGCAGGGTGTCATTTTTCATGTTGAGAAAGCTGCATATGCACAAATATTGGATTGGGTTCAACTGTAGTGTGGTGCACATTTGTTCTTTTACAAAATTTTCAAGGTCAGATCCGATCCGAATCAACCTGTTTTTGATCGGGTTGGTTTGGTTTGGATTTGCAGAAAAAAATAGATCCGAACTGAACCGAACCAATAGAATTTGATTGGTTCAAATTTTTCCTTGCAAATCTGAATCAAACCGACCCGTGAACACCTCTACAAAAAAAAAAAGTTTCACCAACACTGTCATTTTTTCCTAAGGAATAGGAAACACATATCATCAATAAAATACAATAAATCTAGTAACCTACGGGTTAGTTAAGTTTTAGACCTAACAATAAATTATTTTGCGCTCTAAGGACTTCCTTTAGGCTACAAACCCTATTTTTTTATTTAAATAAAAGGAGGACCCGAACGAAATTAGATGCTCATAGACATGTCAAATCGGGCCGCCCGATTCGATCGGGCTGGGCTAGCTAAGATTGGATCGAGCTAGTATTTTGACAAGCCAGCCCAGCCCAGCCCAGCGGGCCATTTTGGCCCTATATTTTTTTTTATCTTTTTATTTTCTTTTTTTGTTTAAATGCATTTATATTTATATATACGTATTAAATAACACTAAAACATAGTATAAATCACAATTTAAAATATGTAAACAAGTGCTAAAGAAACATTTTTTTTTTTCATAAAAGTCATTAAATACGTATATTTTTCAACATTAATAAATTGAAATATTATTTATTTAAAATTTATAATATGAACTATGAAAGTATGATTCTATATCAAAAGACAAGTGCATAAAAAATTTTAAAAAAAAATTTAAAATGCGGGTCATCGAGTCGGGTCGAAATAGGCCAGTGAATGGGTCGGGGGGGCGCCCAAGCCCGAACGTAGTTCAGGCCTTCATTTTCCTAGCCCATCCTAGTCCGAAATCGGGCTAGTTCGGACTGGCCCGACGGATCGGGCCTAAATTGCCGGCTTTAGATGCTGATAACACCTTATATCACTATGAACATCATGAATAATGCCTATAAGGGTACGATCCAAAGGAGGAACGACATGACCACCCTAACCTAGATACCAACCGTAACACCTTGGAGTTATGGAGGCTTATGGTTGTGTTGTATGTTTTATGAAAAAACAAAGATACATTGATGTACATTTTTTGTACATAGGTGTATTTAATTTGTACACTGATGTACATTTTTTGTACACATATGTACTTGATTCGTACATTGATGTATTTGGTTTGTATATCGATGTATGATTAAAATACATCGATGTACATGTCCCAAAACGTGTTTTTGATGAAAATATTTAAGTACATTGATATACACGTGTAATCGTTGGTTTTCTACCCGTTTTTTATCCGTTTCTGCTCATTAAAACTAGGTTTAATTAAGTTTTTACTCCCTGAAAAGTGAGTCAGTTTTGGTTTTTGTCTCTGCACTTTTTTTCCATTGGTTTTGGTCCCTGCAAGTTCCAAAACTTTGGTTTTGGTCCCTATCGTCACTATCAATCTGTTAACTGTGGACATGATTAACGGACCGCCACGTCAGTAGTGCTATGTAGGCTAATTTTATAAGATTTAATGTCAGGTAGGTTTAAATATTAATGTTTTTACATTCTTTTATAATATTTAATGCCACAGAGGTATTCGGGAACCCAATAAATGTTTCAGAATGTTGTTATTTCAGCCTTTTATTCAATTAATAAAAGTATTAAAAACAAATAATGACATTATAATAAAAATAAAAATATTATAATAGCCTACATGACAGTGCTGACGTGGCGGTCTGTTAGCCACGTCAGCACTTAACGGATGGATAGTGAGGTAAGGATCAAAACCAAAGTTTTGAAACTTGCAGGGATCAAAACCAACGAAAAAAAGTGCGGGGACCAAAACCAAAACTGACTCACTTTTCGGAGACTAAAAACTTAATTAAACCTTAAAACTAATTAAAAAATTTCATTACAGGTTTTTCTTTCATCAAACACGGTTTTTCTTGGTTTGGCTATAAAATCAAGTTTTGGAAAAGGTTTTGTTAGAGATAGAACATCGTATTGAAATAGCTTTCTTCCAAAACTTCTGAGAATCTTCTTTTTCTGAGTTTCCGAGCAACAAAGCGTGTGTGTGGGTGTTTGTTGGTGGTTCTCTTCTGTGCAAGGAGGACCTGTTCTTGTGAGAGGCTGTTTTATCCTAGGGACGATGAGGATGTACATTGTTGCACATACCAGGCAGAGCCGCAAAACATCTTAAAGAGAATGACCTAGTTCGCTACTCAACCTTTTGATCTTGTTCATTTTTACTATCTACAGCAACAACCTTAAGACGTTATCTTTTTGCCATGACTTTTGAACACGACACTATCCCTGTTGATCTCAACAAGCCGTTTAGATTTGAAGGTACTCACTACAAGAGATGGAAGAAGAAGATGCTATTCTTCTTGACTGTGCGCAAAGTAGCCTCAGTTCTCACCACTGAGAAGCCAGATCTGCCACAGAACCCGACAGATGCTCAAAAGAAGGATCTGGAAATTTGGAACGAAAATGACTTTGTGTGTAAGATTTTTTTTTTTTTGAATGGTTTATCTGATGATCTTTATGATTATTACAATACCAATTGCACTGGCAAGGAAGTATGGGAGACGTTGCAGAAAAGTATGATACTGAAGAAGCTGGAACCAAGAAATATACTATCAGCCACTACCTGAAATATCAAATGACAGATGACAAATCTGTAAAAACTCAATCCCACGAACTCCAGAAAATTGCTCATAAGGTCGTCTTTGAAGATATGAAATTAAATGAACAATTTCAAGTAGCTGTTATTATTAATAAGTTGCCACCTAGTTAGAAAGATTTTAAGAACATCCTCAGGAATAAAACCAAAGAGTTCTCATTGGAGAGCTTGATTACCCGGTTGCATATAAAGGAGGAAGCCCAAAAACAAGATCAGAAAGAGGAGGTTCTTACTGTGGTCAAATCCATTTCTATTGTCTGGAAATCGAAAGGTAAAAATATGAAATTCAAAAATCATAAGCATAACAACAACAACAATAAAAATGGTAATCAGTTTCAGAATGGGCAGAAACTGCCCTCAGGATAGTTTAGTTGTTATAATTGTGGTAAGCCTGACCATTTGGCTAGGAACAGTCGCCTTAAGGGTCGTCCTGCCCCGCAGGCGAACCTTACTGAGGACCAACTCATTGCTATGATTTCTGAAATCAATGTTGTTGGTGGATCCGGCGGGTGGTGAGTAGACACCAGCACAACGTGCCATGTCTGCTATGATAGGACTCTGTTTAAGTCCTATTGTGTTGCTGAAAACCAGATAGTGTTGTTGGATGATTCACACACCACTGTTGTTGTTGGGACATGAGATGTGGAATTGAAGTTTACCTCTGGAAAGACTGTGGTTCTTAAGGATGTTATGCATACTCCAGAGATGAGAAAGAACTTAGTTTCGGGTTTACTCAGACTATAGGGGCTGATTTGTATACTCTTACAAAGAACAATGTCTTTATGAGAAAGGGTTATACTACTGATGGAATGTTTAAGTTGAATGTTGAAATGAATAAAATTGTTTCTTCTTATATGTTGTGTTCTTCTAATGTTTGGCGTTCTAGATTTTGTCATGTTAATAAACGAATTATTAAAAATATGAGTGATTTGGAATTAATTTCTAAACTGTCTATAAATGATTTTAAAAAATGCGAATTTTGTACCCAAACTAAAATTACTAAGACTCCTCATAAGTCAGTAATTAGAGAAACTGAAACTCTTGATTAAATACATTATGACATTTGTGAATTTGATGGAGTGTTAACTAGAAATGGAAAAAGATATTTTATCACCTTTATTGATGATAGTTCTAATTTCATAGGGTGATGCTTTTGAAATGTTTAAATTATTTGTTTCTGAAGTTGAAAATCAACTAAATAAGAAAATAAAGAGATTTCAAAGTGATAGAGGAACAGAATATGATTCTGAAATTTTTAATTAGTCTTACAATTTTCATGGAAGAATTCATGAGAAAACTGCACCTTATTCTTCTGAAATGAATGGTAAAGCCGAAAGAAAAAATAGAACTTTTGTTGAATATGTTGTTGCCACTTTGCTTAATTCTGGTGTTGCATCTTTTAGGTGGGGTGAAATTTTGCTAAATGTATGTTATGTACTTAATAGAGTACCTGAATCAAATAGTAAAATTTCTCCTTATGAAATGTTTAAAAATAAGAAACCAAATTTATCCTATCTTAGAACTAGGGGTGGGCATGGGTCGGGTGTCGCGACCGAAATCGCGAAGGAAACGGCGAGAAAAAGATCTTTTTTTTAAGAAAAAGAGAGTATAGTCGCCACCAATTTTATTTAATTGAGGAAAAATTGGAAAACCCTTAAAAATGGCCTTTGAAACGAAAATCGAGTTCGGGAGTCACTTGCGTATAGGGAAGGATAGAGACTTAACCCCACGGCACCCCTAATACACCCGTAAGAAAACGGTTACCCAAATTAATTGTACAAACAATTAACGAATTTTAACGTATTTACTTACCCCAAAAATAAAACTATTAAAGAACACTCTTTAATTTGAAGAAAAAAGGGATGCATCAATCTATAGCTACCTGCGACACCTAGAGCAACACTCACCAGCAGTGTCAAGGATGGGAACACATGTAGGAGACCACAATGCAATCAAGTCCATTACGCGCTATTAACACCATTGGGTCCTGTTTCTCACAAAAAGAACAAGGATGCATCCTGGGCAAAGACTATGCAACAAACCATCCTGACCATTTTAAAGAAACGACGAATCTGTGACTCACAAGCTTAATGGGATATCAATTATTACAAGCTAGAGACAATCTTTATCACATGCTAACTTCAAATCTGGGTTAAAACAAATAGTGAGAATAAGAGTGGCTTCTCTAAGGAGCAAAAAACTTCTATATTGAAGAGCAACCAATTAACAACCTTTTATGTTCCCATCAATGAAAATATTGAGTACGCAACACACAACATCGACTCCACACATCTCATATCAATTCCAAACCATGTTCAGCAATATCAAATTAATTAAACACTATGACAATAAAGCTGCAAAACAAGAAGCATCTAAGCATCACGATAACCACTCAACACATGGAGTGATATGGATTTCAAGCATTACCAAAACTTGCTTTCCTTTCCTGATCCTATTACTCAAAAAAAAAGATGTACTCAACAATTATATCAATAAAAAGGACAAATTCCACGAGGTCAATGGTTCACGCATTTCATCAAACTGATAGTAAGCAAATAGGACAGACCAAGTCAGAAAATGAGGTAATGTAGACAATAAATTAAAAAAAAATCACAGTGCACACAAAAGTTCAAGGGACATCATAAGAATAGCCAATAGAGTCAATATCCATTGAAATTCAAGTTCTCAAACTGTACAATGTATCGACCAGAGAGAGAATTATACAAAATCAATTGAAAGCTAGATCTGTTGAATGTATACAGCAAGTAAAAATTTCTTTTTGAAATCCCAAATTTCCAGTCTATTTTTCACTCTTAGAATACAGAAGAAATTCTCCCAATACCCAAAAAGTTTACAAAGAGTTATAGAACAAGCTTTATGAATCCATCTCTCTCTCGGCTCTGTTTTTTTTTTTTTTTTTTCCTTTTCTTGGTTCTCCTCCTCTGCCTTTTATAGAGCTTCCCCTTCCTTTATTCGCTGTTCCACCTGCCAGAAAAGGAAGTGCAATCAGTTCACATTTTTCAAACCCAAAAGAGAAAGGAATTATGCTCACCTATTGAGAATTGATTGGGGTCGTGATCTTGAATGAAAGAAGAAAAGGAAAGTGACGATTTTGCTCCGAGGCTTGACGCGCGCAACACTGGAATCAATCCAATCTTAGATGGATTGAGTGCGAAATTTTTGCATAGAGGAGATGATTTGCGGCTAGGCTTCCAAATTGGGGGAGGAAGAGATTCTGATGATGGAGGCTGCTAGGGTTTGGATGAGGAAGGAGAACCTAATGGGTAAAGAGATGGGTGGATCCGGGTTTGAGAAAAAAAAAAGGGTCCAGGTTTGGAGAGAAAGAAAAAAAAGGGTGATGGGCTTGGTAAAATGGCTAATGCTGACCCAAAAACAAATAAACAAACTATAACTTTTCTCTAAAAACAATTGACAACTATAAAAGTTAATAAATAAATAAATGGTAAAATATTTTTGTGATCCTTTCTTTTATTTTATTTTCATTTTTATGAAGAAATAAAATAAAATTCCACTCTTTTTGGATTTTTCTCAAAAATTGACATATTTTTATGATTTTGATTTTTTTTGATTTTTTTTTGGATTTTTTCCTACATTGAGGCAAAAGCTAGAAGGGACCTGGTCAAAATGGGGTGTTCACAGTTGCCCCTCTTTACTTGTTGCTTATTAGGAGACATGATGAGTCGTGACTCTTCATGTGATCATAGTAAGGAACGAGTAAAGAAAAAGAATACACATTTTGTACGGGAATGCATACGACTTTACAGAGAGAATAAATGCAAATGATGCAGATACAATAACAAATGAAAGAAACAAAGTGCGATGGGCCGCTGATCCGGAAAATTAAATGACGATGAGCCTCTTAGCTCGAAAATTAAATGGGGATGGGCCTCTGATCCCGAAATTTAAATGACAATGAGCCTCTGAGCTCGAAAAATTATATGATAGTGGGCCTCTAATCCAAAAATTAAATGACAATGAACCTCTGATCTCGAAAATTAAATGACTGTGGGCCTCGGATCCCAAAAAATAAATGACAATGAGCCTCTGAGCTCGAAAAATTAAATGACTGTGGGCCTCCGATCCCAAAATTAAATGACAATGAGCCTCTGAGCTCGAAAATTAAATGACAGTGGGCCTCTGATCCCAAAAAATAAATGATAAAAAGCCTCTGATCCCAAAATTAAATGACAATGAGCATCTGAGCTCGAAAAATAAATGACTGTGGGCCTCGGATCCCAAAAAATAAATGACAATGAGCCTCTGAGCTCAAAAAATTAAATGACAGTGGGCCTCCGATCCCAAAATTAAATAACAATGAGCCTCTGAGTTCGAAAATTAAATGACTGTGGGCCTCAGATCCCAAAAAATAAATGACAATGAGCCTCTGAGCTCAAAAAATTAAATGACAGTGGGCCTCCGATCCCAAAATTAAATGACAATGAGCCTCTGAGCTCGAAAATTAAATGACAGTGGGCCTCTGATCCCAAAAATTAAATGACAAATTCAAAAGTGCGACGGGCCTCCTAGCTCCAAAAAAGAAAAATGTGATGGGCCTCCTAGCTCCATAAGAATGCAGCGAGCCTCCTAGCTCGAATGCAGTGAGCCTCCTAGCTCGAAAAATAAATACAATGAGCCTCTTAGCTCGAAAAATGAGTTATGTGATTAGCCTTGAGCCAGAAAACTTTATCAATTGAGCCATGAGCTGGAAAACTTCATGCAATAGGCCTTGAACCAAAAAAAAAAAAAATTATTCAATTGGTCTGAGCTAGAAAACTTTTATGATATGGGCCTTAAGCCAAAGAGAATTATGCAAGTGGCCTTGAGCCAAAATCTTTATGAATTGGGTATGGCCCGAGAATTTTATGCAATGGACCTTGAGCCAAAACAAGTGAGCCATGAGCCGTAAAAATAGAGCCTTGAGCCAGAAAGTTTTATGAATTGAGCCATGACCCAAGAATTTTATGCAATGGACCTTGAGCCAGAAACTTTATGAGTTGAGCCGTAAGGTAGAACTTTATGCAGTGAGCCTTTAGCCAGAATGAGCGAGCTATGAGCAATAAGAATAGGGCCTTGAGCCGAATTTTTTTATTTTTATTTTTATTTTTTTTATGAGTTGGGTCATGACCCGAGAATTTTATACGGCGAGCCTTGAGCCAAAACAAGTGAACCATGAGTTGGAAAATGGAGCCTTTAAAAAGCAATGGGCCTTGAGCCACAAAAGTCAACAGAATTACACTTTTTTCTTCCTATTATTTGCAAGTTAACTAGACATAGACCTGTTATTTTTTAAAACAAATTCTCAACTTAGGAGTCAATTTGACTCAGACCCACAGTTCTTTTCTTTCTTTTCTTTTGTTTAATTTCTTTATTACATTTTCTTGAAACATTTGCATTGGCGAGTCAACTAGACACCGACTCACAAGAGGGAAACTTAGATTTTGGTCATTTGCAATGGCGGGCCAACTCGACACCGACTTGCAAATGGGAAACTAAGAGCGTGCAGAGTAAACGTTGCAAATAAATTGAACCATGCAGATTATTTTCGCTATGAGCCGAAAATCATTAGTAAAAGGCCTTGAGCCAAAACGAATTTTATGACCTGGGCCGTGAGCACAAAAATATTTATGAAATGGGTCTTGAACCAAAAGACTTATGAATTGAGCCATGAGCCAAAAATTCATGAAGTAGGACTTGAGCCGAAGATTTATGAAATAGGCCTTGAGCAAGGGTTGGCCTTTGAGCCCAAAAAAAAAAAAAAAAAACTTTGTCAACTTGAGTTAGACTCACAATTTCTTATTTCTTTCATTTTTATTTCTTATTTTCATCATTTTTTAATCATTTGCAATAGCGGGCCAACTCGGCACCGACTTGCAAAAGAGAAACTTAGATTTTGATCATTTGCAACGGCGGGTCAACTCGACACTGACTCGCAAAAACAGATACTGTGAGTGTAAAGAGTAACCTTATAAATAAATTGAACCTTGCCTATTTTTTTTTTTTTTTTGCGTTATGAACCGAAAATTATTTGTAAGAGGCCTTGAGTCAACTAGAATTTTATGACCTAGTTTATGAGCCAAATTTTTTTGTGAAAGGGGCCTTGAGCCAGAACGTGAAGTAGGTCTTGAGCCGAAAAAATATGCAATTGGCCTTGAGCCAGAAAATTTATGAAACAGGCTTGACCCTAAAAATTTGCAATTGACCTTTGAGCCAAGAAGGAGGGTCGTGAGCCTTTAAACAAGTAGAAATTGGCTTTGAGCCAGAGAAAAATTTGAATTAGGCCATGAGCCAGAGATGAGCCTTGTGAGTCAACAGAATTACAATTCTTTTTTCTTCTTCACTTTCTTTTTTCTTTTTCTTTTTTTTTTGCCATTCACCAGTGAACTGAAAACAAACTCTCAACTTGGGACTCACATTTTCCTTTCCTCTCTTTTTTCATTCACAGGTCAGCTGGAAACAGACTCGTGATCTTTGAAAACAAAATCTCAGCTTGGGAGTCAAATTGACTCAGGCTCACAATTTTATCCTTTTCTTTTTCATTTTTTTTCACAACGTCCGCACTGGCGGTCCAAGTCGACACCGTCTCACAAAGGAGAGACTATGCAGATAAATTGAACCGAGTGCTTCTTAACGAGCTTCAACCGAGTGTTTCTTAACGAGCTTCAACCAATCAAACCATTATTTAGACACCTCCTGACTTACTTAGACATGTTGAATCTATGCGAGACCATGTTCGCTCGGCCTTAGAATGTAGCATCTTGAACACCACTGCTATTCACCTTCCTTTCATTTCCAAGCCTCAAATTGAAAATCAAGCTACCTCACAATCTTGATTGCTCCATGAGAAGGTCATCTTCCACCCTTTTTGAAATCCTTATGGCTTGAACAGTAACCGGGGAGATTGCCATTCGATTGTTGAATCACATTGTTGCTCAGATGTTCACTTATCATGAAGCACTACCTAATGGACATGCATGGATCGATAAGTGATTCGAGAAGGAGATTGATTAAGAGCTTCTTTGAGGATTTTGAAAGCTTGAGTGCAAGAAAATCAAATGAGTGTTGCCTCAAGGTGGGTCTTTTTGATTATCATGTCATGGATCAAGACTTACCGACCGATGTGACCCTTTGAGGGCCAAAACAAAATTGCCCCAGTATAAGGCTCGCTTGAACTTAGGAAAAAAAATGAGCAACAGGAAAAACCGCCCCACTGTAGGGGTGAATTGTGCAGCACAAAAATTTGCCCCAGTGTAGGGGTGAATTGAACAACACAGAAATTTTGTCCCAGTGTGGGGCTGACTTGAACAACCGGGAAATTTTCCCAGCGTAGAGCTGACTTGAACAACAGGGAATTTGCCCCAGTGTAGGCCCCACTTGAATTTGAAAAAAAATGTCCCGATTGAGTAACATGGAAATTTGCCCCGGTGTAGGGCTGAATTGAACAACATAGAAATTTTGTCCCAGTGTAGGGCTGACTTGAACAACGGGGAGATTTGCCCCAGTGTAGGGTCACATTCAACCAAAAGATTTGCTCAAGAAAAGGGTTGGATTGAACTACGTAGAAAGTTGAACCTACGTAAACCCCTCTTCATTTTCTTTCCCCCTTTTTTTTTTGTTTGCCCTAACTTTTGCTTAGACCGCCCTTACGGGTTTTCAGCCTAACGAGCTTTTCTCTTTTCCTTCTTTTTTTTTTTTTTCATGGAGCGAAACATTATGGAAGGTGTGAATGCTTTATCTCAAGATTAAGATTTTTATGAAAATAAGAACAACCCCTCATTGATCAGAATGGACTTTTAAAGGTTGTAATGTGGCCATGGTTAAGGGTTAAGAAAAGAAAGGTATAAGAGGCTCAAACAAATGTTTAAGGGTGAATGAGACCAAGGATCTTCGGCTTATCTCGAACCCAAAACTCCATTTTTTTTTCTTACTTTTGTTCATTTCTCCTCCCTTTTTATTTCAATGGTATTACCAACATCCCTCATTCCCTTTTCCCTTTTTCAATATCACATCTATCCTCACCATCCACTTTTACTTTTCTTTTATTTTCTTCTTTCTCTTATCATCTCTTTCACATTTTCTTCCTTTTTTCTTCTTCGATATCACCTCCATTCTCACCATCCACTCTTCCCTTTTTTTTCTTTCCTATATCACTTTCACATTTTCCTCCTTCTCCCCCAGCTATTGTTGCAAACAACCTTTATTTAGTGCCAACCCCTAGTGTAGGGGAGATCCTGGTCTAAGGTTATACGAAAGAATTTCTAAGGCTCAATAGGGGTAACAAGGGATAATGATTTTTTCATGAAGGATAGAGAAAGATGGCCAATCCTCATTTCAAATCCTGATTACTCATTTCACATAAAATATTAATCTTGAGACAAAATTAATACACGGTAAAAGATGCAACTTCATTTATTTGCTCCCATTTATTTTTTTTTCTTTTATTTTTTTTCTTTTGATTTTTTTCCTTCCCTTTTATTATTATTTTTTTATTTTTGAAGAGGGGATCTGGAACTTCTTCCAATGACTATACATGTTCATCGCAACCATGAAAGGACACAAATTTTTATTCGAAGATAGAGGATAGAAAAACAATCCAGGCAAGTCAATTACCATAAAGCTTTAGAATAAGCCAAACACAGGAGCAATATGATCAAGTAATCTTTATGTGGCAAGCATAGCCCATCAAAATCTTCTGACTTTACCCACTCATATGGTTTGTAGCTTTTTCCTTCCTAGCTGATATAGGAAAACTATAAGATTGTGTCAACCCATAATGCCCTCGAGCATTAATTGTGTTGGAATTGTACGACCTTTCCTGCACTTCCAACATTTTGACTCATACTTTTCTAATGGGCCAGCAAGCTTCCTCAACATGTCTTCAATCTTAGTTTGCCCTTCTGCTATCTTGTTCATTTGTTTCTTTATTTCCTCCACCGCATGACTCGAGGTTCCTTCAACATTTTGTCCATCTACCTCTATTTTTGTTGTTATGAACCAAGGTTTGATTGGCATCAACTTTCTTTGAAAGCACAATGGTCCAATTTATCCACATTAAAAGGATGAACTTACTCCTCTTTTTCTATATTTTTTTTAAATTGAAAAAAAAAAATTAAGGGAAAGACCGTCTTCTTCTCACTTAAGAAATCTTTTTATCAAGGAAAGTCTACCTTTATAGTAAGAAATTTTCATCCCATGCCCAACTCTAGGGGTGCGTCCCCCTTAGATTGTGCTTGGTTGATGATAGATCAAAGGGAGCATTTGCCCCTCGATGGTTTGCATCACTTGTTTTCACCAATGTTTCCACCTCATTGACCTTCACGTCAATTCTAATATTCATCTTCGAGCTGCTTGAATTATTAACCTATCTTCTCAAAGATGCATTTCTATTTCTTGCAATGCGAATGGTAATGGAGTCTCTTCGTCACAAAAAGAAAGCAACGGGGAAAGGGGTCCTTATAGGGTCATAAACCCAAATGATATGGATGATCCTCTAATGCATGGCTCTCCTTGTGATATATTCCATTAGATTTTTCGGGCCCAAAGCGAAATTTTTCGTTGAAATCCTATGGATCCCATTTACCCCCTTTTTTTTGTTTTTTTTTTTTTATAAGATCCAAAATAGAAGATAAACAGGTAGAAAACAGAAAAGAGAATCAAGAAACAAGGGAAAATAGTATGCTCCCATTTGTCCTAAAAGGGACAACCTAAAAAAGGGTCTTAGGGTCATGACTCTAATTGGGATAGTCACTAAGTCGATCTATTAGTGCAGACATCAAGGTGGGTCTAGACTTCTAAAGGTCGTGGTCCCCAGATTGTCCCTGTCTCGAAAGGCAGGGAGCTGGCTCATGATCCTAGCCACAAGTAGGGATAAACACTTACAGGATGACTAGTCCATGATACCAGTAACAATCTGAGTGGTGAATCAGCAAATATCAGAGGGGCACAAGGCCTTTCAATGACAATGCTGAGACACCTCCTAATCCTTGGGTTTCCACAAGCTCAGGTATAGAGCTGAAAAGTGTGTGCAGTAAGTGACAGTGACGTGTGTGGAGGGAGCCTGCATACAATCCCAAAAACTAAAAACATATCTGGAAAACAAAGCTATCCATATATACAGGAAACAGAATCAAGGTCACTTTCCCTAGGGTTGAAATAGCAAGAAAAAGGATCAAAAGTCATCTACCCTAAGGTTGAAATAGAAAGTAAAAAAAAAAAAAAAAATCATGTATAAAGCACATAATAAAAATAAATAAACAAACAAATCGACCCCAAATAGAATAAGGATAAATAAATTCAAACAACAAAAACATGGTATTTTTCATCTTTCTTTTTTTCTTACTTTTTTCTCTTTAAAAAAAAAAAGCAAAACAAGCCAAAAAATGGGGGTAAAATAAATAAGTTAAAAAAATCAAGAAAAATTGCACAATTAATTTTAATGGACTTGACTCTCTAAAAACATCCCCAGTGGAGTCGCCATCTGTCGCGACCGAAATCGCGAAGGAAACGGCGAGAAAAAGATCTTTTTTTTTTAAGAAAAAGAGAGTATAGTCGCCACCAATTTTATTTAATTGAGGAAAAATTGGAAAACCCTTAAAAATGGCCTTTGAAACGAAAATCGAGTTCGAGAGTCACTTGCGTATAGGGAAAGATAGAGACTTAACCCCACGGCACCCCTAATACACCCGTAAGAAAACAGTTACCCAAATTAATTGTGCAAACAATTAACGAATTTTAACGTATTTACTTACCCCAAAAATAAAACTATTAAAGAACACTCTTTAATTTGAAGAAAAAAGGGATGCATCAATCTATAGCTACCTGCGACACCTAGAGCAACACTCACCAGCAGTGTCAAGGATGGGAACACATGTAGGAGACCACAATGCAATCAAGTCCATTACGCGCTATTAACACCATTGGGTCCTGTTTCTCACAAAAAGAACAAGGATGCATCCTGGGCAAAGACTATGCAACAAACCATCCAGACCATTTTAAAGAAACAACGAATCTGTGACTCACAAGCTTAATGGGATATCAATTATTACAAGCTAGAGACAATCTTTATCACATGCTAACTTCAAATCTGGGTTAAAACAAATAGTGAGAATAAGAGTGGCTTTTCTAAGGAGCAAAAAACTTCTATATTGAAGAGCAACCAATTAACAACCTTTTATGTTCCCATCAATGAACATATTGAGTACGCAACACACAACATCGACTCCACACATCTCATATCAATTCCAAACCATGTTCAGCAATATCAAATTAATTAAACACTATGACAATAAAGCTGCAAAACAAGAAGCATCTAAGCATCACGATAACCACTCAACACATGGAGTGATATGGATTTCAAGCATTACCAAAACTTGATTTCCTTTCCTGATCCTATTACTCAAAAAAAAAGATGTACTCAACAATTATATCAATAAAAAGGACAAATTCCACGAGGTCAATGGTTCACGCATTTCATCAAACTGATAGTAAGCAAATAGGACAGACCAAGTCAGAAAATGAGGTAATGTAGACAATAAATTAAAAAAAAAACACAGTGCACACAAAAGTTCAAGGGACATCATAAGAATAGCCAATAGAGTCAATATCCATTGAAATTCAAGTTCTCAAACTGTACAATGTATCGACCAGAGAGAGAATTATACAAAATCAATTGAAAGCTAGATCTGTTGAATGTATACAGCAAGTAAAAATTTCTTTTTGCAATCCCAAATTTCCAGTCTATTTTTCACTCTTAGAATACAGAAGAAATTCTCCCAATACCCAAAAAGTTTACAAAGAGTTATAGAACAAGCTTTATGAATCCATCTCTCTCTCGGCTCTGTTTTTTTTTTTTTTTTTCCTTTTCTTGGTTCTCCTCCTCTGCCTTTTATAGAGCTTCCCCTTCCTTTATTCGCTGTTCCACCTGCCAGAAAAGGAAGTGCAATCAGTTCACATTTTTCAAACCCAAAAGAGAAAGGAATTATGCTCACCTATTGAGAATTGATTGGGGTCGTGATCTTGAATGAAAGAAGAAAAGGAAAGTGACGATTTTGCTCCGAGGCTTGACGCGCGCAACACTGGAATCAATCCAATCTTAGATGGATTGAGTGCGAAATTTTTGCATAGAGGAGATGATTTGCGGCTAGGCTTCCAAATTGGGGGAGGAAGAGATTCTGACGATGGAGGCTGCTAGGGTTTGGGTGAGGAAGGAGAACCTAATGGGTAAAGAGATGGGTGGATCCGGGTTTGAGAAAAAAAAAGGGTCCAGGTTTGGAGAGAAAGAAAAAAAAAGGGTGATGGGCTTGGTAAAATGGCTAATGCTGACCCAAAAACAAATAAACAAACTATAACTTTTCTCTAAAAACAATTGACAACTATAAAAGTTAATAAATAAATAAATAGTAAAATATTTTTGTGATCCTTTCTTTTATTTTATTTTCATTTTTATGAAGAAATAAAATAAAATTCCACTCTTTTTGGATTTTTCTCAAAAATTGACATATTTTTATGATTTTGATTTTTTTTTGGATTTTTTCCTACATTGAGGCAAAAGCTAGAAGGAACCTGGTCAAAATGGGGTGTTCACATCGGGTTGGGTGGGTTTTGGTGTATTTAAAGACCCAACCCAATCAAATAAATATAGGTTGGGTTGGGTTGGGTTGGATCGGTTTCTTCGAAAATTTTCATGTAACCCAACCCAACCTCATACGGGTTGGTTTGGGTCGGGTGACCGGGTTTGGTAGTAAATTATTTTGTTTTTATCAAAAGCAAATAATGGGAAAAAAATAGGGAAGAAAAATACTACCAATGCATTAATTTGAACTTCCAAATACAAAAATGAAACATACAACTTCAATTTGGAACACAATATCCATCAAAATTAAACAAACAAGTGAAATAAAAAAAATAATAATGCCTTCAAACAATTCCTAAACAATTTCAGTGACTATGTCTTCAAGCTATTTCTGCATGTCTTCAAACTATTTCTGCTCATGTAACCAAAAAATGGTCACTCCAATTTAGGCGGCTGAGTATTAAAGAAGAGTCATCAAATACAAGATAGAAAAGTCACTCCACGCTCCAGTAGCTAGGCTTATAATATTCCTCTCAATATGTGGGTTGGGTTGGGTTGAGTGGGTTTACAATCTTTGGACCCAGCACCCAACCCATAAACTATGGGTCTACTTATTTAGAAACCAACCCAACCCAATGACCCGAACCAACCCAGTATTTGATGGTTGGGTTGGATTGGGTACACCGGGTTCGCGGGTCGATCCGTACCCATGCCCACCCCTACTTAGAACATGGGGTTGTTTGGCTTATGTTAGGATTTTCGATCCTAAAAAGAAAAAAAATTAGCAAGCAGAGCATATGAATGTGTTTTCGTAGGCTATGCGGGTAATAGCATAGCTTATAGATTTTTTGATTTAAATGAAAAAATTGGGATTGAATCAAATGATGCTGATTTCTATGAAGATCGTTTTCCGTTTAAATTGGAAAATAGTGGGGGCTCGACTTCTAATAATGCACCAATTAGAACAAGTGATTCTAATGATGAATTTTTAGATGAATCTAGAAGAAATAAAAGCGCACGTGTGGCTAAGGACTTTGGTCTTGATTTTTATACCTATAACGTTGAGGAGGATCCTTCCTCCATTCAGGAGTCTTTGTCCTCTAGTAATGCCAATTTTTGGCAAGTAGCAATAAATGATGAAATGGTCTCTCTTGAGTCTAATGGAACTTGGGAATTAGTAGATTTACCTCCTGGGTGCAAGGCTATAGGATGTAAATGGATTCTTAAGAAAAAATTAAAACCTAATGAAACGATAGATAAGTTTAAGGTTAGATTAGTAGCCAAAGGATATAGTCAAAGAGAAAACATAGATTTCTTTTACACGTTTTCACCTGTATCTAGACTTATGTCTATTTGTATGTTGTTGTCTCTTGCTGTTGTGCATGATATGGATGTACATCAAATGAATGTAAAAACTGCTTTTTTTAAATGGTGATTTAGAGAAGAAAATTTATATGGATCAACCTGATGGTTTTGTTGTTTCTGGTCATGAAAATAAAGTATGCAAATTAAATAAATCCTTGTATAACTTGAAACAAGCACCTAAGCAGTGACATGAGAAATTTGGTAATCGGGTTATCTCACATGGATTTAAAATTAACGAAAGTGATAAGTGCATATATTATAAATCAGATAATAATGTTTGCGATGTTATTTGTTTATATGTGGATGACTTGCTTATCTTTGGTTCTAATTTTCATGTTGTGAAAAATGTCAAAAATATGCTTTGTGAAAATTTAGACATTAAGGACCTTGGTGAAGTAAATGTAATTCTTGGAATAAAAATTACTAGAACTGAAAAGGGAATTTCTTCGGATTAGTCTCATTATATTGAGAAGGTTTTAAAGAAATATAATTACTTTGATTGTAAACCAGCATTTACCCCCTATGATCCTAGTGTCAAGTTGTTCAAGAACACTGGTGACAATGTTAATCAATCTGAGTATGCGAGCATCATTGGCAGCCTTCGATATGCTGCTGATTGCACTAGGCCTGATATAACCTATGTTGTGGCGTTACTATGTAGGTTTACTAGCAGTCCTAGTAATGAGCATTGGCATCCTATTGAGAGGGTCATGAGGTACCTTAAAAGGACCATGAACCTAGGATTACATTATCAAAGGTCTTCCGCAGTCCTAGAAGGATATGGCGATGTTGATTGAAACACCCTTTGAGATGACTCCAAGGCAACCAGTGGCTATATTTTTAGCTTAGCTAGGGGGCTGTTTTTTGGAAATCAAAGAAATAGACCGTGTTAACATAATCTACCATGGAGTCAGAGATGATTGCACTAACAATTGCTAGTGAGGAAACAACATGGTTGGGAACCTGTTGTCAGATATCCCTATGTGTGATAAACCAATTCCAGCCATATTGATCCATTGCGATAATACAACGGCTATTGCAAATATTCAAATCGTTATTATAATGGTAAGAGGCGACAAATAGGTCGCAAGCATAGCACAGTTAGAGAGTTTCTCTCTACTGGAGATGTAAGAATGAATCATGTGAGGTCTAAAGAAAATTTGGTTGATCCTTTGACGAAAGGATTAGCAAGAGAAAAGGTTTTTAAAACCTTTAAAGGAATGGGACTAATGCCCATAGTTTAAATTGTTTCTGATAAGGGTAACCCAACGTATAGACTGGAGATCCAAAGAAATAGGTTCAAAGGGTAATAACAACTTATAAGGAGATGTGAGAATCATGCTATGACAAATTTGTTAAAGTCTCATTCATATGTTTAGAACATGATATCCTGTAGTGTTGAAAGGTGGAATCAATGTTTGATTCTTAAATGAGTTCTATACTCTATATGGAGTAGGATACCTAGCTACATGACTACTCTTGATAGACTCGCATATGTGAATGAAAAAGTGAGGCTGCTTCCTATGGAATTTTGGGACGAAATTCTCTAGAGCATTCATTATACTAGGATATACGTGTATGACTGTAATGCACGGGCATATAGACTACACCCTGAAAGGTTGAACGTGTAATGTTGTCAGAGATAGAGTTCAAGATTATGTATCACTCTAGTATAATCTGAAATATCATCACTATGTAATGGTTCAAGTCTACGGACACCATTGTTTGTGTTCAATCTTATTTTGTTATGCTTTATTGTTCGCTGGAATGTTTTTTAAATAAAACAAGTGGGGGATTGTTGTATGTTTTATGAAAAAACAAAGATACATTGATGTACATTTTTTGTACACATATGTATTTAATTCATACATTGATGTATTTGGTTTATACATCGATATATGATTAAAATACATCAATGTATGATTAAAAGACATCGATGTACATGTCCCAAAATGCGTTTTTGATGAAAATATTTAAGTACATAGATGTACATGTGTAATCGCTGATTTTCTGCCCGTTTTAGAGCTGTTTATGTTCATTAAAACTAATTAAAAGTTTTACATGTTTTCCTTTCATCAAACACGATTTTTCTTGGTTTGGATATAAAATGTGGTTTTGGAAAAGGTTTTGTTAGAGACAAAATATCATATTGAAATAGCTTGCTTCCAAAACTTCTTTCTGAGTTTCTGAGCAACAAAATGTATGTGTGGTTGTTTGTTGGTGGTTCTCTTCTGTGCAATGAGGACCTATTCTTGTGAGAGACTGTTTTATCCTAGGGACGACGACACTGCATATTGCTGCACATACCAAACAGAATCGCGAAACATCTTAAAGAGAGCAATCTAATCCGCGACTCAGCCTTTTGATCTTGTTGATGTTCACTATCTACAGCAACATGTTGCACACCACCAAGTCATGGGCATAACTCATCTTAGTGGTGTTGACATAAGTAACACACACCGAGGAACTGAGCACCATAGTATCATGATTGGACGAAGACACCGCCTCTTTTGGAAGACATCAACATGTGTGGGCTACACAACTCGATTATGGCCACTAATAGCTTTGAGTGCTAGAGACTAATGTTTGATGGTCCCACAACCATATTAGAATGTCCTTGTTGGGCACTTGTCCCGTAGTTTTTCTCTGACCAACTTGACCGGTTCTGGTATTAGAAGAAACCTATATGCTCTTACCATTCATACCTCTATTGTAATATACATAGGAATATTAGTCACTGCCATGGTGTGATCCACCTCCACCGCTCATTGATTAATATTAGAATTATTAGTTAGAATTAGAGGACACACTATTAGATTTTTGGATTATATATGTAATGTTTAAATATGTTAGGATCATTATTTAATTAGTCAAAATTAAAGGGTTCTATTTAATATAAAGTTTATGGCTAAGGACATAATTGTTGTGAAAGTTATTATATAGATATCATAAGCAATATTTTAATTTGATGAGGGGTCAAATTAGAAATATTAAAACTTATGATGTAGCTGTCAGAAGTTATATAAAGGGGTTATGGTCCTCAATTTGCAGTGTAACTTACAAAAGAACAATTTTCTGTTTTTATCTCTCGTCATCCCCATCAGAAGAGAAACCTGAAAAGGGAACCTAAGGCGCTCTACAATTGGAAGATCACATATCCGTTTTCACTGTCATCATCTTCATTGATTCTCAATGGCAAATTCAGTTACGCTTCCGCATTCTGTTTTTATCATGAATTGGTATGAGATTTTTGATTATACATGGGTAGAAGCATGGGGTTAGACACAATTCTTGTTTGCTAGAAACCCAACAAGTGGTATCAGAGCCACCCATACTTGATTCATGTGTGATTTTGGGAATTTTGAAATTAGGGTTCCAAAAGTGGGATTTCTTGATCTTGCGTGTTGTGAATTTATTATCATGAATTATGCTCTATGTTTCATGTTGGATCACGTTCTTGTGAAAATAATTTGTATGTGTTCTACGTTTCTTTTTATGTTTTGCGCAAGCCTGAAAGCCTGTGTATTTATTCTATGTTGGAAACTAAGAACATGCATTAAGTTATTGCGCTTAAGAACATACGGCCTGTAAATTTATTTTATGTTGTAAACTTTGAAATAAGTTTCAAGGGAATTTTACATACATAGTATAATTTAGTTGTGAAATTATGGGACTAGTATAATTTTTAAATTAATTATATAATTGGGGTAAGTTGTATGTAGGATTTGCGACTTTCCTATAAAAGTCGTACATCTCAATAACGAATCAGTTTTAAATTTATTAAATTAAAAAAAAAAAATCAATTCCCACTGAAGTCGTAAATAACATATACGACTTAATTGTTTAAATTTTTTTGTATTTGATAAATGAAGGTAATCCACAATCCACGAATTTACTTTTTTTAATTTTTTTATCTTAAAATATAAAAATCGTTTTTATCATGTACCACTTATATCTATTATGAAAACCATAAGTGAGGTATATGACTTCTTCTAAACCCTAACACCATACACAATACTATTATTATAAAAACTCTACCGATTTTAATCAAGTTTGAAACTTTAAAGACATACGCAGGAGCTCTTTATTATTAACATTATGAATTTATATTTCATATATATATATATATAAGTGAAGTGATGTATACCTCAACTAAAAATATAAAGACGTAAGTCGTGGTCATCACTTACGACTTATCATGATTCATAATTTTTTTTTTTAAACAATGAAGTCATCGTTGAAATATACGACTTCTATAAAAAAATCATAAATCCTAATTACAACATATTTTAATTATATAATTAATTTAAAAATTACACTATTACTATAATTTCTGAACGTGGTTTCAATCAATATTTGTTCTCGTAATGATCACAGAGAACTTTTGGAAACTTTGAATTCACGTTCTTTTGTCTTATTGCGTCATTTGGATGCTTCTGTGAAGACTACTTGTGAATTGTTGCAATTAAAATTTGGTGTAAAAATTCAAATTGGTCATTGATAAAAAATCATGATGATATTTTGATCCCTGAAAAATAAAAAATATCGATTTGGTCTTAAAGAATTTAAAATACGGATCAAAATAATTCCTGATAGAACTAAAATGTCCCTAAAAATTATCCTAAAAATAATCAATTTGACTCGTATTTTACATTCTTGAGGATCAAATTGATATTTCATTTCTCAGAAACCAAAATATCACCGTATTTTTTTGTCAAGGATCAATTTGGATCTATCCTAAAATTTGATTGCGTCATTTGGAGTTTCAGGGGCAGGCACCTTGATATGGTTCACAGCCAATTGTTGTATGAAACAGAAAGCATCACTGGAAGGCCGTTATACTGTTCACTGCCATGACAAATAATTTTTTTTTGAAATTTGGATATGGTACATTAGTGTTCGTATTTTGATTATAATTTATATATTTTATACAGTTGTTTAGCATTTTAAATGAGTCAATTGAATCAAGAAGTCGTCAAAGTGACCTCTCTCGTGTAGATTATTCATAAAAAATGTTAAATGTTTGTGTGTGTGTTTATCCATGCGAGTATTAATCGGCTCAAAGAACAGTTAGTACTTGACCGGATTGCATATACACCTGTGATGGTAAACATGTGATAATTATGAGGTTTTACATGTGAATGATAAATCAATCCAAAGATGGGTTTATTGTTTGACATGCTTTATTATCAATGTTTGATCATTACAACAAGAGTACCACTAGCAATTAATATTACTGTCCCAAAGACTTGATATTAATGATGCACTAGGTATCATGATATAGGTTATGCCATTATTTGAACATATTGATGATTGAATTTTTATTATGATGTGAGTATATTTATGTTGTTTATTTCGTTCTCTTTTCAGCTACTATTGCTTCAATATCTGTTAATCTGAATTCGGTTCATGTCCTTAATGGTATAAATTTTAAGGACTGCTAAGAGAACATAGAAATTTTTCTTGGCTGCATGAATCTTGACCTTGTATTAAGGATGGAGCAACCCCATTCTCCTACGGATTCTAGTACCTATGAAGAGAGGAAAGATTATGAGAAGTGAGACTGCTCCAATCGCATGAGTCTTATGATCATTAAGCACGGCATTCCAGAGGTCTTTAGGGGTGCTATCTCTAAAGAGATAACAAGTACCAAAGATTTCCTTGCTGAAATTGAAAAGTGCTTTGCAAAAAGCGATAAGGCGAAAACAAGTACTCTTCTTCAGAACTTGATTTCCATGAAATATCAGGGCAAAGGAAATGTAAGGGAATACATTATGGGAATGTCAAATATTGATTCAAAACTTAAGGCAATAAAGCTTGAGATGTCGGAAGACTTGCTCATACATTTAGTATTGATTTCTCTTCCTTCACAGTTCAGTCAGTTTAAGATATCTTATAATTGTCAAAAGGAGAAATGGTCTCTTAATAAGCTCATTTCATACGATGTGCAAGAAGAGGAAAGACTGAAGCAAGAAAAGATAGAAAGTGCTCATTTTGCTAGCACCTACAAAGACAAGGGCAAAAGGAAGAAAACTGAGGAGCCCAAGAATGAAGCTACTACGGGTCCAGAACAAAAGAAACAAAATCAGGGTGACAGCTAGTTCTTTTGCAATATGCCTGGACATGTAAAGAAGAAATGTACCAAATATCACGCTTGGCGTGCAAAGAAGGGTATGTTTCATACTTTGGTCTGTTCTGAGGTCAATTTAGCTTCAGAACCTAGAAACACTTGGTGGTTAGATTCAGGTGCCACTACTGATATGATTCAAGTTTGAATCACCGAAATTGAGGATCTATCCAAGAGCTTGTTCTTAGTTTTATGCGTGGAAACAAAAAGAAGAAGGTGGAAGAAGAAGGTGCGGTTGTCACCCAAATATGATTAACAAAAGGAAACAACTAAGGAATGTAAATAACTAAACAAGAAACTTAAACAAATAAGAATTAAGTCCAGCAACTAAAACAGAATGTAAATGACGCAAATGTAAAGAAGAACATAAAAGAAATTAAGCAAATGAAAGGGGATGAAGATGAAGGGAAGGCGCTACAATGCTTCCATGGAGTTGGAAAATTGATAAGCCAAGGAGGATTCACCACAAAGAGATGGAACTCTTTGATAAGAATCAAGCAAGTTCTAATCCAAGAACTTGAACAGGAGGAGCCAATGCTCAACTCACAAAATACCCAATTAGGATAAATTCTAATTTCATTCAAAGTTATCAAATGAGGGCATGCAAGTCCTATTTATATAAGCTAAGGAACATTCTAAATTAAGGTGGCTGACAAATTTCGTGGCCCAAATAGCCCAAAATAAAATTAAAAACCAAAACCAATTACAAGCCTAAATATGCATAATTAAGTCAAATCTGTCTAGAACAGCGTTCCTAACTTGTAGCCATGTTTTCATCATGACAGAGTCTGGATCAGGTTTTGAACTTCTAATGAAACTTGTATATAATTATCTTATCTTTCCAACGCATCAAGAATCATGTCAATCGGACATCTAGAATGTAAGATATAACAAAAACCGTGAAGAAGGTTTTCTTTGAACTTGAATGGATTAAGTCAAACCCGTCCAAAATTGTGTCCGCAACTCAAAGACCAATTTTCATCATGATAGAGGTCGAATGAGGTCTTTATGCTTGCGATAACATTTGTAGATAATTCAGTTATATTTCCAACGCATCAAAGATCACTGCAATCGGATATCCATAACTCAAGATATACCCAAAACAGTAAAAAGGATTACTTGGACTTGAAGAGTTTGAATTGGAATTGAATGGATTGACCTCCTCTTGTTGCAAAGTTCACTTGCCCCTCCTTTACCTCCATCATTCCCCCCTTCTTAGAGGAAATTCGACCTCAAATTTATTATCTCCATACCTACATCAAGAGAAAGAACTAAGTTTAGGAAAATTGAAAGTAAATCAAACATTGGATTTCCTTGAGTAGGAATCCTTTTATTTTTCTGATGTGCACACACCCAATCCTCCTGGGTCAAACACAAATTTAAAGAACTCATCCCATGTGGCAAATATGTTAGGAAATTTTTCATTATGCTCATACAACACCTTAAGATTGGTGAGGTCTAGAAATTGAAGTTCAAGGCGAGTAGGAAAGTTATACCTTTGAGAATTTGCATTGACCACCATATTTACCTCTATGCTTGGTTATGGTGACATTTGACAGTATTGTGTCCTTTTTGGAATGCTTCAAATTATTCTCATAGGTGGAATATTCAAGTTTGGGCCCATTGTACCTTTCACCCTAATAAACAATTGGTGGTTCTTTTTGAAGTAAAACAGCCCCCATGATCACATTAGATGCATCACATTCAATTCGAAAGGACTTTGCAAGTGAGCCTATCAAACAAGTCCACATGCAATTGTTGAGAACTTACATTAAACCCAAGAAGGCTAACATGATTTGTGCAAGATGAATTTTAATCAAAATTAGCATAAAAATTCCCTAGCCTTATATCATGATACCCACTTTTCAAATCAAACTTAGAAAGATGGCAATAATCATGCAATTCATTAAGCAAGTAATCAAACCTATTCAATGTTGGAAAGTAGCAAAACTCATGCAATATACCAAGCATGTTATCAAATATAGGGGTAGAATGTTCATGATTTTGGGGAGCCATGAGAGTAATAAACCATGGGGTGTTTCCTTTGGATACACTTCTTCAAGTGCGTTGGTTGTCTTGTAAGCTTCCTTGGAAGGCACATACTCAATTCTCTCATATTCTTTTGCCTCTTTTTCTTTAGTATCACTCTCTTTGGCATTCACCTCTGTGACACCCCCTACCTCGCATACGATAAAATTAAATAAAAATATGCAAGTTAAATAAAAACTTTAACATAAAAGGCAGCAAGTACCACATGATCCGAAAACATTTAAAACATAAGTAACAACTGCGGAAAAACATAAACATAAAACAAAACCCAAATCCCGATGTCACATAATCAGAGCCGGTAACCACTACCGATATTACATCAGAAAACAACTAACATAACTAAACATAAACCAAACTATACTATGAGCAAGCGATCTCCTCGGGATCACTCCTCAGCTGGCAGCTCACCATCCTCTGCATAACCCAAGGTACATACAAAACACAACAACAACAGATAGGGACTAAGGAACTGTACGTATAAACATAAACGGTAATAGAGCAGTTAGCAAGATGATCATGCAGCACATATAACATACATATTATAACACATTCCATCATATCACATTATAAACATGTTATGCGATGCATAACTACTCCACTACTCTATATGCAATGTGGATCCAATAACTAACTCAGGAAGACGATTCGAAGTACATCAACTTGTTGACCATCATGTATCAACACTGGCTGTTCCCCTTACTCTCGGATGAACCCCCATGAGTAACGATTCACCTTACTCTCGGATGAATCCCTACGAGTTTTCTGTCCCCCAAAATCTCGGGTGAACTCTTAACACTGGCTGTTCACCTTACTCTCAGATGAATCCCCACGAGTTGTCTGTCCCCCAAAATCTCGGGTGAACTCTTAACACTGGCTGTTCAGCTTACCCTCGGATGAACCCCCATGAGTAACGATTCATCTTACTCTCGGATGAATCCCCACGAGTTGCCTGTCCACCAAACTCTCGGGTGAATTCTCAACACTGGTTGTTGACCTTACTCTCGGATGAAGCCCCATGAGCAACGATTTACTTTACTCTCGGATGAATCCCCACAAGTTGCCTGTCCACCAAACTCTCAGGTGAACTCTCAACACTGGCTGTTCACCTTGCTCTCGGATGAACCCCCATGAGTAACGATTCACCTTACTCTCGGATGAATCCCCATGAGTTGCATGTTTGCAATACTATCGGACTAACTCCTCAGTCATCGTAACTTCCCCAAACTAACAACACCATGATGCATGCAATGCTAACACACAAACAACATGACAACCACATCCATCAACACCATTTAACAAAGGCTATCAATTTTGACCAACTCTCAACATCAGTAACAGTACGTCGTTACCGATAACATCATCTTCTCATTAATTAATCTCTTTATTAAGTCTCTATTAAAACACTTTACCATATCATTGTCCTAGTTCATTAACTAACATCAAGGTCGTATTTTATAATCGCTTATATCACACTTTTATTCCAAAGAGGATATTAAATCTCTAATTACTTAAAATATAGAAGTTTTCTTGATTCTGACAGTGGCACCGCTTGAGCACGGGCGTGCTGTCCAATTGGCACGGACGTGCTGTGTGAGAGCACGGGCGTGCTAAACAGCGTCATTTTTCTCGTTTTTCGGACACGGGCGTGCTACTGAGAGCACGGGCGTTCTGGCTTTTACTGGGCAAAGAGCACGGGCGTGCCGATAATGAGCACGAGCATGCTCAACGCTGTTACAGTGTCTCAATTCTGGGAACTTAATAGCTTTTCTAGATTTCAACACTCCAAATCAATCTTAAGATTCTTGACTAATCCATTAGCATTAATCTCACCCCTCACCAACATATTTATATTTTATGCACATCAATTAGACTAATCCTTGTTTTAGGCTTAACGCTAACATCCCTATGTCTTTTCTTAAGATAGATTTAACAGCAGTTCCAACATACCAACTCATACAATCATGGCATATCATCATCATCATAAACAACATCATAAATGTCATGCCAAGATCATACGAACTATTTAAACAATTAACAACATGTATAAACAACCATAACAACTTCATACAGCAATTAAGGCATATCGCACACAAATAGGGTCATGGGTTAACCCTCATCTTACGCTACCCTAGAACCTATATGTTATACTAATCCCTTCTCCCCATACCTGGCGTGACGATACCAGCCTACGAGACAACAAGAACGAAGTCCAAGCGTGACTCCTCCAAACGGGTTCAACAGGTTCAACGAGCTTTGACCAAGAGCACCAAGGCAAAACGATAAGTTAATTCCCAAACAAGAAAAGGAAGGGAATTCACACAAGGGTTTTGCACATACCTCGATTAGATCCCTGGGGAACTAATCTGGTAGTTGTCGTTCACAGCATTGGCACACGAACAACGAAGTCTGGTTTGACAGGACAAAACGGTTCAACACTAAACTTAAAGGATTCAAAGAAAAAGATGAACAAGGTTGGTTACTTTACCTCAGAGTAACAATAAGCTAGCAGCTTATCCCCAAACGCAACGAAGAACACCACAGAGATATGTTCTTGATGAAGAACACCCAAACAAGGATTGGGGAACGCTCAAGGATTCAATGGGAACCCAAGAGAAAGGTATTGACGTCTATGAGTTTTAGGTCGAGCAAAAGAGGTATAAAAAGGATTGGGGCGAAACGGGCTGACCAAGAGAGCCCAAAACTCGTTTCTGATGCGCACGAAGAGCATGGGCGTGCTGCACGAGAGCACGGGCGTGCCACCCTATCAGGATCACTAATCTGACTCGTTCTAAGGTTAACTACCCCAAAACACGTCCTTAAACTTCTAACGTAAGCATGAGAACACATAACATATATATAACAACAAGGATAACATATATAACAACACTTTATAACAAGCAAGCGAAAACTGGGGTTTAAAATTCCACCCCCCGTATAAAAATTTCGTCCTCGAAATTTCTACAAGGTCGGACTCGGTTGTCAGACAACCAGTCTACAACAAAAACAACATCATAAGAGATAAACTCACACAAGATCAACTATGAAGTTTCTATTATTAATGATAATAGAACCACTTTTACGAAACATGGGAAGGGATATCAAGCTTACTTACAGGTGCAACAATGACTAGATCACAATTATGATAAGGGACAAATAACTTAAGGTTTTTAACGCAAAACAGGTGAAGCAAACAAAGGAAAAGAAGGCAAGGCATCCGAACCAAACAACACAAAAGAAGGAATCCCTTAGATGAGACCCTTACCTTGAAACAGATCTGCGGATTAAGAAGCTTCATCTCCACTGAGAGTGAAGACTCTCCCACTTGCCTTCAGTCGATTGGCCTGAGAACTCTGACTCTTGGTAGCGCTTTGCGGCTCTGACTTTGTTCCTCCATCACAATCACGGCTGATGTGGCCAGACTTCCCACACTTGAAGCAGATGACATCAGTTTCCTTGCATTCACGAATGAAGTGACCCCTTCCACACTTGCCGCATCTGATTGGTCTAAGGGCAGATAATCCTCCGTCACTGGTCAACCTTGTAGCACACTATGGCTTTTGAATAACTTGCTTGAAATCACGGCTTACTGGCGCCAGATGTCGTTGCTCTTTACCTTGCTGAGGTTACTTCTTGTTACCTTGCAAACTAGAGCTCTTGATGAGCGCAACTCTGGATTTGTAGGCGTCTTCAAAGATCCTACACTTGTTCACAAGAACCGAAAAGACTCGAATCTCCTGGTAGCTGATGGCTTGCTTGATCTCTGGGCGCAGACCATCTTCGAACTTCACACACTTGGAGCGGTCATCATTCACATACTGGTAGAGCGTGTAGTAACGAGCAAGCTCCTCGAACCTTGCAGCATACTCTCCAACGAACATGTTTTCCTGCTTCGGAGCCAGAAACTCCATCTTCTTCTTGTCACTGATGTCTGCTGGAAAGTACTTCCCCAAAAACATATCCTTGAAGGCAACCCACATGACTGCGGTACCTGCGATCTCCATACGCTGGCGACAGTTCTCCCACCAGTGCTCGGCTTCCTCAACTAAAATGAACATCCCAAAAGTGACCTTCTGAGCATCAGTGCATCCCATAGCCCGAAAGATCTTCTCAAGCTCGCGGATCCATAGAAGAGCTCCTTCCGGATCATAATCTTCCTTGAACGAAGGCGGGTTGTTCCTCTAGAACTTGTCCAAACCTTGAAACTCAGCAGCTCCTCCATGATGATTCTGGTTCTGGTTGTTGTTCTGAGCAATGGCATTAGCCAACTGTGCCAGAGCATCAGCAATCGCACGGTCGTTTCTTCCAGTCATATCTTCCTACACCGTCCAAAGCGAGCCACTTAACACAGAAGTTAAGCAAAAAAAGAAACGAGGGTTCACATAATCTTATATCATCATCCATGCTAGGCATAAATAATCATATAAGAATACACAAAAGAAAACACAACAGACACATACCCCGGCTTGTAGGACAGACCGGCTCTGATACCACTAAATGTGACACCCGCTACCCCGCATACAATAAAATTAAAATAAAGTATGCAGGTTAAATAAAAACGTTAACATAAAAGGTAGCAAGTACCACATGATCCGAAAACATTTAAAACATAAGTAACAACTGCGGAAAAACATAAACATAAAACAAAACCCAAATCCCGATATCACATAATCAGAGCTGGTAACCACTACCAATATTACATCGGAAAACAACTAACATAAATAAACATAAACCAAACTATACTATGAGCAAGCGATCTCCTAGGGATCACTTCTCAGCTGGCAGCTCACCATCCTCTGCATAACCCAAGGTACATGCAATACACACCAACAACAAATAGGGAGTAAGGAACTGTACGTATAAACATTAACGGTAATAGAGCAGTTAGCAAGATGATCATGCAGCACATATAACATACATATTATAACACATTCCATCATATCAAATTATAAACATGTTATGAAAAAAAATTATAAACATGCTATGCGATGCGTAACTACTCCACTACTCCATATGCAATGTGGATCCAATAACTAACTCAGGAAGACGATTCGAAGTGCATCAACTTGTTGACCATCACGTATCAACACTCGCTGTTCACCTTACTCTCGGATGAACCCCCATGAGTAACGATTCACCTTACTCTCGGATGAATCCCCACGAGTTGCCTGTCCCCCAAACTCTTGGGTGAACTCTCAACACTGGCTGTTCACCTTACTCTCGGATGAACCCCCATGAGTAACGATTTACCTTACTCTTGGATGAATCCCCACGAGTTGCCTGTCCACCAAACTCTCGGGTGAACTCTCAACACTGGCTGTTCACCTTACTCTCGGATGAACCCCCATGAGTAATGATTCACCTTACTCTCGGATGAATCCCCACGAGTTGCCTGTTTGCCATACTCTCGGACGAACTCCCCAGTCATTGTAACTTCGCCAAACTAATAACACCATGATGCATGCAATGCTAACACACAAACAACATGACAACCACATCCATCAACACCATTTAACAAAGGCTATCAACTTTGACCAATAAGCATCAAAAGTGATTCATCAACATCAATCCTGACCGTTAAGCATCAAGAATGATTTAATCAACAACATCGGTAACATTACGTCATTACCGATAACATCATCTTCTCATTAATTAATCTCTTTATTAAGTCTCTATTAATACGCTTTACCATATCATTGTCCTAGTTCATTAACTATCCTTAAGGTCGTATTTTATAATCTCTTATATGATACTTTTATTCCAAAAAGTGTGCTAAATCTCTAATTATTTAAAACAGTGAAGTTTTCTTGACTCTCAGGCCGTGCTAAACAGCGTCACTTTTCTCGTTTTTCCGACACGGGCGTGCTAATGAGAGCACGGGCGTGTTGGCTTTTACTGGGCAAAGAGCACGGGCGTGCCGATAATGAGCACGGGGGTGCTCAACGCTGTTATAGCGTCTCAATTCTGGGAACTTAGCAGTTTTCTAGATTTCAACACTCCAAATCAGTCCTAAGATTCTTGACTAATACATTGGCATTAATCTCACCCCTCATCAACATCTTTATATTTTATGCACATCAATTAGACTAATCCTAGTTTTAGGCTTAACGCTAACATCCATATGTCTTTTCTTAATGTAGATTTCACAGCAGTTCCAACATACCAACTCATACAATCATGGCATATCATCATCATCATAAACAAAATCATAAACGTCATGCCAAGATCTTACGAACCATTTAAACAATTAATAACATGTATAGACAACCATAACAACTTCATACAGCAATTAAGGCATATAGCACACAAATAAGGTCATGGGTTAACCCTCATCTTACGCTACCCTAGAACCTATATGTTATACTAATCCCTTCTTCTCATACCTGGCGTGACGATACTAGCCTATGAGCCAACCAGAACGAAGTCCACGCGTGACTCCTCCAAACGGGTTCAACAGGTTCAACGAGCTTTGATCAAGAGCGCCAAGGCAAAAGGATAAGTTAATTCCCAAACAAGAAAAGGACGAGAATTAACGCAAGGGTTATGCACATACCTTGATTAGATCCCTGGGGAACTAATATGCTAGTTGCCGTTCACAGCACTGGCACACGAACAATGAAGTCTGGTTTGATAGGGACAAAATGGTTCAACACTAAACCTAAAGGATTCAAAGAAAAAGATTAACAAGGTTGGTTACTTTACCTCAGAGTAACACTAAGCTAGCAGCTTTTCCCCAAACGCAACGAAGAACACCACAGGGATGTGTTCTTGACGAAGAGCACCCAAACAAGGATTGGAGAACGCTCAAGGATTCAATGGGAACCCAAGAGAAAGGTAAAAGACGGCTGTTTCTACCTTTAGGATTGACGGCTATGAGTTTTAGGTCGATCAAAAGAGGTATAAAAAGGATTGGGGCGAAACGGGCAGACCAAAAGAGCCCAAAACGCATTTCTGATGCGCGCGAAGAGCACGGGCGTGCTGAACACCTGGCACGGGTGTGCTGCACGGGAACACGGGCGTGCCACCCTGTTAAGATCACTAATCTGACTCGTTCTAAGGTTAACTACCCCAAAACACGTCCCTAAACGTCTAACGTAAGCAGAACAACATATAATATATATAACAGCAAGGATAACATATATAATAACACTTTATACCAAGCAGGCGAAAACTGGGGTGTTACAACCTCCCTCTCAATTTTTCTCTCAACTTGGACCTCATTCTCTTGTTCTAATTTCTCTCCCTCTTTCTTTACTTCATCTCTTTTCAATCTCAAATTTGTCTCTTGAATTTTATATTTAGACATTTTCTTCCAATATGCTTCAAAATTATCAATCTTTCTTTTCAATCTCTCCTCTTTTCTCTCAATATTTTTTTCACTCTTTTCCTTCCCATTTGGGCATTGATATTCCAAATGCCCCCATCCAAAACACATTAGGCTCCTCATATCTCTACTTCTAAGTTTAAGAGTTGGAGTAGAAGAAACATTGTAATATCTTTTGGACCTCTTTCTTTTAAGTTGTTGCTCGACCTTCATGGATTGGTGCACTAAGTCATTAAGCTTCACATAGTGTTGGAGCCCAACAATTTCTTGGATGTCTTGGTTTAGGCCATGGAGAAACCGAGCCAATGTTGCTTTTCTTCCTTCATCAATATTGGCTCTAATCAAAGCCATCTTGATTTCTTTGTAATACTCATCCACACTCTTAGTGCCTTAGGTTAACCTTTGCAATTGGTTGCAAAGATCCTTTTGATAGTGGGATGAAACATGTCTCTTCCTCACCATGGCTTTCATCTCACTCCAAGTATCAATAGTTTACTCCCCAAACCACCTTCTATCGTTTTGCACTCAATCCCATCAATTTCGTGCAGAATAGCTAAACTCTTAGGCAGCCACCTTCATCTTCTTTTGTTCACTATAGTGGTGACAAGAGAAGATTTGTTCTATTTTCATCTCTCAATCTAAGTACAACTCCGGATCATCATTTCCTTGGAAACTAGGCACTTTTATCATTTTCCTCACTAAATGTTTCACTCAAATTGGCTTTTTCCACACAATTGGCTTGTTTTGCGCTCTTGCCTTTTTCCACTCAAAGTCCTCTTTCAATATCCTTGGAAAAGAACTATATTAATTCAAGTAATGAGAAAAAGTAGTAAAACTTTGTGAAAAATCCACACAAGCTATCAATCAAGAGGTTCAAGGAAGAAAACTACTAAGACAAACTTAGAAATTTTAAAGACAAGCAAGAAAAGCTAAAGAAGAAAGCACACTCTCAAAGGAAAATTAAGAAGACAAAGACTCCAAAACTAGTGTTTAGGAATAGAATTTGAGCCAAAGATATGTCAGAAACATCAAGTAATACCAATTTTAAAGCTAGAAACATTTAGAATAGGGGTTTTGTGGCCTAATTTGAATTCTGCCAATTTTTTTTTTTTGTACATTTTATAATTGCAAATTGGTCCCTTTGTATTTTTCTGATTTCAATTTTTTTTTTTTTACTTTTTGGGATTCTTACTTTTGTAAAATAATTTTAGCCACAAAGTTTTTCTGAAAATTACAAAAAAGAACGCCCTAAACAGATTTTAAGTGAATCGCAAAGATCAAATAGCCTTTTGAAACATGAACATGATGAAGGCTGTTCTTGGGAAAAGTGCCCATAAATTAAATTCCCCCAAATTGATGTCTAGTTCATGCTTTAAGCTTAAAATTGATTGGTATACTTGATTCCACTTGTAGAGATCTTTCAATTAAGGTGTAGATTATCACTCTAATACCATTTCGTGAAATTAATCAAAATCAAAGTGGTTCAAACTCCAAGAACAAGATGAAAAATTCAATAAAATTTAAATATCTAAAACATGGAATATGATGAAAGGAAGCAACTTGAGCTATGAAACATCTTTTGGATGCTATAAATTACAAATCCTAATGGTCTAAAAACTCATTACAACACCACAAATGATCAAAATATGGGGTTGGGCGTGGGTTTCAATGTTAAAAATAGCTCAAAAATTGCAAACATTTCAACACCATCCAACTAGAAAAACTCAAACCAAAAAAAAGAATTAAGCTCAAGGAAGCTAGCTCTAGATACCACATGATATGATTCAAGTTTGAATCACCGAAATTGAGGATCTATCCAAGAGCTTGTTCTTAGTTTTATGCATGGAAACAAAAAGGAGAAGGTGGAAGAAGGAGCGGTTGTCACCCGAATATGATTAACAAAAGGAAACAACTAAGGAATTTAAATAACTAAACAAGAAACTTAAACAAATAATAATCAAAGTCCAGCAACTAAAAACAGAATGTAAATGACGCAAATGTAAAGAAGAACATAAAAGAAATTAAGCAAATGGAAGGGGAAGAAGATGAAGGGAAGGCGCCACAATGCTTCCATGGAGTTGAAAGATTGATAAGCAAGGAGGATTCACCACAGAGAGATTGAACTCTTTGATAAGAATCGAGCTAGTTCTTGTAACACCCCGATTTTCTTAATCTTTTAATTAATCAGTAATTAATTAATTGTATTTTATTTGAGGGTCTAGAAACTTTAATAAATTATTCCGAGGCCATAGTCACGCTCTACGCTATCGTAGGAAGCTATGGTTAAGTTTTGGGTCGAAAACTCAGACGGAGCCCGGTCTGCGTTTTTCCTTGACAGTAGTGCTTTACTACTATCGAGACCTAATTTGGACCCGCGAACGATACAGTTAGTCTTAGAATCACATTTCCTACACTTTAGAAAAAGTTCGTCCTGACGTTCGAAAATAAAAATAATATTATTATATGCAGGCCGATAATCGTTCTAGGAGACGATTCGAGTTGTCTTAGGGTTTTTCGAGAACCTTGAGCCAATGATTTTCATACCAGGGCTATGTTAAATCATTTGGGGACTCCTACAAATGTCGTGAGGATTTTCAAATTATCGGGACGCGAAATGACCAAATTGCCCTTGGTCTTTTTACTAAATTACCTTTTTACCCTTTTACCTTTCTTAACTCTTAAGAAAGCTTAAGAAAATATCTAAATTTTCATGATCACCCTCACTTTCTCTCTCTTATTTTCGAGCTCCCTCTCCCCTCTCTCATCTTCATCTTCTTCTTCTTCCTTCTTTCTTCTTCTTCTTCCTCCATTTCTCTTTTCTTCCTCCATTTTCACCTCCATTTTTCTCAAGCTTCCTCTTGGATTTTCAACCAAGTTTGTGAAGCAAAGTTGCTCCTCTCATCCTCCTCTATCACCTAGACGGTATAGATTTCATCTTTGAGCTCTCAATCTTTATTTTCTCCATTTATTTTCATGAATGTCAATTTCTAGATCTAAACTTCAAAAATCTCTAGAAAATTGTAGAAAAATCATTTCGAGACCAAACCAATTCCTATGAGCTAGTATCATCCCCTACTATCATAATCCAAGATCTTGTGATGAAATAAAATCTCTAGCCTATTTATCTTTTAGGGTCCGAATGGGAGGGTTTTTGGGGAAAAAAATGGGTTTTTGATCATTGTTCTTGATTCCTCATGTGTCATCCCTTAATCATGTAATCCAAGTGATTAGGAGGCCAAATCACACTCTCGCCTATTTTTCATGGTGAGGGCCGAAACCCTACTTTGATGGTTTAAGGGGTTTTGGTTCAAATCTTTGATAATTGATCATTGATTATGCATTAGGTATGCTTAAGGGTCATTGATCCAAGAGTTGGTAGAATTTCAATATCCCTAGCCTACTTAAGTAATTAAGGGCAGTAGCTAATCCTAGAGATTAGATAGATTATGGTTTCCTTATTTTAATTTCTGGTTGTGTTTTGTTGTATAGACTCGGACAGGATTCGAACATCCGACAGCGCACCCGACTGACAGTTGCGGAGTCGTAGCCGGAGCTGCTCGAGGAAATCACTAAGGTGGGGAGAAAGAACTCATATCGTCGGGAAGGCAAGCTAGTATAGAATATATATATCTGTGTAGGGAAACCCTAAAACCCTACTAGAGGTTGAGCCCTGGAAAAGTGCCTGGACCCTGGGTGTAGGTACTTTTGGGCTATCACCACTAAGTTGATGATATGACTATTGTAGTTTATTGAGGTTGATGTGTTGAATTGGTTATTTGATTATTTGTTGGTTTTATTTGTTGAACTGCCTACATGATGAATTATTGTTTGACTTTATGATGATAGCTGTACTGGTAGAATTACTGTCGTGATGATAATGTGATTTGATTGATTGAGTGTTGATGAGAGTATGGTGAGTGTTGACGTTGTTCGGGTTGATATCGTTGCGGTCCCGATCGTGGAGCTGTGGCTCGTAGACCCAAGGCGTCGTGATGTTGATGCTGATGTGATGTTGATGATGATGTGATGTTGATGTTGATGATTGATGTTGACGTTGATGTGATGCGATGTGTCGTGGTCGTGGACGAGTGTTTAGGCGTGAGGTTCCGATATCAACCTGCGATGGATGTTTGTTGCATTTTCATAACATTTCATACCACAGCATTTGGTCCCAAAGGGGGATGTCCAATTGGGGACGTTACGTAAAATCCCGAGGCGGGATATGATGTGATGTGATGTGATGTGATCCCGACGGGGATGTCCAATTGGGGACGTGATGTATCGGCCGACATGCATATAGGGAAGACAACATATACATAGGGATTAGTATCCCTCCCATAGGCTTATTCGAGAGAACGATGTTTGAGATGATTGTGATTGGTGACTTAAGAGATGGATGAGGTTGTGCTATATATGTTATCTGTGTTGTGTGGTGTATATATATATGCTGTACTGATGCCCCTCTCCCATATTGATGATATATGTTTCTTATCTCCTGCTATTTTTCTGTATCTGTTGCTCTTATTTTATGGGAAGACCCCGAGGAGGAACCAATTGCTAAAGAGCTGGACGGCATTCCTTACGAGCCTGACGCTGGAGGACGTGCCGCGGACCCTAGCCTCGAGAGGCTGGGCAATGATCGTGATTAGTCGGAGAGCTATCTCTCGGCCTACCTTTCATACTTTTATTTTGGTTTGTAAGAGTATACTCGTATGTATTACTGTATAACTGTAGCCCTACTGATGGGGCAATACTGTATGTGATATATTTCTTTATATTTTAAGCTGTGTACTCTGAAGCGTTGCGTGCCGTGTATTTGTCTGCTTCCGCGCTAAATTTTCCGCTTCGCTTCGTTTTAATAAGGCGCGCTAACGTTTATTATGCGATTAAGATTAGTTAATATCTTAGGTCCTACTGATGGGACGGCGGGTCGTCTCAGTTCTAATCCAAGAACTTGAAGAGGAGGAGCCAATGCTCAACTCACAAAATACCCAATTAGGATAAATTCTAATTTCATTCAAAGTTATCAAATGAGGTCATACAAGTCCTATTTATAGAAGCTAAGGAACATTCTAGGTTAAGGTGGCTGAGTAATTTCGTGGCCCATATAGCCCAAAATACAATTAAAAACAAAAACCAATTGCAAGCCTAAAAATGCCTTATTAAGTCAAATCTGTCCAGAACAGCGTTCCCAACTTCTAGCTAGGTTTTCATCATGATAGAGTCTAAATCAGGTTTTGAACTTCCAATGAAACTTGTATATTGTTCTCTTATCTTTCCAACTCATTACGAATCACATCAATCGGACATCTAGAACACAAGATATAACTAAAACTGTGAAGAAGGTTTTCTTTGGACTTGAATGAATTAAGTCAAGCCCGTCCAAAATTGTTTCCTCAACTCAGAGACCAATTTTCATCATGATAGAGGTCGAATGAGGTCTTTATGCTTGATATAACATTTGTAGATAATTCAGTTATATTTCCAAAGCATCAAAGATCATTGCAATCGGATATCCATAACTCAAGATATACCCAAAACAGTAAAGAGGATCACTTGGACTTGAAGAGTTTGAATTAGACTTGAATGGATTGACCTCCTCTTGTTGCAAAGTTCACTTGCCCCTCCTTTGCCTCCATCGAGTACTGACATCAGTGTTTCAATACAGGGTTGCCTGAGCTACCGAAAGCCAAGTCATGCTGAAAGATGCATATATGGTGAAGATGGCAAGTCGGTGGAGGTGGAAGCTATATAGGGCATTTTAGATTATTATTGTGTATTGGATTTTATTTGGATTTGAAAGACACTTTTGTTGTACCGTCATTTAGACAGAATTTGGTTTCGGTTTCTTATTTGGACAAATCAGGTTATTTATTTTCATTTGGAAACAATGGATTCAGTTTGTCTTTTAATTCAAATGTTGTTGGAACTGGTTCACTTAAGGCTTATGATAATCTATATTTGATTGACAATGTGGCTACTTATAGTGAATCCTTAAATGTGGAATCACGTGGTACTAAGCATAAATTTGATAATACAAGCTCAGGAGCATTATGGCATAAGCATCTAGGTCACATCTGTAAAAATAGAGTGGAGCGACTTGTGTCAGATGGGATCTTGGATTCCATTGACTTCATGAACTTTGATGTTTGTGTTGAATGCATTAAAGATAAACAGACCAAAACAAAGAAATTGGGTGCATATAGAGCTACGAACGTCTTAGAATTGATACATACGGACATTTGTGGGCCATTTCCTACACCTTTTTGGAATGGTCAACAATATTTTATATCATTCATAGATGATTACTCTAGGTATGCATACCTGTTCCTTATACATCAAAAGTCCCAATCATTGGATGCGTTCAAATCATTTAAGACTGAAGTTAAGAATCAACTCAACAAAATAATTAAGAATGTCAAATCTGACCGTGGTGGTGAACATTACGGCAGATATGACGGTTCAGGTGAACAACGTCCGGGACCTTTTGCCAAGTACCTAGAGAAATGTAGAATCGTCCCACAATACACCATGTCGGGGTCCCCTAGCATGAACGGTGTGGCTGAAAGACGAAACCGGACTCTTAAGGACATGGTAAGGAGTATGATTTGTCATTCTACCTTTCCAGAGTCACTCTGGGAGAGGCATTAAAGACTGCATCTTACATTCTAAATAGAGTGCCAACTAAGGCAGCTGCCAAAACACCTTATGAGCTTTGGATTGGGCGAAAGCCTAGTCTAAAACATTTTTATGTATGGGGATGTCCAATTGAGGCAAGACCTTATAGGCCAAATGAAAAAAAACTAGAATCCCGAATAGTGAGCAGTTATTTTATTGGCTATTCTGAAATATCCAGGGGCTATAAATTTTATGATCCCAAATTTAAGACAATTTTTGAGACGGTAACTGCCACGTTTTTTGAGGATATTGAGGTTGGGGGGAAGAATATAAGGTTAGAGACTGTCTTAGTGGAAGAATCAATGACAATTCCAGAACCGATTCATACATTTGCTTTTGATTAAGCAAGTTCGGAACCTCTACAAGACATTGTTGTTCAATCTCTCGTTCAAGATGATCTGGTTGTTAATGAAGAACAAACTCAAGATCCTCAAGAACCAGTGCTTCAGGAGCTAATACCTGTGCGGAGAACCACTAGAGAAAGGAGATGTGTTATTCCAAATGATTACATGGTATTTCTCCAGGAACATGAGGAAAATAATGGTATAATGGAAGAAGACCCAATCAACTTGTGTCATGCCATGCAAGATTCCAACTCAGAAAAGTGGATTGAAGCGATAAATGAGGAGTATAAGTCCATGCAAGGCAATAAGGTTTGGGAACTTGTCCCATTACCAGAAGTTGTGAAACCCATTGGTTGCAAATGGATATTTAAGACCAAGCGGGATTCCAAAGGTAATGTGGAGAGGTATAAGGCTCGTCTTGTGGCTAAAGGCTATACCCAAAAGGAAGGGATTGAATTTAAAGAGACTTTCTCTCCGGTTTCATCGAAAGACTCTTTTAGGTCAATCATGGCTCTTGTTGCACATTATGATTTGGAGCTCCATCAAATGGATGTCAAGACTGCGTTTCTCAATGGCAACATTGATCAGACAATCTATATGGTGAACCCAGAAAAATTTATGTCGGGAGACCCAAAGAATATGGTTTGCAAACTGACAAAATCCATCTATGGGTTAAAACGGGCGTCTCGTCAGTGGTACCACAAGTTTCATCAAGTAATTCTCTTATTTGGTTTCGAGACGAATGTTGTTGACGATTGTGTGTATCACAAATTTGGTGGGAGCAAGTACATTTTCTTGGTCATATATGTTGATGACATACTGCTTGCCACTAATGATATATGCATGTTGCATGAAACCAAGAGATTTTTATCAAGAAACTTCTAAATGAAAGATCTTTGTGACGCCTCCTTTGTATTAGGAATTCAGATACACCGGGACCGACCTCGGGGTACTCTTGGATTGTCACAAAGGGGCTATATCGAAAAGGTACTTAAAAGGTTTCGCATGCAGGAATGCAAACCGGAGGATACTCCAGTTGCTAAGAGAGACAAATTTAGTCTCAATCAGTGCCCAAAAGGAAACTTAAAAATTCAGGAAATGCAAAAGATCCCCTATGCATCAGCTGTGGGGAGTCTTATTTATGCTCAAGTATGCACGCGTTTGGACATAGCGTACATTGTTGGGATGTTAGGCAGATACTTAAGTAATCCAGGAACGGATCATTGGAAAGTAGCCAAAAGGATTATGAGGTATTTATAGAGAACAAAGGATTATATGCTCACATACAGGAGGTCACACCAATTGGAGATCACTGGGTATTTTGACTCTGATTTTGATGGATGCCAAGATAGTAGGAGACCACTTCAGGCTATATCTATCTGTTGGCTGGTGGTGCGGTTTCTTGGAAGAGTGCCCTGCAAACTCTTGTTCCTTCGTCCACCATAATAGAAAAATTTGTAGCATATTATGAGGCATCTAACCATGGGATTTGGCTGAGGAACTTTGTCACTGGGCTACGAATTATGGAAGGAATTGAAAGACCACTTAAGTTATATTGTGACAACAAATCAGTCGTCTTATATTCCAACAACAATAGGAGCTCGACCAAGTCAAAACACATTGACATCAAGTTCCTAGTTGTTAAGGAAAGGGTACAAAGTGGACAGATTTCCATAGAACACTTAGGGACAAACTTCATGATAGCGAATCCTCTTACGAAGGGTCTTCCACCCAAGGTCTTGTTAGGAATTTGCGTATTAAAAAACGAAAAACGCTAAATTCCCAAGAAAAAGGATCCATGCGAATGGTCATGACTCATGATGTAGTGTTTACCTCTTGTAGCGTAGCTTTACCGCGATCACTGCAAGGGAAGAACAGTCCTTCTCAATCGATCACAAGCACTACAAACAACGCTATCACCAGTACCACAATGGAGCAGCACCTCTACGTAGTCCAGGCGAACAAAACACCGTCGGAGAAAACGTCGTGCTAGTTGACGGCAAGGGTGAGGGGGCACAACCTACCAAGGTTGTGTGACGGCCACTAGGTTATGCGCAGTAAGCTCTCCTTAGCGCTTAAGTGACGTGCTTAGCATTATAAGCTGTCACCCACTTAACCTAACCTCATTGGGCTTGTACGCTACAGGTCCAATCTTATAATTAATATTATTAAATTATATTTAATAAATTAATTCATTCTCCGACTATTTGCTCTATGTGTGTGACCCTATAGGTTCTCAATAAATTGGCAATAATATTAAATTACATTTAATATTATAAACAATGAGCGGCATCTAGCAATACATCATTGTTATCCAATTAGTGAGAATATCGGTGATACGATATATACCTTACGGTAATCAAAATAACCATGTAGTAAATGTCCCTTCGTCCATATGTCTTAATTGAACACAAGGCATAAGCGTGTCATCCTTGTTAAGTTCAATTATTTGTTTCTCAATTCCCGAGTAGACGTGCAATCACAAATGGGCCCAATATCTCATATTGGCCCATTACAACATGGCCATGCATTTTCACGTCTCACTCTATTAAGAGGCCCATGACATTACTTCTGTTATGTAGGAGGGACGAATCATGTCTACATCACTCACATCCCTCAACATGATTCATTGTAGGCCCAATAACTATCTTTATGATCATCCTGTTACGGATAACGTTTGGTAGCATTAAAACTTACAACTCCTCCTGTAGGAATCGTAGTGAATTCAAGTCGAAGGACTACTTCACTTTGGTTACCATGAGAAGCGCTCATGACACTTACATAACTATTATGCAGCGTTCTCATAGTGGGTCAATCCAGTATAAATATTACTCTAATATTTATACCTATGTGAAGACTTGATATCTCATATCCATGACCCGTGAGATGTGGTCATCAGTCTACACACAGAATAGTCTCGATGTATTATTGTCTTCCTAATTAACAATAATACTTGACCACGGATATTTTAAGAATAGTATTTAAATTGTTCAATAGGGTCTTACGATCAAGTCATGCACTTGATGTTCTATCGAACTAAAATAACTATTCTAAGGACTACTTCGTTTAAACAATTAATAGTATAAACTGAAATGCCTAATATATGAATATATGTAAATCAAAGTCATGATACAAATGTAAATCTCAAAGAAGACTAATGGCCTCTAGGGCTTACACCAACAGGTCTTTCATGAGCACACTGCTCACATGGGTGTTTTATAGTTTGAGGAATCTTTGGTTTAGTGGGAGTTAGTCATTTATGTATTTTGTGTTCTATATTTGGTATTATGTATGCATACTTTTGTATTTGGATATTTTTTTCTGATCAGATATAAAGTTTGATATTCAGTTCATTATACTTTGTACAATAAGGTTATTGAATGATATCACTAAGGTAAAGTAGGACCAGTTGAAAATTGACTTGTATAGGCCACCTTTATGTGATTTTCATGCTACACATTTCGTGATGAGTCTATGTCATTTAGTTGTGTCAATATTAGTAATCATTGATGGGTTTAGCTATGATTGATATGATGAAAACCGCTTTGGTTCTATGTATTGATATAACTAATGGACGAAATTATTTGGATATGCCCAGGGTTTATAATGGCATTTTTTGAGCTCATAAAGTCTAACACATTTGTAAGGATACATATTTGACCAGTGGGATATTGTTAGATTTTTGGATCACATATGTAATGTTTAAATGTGGTAGGGCCATTATTTAATTAGCCAAAATTAAAGTGGTTTATTTAATATAAAGTTTATGGCTAAGGGCATAATTGTCATAAAAGTTATTGTGTAGATACTATAAGCAATATTCTAATTTGACGACGGGCCAAATTAGAAATATTGAAACTTATGATGCAACTGTCAGAAGTTACATAAAGAGGTTATGGTCCCCAATTTGCAGAGTAACTTACAGAAGAACAGTTTTCTGTTCTTATCTCTCTTCATCCCCATCAGAAGAGAAACCTGAAAAGGGAACCTAAGGCGCTATGCAGATGGAAGATCACACACCCACTTTCAATCTCATCACCTTCATTGATTCCCAACGGCAAATTCATGTACGCTTCCGCATTCTGTTTTCATCATGAATTGGTACGGGATTTTTGGTTATACATGGGTAGAAGCATATGGCTAGGCACAATTCTTGTTTGCTAGAAACCCAACACACACCTCCTTCCTATAGACATACTTACCATAATGGAAGCTGATGGAGGCAAAGGAGGGACAAGTCAATTTTGCAACAAAAGAAAATTAATCCATTCAAGTCCAAGAAAAACCATTCAAGTCCAAGTGATATGTGTTCTTATTTTGAATATATCTTGAGTTCTAGATGTCCGATTGAATTTATTTTTGATGCGTTAGAAAGATAATAGAATTATCTACAAGTTTTATTGGAAGCTCAAGACCTGATTCGGACTCTATCATGACGAAAACTGGCCTAGAAGTTAAGAGCGCTGTTCTGGATGGATTTGTTTTAATTAGGCATTAATTGGGCTTGTAATTGTTTTTAGCTTTAATTTTATAATGGGCTTCATGGTCCACAAAAATACTCACCTCCTTAACCTAGAATGTTTCTTATAGCTTCTACAAATAGGACTTGTATTACCTCATTTCATAATTTTTGAATGAAATTGGATTTTGCTCATCTTTGAGTGTGAGTGAGCTATGCTCCTCTTCAAGTTCTTGGATTAGAACTTGTTTGATTCTTATCAAAGAGTTCCATCTCTTTGTGGTGAATTCTCCTTGGCTTATCAATCTTCCATTTCCATGGAAGCTTTGTGGCGGCTTCCCTTCATCTACTTCCTCTTCCACTTTCTATTTTGCTTATGTTCTTTTTAATTTATATTTACGTCATTTAGTTTCTGCACCTTTCATTTCAGTTCTGCCCTCTATTATTTAATTAGTGTTCTTTACCTATTTTGTTCATCTTTTAGTGCTTTATTTTCAATTCCTAGTCTATATCCTTCATATGCATTCGGGTGTCCAAGAACATATTTTTCTTCCCCAATTCTTCTCATCATTTTTACATAAGAACTAAGAACAAGCTTTTGGATAGATCCTCAATTTCGGTGATTCAAACTTGGATCATATAAAAAAAAAAACATGATATGATGCAAGTTTGAATCACCGAAATTGAGGATCTATCGAAGAGCCTATTCTTAAATCTTATGTAAAAATGATAAGAAAAATTGGGGAAGAAAAAGATGTTCTCGGACATTCGAATGCATATGAAGGATATAGGCTAGGAATTGAAAATAAGCATTAAAAGATGAACAAAATATGTAAAGAACGCTAATTAAATAAAAGAGGGCAGAACTGAAATGAAAGGTGTAGAAATTAAATGACGTAAATATAAATTACAAAGAACATAAGCAAAATAGAAAGTGGAAGAGGAAGAAGATGAAGGGAAGGCGCCACAAAGCTTCCATGGAAATGGAAGATTGATAAGCCAAGTAGGATTCACCACAAAGAGATGGAACTCTTTGATAAGAATCAAACAAGTTCTAATCCAAGAACTTGAAGAGGAGCATAGCTCACTCACACTCAAAGATGAGCAAAATCCAATTTCATTCAAAAATTATGAAATGAGGTAATACAAGTCCTATTTGTAGAAGCTAAGAAACATTCTAGATTAAGGAGGTGAGTATTTTCGTGGACCATGAAGCCCATTATACAATTAAAGCTAAAAACAATTACAAGCCCACTTAATGCCTAATTAAAACAAATCTGTCCAGAACAGCGCTCTCAACTTCTAGCCCAGTTTTCGTCATGATAGAGTCCGAATCAGGTCTTGAGCTTCAAATAAAACTTGTAGATAATTCTATTATCTTTCCAACTCATCAATAATCAATTCAATCGGACATCTAGAACTCAAGATATATTCAAAATAAGAACACAGATCACTTGGACTTGAATGGTTTTTCTTAGACTTGAATGGATTAATCTTCTTTTATTGCAAAATTGACTTGTCCCACCTTGGCCACCATCATTCCACCCTTCTTAGAGGAAATTCGACCTCGAATTTATTCTCTTCATACCTTTTATTATTATTGTGTGCACATACCCAATCCTCCGGGGTCAAACACAAATCTAAAGAACCCATCACATGTAACTTTTACATTTGAGGAATTTTCATCTTTGATGCAAGACTCTTCAATTTGGCCTAGGCTAGTAAGGTAAAAAGCAACAAGCTTAGGCCTTAAAGATTTTACACCATCATTTAAGAAAAGTTCATGCAAATCTAATGTCCAATTGCCTTGATGCATGACTCTTCAATGTGGCATAAAGGAGAAATATAAGATGAAGGAGCCAAAGTAGAATAATCCCAACATTTGAAACCACACACCAATTTAGAGGAAGGTACTAAAGTAGTAGGATGTCATGTCTTCAATTCTTTTAAGCCGTGAGGAACTTGTAACTTTGGAAGCTCAAATTTAATTTTAATTGATGTCTTGCATTCCTCTTTTGGATTACTTTCTTCCGCCTCACTCTCTTTTCTTTTCTCTACTTTGATCTCGCTTTCTTGTTTTTCTTTTTCTCGGATTTTCTCTCTTCTCACATGCTCTCAATATCTTCAAAATTAGAAGCCTTCTTTCTCATTCTCTCCTCTTTTCTCAACCTCCTTTCACATTCCTTATCCTCATTTTCATAGCTTCTATTCCTTCTTTCTTTTTCAAACTTCTTATCTTCCCTCTCATGATCTCTATATTTTCTCTCCTTGCCTCTACACCTCTCTCCTTCATGACTTATTCTATCTTTTTTCCTCAACTTCTTTTCATACCCTTCATGCATCTTTTGGGTCCAATCACCAAGCTTATACTTCTCGAGTGATTTCACAACACATCCACGCTCATAGTCCAAATCTCTAGAACCAAATCTCATCATGTTGCAAAGAAAATAAGTTAGAAGAAAAAGAAATAGTGTTAAGGACCTCCCCACACACCTAAGTGTTTACACTCTTAGATTTGCACTCGTGTTTCACTCAAAACAAGGTTTTTCTGTAATGTTCACTCTTGCCTTTTACCACTCCAGTTCTCTTTCAATGTCCTTGAAAAAGAACTTCACTGATTCAAGTAATGAAAACAAGTACCAAAACTTTGTGAAAATCCGGCAATCAATCAAGAGGTTCAAGGAAGAAACTACTAAGAAAAAACTTAGAAATTTAAAGACAATTAAGAAAAGCTAAAGAAGAAAGCACACTCTATAAGGAAAATTAAGAAGACAAAGACTTTAAGATTAGTGTTCTGAAATAGAATTTGAGCCAAAGATATGTCCAAAACATCAAGTAATACCAATTTTAAGGCTAGAAACACTTAGAATAGGGGTTTTGTGACCTAATTTGAATTCTGCCAATTTTTTTTTTTTTGTACTTTTTATAATTGCAGATTGTTCCCTTTGTATTTCTATGAATCCGATTTTTTTTTAACTTTTTGGGATCCTTACTTTTGTAAAAAAAAATACTTTTACAACAAAGTTGCTGAAAATTAAAGAAACGCCCCAAGCAGATTTTAATTGAATCACAAAGATCAAATACGCTTTTGAAGCATAAACATGATGAACAAGGGGCTGTGTTCTTGGGAAGTGTGTCCAGAAATTAAATTCCCTCAAATTGATGTCTAGTTCATGCTTTAAACTTAAAATTGATTGGTATACTTGATTCCACTTGTAGAGGCTTTAGCTACCCTTGCCTGAAAACGCAAGAGACCAAGAAAAGGAATATCACATGTAGTGCTAGCTTCCCCTTATGCGCCCATGCTTACTACTAAAATATAACAAAAACAACACGACTTGGAATCCCCATTTCAGGAATATGAATTAGATTCTAAGTCGGAGAATGCCCATTTTTCAATCAAAGTGTAGATTATCACTCTAACACCATTTCGTGAAATTCATCAAGATCAAAGTGGCTCAAACTCCAAGAACAAGAAGAAAAATTCAAAAATCTAAAACATGGAATATGAGGAAAGGAAGCAACTTGAGCTATGAAACATCTTTTAGATGCTATGAATTACAAACCCCAATGGTCTAACAATTCATTACAACACAAATGATCAAAATATGGGGTTGGGCGTAGGTTTCAAGGTAAAATTGCAAAAGTTTCAACACAAACCAACTAGCAAACTCAAACTAAAAAAGAAATAATTAAGCTCAAGGAAGCTAGCTCTAGATACCACATGATATGATTCAAGTTTGAATCTCCAAAATTGAGGATCTATCCAAGAGCTTGTTCTTAGTTCTTATGTAAAAATGATGAGAAGAATTGGGGAAAAAGAAGATGTTCTTGGACACCCGAATGCATATGAAGGATATATAGGCTAGGAATTGAAAATAAACAACTAAAAGATGAACAAAATAAGTAAAGCACTCTAATTAAATAAAAGAGGGCAAAACTGACATGAAAGGTGCAGAAATTAAATCACGTAAATATAAATTAAAAAGAACATAAGCAAAAGAGAAAATGGAAGAGGACGAAGATGAAGGGAAGGCGCCACAAAGCTTCCATGGAAACGGAAGATTGATAAGCCAAGGAGAATTCAACACAAAGAGATGGAACTCTTTGATAAGAATCAAACAAGTTCTAATCCAAGAACTTGAAGAGGAGCATAACTCACTCACACTTAAAGATGAGCAAAATCCAATTTCATTCAAAAATCATGAAATGAGGTAATACAAGTCCTATTTGTAGAATATAAGGAACATTCTAGGTTAAGGAGGTGGGTATTTTCGTGGACCATGAAGCTCATTATACAATTAAAGCTAAAAACAATTAAAAGCCTCAATTAATGCGTAATTAAAACAAACTCGTTCAGAACAGTACTCTCAACTTCTAGCCCAGTTTTCGTAATGATAGAGTTTGAATCCGGTCTTGAACTTCAAATAAAACTTGTAAATAATTCTCTTATCTTTCCAACGCATCACGAATCACTTCAATCGGACATCTAGAACGTAAGATATAGACAAAATAAGAACAAAGATCACTTGGACTTGAATGATTTTTCTTGGACTTGAATGGATTAATCTTCTTTTGTTGCAAAATTGACTTGTCCCTCCTTTGCCTCCATCAGAAGCATATTATTGGAATCCTTCATATTGAAACTTAGATGCAAGAGTTTTATGTAGATCAACTTAAATGCACACCCATAGAAACCTTGCCCTATCAACAATAAGTTTCTCATTTTACATTTTCTCTTTTTGTACGTATTATTATTAATTGTGGCAGTACTTTGAAGAGTAGTGCCAATCCTCCACAAAAAAGGCTTCCTATAGTATTCGATGGATAAAGTTGACACCTTAATTTAGAGTGCAATCTTCCTAGCTGGTCCTTTGAGAGTATAAATTTTGGCCTCCTTCTTTGAATTATCAAGTAATAATCAACAATCATACAAGGATCCTTGTCACAAAAAGACTTACAGTAATCCATGTTATCATCCTTTTTTGTTATAAAGTCGTTATGTTTCTAGTTAATGGTTCCATATCTCTTGCTGCGCGCTTTCCACAACGTTCAAAATCTCGCCATAAAAACTTGATACCAATACACCTCCTAACAAGTTAACAATAATGAATGTTTCCATGGTATGCAAAGTTCCATTCTATCTTCCGTGGAAATTTCAACTTTTGTATAGAGTAACTTAAATCTTACCTTTTCCTCGTCGATCTCCTCATCAGAATTAACTTGCATATCATTGTCATATCTGTTGTCCTCATTTGAGACCTCATCATACAAGTTATTGTGTAAATCATAGCTTGAGACATTAGCACCTCCATTCAAACAAAAAATATTTTATGATATATAAACTCTATTGGAGTTCGTTACGTCCCTCGCCTTCTGCACCACAGGGTTTGGTTCGTGTCTGACAAACATGTCTGTTTTAAATCAGAATATGGGTCAAGGATCAGCATGATCCGCCCATGTTGGATGACCTAACTGCTAAACAAACACCACATAATGACCTCGTTAATGTTACCCTAACACTATAAAAAAAGGGGAAGCCTTTCGAATGTACAGATTCTTCGTTACACTTACAAGTTGCATATCCCTCTCGGTTGAGTAGCAATATACTTTTTGGGGATATACCCGTGTTCTCCTCCACGCCATATTTAGATTTTTTTCATGTTCCATAATAGTTAATCATTTTCCTCTCTAGCTAGTATCTTACTCCCTTGATAAAAGTTCTTCGCTAATGTAAAAACTTTTATGAGAAAAATCATCTTCGTCCAATTTTAGTAACATTGACTAAAAATTTATTTTTTTACTAAACTTACGAAATTAAAATTAGAATTTAATTGACATGCAAAATAAAAGATCTTTACATTAACACCCACTAATATTTTAACATATCAGTGTTTATAATTATTTCTCTCTTTTATTATTAAAATAAGACCAGGATGACAAAATAGAGGATGTGAAAGTGGATATCACTTTAATTTAATTATTAAAATTATTAAAACTAACCCCATCATATTTTTCTACTACTAGTATTATTTATTTATTATTTATTGCACTATAGCTGACGCACTTCAAGAGTACTACTATTTTTACCTTTCATTTTTTGGATCTAGGGTTTCTCTTTCTTACATCTTTCCCTTCAAATTCATCATAGAAAATCTTTGTATTTATCGTCTAAACTCTAGCTAGCACCACCAAAAATCATCGTGTTTCTGACACGATAAAATAACCATTCGTCGGAGACCCAATCGGAGAATCATGATTGCAATAGTTAGGGTTCTTGTATTCTTTGCGTTCCCAAATATCTGTTGCCATCATCACCTTCAACAATGGATCTAAAACAAAAGACCCTAAATATTTTTTTTCATTTATATATATTTCATTGTTATTAATGCAAAAATCAGTTGAATCTTAAAGCATTGTTACACGGAATCTTGTTGAAATTACAAAGACTTGTTTTCTTGTTCTGAAGGGAAAACTTTTAGCAGTTTATAAATAGGCATATAAGTTACAAGACAACTTTTAAATTGTAAGGATCAAAATCCAAATCAGTAAAATTGTGGAGATTGATATCCCAAAAAATAAACTATAGGAACAACAACTCAAATGGATAAAAACCATAGATAACAAAATCTTCTTTAAACTTGTTACTAATATATAAGAGTAATTACTTTTATTTGATTTCCAGAAAAAATATATTATGAGCTAATATGTAATTGTTTTCGGTGAATGGGAAATTAGTGCATAAGAAATACGAACTTAGCATGCAACCACTACCTTTATTAAAAAAAATGAATAAAAAATGAAAAATAGTACATACAAACTTACACATGTAATCATAAAAAATAGTTGTATGGCACTCAAAAATATAATGGAGAAAAGTTTGTATTACGTTATTGTATATTTTTGGTATTAGAGTTTCCACCTTTTTTCAATTGCCTTCCACTCTACTATCAATATAAGAAGATGGTGGAAATTGGATGGTAGAAACTAGATGTCTATAACTCGCGGGACATTTTAAACTTCACTAATCTAATTTCTCATACTTTTGAAGCCCGTTTGATATCTTTTGTCTTTTTTATCTCAATATTGTGTAATCAAAACTCTGTTGCTTCTAAAAAAAATGGTGTTCTGAAAACTTTGTGGTGTCGTCGTATTTATAGGCCAAGTAATGAATCGTAGGAAAGAATTAATCATACCATCAAATCTTTCCTAATATTTTTCTTACAATTTTGTCTTCATTGAATAATATTTCTTTAATCAATTGAGTATAAATTTATTCTTAAATCTTTCCTTATCACTCATTTTGTTTTTCTCTTATCTAATCACAATTTTAATGATGAATAGAATAGTGATTTTAAGACATGATATTACTAAAAATTAGCACACATCTAACCTAAAAATTGCTAACTACTCTTGTTATTCATTTTAATTTCATTATCTCTAAATCTCAAATTTAGTCTTTTATTTACAATGAGATTTGGTTGAGATATTATTCAATCATATTTTTTTCATTTATTGTCATAAATTCAATTAAATAATTATCTAATCATTTCCTAGGGAATAAGAAACACATATCATAAATAAAGTGCCATTAATCTAGTAACCCTAATGGGTTAATGAAGTTTTAGACCTAACAATAAATTATTTTGGGCTCTAAGGACTTACTTTAGGCTACAAACCCTATTTTTTATAACCCTAAATAAAAGGAAGACCCGAACAAAATTACATGCTGGTAACACCTTATATCACTTTGAACATCGTGAATAACCCCAACAATAGTACTATCCAAAGGAGGACCAACATGACCATCACAACCTAGATATCACCCGTAACACCTTGGAGTTATGAGGCTTACGGTTGCACACCACCAAGTCTTGGTTCCCATCTCCACCCCTATGGTCATTAACAGAACTCATCATAGTGGCGTTGACATGAACAACACTCACCTAGGAACTGAGCATCATAGTATCATGATTGGACGAAGACACTACCTCTTTTGGGAGACATTGACATGTGCAGGCTACATAACCCGATTATGGCCACTAATATTTTTAAGACTAGAAACTTATGTTTGATGGTCCCACAACCATATTAGAATGTCCTTCTTGGACACTTGTCCCATAGTTTTTCTATGACCAACTTGTTCAGTTTTTGTAATAGAAGAAACCTATTGGCCTTTACCATTCATACCTTTATTGCAATGCCACTGAATATTAGTCACTGCCATGGTGTCAGCCACCTCCACCGCTCATTGATCAATATTAGACTTATTAGTTAGAATAGAGGACATACCTCCTTCCTATAGACATACTTAACACAATGGAAGCATATCATATGGAATCCTTCATATTGAAACTTAGATACAAGAGTCTTATGAAGATCAAACTAATTCAATGCACAACCTTATAAACCTTGCCCTATCAATAATAAGTTTTTCATTTTACACTTTCTCTTTTTGTTTTAACGTATTATTATAATCTTGGAAGTACGTTGAAGAGTAATGTCAATCCTCCATAAAGGAGGCTTCCTATAGTATTTGATGGATAAACTTGACACCTTAATTTATAGTGTAATCATTCTAGCTGGTCCTTTGAGAGGATAAATTTGGGTCTCCATCTTTGAATTACCAAGTGATAATCAACGATCGTCCCAAGGATCCTTGTCACAAAAAATAATCCACCTTATCATCCTTTCTTATTAAAAAGTCGTTATATTTCTAGTTAATGATTTCCATATGTCTTGTTGGTTTCTACAACGTCCAAAGTCTCGCCTTAAAAAACTTGATAACAATACACCTCCTCAACAAGTTAACAATAATGAACGTTTTCTTGGTATATGCAAAGTTCCATTATTTCTTCCATGGAAATTTCAACTTTTGGGTAGAGTAACTTAAATCTTACCTTTTCCTCGTCGTATGCCTCATCCGAATCAACTTGCATATCACTATCACATCTATTCTCCTCATTTCAGTCCTCATCATACAAGTGATTGTTTAAATCATAGGTTGAGACATTAGCACCACCATTCAAACAAAAATTATTGTATGATATATAAATTGTATTGGAGTTCGTTGCGTCTACCGCCTTCTGCACCAAAGGGTTCGGTTCATGTCTCGCTAACATACCTATTCTGAATCGGAATATGAGTTAAGTCTCAACATGATCCACCTATGTTGGATGACCTAATTGCTAAACAAACACCACATAACGTCCCCTTTAATGTTACCCTAACATTATAAAAAAAGCAGAAGCCTTTCAAATATGCAAATTCCTCCTTACACTTACAAGTTGTATATCCCTTTCAATTGGGCATTGATAACTCTTTTTATAAAGAGTTATTTGTACATTTTTCACTTGTGTTTTTGTGGTCTTTGAGTATTTTGAGTTTATATTTTTAGTATTTTAGTGTGATTTTGTGTAAAGTGTGTTTTATAAGAGTTTTTCGTGAGTTTTAATGTTTTGGTATCTTTTAGAACTGTTTTCGATGATTAACTAAGAGTTTTCTGTGCAGGGCAGTTTTTGGAGAATCAAGCGCTGAACTGGAGACGTTGCTCTAAGATTTGCTGTAGCAATCGCAGCTGAAGCTAGTTTGGAAAAAGGACAAAAGTTCAAAACATTCTCTTACATGATGAGGTGTCCTTCGCTGATTAGGGCAATGACTTACACGTGAGGCTAGTATTTAGTGCATTGGACTTAAGCAATTGGACCAAGGACACTTTTACTAGCCAACTTTTAGCCCAAAAAGGATGAGAGAGGAAAGGGCCTTGAGATAATTCTAAAAAAAACCCTAAATAAGGGACAGCCAAGGAGAGATAAGGGAGAGATATCATCTTCCTTACTGGAGAAGGACAGAAGTTGCGCCCCTCTCTCTCTCTCCTCCATTGTAATGGCTTCTTCTTCCATTTCTTATTTTCGTTTTTGTTTTTGTAAGCTCAATATGAGCTAAACCTCTTGTAGCTATGGGATGTTGAACTTGTAATGGATTTCTAGTGAATGTTCTATTATGCCTTGGTATTGCATTTTCTATAAATCTGATTTGGTTGTGTTTTAATTGAGCTTGATCGCCTTAGTTAGAACTTGAGCTCACAGTTGCTTGGAAAAGCTAAGTGTAGCAGAACTGTTTTATAGATAAGTATAAAATCATTAATTGGAAAATTATGATGAAGAGTGATTTAGGAATGAACATTCTAACTCTTAGGCTAGCTGGAAGGAGCTTAAGTGAGGCGTGAATGTAACTAATATGGACCTAGGAATAGGAGACGTTTAGAGAAGTTCATCTCAGAACTGTTGGAAAACAAACTTCATTTCCTGGAGCCAAATCGCCGTAGCATTGTAAATGCATAACTGAACTAAACTGAAGTTGCAAGGGACACTTCCCCATAGCTGTTTTACTCATTCTGTTAACAAATCCGTTTTTATATATTGCTCTAGCATTTATTTTTACCAAAACTGTCCTGGATACACTCACACAAATTATTTGTTACTCTTTGTTAATCTTGATTAATAGAGCCATTAATTCAAACTTGGTATTTGATTCACCATATAATCCTCGTGTGAACGATCTCACTTACACTTTATTACTTGTTAAAAGATTGCGTATACTTGCACAAGCACATCAACCATTTTTATAGCGACAAGTTTTTGACGCCGTTGCCGGGGATTGTAATGGTGTTTAATTAACAAGTTTTAAATTGATAATTGTGTTTTGTTGTAGCTAGCATCAGGTACTTAAAACTGTATGCACAGGCAGAGCACAGCTATTACTGAAGCAACTAGTAATATCTCTGAGATGGCTAATGATGATCAAATTGATAGCATGGCTCTGGCCTATGACAGCACTGCTGCCATCAGGAACTATTCCATGTTTGATCCTGGAACCATGAACTCATGTATTGTGAGGCCTAACATTATTCCAAATCATTTTGAGTTGAAGCCTGTGATGTTCCAAATGCTGCAACTTGTGGGGCAATTTAGTGGGTCACCTCAAGAAGACCCATATCAGCACCTGAAACAGTTTTTGGAAGTGGCTAACAATTTTAAAAATCCTGGTGTCATTGATGATGCATTTAGGCTGATGTTGTTCCCTTATTCTTTGAAAGATCGAGCCAAGGCTTAGTTTAATTCTTTGGAGCCAAACTCAGCGGAATCATGGAATAGAATGGGTAAAAAATTCTTGACCAAATACTCCCCACCTATCAAGAAAGCTAGAATGAGGAATGGCATCACTTCTTTCAAACAAATTGATGATGAATCCTTGTTTGAGGCTTGGAAAAGATTCAAAGAACTGTTGCGGAAATGTCCACACCATGGGCTAGCAGTTTGTATTCAAATGGAAACCTTCTATAGTGGATTGTTACCACCCTCAAGACAAATGTTGGATGCATCTTCGGGTGGTGCTTTATTGAGAAAATCCTACAATGAAGCCTATGATTTGATTGAGACTGTTGCAGCTAATAGCTACTAATGGTCCACTACAAGGATCAATTCAACCAAAAATATTGCTGGAGCTCATGATTTAAATGAAGTTTCTATCCTATCATCTCAGATAGCCTATCTTACTCATATGCTGAAAAATGTCACCACTGCATATCCAGGTGCTACAGCATCTCCAGTAGCAATGACAGAACCAGTAACTGATGTGCAAAATGTTTCTCAAATGAGTTCCCTCTTTTGTACCTATTGTGAAGGAGGTCATTTGTATGAGGAGTGTCCGAGCAACCCAGTTTCAGAGAATTATGTTGGGAATAACAACATGGGTGACAACCCTTACTCAAATGCCTACAATCCATGGTCGGAGCAACAACCAAATTTCTCATGGAGTAACAATGCAGCGACAAGCAGTTTTAATGGTCCTACCAGGCCCACCTATCCACCAGAGTACCATCTTCAAATAGCTCAGCCCCAACAAATGTTGCAGCAAGCTAATCCCCAACAGATGCGGCAGCAAGCTGAACCAGCAAATGAGAAAATTTCACTTGAGGCTGTGCTTAAAGCCTTTATGGAAGAAACAAAGGCTCAAATTCAAAGTCAAGGGGAGGGCATAAGAAACTTAGAGAATCAACTAGGGCAATTGGCTAGTGCGCTGAGTTCTAGGCCAAGTGGATCATTGCCTAGTACAACAGAAACAGCAAATCCACCAAGTCCTAATGGGAATGAGCATTGTAACGCCATACATCTCAAAAATGGGAAGGAAATCTCTGCATTAGCAAGGAAAAATAAAGATAACGAGGGTAAAGGCGATGATCTTGAAGCTGAAATTGATTCGGAGAAAATTGCTACAAATAATGCTGGATCTTCCACACACTCTACAGCAGCAACAACGCAGCAGCAAAATGTGGCAGCATCCCCCACAAGTTTTGTCGAATAGTCATGGCATAAGCTGGTACTCGAGAGGCCCCCACCACCTTTTCCCCAAAGATTGAAGAAATCTATCCAAAACAAGCAATGTGGCAAGCTGATTAATGCTTTGAAGTACTTTGATAAGGGGATGCAAGAATGTTTCTCTGTGCATTCATTTGACACCATGGTGGAGAAACAATTTGTGAAAAAGCAAACTGCTATGACTGATGGTGTAATCCAAATTGAAAATGATGATTCATATGATGAAGAAATTGCTGAGTTAGTTGAAAGCAAGCAAATACAACCTAGATGGGCCGGGAAATTTGAATCATTGGAGGTAACTGTGCAAACTTTCAAAAATAATTTGTCATTAGTGGATCAACCACCTGTTCTTGAACTGAAACAGCCCCCAGCCCATCTGAATTGTGTGTATTTGGGGGAGCTTGAAACCATACCGGTGATCAACTCTATTTTTCTAAATTCTAATGCACCAATGACAATGATCTTCAATGATAAAAATAAGCTGAAACTCACCAGAACTGTTACTGGGTGGAGAATTCGCATGGATTACAAGGGAAAGAGAAAAAGGTGGCTAAAACTGGAGAAAATGAGTCTTCTACTCCAATCAAGATGAATGATCTAGCCTCAGGGGAAGCACCAAGAAAAGCTCCAGCAAATGTGCTCAGAATTGCAGATTGCTGCAGCATGCTGCAACAATCCAATCAGGACTTTCCTTTTGCTTTATTCCTCTCATGCTCAGTTTTACTTATTTCCCAGTTTATCATTTTCCATGTTATTGCACTGTGGTCCTTAGAATCTATCAGTTTGTTAGTTTGTTTATTTTTAGTTATGTGTGGGTCAACTGACTTTGACCCCAACTATTTTCTGTTTGTACTTAGTGTCCTTTGTGTTTGACCCCACCATGTGCACAACCATCCCCATCATGGGGTTTTGTTTAATTTAACTTGTCCATTCTAACATTTCACAAGTGCATCTCTCTGGCAATTTTAACTTGATTGTTTTCTTTCGGGCTTGTGATTGGATTTAATTGTTTGAAGCTCGAGGCACATGCTGTAGCAATTCTGATCTACCTTGTGAGCTTTTGGGCCAAAAGAGTTTTATCCTTTTTTCTGTGTGAATACCATTCTTATGCATAATTCTCTAATTTTGCCTTGCTGCTTTCATACTTGCACACATCTCTGCTTCACACACTTTTGCTAGAGGCACATTTTGTTTTCATGAGCCTAGTATTGCCTAAATAGCCTACCCTTGGATACTACCTTTGTGTGAACCCCTTTGAGCCTGCAAGCCCTTTGTTTCTAATGAACCCACATTACAAGCCATATCCTGAAAAACCAATGTCCTAACTAGTTGGAGTGGCTGATGTTCTTCATGTGTTTACATGCTGTAATATAAGTTTGGGGGTGCTCGAGGGCTACCATGGTTTTAAGTTTGGGGGTGCTATGCAGCTGTTATGTGACAAAATATCAGAAATTGAACTGTTGCTGGTAAAAAGCAATGGTTTGCAAAAAAAAAAAAAAGAACAAGAAGAAGAAAGGAAAACAGCTGAGCAGTTGCAAGGAAAAATGCTGAAATGTTGCAACAACTACTCTAAGGGTAAAAAGGAGGAAACAGAGTTCACAAACAAAATGCAAAAGATCAAAAAGTCCTCCCTAACTAGTGTAAGCTGGACCATGAAAGAAATAGTTGTGAAGCAGCAAAAAGAGGAAGCATACCTAAGCTCCATCTAGTGTAGCCACCTTCCCAGAACTGTTCCTACCTGAACCCAAGCCTCATTGCATCCAAATAAAGTCCTCTAGCAGTGTGCAGTTTTGATTGTGAGTGGTGTGTTTAGAAGCTTGTCAAGGTCATGTTTGAGTGTGCATTTAAATGATGATTGAGAGTACCTATCTTAGCTTGAGAAGAGAGGAAGAATACACTGCTATGAGAGTTTAGTCCTGTAGCATGTTTCTGAGAGTTGAAAATGAGGACAGCCATGAATGCTTGCTTGATTAAACTTCATGATTGTTGATGCATTGTCAAGTATGCCTTGTGAAGAAATTGGTTTGCAAAGAAGAAAGTTTTGTGTTTGAGCTAATTTGAGCACATGTGTCGAGGTTTAGAAAAATTTGTGTCTTTTCTTTTTAGTTTCTTTTGTTTCCATTACTTGAGGACAAGCAATGATTTAAGTTTGGGGGTGTGATAACTCTTTTTATGAAGAGTTATTTGTACCTTTTTCACTTGTATTTTTTTGGTCTTTGAGTATTTTGAGTTTATGTTTTTAGTATTTTAGTGTAATTTTGTGTAAAGTGTGTTTTATAAGAGTTCTTTGTAAGTTTTAATGTTTTGGTGTCTTTTAGAACTGTTTTCGGTGATTAAGTGAGAGTTTTCTGTGCAGGGCAGTTTTTGGAGAATCAGGCGCTAAACTGGAGATGTTGCTCTAGAATTTGCTGTAGCAATCGTAGCTGAAGCTGGTTTGGAAAAAGGACAAAAGTTCAAAACATTCTCTTACATGATGAGGTGTCCTTCGCTGATTAGGGCAGTGACTTACACGTGGGGCTAGTATTTAGTGTATTGGACTTAAGCAATTGGGCCAAGGACACTTTTACTAGCCAACTTTTAGCCCAAAAAGGATGAGAGAGGAAAGGACCTTGAGATAATTCTAAAAAAAACCCTAAATAAGGGACAGCCAAGGAGAGGTAAGGGAGAGACATCATCTTCCTTACTGGAGAAGGATAGCAGCTGCGCCCCTCTTTCTCTCTTCTCCATTGTAATGGCTTCCTCTTCCATTTCTTATTTTTCTCTTATTTTTTGAAAGCTCAATATGAGCTAAACCTCTTGTAGCTATAGGATGTTGAACTTGTAATGGATTTCTAGTGAATGTTATGTTATGTTTTGCTATTGCATTTTCTATAAATCTGATTTGGTTGTGTTTTAATTGAGCTTGATCACCTTAGTTAGAGCTTGATCACCGTCGGAGCAATTTCATTCTCCTGGCATCCATTAAAAGCTTTTCTCAATCTACGATACGGGTGATCAGGTGTGAGAAATCTTCGATGCCCAAGGTAAACTGTCTTCCTTCCATGTTGTAGTTGATGGTAGCATGTGCCTTCTTCACATACAGGGCATGCTTTATGCCCCTTAACACTATATCCGGACAAGTTCCTGTATACTGGAAAGTCATTGATGGTGCAAAATAACATGGCATGCATCTTGAAAGTCTTATTGCAATACCCGTCAAACAGATCAACGCCTTCCACCCACAACTTTCTCAAGTCTTCAATCAAGGGACTTAGATAAACATCTAAGTCATTTCCTGGTTGTTTTGGGCCCGAAATCATCATAGATAACATAATGTATTTGCGCTTCATGCACAACCAAGGAGGTAGGTTATAAATTACCAGGAGAACAGGCCATGAACTATGAATACTACTTAAGGTGCCATACGGATTCATGCCATCGGTAGCAAGTCCAAGCCTAAGGTTTCTTTTCTCATCGGCGAAATCCGGAAATAAGCTATCAATTCTCTTCCATTGCAAAGAATCAACCGGATGGCGAAGCTGTCCATCACATTTTCTCTCATCTGCATGCCGCCTAATGTTTTTTGCGTCATTTAGATTAGCGAACAATCGCTTGAACCTTGGAATTATTGGAAGATACCATAACACCTTCGCAGGAGGACCCTTTGTGATCACATCACATTTTGAATCACCATCGTTCACTTTGTAGCGTGATACCCCACACCTTGGACACTCGTGCATCTTTTCAAAGTCATTCCTGTACAATATGCAATCATTAGGACATGCATGTATTTTCTTATACTCCATACCCATCGGACACAATATCTTCTTCGCCTCATAGTTACGGTTCGGCAATGTGTTACCTTCTGGAAGCATGTCTTTCAACAACTCAAGCAATTCGGTGAAGCTTTTATCACTCCACCCATTTCTCGCCTTCACAACTACCAATCTTAACACCGCTGACAACCATGTGAAATTAGAGCACCCAGGATACAAAGGCTTATCTGCATCACTGCACAAAGTACCATACACATTTGCTCATTGAAATGACTCTTGTCCAATATCGCGGATCATGTCCTCTAGTCGATCGTCCATATCTACGTCATCAACCTCCTCTCTTTGGGACACACTTGGTTTGTCTAACAATTCACCATGCCATATCCATCTTGTATAACTCTTACATATCCCTTCACAAATAAGATGCTCTCGTATTTTCTCAGCTTCCAATCGTCTCTTATTCAAACAATTAACACAAGGACAATAAACCTTCCATTACTATCGGGAACATTTCTTTTAGCAAATTCTAAAAACTCTTCCACTCCATTCTCATACTCATGACTTATGCATCATGCATCGATCCAATTACGATCCATAACTACAACAACACCAACTTCACTTAGTCCAAGATCTTCAACTCCTTTTTATCACAGGTTATGGCCCTATCCCATTCGAGAAGAAACTTCTTCAACACTCAGTTAACAATTAGTCCTTAACTTTCATGCTCATACTTAAGACCAAGCGGGATTCCAAAGGTAATGTGGAGAGGTATAAGGCTCGTCTTGTGGCTAAAGGCTATACCCAAAAGGAAGGGATTGAATTTAAAGAGACTTTCTCTCCGGTTTCATCGAAAGACTCTTTTAGGATAATCATGGCTCTTGTTGCACATTATGATTTGGAGCTCCATCAAATGGATGTCAAGACTGCGTTTCTCAATGGCAACATTGATCAGACAATCTATATGGTGCACCCAGAAAACTTTATGTCGGGAGACCCAAAGAATATGGTTTGCAAACTGACAAAATCCATCTATGGGTTAAAACAGGCGTCTCGTCAGTGGTACCACAAGTTTCATCAAGTAATTCTCTTATTTGGTTTCGAGACGAATGTTGTTGACGATTGTGTGTATCACAAATTTGGTGGGAGCAAGTACATTTTCTTGGTCATATATGTTGATGACATACTGCTTGCCACTAATGATATATGCATGTTGCATGAAACCAAGAGATTTTTATCAAGAAACTTCTAAATGAAAGATCTTTGTGACGCCTCCTTTGTATTAGGAATTCAGATACACCGGGACCGACCTCGGGGTACTCTTGGATTGTCACAAAGGGGCTATATCGAAAAGGTACTTAAAAGGTTTCGCATGCAGGAATGCAAACCGGAGGATACTCCAGTTGCTAAGAGAGACAAATTTAGTCTCAATCAGTGCCCAAAAGGAAACTTAGAAATTCAGGAAATGCAAAAGATCCCCTATGCATCAGCTGTGGGGAGTCTTATGTATGCTCAAGTATGTACGCGTTTGGACATAGCGTACATTGTTGGGATGTTAGGCAGATACTTAAGTAATCCGGGAATGGATCATTGGAAAGTAGCCAAAAGGGTTATGAGGTATTTATAGAGAACAAAGGATTATATGCTCACATACAGGAGGTCACACCAATTGGAGATCACTGGGTATTTTGACTCTGATTTTGATGGATGCCAAGATAGTAGGAGACCACTTCAGGCTATATCTATCTGTTGGCTGGTGGTGCGGTTTCTTGGCAGAGTGCCCTGCAAACTCTTGTTCCTTCGTCCACCATAATAGCAAAATTTGTAGCATATTATGAGGCATCTAACCATGGGATTTGGCTGAGGAACTTTGTCACTGGGCTACGAATTATGGAAGGAATTGAAAGACCACTTAAGTTATATTGTGACAACAAATCAGCCGTCTTATATTCCAACAACAATAGGAGCTCGACCAAGTCAAAACACATTGACATCAAGTTCCTAGTTGTTAAGGAAAGGGTACAAAGTGGACAGATTTCCATAGAACACTTAGGGACAAACTTCATGATAGCGAATCCTCTTACGAAGGGTCTTCCACCCAAGGTCTTGTTAGGAATTTGCGTATTAAAAAACGAAAAACGCTAAATTCCCAAGAAAAAGGATCCATGCGAATGGTCATGACTCATGATGTAGTGTTTATCTCTTGTAGCGTAGCTTTACCTCGATCACTGCAAGGGAAGAACAGTCCTCTCAATCGATCACAAGCACTACAAACAACGCTATCACCAGTACCACAATGGAGCAGCACCTCTACGTAGTCCAGGCGAACAAAACACCGTCGGAGAAAACGTCGTGCTAGTTGACGGCAAGGGTGAGGGGGCACAACCTACCAAGGTTGTGTGACGGCCACTAGGTTATGCGCAGTAAGCTCTCCTTAGCGCTTAAGTGACGTGCTTAGCATTATAAGCTGTCACCCACTTAATCTAACCTCATTGGGCTTGTACGCTACAGGTCCAATCTTATAATTAATATTATTAAATTATATTTAATAAATTAATTCATTCTCCGACTATTTGCTCTATGTATGTGACCCTATAGGTTCTCAATAAATTGGCAATAATATTAAATTACATTTAATATTATAAACAATGAGGGGCATCTAGCAATACATCATTGTTACCCAATTAGTGAGAATATCGGTGATACGATATATACCTTACGGTAACCAAAATAACCATGTAGTAAATATCCCTTCGTCCATATGTCTTAATTGAACACAAGGCATAAGCGTGTCATCCTTGTTAAGTTCAATTATTTGTTTCTCAATTCCCGAGTAGACGTGCAATCGCAAATGGGCCCAATATCTCATATTGGCCCATTACAACATGGCCATGCATTTTCACGTCTCACTCTATTAAGAGGCCCATGACATTACTTCTGTTATGTAGGAGGGACGAATCATGTCTACATCACTCACATCCCTCAACATGATTCATTGTAGGCCCAATAACTATCTTTATGATCATCCTGTTACAGATAACGTTTGGTAGAATTAAAACTTACAACTCCTCCTGTAGGAATCGTAGTGAATTCAAGTCGAAGGACTACTTCACTTTGGTTACCATGAGAAGCGCTCATGACACTTACATAACTATTATGCAGCGTTCTCATAGTGGGTCAATCCAGTATAAATATTACTCTAATATTTATACCTATGTGAAGACTTGATATCTCATATCCATGACCCGTGAGATGTGGTCATCAGTCTACCCACAGAATAGTCTCGATGTATTATTGTCGTCCTAATTAACAATAATACTTGACTACGGATATTTTAAGAATAGTATTTAAATTGTTCAATAGGGTCTTATGATCAAGTCATGCACTTGATGTTCTATCGAACTGAAATAACTCTTCTAAGGACTTTACTTCGTTTAAACAATTAATAGTATAAACTGAAATGCCTAATATATGAATATATGTAAATCAAAGTCATGATACAAATGTAAATCTCAAAGAAGACTAATGGCCTCTAGGGCTTACACCAACAGGTCTTTCACGAGCACACTGCTCACATGGGTGTTTTACAGTTTGAGGAATCTTTGGTTTAGTGGGAGTTAGTCATTTATGTATTTTGTATTCTATATTTGGTATTATGTATGCATACTTTTGTATTTGGATAATTTTCTGATCAGATATAAAGTTTGATATTCAGTTCATTATACTTTGTACAATAAAGTTATTGAATGATATCACTAAGGTAAAGTAGGACCAGTTGAAAATTGACTTGTATAGGCCACCTTTATGTGATTTTCATGCTACACATTTCGTGATGAGTCTATGTCATTTAGTTGTGTCAATATTAGTAATCATTGATGGGTTTAGTTATGATTGATATGATGAAAACCGCTTTGGTTCTATGTATCGATATAACTAATGGACGAAATTATTTGGATATGCCCAGGGTTTATAATGGCATTTTTTGAGCTCATAAAGTCTAACACATTTGTAAGGATATATATATGTGACCAGTGGGATATTGTTAGATTTTTGGATCACATATGTAATGTTTAAATATTGTAGGGCCATTATTTAATTAGCCAAAATTAAAGTGGTTTATTTAATATAAAGTTTATGGCTAAGGGCATAATTGTCATAAAAATTATTGTGTAGATACTATAAGCAATATTCTAATTTGACGACGGGCCAAATTAGAAATATTGAAACTTATGATGCAACTGTCAGAAGTTACATAAAGAGGTTATGGTCCCCAATTTGCAGAGTAACTTATAGAAGAACAGTTTTCTGTTCTTATCTCTCTTCATCCCCATCAGAAGAGAAACCTGAAAAGGGAACCTAAGGCGCTATGCAGATGGAAGATCACACACCCACTTTCACTCTCATCACCTTCATTGATTCCCAACGGCAAATACATGTACGCTTCCGCATTCTGTTTTCATCATGAATTGGTACGGGGTTTTTGGTTATACATGGGTAGAAGCATATGGTTAGGCACAATTCTTGTTTTCTAGAAACCCAACACACACCTCCTTCCTATAGACATACTTACCATAATGGAAGCTGATGGAGGCAAAGGAGGGACAAGTCAATTTTGCAACAAAAGAAAATTAATCCATTCAAGTCCAAGAAAAACCATTCAAGTCCAAGTGATGTGTGTTCTTATTTTGAATATATTTTGAGTTCTAGATGTCTGATTGAATTTATTTTTGATGCGTTGGAAAGATAATAGAATTATCTACAAGTTTTATTGGAAGCTCAAGACCTGATTCGGACTCTATCATGACGAAAACTGGGCTAGAAGTTGAGAGCGCTGTTCTGGATGGATTTGTTTTAATTAGGCATTAATTGGGCTTGTAATTGTTTTTAGCTTTAATTTTATAATGGGCTTCATGGTCCACGAAAATACTCACCTCCTTAACCTAGAATGTTTCTTAGCTTCTACAAATAGGACTTGTATTACCTCATTTCATAATTTTTGAATGAAATTGGATTTTGCTCATCTTTGAGTGTGAGTGAGCTATGCTCCTCTTCAAGTTCTTGGATTAGAACTTGTTTGATTCTTATCAAAGAGTTCCATCTCTTTGTGGTGAATCCTCCCTGGCTTATCAATCTTCCATTTCCATGGAAGCTTTGTGGCGGCTTCCCTTCATCTTCTTCCTCTTCCACTTTCTATTTTGCTTATGTTCTTTTTAATTTATATTTACGTCATTTAATTTCTGCACCTTTCATTTCAGTTCTGCCCTCTATTATTTAATTAGCGTTCTTTACCTATTTTGTTCATCTTTTAGTGCTTTATTTTCAATTCCTAGTCTATATCCTTCATATGCATTCGGGTGTCCAAGAACATATTTTTCTTCCCCAATTCTTCTCATTAGTTTTACATAAGAACTAAGAACAAGCTTTTGGATAGATCCTCAATTTCGGTGATTCAAACTTGGATCATATAAAAAAACATGATATGATGCAAGTTTGAATCATCGAAATTGAGGATCTATCGAAGAGCCTATTCTTAAATCTTATGTAAAAATGATAAGAAGAATTGGGGAAGAAAAAGATGTTCTCGGACACCCGAATGCATATGAAGGATATAGACAAGGAATTGAAAATAAGCATTAAAAGATGAACAAAATATGTAAAGAACGTTAATTAAATAAAAGAGGGCAGAACTGAAATGAAAGATGCAGAAATTAAATGACGTAAATATAAATTACAAAGAACATAAGCAAAATAGAAAGTGGAAGAGGAAGAAGATGAAGGGAAGGCGCCACAAAGCTTCCATGGAAATGGAAGATTGATAAGCCAAGTAGGATTCACCACAAAGAGATGGAACTCTTTGATAAGAATCAAACAAGTTCTAATCCAAGAACTTGATGAGGAGCATAGCTCACTTACACTCAAAGATGAGCAAAATCCAATTTCATTCAAAAATTATGAAATGAGGTAATACAAGTCCTATTTGTAGAAGCTAAGAAACATTCTAGGTTAAGGAGGTGAGTATTTTCGTGGACCATGAAGCCCATTATACAATTAAAGCTAAAAACAATTACAAGCCCACTTAATCCTAATTAAAACAAATCTGTCCAGAACAGCGCTCTCAACTTCTAGCCCAGTTTTCGTCATGATAGAGTCCGAATCAGGTCTTGAGCTTCAAATAAAACTTGTAGATAATTCTATTATCTTTCCAACTCATCAATAATCAATTCAATCGGACATCTAGAACTCAAGATATATTCAAAATAAGAACACAGATCACTTGGACTTGAATGATTTTTCTTAGACTTGAATGGATTAATCTTCTTTTGTTGCAAAATTGACTTGTCCCACCTTGGCCACCATCATTCCACCCTTCTTAGAGGAAATTCGACCTCGAATTTATTCTCTTCATACCTTTTATTATTATTGTGTGCACATACCCAATCCTCCGGGGTCATACACAAATCTAAAGAACTCATCACATGTAACTTTTACATTTGAGGAATTTTCATCTTTGATGCAAGACTCTTCAATTTGGCCTAGGCTAGTAAGGCAAAAAGCAACAAGCTTGGCCTTAAAGATTTTCCACCATCATTTAAGAAAAGTCCATGCAAATCTAATGTCCAATTGCCTTGATGCATGACTCTTCAATGTGGCATAAAGGAGAAATATTAGATGAAGGAACCAAAGTAGAATAATCCCAACATTTGAAACCACACACCAATTTAGAGGAAGGTACTAAAGTAGTAGGATGTCATGTCTTCAATTCTTTTAAGCCGTGAGGAACTTGTAACTTTGGAAGCTCAAATTTAATTTTAATTGATGTCTTGCATTCCTCTTTTGGATTACTTTCTTCCGCCTCAGTCTCTTTTCTTTTCCCAACTTTGATCTCGCTTTCTTGTTTTTCTTTTTCTCGGATTTTCTCTCTTCTCACATGCTCCCAATATCTTTCAAAATTAGAAGCCTTCTTTCTCATTCTCTCCTCTTTTCTCAACCTCCTTTCACATTCCTTATCCTCATTTTCATAGCTTCTATTCCTTCTTTCTTTTTCAAACTTCTTATCTTCCCTCTCATGATCTCTATATTTTCTCTCCTTGCCTCTACACCTCTCTCCTTCATGACTTATTCTATCTTTTTCCCTCAACTTCTTTTCATACCCTTCATGCATCTTTCGGGTCCAATCACCAAGCTTATACTTCTCGAGTGATTTCGCAACACATCCACACTCATAGTCCAAATCTCTAGAACCAAATCTCATCATGTTGCAAAGAAAATAAGTTAGAAGAAGAAGAAATAGTGTTAAGGACCTCCCCACACACCTAAGTGTTTACACTCTTAGATTTGCACTCGTGTTTCACTCAAAACAAGGTTTTTCTGTAATGTTCACTCTTGCCTTTTACCACTCCAGTTCTCTTTCAATGTCCTTGAAAAAGAACTTCACTGATTCAAGTAATGAAAACAAGTACCAAAACTTTGTGAAAATCCGGCAATCAATCAAGAGGTTCAAGGAAGAAACTACTAAGAAAAAACTTAGAAATTTAAAGACAATTAAGAAAAGCTAAAGAAGAAAGCACACTCTATAAGGAAAATTAAGAAGACAAAGACTTTAAGATTATTGTTCTGAAATAGAATTTGAGCCAAAGATATGTCCAAAACATCAAGTAATACCAATTTTAAGGCTAGAAACACTTAGAATAGGGGTTTTGTGACCTAATTTGAATTCTGCCAATTTTTTTTTGTACTTTTTATAATTGCAGATTGTTCCCTTTGTATTTTTATGAATCCGATTTTTTTTTAACTTTTTGGGATCCTTACTTTTGTAAAAAAAATACTTTTACCACAAAGTTGCTGAAAATTAAAGAAACGCCCCAAGCAGATTTTAATTGAATCACAAAGATCAAATACGCTTTTGAAGCATAAACATGATGAACAAGGGGCTGTGTTCTTGGGAAGTGTGTCCAGAAATTAAATTCCCTCAAATTGATGTCTAGTTCATGCTTTAAACTTAAAATTGATTGGTATACTTGATTCCATTTGTAGAGGCCTTTCAATCAAAGTGTAGATTATCACTCTAACACCATTTCCTGAAATTCATCACGATCAAAGTGGCTCAAACTCCAAGAACAAGAAGAAAAATTCAAAAATCTAAAACATGGAATATGAGGAAAGGAAGCAACTTGAGCTATGAAACATCTTTTAGATGCTATGAATTACAAACCCCAATGGTCTAACAACTCATTACAACACAAATGATCAAAATATGGGGTTGGGCGTAGGTTTCAAGGTAAAATTGCAAAAGTTTCAACACAAACCAACTAGCAAAACTCAAACTAAAAAAGAAATTAAGCTCAAGGAAGCTAGCTCTAGATATCACATGATATGATTCAAGTTTGAATCTCCAAAATTGAGGATCTATCCAAGAGCTTGTTCTTAGTTCTTATGTAAAAATGATGAGAAGAATTGGGGAAAAAGAAGATGTTCTTGGACACCCGAATGCATATGAAGGATATAGGCTAGGAATTGAAAATAAAAAACTAAAAGATGAACAAAATAAGTAAAGCACGCTAATTAAATAAAAGAGGGCAAAACTGACATGAAAGGTGCAGAAATTAAATGACGTAAATATAAATTAAAAAGAACATAAGCAAAAGAGAAAATGGAAGAGGACGAAGATGAAGGGAAGGCGCCGCAAAGCTTCCATGGAAACGGAAGATTGATAAGCCAAGGAGAATTCACACAAATAGATGGAACTCTTTGATAAGAATCAAACAAGTTCTAATCCAAGAACTTGAAGAGGAGCATAACTCACTCACACTTAAAGATGAGCAAAATCCAATTTCATTCAAAAATCATGAAATGAGGTAATACAAGTCCTATTTGTAGAATATAAGGAACATTCTAGGTTAAGGAGGTGGGTATTTTCGTGGACCATGAAGCTCATTATACAATTAAAGCTAAAAACAATTAAAAGCCTCAATTAATGCCTAATTAAAACAAATCCGTTCAGAACAGCACTCTCAACTTCTAGCCCAGTTTTCGTAATGATAGAGTTTGAATCCGGTCTTGAACTTCAAATAAAACTTGTAAATAATTCTCTTATCTTTCCAACGCATCACGAATCACTTCAATCGGACATCTAGAACGTAAGATATAGACAAAATAAGAACACAGATCACTTGGACTTGAATGATTTTTCTTGGACTTGAATGGATTAATCTTCTTTTGTTGCAAAATTGACTTGTCCCTCCTTTGCCTCCATCAGAAGCATATTATTGGAATCCTTCATATTGAAACTTAGATGCAAGAGTTTTATGTAGATCAACTTAAATGCACACCCACAGAAACCTTGCCCTATCAACAATAAGTTTCTCATTTTACATTTTCTCTTTTTGTACGTATTATTATTATATAATTGTGGCAGTACTTTGAAGAGTAGTGCCAATCCTCCACAAAAAAGGCTTCCTATAGTATTCGATGGATAAAGTTGACACCTTAATTTAGAGTGCAATCTTCCTAGCTGGTCCTTTGAGAGTATAAATTTTGGCCTCCTTCTTTGAATTATCAAGTAATAATCAACAATCATACAAGGATCCTTGTCACAAAAAGACTTACAGTAATCCATGTTATCATCCTTTTTTGTTATAAAGTCGTTATGTTTCAAGTTAATGGTTCCATATCTCTTGCTGCGCGCTTTCCACAACGTTCAAAATCTCGCCTTAAAAACTTGATACCAATACTCCTCCTAACAAGTTAACAATAATGAATGTTTCCATGGTATGCAAAGTTCCATTCTATCATCCGTGGAAATTTCAACTTTTGGATAGAGTAACTTAAATCTTACCTTTTCCTCGTCGATCTCCTCATCAGAATTTACTTGCATATCATTGTCATATCTGTTGTCCTCATTTGAGACCTCATCATACAAGTTATTGTGTAAATCATAGCTTGAGACATTAGCACCTCCATTCAAACAAAAAATATTTTATGATATATAAACTCTATTGGAGTTCGTTACGTCCCTCGCCTTCTGCACCACAGGGTTTGGTTTGTGTCTGACTAACATGTCTATTTTAAATCAGAATATGGGTCAAGGATCAGCATGATCCACCCATGTTGGATGACCTAACTGCTAAACAAACACCACGTAATGACCTTGTTAATGTTACCCTAACACTATAAAAAAAGGGGAAGCCTTTCGAATGTACAGATTCTTCGTTACACTTACAAGTTGCATATCCCTCTCGGTTGAGTAGCAATATACTTTTTGGGGATATACCCGTGTTCTCCTCCACGCCATATTTAGATTTTTTTCATGTTCCATAATAGTTAATCATTTTCCTCTCTAGCTAGTATCTTCCTCCCTTGATAAAAGTTCTTCGCTGATGTAAAAACTTTTATGAGAAAAATCATCTTAGTCCAATTTTAGTAACATTGACTAAAAATTTATTTTTCTACTAAACTTACGAAATTAAAATTAGAATTTAATTGACATGCAGAATAAAAGATCTTTACATTAACACCCACTAATATTTTAACATATCAGTGTTTATAATTATTTCTCTCTTTTATTATTAAAATAAGACCAAGATGACAAAATAGAGGATGTGAAAGTGGATATCACTTTAATTTAATTATTAAAATTATTAAAACTAACCCCATCATATTTTTCTACTACTAGTATTATTTATTTACTATTTATTGCACAATAGCTGACGCATTTCAAGAGTACTACTATTTTTACCTTTCATTTTTTGGATCTAGGGTTTCTCTTTCTTACATCTTTCTCTTCAAATTCATCATAGAAAATCTTTGCATTTATCATCTAAACTCTAGCTAGCACCACCAAAAATCATCGTGTTTCTGACACGATAAAATAACCATTCGTCGGAGACCCAATCGGAGAATCATGATTGCAATAGTTAGGGTTCTTGTATTCTTTGCGTTCCCAAATATCTGTTGCCATCATCACCTTCAACAATGGATCTAAAACAAAAGACCCTAAATATTTTTTTTCATTTATATATATTTCATTGTTATTAATGCAAAAATCAGTTGAATCTTAAAGCATTGTTACACGGAATCTTGTTGAAATTACAAAGACTTGTTTTCTTGTTCTGAAGGGAAAACTTTTAGCAGTTTATAAATAGGCGTATAAGTTACAAGACAACTTTTAAATTGTAAGGATCAAAATCCAAATCAGTAAAATCGTGGAGATTGATATCCCAAAAAATAAACTATAGGAACAGCAACTCAAATGGATAAAAACCATAGATAACAAAATCTTCTTTAAACTTGTTACTAATATATAAGAGTAATTACTTTTATTTGATTTCCAGAAAAAAAAATATTATGAGCTAATATGTAATTGTTTTCGGTGAATGGGAAATTAGTGCATAATAAATACGAACTTAGCATGCAACCACTACCTTTATTAAAAAAATGAATAAAAAATGAAAAATAGTACATACAAACTTACACATGTAATCATAAAAAATAGTTGTATGGCACTCAAAAATATAATGGAGAAAAGTTTGTATTACGTTATTGTATATTTTTGGTATTAGAGTTTCCACCTTTTTTCAATTGCCTTCCACTCTACTATCAATATAAGAAGATGGTGGAAATTGGATGGTAGAAACTAGATGTCTATAACTCGCGGGACATTTTAAACTTCACTAATCTAATTTCTCATACTTTTGAAGCCCGTTTGATATCTTTTGTCTTTTTTATCTCATTATTGTGTAATCAAAACTCTGTTGTTTCTAAAAAAAAATGGTGTTCTGAAAACTTTGTGGTGTCGTCGTATTTATAGGCCAAGTAATGAATCGTAGGAAGAATTAATCATACCATCAAATCTTTCCTAATATTTTTCTTACAATTTTGTCTTCATTGAATAATATTTCTTTAATCAATTGAGTATAATTTATTCTTAAATCTTTCCTTATCACTCATTTTGTTTTTCTCTTATCTAATCACAATTTTAATGATGAATAGAATAGTGATTTTAAGACATGATATTACTAAAAATTAGCACACATATAACCTAAAAATTGCTAACTACTCTTGTTATTCATTTTAATTTCATTATCTCTAAATCTCAAATTTAGTCTTTTATTTACAATGAGATTTGGTTGAGATATTATTCAATCATATTTTTTTCATTTATTGTCACAAATTCAATTAAATAATTATCTAATCATTTCCTAGGGAATAAGAAACACATATCATAAATAAAGTGCAATTAATCTAGTAACCCTAATGGGTTAATGAAGTTTTAGACCTAACAATAAATTATTTTGGGCTCTAATTAAGGACTTACTTTAGGCTACAAACCCTATTTTTTATAACCCTAAATAAAAGGAAGACCCGAACAAAATTAAATGCTGGTAACACCTTATATCACTTTGAACATCGTGAATAACCCCAACAATAGTACTATCCAAAGGAGGACCACCATGACCATCACAACCTAGATATCACCCGTAACACCTTGGAGTTATGAGGCTTACGGTTGCACACCACCAAGTCTTGGTTCCCATCTCCACCCCTATGGTCATTAACAGAACTCATCATAGTGGCGTTAACATGAACAACACTCACCGAGGAACTGAGCATCATAGTATCATGATTGGACGAAGACACTACCTCTTTTGGGAGACATTGACATGTGCAGGCTACATAACCCGATTATGGCCACTAATATTTTTAAGACTAGAAACTTATGTTTGATGGTCCCACAACCATATTAGAATGTCCTTCTTGGACACTTGTCCCATAGTTTTTCTATGACCAACTTGTTCAGTTTTTGTAATAGAAGAAACCTATTGGCCTTTACCATTCATACCTTTATTGCAATGCCACTGAATATTAGTCATTGCCATGGTGTTAGCCACCTCCACCGCTCATTGATCAATATTAGACTTATTAGTTAGAATAGAGAACATACCTCCTTCCTATAGACATACTTAACACAATGGAAGCATATTATATGGAATCCTTCATATTGAAACTTAGATACAAGAGTCTTATGAAGATCAAACTAATTCAATGCACACCCATATAAACCTTGCCCTATCAATAATAAGTTTTTCATTTTACACTTTCTCTTTTTGTTTTAACGTATTATTATAATCTTGGAAGTACGTTGAAGAGTAACGTCAATCCTCCATAAAGGAGGCTTCCTATAGTATTTGATGGATAAACTTGACACCCTAATTTAGAGTGTAATCATCCGAGCTGGTCCTTTGAGAGGATAACTTTGGGTCTCCATCTTTGAATTACCAAGTGATAATCAACGATCGTCCCAAGGATCCTTGTCACAAAAAATAATCCATCTTATCATCCTTTCTTATTAAAAAGTCGTTATATTTCTAGTTAATGATTTCCATATGTCTTGTTGGTTTCTACAACGTCCAAAGTCTCGCCTTAAAAAACTTGATAACAATACACCTCCTCAACAAGTTTTTAACAATAATGAACGTTTTCTTGGTATGCAAAGTTCCATTATTTCTTCCTTGGAAATTTCAACTTTTGGGTAGAGTAACTTAAATCTTACCTTCTCCTCGTCGAATGCGTCATCCGAATCAACTTGCATATCACTATCACATGTGATTGTTTAAATCATAGCTTGAGACATTAGCACCACCCACCATTCAAACAAAAATTATTGTGTGATATATAAATTGTATTGGAGTTCGTTGCGTCCACCGCCTTCTGCACCATAGGGTTCGGTTCATGTCTCGCTAACATATCTATTCTGAATCGGATGAGTTAAGTCTCAACATGATCCACCTATGTTGGATGACCTAATTGCTAAACAAACACCACATAACGTCCCCTTTAATGTTACCCTAACATTATAAAAAAAGCAGAAGCCTTTCAAATATGCAAATTCGTCCTTACACTTACAAGTTGTATATCCCTTTCAATTGGGCATTGATAACTCTTTTTATGAAGAATTATTTGTACCTTTTGCACTTGTATTTTTGTGGTCTTTGAGTATTTTGAGTTAATATTTTTAGTATTTTAGCGTGATTTTGTGTAAAGTGTGTTTTATAAGAGTCTTTTGTGAGTTTTAATGTTTTGGTGTCTTTTAAAACTGTTTTCGATGATTAAATGAGAGTTTTCTGTACAGGGCAGTTTTTGGAGAATCAGGCGCTAAACTGGAGACGCTGCTCTCGGACTTGCTGTAGCAATCGTAGCTGAAGCTGGTTTGGAAAAAGGACAAAAGTTCAAAACATTCTCTTACATGATGAGGTGTCCTTCGCTGATTAGGGCAGCGACTTACATGTGAGGCTAGTATTTAGTGCATTGGACTTAAGGAATTGGGCCAAGGACACTTTTACTAGCCAACTTTTAGCCCAAAAAGGATGAGAGAGGAAAGGATCTCGAGATAATTCTAAAAAAAAAACCCTAAATAAGGGACAGCCAAGGAGAGATAAGGGAGAGACATCATCTTCCTTATTGGAGAAGGACAAAAGTTGCGCCCCTCTCTCTCTCTCCTCCATTGTAATGGCTTCTTCTTCCATTTCTTATTTTTGTCTTTGTTTTTGTAAGCTCAATATGAGCTAAACCTCTTGTAGCTATGGGATGTTGAACTTGTAATGGATTTTTAGTGAATGTTATGTTATGCTTTAATTACTATTGCATTTTCTATAAATCTGATTTGGTTGTGTTTTAATTGAGCTTGATCGCCTTAGATAGAACTTGAGCTCACGGCTGCTTGGAAAAACTAAGTGTAGCAGTACTGTTTTATAGATAAGAGTAAAATCATTAATTAGAAAATTATTATGAAGAGTGATTTAGGAATGAACATTCTAACTCTTAGGCTAGTTGGAACGAGCTTAAGTGAGGCGTGAATGTAACTAATATGGACCTAGGAATAGGAGACGTTTAGTGAAGTTCATCTCAGAACTGTTGGAAAACAAACTTTCATTTCCTGGAGCCAAATTGTCGTAGCAATATTGTAAACGCATAACTGAACTAGATTGAAGTTGCAAGGGACACTTCCCCGTAGCTGTTTTACTCATTCTGCTAACAAATCCGTTTTTATTGCTCTAGCATTTATTTTTACCAACTGTCCTGGATACACACACACAAATTATTTGTTACTTTTGTTAATCTTGATTAATAGAGCCATTAATTCAAACTTGGTACTTGATTCACCATATAATTCTCGTGGGAACGATCTCACTTACACTTTATTACTTGTTAAACGATTGTGTATACCTGCACAAGCACATCAACCATTTTTATAGCGACAAGTTTTTGGCGCCGTTGTCGGGGATTGTAATGGTGTTTAATTAACAAGTTTTAAATTGATAGTTCTATTAGTTGAGATAAATTATCATCTTTGAGGTGTTTTGTTGTAGCATCAGGTACTTAAAACTGTATGTACAGGCAGAGCACAGCTGTTACTGAAGCAACTAGTAATATCTCTGAGATGGTTAATGATGATCAAATTGATAGCATGGCTCTGGCCTATGACAGCACTACTGCCATCAGGAGCTATGCCATGTTTGATCCTGGAACCATGAACTCATGCATTGTGAGCCTAACATTATTCCAAATCATTTTGAGTTGAAGCCTGTGATGTTCCAAATGCTGCAACTTGTGGGGCAATTCAGTGGGTCACCTCAAGAAGACCCATATCAGCACCTAAAACAGTTTCTGGAAGTGGCTAACAATTTTAAAAATCTTGGTGTCATTGATGATGCATTTAGGCTGATGTTGTTCCCTTATTCTTTGAAAGATCGAGCCAAGACTTGGTTTAATTCTTTGGAGCCAAACTCAGCGGAATCATGGAATAGAATGGGTAAAAAATTCTTGACCAAATACTCCCCACCTATCAAGAATGCTAGAATGAGGAATGACATCACGTCTTTCAAACAAATTGATGATGAATCCTTGTTTGAGGCTTGGGAAAGATTCAAAGAACTGTTGCGGAAATGTCCACACCATGGGCTAGCAGTTTGTATTCAGATGGAAACCTTATATAGTGGATTGTTACCACCCTCAAGACAAATGTTGGATGCATCTTCGGGTGGTGCTTTATTGAGAAAATCCTACAATGAAGCCTATGATTTGATTGAGACTGTTGTAGCTAATAGCTACCAATGGTCCACTACAAGGATCAATTCAACCAAAAATATTGCTTGAGCTCATGATTTAAATGAAGTTTCTATCATATCATCTCAGATAGCCTATCTTACTCATATGCTGAAAAATGTCACCACTGCATATCCAGGTGCTACAGCATCTCCAGTAGCAATGACAGAACCAGTAACTGATGTGCAGAATGTTTCTCAAATGAGTTCCCTCTTTTGTACTTATTGTGAAGGAGGTCATTTGTATGAGGAGTGTCCGAGCAACCCAGTTTCAGAGAATTATGTTGGGAATAACAACATAGGTGACAACCCTTACTCAAATGCCTACAATCCACAGTGGGAGCAACAACCAAATTTCTCATGGAGTAACAATGCAGCGACAAGCAGTTTTAATGGTCCTACCAGGCCGACCTATCCACCAGAGTACCATCTTCAAATAGCTCAGCCCCAACAAATGTTGCAGCAAACTAATCCCCAACAGATGCTATAGCAAGCTGGACCAGCAAATCAGGAAATGTCACTTAAGGCTGTGCTTAAAGCCGTTCAGGGGGAGGGCTCAAATTCAAAGTCAGGGGGAGGGCATAAGAAACTTAGAGAATCAACTAGGGCAATTGGCTAGTGCACTGAGTTCTAGGCCAAGTGGATCATTGCCTAGTACAACAGAAACAACAAATCCACCAAGTCCTAATGGGAATGAGCATTATAACGCCATACATCTCAAAAATGGGAAGGAAATCTCTGCATTAGCAAGGAAAAATGAAGATAAAAAGGGTAAAGGCGATGATCTTGAAGCTGAAACTGATTCGGAGAAAATTGCTACAAATAATGCTGGATCTTCCACATACTCTGTAGCAGCAACAACGCAGCAGCAAAATGCGGTAGCATCCCCCACAAGTTCTGTCGAACAGTCATGTCCTAAGCTGGTACCCGAGAGGCCCCCACCACCTTTTCCCCAAAGATTGAAGAAATCTATCCAAAACAAGCAATGTGGCAAGGTGATTAATGCTTTGAAACACTTTGATGAGGGGATGCAAGAATGTTTCTCTGTGCATTCATTTGACACTCTGGTGGAGAAACAATTTGTGAAAAAGCAAACTACTATGACTGATGGTGTAATCCAAATTGAAAATGATGATTCATATGATGAAGAAATTGCTGAGTTAGTTGAGAGCAAGCAAATACAACCTAGATGGGCCGGGAAATTTGAACCATTGGAGGTAACTGAGCAAACTTTCAAAAATAATTTGTCATTAATGGATCAACTACCTGTTCTTGAACTGAAACTGCCCCCAGCCCATCTGAATTGTGTGTATTTGGGGGAGCTTGAAACCATACCGGTGATCAACTCTATTTTTCTAAATTCTAATGTACCAATGACAATGATCTTCAATGATAAAAATGAGCTGAAACTCACCAGAACTGTTACTGGGTGGAGGATTCGCATGGATTACAAGGGAAAGAGAAAGAGGTGGCCAAAACAGGAGAAAAGGAGTCTTCTACTCCTATCAAGATGAATGATCTAGCCTCAGGGGAAGCACCAGGAAAAGCTCCAGCAAATGTGCTCAAAATTGCAGATTGCTGCAGCATGCTGCAACAATCCAGTCAGAACTTTCCTTTTGCTTTACCTTATTCCTCTCATGCTCAGTTTTACTTATTTCCCAGTTTAATCATTTTCCCTGTTATTGCACTGTGGTCCTTAGAATCTATCAGTTTGTTAGTTTGTTTATTTTTAGTTGTGTGTGGGTCAACTGACTTTACCCCAACTGTTTTCTGTTTGTACTTAGTGGCCTTTGTGTTTGACCCCACCATGTGCACAACCATCCTCATCATGGGGTTTTGTTTAATGCAACTTGTCCGTTTTAACATTTCACAAGTGCATCTCTCTGGCAATTTTAACTTGATTGTTTTCTTTCGGGCTTGGGTGATTGGATTTAATTGTTTGAAGCTCGAGGCACATGCTGTAGCAATTCTGATCTACCTTGTGAGCTTTTGGGCCAAAAGAGTTTTATCCTTTTTTCTGTGTGAATATCATTCTTATGTATAATTCTCTGATGTTGCCTTGCTACTTTCATACTTGCACACATCTCTACTTCACACACTTTTGCTAGAGGCACATTTTGTTTTCATGAGCCTAGTATTGCCTAAATAGCCTACCCTTGGATACTACCTTTGTGTGAACCCCTTTGAGCCTGCAAGCCCTTTGTTTCTAATGAACCCACATTACAAGCCATATCCAGAAAAACCAATGTCCTAACTAGTTGGAGTGGCTGGTGTGCTTCATGTGTTTACATGCTGTAATATAAGTTTGGGGGTGCTATGCAGCTGTTATGTGACAAAATATCAAAATTGAACTGTTGCTGGTAAAAAGCAATGGTTTGCAAAAAAAAGAAGAAGAAGAAGAAAGGAAAACAGCTGAGCAGTTGCAAGGAAAAATGCAAAAATGTTGCAACAACTACTCTAAGGGTAAAAAGGAGGAAACAGAGTTCAAAGAAGTGTAAAAAAGGGAAAGGAGTCAAACAAAATGAAAAAGATCAAAAAGTCCTCCCTAACTAGTGTGAGCTGGACCATGAAAGAAATAGTTGTGAAGCAGCAAAAAGAGGAAGTATACCTAAGCTCCATCTAGTGTAGCCACCTTCCCAGAACTGTTCCTACCTGAACCCAAACCTCATTGCATCCAAATCAAGTCCTCTAGCAGTGTGCAGTTTTGATTGTGAGTGGTGTGTTTAGAAGCTTGTCAATGTCGTGTTTGAGTGTGTATTTGAATGATGATTGAGAGTACCTATCTTAGCTTGAGAAGAGAGGAACAATCCACTGTTATGAGAGTTTAGTGTTGTAGCATGTTGCTAAAAGTTGAAAATGAGGACAGCCATGAATGCTTGCTTGATTGAACTTCATGATTGTTGATGCATTGTCAAGTATGCCTTGTGAAGAAATTGGTTTGCAAAGAAGAAATTTTTGTGTTTGAGCTAATTTGAGCACATGTGTCGAGGTTTAGAAAATTTTGTGTCTTTTCTTTTTAGTTTCTTTTGTTTCCATTACTTGAGGACAAACAATGATTCAAGTTTGGGGGTGTGATAACTCTTTTTATGAAGAGTTATTTGTACCTTTTTCACTTGTATTTTTGTGGTCTTTGAGTATTTTGAGTTTATGTTTTTAGTATTTTAGTGTGATTTTGTGTAAAGTGTGTTTTATAAGAGTCTTTTGTGAGTTTTAATGTTTTGGTGTCTTTTAGAACTGTTTTCGGTGATTAAGTGAGAGTTTTCGGTGCAGGGCAGTTTTGGAGAATCAGGCGCTGACCTGGAGACGCTGCTCTAGAATTTGCTGTAGCAATCGTAGCTGAAGCTGGTTTGGAAAAAGGACCAAAGTTCAAAACATTCTTACATGATGAGGTATCCTTCGCTGATTAGGACAGTGACTTACACGTGGGGCTAGTATTTAGTGCATTGGACTTCAGGAATTGGGCCAAGGACACTTTTACTAGCCAACTTTTAGCCCAAAAAGGATGAGAGAGGAAAGGGCCTTGAGATAATTCTAAAAAAAAAACCCAAAATAAGGGACAGCCAAGGAGAGATAAGGGAGAGACATCATCTTCCTTACTGGAGAAGGACAGCAGCTGCGCCCCTCTCTCTCTCTCCTCCATTGTAATGGCTTCTTCTTCCATTTCTAATTTTTCTCTTTGTTTTTGTAAGCTCAATATGAGCTCAACCTCTTGTAGCTATGGGATGTTGAACTTATAATGGATTTCTAGTGAATATTATGTTATGCTTTGCTATTGCATTTTCTATAAATCTGATTTGGTTGTGTTTTAATTGAGCTTGATCACCTTAGTTAGAACTTGAACTCACGGCTGCTTGGAAAAGCTAAGTGTAGCAGAATTGTTTTATAGATAAGAGTAAAATCATTAATTGGAAAATTATGATGAAGAGTGATTTAGAAATGAACGTTCTAACTTAGGCTAGCTGAAACGAGCTTAAGTGGGGCGTGAATGTAACTAATATGGACCTAGGAATAGGAGACGTTTAGTGAAGTTACTCTCAGAACTGTTAGAAAACAAACTTTCATTTCCTAGAGCCAAATTACCATTGCATTGCAAACGCATAACTGAACTAAATTGAAGTTGCAAGGGACACTTTCCCGTAGCTGTTTTACTCATTTTGTTAATAAATCCGTTTTTATTGCTCTAGCATTTATTTTTACCAAAACTGTCCTCGATACACACACACAAATTATTTGTTACTCTTTGTTAATCTTGATTAATAGAGCCATTAATTCAAACTTGGTACTTGATTCACCATATGGAGCGATCTCACTTATACTTTATTACTTGTTAAACGATTGTGTATACTTGCACAAGCACATCAACCATTTTTATAGCAATAGGCATCATTATACCTTTTAGAGATACACCCATGTTCTCCTCCACGTCATATTTAGCTTTTTTCATGTTCCACAATTGTTAATCATGTTCCTCTCTAGTAAGCATCTTACTCCTTTGATAAAAGTCCTCCTCTAATGTAAAAAAATTATGTTTATGAGAGAAATCATCTTGGTCGGATTTTAGTAACATTGATTTAAATATTTATGTTTCTACTAAACTTACGAAATTAAAATTAGAACTTATTTGATATGTAGAGTAAAAGAGTTTTATATTAACATCCACTTATATTTTACCATATCAGAATTTATGATTATTTCTCTTTTTTATTATTAAAATAAGATCAAGATGTCAAAATAGACGATGTAAAAGTCGATATTACTTTAATTTAATTATTAAAACTAACTCCATCATATTGTTCTACTACTAGTATTATTATTTTTTATTTATCAGCACTAGCTGACACATTTCAAGAGTACTACTGTTTTTTACCTTTCATTTTCTAGATGTAGGGTTTCTCTTTCTTACGTCTTTCCCTTCAAATTCATCATAGACAATCTTCACACTTATCATCTAAACCCTAGCTAGCGCCACAAAAATTCACCGTGTTTTTGACATGATAAAATAACCATTCACCAGAGACCCAATCAGAGAATCATGATTGCAATTGTTAGGGTTCTTGGATCTTTGGGGTTCCCAAATATTTGTCGTCATCATCACCTTCAACCATGGATCTAAAACAAAAGACCTATATATTTTTTCTTTTATATATATTCCACTGTTGATAATGCAAAATCAGTTGAATCTTATAACGTTGTTAGACAAAATCTTGATGAAATTGCACAGACTTGTTGTCATGATTTGAAGGGAAATTTTTTAGCTATAAATAGGCGTATAAGCAGGGGCGGATCCACAATCAAGAGAATGGGGCAATTGCTCCCACTAGGAAAAAAAATTAAATTACAATATTTAATAATTTTGATTTTGTCCCCACAAAAAAATTAATGTTGTCGCTATATGTCAAATTATTACCTAATTTTTTTGTGAGAGTGAAAATTAGTCTTGTAATTAATCATCTTTTTCTTAATGAATTGCTTCTAATTTCTCACATATTGATATACATTTCACATTGAAATCGAATCACATCATATCTCGTCTATTTAATGTTAGTTTTTTTTTTTATCATATACATATTTATAGTATTTTTCTTTGATAAAAACATTTATAGATTATTTTTTTCCCTCACCAACTAAAATTTCTGGATCTGTCCCTGCGTATAAGCTATAAGCTAGTTTTTTAATTGTAAGAATCAAAATCCAAATCAGTAAAACTGGGGAGACTGCTATCCCGAAAAATAAACTATAGGAACAACTCAAATGGATAAAAACCATAGATAACAAAATCTTCTTTAAACTTGTTATTGATATATAAGGGTAATTACTTTTATTTGATTTCAGGAAAAATTATGAGCTAATATGTAATTGTTTCCGGTGAATGCGAAATCAGTGCATAAGAAATCTGAACTTAGCATGCAACAACTACCTTCGTTACAAAATGAATAGAAAATGAAAATTATTACATACAAACTTGCACATGTAATCATAAAAAAATAGTTGTATGGCATTCAAAAATATAATAGAAAAAAGTTTGTATCACTTTATTGTAGATTTTTGGTACTAGAGTTTCCATCTTTTTCAATGCCTTCCACTCTACTATCAATATAAGAAGATGGTAGAAACTGCCTATCAATATAAGATGGTAGAAACTGCAAATCTGCAACTCGCGGGACTTTTTAAACTTCACTGTCTAATTTCTCATACTCTTGAAGCCCGTGTGATATCTTTTGTGTTTTTTATCTCATTATTGTGAAATCAAAGTTATGTTTTTTCTCAACAAAAAAAAAAAAAAATCGTGTCCTGAAAATTTTGTGGTGTCTTCTTATTTATAGGCCAAGCAAGGAATCAATAATCCAGTAGGAAAGAATTAATCATACCATTAAATATTTCCTAATATATTTCTTACAATTTTGTCTTCATTGAAAGATATTTCATTTAATCAATTCAGTATAAATTTATTCTTAAATCTTTCCTTATTACTCGTTTTGTTTTTCGTTTATCTAATCACAATTTTAATGATTGTGTAAATCCTAGCCTTGAGATATTAGCACCGCCATTCACACAAATATTATTGTATGATATATAGGGCATGTTTGGTAAAATTAGCTATTAGCGGATAAGCTAGCTGATAGCGGATAGCTTATAGCGGATAGCGAATGAGGTAGCTGATAGCTGATAGCGGATAGCGGATAAGCTAGCTTATTTTCTGTGAAAGTGTTTGGTAAAACTAGCGGTTAAACTAACTGAAAAATATAAAATGACAAAGGACATCTTCATTAATGATTTTACATAAAAGAGAGAGAAGAGAATAAAGGTAGAATTAAATGAAGATAATAAGGATAAAAGTGGAAAGAAAAATGAAACGCTATAAGCTATAAGCTCAAACGCTACTTCAAGTAGCGTCTGGAAAAAACGCTATAAGCTCGTGACAGACACGCTTACCAAACGGGGCTACTTTCTCATCCGCTATAAGCTCGTTGAAGTGCCTTGCCAAACAGGCTCATAAACACTATTGGAGATTGTTGCGTCCACCGCGTTCTGCACCACATGGTTTGGTTCGTGTCTCACTAATACATCTGTTCTGAATCAAAATATGGGTCAAGGCTCGACATGATCCACCCATGTCGGATGACCTAACAGCTAAACAAACAGCACATAATGTCCTCTTTAATTTTACCCTAACACTATAAATAATGGGGAAGCCTTTCAAATAGGGATGACAATGGGGCGGGGCGTGGTGCGGGTAGTGCTTCCTTCGCATCTATCCCGTCAATATTCATGGATATTTATTCGGGTAGCGGGTATCCATTGTTATCCGTGGGTATTTAAGAGTCTAAAATAAAAGGAAAAAAATAAATTATACAATATAATATAGCAATATATTATATTAACATTATATAATATATTATATGCATTTTAAAAAAAAAGTTATTATGGGCATAACCACTAAAAAGTATGAAATAATAATGAAAATAAAGTTTATTTCATCTCAAAGTGATAAAAATTATCATAATATATTATATATTTAATAAAAAAATATTTATTATGAATATGCAGGTATCCGTGGGGCAGACACTATGATCACCATTGTCCTTCAATAGGTATCCATTTACTATCCATTACGAGTAATCAATAGGTGCAGATAATTTTGCCGTCCCTACTTTCAAATAGGCAGATTCCTTCTTACCCTTACAAACTATGGCTGATTCTAGGGTGAGCTATGTTCATAAGTCTCCCACGATGCATCACCTTTTAGAAGCATTGGATTAATCTGTCCCACCAGATTATACCATGCACACACACTATGCAATCTATTCTCCCCTTTTATCTCTCACCCCATCCACACCCCAACCCACCGTCTCCCACCCCACCCCCATCCCCACGCACGCAGATTGGGTACCTTCTGGAGACAGGGACACGATGGTACTGGTAGGTCCGTGAGGGGCCTGGGTGCGATGCGACTGGGACAAGTTTAAGACGATGGCGGAGCGGCTAGACAAAGCTGAGGAGAACGGCCGGTTTTGGCTAGGCAGCGCACGGTGTAAGACAGATCGCAGCGGTGGCTGTGCGGTGGTGTAGGGGTGAACGACGGCAGGCATAGCTGAACAGAGATGGGGCGCAGATCCGGGTCGTGGGCGGCTTTGTTATGACAGAGGAGACCAACGATTGGTCGGAAGGGACCACTTGTGCGTGGTGACGATGGCGACCGGTGGTGTTGCGTGACGGAGATGGTGGAGCATGATGGGGGTGCTTGAAACAAGTTTTTGGTATGTTTTTTTCTTCTTATTTCTTTGGTTTTTGATTATGAAAGTGGTGATGGCTTATGGTAGGGGTGTTGGATTGTGGATTCTGATTCATCCCTTTTATATGTTTTTGATCTGTTTGATTGAAGGGAGGTTTCAATCCTCTCCCTGTGTCTTTTCTGGAGGACGACGACGCCATTTACTTCCTTGGGAGGTGGAGGTTTTCGGCAACGACGGAGGTTCCCGGAGGGGGAGGGTAGTGCTCGCCGATGTGGCAAACAGAGATTGGCACCGGAGAAGGGAGATGCTGTTGGGGGCGGCGCCGCTGTGAACATGAGGGACCAGGGGAGGGGCTGTGGAGGAGTTGAGGAGAATAATAATCTGGTGTGGAGGGCGTATGATATGAATATGGGGTACAGAAGAATCCGACGACAACCGATGATGTTGCATGGTGAGAGATATGTCTCATAATTGAGTATAGCAAAAGCTTACAAACTGTATATCCCTCTTAATTGAGTATCAGAATACTTTTTAGAGATACATCATGTTCTCCACCATAACATATTTAACCTTTTTTTTCTTGTTTTTCATAATAGTTAGTTGAGTTCCTCTTTAGAGAACATTTTACTCCCTTGATAAAGGTCCTCCACTAATGTAAAAAAATCAAATGTTTATGAGAGAAATCATTTTGATTTGATTTTAGTAACATTGATTTAAATATTTATTTTTTTACTAAACTTATGAAATTAAAATTAGAATTTAATTGATATGGGGATACATCAGCATCCAATAATTTTTTTGAGTTTAATTATTATATATTATAAGTGTAAAATTTTTTACACTGTTAATTAATCAGAAGTCGTGATATGAATGACTTTAAGGTAATTAGAATAAGGATCAAACATTTTAACTTATGTGACAATTCTGATTAATTAACAGTGTAAAAAAACTTTACACTGACAATACAAATCAATTAAATATAATTTTTTTTTTTGGGTGGAAAGCATCCAACTATATTTTAATAAATCATTTTTTTTTTTTTTGGGTGGAAAGCATCCAACTATATTTTAATAATTTTTTTTTTTGGGTGGAAAGCATCCAATTAGTGTAAAGATTTTTTACACAGACAATCAATCAGAAATTATCAAATAAGCTAAAGTATTTGACTTTTATCCTAATTATATTAAAATTAATACACATCATGATTTTTAATTGATTGTCAATATAAAAATCTGTACATTAATCATTTATAACAATTAAACTCTTACTTTATTTATTTATTAAAATTAAAGTTAACCCATCATAATTTTCTACTGAGTACTGTGACGCATTAGCACTATCTGACGCATTTCAAGAGTACTACTGTATTTTTACCTTTCGTTTTCTGGATCTAGGGTTTTTCTTTCTTACGTCTTTCTGTTCAAATTCATCACAGACAATCTTCGCACCTATCATCTAAACCCTAGCTAGCGCCACCAAAAATCACCGTGTTTCTGACAAGATAAAATAACCATTCACCGGAGTTCCAATCGAAGGTTCACGATCGCAATTGTTAGGGTTCTTGGAATTTTGTTTTTTTCCCAAATATCCGTCGCCATCATCACCTTCAATCACGGATCTAAAACAAAAACCCTAAATATTTTTTTTTTCATTCATTTATATATATTCCGTTGCTGATATAAATCAGTTGAATCTGGATGAAATTGCAAAGACTCGTTTTTGTGATTTGAAGGGAAAAGAAAAGAATAAGAGAATGTTTGAATCGGTTGTGTATCAAGAGGAGGTGATGTTGGGTGAGGTAGTGATATACCCAGAAGAGAACAAGAACAAGAACATCAACATCAATGATTTGAAGCAAATCAGAATAAGTCATTTTTCTCAACCGAGTGAGAGGTGTCCACCACTTTCAGTGCTTCACACAGTGACCTCAAATGGTGTTTGCTTCAAAATGGAGTCCAAGAACTTGCAGGCACTACAACCAGAGGGGCTCTTTCACTTGCACTCCTTATGTATCAGAGAGAACAAGGTATATATAATATATAATATATAATATATAATACTTGGTAAAACTTGGGAAAACTGAAAATAAAAAATAACACCACTAAAATCCAATGTTCCAAATCAATCTGATGACTGTGGACAGGATCCAAGAGGACTGCACTGGAATCTTGCAAGAATTTTTGTGATGATTTGTTTGAACTTACCAAATTGCTGTTTTGAACCCAGATGGTGAAGGAATTGGCCAAAGTGAATGACATCACTGTACACTTTACGTTGACAGACACCCTTTGCTTAGGATTACTTCTGAACAATGAGACTGTTTTATGGAGGGCTCTTGTTTCTTGTTCATCTTATAGCAATTGTTGCCAAGGAAGCAATTGTTCAGAAGCTCGTGATGGTATCTGTGCTGGATAGGGTTTTTTTGCTGAAGAAATAATCTTAATTTTTTTTTTTTTTGAAAATTTTGGTTGCAGTCTAAAATGTAGTAAAATGTTATTTCAAACTCGAACAGAATGGCAAACCTGCCAATCATGTATCGTCACTCAAAAGATGTGTTAGGTTGTTTATGATATCATGGTAGGAAGACAGATTAGACTTGGGCCTATTCTTCATATTTCATTTGTGTTAAGCTCTACATATCTGATTATAAAAAACAAAGCTCTACATATCTAATGTTTTGGCACTGTATGCTTCTTTAACATTTTCCCAGCATCCACTGGCTTACAATCCTTTTTTTTCATTGGTAGTTTATGTTTAGCATTGAATGATATGTGGTTATCAGTTACCTTTTTTACCCATTCTCAATTTGCTTGCTGGATTTTAACTATAGTCACAATATTGGCCCTTGCAGACTGCTGTAATGCCACTTTATTCGGAAGAAATACATCTGGTTGCAATGTATTCACGGAATAAGGATAGACCATGTTTCTGGGGATTTGTTGTTGCCTCAGGACTTTACAATTCATGCCTTGTGATGTTAAACCTTAGATGTTTGGGTATAGTGTTTGATCTGGATGAAACACTTATAGTAGCAAACACAATGCGCTCGTTTGAGGATAGAATTGAGGCACTCCAGAGAAAAATAAACTCTGAGGTAGATCCACAAAGAATTTCTGGTATGCAGGCAGAGGTCAAGCGCTACCTAGATGACAAGTGTATATTGAAGCAATATGCTGAAAACGATCAGGTTGTTGATAATGGGAAAGTGATAAAAGTTCAATCTGAGATTGTTCCAGCATTATCTGATAGTCATCAGCCTATAGTTCGACAACTGATACGGTTACAGGAAAAGAACATTATTCTGACACGCATCAATCCACAGGTATATTATTTTTCTTCATCCAGTCATTTAGTTGTAACTACTGCCATATCTTGAGATTGTGCATTTTCTTCTAGATTTATTATCTTACATTGATCCTGTTTTCAAATGATATTTCTTGTTATTGACTTTTTTCTTTATTGGATCAAGTAAACACTTGATTCCTTTTTGTTGCCATTGGTATGGCTTCTGCCTTATACTGTTGTTCGGATGAGAGAGTAATGTGATTTTTACATTGAAGTGTTTCACCTTATTCTATGCTTGAATGTTTGATTTGATGATATAAACATGAAAAGATATGCTATGTTTCATCTATTTTCTTAACATATATTAGCAGATTGACTAGTCAGAATAATTGTTCTAACAAACACTTGTGTGTTTTGAAGATTCGTGATACCAGTGTTCTTGTGAGGTTGAGACCTGCATGGGAAGATCTTCGGGGTTACCTGACTGCAAGAGGGCGCAAGCGTTTTGAGGTTTTTGTTTGCACAATGGCTGAGAGGGACTATGCACTAGAAATGTGGAGACTTCTTGATCCAGATTCAAATCTGATAAATTCTAAAGAACTATTAGATCGCATTGTATGTGTTAAGTCTGGTAAGTGGCAAGTTTGTTTTTCTATTCTGTTAGTTTTGTTCAATGAGAAGCTATATAGTATAATAGGGCACCTAAATGAAGCAAATTGTGAGAATGAAGATGTTAGGGCCCAGCCTCAGGCCCAAAATCAGCATAAGGAACCCACAGTTTGGAAAGTATATTCCCGTAGGAATAAGGTAGCTGAGTAATTAGAACTGACAGCTGTTGAGTCAGTTAGAGAACAGTTAGAGAATGAGTTAGACATGGGGTAGTTAAATAAGGGGATTTGTACAGGGAAATTCTTTCATGTAATTGGTTAGAAAAAAACAGAGCTATTGCTCTCGTTGTAAGGGGTGACCCTTAGAAGGAGAAATTCTCCTTGTTCTCATAATTAACAGTTGCAGAGCTCTCTCTCTCTCTCTCTCTCTCTCTCTCTTGGTTCTTTCTTTCTTTCCCTAGGTTCCTAACAGAAGACAGGCTATATTTTAAAGCTCACTCGTCTGAGTTTGATTTGGGGATGTGATGTGACTTATGCTTTATTATTATACTATACTGTGTGACCATGTTTCTGCTGCTATTTCATTTACTTGTGCTGCTTCTTATGTTTAAATAATATTATAATAGGTTTGAAGAAGTCACTGTTCAATGTCTTCCAAGATGGTTCATGCCATCCGAAGATGGCGTTGGTAATTGATGATCGCTTGAAAGTGTGGGATGAGAAAGATCAACCTCGGGTGCATGTTGTCCCTGCATTTGCTCCATACTATGCTCCTCAAGCTGAAGTAAATTTTCTTTCTTGCACAGTTGGAAACTCAATACCTTCAGTTGCATGTATAAAATTTCATCCATTTTTAGTGATATGAACTGATTACCTACCTATTTGTCTTGTAGGCAAGCAATGCTGTCCCTGTCTTGTGTGTTGCAAGAAATGTTGCTTGCAATGTTAGGGGTGGCTTCTTTAAGTAAGTTGAACCTTTTGAAAGTTATTTTAAAAACTTATTTGCACACCTTAAAGAAGGGGGAAAACTGCACATATTCAGTCATCTTCCTTGCCTAACTGGGAAAAACTCTAATAGTTAGAGCTTGACTCTTGAGCACTTTACTTTTCTCCAATCAGTATAGAGGTAAATAGGATTCATGGACCTGATTACGACCACTGATTTGGTGACAGGGAATTTGATGACGGTCTTTTACAAAATATTCCTCAAATTGCCTATGAAGATGATATCAAAGATGTACCTTCTCCTCCTGATGTGAGCAATTATCTAGTTTCAGAGGTTAGTGTATCTGTGTATGTCTATGTATAAGTATACGCATGTCATTGCTTCTAAGCTGCTGGGCATTTGGAGTGCATTTGTTTGTGCTTAATTTGTAAGAAAAGAACTTTTTTATTGAAAATAATCACTTCTCATATATGCCAACTATTGCGATAAGATTTTGAAAAAAAGCAGAATCTAAAAATAAGAACAAATCATTTTCAGCTTTTAATCAGAAGTCGAAATGAGTAGCTTCTTAAAAAAGTCAGTTTTAGAAGAGATGCAAAGAAAGTAAAAAGTGCTATTTGTAATTGTATCCAAACACAAAATAACTTATGGTTTTTATAAAGATCTCAGCAAGAAAAATCAATTTTTTTAATTATTGATTTTTTTTTAAAGAAAAGCACCTTTTTTATTAAAAAAAAATCACTTCTCAGATAAGTCAACTATTTGGATAAGATTTTGAAAAAATCATAATCTAAAAAAATTCAGTTTTATGCTTTTAATTAGAAGCCGGAATGAGTAGCTTAAAAAAAATCAGTTTTAGGAGAGATGCAATAAAAGAGAGAGAAAGTAAATTGTTTTTTAATCACAAAATAACTTCTGATTTTCATAAAAATCTCTAGAAAAAATTATGTTTTGTACTATCTTAAAAGCACTTTTTTACAAAGCTTATCCAAACCCACCCTAACTATGTTGAAATTTAAACACAATGTGTATCATTTAATTTTCCGTCATATAAATATACGTGTTTATATTTTACTGCTGGCCAGGATGATGCATCTGCTTCCTATGGAAACAGAGATCCACTTTTATTTGATGGCATAGCAGATGCTGAGGTAGAAAGAAGATTAAAGGTATCAACCTGAACTCTGAATGAATTAATCAGACCTGTGATTTACGTGTCATTAGACATGATGTTTGTCTGATCTTTTTGTGATTGTACTTGCTGTTAGGACGCAATTATATCAGCTGCTTCGAGTGACCCTGTGACAACTGCTAATCTAGATCCCAGGCTTACTACTTCTCTTCAATACACAGTGGTGTCTTCTGGTTCAGTTCCACCCCCAGCAGCACAATCATCTATGATGCAATTTTCCAGTGTACCATTCCTTCAACCTGCTACTCTCATTAATCCAATGGGTCAAGTTCCCCCTTCAGAACCATGCTTGCATAGTTCTCCTGCTAGAGAAGAGGGTGAAGTACCTGAATCAGAATTAGACCCAGATACAAGGCGTAGGCTTCTCATATTGCAGCATGGGCAAGATTCAAGGGATCAGATATCTAGTGAGACTCCATTTCCCAATAGACATCCCGTTCAAGCTTCTGCTCCTCGTGTGCCATCACGTGGTGGGTGGTTTCCTGTTGAAGAGGAGATTGGTTCACAGCAACTTATCCGGGCAGTACCTAAAGAATTCCCTGTAGATGCTGAACCATTGCGTATTGAGAAGCATCGGCCTCGTCATCCATCCTTTTTCTCCAAAGTTGACAGCTCTATTTCATCTGATAAAATTCTCCATGAGAGACACCAAAGATTGCCAAAGGAGGTACCAGCTGTGCTTCAGTCTACCTGTTATGTTGAAGTTTTCAGGAGTCAGTCATTTGGCTTATTTAGTGAATTAATTGTACTAAGATAATTTCTTTGCAGATGTATCATAGAGATGATCGCTCAAGATTACGCCATACACTCTCTAGTTATCATTCGTTCTGTGGTAAGCTATAGCGCTATGCATGTTTGTTTGTTTTTCTTCAGTTTTTTTCCCGAGTATTCTCTATTAATGTATTGATGGTGTTGGGCAGAATATATTTGGCTTTGAGAATGTAATTTAGTTTGAGCGGGCTTCTGTTTTGGCTGGTTCTATATTGAATTAAGATGATCGCTTTTCTAATTTTTTGGGTTGCTTTAGCATTTAGCAATAAAGTTTGGTTTTGAATTACTGTTTTCCTCTGAAATCACATATATTTTTTTTGGTTGTCGTTGAATATGAAACTGAATATATTTCACTTGTGTTAACATTCCAATAGGACTACAATATATTTCACTGGCCGCATATATTAATTATAGTTAACAACACTCCCTCTCAAGCTGGAGCATATATGTCTGATGCAACCAGCTTGTCACATATGCCTGCTATTCGAGGACCCTGGAAGGATTTAGTCATCATGTCTGCAAGTTGATCTTTAGTACCCACAAAGGAAGTCTTAATGATGCCTAAGAGGATCTTTTCTCGGATGAAGTTACAATCAACTTATATATGTTTTGTCCTTTCATGAAAGATAGGATTCGAAGAAAGATACAAGGCTGATTGGTTATCTATGCTAAGTCCTAGGAGAATAGATACAATGAATGTAAGAATACAATGCATAGGACTGCACCGTCCACATATATTAATTATAGTTAACAGTTGTCACAATTATATCCATTCTCTATATTATAAATATATCTTTTGAGATCATTGCCTTTGTCTTCCTTCATTTCCTCCTTCAATGGACATAATCATTCAAAAAACTTTTTTTCTTATGGTCTAGTTTTTATTTTTTTATTTTTGTGTATTATTAACTGGCTTTTTTCCCCGTCAGTTCTATTTGTTTTTGTGCTATCATTAGAATGACATTATGTCATGGTTGTTATGAAGGTGATGACACCCCCTTGAGCAGGTCAGCTTCCAGCCACAGGGATCTTGACTCAGAATCTGGTTTATTGCATGCAGATACTCCCGCTGGAGTATTACATGAAATTGCAATGAAGTGTGGAACTAAGGTGAGCTGAAATATGTTTCTCTGCTAGAAAATAGTTAGATGGCATCATTGCATAGATTATTGATGTACTGTTTAAAGTTTCTTTGCTTTAACGTGAACAGGTGGAATTTACATCAGCTTTGGTTACTAGCACAGAATTGCAGTTCTCTGTCGAGGTATCTTTAATTCTGGACAGCAAGACTTTCTGATTTGTTGTTGATTATGTTTGTATGAAATATCTACATTTTATATTTTTCTATAGGAAATTAGAGTTATTTATGAAATAGTTTGATTTTGATTCATTATGATAAAATTTATCTTTTCTTGAATCAAGGAATCTGCTCTATATGATATTTATTTTTCCCTATGCTTATTATCTGGAAGATGTTGATTTTGTTCTACATAGTAGTAAGTAGACTACTAATTATTTGAGACTTCCATACACTAAACCCAGGGTTGGGTGTCCTAATGGTAAATTTGGAAATTCTTATTTTTTATTATTTTATTTTGAAAAGCGAACCTATAAATTTTACATGATCTTTTATGATGGAGGGCGAAAGCTGATTCTCGTCACTTATTGAAATATGTTTGCCATTTTATTTATTCGGAATTTGTTAATATGCCTCAGTCAACCCATAATTGTCTTTTTAATTTGCAGGCATGGTTTTCTGGAAAAAAAATTGGTGTAGGATTTGGCAGAAGTAGAAAGGAAGCCCAACATAAGGCTGCTGAGGATTCTATCAAACACTTGGCTGGTAAGATATTTCAAGTCTTTGAATTGTGACTTGCTGCAGCATTATATAGCACTGTCTAGGCTATAGAGTCTTCACTTTTTATTTGTTGTATTTCTTGGCCTAAAAAATGCAGATATTATAATTAAAAAATTCAAAACATCAAAAGCTAAGCTTGGCTAATGAGACTAACCGATTATTTCTAATGTTGAGGCTTGCTTAATGGTGTAAATAAGCTCATAGTACGGTCCAGCCATCAATAAAATTCAGCTTAGACCTTGTTAGATATCTAAAATCATTCCTGTCCTCCACATAACAACTCAAGCTCTTAGGAGTTGGCCTTTTGACCTGGTATCGAAGCCTCTATGACCAAATGGTGAGGAGTTTGAACCTTGCTACCCATTCTTCATTATTATATTGTAGTTAGAATCGTATGAATCGCACGATTCATATCGCGATTCGATCCGATATGGAAGGCAATCGATACAGACCATATGGAGTATCGTTTTGTGACCGGAATCGCATGTTGAATTGCCTGAATCGTGCCGTAATCACATGAATCTTGATTCTGCCGCAATTCTGCCGATACAAATATCATATGGGTAACGAGTCAAACAGCCACTGTGGAGTGACGGACCAAGGTAGTGATGGTTGGATGTGGATGGAATCCCGTTGGACAGAGAGTTCCGTGGAGACAGCGGCCAGAAACGGGCTCAGATGTGTGGTCACTTGCTGGCCAGATGCGAACTAGCGATGAAGCTGCAGGGGCGTGTGGCTACTCCAGCAACATCGAACCTCTAGTGGTGGGACGGGCTGGCACCGGCGGGAGGATGATGAGGTCCGTGCTGGTGAAACATACCTCTTCAGGTTATGGATTGAGATGGAGAGCGGAGGAGAAGAGGGTGGCGACTGGCGGCTGTGAAAGAAGTTAGAGAAAAATGGGCAACCCTAATAATTAATATAGCAATTAATGTGCATAAAAAATAAGAAAAAATTGCAGTGCATAGTAAATAAGGAAATAAAATATATGGAAATTAATTTGAATATTGATTTAATTTGAAGGTTTTATTTTAGTTTATTGATTATTTATTGAGTTATTTGACTTTAAAATACTAATATCTATTGTTTCTTTATGTGAAAATAAATGGTTCTTTTAATTATTGGTTATGTATCTTACAATTCATGATTCGATTTGATTCACGATTCAGAAAATAGGCCTTCCGATTCACAATATGAATCTCGATTTGATAACCATTAATTTTAGCACATTGTTGAGTAAGCCTATGCTTTGTCTGTGCTTCAATCTTGAAAGGTTCGTGTGAGGGGATGCCTTAGAGATCTGAAACAGTAAAATCATTCCTGGGCCTCCACCTAATAACAGCTTAAGCTTTTAGGAGAGTTGGTCTTAATAGATCTCTGTTTTTGTTTGTTTTAGCTAGGGAGAAAGTAGTACAATGATTAGAGGAAATTGTTATAATACATGAATAGGAAATTATAGTATGATTAACTAATTTCAATCAGGTACTAATATAACCTCCTCTCTGATCCTAGCATTGGAAGAAAAAGAATAAAGGCTGATAATAATATGATTAAACAAGATCATTTTCAATTGCACACATAGCTTTCTAATGTTAGTTTGGAATTGTGTTGTTACTTTTTTTACTTTTAATTTGATTTAATAATAAATATATTTTGACCGTTTTCGATGTTATGTTAGATATATATTTGTCTCGTGCTAAGGCTGAATCTTGTTCCACATACGGCGATGTGAATGGGTTTCCTAATGCAAATGACAATGATTATGTGGGTAATGTTAATTCTCTTGGCAATCAGTCATGGCCTAAAGAAGAGTCTGTCTCTAAGAGGTCAATGGGTTCAGTCTCTTCCCTCAAAGAATTGGTAAGATTTTTAATAAATCGGCCTACCTATGTCCCCCTCCCTTTTTGTGTTAAACTCTGTTTAAGTTGTGTTATTGATATGCTATAACTTCTGCATTCGATTTCTCCAGTGCATGGTGGAGGGTCTTGGTGTCAGTTTTCAGTCTCCACCTACTCCAGTCTCAGCAAATTCAGTTCAGAAAGATGAAGTATATGCACAGGTTTATAATTGAAGGCTTTGGTGGTCTGAACAAATTGAGTAAAACATGTTTTGTTGAATTGCTGAATGGTTCTGCCTTTTTCTTTCTAAACTAGCTCTTGTTTATTTGTATGTTTCAGTTCTTTTTATTCCTTGGAGAGTTGGAGGGGTAATTAAGACATAGACTTTTTGCTTATATCTTGGATTTTTACCTATATATTAGACAGTGCGGTTTCACCAAAATGAAATATTGGTGTTGCTTTCTCTTCTATTTATATTGATGGAAATTCTCTTTTGCTTTTTGGAATCTGGGCTCGGATGCACAGGGTAGTAGTTTTGTTATCATCATACTTGTAGCCCTGTAGGGATTATAAACTAGCCAAGTAAAACCTTCTCTGCCATAATACTATTTCGTGTTTTGGTTTTTCCCTGCACTGTGATGTTACTGTTTAGTTCTGACATTTTTTGGATAAAAAGTTCCTGCCTCTTTAAACATTTTTTTTTAATATTATAGGTCGAAATTGATGGCCAGGTCTTCGGCAAAGGGATCGGATTAACATGGGATGAGGCTAAGATGCAGGTATGTTATTTTCTTTAGTTATGAAATATTGAAATATAATTTATGGATATGTGCGTCTTTTTCTTTAAATTTGATTCTTTCTGACATATGGTGTTGGAGCACTGATGCATTCTTTCTTCAGGCTGCCGAGAAGGCACTTGGAAGTCTAAGAACAATGCTTGGTCAAAGCATTCAGAAACAGCAGGGTTCTCCCAGGTATGTTACTTTGACCAGCAGATTGTGTATATTTAATTTTCTTTTACATGTTTTATTGCATAATGGATGGAGTGTAGTCTTTAGATGTAAAATGCTCTCCCATGTTGTGCTTCCTTGATCTAGCGTGTGGTGGTTCTGCACCCATTGGAATTTAGTAGTTCCATCTTCACAAGCTAGTAGTGATCATGAAATACCTGCAATATGTAAGCTACCCCTGTTGCAGCCCCATTGGTTAAACAAAGTGAAATACTGATAGAATTGGCTTCTAAGTTCTAACAATGAATTGTTGGTGTTTTTTTTTGTTTTTTTTACTCTCTTTCAATGTTCCTGTTAGGATTCTTTTTATTACTTTCTTATTGTTTATTATTATTGTTATATGAATCAGGTCATCACCTGGATTATCAAATAAACGTTGGAAGCAAGAATATCCCCGAACTCTTCAGCGCATTCCTTCTGCTAGATATCCCAGGAATGCTCCTCCAGTTCCTTGAAAAGAGTAACGAGCTATTCATCTAACTTAGAGCCCGTTTGGATTTCTGTTTGCACTGTTTGCCTCTGCAAACATAATTTTGGGGTAGCAATAGTGTAATTATTGTCATCAAACGTGAAAGGAAAAAAAAATGTTGGATTGGGAAACGCAGGTTGGTGAACAGGTTCTCAAACACAGCCTTGTTGGTATGACTGTTGTTGGGGCATGTATATGTCACTGATGCAACACAATAAGGAGAATGGCTGTCGGGTTGGACGACTGCTACTTAAAGTGGGTGCTTGGCCTCCGTCTTTTTATTACTGAGCCAAAAGCCGAGTAGAACACCCACTTTTTGTACCAATCCTCACTGAAGTGGGGTGAGATACTGGTCAAAGATTTTGTAAGATACTCACATCTTGGTCCTCCAGGCAATACAGTACTGGTTATGTGTATCCTGGAAATGCTGAGGCCGCTTCACATGACTAGATGATGAGGCAAGTCCAACGCTTACTTGCATTTCTGTGGCTTGTATACTTGGTGCAGCTTACTCAAAGAGTAAGCTATTGGTATTGAGCATTGATTCAGCATTTTTTCTAACTGAAGTACTGGTGCAACCATTCATTACAGGCCTTCTTGATGCATGGAGTCGGTTTTCACCAACCTAACGTTGGCTAATAGTTTTTTTATTGCACTAATTCTATCACCACACACCCTTAAGACTCTGTTATTGACGGAGTATGAGGTTGGTGAATTTGCATAGTAATATAACTCACCGATGTAATGCGGTTTTTTACTTGTGATTATCAGTCAATTATTTCTTGTTCCCATGTATGTTGTTGAGAGAAATGGTCATGCAATATAAATCAATGTCAAGATTAGTGATGTGTGAGCGTATCTTTAGTTTGATAATAAAATATGATTAACGTACGTATTTTAGATTAGATTAAAGTGATGGTAAGAGCGGACAATTCATATATAGGGTGCGTTTGAAAGAGCTTATAGAAAATTAGGACTAATAAGAATAGTTTATGAAAATAAACTTATGTAAATAGTTTATAAAAATAGTTGATGATTTTTCTATAAGTTTTTTTTAACTTATTTTCATAAGATTGTTAGAGAAGCTTATGAAAATAAGTTGTTTTTAGCTTATTTAGAGTGGGTTTGGGTACACAGTTTAATTAAGTGTTTATTTAATAATTTTTTTTCAAATAAGCTAAAATTAATTTATTTTCATAGGTTTGTCTGACAAGCTTATGGAAATAAGCTAAAAAGAACTTATAGAAAGATCATAAGCTATTTTTTTAAACTATTTATATAAGTTATTCTTTTATTCAAATGTAGTTTAATCTATTTACAGATAAGATAAGAATGTGTGGGCCGCTTTATTTTTTTTAATATAAATATAAAGCTGCTTCACTTTTAATTTAAGCTTTTGCCGTGAATGGATGTTGATTTGACTTGATTCAGTTTATAGGGATAGATCCATTTCGCTTTTAATAATGATATATATACATATATACATATATATATGCATAAGGTTTAGGTTCATTTTTATTTGTCAAAAATCCTTTTTGGTAAACAATTATAAACTCAAAAAGGGTAATGTCTAATTTTTTTTTTCATACCAAAAAATGCTATATGCTTTTACCAGTTTAGCTCCTCGTCAATACTTTATACACCAGAAACAGCATCACACATTGCTAATACCAATTAGAACTCTAGCTATATTTAGAAGAATAATAACAATTCCAAGAAGCTAACAACCAAAATACACTCTCAAGATGACTTATTACATCAAGTTATTAATTGTTAATCACAAAAATGATCGGTATATTGGCGTGCTTCATTGGATCTCTGATCTTGGTCTCTGATTACAAACTAGTGATGTAATAAGGTAGCTGTAAAAGGTACTATGTTACTCAAGTTAATCTCTTTAAGAGATAACAGATGGGGTAGCATAATAATGGAAATTGGAAAAGAAAACTCAGCCTCCTCTCAGGATTCTCCTCTTCCAACGTTGCCTTACATGCATCGATGGTGGTGAACCCCTCTATTGCAAATGTGATGTTTCTTTTTGTAAATGGTTTTTGTAAATGGTTTTAACTGATGTATATTATCAAGTTTAAAATCGATCACAATATGTAAGTTTTTTTTTTAAAAAAAAAAAAAAACCCAAATAATGTGAGTTAAGTCGTTAACCAAGTTACATAAAATTTGCCTATTTAATTCGATTAATGGTAACATAAACTACTTAAATAAATTGGGTTGGGAGATTGGTTCACCAACTTCAGGAGTCTAATAACAATAAACAAAAGATGAGATAGGATTTAGATACAAGTTTTGTTAGAAAAGATGGCATCCATCAAAGGATGGAAGAAATTGAGAGAAAATGTATATAATATATTGATTGGAATTGAGTAAAATGATACAAATGAATCAATGGTACAAAGAGCCAACATGGGTGGCATAGTGGTGGCCCTGGTCAAGTTCAGGATGGGCGACCACACAGGGTCTCATTTTGAGGAAGACATTAGATAATATGTAAAAATTTAATTAATATATATAAATATTAAAATAAATTTTTTATATAATTATTTTTTAGCAATAAAAAATAATTGTTTCAAAAAATTAACAATAGACTTATAGAAGATAATATGACAAGTGTATATTAAAATATCTCTTTAAATTAATACGCTTTCTAGAATCAGTTATTCTCCTGTTTGATTTAGTATTTTTTTTTTCTTCCCCTCCTCTCTTTGTCTCTCTTTAACTATTTGTCTCTCTATCAAACGGTCTCACACACACAGGCTACAAGTACAACACGCTCAATCCCTAATTCCCAAATGCATGTTCTTGAATCTTGATCTTCAATCCCTCATCATTGCTATTGTGTTCCTTTACTCCTTCAGCACAACAAGTCATTGATTTGCATACAAGTCTGTGAGACACAGCAATTTTGTCATAAAAAATGGCATAAGCCTCTTCATTCTTGTCTTCTCATTTAAGTTTATTTTATTAATCTTATATTTCAAACAATACTAATTTTCATGGTTTTTTTTCAGAATTAAAAAGAAGTTTGGTGCTCTAAAACTTTGGAACAAATTGAGGGTTTAAGTTGAAGGTTTAAAACAGGGTCAACCATGATATTTTGGGTTTAAGTTGAGTTCTTTGAAGATATTTAATTGTTTTTCTAATGCATGTACAACTTATAGAATAATATTAATTATCCCTGTTATCGCTGCATCTGCTGAGACAAGTTTTTCTCAATTGAAATTGTTAAAATCTTATTTGCGATCTACTATGTCACAAGATAGATTAAATAATTTTGCTTTGATTTCTATCGAAAATGATTTTTTGAAGAACCTTGATTATGAACGGTTTATGAATGATTTTGCAGCAAAAAATGCAAGGAGGACGATGTTCAAATAATTATAAGGGCGTACAGAGCATCCAAAATCTCAGGGTGGACACTAGTGTGGCATATATATACTAACTCTAACTAACCTAACTAATTATATCTTAAATAGACCCCCGCAAGTTGGAAGTGTGGATTAACCTACTTGCTTGGGATCAATAGTACAAGCAAAGAAATACAATATAAATGACTAAATGAAAAGAAAGACAAAAGTACAAATCGTGATTACAACGACATATTAAGGAAAGTTAACAAAGAAAGTGGCAGCGATCGAGGTGCATAACTCCTAGAAGTCCTCAACCTATTTTTGGGCCCCTTTAAACTTCTTCCAACGTCTCCATGACATTCACTCCAAAAGAATCAAGAAACCCCAAATTTGGGAGCAATGAAATGTCAAACTAGGCAAGGAAAACTTAACCACCAAGCAGAAGTCATAACTCAAGGCTTAACTACTTGACAAAAGCAAGAACATGTATCAATGCTTAATTATCCATGAGAGAAGCTTACAACAATACTTAACCACCATGGACAAAAGCTTACATCAAAGCCAAATCAAGGCTAAATCAATCTTCAACAACAAACCGCCAATTTAGGCTAAACAAAAGCAAATCAATGGAATCAAAACTTCAATAAGCCAAAAGAACTTGAACTTGTCTTCATAGGGGACTCAACTCAAACATCTTATGAGCATCAATATTATCTCACTAAACAAACCATAGAACAGAGATGTCAACAAGAATCTTGGAGAAAATGATAAGCCATGTATCTACCATCTGGAAGTAGTATGCGGCTAGCACTAGGAGGATGCATTCGCACCTTCACCACTTTGGTTAATGTGTCACGATTGGGATCTACACTTGTAGCTCTTCCCTCTTGTCCTTATCCAGACTTGTGAATAGTTTAGGCCTGTTTGGTTTGCATTTTCATTTCTTGTTTTTATTTCTTGTTTTTATTTTCTGAAAATTATTTTCATTTTCAAATTTTTCAATTTTGAAAAATTTGAAAACGTGTTTGTTTTGACTTCCTGTTTTCTGTTTTCATTTCCTATTTTCAAAAATCTAGGAATGAAAACATTGAAAACAACTATTTTTTATTTTCAGATTTGGGTCCAATTCAGGAAATGTTTTCAATGAAAACATTTTCACTAAACTCAACCAAACGTATTTTCAAGCTCATTTTCTATTTTCATTGAAAATGAAAACAGGAAATGGTCAAACCAAACAAGCCCTTATTCTCAAGGAAGTTCAAATGTTGCCCCTGCATGCTCTTTACTCGGCTTCACAACATAACTACTCATGCAAATATACATCCATACATTTAAAATATTGGCTAAATTACTCTTTTTGTCCCTCATTTTTTTTAATTTATCCAATTTGGTTTCTCTATTTTAAAAATGTTCAATTTGGTCCTTTACTTGTCAAACGTTAATCAAGTTGGTCCTTTCCATTAAGTTTCACCGTTAAGTTGAATAAATTAAAACAAATGAAGGATCAAGTTGAATAAATTAAAACAAATGAGAGACCAAGTTAAATAAAATATAGGGACCAAGTTGAATAAGTTAAAGCAAATAAGGGACCAAAAGAGTAATTTAACCAGAACTTAACGGTAAAACTTAACGAAAATAACCAAATTGATTAACGTTTAGCAAATAAGGGACCAATTTGAACATTTTTAAACAGAGAGACCAACTTGAGTAAATTAAAACAAGTAAGGGACCAAACAGAATATTTAGCCTAAATTGTTTACTTGTGTAGAGGATGACAATTGTATTTATTTATTTTTTATTCCAAAAGAAAACCATCAAATAAAAATGAGAAAAATGGACATACACCGTCGGTGTAAACCAGTTTTACACTGACGTCCATTGAGAACTCATTATTCTACAGTTAATTTTAAAATGCAGTTATAAAGTGGGCTGATATATCAATACAGTTAACTCATATTAGATGTTTGTGTAAAACTAATTTACACCCACAATTCATGATCTTTAAACTCAATAAAAATAGGTTTAATTATTCAGTTGGTCCCCGAACTATTTGGGAATTTTTAAATAGGTCCCTAAACTAAAAAAATTTGTAATTGGGTCCCTGAACTTCTAAATACTTTGTAATTGGGTCCCTGCGCTTTAAACTTTTGTAATTGGATCCCTGAACTTGTAAATAATTTGCAATTATGTCCTTGGGATAGGAGAAGAACCTTATAATTAGAGCACCGTATAAATTTCTTTTGAGGTTTCTTGTCGGTCTTGGAGGTTAATAGAATCATTGGATCACCACAATAGCAAAGATTTTAAAAATGCCTAATATCTCAGGGACCTAATTACAAACTATTAACAAGTTCAGGGACCTGATTATAAATGTTTAAAGTGTAAGGACCTAATTACAAAGTATATCAAAGTTCGGGGACCCAATTACAAATTTTTTTAATTTAGGAACCTAATTAAAAATTCTCAAATAGTTCACGGAATTGTAGAGTAATTAAACCATAAAAATATCCAAAAGTAGGGTCGTATAGGGCCGTTACTGGCTTCTGTTTACGAAGTCCAAACCTATGAAAGGAGGAAAAGGAAAAAAAAAAACAAGACATAGCGCGGAAACAATCTCCAGTGTGTCTTATTGGTCCACTATGTTCCATGGCATAGCAGTGCATTTCAACTTGAGTTCAGAAACCATGTTAATGGATGTTTGAACTTCCTTGTGTTGTGTCATACGTGGAGATGAGGCATCTTAAGAAGCTACAAACCAAGACCCTTGTGTTCTTTTTTTCATCCACCACCAAAACCTCCCACCGTTCTCACTTTTCCAATAACAACTACCCTTTGATTCCCACTTTCCATCAAACCCCACATTCCATCACAAGATTCTCTTCCCAAGTTCAAAAAGATTCGATTTTGATCCCACCCACGAAGACCCATCTCTATGCTTCATTCTTCTGCACCCTCATTCGCCTCTACTTGTCATGTGGTAGGTTCTGCACAGCCTCTGATGCTTTCTTTTCTATGCGTGGACTTGGTCTTGTTCCTGTGTTGCCTTTATGGAATAAGCTTTTGTACCAATTCAATGCCTCTGGTTTGGTTTCTCAGGTAAAAGTGATTTATTCTGATATGGTCTCTTGTGGGGTTGTGCCTGATGTTTTCAGTGTTAACATATTGGTTCATTCATTATGTAAAATGGGGGATTTGGATTTGGCTTTAGGATATTTGAGGAACAATGATTTTGATAGTGTTACTTATAATACTGTCATTTGGGGTTTCTGTGAGCAAGGGTTGACTGAGCAGGGTTTTGGGTTGTTGTCTGAAATGGTTAAAAGGGGTATATTTGTTGATTCAATTACTTGCAATATACTAGTTAAGGGGTATTGCAGAATTGGATTGATTCAGTATGCAGAGTGGATTATGTACAACTTGGTTGATGGAGGGATTCAACAAGATGTTATTGGTTTGAACACCTTACTTGATGGATATTGTGAAGCTGGATTGATGACTCATGCAATAAATTTCATGGAGAACAGCTGGAGGAGTGGTATCAGGCCTGATATTGTTACTTATAATACTTTGCTCAATGCTTTTTGTAAAATGGGTGATCTTGTAAGGGCCGAGTGTCTTATCAATGAGATTTTGGGCTTTCGGAGGGACGAAGAATCTGGTCAGTTAAAAAGTTATGTTGTTGAAACCCAGGCTGAGATTAGAGATTTGTGGCCAACCCTCGCTACATACACAACATTGATTTCTGCATACTGTAAGCATCATGGAATTGGAGAATCCCTCTTCTTGTATGAGCAAATGATTATGAATGGAATCATGCCTGATGTGGTTACTTGTAGTTCTATTCTTTATGGACTTTGCAGGCATGGAAAATTAAATGAAGCGGCACTGTTGCTGAGAGAGATGTATGAAATGGGTATAGACCCTAATCATGTCTCATACTCTACAATTATTAATTCATTGTTCAAATCAGGGAGGGTAATGGAAGCTTTTAATCTTCAAAGCCAAATGGTTGTTCGGGGCATTTCTTTTGATATTGTTATGTGCACCACTATTGTGGATGGACTTTTCAAGGTTGGAAAATCCAAAGAGGCTGAGGAAATGTTCCAAACAATTTTAAAGCTCAATCTTGTTCCAAACTGTGTCACGTATTCAGCATTGCTTGATGGTTATTGCAAGTTAGGAGACATGGAACTTGCAGAGTTAGTGTTGCAAAAAATGGAGAAGGAACATATTCTTCCAAACATTATTACATTTTCTTCTATTATAAATGGATATGCTAAAAAAGAAATGCTTAGTAAAGCAGTTGATGTGTTAGGGAAGATGGTCCAAAGGAATATTATGCCAAATACTTATGTTTTTGCAATTTTAATCGATGGCTATTTTAGGGCAGGCGAACAGAAAGCTGCTGCTGGTTTCTACAAGGAAATGAAATCACGGGGATTGGAGGAAAACAATATCACATTTGATATCTTGCTGAACAACTTGAAAAGAGTTGGAAGGATGGAGGAAGCCAAGTCATTAATTAAAGATATGCACTCTAAGGGTCTTTACCCGGATATTGTTAACTACACTTCTCTAATAGATGGCTACTTTAAAGAAGGAAATGAGTCAGACGCTCTCTCCATAGTCCAGGAAATGACAGAGAAAAACATGCGGTTTGATGTTGTTGCATACAATGCTTTGGTTAAGGGGCTTTTGAGGCTTGGGAAATATGAACCACAATCTGTGTTTTCAACAATGACAGAGTTGGGTTTGGCTCCAGATTGTGCTACATATAACACTTTAATTGACACATACTGCATAAAAGGGAACACAGAAAATGCTTTGGATCTTTTGAGTGAGATGAAGAGCTATGGGATAATGCCAAATGCAGTCACTTATAACATTCTGATTGGAGGGCTGTGTAAAACTGGTGCAATTGAAAAAGCCATGGATGTTTTGAACGAAATGTTGGTTATGGGGTTTGTTCCTATGCCAATAACTCACAAATTTCTGCTTAAAGCATCTTCAAGGAGTAGAAGAGCAGATGCAATTTTGCAAATTCACAAGAAGCTTATGGCTATGGGCCTCAAACTCGACCGGACTGTTTATAACACCCTAATCACTGTATTATGCAGATTAGGGATGACTAGAATTGCAAATGCAGTACTCGATGAAATGGCGACAAGAGGAATTTTGGCTGATATTATTACTTACAATGCCCTTATTCGTGGTTACTGTATAGGCAGTCATGTGGAGAAGGCATTTAAAACTTATTCTCAGATGTTGGTTGATGGAATCTCTCCAAATATTACTACTTACAATAACCTTTTAGGTGGTCTTTCAACTGCTGGTTTGATGAGAGAGGCAGATAAATTAGTTAGTGAGATGAAAGAAAGAGGACTTGTCCTAAATGCCACTACTTATAATATATTGGTTTCTGGCCATGGTAGGGCTGGAAATAAACAGGATTCTATAAAATTTTATTGTGAAATGATAACCAAAGGTTTTGTTCCCACTACTGGAACCTATAATGTGCTTATTAATGATTATGCAAAAGCAGGAAAGATGCGCCAAGCTAGAGAACTTTTGAATGAGATGCTGGCAAGAGGAAGAATTCCTAATTCTTCAACATATGACATTCTAATCTGTGGATGGTGCAAATTATCCTATCAGCCAGAGATGGACAAGGCACTTCAACTGTCATATAGGACTGAGGCAAAAAAATTGCTGAGAGAGATGTGTGAAAAAGGACACGTGCCATCTGAGAGCACCCTCTTGTATATCAGTTCAAACTTTTCTGTACCAGGAAAAAAGGCTGATGCTCGTAGGTTGTTGAAGGTATTTTCCCAAAAGAAGAATGTGTGACAAATGATCTAATAGACAAATAATAATGAGAATGATATGAAACTGCGGCAACGACCAATCCTAAACAAGTGGGTCTTAAATGTTCTACAAGGTCTACGTTGGATGAGGAAATTTGAAGACTGCCCATATCTTTTTCTATTTGGAATTGAAGGTGATGGCATTCGAAGCAAGTTGAAATAGTTTGAACATTCACAACATCTTTACTTGCATCATAACGTAACAATTATTTTCTTATGATGTTAAACTTTGTATGTCTGGGAATATTAATCTTGGATGGAGCACTTGGCACTCATGAGAAAAGTAAGGTGCAGTAGATCGACAATGAGTTTTTGGTGTAATGGCCATGGTCAACTGCTACCGATATGACTAAGTATATTGAAGCAGTGTACGAAATATGGTCAAGTAATTGACAATAGTGAAGCGATAAAAGTTCATTCTGAGATTGTTCCAGAATAGTCAGTCATCAGGCTCTATACACCAATTGCTGATGAGGTTACAGGGAAAGAGCACAATTCTGCATGGATTTGCAGGTATATAATTTTTATCCAATTATTTGATTGTATCTACCAGAACATCTTGGGGATTGTGCACCTTCTTCTAGAGTTGTTCCCTTATATCGATGCTGGTTTCTCTCAGATATTTCTAGTTATTTCTTTAATTGGTCATGTAAATATGTGTTAGTCTTCTGTTGCTTTTAGTGTGAAGCATGACTTATTTTGTCGTTCAGACAAGAGAGCGGAGTGATAACTACATTGTAGTGGTTTAGAGTACTGTATGACTGTATACTTGAATCGCCTAATGTTTCTGGAGAAGTCACTTTGATGTTTGGTTAGATGTTGTAAAAATGATGTCATTTCTATCTAAATTATTACTCTAACAAAAAGCTGTATGTTTATGCATATTTTTTCTGCAAGTATTTTTCTGAGCCTGAGATCTACATGGGAAGATCTTTGAAGTTGATGCAAGAGGGCGAAAGCACTGAGGTTTATGTTTACACAAGTGATGAAAGGGAACATTCAGCGGAAACTTGGAGACATCTTAATGCAGACTCGGTTCAAGTAGAAGTTATAAGGAATTATTAGAATTGTATGTGTCGAAGTCTGGTAAGTAGTGTTTCCATTTTACTATTTGCTTTTACAATACATCGTAATGTAGCTCCCCGTGGCTACAACTGATCTGTAAGTAAAAAACAAGTTCCAAGATGAAGACAATCTGCTAAGATCCAACTCACTCACACACGTATTACTCTTATGAAAGGAGTTTAGACTAGAGGAAGGCATATCCCCTTACAAGTTCAGAAAAGACCATCAACTCCAACAAGAAATTATAGTGGAATTTACATATTGCCTATCAATAGGGGAGATCTGGTAATCGAACCCAAGTCACACTGAGTGTGAGCAGAAGGCTTGACCAGATGTGTCAACCGGCGTTGGCGAAAAGAGTTTAATTTGATCTTGTTGGAGTCTTACATTGGATAGTGATATGGTCTGAGTAGTGCTTATAAGTGGGGGGGCAACCCTCATCCTATAAGCTAACTTTTTGGGTTGAGTTAGACCCAAACCCAAATTATAAGATGATATCAGAGCCTATCCGAGATCCGTTGGGCCATCCACTGATGTCTAGTCCTGCAACCTTCATACTCCAGATGTCTAGTCCTGGGCGTAAGGGGTGTGTTGGAATCCCACGTTGGATAGTGGTATGGCCTAAGTAGTGCTTATAAGTGAGGGGCAACCCTCATCCTATAAGCTAGTTTTTTTGATCTAGCTTTTAAGCTTGAGTTAGGCCCAAACCCAAATTCTAAGATGGTATCAGAGCCTATTCAAGATCCGTTAGGCCACCCGCAGATGTCTAGTCCTGCAAACTTCAGGCTCCAGATGTCCCGTCCTGGGCGTAAGGGATGTATGAGTCCCACATTGGAAAGTGATATGGTCTGAATAGTGTTTATAAGTTAGGTCCAAACCCAAATTCTAAGAGATCTATTGTTTAGTGTGAGCTTTTTACACTACCAAATAAACAAGAAACTGCCACATCATAGTAGTAACTTAGATTTTTTTTTTACTTGCAGTAAAAACTTTTAGCAGTTTATAAATAGGCGGCACCACATGTTCTATTGATAATGTTAAACTTTTTTACATTTTTAGCAGATAAAAAATAAATCCCTACAAAAACATGGATCTTTACATTATCCATTTTTTTTTTGGGTGTAATTTCACACCCCAAGCTATCATATTCCTCCAAAATCCTAAAGGAAGACACTGTTTCTATTCTATTACCCGCAAAGGATTGCATCACTCTTCAACACCATAGCTACCCTCTTTCTTGTTTGCTTTTGTCGGTCTCTTTCTCTATCTTGTTCAAGAAATTGGGAAAATGATTTGAGGAGGTGCTTTCTACACTGCAGGGTTATCTGAAGCAAGAATGTCTGCAAACTCTGCGGCGTCTGGAATTCCCACTTCTGCATCATATTAAGATCCTCAACTAAGTAGGGTGAGATTCCTGGACAAGAATTTGGAAGTTATTAATATCTTAGGCCTCCCTTCCCAATGCAGTGTCCATTTTTCTTCCTTGCAGTGCTCAGAATTGGATCCAGAAGATGCAATGAGGGAGCCTCACAAACTATACTGATACTTTTTTCATTTTTCATTTTTCATTTATTTTATTTTTTGTTGGTTGATGGACCTGTTGGCAGCATAAGTAGAGATTGTTTTAGAATGGATATCAATTCAACCTTCTAATTGGAGTTACATTAAAATCTGTTGATCAATAAATATTCTAGCAATGTTCACAGCATTCACTAACCTAAGCAGCTAACAGTGTTTAATCTCATTGACAATTCTATCACCACATACCCCTCTGGAGACACCAGTAGTGGCAGAGTCCGAGGTCAGTGAATTTGGTTAAACGGAGTTTTGCCATAAGTGCCTGCCTAGGCGCTGGGGCGGAACCTTCTGAGGCGAAACAGGTTTAATATTTTCAGCCAACTTACTTAGGGTCTTTTTGCTTTATTTTTTTTTCATTTCTTGTTTTCAGAAATAATTATAAAAATGTTACCTTGTTTTCAATCCGTTTCCTGTTTCCAAAGATTTATATAGGAAACAGTAAAAATATTTTTAGTGTTTCCTGTATAATTTTTTGAAAACAGGAAATAAAATGAAAACAATGTGATATTTTTGTAATTATTTCAGAAAATAGGAAAAGAAAATAGAAAACTGAAAACAAAGCAAACAAGCCCTTAGTGATCTTCATTTCAAATGCCTAAATGCCCTATAGCCAAGGGGTATGTATTTCAATATACTAACACCATCTAAACTTAATATAAGTTAGCAATCCAAGAAAAACCCTAAAACCTTGATCTGAACTTACTTGCTATGCGTGGCTTATAGTCTAGAAGATGATAGTTTCTTAAGTGTAACTTGCTATATTAAAAGTAATAATTAAAATTAACGTCAATAGGTTGGCCTGCTTTGAGCAGGCCAACTCAATTTCAAGTTGGACTAGATCAAGTTAGACTACATGGAGCTAAATTAAGTTTGAGTTTGAATTTTGTTAATTCAACCTAGACGGAGACGTCTTCAGTCCTCCAGTCCTCCTTAATTTGTAACCTTTGATTTAATATTAAAAATATTCAACGGTTGAGATGGGAGAAAGGTGATCGACCCTGCAGGTAAAATATTTAAACACCCTTCACCGATCCAACACGGCGGCACATCAATGACGATTGCTGACGACATCTCCATCTGGCAGACCCTAACAACTCCTATCAACCTCTTTGACAACTCCTATGTCTGCATGCGCCTCCACCACAAACCCCACATCAATGGTGATGTTGGTCACATACTCGATACCGCAGGTGCAAAATAGTGTTGGCGATGGCGCTGCTTCCAATGTCAACATCTTGGGTCCTCTATGGTAATTGCATGTCAACTCCTTCCCCAGGAGCGAAACGGAAGGAACCGAATCCTCTGTTGCGAAGTAGAACACCGCGCTATGGTTGTCCTTGCCGGGAACATGATGGTTCATGGTGAAGATGAAGCTCTTCATGGACTTGTTGGCTTAAACTTTACAAAGCGCGTGGGACACGTAGTTGTCGGAGCGTGAGAGCACGTTGTTGAGTTTGGTGGTGGATTTGAGTTAGTCCATGCCCTTGGTGAGAGGAGGTAGTCGAGGATTTTTGCCATTTGGTGAAGTAGGTTTTGGAACAGAGGTGGCAGACGCTGCTAGGGGAAAAACCTAGCTGTTGGTTCTAGTGCAGAGGCCCACCACGATTTGCATCGCAGTAGTAGCATCACCGTCCCATTGCCATGCAAGTCAGTCCCAAGCGAGCAGAACGTGTAGACCCTTGTCCTAGCCGCGTCGCACTGGCCAGATCCACCCTCCTTGTCCAGTAGCGTCACAGTCCCTCTCTTCCCTTCGGTCGCAAACTTCGTCGTCCATCCGCCTAATCGTGTCATCACTTTTCTCTCTCAAGCTTCTGTTGTGAAACCGGTTGCTCTTGTGTGTTGTGGATATTTGACCAATTGTAACCAGTAAAAATCAAGGAGGACCAATCCTCCACTTTTACTTTAGAAGACCTTAGCATTGCCCCTTTTTGTCAAGCTATTTTGCCCAGCTTGATCCATTTTGATAACTCTATCAATTGTTGCCATTGAACTCGGCTACAAGTTTTGTGCATTTAGTTGGGATGTTTGGGGTCAACATCGCCTAGCTCTAGCCATGCTTAGGCTTGTGTTTTATTTTGATGTACTGTTAACCAATTTAGGACAAAACTTAGGTGAAATTCCTTAAATACTTTAGGTGCTGGTTTTTAATGGGAATAAGACATGTGTAACGGTTCATTAATGAAAATATAACATGTGTAGTTACACATGTTCTATTCTCATTGAAAAATAACACCTAAAGTACCTATGGAGTTGCACCTTAGCTTTGTCCTTAAAATTACCATATATGTATAAGTTTTAACTTCTAAGATAATTGTTTTATTAGTCAAATATTTTTAACGATGTGACAATGTATGATTAATGAGAGTGTAAAATACTTTTATAATTAAAGTGCATTAAAATAAAATCTTAAAATAATTTTAGTTCAAAACTTTTTTTGTGTGTAGTTTTAAATTCGGTGAATTGGATTTGTATCCTTTCATTTTCTTCTCTCATTTTTCCTCTCATGTTATGAGAGATAAAGACAAAGACAAGTTTTAATGGGCCTATACATAAAAGGAATTTTGTTTTTGTATCTTTCTCTTTTTAACATGAGAGGAAAAAGAAAATAAGAAAAAAGGAGGATCCAAATTCCGATGATTTTTTTGTTTTTTTAATCTTACTAGAATTATCCTTATTATTTGATTTTTCTTACCTAAGTCAATTGGTCAAGTGCTTACAATCACGGATACCTAGCTAATCCAAGTATTAAACATCTATATCCATATCAACCGCAATTAGTGGTTCCTAAATATCCGTAAAATTTCTCTACATTCTTCGCTCAAAAAAGTTGAAAACTGCATTTTATAAGTAGAAAATATTCTTCTATTTATTGAATATTTTATATCACGGTGAAAAATAATAATTTATGAGTTTAATTGTTATATTTTGTCGATATAAAATTTTTTATACTGTCAATCAATCAGATCTCATGGTATGAGTGATTTTTAAGGTAGTTAGGATAAGAGTCGAATATTTTAGCTTATGTGTCAATTTCTGATTGATTGACTGTATAAAAAATCTTTACACTGACAATACATATCAATTAAATCCATAATTTATTTACCCAGCCATTATTGGAAAATAAAAAATCATTTTATTTACACAATTCGTATAATTTTCTTTAAAACTATGTGCTTGTAAAAATACTTATAACACTCTTAATTTTTCTGAAAAATATAGTTATTATCTTATTTAAGAAATAAAAGTCTTTTGTCAAAAAAAAAAAAAGAAATAAAAGTCTTCTTATATGTATTTTTTAGTATAAATTTTCTTATCTTAAAATTCTATAAATTGAATTTAATTATTAAAAAATATGAATTTTCCATAAATGACAATATTAATTGGATCATGCTAATGAGTGTCCGACACTTTTTAGAAAAATCAAAAAAATAATTTTACATTAAAAAATTAATTATATCATCTCTTTAAATATTAAATATATCAATTTTCAATAAAAAATTTCTTTTCATTTAACCTCCTCAAATTTTATTTTCCGCTTATTATTCGTTTGTTTAGTTTTCATGTCTTTTTCACCGTTACGTATTTAAAAAGTCGAAGAAACATTGCAACGCTGCTCTCTCAACTCAGCCTCTATTCCAATTCAACTCAATTCAATTCCATTCAATTGAAGCAACGAAGAGAGAGAAACGCGTTTCTAGAGAGAGAAAACCAAACATGTCTTCTTCCTTCGACGCCTTTTCCGTCGACGATCTCAACACTAACTCCGATCACCTCCACCACTCCGCCGCCGACAACGATGACACCTACTCCGGCTACGGCGCCTTCTCCAGCTTCTCCTCCGTCGACCATACTTCTGCTGCGGCGTCGCCTGAGATCTTCGGGTTCAGCGATACGGATCCGAGTTACTCCCAGTCTCCCTTCGAACCGGTGCATGTAGTAGAGAATGGAAACGGAAACGGAAACGGTTACGACGACGGCGACGGCGACGACGTTTTTGTCTCCGACGGTCCGGTGCTTCCTCCGCCCGGAGAGATGGAGTCGGAGGAAGGTTACGCCCTCCGGGAGTGGCGCCGGTGAGTGTTTCTGTTCAGATTTCTCTTCTCTTTAGTTTGCGTAGTTGAGTTTGTTTTGTGAATTTGTCAGATCTCGTTTGAATCTGCTTAGATCTATGGTGATTTCGATTTAACCTTCCAAGTTCATTTCGATCCCAAAGTTTCTTCTTTGATTTGATTTTGCTTGTTAACATTTAGGGTTAGGAAGCTTGGTGAACTTCGTGTGTTCCAATTTCACTTGAAATAGTTAGTTGAGCTCTGGTATGATATAAAAATAAGATTTTTTTATTTTTTATTTTATTTTATCTTTTGGTTAAGATTTAGTATAATTGTTGTGTGCTAGGGAGGTATTGATTTGTATCCACCGGTTATTACTAAAAGGACAGAGCAGATTTGCTCGAACCTGCTATGGGATTTTGATCCTGTTGGTGGAGGATGGTCCCTTGCTGCTAGTTTCACCTATGGCAGTTGGATCTCTCTATAGCTATTGCGTGATGAGGTGCTTTGAGGGTAAATTTTATGTACAAAGAACTCAAAGCCGATTCTACAGTTTGTAGGATATATCTTGTGTGCTCACTTTCTTGGATTAAATGGTGGAAGTGTGACCACATGGAGTGAGATGATCATACTCAATTTGAGTGTATAATCTTTGCCCAGTTAAACTAAGATCAAAGAAGCTATTTACAAATAACCAGATGGTGATGAAGCTTGATGAGGATTGCTTCGAATCCTCGTGAGCACATTTCTTGGGTTGTGATAATGCTGAGGAAAGTATGACAAACATATAATATATTCTGTGTGCTTTTCAAATAGTCCATGTTGGCATAATTTTCTTCCCTTTCTTCTTTCGTATAATTCATGGAGTAATGGATCTTGGACAACCTAGTTATGTAAATATTCACATTCATCATGTGTAAATTTTACATCTTATGATTTCTTTTTGGTTAAACTAAATATTTGGTCCTTATACGTGACACTAATATTGAATTTGATCCCTATATGTGAAATTTTTTAAAATTGGTCCCTATATGTACATTTTTTTTTTAATTTGGTCCTCGTCGTTTTTGGTGTTATAACGGCATTTGTTGAAGTTAAAGTATAGAGATCAAATTGAAAATGATTATCACGTATAGGGACCAAATTCAAAATGATTATCATATGTAGGGACCAAATTTACTAAACAAATTTGAATTCGGTCCCTACATGTGATAAACATTTTGAATTTCGTCCCTATACTTTAAATTCATCAAACGGCGTTATAACACTAATAAACGGCAAGAATCAAATTAAAAATAATTGTACATATTGAGACCGATTTCAAAATTTTTCACGTGTAGGGACCAAATTCAAAATCAGTGTCACATATAGGGATCAAATGTTTAGTTTAAATTTTTCTTTTTAGAAAAAAGAAATTAATCCTTATAAGTCTATGTCATCAGATGCTAAAATCAGGTATATCTTTTGCATGCCTGGAATAACCTGTGTCTAAATTCTTTTCGATACAATTGAAGGTGTTGGTGATTTTTTTCTTTTGAAATATGGGCATACAATGTGCTTCATATTTGCTCCTTGTTTAGATTTGCAATTTGTGCTTGAGGCTGTAGTGTACACTATAGGACTATAAATGGTGCAAAAAAGATAATGCAAGTTCAGAATTTAATTAATGCATTAATATACTTTACCCAGAAAAAAAAGTTATCGTAACCATTATACAAATCCCTTTTGTTGGTTATCTGAGGCAAAATTATTCTTCAACTTTATGGTAGGACAAGTGTTTTGCTTACAATCTGATCTTATAGGCCAATTAAGATTTAAGATCTATTGCATGTTTGGTGAACTCAGTTATCAACAAAAATGAATTCATTATGCAGTCAAAATGCAATTCAGCTAGAGGAGAAGGAGAAAAGGGAAAAAGAAATGAGACTGAAGATTATCGAGGAAGCTGAGGAGTATAAGGTGGCTTTCTACGAGAAAAGGAAGCTTAATGTTGAGACTAACAAGGTTCAAAACAGAGAAAGGGAGAAGGTAAGGTTTACACGCATCATGATATATTTTTCTTCGCATTATATTTTCTGTGCTCTATTAATTTTAGAAAATAAAATTTATTTGTGGAGCAGTTATACTTGGCTAATCAAGAGAAGTTCCACAAAGAGGCAGACAAAAATTATTGGAAAACAATTTCGGAGATAATTCCTCGCGAGGTTCCTAACATTGAGAAGAAAAGGGGCAAGAAAGATCAAGAGAAGCAGCCATCCATCAAGGTCATCCAAGGCCCAAAGCCTGGCAAACCCACTGATCTTTCTAGGATGCGACATATACTGTTAAAGCTGAAACATACACCACCAGCTCACATGATTCCTCCACCACCTGCTCCTGCCAAAGACTCCAAGGATGGGAAGGATGGAAAAGAAACAGCATCTAAAGCTAATGGATCTGCACCAGAAGGTGCACCTGGATCACAACCAAAGGATGCCGCCAATAACAGCACTGCAGATGTACCCCAGAAAGAAGCTCCTTCCACTGAGGAGCAGTCTGCTACATAATTCTGCCTATCATACTTCAGCTCTCTCCCAATCTTTCTGATATATATTTCTGTCTATCATGCTTCAGCCTTGTCCCAATCTTTCTTCTGCTATGCCTTTTTCATCTGCAGTTTTTACAGATATTTTTGTCCTGCTGTTAGTTTCTATGGTTTATTGGTTTCATTTTATTTCTAATATTTAAGGTTTTGTATCAATTAAATCTATTGTTGACTATGAAATTCAATGTGCATGGGTTTTATATACATCCTAAAAGAGTTTGTTTTTGACTTTTATGATTGTGGGTTGCTCAGTTGTGTCAATTAGAATGTTTTTTTTTTCCAAGTGATAAACAGGTGGATTAACCATTCTTTCGAATTTGTTCTTTCCTTGTATGCAACTGATCTTCGTCTTTTTTATTATTGCCCTCTCCCCATTTTCATTCCTCTTCTCTACCATTGCATCATGTCATCATCAATATCACCACCACAGATACACATTAATTATAAAAAAAGTAAGAAACTGTTTACAGTTTTGTGTGATGGATTGAAATTTGGGAATTTTGGAATGAAGTAACCACTCAGTGAATGCATTCAATGGTGCACCATTAAGAAGGTTCTATTGTCGTATATATAGTAATATAGTAATGGATTATGCAAGAAATAGAGTGAGGGAAAGCATCTCATTTGACCACAAATGAACCTTCCAAGAACAACCATTGTAAAGAATTATTGGAGGGCACAAAAAATTCAATGTATGTTGGACAACTTTTTCAAGCAATTAGACTTAACTATTCACTTACTCTTGTCGGAAGCAAACTAAATTTAAGTCAAATTTCAAATAAATATTGGCCTCGGTTTTCATCATGCCCTGGCACGAGGTTGTTTAAATGCTTGCCAGCCACATTATATTACATTTTAAAACTAATATAAATACAGCAAAAAATCTATATATTAAAAACAAAATGTCATCTCTCTTTGATTTTTTTTCTTCTTTTTTCAACTCTGCAATTCACAGGAGGAGTTATTAGATTTATAGGCTTCACCTTGGGGTGACATGAGTAATACTGACAGGGGTAGAGCTAAATTGATGGCTTGTAGACTCAAAAGATGACTTCTTTAGAGAGGATTCTCCTGAATCCAGGAAGAACCCTGGTGCTGTAAGTTCCTTCTCATTGAGGCGGATATTCTTGGACAGCATATCAACAACCTGAGACATAAGTGGCCTTCTGCTTGCTGCTGCCTGTGTGCAGAAGAAAGCTACCTTCATGTACCTAATTACCTCTTCCTCAGGATATTCAATCATGTTTGGGTCCACAAGCTCCACTAGTCTCCCCTCTTCATGAAGTTGCCAGGCCTGTTATTGCAAAAATAATGATCATTAACTCAAGCTCAAGGCCAACATTGAGAACAACATACACTCTTGCATATATTTCAGTCCCTCCCAAATTGGAGCCATTGGTTATTGGCACTCCAAAATGCCTGCCTATCTACACTCTAACCGCCATTAATAATTTTAGTTTTTTATATTATAAAATTATGATTGGTTAACGAGGAGCATAAATAGGCAGTTGGGAGTGTCAATAAGCCTACTCCAAATTGGAGCATTCAAATCCAATACAATTATAAAATGTCAAAAACCGATAAAAAAAAAAAGTGGAAAGTCACGTTCTTTCTTCCCACTTTCATTTCTTGCATTTTCTTCCCCCCTCAATTTGTTCCCAAAGATAAGAGCATCAGGGCATCATAACAATTAGTCATATGCTAAGATTTCATAGGTTAAATAGTAATAGAGTATTAACTTAGAAAGTTACAACAAATAAAATGTATGATGTTGCAAAGTAGTAACTCATAAATATGGGAAACTGAAAGTTACCTACCCATTCCAAGAGGAATTTTTGTGACCCTCCCCAGTTTGAACGCGCACTGCTTTTGCCACTAATTATTTCAAGTATAAGAACCCCAAAACTATATACATCAGCCTTCATGGTTAACTGGCCACCAATTGCATATTCTGGCGCTAAGTAACCACTGTGCAAAGTGATACCAAAGCAGGATATATCAGTTCCATAGCACAATTATGCATTGCCCAATTTTCAAAATGTATCACACTATAGACAAGTGAAAAAATGAGAATTGGAACAACAAACTACAGAGATGGGATTGGGACAACAAACTACCTGCTTTCAGTTTCTCTTTTATGAAGAACATTAAAAAATAAACATAAAATTTGAAAACATTTCTTCAGCATATAAATGGAGAAGGAAATGCCTAAAGAATTCTTAAAAGGTAGGTCAGAAGATATTACTGAGTAATTAAAATAAGAATATGACAATTATATAGATATGAGATATTCCGTTGAAAATTTTAAATAAGTATGATGTTGAGGAACCAGTGAGTAGCCAAAACCCAGTAGTGGGAAAAAGGCTTGGCTGTAATTGTTTTTGTTGTTGAGGAACCAGTGAAATGCTTAAGCTGATAGGTGCAGGAATGTTTTTTGATCATATCTCCAAGACTCTATGACAAACATGTCGAAATTGCATACTCTTCCTGAACTGTTTGCCAATGTCATCTTCTGACTTTTTGTTCAAACAAAGGGGTCATGAAGCCCTTTATTTTTCTTCAAAACTACAAATATATTTTCCCTGTAATATTTCTTGAGACATAATTATAATATCATGTTTCCGGTTGCATGATAAATGATAATAATACATACTGTGTGTCCAGGAACCACAATAAATGATTTGCCCATTAGTTTGTATCTACGTTCATCTGTAGTCTAGCTTTTCCGAATAAAATAGAAGGGTTTTCTTCTGGACTGGAGTAATAGGCCCAGGAAAGCCAGGCCCAGTTGCAAGGCGGAATGCGCCACCTCAGCTAGATGGGGTGTCATCATCCTTATCCAATATGGGAATATTTCCAAATACATTTCAATGATTGGCCAGCCCACCAAAATAGGAAATGTCCTAGAAGCCTCCCTATAGCCACTTGCTCCCCAAGTCGCTCCACTCTGTAGATAGAGAGAATGTCCTCTAAGGTAAGGATCCTCTCCCTCACACTGCCTACTTCTACACCCACTAACTTGAGTGTAGGAGTGATTTGCAAGTACACCACCTCCCTCACTCCACCACAACAAGCAGGCACGGATCTCCTTCTGCACAAGGCTGAAACCACTCCCTTCATCTCATTATAGAACAGGTTTTGTTATTCATCCAATGCCCGATGCTTCCATTGGCGGTTTCAAATAACATTATCTGATATAAACTTTGTTTCCATATGTGCCTCGTGAATATTGTTGGAACGTGGAAGTATGTACAAGTGTGACTGAATTATGGACATTCTATTACAAAATTTTGTACAATGTACACTCAGAAATCATAAATTTATATCTCATAATTGACTCTGACGTTCAACTGGATGTGGACATCCTTATGTGGCTATCTTTTTCTCCTAGTTCTGCTAGCATACCTAGATGAACGATCACAAGATATGAAGAGTTCCTACTCCCTATAATATCATACTAATTAATTTTTTTCCCCTGAAGACTGATAATAGCTATTTGAAAAAAAATGAACAGAAATCTTCCAAAGCTGTAGCGAAATGAAAAAATATAAAAATTAACTAAGAATCTGAAGGATAACTTACGTTGTTCCAGCAATTCTTGTGCTAATGTGAGTGATGCCATCTGGAAATAATTTAGCCAACCCAAAATCTCCTATTTTTGGATTAAAGTCTCTGTCAAGTAGTATGTTGCTAGCTTTGATGTCTCTGTGCACAATATGTGGCTCAAGTTCTTCATGAAGAAATGCAAGACCCCTAGCGGTACCCATGCAAATAGCAGCTCTTTTTCTCCAGTCTAGTCTAATGTTTGTAGTCCTTGTGCCTACAAAAAAGATGAAAAAAAAAAACAGATAATATGTTTCATCCTCTGATCTCCAGATCTTGATTTGCAATTTCATAATTCACACCAAAGCATTTGTCAAATTTACCAAGTAATGCACGCTCAAGGCTGTTATTTTCCACATACTCGTAGACTAATATACGATTTGGTCCTTGAACGCAGCAGCCGATCAATTCAACAAGGTTTGGATGCTTAACATGTGATATAGTTTTAATTTCAGTTAAAAATTCACGTACTCCCTGCTTTGACCCAGCTGAAAGGGTCTTCACTGCTACCTGTCTTCCATCTCTTAAGTTTCCCTGGCAAAATGGTAACACAAGTGTTTAGTGGTGTGTACAATCAATAGGAGCATTAAATGATAAAATGTGATGATGTTTATTGGTACTCATGTCACTACTCAACTTAAGTAAGCTAGCATACACAAAGCCTCATACATTAGGTTAGAGATATAATGTAGCTTCACTTGCCTTCCTCTAACTACTTAAACTTTTAGAAGATATAATGTATCAAGGGCTTGAAGCGTACTAAGGTGGTGTGTTAGAGATATAATAAAGTCATTATGTGACTTCACATTATGCCTTAAGCTTTTGAGAGAGTTGGCTGATGACACTTCAAAAATGTTCTGACTTTTTTTTCCCGTTTTGCCACAAATGAGGTATATGACCTGCTGTGGGGAGGGTAGGCTAAAGCAGAAACAAATTTTTTTCGTTTTAGATTTAACCAAATATAAAAGGACGGAAGGATTTACATTTTAATGCTGAAGTCATATAAAAGTGAAGCATTCCGTGCACCCAGATCAGAAAAGCTCTTTCACAACGCCTCAGAGAAAATTGATGGAGGAGGAGGATAGATCTCATAAGTCATAGTCCAAACTCCAAAGTATGAAATCCTGATTATGTGAGATTGGCATGCTTTGTTGCATGACTTAATATCATAGATTTTCTTGTTTCCTTTGTTTTTGTTTGCAAGGATGCCTTATCCAATTTCTTCGTATTCTTCTCTTCTCATCTAATAAATTTTATTTTCCTCTCCAAAAACAAAAAAGAATACAGAAAGCATGATTCTGCGAAGTCAAAGATATGGCAAATATTTCAACTTGAAAAGCAGGCTGCTGAACAAAGCACCAAATTGTATTTTCTTTTTCTTTTGTGGAGCATATGAATAAGAAAATCAATTTATGCTAGGTTAATCCTTTTTGTTTTGAAAACATCGTATCATATTGATTTACAAGTATTATAAAGCAGTATGCATATGTAGTTATTGGACATTTCCCAAGGATCCTAATGACGAATGTCTATGGATATTTGACGGTCTCAAATTGGCACTAGCATCAAAAATGGAATATTAATTCAGAATCAAAGAAAGAAAGAAAGAAACAACAATACAATCACAAATATAAGTCAATCTAGTAGCATAAACGCCTCTAAAGAATCATTTTGGCAAGTTCAACTGGCTAACATGCATAGTAATCCCAAAAATTTACAACTTGTACAAGAGTCTGTGACCTGTACCTGGTAAACAGTTCCAAAACCTCCTCGTCCTAACTTATTGCTCGAATTATAATTATCAGTGGCCAATCTCAGCTCTTTATCAGAGAAATGGCTCACATTATCAAGTGGATAGCCTGAGCAACAATAGAATAGAGGCATAAAAATAATTTAGAAGACATTAAGTATATTGATAAATATGAAGAAAATTGTAGTTACAAAAGTATTGCAAATTATACAATATACATCAGAACTTTTATGAACAGATCACAACTGTATTGTTTATCAAAGTACGACCAAACTAGAAAAAATCCTAAAAGATGTCTGTTGTACTAAGGTATGTTTTCACTGATGTATAGATTAAATGAACATAATTATCTTTAGAAATCTACGACTGTATGGTGACTTGTTACACCTTCCTGTGAATATGTACCACTCAGAAAAAAGTGAACAGTTGCCATGATAGACCTACATTCTGTCTTTCTCTTGATTTGTGATAAATTGACAGTATTAAAGTCAGGGTGATCTTTTCATTTAAATTACTTACAGATAAAAGGAGCAGACTGATAGAAGAACCCATAAAAAGAATAAAAAATTATACCATGTTCTCAAATGAGAAGCAAAAATTGGTAAAAAAAAAAAAAAAAACAGAAAGAATCTCAGGAGATGCAATATTGCACATGAAAAATATCCAATAACATTATAACACTAGAAGATGCAACCTAAGCAAAACAAAAAGTTTATGCCCCAAATCTGCAAATGAATACAACTTTTGAAAAGTTCACATGTGAGTTTGTGCAAACTTCTAGCAATGTTTTAAGGCTATCAAATATGAAAATAAGAAACCGCCAGGCCCTCACCATCAACTTCATTAGGGGTATGAAAAGGACTCCTTTTATTCTTCAGATTTGAGGCTCCAAAGCAGCCACACGCCATAATGATCCTGGAATGTGACTGCTATGGTCTGCAGTCTGCATAAAATACCATATTCCAACATAAGTGAAGTGTCATTTGCACATTTCAATTGCAAACACCAAGAGACATACCCATGCACAAGCATGAGAACACAAGCACACGCTTTAGCAATAAAAAATAACAGTAATCAGTTCAACTGAAATTATTCGAGCCTATGTTCAACTTGACTTGAACTTCTATAACTTGTGCTGATTTCTGGGTAAGAATATATCGACTAAAGAACAGAAATTTCAATAAAAGTCAACATTTTCATACCTTAGATCATTTTTAAGATTTACATTGGAAAACAACAGGCACAGTGACTTCGAATCAAAGCATCAAACACCAAACTGAATTCTACTTTAAAAATTTTCCAATTTGATCAGGATTCACAGAACAAAAAGTCACTTGCATTGACTTCAAAAAAAAATACTGAATTTATCCAAATTAACCTAAATTCTATCAATTTCCTGTTACTAATGAACCCACCCCAAACAACAAAATTGGTCAATTTTCGCTAAAACCAAAACACACGCGGTTCCTAGAGAAAACCCATATCCAGATTCAGTTCATAAACGATAAAGATTAAAACTTTCAGAAAACCACAAGGCATGAGAAAACCCTTTTAAGGAAACAACAACTAACACATAAACCCAAAAAAAAGGGCATAAATTTTACCACCAAAACAGAAATGCAGAGGTCTTTAATAGTTCTTCAAGTTGAATGCAGAACAGAAGCACAACGAAACAGTGGAGAGCATGGAATGGAAAAGGAAAATAAAATAAGAAATCGGTGGTTAAATAATTGAATTATGAAGAAAAGAGGAAAGAAAAATATTAGAGAGACGGCTGGTTACTATTTTAAAGGACTGATGTGGGGTGTGAATGCTTGGTCATTGCAGCGAGTAAGGACTTTTTCAAAATATCAATAAGGTTGAGTTTTGTTGCATTTCCATTACCGCTATTGACAGAAAGTGACCGTTCTTTTTTCTTCTTTCTGTTAGGCCACCTGCGAGGTTTCTCAAGCCTCTGGCTTCATTATTATTCAACACCAAACGAAATGCAATTAAATTAAATTCAACTGAGGTTAGCTGTCTTTGTTTCTTTCTTATTTTACACTTATTTATTATATTTATTTTCAGCGTCTTTTGAGGTACGATCCCTCCATTTCTCTAAAGAAAAAAATGAAATCTCTATTTAGAAGATATATAAATATAAAAAAGAGATTTATATTTCAAATCTTTTAATTATTTAAAAAAGAATTAAATTAAATCATTAAAAATTATTTATAATTATCTCTCCTCTAAATAAAACCAACCATTAATTACTTAGGATCTCAACCCCTCTTTTCTTCCTTTCTTATATTATATTAAATTAAACAAGATACGATGTTGACCTTTGCAATTATGAAATGATGACTTCAAATGAGTTTAATTTCTTTCTTCCTTGTTTTAAATTTATTTATTTCGTGGATCCTACCTCCCTTTTATTAGTACAACAAGAAACAATGTTGACCTTTGTAATTATGAAATGAGTTTAATTAATTGATATATTATTTGAGTATAATGAAGTTTTATATTAATCTTTAATGATATTGTCCGTCCTAATAAATTCAGTTGGTTACGTTACAAGATATGAATAATGAGTGCACAAGTTTAAACTTCTGCAATCTTTTTCATTCCCTTCTCCTTTCTCTCCTTCCTCGATGTACATCACATTAGACACACAAAAAACATTAACGCATGGTTTGGATGGGCTGATTTTGGAGAGAGGGAAGTGGGGGAGAAAAAGGGAAGTTTATGTGTTTGGATGAGAAAAAAAATAGGTGAGAAAGAAAAATATGAAATGAGGCCCACACAAAATAAAATCTCTCCAAAAGTGGAGAGAAAACTAATAAAAGTGGAGACATAATTGAAAATATCAATTTCATCCTTTTATTTTCAACAATGATATAAATTTATTATTATTGTTATAAGGATAAAAATGTATTTATAATAAAATTTAACTTTTCTTTCTCTTATACTTCTTTCCTTCTTCTCTCCATCCAAACAATCTAAAAATTCACTCATTCTCTATCCATTTTCTCTTCTCTCCTCCTTCTATCCTCCCTACTTCTTTCTACCCAACTTCTCTCAACATAAATGATATTTTGATAAATCAACCTTCATTATTATTTCTCTTTCTTATTATTAAAATAAAATTACATATATAAAAATATTAGTGAATATTTATATCGCATTATCGTTTTTAAGAAATAAATGTTTTTCGCTGAAAATAAAAATCAATTAAAATGCAAATGAGAGTCTCACAAAAGTCAATAACGGATAAAGGAGGGTAAAGAGTCACACATAAATATGAGACGGATTTAGGGAGGCTTGCACGGGTCCTCTCTCTTTCTTAATATATTTTGTAAAATTAATTATATATAATATTTTTAATAAAAAATATATACTTTATCTAAAGAGTTTAATTGATATCTATTATTATTAATGTAAAGTTTTTTATACAGTCAATTAATTAAAAATTGTGATATGAGTGACTTAAGGTAGATATTATAAGAATCAAACATTTTTCATGATGTGTAAATTTATGATTAATTAACGGCGTAAAAAATTGTTACACTGACTGTTCATGTCAATTAAATCCTTATCAAAAATATTTTCCACATGTATATATTTATATATTTGACTCTCTTATGATATTTTCATGAAGGACTAAACTTTGGTGTAGTTCCCTAAGTACTTTAGGTGCTATTTTTTAATGGTAGTAGTATATATGTAATAGCTAAAAAATGAAAATATAATATATATATAATAGTTGTTACACACAGACGAATTTATATGTATTAGGAGGGTTGGACCCCTGCTCCTGACAAACTAGTTTGTCAGGACGACAGTCTCGAAAAGAGCTTTCCGTACATAAATAATATGTCCAAAAATTTGACCCGAATCAAAAGTTATGGTCATTCAAAGATATGTCGATCGTTTGAGATTCCGACGATCCGCTACATCCAAATAGCTATGAACAACATGGGTGCGTGAACCCTAGGGTTGGGTGCAAGTGTCGGGGGATGAGGGTTGACTTTGGTTGGCTAGATTACCCCTGTGTTTTGATAGATTATTAATGTTATTAACGTTTTGGAACAAATAATTATGAATATTTTGTATGAAATTTGATGTGTATATATTTGTTGGATAAACTTTAATTTTTAAAATTAGTCCCCTTATCATTTAAGTCTAGCTCCGTCCCTAGTTACACATATCATATTCCTATTAAAAACACAATACCTAGAGTATCTATGAAATTATACTAAGTTTTGTCCTTTCATGAATCCTTGCATAAAGCATTAGATAACATGTTAAATTTTTGGTAAAATAGGTTAATTAGTCATATACATTTTTTTTTTACTTTTCACGTCGGTCCTATAAGTTTTTTTTTCCAAATTGATCCTACATATTATGTTCCGTTTCCATGTTAGTCATTTCCATCAATTTCGACCTAACACCGTCAATCCTACATATGGCTTTTGATCTGACGTTGTAAGGTCAAAATTGACTGAAATGGCTAACATGAAAGTAGAACATAACGTGTAGGATCAATTTGAAAAGAAAAAACTTATAAGAACGATATGAAAAGTAAAAAAAAAAACGTATAGGACTAATCAACCTATTTTACATAAGTTTTTTACATATAAATTAATGAAAAGTCAGTAAAGAAGTCTAATTAGGTTAACTCCTCGCATAGTAGCTTAACATTACAAACTTGTGGCATCTATCCACATTCAAATGTTTATGTTTCTAAAAACGAATTCATTATACTAGTAATCCTTGACAACTCTATTAATACAATTATGCATGTGCGTCCACTAACTTCATTTTCAGATGACGTGGCTCTCTCTTATTCAAAAGTCTTAATTGGTTATAAGGAAATATCTTTTTCACATAAGACAAAAGAAGGTACAAACGTCGTACAAAGCAAATCGCGTAGAGCAAAGAATCACGTAGAGCAAAACGCTTGTCAGCCATAAAAGCAAAATCAGTCTGCTACCATTCAAGCTGCTACTACCTCCTCATTCTAAAAGGACAAATACACAACGGAGAACAACTGGCAAATGATTCTATGCCTAACGGATATTTGAATGTGTCTAAACGGAACACTGCTTTCAGAAGGTCAAGACAAAGCTATAAGAAGACCCTCATCTGAAGAAGCAAAATAGAGAACACACGAGCAAGAAAATATTCAAAAGAATCCATTGTGCAAACAAAAGCCTCAAAGCTTTCACTCTCTAGAAATTGATCTGTAAACCTTCTCATTCTTTCATTGTAAAGTTGCAAACAGATTGTTAAAGAGCTATATCGTGTAAAACTCTCATTGTAGCGAGTTTGTAAAAAGCTCAGAAAAACCCCTCTCAAATCTTAGGATTTGTTGAGACTAAAGAGGCTTGTCTGTAAAAGAACACTTGTTGCCTGGAGAGGTGTAGAATACTTTGAGTTGTAGTCTTGGAGATACATGGAAACAGCTTGTGAAAAGTGCTAAGAGTTTTAGTGGAAAAACCTTCTGAGGGAAGGGACTGGACGTAACTCTTTGATTTGAAAGAGTGAACCAGGATATATCTTTGTGTGAATCTCTCTATCCCTATCTTGTTAAGTTTTTATTTATTACTAACTTGGGGATTGAAAACAAAGTATCTTAAACGCTTATAATCGTTTTGGTGTGTTCATTCATCTTACCTGCCTTAAACGTTTGCTTGAAAAAGGTTTTCGAAAATCGGTTAAGAAACACAATTCAGCCCCTTGTTGTGTTGCCCTATTTCACTTTCAGTTGGTATCAGAGCTTAGCCTCTGGGTTTAGCATTTAGCCGTGCTTGAGGAAAAGATCCAAAGCTCGACGTCAGGACAATGGATACCTAGTGGGAGTCAACCTGTTCTTGAAGGTACCTCCTTGACTAGACCACCTTTTTTCAATGACACTCACTATCTCTACTGGAAAGAAAGATTCAAAGGATTCATCTTAGGTACCAGCTTTGCGTCCTGGCCATTAATCATGAACGGTCCTCACATCATCAATAATCCTGATGGCACTGAGAAAGATGAGTCTCAGTGGACTAATGATGAGAGAAGAAGGATGGAGCAGAACTACAAAGCTAGATACACACTGATGTGTGCTCTTAGTCCAGCCGAGTTCAAAATATTCATGCATGTGAATCAGTAAAACAAATCTGGGATACTCTATCAAATGTTCATGAAGGAACATCCAAAGTAAAGGACTCAAAGATCATTATTCTTATGAGCCAATATGAAATGATCACTATGGAAAATGGAGAAACCATCGTTGATATGATAGGTCGTTTCCAAACTGTCATCAACAATCTCAAGTCTCTTCGAAAGGTCTATACTACAAAAGAAAATGTTACGAAGATCCTCAGGAGTTTACATAAGGAATGGATACCACTCATCACTGCAATCACGCAAGCTAAGAATTTGTCAACCTTGACTTTAGATGATCTTGTGGGAACTCTTCAAGTTCATGAGCAGGAGCTCAACCAAGACAACCCTACAAAGAAAGGCAAGACTATTGCCTTAAAGAGTCAAAAAATCCAGCAGCTCGAAAGATCACAAAGCTAATGATTCCAGCGATGAAAATAATCAAGATGAAGAAGAAGAATCTGATGATGAGCTATCTCTCATATCAAAGAAACTTGAACGTAGAAAAAGAAAAATATGAGAAGAAGACCACTGACAAAGAAAAATGTTAAAGACCATGGTGAAACCAAGGATAAAAATCTAATGGTTTGCTATGAGTGCAAGAAACCAGGCTACTTCAAGATTGAGTGCCCTCAGCTGAAAGATAAGAAAAAATTCTTCAAAAAGAAAAGCAAGAATCTCATGGCAACATGGGAAGATCTTAACTTCTCTGAAGAAGAGGAAAACGAAGAAGAGGCCAACCTATGTCTCTGGTCTCAAAATCATCTCCCTGAAGATTTTTCTGAAGAAGATGAACAATCTACGTCTTCAATCATCTCATCCTGAGTCTGAGTCATTAAGTGAATTTAGTAACCTCTCTATAAACAGACCACCTATGTTCTATATAACTGGTGACTATGCCATTTGGAGAGAACTATTCATGAGATTCAGCTTGGAAAAAAATGTTGATGACCTATGGAGAGCTTACACCGATGATAACTTTTGCCTACCATTGTTATTAATGGTGAACGCATAGTCAAACCAAGAGCTGAATGTTCGGAAGAAGAAGAAAGAAGAGTGAGAATCAATGCTAGAGCTGTCTTACACTCTTACATGTGCCTTGGACACAAGAACTGTCAACATGGTGATATATTACGATATCGCGAAAAGAGTGCTTGACATGCTAGATGCCCTTTTTATGAGAAGGAGACCTACTCTTTCTGAAGGACCACCTATTTATCAATCATCAGAATCAGAATATGAAGCTTGGAAAGAAAACTTCAGATCCTTTGTTGTAACCCAAGGATCAGAAGAACACTGGAAAACTCTGACTGTCGAAACCTTCTGTCCCATCATCATCATCAATGGAGAATATATGATGAAACCTCTAGATCTCTGCACCTTTGAGGAAAGAAGAAGAGTTGATCTTGCCTGTGAGGCAAGGGCCTTCCTGTTTCGGAGTGTACACAGAGCAAGAAGAGATGTCCTGGCTGAAGAGACAACTGCTTGGGGAATGATGAATCCAATGGATATTCTTAAGAGATCTCCACCTGCATCCCCAACAGCAGATGTGTCTCATGGCAAGTATTTCCTCTGAGACAGAAATAGAAGAAGATGAGGTAAATATATCTGACTATTCTAAAGATGCATATGAAGAGCTTTTAAATGAATCATGCACTATTTATTCTGAATATAAGGCTCTTAAAAGAAAATTTGCCAAACTCAATAAAGACTTTGACAAAGTCAAAATTGAGAATGGAGAACTGAGAGATGAGATAATCAGCCTAATTGAAATCTCAAGCTCTAAGTCCAGTACATCCTGTGAAGTTGAGAAACTTGAGCATCAAGTTACTTACTTAAGTGATAGTCTATCTAAATTCACTAATGGATCTAAGAATCTCAGTTTAATTCTTAGATATAGATTCCCCTATGATAAATCTAGCATTGGATATGAAAAAGAAAATCCAAAAATTTCAGAGACAAAAAAGTAATGTATTGTTCTATTTGTGGTAAAAATGGACACTATGCGTCCAGATACTTACACAAAAGAAAAGCTAGAACTTATAAGTCACCTGCAACTAACCAAAAAGGACCCAAGTCTATCTGGGTACCTAAAAGTAAAATAATCTCTGTTGCAGACTTGCTTGACAACAGAAAGAAAACACCAATCGTGGTACCTGGACAGTGGATGCTCACGACACATGACGAGAGAAAGGTCTATGTTCCTAGACCTAAAGCCAAAGTCTGAGGGATCAGTTGTTTTCGGTGGCAATCAAAAGGGAAAGATTGTAGGTATTGGTAAGATTGGTAAGAATAACTCTCCCTCAATAAATATTATGTTGTTAGTTGAAGGGCTAAAACACAATCTGCTTAGCATAAGCCAATTGTGTGACAGCGGGTTTGTAGTGTCTTTCAACAAAGATAAATGTATAGTCAAATATACTGATGAGTCCACTCTATTTACTGGTAAGAGACAAAACAATGTATATAAAATTGACTTGGAGGACCTTTCTAACCAAAATGTATCATGTCTAATGTCTGTGAATGATGAGCAATGGATTTGGCACAAGAAACTTGGTCATGCAAGCCTGAGATTAATCTCAAAGCTACAAAAGCATTACCTAGTAAGAGGATTACCAAAGCTGGTCTATAAATCGGATGCTCTCTGTGATGCCTGTCAAAAGGGGAAAATAAGTTAAGAATTATTTTAATTCAAAGAATATTGTTTCAACATCCAAACCTTTAGAATTGCTACATTTAGATTTGTTTGGTCCAACAAGGACTGTCTCCCTAAGTGGAAAGAAATATGGACTTGTCATTATTGATGATTATTCTAGATGGATATGGGTAATGTTCCTAGCTAACAAAGATGAGTCTTTTGAGGTATTCTCAATATTCTGTAAAAGGATTCAGAATGAGAAAGGTATATGATTCAATCTGAAGTGATCATGGAGGAGAGTTTGAGAGTGTAAACTTTCAACTATTCTGTGAAGAAAATGGTATTCTTCACAATTTCTCTGCCCCTAGAACACCTCAACAAAATGGGGTCGTTGAGAGAAAGAGTAGTTCTCTTCAAGAAATGGCAAGAACATTACTCAATGATAACTGTGTCTCTAAGAACTTTTGGGCTGAGGCTGTTATGCTATATTCAAAATAGAGTATACATAAGACCAATACTAAAAAAGATTCCATATGAACTGTGGAAAAGATGAAAACCCAACATATCATATTTTCATACTTTTGGATGTGCCTGTTTTATATTAAACACTAAAGATAATCTAGGAAAATTTGATGCCAAAGTTGATAATGGTATTTTCTTACTCTGAAACATCTAAAGCTTTCAGAATTTATAATTGTAGATCATTAATTGTCAAAGAATCTATTCATGTTAAATTTGATGACAAGAAGCCTGATAAGACATTATCAGAGCTGGACGAATCTCTTGCAGGTCTGGATTTGAATGATCATCGTCCAACCAACAATGGAAAGGAAATCTTCGATGATGTCAAAGCTGATGATCACAATCCTCACTTGTCTAGTGATAGCCAGAAATCTTGGCAATTCAAAGTTTACCATCCTGAAGATCAAATTCTTGGTCAACCCAGTGACAAAGTAAGAACAAGGTCAACCTTCAGAAATCAAGCTGATTCAGCTTTCATCTCTGAGTTAGAACCAAAAACTGTGGATGAAGCTCTCTCGGACGATGGATGGATCTTGGCTGTGCAAGAAGAACTCAATCAGTTCGAGAGAAACAAAGTTTGGACCTTTGTTCAAGAACCTAAAGATAAATCCATTATTGGAACAAAGTGGGTATTTAGAAATAAGATGGATGAAAATGGAAAGGTTGTGAGAAACAAAGCAAGGTTAGTAGCACAAGGTTATTCTCAAGAAGAAGGTATTGATTACACTGAAACCTTCGCTCCTATTGCTAAAATAGAAGCTATACGCATCTTACTATCTTTTGCTGCTCATCATAACATAGCCTTATATCAAATGGATGTTAAAAGTGCTTTTCTGAATGGACTAATTAACGAAGAGGTCTACATAATGCAACCCCCTGAATTTGAAGATCATTCTCATCCTGAGTATGTGTATAAGCTTTAGAAAGCTTTATATGGACTCAAACAAGCTCCTAGAGCTTGGAATGAGAAACTCAGCCCTTCCTCATGGAAAATGGCTTTTGTATAGGAAAGGTAGATACGACTTTGTTTAAGAAAACTAATAAAGATAATTTTATAATAATTCAAATCTATGTTGATGACATTATTTTTGGATCTACTAATGATTCTCTTTGTAAGGAATTTTCTGATCTAATGACGAAAGAATTCGAAATGAACATGATGGGAGAGCTCAAATTCTTTCTGGGTCTGCAAGTAAGACAAACCTCAAAGGGTGTATACATTGACCAGGCCAAGTACACTAAAGATCTCTTGAAGAAATTTCAAATGAATGATAGCAAGCCAATGAGTACACCTATGCACCCAACGTCCATTCTGACCAAAGACAACAAAGATAAAATGGTAGATCAAAAGGTTTACAGAGGTATGATCAGATCTCTTTTATATCTCACTGTGTCCAGATCAGATATAATGTTTAATGTATGTCTTTGTGCACGTTTTCAAGCTGATCCATGTGAAAATCATTTAACTGTTGTCAAGAGAATTTTTAGATATCTAAAAGGTACTTCTAATCTGGGTTTATTTTATGAGAAAATCAATGAGTACAGATTAATGGGATATTGTGATGCTGATTATGCTGGAGATAGAATTGAACGAAAGTACAAGTGGTGGATGTCATTATCTTGGAACTAATCTCATCTCATGGTCCAGTAAAAGACAAAGCACCATAGCCTTATCAACTGTTGAAGCTGAATATATCTCTGTGGCTAGTTGTTGCTCACAGCTTTTATGGATTAAGCATCAACTGGAAGATTACAATATTCATGAAAGTAAAATTCCAATTTATTGTGATAATACTGCTGCAATTAATTTATCGAAAAATCCTATATTGCATTCGAGGGCTAAGCATATAGAAATCAAACATCACTTTATCAGAGATTACATTCAAAAAGGTGTGTTTGATGTAAAATTTGTGGATACTGACCACCGGCGGGCAGATATCTTCACAAAACCTCTTGCCGAGGATAGATTTTCTTTAATAAGAAAACAACTCAACAAGCTTTATGTTTAATGACCTTGCGTCCCATAAACGCTTGTGTCAGAAAAGCATGCGCATAAAATGGTTGCGTCCATTTACTGCTTTCTATCAGCTTAAATCATTATTTTGTGATATTTATTATTTGTCATAAATGTTTTTCTGTTAAAAACTCTTTATCTGTCCTCCACATAACTTCTATGCCGAGTCAGCACTCTCAGGTCACGTCAAACGGCGTGCATCTGATACTTCACTCTTAAGTAGCCTCCCTTGGTAACCGCTAGTCATCATGGTTCTTTAACCACGGTTACTTTCTCTAACGTTACGATTATTTTTCCCTTCTCTATATTAACCTCAACCCGTGAGCTCAAACCTCACCAAACGTCAACTCTTTGAAATCTCCTCTCTCTCTTACTCTTAATTGTTCATCTTCATTCTCTTCACTCTCGTCTGAAAAATGGGAAGAAATCTGCATTCAGCAGGAGAAGGAAGCAGCATTCCTCAGGAGACCATTTCACCTCTTGGCCATCCAACTCGCGAGATTTCTGACAACTGTCAGATCAACATTGAGCACCAGATCGACTTGAATATGCTAGCCAGATTGGGAGCAGACGTCAGGATCTGCATCATTGGTGTTGGATGGGATCATTTCTTCATCAATTATCCAGAAGTCTATCCAAGACTTCTCACTAAGTTTTGGAAGACCGCTCACCTAGAAAAAGAAAGTCTCATTTTTGGGTTTGTTCTGGGGACGCAGAAGGTTGAAGCCTCCAAAGTTTCTATAGCATCTGCTATTAGGTGTCTATCTCTTGGTGCCACCTATTTCAAAACTTGACACAACAAGTTTGGAGGAAAAGACAACGTCTTTAACTTCCTGCGAAATCCCGATGCTCAGCCAAATACACTCTTTCATGCTGCTATCATGAAGGATAACGCCAGAGTTCTTAATCAAATCTTGAACAAGGCCGTTCTCCACAAAGTTGGGTCCAAAGACTCCATCTCCGAGGTGCATTCTTTTCTGCTCACCCATCTTTTATATGGTATAAAGGTCAATCTTCCTTCTCTTCTCTTTGACCGTTTCAAAGAAAACTGCATTGATGTCGTTTCTGTTAAGACCATTACATATGCAATCCTTCTCTCCCGCATCTTTGAAAATCAAGGGATTTATCGCATGCTCAACAAAGTTCATCCTAGCATCAGAACCTCCTACCAAACCGTAAGCTGCCCTGTGTTTGGAAAGGCGAACCTCTCCAAAATGCAACTCAAATCAGTGGTGGCTTTTGATCAAGCTCAGTCCACTATTTCTCAAGCTCAACACATGGACGATCCTCAAAGTCGTCAGAGAAGGAAGCATCAGACTCAAAATGTTGCCAATCCTCCTCTTGTCTTCTCTGATTCATCTACTCAGGCTAAGACTCAAAATGTTTTTGAAGAGTTTTAAGAAAAGCCGAGCCTGGAGTTTGCTTCAATGATGGAAGGTATTGCTTACACCATTCATGGAGAAAAGTTCATCAAGCTCAGTGGTGTGGTTGTTCCTTTTATTGAAGAGATGGATGGTCCTTTGCTTAAAACTGACTTAGGCTCAAAGCAGCAGGCTCCTGTATCATCTCAAGCTGGTCTAGAAGTTGGTTCCTCTAAACCTAGATACAGAAAGAGGAAGCTTCTGGTGGACGAAGACGACGAAGAAGATGATGAGGATGATGTTCCGATTGCCCTCCTTCTGGCTAAGAAAAATAAGGTATCTCCATCACCCTCAACCTTACCCAACCCTTCTGTTTCTTCTATACCCTCCACTCCTTCAGAATAACCATCTTCTACCCCTCACCCCAATCCTAAACTGTCTGCGTCCATCCCTCTTCCACCAAAACCAATTCAAATCAAAACTGTAACCTAACGGCCACCTAGACCCAAAATCCTCATCCCAGACTCCTAAACCTCCACCCCCTCCCCACAAAAATCTATTTCCCACCCCTATCTCCACCTCTCTCACCCGTCATCCTATCCTCAGATGAACACCAAGGATCTCAAGATGCTTCACCCTCTGTACCGCCATCACAGGTCCTGGAATCATCTTCTCCTCCTCCTCCTATTCTTCTGCTTCCATGGTACTCTTATGAAGAAGCCACATCTTCAGAGGTTCCAATGGATACTTCTGCTGTGTCTTTACCTGCACCTGAGACCCAAGCAAATGCCTATTGTGCTGAGTCTTCTAGTCCACTCAAAGATGCAAGCTGTGAAGCTGTTGCTGTTCCTTATTCCCAAGTGGAAGCAAGCTCGGTTCAGCACACTGAACGTCTTGATGCTAATTCCACCTTGTCTGGAAACACTGTGGAACTACATCTAGATGATGAAGATGTCAACTCTTCTGCAGCTGAAGAAGCCTGCCCTGCTCAAGCTTCGGCTCCCTCTCTACCTCCCGGTCTGTCTCCTGAAGTTGCTGACTTCTTGGTAAATCGGATCTCAGCAAGGGTCACTCAAGAGTTGGATCGAAAGATGGATCAGATGTTCTCTTACCTTCATCGCATCTTTCCTAACTTTCCTCCTCCATCTCCTTAGAATCTTTTCATTTCTTTTTTGCTGACAATGATGTGCATCCTCTCTTCTTTCCTTTTGTCTGATGACAAACAGAGGGAGAATATATGAAATGAAATGTGTAAAGTTTGTTTTGAATAAATATGAAATGAAAGTAGAATTTGAAAGTTTGGTTATATGTCTTGTTTTTATGCTTTCATAAAACTTATGTTCTGAACTATATCTTCAATATGCAAATGCATAATCTCAGGGGGAACTTTTATACATAAGAAATACTGTTTATACTGTTTCAAAAACATGCTTCATAATAATATTTGTCATCATAAACAAGGGGGAGAGTGTTAAAACCAAAACAGTAATGGCTAATGACCCCTAAAAGTTTTAATGATTAACAAAATTATTATATGATTTTTGAATTTACTCGAAGTCAAGTTTATGCTAATCCATACGGTCAAAAAGACTTTTGTATGTTTCTGACTTCAGACAGTTCTCCAAAACCAAAGTTTCACCTAGCCCTTAAAGGACAAAAAGCTCACTGCAATATGTTCGTCCAAAGAAACTATATGGTTCGTCCAAATAATCCGTTGGACTATAGTGGTAAAGGTTTACGTACAAAACATGATCATATAGTATTGTGCGCCCAATTATTTACATTGTTTTTGCGTCGAACTGTTTATACATATTGTGCATCCAATTGTCTATATTATGCGTCCAATTGTCTACACTACTTGTGCGTCCAATTGTCTATATAAATTGTGCGTCCAACATTTTATATATGCTTGTGCGTCCACTAACTTCATTTTTCGGATGACGTGTCTCTCTCTTATTCAAAAGTCTTAATTGGTTATAAGGAAATATCTTTTTCACATAAGACAAAAGAATGTACGAACGTCGTACAAAGCAAACTACGTAAAGCGAAGAATCACGTAGAGCAAAACGCTTGTCGGCCATAAAAGCAAAATCAGTTTGCTACCATTCAAGCTGATACTACCTCCTCATTCTGAAAGGACAAGTACAACAATAGGCAAATGATTCTGTGCCTAACGGATATTTGAATGTGTCTAAACGGAAAAGTTTTCCCACTATTTTCAGAAGGTCAAGACAATGCTATAAGAAGACCCTCCTCTGAAGAAGCAAAATAGAGAACACACGAGCAAGAAAATATTCAAGAGAATCCATTGTGCAAACAAAAGCTTCAAAGCTTTCATTCTCTAGAAATTGATCTGTAAATCTTCTCATTCTTTCATTGTAAAGTTGCAAACAGATTGTTAAAGAGCTATATCGTGTAAAACTCTCACTGTAGTGAATTTGTAAAAAGCTAAAAAAAAAAAACCCTCTCAAATCTTAGGATTTGTTGAGCCTGAAGAGGCTTGTCTGTAAAAGAATACTTGTAGCCTGGAGAGGTGTAGAATACTTTGAGTTGTAGTCTTGGAGAGACTTGGAAACAGCTTGTGAAAAGTGCTAAGAGTTTTAGTGGAAAAACCTTCTGTGGGAAGGGACTGGACGTAGCTCTTTGATTTGAAAGAGTGAACCAGGATATATCTTTGTGTGAATCTCTCTATCCCAATCTTGTTAAGTTTTTATTTATTCCTAACTTGGGGATTGAAAACAAAGTACCTTATATGCTTATAATCGTTTTGGTGTGTTCTTTCATCTTACCTGCCTTAAATGTTTGCTTGAAAAAGGTTTTCGAAAATCGGTTAAGAAACACAATTTAACCCCCCTTCTTGTGTTGTGTTTTCCTGTTTCACTTTCAAAGGACTAACTGTTAACTAAGTGTTGAAAAAGTTTCTTCTCGAATGGGATAATGCATTTTCTTTTGTTATGTTTTTTTATTTATCCATATTGTAGTTATGTTTTTTTATTTATTCATGTTTTACTAATGTATTATTTTTTGTCTTAACATGCATATGGATGATACATTGGGCATCCCTCCTTCGCATAGTGGGTCGGACACTCAGGCGCCGTCAAGAAAAAAAGGGGTAGATGTGCCACAACCCTTAAAAAATTGACCCTTGCGCATACAGGTGATCAGAAGTTACATATAGACTTTGAGGAGCTTGAACACCCTATAGGTCTAATAGCTTCACGGTTTAAGACTTTTGTGGTCGTCCAAGGTAAAAGCAGGGCTAGCATTCTTTGTGAGGTTTGGGATAGTGTGCCGGAGATGGTGAAGAACCAGATTTGGGACAGTATCATGGTATATCACTATTACTATCTATGTTTGTATTAATTGTGTTTTGTCATATTCTTATCACTAACTAATTTCTCCATTTTGTTGTGTAATGTAGCTCGCCTAAGATGTGTCCAATATTGAGCAAATGAAGAATAGATGGATTTCTTATGCATGTGGGTGCTAGAGGCAATTTAAGTCAGACCTGACTAGCAAATTCATGTATGAGCAGTCGGACAAAACTGCATGTGAGATGTACCCGTCCTTGATGAGGATACGTGACAGATGTTTGTTGAGATCTGATGGACCCCTGCATTTGAGGTTAGTTGTAGTTAATTATAGTTTTTTATTGTATCAAGCAAATTTCTTTATTTTTACTGACTTCAGTTGTTCATGTGTTATTTATAACAGGAGAAAAGGAAAAAGGCCCAGGCAATCTAGAAAAAGAATGTTCATCCTCACAGATTGTCTCTTGGGGGCTATAAAAAACTTAGGGATCAATTGATGGAAGAACAACGTTAGAAGGAATTAGAAAGGCGATCTGATCCTTCGCACGATCCTCTAGTTGTTGTTGATCCTCCAGCTCCACCCTCACGCCATGTCACATGGGTTAAAGCCCAACAAAAACCATCTGGGGAGTATACATCTAAGTCAACACGCATTGTTGCTGACAAGATTGTAAGTAAATATTCAATTTTAATTGTAATTGTAACAAGCTTACACACCGTCTTACACATTTTGTGAATTATATGTTGTAGGAGTCCCTGGTTGAACAGAGCTCCCAAGGATCATTTGTTCCTAGTAGCTCGCGTCGGGATATCTTGGCTACCGCCCTTGGGAAGGAAGACCACCCTGGCCGTGTCTTTGGTGTTGGAGGGTTTGTAGGCGTTCGGACGTACCACGGAGCACGATCACTTGACAACCGCAAAGCCATCCGAAAGGAGGTCAGACGGGATGTCCTTCCGCACCTTATTGCAGATGTTAGACGGGAGGTTCTTCCGCAGATTATGGCCGATGTTAGACGGGAGGTTTATCTTGAGATGGTGGCGGAGTTTAGACAACATATGTCATCTATGGGTTTTTCCCAATAGACTCCGGGTATCCAACCTTCTGCAAATGTGAGCACAAAGGGGAGCTGTGATGATACACATGTGTTAGCTGAGGGGCATGAGCATGAAGATGATATAGATGGGGAGGACGAGGATCTTCGTCAGCTACATGAGGATGAGGATGATGCAATGCACCAAAGGTATTAATTCATAATGTTTTATGTCTTTCAATTGGAATAACTTAACTGATGTTTACTAATGTTTTATTGTTGTGTAGGATGTTGAGAAAGCTGGTCCACCTCAAATTGCTCTGTTATTACAACTGGCTGGAGTGGCGATGAAATATATGTCCGAAGATTTATTTATGCCTTTGGAGCACGATGGCCGCGAGGGATTAAATGAGATTTCTCAAATCGCTGGGAAAGATATGGTGGATTTATACATGGATAGATGGCTTTGCGTTACCGTTCGACAATTATGGTGCACGTAAGTACTTTTATTTGTAAATCAGTTTTATAATTAATAAGTATCAATCTTTTATAATTAACATTAATTTATTTCAACATCTTATAGGGCTATGCATCGCCTAAATGTCTCAAATGACACCAACCACTTGTATGGATACTTGGATCCTAGCAGGATTCTGGGTAAGGTTATGAATGTGTGAGTGAAGACATATATCATGAAAATGATTCATAATAGCCAAACGGAATGTTATCTAACCCCATTCCTCAACAAGGATCATTGGCAGTTAGCGATTCTTTGCCCTCGCCGGAATGAAGTTGCCTTCTTGTGTTCATTGCACCATACCCCACCTACAATTCTTAAGGAAGTAGTTGATACGTAAGCAAGCTTCTTTCACTCTTAATTTGTAATATTACATTTGTTTATCTATATGTATTAATATTTGATGTATCAAAGTTTGTTTTTCACAGAGCTATGCAGGCATGTAAGAGCTTGGAAGGTAAAAGTAGGGTCAAGAGTAAAAAGCCTCAATGGATTTGCCCACATATGAGTAGTTAATCCGAGATTCAATTAGAGGTTATATATATAATATTAGTTATATAACCTTATATTAATTTATTGTTTATCATTTATAGTCTCATCGACAAAGTGACGGCTGAGAGTGTGGATATTATGTCATGAGACATATGTTCACTACTGTCTCCGCGAGTATTACTTCTCAATGGGCGAAGGTAATTATTAATAGAATTTTTAAGTACAAGAGTTAGTTAAATTATTATGTTTGTTTTATTACTTGATGAGCAAAATGTTTAATTTAATTTTCTTATGTTATGTGAACTTGCAGACTTTCAACAATACGGCTCCGCTATCTAATGATGATATTCAGGACATCAAGGAAAAATGGGCAAACTTCTTTGTTGACTATTGTAAAGATCATAACAAGATATAGCCTAGATGTATTTAATTAGTTTGACATTCATATAGGTTTTGTAGGAATCATATATATAGCTTAATTAGATGTATTTAGTTTTGACACTTTGTTGCCATGTTTGTATTGATTGAGTACTATAGAAATTATCAAATATCTTTGTTAACACTTGGTTTAGTATATCTGTTGTCAAATATCTTTGTTAACACTTGGTTTAGTATATCTGTTATTGCTGTTCAGTTGGATCTGGCTGGTTTGTACAAAACAGTATGAAAAAAGGAAAGGGAAGAAAGGAAAACAGAAGAGATTATTAAGAAAAAACACTTTCTACTACGGTTATGGTCACTTTCTGGAAGTCTTTCTTCATCCAGAAAGTCACTTTCTACGACGGTTGGAAGACACAACCGTAGTAGAAAGTCACTTTCTGGATGACTTTCTTCGTCCATAAAGTCACTTTCTACTACTGTTGTGACCATAACCGTAGTAGAAATGTAACTTTCCACTAAGGTTCACCAACCGTAGTGGAAAGTTCCCATTTTCTACGACGCATCTTTCTACTACGACGATCCAATCATAGTCGAAAGTCAAAACCAACCGTAGTAGAAAGTGCGTTCTGCAGTAGTGAATTTAAATGATTATTTGAGGTATTGATAAATGCTCGTGAATATGGAATTGTTAATTCATGTGTTTTGAAGAAGATATATTGAATCTCTTTATAATAGAAATGTGGATATTATGATAAGTGTTAGTCTTGTTTATTTTGATAATGTTGAAGGATGTGAATCTTTGTGTATTATAAAGAAAGTACTTAGTGGAATGGATTGACCAAGTGTTTGTGAATCTTTGGGTATCCGACCGGAGGAACGGGAGGCTGGGATATAAATAATAGTGTTGAGGTTAGTCACCCCGTGAACAACCCTGGAGCTGAGGAGGGTTGTTGTTGGCCGGAGGGTGCAGAATCTTCGGGATACGAAACTAAAACCATCGAGGCGGGAGGCCTTGAGCGAACAACCTCAAGTGGGATCCAAAGACTCAATATATTTTATATATATGATATGTATCGCCTTATGAGTGGGGTAAAAGTTATGAGAAAAGAAAGTTAGTACAAGCCATTCCAGAAGTACTTTTCTTTCGAGGAAAATGTCCTTTTGATACTTGGTATGCTTATGAATAATTTTTTTATATGAATAGATGGTTGTGACTTGTAGCCTAGAAATTGATTATCTGTTGGTTTGATATAGTGTTTGTGTGATTGTGTGCTTTTATTTCGCACTTGATTTTGCGTGACTGCATGTGTTTGGGGGAAACTCCCTCACTCAGTCAGTGAACTCACCCCACGTTTAACATTTCAGCTGCAAGTATTTGCAAAGCAGTCAGAAGCCTTGGATGCCATGTGAATAGTTTCAGGGATTGTACCCTTACTTTTGTGTTGCTTTTAGTTTAAGAGGACTTTGTAATTTTCTTTGTGTTGCTCGATACCTCGATGTAATTATATTCATCATGTCGTCGTAATTAATGAATGTAATTGCTTAGTTTGGATGAAATGAATTTATGTATGCTTGTGAAGCTGCGAAGGAGAAAAGGGAGGCTTTCCTTTTCGGTCGGTCATGGCTTCGAAATTCGGGTCATGACAATTCCATCCCTGGCATGATTTTTTGAAGTTGGCACTTCTTGTTTGAGTAAGAAACATGACATAAAACATATCAATTGATGGCCCAACTGTCTCATGTGGATAATGGGTTATTTTATGTTTATTTGTCGGAGGAATTAATGAATTTTTTGGTTTTCGAGTGAACTATCTCTCTTATTTTTAGCATGTTAGTTTATTTCCTTTCTATTGAACATATTATATAAAATAAAAAATATATATTTAATTTAAACTGCTTCAATCACGGTTCGACCGCGATTCGATCTGTGAACCGTGAACCAGTACCTTCATTGATTCAATGACTGGTCCGATTTTCAAAACATTACTTTTTTCTTTCCTCTGTTTGCTGTTTTTATTTTCATTTTTCTCTCTGTTTGGAAGCTCTCAACTAAAGCTGCATTTTCTTCATTACAATATCTAGTTGAAGATCGACACATGAGCTGTGAAGTTTTTTGCTCTCTGTGATTGCGATATGATTTTTCTCAGATCTGGCTCTTCGTATCATCTTCGTCAACCATTATGCCAAATTCAACTTGCAATAGCGTTTATTTTTGCATTTGACAACGCTTTCGAGTGCTATCTATCTTAGCGATATTATAAGGGACAACGAAAGATAGCGCTTGGAAGTTTTATCGTAGATAAACCTACGATACCGGTTCGGCGTGGAAACACTGTCTTAAGTTGAAGATAAGACAACGCTTATAATGTAAAATGATGTCTAGTGGTTTGTCCTAAGATAGTGCTTCTCCGAAGAAGCGCTATCTATTTCCATCTCTTTTTTTCTTTAGTAGCAGATAAGATATCGCTTCTTAGAGGAAATATTATGTAATGTTTGGTCCTAAGATAGCGCTTTTCCGAAGAAGTCGTATCTATTTTCCTCTTTTTTTTAAAAAAATATATATTTTCATTTCTTTCTCCACATTCCCCTACATTCAGCATTCAAAACAACATTCAACAAATATCTCACATTTCACTATCAAACTGAACGAATTCTTAAATACCCATCATGCAATCAAACACCAAACAATACCCCTCATGCCATCAAACACCAATTAACTGAATCGATCATGATATGATAATGCAACAAAAACAGATACTCGAATGAATATACCAGAATTTGACAAAGTTCAGGATTTGAATTTTTCTTATACCTTGCATGATTTTGGTTGCATGCAATACCTGCATCCTTTTCATCATTAACAACCAGAATCTCCCAACTTGCTGGGTGTTTTCATTTACCTACAAAAAAATTGGAACACATAAGAAACACGTCAGTGGACATATATAGGGAAGGATATACAGACGAAATAAATAAAAAGCCTATATATAAAATTAATTAGAAAAAAAACATACATGCTTAAGTCAATCTTTTTCTTTTCCTTTTCCTTGTTAGCGTGAGACTTGTCGGTCCCTTATTGGTATGAAATGATAGATTGATCTAAATCTTCTCATCATGATCGTATCTTATATACAAACCATCATCTCGCTGGTTCAGATTTTGCGGTGCATCCCAGAAGATAATACTGAACAACTCCCTCCTATTGTTAGTTCAGCTATTACTCCTATTGTTGATCAACCCGCTGTGGTTGAAAGAGTTGTAGCTGACATAATACACTTTTTGGGCACTTCATCCCCTCACTAATCACCACCTTCCTCACTTTTTCACCAAACCTCTTCCTCTATCCAACTAAACACTTGTACACCACCTTCGTCCTCTTTTGAACCTCAAGACTGGTTCACTCCATGGGGAAACAAACCTTACAAAACCATGGAAGCCATATATCCACTATCTCTCCACCCAAAACAAGTCTATCCACACATTGACCCCACACCCTTCATAGAAAACCAAGCCTCAAACTGGGTCGAAGTAAAAAAAATTCCATTTTCTCTTCCTTAAATACTCACCCCCTACTCTCACAGAAAACCCCAAAGGACCTTTACCCATACCAGAATATGAATATGAACCCTCTTTCAGTTAGAAAAAGCCTAAGAACAAGTTGGTGATTCCAAGCAAGACAAGTCTCAATGTCCAAGCTCTCAGCCTCACCCTATTCCTATTGTTCATCCAGTTGGTCCATCTTCGTCTCATGCTCTAAGCACTATTCCTGGTCAAGTTAATGCAAAGGCCATCAAAGCTACTGCCGAAAGGTCTATGACTTCAATTCCGTCTGAGCTTCAAGAGTTTGTTTCAAGGTCAATTTCGACTGCGATTCAAGCTTCTTTCAACAGCCTCCTTCTTTCTTTTTGTCTTTCAAATTTCCTTTTTTATCTGACTATGATGTTCTGACTTCACCTTTTGTCTGATGACAAAAAGGGGGTGAAAGAATAAGAATTTGGATTGAACACACACACACACACATATATATATATATATATATATATATATATATGATGCATTTCATTAACATAAGTCTTATGCTCTTAGTGGTATTACATGTTTATTGTTAATGGACTGAATGTTTATATATGCTTAGTCTGATTTCTTTATGCTTAGACGTTGATAAAATGTTGTTTTTGATATAAGCTTTTTCTTAGGGGGAGCCTCAGGCTCTTTAGAAAAACTTTGTTCAATCGAACTTAGTATGTTTTGTCATCATAAAAAAGGGGGAGACTGTTGGACCCAAAGTGGTTATGGTCCATAACTCCTAAAATTTTGATATTAACAAAGGACTAAATTAGGTGAACAAAGATATGTTGTGGACTAATGTTGTTAATCTAAGTGTGCAGATTTTCTAAGTTCAAATACCTAATAAGACGCACGATCATGTAGTCTATCGTTTTGCTATAACCGATTAACGGACTAAGTCCTCATTGGACTATGATCTCCTTATCAGAAGTAAGCATGAGTTCAAAGACTCCAACAACGTAAAGTATATTCCCTTTATATTCAACGTCTAATATAACATTTTATTTTATTGTTCTACTGGACTAAGTTCAAGCGCGCAAAATGTAAAATCATTAGTTTAAATTATTGTCTTTCATGTAAAAGGGCAATATCCTTTGAACCAATATCCTTTGTAATATAGTACTCTCGAACGCTTAAAAGCCTATCTGTTCCTGACACAAGTAGTTGACTCTACTCAAGAAGGAAAGACAAAATGCAACTTTCGGGTATAAGGAAATGTTATCAGTTCTACTTTCAGCTTTCTTTGGTAACCTTCTCCTCTTTTCAGAAGCCTTCTTACAAATTATCAGATTCAACGGGTTTATGCATTTAATGCTCCATCGGAATGGCTCTTTTGCCAACCGTTGAAGATCAAGATTGCTCAAGACTTGAAAAGTTAGAAGAACTTGAAGTATACAAGCTTACAAGAAAACAAAGCAAACAAAAGCAAACAAAAAGCTTTCAAGCTTATCTTTGATTCAAAACTTTCATATCACTATATGCGTAGAGTTCTTTTTAGAGTTTGTTCTTAAGTTTCAAATCCTCACACATAGTGAGTTAGATTTATCTTAAACTCTTTTCAAACCAAAACTTGGTTGAGCCGGGAGAGGCTTGTCTTAAAAAGAATACTTGTTGTTGAGTCTGAAGAGGTTTGTCTGAAAAGGAATACTTTTTGTTGAGCCTAAAGAGAATTGTCCGAAAAAGAATACTTGGTGTTTACCCGAAGAGGTTGTAGAATACTTGTGCCTGAAGAGGTGTTGAATACTTACAACAATTTTTGTTATAGTGGATAAAACTCTCACGTAGAGGGGACTAGACGTAGCTCTTTGGGTTAAAGAGTGAACCATGATAATTTCTCTGTGTCATCTTCTTTCCCTTATCTCTACTTTAGTTGTTTATAACTAACATTCGGGATTGAAATTGTTTTCTTAACAAGTGTCTTTGAAGAAAGTGTTTTTAATGTGCGTACAACGTTTGCAGTTTACGTGCTCTGCATCTTTAACTTGCTTTTGCGTCCAAACGCTTGCAACAAGTTATCTGCTTTGTGAAAAGGTTTTGCGAAAATTTAAGAAACACAATTCAACCTCACTTCTTATGTTTCAAACAGGTTCCTTTAATAGCCTATTTTTAAAACTTGTTATGTAATAAATTCATGTTATTTTGTTTTCTGTTCTCTTTATTATGGGCTTTGGCCCGACCCCTATGTTTTAAATAACATAATTATTCAAGCCTATAAACCTTTGGCAATCCAATCCGTTCCTCTTTTTTTTTGGAATTTTCTTACTATGCAACAAACTCTTTTGTGTCACACACATCCTACTCATTGAGTGCCAACATATATGCCTTCTATTGTGCACCCTATGAAATAAGGTGCATGGATGCACCTTGTTTTTTACTTGCATTTACCTGTTAACATGTTTATTGCAATTTATAAAATTAAATCATAAATATTGATATTTTAAAAATTACCCACCTTCATTCTTTGTCTCCTCCCACTACCTTCATTCCTACCCATTTCGACGATCACAATCGCCCCCACCCCCTCCGAAGGTCATCACTGTCGTCCTCCCTCCTTCCCCCACCACACCAATTTCCTACCATCTCTTCTCTTTCACGCTCTCTGTTCTCTCCTCTTTCTGTTTTGGTCCAACACCAACACCCAACCACTACAACAATAGAGAACAATGTCACTTTCATCATACGTAATTTTCGTGCAAACAATCCAAACTCACATCAGGACCAAGACCATATCCAAACCACCTAGGTTTCTCAGATGCTCAACGTCGTTGCCGATGACGGAGACAACATCAAGAAGCCTTCATCGATGTCGCCTGCTGGCGCATATGCCAGCTCACTATGTGACCACTGTGTGGCCCAGATTTGGCCAATCGCCACACCATTGCGTGACCAGATCCACACTATCGCACGTCACTCCAGCCACACCTTTCCACCGCGTGCTGTCGTCGTTGCCCCCTGTCCCTTGGTTCTTTTTCAGCACATATTGATGTTGATATAGTCTTCCTTTTTTTGGATTGCTCCCATGTTGCCTAGATCTGTTTCTGGGTTTTTTTTGTGTTAGTTTTTTCTGTAGATTTGGATGTTGTTTTAAAATCTGATTTAAGTTTCTTCTCTTTAGAAGCAATGATGGGTTTGATCTATTTTATGCTCATTTTGTTCATTTCCTGATTTGAGTTTCACCTTTTTTTTTTTTTTTTTCATTTGGTCACTATTTGTTCATACCTAATTAGCCTTTCACAGGCTTTCTTGAACGATGATGACCTCTGTTCACAATAAAATTGGTCCACAACGACGTCTTTTGAGCACCGCCATTTCTTCTCATATGTTCTCCTACACCTTCCCAGCTCAGGATCAATGTTGTTCGAGAATCCCAGATGAAAAGCTCTCCATCCTCTTTATTTTCATGTGCTTATAAGGTGGGTTTTAATGGATTTGCAGAGATGGTAGTCGTGTGGGTGTGTGGCAGTGAGATGGCTTTGAACGAATCACGTTTTTTTTTTCAAAGATGACTTGGGTTTGTGTTTTTTGTTCATGGAGGATTTTTGGGTGTAGTGACAATGGTTTTGGGGATGGTTTTTGGGTTTTAAGATGGGGTGGTAAGGGAGAAGGGTCGGGGATGGTGAGGGCGGTGGTGGTGAGATGGTGACAGCGGGATGGGGTGGGGTCGGGATCATTTTGCAAATACTAATTTTTTTTTTTTTAATTAGTTAGTTAGATAATCGATTATCTTAGCTTTCAACACAAGAGTGGAAGTTAAAGGTGCATGGATTGGATGCATGGTGCGTTTTTTTAGATGGTTCCTGTTGATTTTTTTTTTTAGTAAAGATTTTTGAACATCAGAAAGGGGACATCACACGGTGTCCTTTTTATTTTTGGGTGTATTTTTGAGATGCGCATATACTTAAGAATATAAAAAATAAGTGAAAGATAAAAAAAATACATACGATGTTTAGATTTTGATATTTAAATAACATAATTTTTTTTTTTTTTTCTGTTCTCTTCATTATGGTCTTCGGCCCCTATGTCTTAAATAACAAAACCATTCGATGCGTGTAATCGCCTTTTTAGGAATCTTCTCGCTGTGCAGCAAACTCTTTCGTACCCCACATTCAGCGCCACAACACAAAACCTCAACCAACAAAAGTAAAAAAAAGCAAAAAAGTAGAAAACCCCAAAAGACATTGACGCCATCTGATCTGAAAAAACCAAAACAAAACAAAACAAAGACTGCTGGAATAACCTGCTTTGCTTTGTCCACCACTCCCCACAAAAAACCCTAACCTCAAATCCCATCGAAATCCCACCCTTTATTAAACAAAAATCAAATTCCCCAAATCTCCACCCTCTGTTTCTCTCAATCCAATTTTCCCACTCACACTAACCCCACTCCCACTCACACACACTCTCTCTCTATCTCTATATTTCCAACACAACAGTGATATCTGTCGCCTTCAATTGCGACTTTCCACCACTAACCCCCAATTTTCTCTCTCTCTCTCTCTCTCTCTCTCTCTATTGGGTATATAAAAATTAGGGCTTTTGGTTTTGGGTATGAATCAAATTGCTGGCACTGGGACAAAGGACCCAGAGGACGAGCCCGTGGCTCAACCCCAACCCCAAGACCAAGAGGTTGTTCAAAATCCAAAGGGTTCCGAATCAGCAGTGACTGTGAGTGGTGAAGAACAAGAGGTGGTAGAAGCAGAAGTAGAGAAGGAGAAGCCACCGCTGGATCATCCAGTTCCAATGGAGGAAGAATCAGTCAACCCCGCCACTGTTTTTTGCATTAGGCTTAAGCAACCCAAGTCCAATTTGCTCCACAAGATGAGTGTCCCTGAAATTTGTCGCAATTTTAGGTATGTGCACTTCGGGAGAAAAATAATTTGGAGGATTCTAGCTAAAATTCCTGCTTTTGTTGATGGGTTTTCATTTTTCTTTTGGGGTAGTGAATTGGCAGATTCTTCGTTTTAATATGACATTACTGGTTCATATGAAGTGTTTTTTTATGTATTGAAATTAATGCAATTTGAAAAAATGCTGACCATTAAGGATCCCTTTGTTTTAGATTGTGATAGAATTGATTCTGAATAATTGATTTTAAAAGAATTGATTTTAAAAAAATTGGGTTTAAAAAAATTGATTTGTGTTTGGTAATTATATTTTAAAAGTGGATTCATAAGAAATGATTTCGTTTGGATGATAAAAGTAGAATTACTTTTGATGTGTAAATATAAAGAATTTTGTGGGTCCCACACCCATAATTGATTTTATTCAACCCAAAAACTAGGAATTCTTGCTTCCATCAGAATCAATTCTATCCAACACGATTTTGCCACCCAAACATAAAAAGAGTAACTTTCACTTCTAATGGCCTTGTTTTTGCTCCCAGAGTCTAAACCAAACGGGCACTAAGTGTGGTTGGACTGCGCTTGGGACCAGATTTTAACTTGATTGATCACCTACTTCAGTTCACTTGATGCCAATATTTAGCATGAGTAATGTTTTGGATATATCTCATGCTTCAATGTTCTACCAATTCAACTAGTAAGTGCGTAGCTTTCTGGTGCTCGTTAGGGTGGTCAATGAGTTTGTTGAAATGGATGTATGATAGCAAATTTGATGATTTACGCTTGTTCGGACTTAATGACAACATCCAGGCTTATAGTAAATTGAACCCTTTTATCAAAATTGTTGATGAGAGCAAATATGTTTACATTTTAAGTAGTAAACACTAATTATATCAAAGTAGTAAAGTTTCACCTGCTGTGTCAATGAACTAAGGATTACCATATCTGCGGTAAGATTTACACCTGAAGACATCGGTTTTACATTACATTACATTAATTTTCCTTCTTCTTGAACATTCTAAATCAGTATTAAGTATTTTAGAAACAAACCTCCTTCTATCGCCTTCAAAAGTTGGTTGTATATCCGCTGACAAAAAGGGAAACTGAATATTTTTATCTTGTTTGTTATTTCTGCAGTGCTGTTTCCTGGTGTGGAAAACTGAATGCTATAGCTTGTGCAGCTGAAACGTGTGCCAGGATTCCAAGGTTTGTGTATTTTATCCAATTTGATACGTTTCCTACCTGAAATTCCTTGACCATGTGCTATTGTTTCATTAGTAACAATAATTTCTATTTTTGTAAATGATGATTGAAAAAAATTTAAGAGCAGAAGATTTGATACGATTAAGAAAATTACTCTGCAGCCCCATTGCATGATATGTTATGTTATTGATAAAGTCAAATAGACATAGTGTGGTTGGTGAACATTTCAAGCTTTCAAATATACTTTTCTCCTATTTTGAGACCTAAATGAAGTACTGGGAAAAGATATTGTGGGATATATATTTTCATTTATTTGTTGGTGTATTCACACTTATTTAATAGTCTTATATAATATCTTTTCTTCTCATAACCAGTTTCCATATTTATTGGCTAATTAATTTATATCTGAACTTTTATATGGTTTTAGCTTTGGGCTTTTCTTGTAGTTGTGAAATATAGTGGTTATATAAGTTAATAGAGATAATCTGCTAGTTGTTCTAAGCCGTTAAGCACACTTATGGTGTTCGATTCTACATCAATATCTGTTATTTGACTACTAAGCATTATTGTGCATTTATGCAGCATCCTATACACCAGGTCTCAACAAGTGATAGTTCTGTTATGTATTCTAGGTTGGATGATCCATGTATGCACAAATTTTAAGTAGGAATAGCTTAAGGGACCCTTTGTCGGTTGAGTGTATTAAAAGTAACCTATTGTTATGCATATAACGCATATTTGAAAAAAGTCAATAGGCTTTATAAACCATATCATAACGAGCTTCAAAAATTAGTAGAAGAAAGCAAGCTTTGAAGAGACAATGGGAGAGTCTTTACAATGTCTAGGTGTTTGTAACTAGTGTATAACCCATACTCCTAGGAAAACATAACTGCTCGAAAGAGTCAGAACGTTAAAGGGATTGGATTGCTTGAAGGAAATGGGCATGACCAAGGTAAGAGATACACTGTTTGGAAGATGCACAATGGGAATACAAAGTCACCACTAGAAATATGCTTGGTGGGCAAGAGAAATTTCCTATCTGCATACCCAACAAGGTCTAAAAGTCCACCAAATAACATACCATATTCACCAAAAATAATTTTTGGAAGCCTCAAACAGCAAAAAGAACCTTATAATTGAATTGCAGAGACCCAAAAACATAGGAAACCTGTCAGGAATGTTAAATTAAACACTAAAACAGACTTGAAAACGACGAACACAGTGAATCACACATGTCAACGGGTTTGAAAACTGTTTGTATTGAAAACAACTCAAATGACTCAAATGGCGTAAGTTTAAATTATAGGGATTAGATGAAAATGAGAAAATATATTTGACTAATTGTACTTTTGAGTAATTGTGGTGTTGTGATGTAAAACACCGATCCAATATTTAATAATAGCAACCAAGCCTTATCTAGATATCTAGGATTGAAGAAAGTAACTGTTGTTTTAGGTTGTTTTTTTTTTCTCCCACCTAACTGTTTATTATGTAGCTCTTGATTCGTGTATTGTGCTTTGTTAGTCTTGTCTACTTTCTAGTAATATTGTAAAAGTTTATAATACAAAATGTGTTAAAAGATGGGTTGTAACCAGATTTTCAGATCAATGTCAACATATTATATGCATATATTTAGGCATATGCGTGTATTAGACAAACACACAGACAAATTTAAATGAACTTAGTGTGTTGCAAAATGCAAGAGAGTTTATTTACGTGCTTAATAAGCTGACTTTAGTTGTGTCTGAAGCCCATATCATTTATTAAATGTTCTTATTATCTTTGTTCAAACATCAATTTATTTTTACAAGCAGTCGCAGGTGTTGTCTTATTTGCTCAATCATGTATTGATTGCTCATTATAGTGGTTTGCTGACTCCTGCACACTTTTGTTGGCAATTTGTAATGCTTATTAATGTTTTTGTTTTCTCTGTAGTTCAACTGCAAATCCACCATTTTGGATCCCTATACATGTTGTGATCCCAGAAAGACCGACCGAATGTGCCGTGTTTAATGTCATAGCAGGTAATTTTGGTGTCATTGCTTTGTTCTATGATCATGGATGTTTCATTTTTGCTGTATCTAACACCAAAATTGGCTCAAGCAATATCAAAGTTACAGTTAGACTGTTGACTTATTTCCAAATCTCTTGCATTACCAGTACAAAGCTTGTCCTAATATGAGGCTATTCAACAGAATAATCTAGCATAAGCTAATAGTGACAATATTTGAATTTTCTCTTCTCATATCTAATAATATTTCTGTTATTATAAAAAATATTGATTTGAATTTAAGATTACCAAGTTGGAGTATAAGACCTCCCGTTAAACTTAAAGAAGAAGTCCTCTAATTTTCGGATCTTGTAGCCTTGAATACTTTGAATTAAACCGGTGGAGGACCTTGATTTCGATAGACTTTATGAACAGCGAATGTTCCAATACATCTGTCCACTTATTTTAATTAATTTACTGTTGGAGTCGTTATTGTTGCCAAGTATCTATGAAGCTAGAAAGTATGGACACGACACTGGACACAGATATGACACGATACGGATACGGGGATACGACAAATTCTACAAAGCATAGGATGCGAGATATAAAATTAATATAAGGTTAACATAAAAACACAAATCTTAAATTAAAAGAGACGAATAATGTTTTAGAAGTTAGCATGAGTTATTGCCATCATAATAATATTTAGGTTTAATTACTTCGTAGGTCCTTGAACTATTTGGCAATTTTTAAATAGGTCCCTGAACTAAAAAAAAATTTGTAATTGGGTCCCCGAACTTTGATATATTTTATAATTGGGTCTTGAACTTTAAATGTTTATAATCAGGTCCCTGAACTTGTTAATAGTTTGTAATTAGGTCCCTGAGATATTAGGCATTTTCAAAATCTTTGTTATTGTGGTGATCTAATGGTTCTCTTAACCTCCAAGATCGACAAGAAACCTCGAAAGAAATTTATACGGTCCTCTAATTATAAGGTTCTTCTCCTACCCCAGGGACGTAATTACAAATTATTTACAAGTTCAGGGATCCAATTACCAACGTTTAAAGTGTAGGGACCCAATTACAAAATATTTAGATGTTCAGGGACCCAATTACAAATTTTTTTAGTTTAGGGACGTATTTAAAAATTTCCAAATAGTTCGGGGACCAACAGAGTAATTAAACCTAATATTTAACAACAACAACAATTGTTGTTGTTGTTGCTATTGTTGTTGTCGTCGTCGTCGTTGACAACAACAACCAAGTCTAAATTCTTCTTAACGGTTTCGTCTATAGTTTTTCTCGACCTCCCTCTACCTCTGGCGATTGGGCTGCCCTCCATATGATCTACTCTCTTTACTAGAGATTCTACAAGTCTTCTCCACACATGCCTAAACCACCTAGGGCAAGTTTCTACTATCTTTTCTACAATAGGTGCTACCCCGACTCCCTCTAATGCAATCATTCCTCTTGAAAAAGGTATGGTAAAGGAGAGGTCTAACACAAGAATTTCTGAATGTGCTAGAGTGTGTCTATCACTCAGCTGAATGCTCGATTTATACTCATCAAATTTACATAGGAAATAAATGCTAAATGCAATTTACAAGGAAGATAATTATAGCTAACATCATTCCCTAAGGTGCATTGCATCTATCCTATTCTTGTACAATGAATCTAAGCTACTTGGAAACTGGAACAATTAAGTCTATTCTAATTCCAACAATTCCTAATCCTATCTTGTCTAGTGTGTCCATTCATCCAACGCAAGATTCCCATCTTTGCTACATTGAGTTTATTCCCATGTCGATCTTTTACCGCCCAACACTCAGTCCCATACAACATTGCAAGTCTTATAGCGGTGCGATAAAATTTTTCCTTTAGCTTGAGCGATACCTTTTATCACATATAAAACCCGAGACCCTCCTCCATTTCATCCATCCGCTTGAATCCTATGGTTTACATTTCCATTTATAATGGTATAAAAACTCAAAATGTAAATGTGACAAGTTCTAGAATACAATTAGGAGTGTCCAAAAGTGTCTGTGAAGTGTCCGACAAGGATACGTGTCGGACACGGCAACTATTTCAAAGTGTCCGTGCTTCATAGCTATGAAGTTGTATTTTCATTATAACAGGATTTCAAAGGGAGGGTATAACTAATTAGCAGACAAGTATTAAGGATCTTGTGATTGGTAATATATGCAAATGCATCATTATCTTTCTCTTTATTGTTATCATAACCTATTTACACATATTAAAAAAGGCAGCCCAGTGCATGAGGCTCCCAGTATACTGAGGTTTGAGGAGGGTCAGATGTAAGCTACTCTGACAGAGAGGCTGTTTCATGATTACAACTTGTGACCACCAAGTCATATGGCAACATTCTTTAAGTTGCCCAAAGGCTCACCCAATTACCAGTTTACCACCATTTTACACAGAATGTTTGTGACAATTTTAGCTGGAATATTGATAAAATAAAAAGAAGCTCAATTTAATCTAATGTACATTCTAGAATCCATTCAGTGGAAATTGAGGTTCTGTACATAGCAGAGCTGGAATAAACAAGCAGCCGACTCACGTATACAATTTTCCATGCCCTCAAATTCAAATATGATAATGTTTGCTTTGGTATTATGCAACTGAACTACTTGGTTTTTTTTTCTTGTGGAAATTTGATTAGTGCACTTATATCTTCTGCAGATTCTCCTCGTGATTCTGTGCAGTTTATTGAATGGTCTCCTACCTCTTGTCCCCGTGCATTACTGATTGCAAATTTCCATGGGAGGGTAACGATTTGGACTCAACCTTCTCAAGTAAGTCAGAGTTACCAATCTCTTTCCTAGGGTTAAGAGGATGCTACTATCACATTACACCATATATTTTCAGTTTAGTATAAAGCTCTTCAATGATGTTAATGCAATTGCCTTGCAGTTAGCACCTATGTTGCTAGTTGGTTGATCGTTTGCCCACCTTTACCCTTTCCTGGCTTCTCTATTGCAAAGATTTGTTTGTGTTGTATGTTTGTTGTGATAGCTTGTACATTCAGGGGCCAGCTAATCTTGTCCGTGATACTACCTGCTGGCAGCATGAGCATGAGTGGAGGCAAGATATCGCAGTTGTTACAAAGTGGCTATCAGGGGTGTCTCCGGTATGTGGTTAACTGGTCTTCTACTGATGTCATGTTCAAATTTTATGTACATTTCTTTTGATGAAGTCTTGCAAACATTTTTATTTGTCTAACTTTGCCCTTGAACTTACGTGGTTATGTAAGGGATGGGAATATTCTCTCTCTCCCCCCTCCCTCCCTCCTTGTTTGGTAATTTTCAACCATAGTCTTTCAATGGTTCAACCTCCGAGCAAATGTTTTCTTTTTCTTTTTTCTTTGAAATGAGCAAATAGTTCAGCATCTGCATATTTTCATTCTTCAGTAAGACCATAGCTTCAAATTGGTATATTGTAATATGGATCCGTTATTTGCAAAATGAGCTTCAGCATTGACTTGAGAGTATTGATGCTTTTCTTTTTTGCTTATCCTTAAAATGAACATAGGAAAGCATTGCAATTCTGTTCCTCTTGTCATTATTTCTTCTCTTCTGGTTTGTTATTCACTTGTGCAATGGATCTTTCGTTCCTCCTCCATACAGTTGATCCCATGAATGGTTTGTAAAGCTGTTCTTTTAAGAGCTTCCTTATCATTCTTTCACACGAACGTCTCCTGTTTGAAGGTGTTTCTTGATGAGCTTTTCATCTTTTCTATTTCATTCTGCATAAGGAATTGCTTTTGTTGATGGTTATGGTGTCTACATTTTATGATTATGTGCAGATCTTTTAAACTTATGCCAATACGTGGTGATAATATCTTTTGGATGTCATTCTTTAAAAATTGGGGAAATTCTAGTCTCATGTGATTTAAATTGAGCACAATTTTTACTAGTCACTTCTTTTTTAATCTGAATTGATTTTTGAAAAAACCAGTATAGGTGGCTTTCATGCAAATCGAGTGCTCCTGCCAATTCAAAGTCAACATTTGAGGAAAAGTTTCTTTCACAGCAATCTCAAACTTCAGGTCAATTCTTCTGTTTACACTCCTTTTTGGTTGCCTTTTTTTAGGTACATTCAATCACTAGGGTAGGAGATGGGGATAGTTGGTGCTGAACATTGGATCCAACCTCTAACAATACTGCACTGAAACCTTTTTTTATAGAAAAAGAAATTCATTAAGAAGGAAGAGGATTACAAAATAGGAGGATATGACATCCTCCACCAAAAAACTAGAGAGATATATAATCATGGCAAAAGCAGCCAAAAAGCTAAAAAAAAACAATGCATAAAAAGGCCATATTCTATACATATCCTCCTAAGAAAACAAAAAGTAACACTTAGGAGCTAAGATATTGTGTCATGTAGCAAGGCAGGCCAATCTCTCTGCATATCTATCAAAGAAACACCTCTACAGACACCATAGGCTGAACCCTGCAAACAAGCCAGCAAAACGACCCTATCCCAAATGTTATCTACAGATGAAGTTCCCTTGAAGATTCTGGCATTCCTTTCCAGCCACAAGCGTCGAAGCATAGCAAAAACAGCACACTGCCACAGATTTTAGCATCATTATGTAACCCAAGACCTCTAAAATTAATAAGAAGAAACTGATGCAAATACTTAGGGTAGACCCATTTTTGTCGAAAGATTCCAGAAAGCCTATTCCGAAGAAAGTTCACAGCTGAACAATGCAAAAAAGAGATAAGTCCTCTTTTCCGAACTAGAGCAGCACCTCACACAAATATTATGGGACAAAGCAATGAGAGGTCTGCACTTTTGAAACATGTCATTAGTGTTAATACTGTTAAGAACAGCAGTCGAGACAAAAGATTTCACCTTTGGGAGAGCTTTGGATTTTAATATGGGTTTATCCAAAAGGAATCTTTCTCTATTAGGAGATTTAATGAGAAACTGACAATATGATTTGCAAGAAAAGACTGTCGAAGAATCAAGAGACCACAAACTCTTATATCTTTGTCAATGGAAAATTGGACAGGTTCACGCAAAACCAAAAGGGATTCTAAATTAGCAGCTTCTCTATCATTTAAATTGCTAAAAAATTTTTATTGGCTCTTACTGATTGCCTTTGTTGTTTGTCAGTAAATTTATTAATTGCTGGTGGTAATGTGATATCTGGAAGAAATACTACATTTATGTTGTTTTTGTCTTTTTGGCAATGTTTTTTTTTTCTTCTTTGTTCGTTTACAAGTGATGAACCATGAGAATCCATCAGCTAAAATTTGTCCTTGACTCCTTGTCTGTTTTTCTTTTTGTGTTGGAGATGTATTGTTTTCAATAGTGATTTTGGGAATAAAGTTTTTTTATGGAGGCAACTATACAAGATGAAGTTATCTGAAATTCATATAAATTTACATTTAGCAACATTTTTGTTGTCTCACTTTGTTGATAAAACCTTTGCTGAGTTATTGGTGTATTCATGCGTTACTTATCCTTGATTTTCGGGCCTTTATTTCTTATTAAAATAGGGGTAGTTCTGCTTTTGCATTTGCATTTCGGGCTTCTCGGGCTCGTATCTTCTTTCTAATTTCGATGAATTATTTAGGCTAAAAGTAAACAAAACCCTGCATTTATGGGTCATGCGCACAGACAACCTGGGCTCTGAAACTTTCTAACACGACTCCCAAACTTACCATAATGTGCATTCTAGTGCATATTGACCCCCTTGTGCATGTATAGTAAACTTCCTACTATGCTCAACTTGTGAGTTCAGGGAGTTGTGCTGGTGAGTTTTCAAAGCACACGGGGTTTTCTACACATGACTATAGTTCGAGGTGGTTTGTTGAATTTAAGTTTTTTTTAGGTATATTGGAGATGTATGAACATGGTAGGCGAGGGGTATGAGTGGCTTGGTGGAGGATCAAACCTCTAGGCATCGTCGTCACATCCATGTTGTCACTTTTTGTTTTAATTATGACAGTCAACCATCTTACTGATTGGTCATACTAGCGCAAAATTTGTTATGATATGATGGCCAATGCCAGCTAACATTTCCTCTGTTTGATTGTGTAATTTGTTGTTTATTCATTTTGCTTGTTTCCTTTTCAAAAAAATACATATTCTGCATCTTTATGTATTAAATAGATAGTCTACTATGCTTGTGTATCTGATGCATGCAACTGTTTTGATTTCAGCTAGATGGCCCAATTTTCTGTGTGTCTGTTCTGTGTTCTCATCGGGCTCAGTTCAACTTCATTGGTCCCAGTGGCCTCCTAGTCAGAATGGCACAACACCCAAGTGGTTTTGCACTAGTAAAGGTCTCTTGGGTTGTGGGCCCAGTGGTATTATGGCTGGTGATGCTATCATAACAGACAGTGGTGCCATGCATGTGGCGGGTGTACCAATTGTTAATCCATCCACCATCGTTGTTTGGGAGGTTACACCAGGGCCTGGAAATGGTTTCCAAGTAACTCCAAAGACAAGTACCACTTGTGGTGTTCCGCCTCTTAGCCCACCCAACTGGTCTGGTTTTGCACCTTTAGCTGCATATTTATTTAGTTGGCAAGATTATCTATTATCTGAAGCAAAGCAAGGGAAAAAACAGACAGAACAAAATCTTGGTGATGCTGTACCTCTGTACTGCTCACCAGTTTCAAATTTTTCAGCATATGTGAGCCCTGAAGCTGCAGCTCAATCTGCAGCAACCACTACATGGGGTTCTGGTGTAACAGCAGTGGCCTTCGATCCAACTCGTGGCGGTTCTGTGATAGCTGTTGTGATTGTTGAGGGTATGAAGCTGATTCTGACTATTTTTTCCCCTCAAAATAAGTTTGCAAATTGTTCGGTGCTAAGGTGCACCCTCATTGATAATGAATTTATTTAGGCAAAATAGGTTGATTGGTCCTATATGTTGTTTTTTACTTTTCACATCGGTCTTATAAGTTTTATTTTTTTTAAATTGGTCCTACATGTTTTGTTTTGTTTCCACGTTAGTCCTTTTGGTCAATTTCGATCTTATGGTATCAGATCAAAAGCCACGTGTCAGATTAACATGATAACCACGTCAGATCAAACCTGACGGTGTTAGGTCGAAATTGACAGAGAAATGACTAACATGAAAATAGAACATAATGTGTAGGACCAATTTATAAAAAAATAAAACTTATAGGACCAATGTGAAAAGTAAAAAAAAACGTATAGGACCAATCAACCTATTTTGCCATTTATTTATTCCTCCATCTTCACTTATGTTTCCTCTTTTTTTTTTTTTTTTTTTTGCCTCCTTCCCTGTTTCTGGTATTTCAACTCCTCCTTTTAACATTGTAATTCACATTCATCTTGATTGTACCCATTTGGGGAAATTACACTTACCTCCTTTGAAGTTTGACTTAATTACATCCGACATCTCTCTTGTTTCAAAAGTTACACTCACCTCCCCTTAGGAGAGATCCGTGTAATTTCAACCATCACCGTTTAGAAGAGCTAAGTGTAATTATTGCATAGACCTCATGGGAGGCTGGTGCAATTTCTGAAACAAGAGGGAGACCAAGTGTAATTAAGGTAAACCTCAGGGGAGGTCAATGTAATTTCTCCTAACCTGTTTTATTCGCTAGTCCTGTCGAAGGGCATTAAAGATATGTGAAGCTTTATTGTGTTTATCTGTTCATGTTATTATTAAAGTTAAAACCATATATTAAGGAACATGGGGCTCAATTCCCCCCCCATAGGAAACATACTGCATTCCTACATTTCTTTTACCATCTACAGTTCTGCTCGATTACTTTCTTCAATTTAGTTGTTTTATTATTCAAAATGGATGAATATATATGGAGATAATGTGTTCAATCCTTTACTATATCCTATATTTTTTGGTCTACAGTTGCCCCTCATCAATATTGCTGTCTTTCTTGGTGTAATTTTACAGTCTGTTTAGCTTGCTCTCTTTGTTCCACCCCTCCCCCAACACCACAAGCGCAAGTCTTGACTTTCTTTGTGCTTGAAGCTTACAATTGACTTGAGCAAATCTGGTTGGAATCCAGGTTTTGTAAGTCAAACCCATTATAATAACCTTATACTGTGGTCAAAGCCATCTATTGTCATTTGAAAAGTAACTAATCTTTTACGAAACAATAATTTTAAGTATCCTCAGTTGACAAGAAAAAATTGAATATTTAATGATTGCTAATGGAACAGATACAAGCTATATCCACTTCCCTCCTTCTTGCAATCTTGTACTATTCATCCTGGGGCAAGCTAACATGATTAGCTAAGATCCAGTAAATTAGTAGCACCCATATACTTATCTAGCCTTCTTTACACTTCTAGGTTGTGACAGAGTAATGCATGTATGCCAAAATTTTATGCCAGACGTTTCATGTGCACAGATAATTGAACTGAGAAGTTGATGTATAACTGATTTTACCTGTACAGGACAGTACATGTCCCCTTATGATCCGGATGAGGGCCCATCAATTACAGGGTGGAGAGTGCAACGCTGGGAATCATCTTTACAGCATGTTGTTCTCCATCCTATATTTGGGAACCCTACTTCTAGTATGGGTGGGCAACCACCTATGCAAACTGTTTGGCAGTCCAAAGTGGACCTAAGCATACCACCAACAAATGATTTCAAGAATCATCAAGCAGCTGCTATTGGAATAACTACTGATGTGCAAAAGGCATCCGAGTCTGGTTCTGGTAAGTCAAAAAGGGTCAATTTTGATCCATTTGATCTTCCAAGTGATGTTAGGACACTTGCTCGAGTTGTTTACTCTGCTCATGGTGGTGAAATTGCCATTGCTTTTCTTCGGGGTGGAGTCCACATCTTTTCTGGTCCAAATTTTGCACCTGTAGACAACTATCAGATTAATGTTGGATCTGCAATTGCTGCTCCTGCGTTTTCCTCAACAAGCTGCTGTTCAGCTTCTGTTTGGCATGACTCTAGTAAGGACCGTACAATATTGAAAATAATTCGCGTGCTTCCTCCTGCTATTCCCATTAGTCAAGTAAAGGCCAATTCATCAACTTGGGAGCGTGCAATTGCTGAAAGGTGATTTCATAAACCCCTTTTAGTATGTGACATATTAACTGTTTCATAATATTCTTATTAATTTACAGCTTCTGCTAATTTTTGTCAATTGTGCCAGATAGTGGAATTTGTGATTTGTTTTTTTTTTGTTGTTTGTGCGACTTTGCTAATATCTGTCTGGTAAACAGGTTTTGGTGGAGCCTTTTGGTTGGTGTTGATTGGTGGGATGCTGTGGGCTGCACCCAGAGTGCTGCTGAGGATGGTATTGGTAAGGAGGTGTTTGTTATCGTTGAATTGGAGGGTCAATGGTAGAGAAGAATGAAAAGAGAGAATAGAAACTCAGAATAATGTGAAATTGATGTCAATCTGATGTGATGATCATGTGTTACAAAAGACAAACCTAAGAGTCTTATTTATACTAATAATAGAATCCCAATCCCAATTCTAATAAAATATGGAAAAAATAATGTACTAAAGATTTGATAAAACCCTGAAGGATAAGATAAGACTCACTAAAAAGATAAGATAACTTAGCACAATAATTCCTAAAATTAAAATAAGATATTTTCAGATATTCTTAGTTCTAACACCCCCTCAAGTTAAAGCTTACTAAGCTTTAAGCTTGTTACAAATTATAACTCAAAATGAAAATAAAATAAAAACTGGGCTCCATGAAAACAATGGTTTGGAAGGCAACTAAAAAATGCTAGAGATGCCAAGGAGAATTGTTGGAAAGATAACTCAGCAAGATAGTTGGAATGATCATCAGCCTGATTGAGTTTCTTGGCAAACAAACAAACACATTAAGGTTTGAACTTCTCAAAATATCATTTGGAAGCTTCAAACAACAATGCCTGAGACCCATAAATTTTGAAATTTAAATTAAGGCTAGCATCTGTTTCTGTGACGGAGACAAGGGCAATACATCTGGGACAAAGATTTGGTCTGGTGTGAGTCATAACTAACATGAGTTGCCATCAGAATGATTGTTGACCGAAAGAGAGGTGACTAATTGGAGTTCCAGGTTTTTTGGGAACTTGGCAGCAGAATAATGTCGGGACAAGTCACGGAGGATGGTACTGCTCAGTTACCATGTTGAATTGGAGGACCTTAGGTAGGGAAGAAAGAAAAGAGAGAATAGAAACTTAGAATAATGTGAAAGTAGTATTAATCTGATATGATGATCATGTGTTACAAAAGACAAACCTAAGGATCTTATTTATACTAATGATCGAATCCTAGTCCTAATAAAACAAGGAAACAAATAACTCATTGAAGATAAGATAAAATCCCTAAGGATAAGACTCCTAAAAAAGTTAAGATAACACAATAATCCCTAAAATAAAATAACACATTTTCAGATATTCTAACAGTTATTAAGTCCTCTTACTATTTTTGTTTTCTTCAACTTTGTGCTAGAGAAAGAGATAAAGGACAATATGCTTTTCTGTTTCATATATGCACTCTGCTAGAAATCATCTGCATGGTATGCCCTTGGTGCTGTATATTGACAAGTGATCTTTTTTTCTTTTCTGGTTTCAGTTTCACTTAACAGTGTTATTGCAGTCTTGGATGCGGATTTCCATTCTCTTCCTAGCTCTCAGCACAGGCAACAATACGGTCCTGTATGTTACCGCTGAACTGTCACCATTTGTGCATCCTGTCTTTACTCCAATTTGTTCTTCAACTTCTTCATTGTTAGCTGCATAGGGTTTCGTTCTTTTTCTGTTAACTGTGATGAGAGAGTACATTGTTTCATATTAAGCTGTTGGTGGAATGTAAAACATTGGAATTTTGGACCCAGCAGGAAATGCTGGCTATTAACCATAGTGTATTTTATCTTAAAACTTTTACATATATCATTAGGAATAAACACAGTTTTTTTTATTTCCTTAATGAATAATTTGTGGATGGTAACAAGCATAATTTGGTGTTGTAACTGTTCATAGTTGACATTTGATTTGATCCCATGCCTCAAACTTTCATATGGTTTTGAATTGTTCGAATATCCATATGAATTTCAGTGTGAATCTGACTTTTATACTCCCAGAAAATATACTAATGTTAGGATAGAAGGGTAGTTAGAACAGTTAGAGGAGGTTCAGTTAGATAAATAGGGAGAATAAGCATAGAAAGAGGGCATCCGGAGAATTATATTTTGAGAGTTAGGGGAAACCCTTGCAAGAGATCACTCTCCTTGTTTGTTCATTTTCAGTCAAGTAATAAAATTTTTCTTTCCTTTTCTCTTTCCATCGTGGGTTCCTAGCAAATATTGTTAGGATAGAAGGGTGGTTAGAGCTAGTTAGTTAAGAGGGGGTTCAGTTAGATAAATAAGGGGAATAAAGGTAGAAAGGGGGCATCTAGAGAATTGTATTTTGAGAGAAAGGGGAAATCCTGGGAGCGTTTCTCTCCTTGTTCTGTTCAAATTCAGTCAATCAATAAAATCATTCTTTTCTTTTCTCCATTTTCATCCTGGGTTTGTATCAGCTAAGGTCCACTTTTCAACCAAATCTGCACCATTCCTTTAATATGTCTTTCAGCTGTGTGAATTCCAATTATAATCATCACAATATTGACTTTCTTTTAGTTTATTTTGTTTATTATTGTATTTTAAGGCAGACATGTGGAAGTGTCCGTCTTTGATACTGCTTTTTAGACTAAATAAACTTGGTTTTGTATGTTGATTGCAGAGTCTAGACAGGATAAAGTGTAGGCTACTGGAAGGATCAAATGCCCAAGAGGTCAGGGCGATGGTTCTGGATATGCAAGCTAGGTTGTTGTTGGATATGCTTGGAAAAGGAATCGAGTCTGCTTTGATAAATTCTTCAGCTTTAGTGCCTGAACCATGGCAAGCATCCGGTGAAACATTATCCAGCATTGACTCTGAATCAATGGCTATTGAACCTGCACTAATTCCTACTATTCAGGTTTTCTTTCGTTAGTGTTTGACAACTTGCATTCCTTATTTTAATTACTAAAAAATTCTAAAATGGAATTTTGTTGTGTTTCAATCTATGCAGGCTTATGTTGATTCAGTTCTTGATCTGGCTTCACATTTTATTACACGGTTGCGGCGTTATGCAAGTTTCTGCCGCACATTGGCAACTCATGCTGTGAATTCAGGCACTGGAAGCAACCGCAATATGGTTGCCAGTCCTACCCAAAGTTCTGCAACTCCTGCAACAAGTCAGGGTCAGTGTGCGGTGATCGGATGTTAGTTTTGGGGGTTAAATTAAATTGAAGGTCCCTGTTGTTTTAGGAATTTTTAAATAGTCCCTATAGTTTATAATTTATAATCTTTTCAATTTCAAGGACCCCATTGATTATTTTTTTTTGAAACTATAAGGACCTATTTAATAACAATTAAAAAGTACAGGGAGTTACATATTAAATTTACTTTTTTCGGAATAAATGTTATATACAGTTTGTTTTATCAAATAACATCATGCCTAGTTAAGAAGCCTCCTTTGATGGAGGGGAAAAAAATCTTTGGACGTAATCCTCAGGGTGGGCCTTTGCTTGTTCCTCTGGATCCTGGCATGCCGCCAGCGCTCTGATCAGTAGTATTGGAGTAACATATCTTAAATACCATTCTATTCACCCAAAAATAACAATAAGAACACTTTGTATAGATCAGTACTTCTAAATTGTAATTTAGTTTGGTTTGTTATCATTATGGATCTACTACTTTAGGAGCATGGGTTTGGTGTTTCTCTTTCATTGGCCGTAGCCCGTAGAAAATAATCAACTATTCTACCCTGAATCTCTTTAATTGCCTTCACATTTAGCATTATCTCTTTTTGTTTATTTTACATATCAAACTAAAATGAAGAAAATGTTTTCCAGCAGGTCAAAATGGGAGCGCCAGCTCTATGGGAAGCACCCAAATAGCTTGGGTACAAGGGGCTATTGCCAAAATTAGTAGCACAACTGATGGAGTACCCAATCCAACTCCTAACCCTATCAGTGGTCCATCTACATTTATGCCTATTAGCATTAATACAGGAACATTTCCTGGAACACCAGCAGTTAGGCTTATCGGGGACTGTCATTTCCTGCACAGATTATGCCAACTTTTGCTCTTCTGCTTTTTCTTTCGACGGGCACAACTTCCTCGCTATATGGGGGTTGCAAATAGAACTTCTGATACAAATATGCAAAAGCCTCAACCTAATGCTCCTGCTCCTGGCAAGGTGGAGGAGATTGCAAAACCAGTTTCAGCTGTGGTTAAGTCAGATGATGGTCAGACTGGGCGGGCTGGTCAGCTTGTGCCTGGAGCAAAAGGAGGTGAAGAAGTATCTCCTGTGCGTTCCAGATTGGGTGCTGGTAATGCTGGCCAAGGATATACGTTTGATGAGGTATAAAGTGATAAAATGTTGTGACTTAACCAAAGTATCCAATTTTTCCGATCTGTCTTACATGAATATGTTTTTCAAGTTGTGGTAATTTATTTTACTTACAAGAATATAAAGTAGAGTGTAATTTGGCTGCTAAGTGGATTTGGTGTTTTCTTCTTCAAATCTCCTCTTTATGGCATACAGTTATTAGAAGCAATTATGGTTTGCATCCGAATGGGTGGAATGCCAATTCTGCGAACTGAGCTACTCACGCGCGCCATTGGAAATTCCTTTCTCAAGGATGCTCTTTTTAAAGATCTGTTGTGTCATTGACCTTGGGTGATGGGGATCGTATCAACTTCTGGGATGATACTTGGCTTGGAGATGCTTCTCTCTCCGAGGCGTATCCCTGGCTTTTTCGGCTTTGTTCTCTTCGTAATGCCCCTGTTTGTAAGTTTTAGTCGTCTTTTTCACCCAACTTCTCGGAACTTTCATTTTTTTTTTTCTTCTGGAAATTTGCATAATAGAGACGTTCCTGAATTATAGTTCCTTTTGGTTTTGCTCAAATCTGTCCAATTTTCTTTTGATGAGGATGCAAGAAGTCTTTTTATTCTTCTGGAGTCTTTTCTTGTGAATCCTACTTTCAGCTCCTGATTAAATCCTCTAATAAGGGAAGGTTCCTTTTGGATAAACACATGGAAATCCAAAGCTCCCCCAAAGGTCAAATCTTTTGTCTGGACTGCTGTTCTTAACAGGATTGAGATTACTAATTTGTCCCATAACATGGTTGTTATGTGTGGTTCTAGTTCCTAAAACGGGACTCATCTCTTTTTGCTTTGCATTGCTGCGACATTTCTTTGGAATAAGCTTTTTGCCATCTTTGGAGAAAATTGGGTCTGCCCTAAGGATTTGCAGTAGTTTCTTCTCATTAATTTTAGAGGTTTTGGCTTCCGAAGAAATGCTAAGATTCTTTGGCTCTGCGCTGTGTTTGCTACACCTTAGTGTCTTTGGTTGGAATTGAATTGTGGAATCTGCAAGGGAAGTTCTTCATCTTTAGGTCACATTCAGGATAGGGTTATATTTTTGGCTTTGTTTTGGTGTTTGCCCTGCCATGGTTTCTTCAGAGACTTCTTTGTTAGATATGCAGAGAGGTTGGCTTGCCTTGTTACATGACTGACCCAATCTCTTAGCTCCTTGGTGTTTCTTTTTTCGTTTTCTTAGGAGGATCTACATAGACTTTGGGCTGCCATTATGCATTGTTAGCTTGAATTTTATTTGTTGGTTCCTTTGTATTTTCGTGTGGTAGTCTGTCGGAGGTTTTCTTACCATCCCTTTTTGTAATTCTCTTCTTTCTTTATCATTTTTTTTCTATCTAAAAAGATAAAATTGACTGTAATTTTACTTAAGGTCTCATTACACTTATAATGCAGGTGAAGGTGCTTTTTATGGTACTTATGGATCTCTGTCGCCGGACAGCTGGGCTGCAACACCCATTACCAGTTTCTCAGGTTGGGAGCAGCAACATTCAGGTTCGGCTGCATTATATTGATGGAAACTACACTGTACTGCCAGAGGTTGTGGAAGCATCCCTCGGCCCACATATGCAGGTAATTTTATGTTTATCATTTATTTGAAACTTAGTGATACTGGGAAACAAATTAAACTAGTTAGGATTAGTATCTAATGATATTGCCTCAAGTTTTCTATGTTTTTTTATTGATGATTTGTAAATGTGCTTTAGTGATATAAATCTAATCAAGTAGGGATGGAAAGTGGCTCATTTACATGAGGATTCCTTTTTACAGAAAAATTTTTATTTCTGATTCAGTGATACAGCACAGTTTATTAGATTATGTAGGTGCTGCTGTTGATGATTGAAAGTTAAGATTTTGATACCTAGTTAGTTGTTTTTATTTGCCTCTCTTTTTTCTTTCCTTTGGGTGCTTTAAGATTTATTTCATTGGACTAACGTTTTGGTGAATGCCTCATGCCCAAAACAAAAACGAAAATGCAATATGCAGAATATGCCTCGTCCTAGAGGTGCGGATGCTGCTGGTCTTCTACTACGTGAGCTAGAACTCCACCCTCCAGCTGAAGAGTGGCATAGGCGGAATATGTTTGGAGGACCTTGGTCTGATCCAGAGGATGCGGATTTTGCAAATGATGGACCAAAACTAGTTAGTTCTGACCCAAACGAATTCAGCTCATTGGAGCATTGTGATGTCTACCATGGAACCCATCGCTTATGGCCAAGGAAGCGCAGAATGTCTGAAAGAGATGCTGCTTTTGGGTTGAACACATCTGTGGGCTTGGGAGCTTATCTTGGTATAATGGGATCTCGAAGAGATGTTGTTACTGCAATGTGGAAGACTGGCCTTGAAGGGATCTGGTACAAGGTTCGGAAACAAATGTTGTTTGTTTGTTTATATTGTTTTCTGTTCTACATGTAAGGGTTGCATAACTTGGAAATGGTTTTTTTGGTAAAAAACTTGGAAAATGCTTGTTGTTTGGGTGAATTGTGTCATTCTGTAGGCTGTTGAAAACTATTTCTAAATTCAGGAGTGTTAAGTCCAAAGCTGTTTCGAAATCAATGGTACATTAGGTTTTATTAAATTTTCTGTAAGTGAATTATATAGGACTATTATGAACATTTGCAATATGATCCCTTGAACGATATCCTTGAATGATGGATACTGCAAAAGTTTGAGTCTGGGTCTCCTGGGGGATGGGATCTGGATGTCAATTGAGTTTTACACTTTTACCAATAATTTAACCTTAGAGTCAACTCAGGAATTCAAAATTATAATTTTATCTACAATTCTTTGTGTGAGTTGGAAGGTCTGACATTTATAATTTCTCTAGTAATGTGAAATGCGCAGTAGTTTGCTTCTTTGGTTCATATTACTGTTTTAATGGACATATTGGGGAAATAAAGATATATTTTCTTTTCAATGCAGATAGACATCTTATTGTATAGGTTTTCCACAACACTAGTGCTTGTGTAGGATTTCCCTTTTTTTAAAACGAAAAAATGATGAATTGAGCACTTGATAGAAGAAAAACCTGGCACTTAGCTATAGTTGGATCTAGAGTCTAGACTGAAAAGATGGAATCTGTTACTTTGAAAGCTTAAGCTGTTAAACGAGGGCCTAGGTATGGCATTCATATTTTGCGATTGTGTTTTGTCCTGGTGATGGGTAAGAGTAAGGACTTGACTCTACCACTATTTTTATTATAAGAAGTAAATGTTAATTAATCACTCAACCTAGAAGCAAAGGTCCAAAAATGATTTTTGTATCTCTAACTGATCCCTTCATGTGAAAGGTAACTCTAGTTGAAATGTGGATAAAATGTAGAGTCAACAGTATCATTTACTGAAAACCAGAACAACTTTATGCTGACTACGGTCAATGAGGTTGAACTCTCAGATCACGTGGTTACTGAAGTTCTGATACCTTGTTAAAACCACTTTGACTTTTTTGGCTGTTTTTTATACTTTAGATATTGTGTTTGGTTCAAGAGTATGTTTAGTATCTCTTAACATAATTTTTATCCAAAATAAAAATCTGTTTACATAATGAATACCAGGTCTTGTAACTTTTTGACATTGTCTGTACGTGGTTCCTGCATGTCCTTACCAACAAATAAAAGAGAAATTGCTAAGTGCCAACTGATGTAAATGTTTGATAATGATTGGGGAATTTAGAATAGTGTCAAACTTGTTTGGGTCTATTATTGTTAGAGAGAGAGGGGAGAGAACTCTTAGAAACTGAAATTGAATTTTAATTTCTGAATCGAAATTCTGATACACTGGTGTATTCAGAGAGTGAAGCTGTTATTAACAGCTGTCACTTCTAACAAACTCTTACCAGATTGTAACAATGCTAATTGTCTCGCTTAGTCAGCAATGAGCTAAACTACCTAGCCTGATGTGAATAGCATGCACAGCACACTATGCTCCAACAAGGTCAATCATAATCAATTTTGTAAACAAAGTCATTCTTTTGTGGATGCTTGGAAATTAGTAAATGAAACTTGTTTATTCTTCTACCTGACCTCCTACCCCTAATTTTATTATATTGCTGCATCTTCTATTTTGTGATTTTGTTTGCTTTTGTGGTGCAGTGCATAAGATGTCTGCGACAGACTTCTGCTTTTGCTTCACCAGGTGCTACCACCTCTCCTAATCAGAATGGCTGGGAGAGTTGCTGGATCAGCCGCTGGGCCTATGGCTGCCCAATGTGTGGCGGAACATGGGTTCGAGTTGTATAGATGTCTTCATTATTGTATTTTAGTAACATGAGTTTCACTTTTGGGGAATGAAGGCATGCATATATTTGTGTCTAACTGTATAAACTGAATGCAGTTCAAATTCTGACCGGAATTGTACAGGATAGAAGAGGTGTACATTTGCCTGATAAGATGGTTATGTTATTGTTGGTGGCTAAACTATCTTGGATTTGAGTAGTTGTCCTAATTATCACACTGCTGAGTTTCAATTATCCAGAATCAATTAATCCAGATCTTACTTTGTTTTTGGGAATTACGGTGAAGTCACACTACCAACTGTAGGTGTTAATGGAGTGTTTGCACTTAACTCCTTGCAGGTATGTAGTATCTCATTTAGACTTACCTACTTTTAAAATCATTCAAGTGTGTCCCATCATGTATGGCATGGAGATGTTCTATTGCAAACTTGTTCTACAACTTGCTTGAAATTAGGTGCACAGTTGTTTAGTTGTATATCTGTTCTGTAAAATGCATGAGAGATCAGTTGGCTGATTCTTATGTCATCCATTTTTGTCTTTCAACCTGTCCCTTATTAAATATCAATGGCTTTTATAGACTACTCATTCGATAATGAAGATTGATAGTCCTCTTTAAAACACTAAGTATCTCTTTTTTTCTATGCATGCATATGTTGCAGATAGGATTATAAAAGAGGTTGCTGCTGGTGAATTTGAGATCAGGAACCTATCTTAGTTGTCACTCCTTAATACCAGAGAGAGCTCTGCCTACGTTTTTGTAACTCTCTTGACTTGTATTATGTAGATGATACTCACCATCACATTAACACTTGTTTGATGTAGCAGATGGCAAGAGGTACTAGGTTATGTCCATTTGCCTAACAGAAGCCATGTAATTATTAGACTAGCTTAGCATTTTATTGTCTTGATGAGAACCTTGTAAATTAGTTCATTTTTTGGTGGACGATAGTGGTACATCAGAAGAAGTTATAGTTAGTACCCAGAAAAAAACAATTAAGTTGTACTTCAATTTACTATTCTGATCCATATGGAGTCTGTATTTTTGGTCATTGGGTGTCTTACACACTAAGGTGGCATTTAGTTTATGGAATCTTTTGTTGTCAGGTAAACTACATTTCTGGGAATTTTATTCTGAAGAATATTTCTTTCTCACCTTCATACATGGGAATAGAATTTTTAACTTTTACTCACTAATTTTATTTCTAGGCATCTTTTATGCCTGAGAATAGTTTTTTGAAACTTGTATCAAACATGAGAAATTTTTATTTTCATGTCCATATTCCTGAGAATATTAAAATATAACTTCTACCAAACACTTCCTAATGGGAATTGGTTGTTTGTTTGACGTCTTCACATAGGGGTCAAGCCCAATGGCTGCATCCATCCATTATCTTGTGCAAAACTAAAAATGGTATAATATCGTGTGATATTTCTCTGAAATGTTATTATGGATAATGTAGAAACTTGTGATCACTAGATACCTTCCTCTAAGTTGCCTTTTGATGGCTCCAACCTTTCATTGGGTTTTGTTTTTCTTACTTACCCTTTTTTTGTGGGCGCTTCTATGGTGAAGCCCAAAATTTGGGATACATCGGTGGAGCACCTTTCATAGTTATTGGATATATTACTGAAAGAAATGAAATGTAGATATTGAAATCGGGTAATTGTTTAGTAGGTAACCAAAAATATGAAAATGACAATTTTGCCCCTATCCTTCTCACCCTTACCACCAATCAAAGACTTCTCACTTCCATGGTCGGCTATTGCCCTCGCCGTCGGCCATGCCATCTCCACCCCAAGAGTCACACCTCTTGCCCACTCCATCACAGAAGTCGTGTGAGCTCCTCGAACACTCCAGATATGCAAACAAGCCACCTACATTTCAGATCTGCGCTCATCGCAAGTAGCGCACCAGCCACCTGCCAGTCTGGCCACGACCATTGCATCTGGTCCTGGAATCGCGAGCTTTGCCTAGCCTCCGTTCAGTCGCGCTCCTCTATGCTCGACCACCTTACATGCCGTTGTCGCCATCTCAATGGTACAAGACCGTCGCGCACCTTCACGCCAGAAACCACGCAACCCAAACCAGATCTATCATCGGAAACTGTTTATTGGAACCTCATAATCTTCAAATCCTTCTTCAAACGGAACCTCCAATTTACTCAGACCAAATCGTGATTCAGATTAAGGTTGCGTTAGAAAGTGAGTTCTGGAACATCGTGGACCTTTTGTGTTTTAATTTCTAACTCGATTGTTATTCATATTATTATTGTTTTTGTTGATATTGTTGTTTCTATGATTCTTTCTTGGTTTCTGTTTCTTGGATTCATAGCTTCATCTATTGTTGTTCTTCAATTTTGAATTTTTGTTGATCGGAAGCGGGGTGTTGGTGTTGTTGTAGTGGAAGAGGGGCAAAGGGTTAGTGGTTAGAGGTGGGGGTTAGGAATGGGATTTGTCAAAAAAAAAAAAAAAAAATCGGATGGATAACCTGGAAATTGGGGAACCACCGGTGTACCCCAAAATTTTGGGCTTCACCTTAGACGTCGCCCTTTTTTGTGGTTATAATCATTGCGCTTAAAGCCTTCCAACCCTTAAAACTTCTCCCCGTTTTTTTTACTCCAAACGAGTCTTATCTTTATAATTCTTGGTAGTTCAAAATTGAGCGTGCAAATTTTAAGAAGATAAATTTTTCATGCATAAAGACGAGGCTCGTTTGGAGTAAAAAAACTTTCCTAGTTTTAGTAGGAAATCTAATTCAAAAGAAATGTTTATACTCAAGTTTATTCTTTGAGATATTATTCTAATAACTTCATCCTTCGTTTTTATGGTTGTATAAAAATAGTATTATTTAATAATTGCTTGTATAAATATTAATAATTTTTACGTTGTTGCCAAATTTTAAACTTGAGGCTTAATCATATAACTTATAGTTTAACATTTTCTTGTAAAATTTATATTTCTTATGACGGGAAAAAAAATGTCAATTACATTATTACATAACCTAGTGTTGGTTACGAGACTCAGGAATCCACAAAGTCCCTAAACATAAACACAAATACACAACGAAAAAACAACATCCACACAGTAAATAAACCAAACACTTGGTATGCATAAATGATAACAAACAAGAAACTAAAGAGAAAGAGTACAGAATCACACACAAGATTTTTACGTGGTTCGATCAATACAATCTACATCTATAGGAGAGAACAACTCCGTTCCACTATGAAATTCAAGCGTACAATCATGTAGGTTACAATAGAAACTCCAATGATTCTTGCCCAAGACAAAACCCTTGCTTATTTCTCTATTTTCACATACCAAATGATACAAACTCACATGAATCTTCTCTCAATTCTAATCAAGGTGTTTCTCTCAAGAACTCTCAGAATCGCACATCAAAGTTGAACAAAAGCTCTGTTTCTCATAAAATCTCTTGTTCACGTTTTTTCTCTGCGAAACTGAATCTGATACTTTAAAATAGATATCCGCCCCATGAGCGTGCTAATTCGCCCCGCGAACCAGAGAGCTGAATTTCCTAATGCTCACATTCACCCTGCAAATGAACTTTCCCTATTGCTCGCAGAAATAGTGGTCTCTATCTCGCCCAGTGAATTATACAGGATCAGAAAACTTGCAATTTTGAGTCATTATTCACATTTCTCCACCTTGACTCCAAATCAAAGTTCGATGATTAAACAATCACCTTTATGCTGCTTTCCCACTTATGCAATTGTGCTTCTTCAAAGTTGATCAATTTCAAGCAATTCTTGAACTTTGATCTAGGTCATTACTTGGTATACATGTCCTCCGGATTGTCTTCTGAAGCTATCTTATCAATCCTCACCTCCTTAGATTCTAGCACATCTCTAATGACGTGTAGACGGATGTCTTTGTGCTTGGTCCTTTCATGATATACTTGGTGATTTGCCAAATGAATGGCACTTTGGCTATCACAATGAACCACAACACTCTTTTGCATAATCCCTAGTTCACCAATCATCCCTCTTAACCATAGAGCCTCTTTGACCCCACCCGCAAGTGTAATGTACTCAGCTTGTGTTGTTGACAAAGCTATTACTGGTTGTAGAGTAGATTTCCATCTAACTGAAGTTCCAAACAATGTAAAGACATACTCGGATAGTGACTTCCTTGTATCCACATTGCCCGCATAATTGGCATCCACATACCCCATAATAGCATCATCCTCTTGAGTAGACCTCTTGTATTTCAAACCAGAATTTAATGACCCATTTAAGTATCTCAAAACCCACTTCAAAGCTTCCCAATGTGCTTAACTCGGATTTGCCATGAAGCGACTCACAATGCTCATCGCATGCACTAAGTCCGGCCTACTACACACCACCCCGTACATAATGCTACCTACTCCACTTGCATATGGAATAGAGTCCATTCATCTCCTTTCCTCTTTGGTGCTTGGAGCATGTACTATAGAGAGCTTTGTATGATGACCCAAAGGAGTGATAACCGGTTTAGATTCTTGCATCCTAAACCGTTTCACCACCTTTTTCAAGTAACCATATTGAGATAAGAAAAGCTAACCCTTCTTCCGATTTCTCACAATGTCCATCCCAAGAATCCTCTTAGTTACCCCGAGATCCTTCATCAAATTCGGCATTTAATCTCTCTTTGAGTTTATCAATCTCACCCTTGCTAGAACTCGCTATAAGGATGTCGTCCACATATAAAAACAAATAGAGAACACACTCCTCATTTGTAGCATGCAACCAATGTTCACTCTCCTTGCTCTCCATAGCATCTCGGGAATTCTTTGGTTCAGAGTCTTGAATTTCCTCAGCCACACTAAGAGCATAACAAATAAGGTCTGCATGCCCGAATCTCCTAGGAGGTACAATATTCCTCTTAGTCCTATCTCTGGTCAACTGATAGTCTGATTCAGCTGGTGGTTGTTGATCCACAACCTCTGCTGGTGGAGAACTTTCATCTCTAGTAGCACACATAGGAGTAGTAGACACCCCTTCAAACTAACTTTTCTCCTTTTCAACTTCTAAGTTGCTTCCCTCTAGATTTCTGCACATTATAGCATTTCGACTCCCCAGGTTCCAACTTCCACAACTTGTAGCCCTTCACACCCTCTGGATAACTAATGAATACACGTTTCACCGCTCGACCCTCAAGTTTATCTTGTCTAACATTAGCAAACGCCAGTGATTCGAAAACCCTCAAATTTGAATAATCGGTTGGTTTTCCACTCTATACTTCCATCGGTATCTTGAAGTCTATAGCTGAAAAAGGACACCTATTAATAAGATATACAACAGTACTAGCAGCTTCTCCCCAAAAACTCTTGGGCAGCCCAGCTCCCAAAAGCATGCACCTCACACGCTCAAGAATGGTCTTATTCATACGCTTGGCTAAGCCATTCTGCTGAGGTGTCTGTGCTACTGGTTTTATGCCTTTTGATACCATGTTTCCTGCAAAACTTATTAAACTGCTCTAAAACAAACACTAGGCCATTGTCAGTCCTTAAAACTTTCAGTCTAGTATTCAATTGATTTTCTATGAGAGTGTGCCATTCTTTAAACTTTTGAAACGTTTCAGTTTTGTCTTTCAAAATATAAATCCACACTCTCCTAGAAAATTCATCAATAATGGTGAGAAAATAAGAACCCCTTCCATGAGTTTTCACTCTTGAAGGACCCCATAGATCCGAGTGCGCATACTCAAAAGGTCTAGTAGAAACATGCATACCACTAGCAAATTTAACTCTATGTGATTTACCTAGTATGAAATGATAACAAAATTCTAGTTTCTCTAATTTATCACCATTCAACAAATTTTGTTTTTTTAATTTTAACTAAACCTTTTTCACTAACATGCCCTAGTCTCAAATGCCATAACTTGGTTTTATCATGCGGTGTTTGACTAACTATAGATGCATGAGCAATAATAGTAAAACCATCAAGAATATACAACCCATTCCTTTTAGTTCCCTTAGCAACTTTAATGCACCATTAGAAATTTTAATCATGCGATGTTCAATCTTAGTAGAATAGTAGGGAGATCTCTCTATCTTTGATATCGAAATTATTTTATAATTTATCATGTTGCGTCATTGTTCCCTTTTCTTGGAATTATTGTTGAGGCAAAGAAATTCAAGCTCTTTAGAAGATGTCAATCTCCCGATCTTTTTCTCCACGGGAAGCGACTCTACTTCTCTCTAATCTCCTAGTAGCTGCTACTTTTACTCTGCAAATTATTTAGTGGATTTGCTATATTTGCTCCAATTCTTTTGGCTTTGTTAGCTATCTAAAGGCTCCGTCACGGAAGGATTTTTGAGTATTTTTAGAAAGCAAAAGTGCTCATTTTATTTTGAAATAATCACCCTTTGGTTGTTCTTTGCTAAAAAAATAAATAAATAAAATCTTAGTAGAATAGTCTCTAGCATTAAACATGCTAATTGATAAAAGATTGCTCTTAAGTTTTGGAACGCACCTCACATTTTGTAATATGATTTCATTATTGTCAAACATTTTGAGCCGGATAGTTCCCATACCTTGTATTTTGCATGGGTTGTTGTTGCCTAGAAGCACAACTCCACCTTCTTTGAGATCTAAAGTCTCAAAGTAATCCTTCCTCCGGCACATATGATATGAACAACCGGAATCCATTACCCAATCTCTTTGTGACTCCGAACTTGATGCCACCAACACACCTACACTTTCGTAACCATCATCAACAACCGCAACATAAGCCGTATTATGCTTTTGAGACTCCTTGCCACCTCCTTCAGCATAGCAAACTTTCCTCCAATGACCAAGCTTCCCACAATTGTGACATTTGTTCTTCAACTTTGAGTGACCCTTTGACTTTGATCTAGACTTTCTTGCCCTTTGGTCCTTTCTTCTCCATTGGTCTACCCCTTGACACATTTAAGCCTTCTCCATTTTCCTCGGATTTGAGCTCTTGTTGTTTTTGAAGCTACTTGGTTCGGATAGAAGTTTGAACCTCTTCCAAGGTAATGGTTTGGTCCTTGCCGTAGAGAATGACATCCTTGAAGTGCTCAAATGATTTTGGTAGGGAGTTGATTAGGAGTAAGGCCTTGTCTTCATCATCAAGTTTCACCTCAATGTTCTCCAAATCGTCGAGGATTTTGTTGAACTCTACGAGTTGTTCCGCAATTGTCCTCGCTTTGGTCATCTTGAAAGAATATAATTTTTGTTTGACCAGTAACCTATTAATTTGAAAGAGACTTTGTCATATACAACGATTCTAACTTGGTCCACATCCTCGATGCGGTCTTTTCTCTTGCAACCTCTCTTAGTGCCTTATCACCTAGGTACAAGATCATTGCACTTCTTGCCTTGTCTTTCAGGTCATCCTTCTCCTTTTGCAAAAGAGAGGTAGACATCTTAGCATCACCCTTCAAGGCTTTGACACATCCCATTTGTATCAAGATTGCTTCCATCTTGATTCTCCATAACCCGAAATCACTATTTCTGGAGAATTTTTCAATGTCGTATTTGGTACCCATGGTTTAGCCTCTTTGTTCTTCCATTGATTGCCACAGACAGTGCCACTTGTTGGTTACAAGACTCAAAGGAATTCACAAAGTCCCTAAACACAAACAAAAAGACACAAAGAAAAAACAACATCCACACAGTAAATAAACCAAACACTTGGTATGGACAAATGATAACAAACAAGAAACTAAAGAGAAAGGGTAAAGAATCACACACAAGATTTTTACGTGATTCGATCAATGCGATCTACATCCACGGGAGAGAGTAGCTTCGTTCCACTACGAAAATCAAGAGTACAATTATGTAGGTTACAATAGAAAACTCCAAAGATTCTTGCCCAAGACAAAACCCTTGCTTATCTCTCTCTTTTCACACACCCAATGATCTAAACTCTCATGAATCTTCTCTCAATTCTAATCAAGGTGACCTACATATGGTGATAATATAGGTTATAATTTCTTTATTTATTTTATAATATTTTGTTTTAACTTATTCAATTACTTTTACAAGCACTAAATATTTTGTTTATGGATTTAATTGGTATGCAATATTGTTAGTGTAAAGATTTTTTACACCGACAACCAATCTTATGTTACCACAAGAGTAAAAATGTTTGACTCTTATCCTAACTATCTTAAAAGTCACTCATACCATGATTTGTGAATAGTTGACAGTGTAAAAAATTTTTACACTAACAATGTATAGCAATTAAACTTTTAGTTTGTTATTTTTTGGTAACCATGTTAAAGGTATAAAATATCCACCACTATTAGCTGTTACTAATCTCTATCGAGGAACCTGTTGGGCATATAAGGTGGTTCTCCCCTCCCAACCAGGTTTTCTCCATATACAAGAGTCATGATTTGAATCCCTGACCATTTGCTTAAAGTATCCAAGTCTTTTACCAATCAGACCAACTACATGGTGATAAACTCTTTGTTTATTTATAGATGAGTAAAAGAATTGAAACATTTTGTTGAGGGTAAACATATAAATAAAATATCTATAATGAATATAATGATTGTTACAAGTCATTTATGCATATTTGAAATTGGATGCCTGATTATTGTTAAGAAAGGTGTCTGTGCGCTAAAAGAAGTTGGTTTGTACCCTTGAGTAAGCTCAATTGATTAAGTTGCAGAATATAATTGTGAATATGTGGGTTAAAACCTCCGTAATGAGCTTCACCCCTCTCCCTTTCCTTTCTCCCTTATCCCTTCCTCCATGTAAGGCCTCTTATGAGCCTCCTCTAGACAAAAAATAAATAAATAAAAGTTGGTTCACTCGATCCCTTTTTATTCATAATAAATAAAAACTTATAATGTTATGTGAAGGTAAAAATAACCCATGCAAAATAATCACGGGAACAACATTTTTTTTGATGAATTCACGGGAACAACATTAGTGCAAATCAGCGATTCCAATAAAGGTCTTTCATATATATAATAAACAAAAATTTTAGGGCAATTATTGAACTGTGTCGAGTTATATTTGCCAAAAACTGTATTTTACTATGGACAATAATATATAGCATTATCAAGAGTGACAAGTTCAAAAGGATTAAGAATTCAGTAAATATCAATTTGATCGTTGAAATTATAAGGTCGTATCAACATGGTTTCTGATATTTTAGAAATTTCAAAAACATCCCTGAAGTTGTCAAACGTTAATCAATCTAGTTCCTTCGTTAGGAACTAAGTTAATACGAACCTTTCAATTTTAGGGACCAAATTGACACAATGACTAAATTGATATGACGTTACAATTTTAGTTCTGGGACCAAATTAGGAATTTAGCATGTGTTAGTTTAGATCTGTTTCAAAACAAACATAATTTTTTCATGTTTGAAGCTTTCCTAATGCACTTTTTTCCACGGCCCCATTTCTGAGAAAATGGAGCTTTCTCTCCACTCCTTCTCAAAGGGAGGTTGGGATTGAAATAAACGTGTATTATATACATATATGCAGTCTTTTCATATATTTATTATCTCAAAACTTTAATAGTGGACGTCTTCATTTCTCATGAGAAATAGAGAGGATCCCTACTCCTTAAAAGTATTAACATGTGGTTGGTCTGAGTTGTAAATGATTTGAACACCTTAAGTAAGTAGTCAGAGATTCGACTGAATAAAAAAGAATAACCTTAAAAATTATTAATATCATGATTTCTAATTGATTAAGGGTGTAAAACTGATAATTAAACTTGTAAAATATTATGAATTTAAAATATGAAAAAAACTTGGTACTTAAAGAGTGAGGAATATCGACAACATGCAATCCATTTGTGCCCGGTCAAATCCTAAAAAAACCCGGGTCGTACCCGGAAGACCCAGTTATCCCTGTGTCGTGAATTCACGATTGGTGGCTTGAATCCTTGAATTGCAGAATCAATCATCAGCATTTGCAATAGAAAGAAAGAAAGCAAGCAAGCAAGCAAGTATGAGTACTCAACAAGGAGTAGGAGGAGGAGGAGGATCTCATTCACTCGCGTTTCGTGTTATGAGACTTTGCCGTCCTTCTTTCAACATAGACCCTCCCCTCCGCCTCCACCCTTCCGATCTCTTCCTCGGCGAGGACCTCCTCGACCACCCTAACGACTTCGACCTCTCCTCCCTCTCTCACTCCAACTCCGACTCCGATCCCAACTATCTCAACCGCTTCCTTCTCCATCACTCCACCGATCCCATGGGCCTCTCTGGCCTCCTCGTTCTCCCTCAGTCTTTCGGGTGGGTCCCATTCCCCCTCTCTCTCTTTCTTTCTTCTTTTCAATTCCAATTTTCTAATTTCTTTGGTGGTGCACTGCAGGGCCATCTATTTGGGAGAGACTTTCTGTAGCTATATAAGTATTAACAACAGCTCCAATTTTGAAGTCAGAGAAGTCATTATTAAGGTCCCCCTTTCAATTATCCCTTTATATGTATGTTTCCTTTGTGTTGGGCAAATCATAAATTTTGTGACTGGCAGGCTGAAATTCAAACGGAGAGACAGAGAATACTTCTCTTAGATACGTCAAAATCGCCGGTTGAGTCGATACGTGCTGGTGGGCGATATGATTTTATCGTGGAACATGATGTGAAAGAGCTTGGACCTCACACGTAAGTTGTAACTCTCCAATGATTTTCCAATAAATCTTGTATGAGTACGTGGGTACAACCAATCAAAATCTTAAGATAACTTTAAAACTGGTTTAGTAAGGGGTTTGTTGTCGTTTTGATTGGTCATTTTAGTGACTATTAAGAATTTGATTGGTTGTGTTCAATTAACACTACCTCCATGCAAGACCTTCTCATGATTTCCTTGTGTCAGTATGTTCATGCTTGCATGTGATTTTGGTGCGTTATGCTTCATTACTTCCTTCTTTGTTTTAATTAATTTGACCATCCACGTGTCCTTAGGTTGGTCTGCACTGCATTGTACAATGATGGTGATGGTGAGCGTAAATATCTTCCCCAATTTTTCAAGTTCATCGTTGCTAATCCACTTTCTGTTAGGACAAAGGTATTGATCTCCTTCTGTGTTAATGATATTGATTGAATTGGACTGAAATCATGTTTTCAAGTAAAACAATGGTTCAGTTCCTAGGTAATTGAATGCTCACTGATCGTACTTTCAGCATTTACATTACTTATGTGCGTGTTGAAATGTTTTTGCAGGTCCGCGTTATCAAGGTATGTTGATGATTTGAATATACTATTCAATTGTAAGTGAAGATTTTTTCTAGATAAACATGTTGGGGTCTTATTTCGAATAGTCAAATGCTATTTAGAGTTATATTTTTTTGTTAAGGTTCCGTTAAGTAATCCATCCATTAGTGCATTTGTGGGTCCCTGAACTTCTGGAAAAATTCAAATAGATCCCTATACTTTTTGGAAACTCTAATGGAACCCTAACGGAGATGTGCATAAGGGACTCAATTACAAATTTTTATAAGTTTAGGACCCAATTGCAAACTTTTGAAGTATGGAGACCTATTTGAATTTCCCCTCCAAAAGAGTAATTAAACCGCATATTAATTACCCCCTCCCCCAATCTCTTTATTGTTCCAGAAGAAGCTTTCAGTCTTTCACTTGTTATGCTACCCCTTACTAGAGGCACTTATTCATGAGGTTTTGTTTGTTATCAGTATTAAGCTGAATAAAAATGTCATGTTTTCAATTTTTCATCTTCAATTTAAGGCTCTATGGAAATTATATCAGCTCTGTAAATTGAAGTGCCCATTGCTACCTAAATTTCCGCATCAAGTTATCTCCTTGACATGTCTCAGGAAACTACCTTCTTGGAAGCTTGTATTGAGAACCACACAAAATCAAACCTTTTCATGGACCAAGTCGATTTCGAACCTGCTCAACATTATAGTGCAACAATACTTAAAGGTGATGGACACCACTCTGAGAAAGATAGTCCAGGGTCAGTGCTATGTATACCTTTTGGGGTGACGCATTCTAAAATTCATCAATTACCAAATTTTAGCTATTCTTTTTTTGGCTCATCTAATGTAAATATATTTTCTGTTGTTATTATTATTCATTATAAAGTAATTTCAACTTTCAGAGAGCCATTTAAGTCACCAGTACTAATTAGATCTGGTGGAGGAATTTACAACTTTCTTTATCAATTAAAATCGACACCAGATGGTTCTGCGCAAACAAAAGTTGAGGGAAGTAATGTTCTTGGCAAACTCCAGATAACATGGCGAACAAATTTGGGTGAACCCGGTCGACTGCAGACCCAGCAGATATTGGGGACTGTAAGTGTTTTTTTCTTCTGTTATTATAATAAGTAGATAAATTACTTATCTGTTGTATTCATGTAACGTTGTTCATTAGTAACAATGAGAAAGTTGATGGTTAGACTTCTTTGTTTTTGCATAATGTTCATCTGAATCTAGTATGATGTTTTTCCTTTTCCCCTTTCAACTTCAAAGCAATAATCAATTATGATGTTTTTGCATAGGTGCATGTTAACTTATTAAATTTAATGCTTTTATCCTCCCCACTCACCTTCTGGGGTTCTGCTCTCTTTGGTACTTTTCCTTGCATGTCCGTGGGCCCTCAGTTTTCTGAATTATGATTATTCTATTTTCTCATACACAAGTATGAGAAATCAAACATATTTCATGCATACTTCATAAGATGTCTTAATTGTCTTGAAATGTTCCTCTGCAGCCTACAACAAAGAAGGAGATTGAGTTGCAAGTTGTAGATGTTCCATCTATCATTAACCTTCAAAGACCATTTACGGTAATTTACAGTCCTAACTAGTCTGCTCATTATGCTGCTCATTATAAACTAGCAAACTGCTGCTTAATTAATGTTTTTTAGGCTATGGGATATGAAGCCTGGATACTTCAAAAATGGAAACATATCCATGGTGTACCCGTATCCGACACCGATACTCGTAGAATACTTCCGGATACGTACCCAAGAAGTATCCTTTTTTTTTTTAATTTTCTTTTACCCGATACTCGTAGGATACTTCCGGATACGTATCCAAGAAGTATCCCTTTGACAGAGTTGTCTCTTGATGAACCAGACTTAGCTTTTTCTGAATGACAGGAACGGGGGAGAGGAGACTGAATCAATTAGCATTAGACAGTATTTTAATAAAGATGCTTTTGAATTGTTGGCAATTGTGTAGACCCAAAGACTTGTTTTGGGTTCTACTAAAGATGCTTTTGTTGATATTCTAACATAGGGGAAATAATACATTATGACATAGGCAGAAACTTTATTTTATTTTATTTTTTTGTTATGATCGCAAGTATCTTTTTATAAATTATGATGATCATAGTTATATGAGAAATGATCAATGTCCCTTTCTTTACAAATATTCCACATCTATATAAAATATATGTTTTTCTATAAATTTTTCTTAATGTATTCAGGGCGTATCGTATCTTGAATTACAAAAAATTGTCCGTATCCTCGTATCCGTGTCGTATCATACCCGTATCGTATCAAGTATCCGGGCTTGCCTATGGGTTATTTTTTATCCTATCTACTATCTAGCAGCTGTTGGCTGAATCTAATTTGCCATCTTAGGGAATATGGATAACTGTTTCCGATCATGTTCTACTTTTAATCCTCAAGTATATTGTATTAATGGAAATAAATAAAAATTTGGAAGCTGAAGTTGATTGCTTGTTTGCACAGCTAAAACTGAGTCTTACAAACCAGACAGATAGAGAGCTGGGCCCATTTGAAGTTAGCTTATCCCAAAATGGTTCATATGCGGAGAGAGTTGTTATGATTAATGGCCTTCAATCACTGGTAATGTATTTTTGTCTGGATTCATTTCTGCCTTAGATTGGTCAAAATTATACTGTTATTTTTCCTCGGTACATGGTGTGCTTGTACATAATTTCTGTTTGGAGTTTAGATATTGCCATTATGCACAACCCTAGTACAAGTTTTGCAATGGATAGTAGAGTTACTTGCTTGAATTTTGCTTGCAGTTAATTTTGACTTAACTTTTGAATCTCTGTACAGATTTTATCACAGGTTGAGGCTTTAGGATCCACAAATTTCCACCTGGTATGAATTTAATGAATTCTGCTCATTTATTTGTGGTAGTGGTATTGGAATCACAATATTTAACAACATATAGTTGGTTCCTTTCCTACTTACTACAAAACTTTCATTAAGGAAAAAAAAGCTATTTACAACTTAAAATTCAGTGCATTGCATGGGTTACATCTTAGTACTCTTTACAATGAGATACTTTTTTGTTTGATACCATTCGCATCGTCATTACTTATGCAGATTCTCATAGATGAGATGCTTTTTTTGTTTGATACCATTTGCAATGTCATCACTTATGCAGAATCTCATAGCTACTAAACCTGGAATTCAGAGAATTACGGGCATTACAGTCTTCGACACTAGGGAGATGAAATGTTATGAACCACTTCCTGATTTAGAGGTTAGTTGTACGATTGGTTGTGTTTCATGAGCAGATACATTTTCTATGTTCAAGTTTTCTGAAACATATTTGATGTAGTGCATTGCCTTTGCCCTTCAGGCCCCAAAAGTTGGATAACATTCTGGCTTATCTTGAGTTGTTGCAGATTTTTGTAGACATGGATTAAAATTTTTGGCTACTGCAACCAGTTTGGTCTGAAGTAATTGACAGTGCCATCTTTTCAGAACGTTGATGTTTTGTATGATGAATGTGACTAATCAGATCAACTAAGTCCCTAGTTGGCGCCTCTCTGATGCCTCTAGGCTTGGATTGTCTTCCACTTGCGCTCAACAAATCCTGCATGATCATCAAAGCACTCATTGGACTTAATTACAAGTCGTGTAACTCAATTTGGAATAATCGGTGTTTGGTTATGTGCTGTAAGAGGCAAAGTGCTTGCTTTTATTGGTTCAAGAAGCTCGCCTAGTTTGATTGTCACCGGAAAACTTTAATCCTCTGTTAAAATGTACTTCTGTAACTATTTAATCGTTATCCCCCTGTAGAGACGGTTTACAATCACAATTTTTCATATCCTAGTAAACTGTGAACTATACTAATGATGTCTCTAAAGAGGAGTACTGTGAATTTATTAAGTGCATGTTTGCAATCGTGGTGGGAATACATCATAGCTTCTGCATTTCTACCGTGATTTTTAAGTCTCCCAACACAGTTCCGAACACCCTATAAATATGAGAAAAGTTTATCAATTTATCCAGGGCTTTCTTAAGAAATGATTAATGGTAATGCTATTTCTAAACCAAAATTAGCGCATGCACATGGAACTATAACAATTTAATTTAAATACTATTAGGAAACTCGAAGACAAGAAATACAGAAATGCACGTAAGGCTACTGGTTCGGTATTTTTATTAATGGTACACACTAGTACAACACATAAAATACAAGTAAGCAAATCTGCCTCCCAGAGCTCTTCGACTCTTACAGAGAGTTATCTATAGTATAACCTCCATAAATTAATAATGTTGGGATGATGAAATTTTATTAATTTAGAAATGTATTAATTAATTGATAAATTAATAATTTATCAATTTACAGAGTGTTTTCTCAATTTAGTGAATATAAATTTAATTACATAAAAATCATTGTGTATATCACTATTCCTTGCAATGCACGGTTGCACCACTGTTCATAGTCATACTCTTCCTTCCAACAAAACCAACATCGGACTCAAAGCGGGGACATTAGCAATACATCTCCCTCCTCTTCAAACACCTATCTCAACCACCCATTCCTTACAACCATACCTTTTCCTTCCACTCTATCTGCTTCATTTCTACATCATCATTCAATTGGACAAACCTATAATCCACATTATGTGTAACACTCCTTCCTTGCTTTATAAAAATTTCAAGGCTATTGCTATATGCACCACCACAAATGTTTCATCCACCACCCCACTTTTTAATTTGGAATGTGAAAAGACAATTTTGCCCTTCCCAATCCTGCATCCCTACCGAAATACAAAAAAATTGTGTTTCGACAATTAGTTGCCGGAATAAAAAAATTATGTTCCGATAATTAATTGTCGGAATACACGCATGTTTTTTTTTTTTTTTGTATTCTCACAACTAATTGTAGGAATACAAATTTTTTTGTATTCCGATAATTAATTGTTGGAAGGTTACAAAACTACGAGAATGAGGTGATGTGTGAAGGATATTTTGGAAATAAAAGATAACATAAAGATGTGGTGGTGAATGGAGCAAATGAAATGGTGTACGTAACATTCGCCGAATTTCAATAACAACAGTACATAAAATATTACTCAAACAAAATTACACATCACAAATTTAAACATAAACTTGCTGTTATTCGTGTAGCAAATGATCAAAATCAGTACAACCTTCAATTATGAATATGTACACAATAGTAGATCCAAAGGAGGAACAAATAAAAAAAAACAAAGAAAAAAAAGATACCCCAAGAGAGCTAAAAGCAGAGGAGTGACCTCATTATATATAGGAAATAAATATATGGCGCGAAAGTTAGTCCCCAGACAACTTCCCTGGTTGTGAATTTGTGATAATTTTTTTTCTAATATTTTTATTTAGCATAAAATGTAAAAAAAAAAGAAGTAGTTCTTTAACTTAGTGGAGCCACTACGGTGGTATGTAATCCACAACCCGTAGTATAGATCTTATATAACATAATGTTGCTTAGATGAATTAGGCTTGTGAGCCCCAAGTAGCCCAATTGGCTTCACTTCCAACACGTGGCATCATTGACTTCCTTGATTGGGAGTCCACATGGAAGTTGGCCCCACACATAAACCCCTCGCTATCAACTCTTGGCATTGCCTTCATCTTCCTTGTAGGATGCTCATAACTCATCAGACCATGCCCACTATGAAACATGCACCCTGCAATTTCATTCAACATTTTTCATGCATTAAATTCCAATGAATTCATAGCCTTTCTTTATATAGTTCTTATGCACCTAGAATTCTATTAGTCTTTTCTTAATCTTGCAATTATCTTATAATTGAACCAATTTGATTTCATTAAAAAAAAATATTAGTTAAATGATTTTTTTGAACCAAAGCTACAACATGTGACTTGAACATTCTAATTCTAAGACTATACATATGAAATCAAATATACAAGATTTGAGTAGAGATATCTCTCAAGATTAAGTTGTAGTAATGAATGACATCTTAATACAGCACAAAAGAAAATTATAGAAAAACAAAGATTATGGAATCATTTTAGGATCTTAAATAAAGCTAAATTATAAAATCCTGATTTTTCAATGGAAAGAGAAACCAAAACTACATACCAGTGGGGAATGGAGCAAATGATTTAGCACAACTTGCTTTAATAAGATCCAAGTTATCAGAAATAACTATAGAACCATCAGCTGCAATACCCCAGAAGAGCCCAACCTGTCCATTAGAATCCTGCTCAAACATATGCAACATGTGGATACGCATTAGCACTAGACAAATTAATAACACTATATATACATTATAATATCCTACATTTCCTTTTCATAAAAAAATGTACATGTAGAGAGTGATAAAGGGCCTTACAGATGCAACAAAAACAGTTTCATTCTTGTTGTCATAGATCACAAATCCAAAATTGCCTTCAAGTTCTTTGAGGACCTGATCAGCTGGGTATGGACCCCTATCACGAAGTGTCCTGTAGGCTTCAATGATAAACATGGCCTCATTGGTTCCCTTTGATAGGCCATACCTCTTGATCAGCTCGCTTAGGTTGTTAAGGTGACCCAGGAAAGCACAGTATATGTTATCCAAACCACAAAATAACCTGCGTGACACATTTTTTGTATGAGAAATATGTATATAAACACACAAGCATATATAGTTCATATCCTGTCCTGAAATTATAGATCCAATCCATTAACTCAGTGTTATGTAATGCCATGAAATTTTAAAAGATAAAGTACTTATTTTCAAATAATCAATTGAGATCTCAGGGGTAAATAACGAAATGGGGTTTCATTCTTTTCAATTATAATAAAGTTCCTAACCAAATTTCAGAGATACACAAAGGCACATACCCGTGATGGATGGAGGGCTTGTTTGAAGGGGAATAAGCAAGCAAAGCATCATTTCCAAAACTCATGGAGAAAGCATTGGAGGGATTGCACGAAACAAAATACTGAAGTATTTCATCAGGAAGCTTAGACTTTGTGGATGAATTCAAAGAAGCAGGACTGTTGAGCTCCTTGGGTGGACTAACCAAGTTGTCCTTGAAAATTCCCAACATCTTTGCTTCTATGTCCAAGTTAGCTTCCCAAATAACCTCTTTTCTTCTCTTGTCTTTTCCAAGGAGTGAATACACTTTTGCAAAGAAATGCACCAATATCAATATAGCAATTAGCTGCAGATAGAACATGAAATCTTTGAGCTTTTGAACAATAAAGAAATCATGCACATGACATGAACAAATGTACACGCACTAAAATGTGGGGAAGGAAGAAGAGGTGGAAGGAAAAAGAGAGATATAGAAAAATAAAATTACCAAAATCAGTAATCCAAATAGCTGCAGATAGAGAATGAGATTTAGTGATAGCCTTTGAAAACGGAGAGTGATTGGTAGAATGAGTGATTCATGGTATATGGTTAAATATATATAGGGACTGGAAGGTGGAGAGAGAGAGAGAGATATAAGAGTCAATATGGCAATTTTATCCAAATTAAAGATTTTATCCAAATTAACAAGTAAAAGTGAAAAAAAAAAAAAGTAATGGAATATTATTAGCTAGATAACCAATAATAATATGCTTATAATAGAAAATAATATGTTTGCTAGAACTGATTTTAGCTTTGTTTTAACGAAAGACATAGCAAATTATATAATTGGTTATGCTATTTATATATACACCCTATATACTTACATTGTTTATTTATTCTTATCCACTTCAGAGCATAATTATGACAAAAAATGGCTTGCAGGAGAAGTTCTTACTTCTTCTTCTTTTTATAGATCTAAGAGGGGAGTTTTTAACTCTAGTCATGGACACGTGGTGTGATGATGTGGAGATGACTCGTTGGTAGTTGGAAACATGACGAAATCTTATCCGGATTGCCAATAACATGATGATATATGAGAGTGATCTGAGTCAGCACTGTAGAGATGTTTATGTTTCCTTAAACGTTGAAAATTAAACCATGTTTGCTTCTATTTATGGTACTTGTGGTTGTGGTTCTGCCGTCCGCAGTTTGTGTCCAAATATTCGCGGTCTTCTTTTAGATTTGTCTAACTTGGAATTGTGTCCAAATATTTGATCATTAGATATTTGCTTTGAAATTCATTTTATTACACTTGTATTATTTATCCGTATGGTTAATAAGTATCGCAAAGATATTATTTAAGGAATTCATAAATAAAAATAAATTATGTAACTTTTGATTATTCAATATATTGAATACACAACTTTCAATATAAAATTTCTATATTTGTATCCTTAACAAATATTCTTAGGACATTGATTAGTATTTGTCTTATTTTAAAACTGGTATATGACTCTCAGAATTTTTTAAATATTTTTAAATTTTTGGTATATTTTTATGAGTTTAATTTTGATATATTATTAATGTAAAAAAATAAAAATGTTTACATCGTTAACCAATTACAAATCATTTTATGTGTGACTTTTAATGTAGTTATGATAAGAGTCAAACGTTTATAATTATGTGGCAATTTATAATTAGTTGACTGTGTAAAAAATATTTACACTGACAACGCATACCCATTAAATCCATTTTTTTGGTCTGAGACTCTCAATATCCGAAAATCGTATTGAGCTCCAACTAATCCGAGTCGAGTTGGGAAGATCCATTTAAGAAGGCAAAGCTCTATACCAGCATATATTTTTTCAATTCATAAGACGAACCTGAGAACTTTGCTTAAGAGGAATCAAACTCCTTACCACTTAGACCAACTGAGGTTCGTCAATTAAATCCATTTTTTATTAGGTTAAAATGCACATTTTTTTTGTAACAGTTTAAAATGCACATTACTTCTTAAAAAAACACACCACACATGTTTAGATTGTAGAATAATTAGAAATTCCAATGGTTCTATACTCACTAATTTGATTCCTTCAACTTATCAAACCGTGTAGAGTATTATGATTTTGATCTCATACATGTGAAAAAAGTTTCTAGGAGTTAGTATGCAAAATTTGATAAATTAAAGGAATCAAGTAATTAGTTTTTGAACCTTACAATCACACTTCGAAATTCCCCGGCCCCTACAATTCCATCCTCCCATGATATGTAATTTGCACCTCACTGCATTTTCATGTTCTTCCGTGGATTTCATGGAGAATATCTTTGGACTACATGCTAGGAATAATACTTTATATACATCTGGTCAGTGTACATCATTTCATATTAGATGATGAATCTAGAGAACCCCAATTGATAGGGAACAAATTAGATAATTAAATTAAACTTGAATTAATAAGGTTGAAACTTAGGAGAAAAAAAATTCGTTGTTTGTTAAATGGTTGTATATTATTTTGATAATCCTATTTTTGGAGTGTGCAGTTGATGTAACGTTGTTATTATTATGTTGAAAAGTTGAATTAATTTATGTTAGAAAATATTGTAGCAAATTGGCTTATCACGAAAAATGTGATTATGACTGTTGCATACTGCAGCAGATGTAGCTTTTGCATATAGGTTGGATGAAATAGACATGGTGCCAAATCCCACCACCTCCGCCACACTTACTTCTTCTCAGCTACTTTAGAGTTTACCATGAACATTTTTTTTGTTTTGTTTCTGTAGTATCTTTTTATCCGATAGATGAGAGATTAATCTCATCGGTACTGTCAGATGTCTAAGCGGTGACTCATTCCAATAGTGTTTTTTTCATATGCATGAACTCAGATATTGAACTTAAGACCACATGTTTAAGGAATCCAAACTCCTTTCACTTGGACAAACACATATTAATTTATCATGAACATTGAAGTTACAATTTCTTCCTAACTCCCTCAATTCGACAAGAAACACAATATAGGGGTGATTTGCTTAATCTTTCGGGTCTGCAACCGTTAACACCCAATCCAAATCTCTCGCCAATTCTTACATGGGTAAATAACAGACATATTATAATTTTTTTTTCATGAGTCATTCCATTTAAGCTTTCTATAATATCTTATTTGCAAATATAGTAAGATTTTTTTAAGAAAAATATCGGTCAACCGATTACAAGTTACTGCTCCATCCAAAGTCATACAAATCGACAACTTTTATTGGCTGTGCATGCGTGCACCTTTTTTTTACCATATGCATGTTAATTGGATCCGGATTCTCTGCTGTAATGGAAATACATAGTTACATGCAGTGAATAATCTCAGCTATTGATTTGAAATCGGACGGCTCATATTATATCTTCATTGAACCAACTTTAAATAATATAAGTTATTCAAGTGTAAATGCGTGACATAGGTACAGCGTGGAATCCATTTCCATGTTAATCGGATCCCAAAATCCAAATAAATGACACATCTCATACATTTAATTGGACTAATGTGAGGCCACATTCTGTGATCATTGACAGATTTAAAAACATTTGAGAATAAAAAAGTTGAAACTAAAATAAATTATAAAATATTTAATCTTAAGGTGAAATTGCTATCGAAATATGGATTTGTACATAATTCATGGAATATTGATATTAATTACTGCCCCATTGAACAAGAATTGATCTGGGCTACATGCTAAGAACTGTTCTATTATTACATGACTATCCATAGCACCAGCCCAGCCCACGCAACTATATATGTACTTTCTTTATGTATCTGATTTGGTTATTTTTTCAGAGAGGAAACTTAAATAGAAAACAAATAAAGGGAAGCTCTATTCTCCTCATCCTGGAAAACAAGAGAAGTGAAAGATGAATAGGTTTTGTTTCAGTTGACTTTTATGTAATTTCTACTTAGAGCATCTTTAGTAGGAGTTCCATAGGGATTCCTTAAGAATAAAATATTATTATAATATATCACATATGATTTTGGGTTCCTTAAATTTAAAATGGATTCCTTATTCCTTAGATAAAGAACCTAAAAAGAGAGTTCCATAACATTTAAATATTATTTTTTTGCATTTGATAGTGTAAAGGTGAGAGAGAGAATGTGAAATGTTAAAGGAAAAAAGAAGTTAAAGAACTTGATAATAGAAATCTCCGTTAGAGTGAAAATTGAGTCGGTGTCATAAATTTGAGTTGGCATACATGAACCTATTTAAAAACTTAAAATGGGTTCTTAAAATTTTACCATCGGAGATGCTCTTACTACTATAGAATACAAAGATCAAGTAGTTTTTAAGAATAAAAAGAAATTAAAAGAAGACTTTAAACTTTGAAGTTACTAAGGTAAGCTATATCTTCCCAGGATTATGGGCGTTTGGGTCGAATGTGGGTTGGCCTGAGGGGTCAAGTACCGACCGGTGGTGCAGTTTTTGGACCTGGAATGTCTTTAGTACAGTCCACACTCAAATAGAAGAAAGTTTCTTAAATCATGAAATCATATTGCAACAAGTAGTTTGGATCCCTTACGTAAGTAGTTAGGGATTTAATCTCTAACTCTTGTATATGAAGAAAATTTGATTGAGAGAGATCAACTCTTAAATATTTCAATATCTCGTGGGATTAGTCTCAGCAGTTACTCGTGGAGGATATCCTGAAAAATCAAAAAAAAAAAGTAATATTAATTAATATAAGTTCAAGTTATACGTAGCAATATATTTACTATTTAAAATATAATTTTAATTATTAATTTTTTGACAATTTTTTTAAATTTTAATTATTAATATATATTAAAAAGTTTATAATAATATATTATTTTATTACATCATGGATATAACTTTGATATACTAATTTTGATGAAAAGTTTTTTAAATTGTCGATCAATCAGACGTTACTTTTATGTGTAACTTTTTAAAGGTAACTAAACTAATAATCAATTATTTTTAATGATGTGATATTATATGATTGATTAATAATGTAAAAAATATTTATATCGATGTATTATAATTAAATCCTTACGCTTTTAACGTAATCCCAAATCTATATTACCATAACTCCAAATCGAAAGAAATAAAAGTACAATATTTAGCAACTCTTAAGCTCTTCATTCGTTTTATTTTTATTTTTATAAGATCATTCGCTTTTCTTTAATTGATAAGACAATAAATGAGACAATAAAAAGCCTTCATGGAGAATAGGGAAAGAAAGCTTTAAGAAAGGATAAAAAAGAAAAAGACAACACAAAAAGAATAAATTTACGGATGTTTTGTAAAAAATTTGGCTCAATTTTTTCATGAGATATATATACACTAAAAAAATAACAATTGATAAAGTTCACAAATGTGATGTCATAGAAATAGAATTCGAATGGATAGTCTATTCATGACAACTATTTGCATTTATGTCATCCTGCAAATAATAATGAGCAAAATAAGCTTATTTTAGTTGCATAGAGATCTAACCTCGAAAGAATTCATAACATTTCCTATTAAATTTCAAAATATTTTGTTAGATATGTGCAAGAACTTACTTGCATGGCCAGCAAGGCAAATGTTAATGTATTGAAGAACAAAATTGCATACAGTCGAGTCTGAGAATGAATCAAAATATATGCCCAAAGATGGTCTTATTTTCTGTTTTCTATCACCCTTCAACAGCGACATTAACAATAATTTTCATTGCAATTCATTTAGTCTGCAGTTAAACCTACAGTCAGGGACTAAGAGGTATAACATTTAGAGGTATTATGATGTTGAAGTACAAAGTACACCAATTGAAGAGTTTAATAATAACATAATAATCCAGTAAAAAAATAACTTAATAAAAAAACTAAGATTAAGATAATTAATGATTTATTAGTTTACTAAAAACTAAAATTACACACTATTTTAAATGGCTAATTAAAGTTCAATTTAATTGTTTAATCTGTTCCATATACACAATTAAAGAGAACAGGATTACAGAATACAAAAAATTAAGTAGTTGAAAAGTTTAATAATAATATAATAAACAAACTAACAATTAAGACAATTAATGACTTTATTATTTTTACTAAAAAGTAAAGCTTCACATATCTTAAATTACTAATTGAAGTTTAATTTAATTATCTAATTTGTTCCCAATACACAATTAAAGAAAACATGATTACATAATAAAACAAGTTAAGTAGATGAAAAATTTAATAATAATATAATAGAAACTATCAATTAAATCAACTAATAACTTATTAGTTTTATTAAAAACTAAAACTCCACACTCTTGAAATAACTACTTGAAGTTCAATTTAATGGTCTAATATGTTCCCTATGTACAATTAAAGAGATTACAGTTACAAAATTAAAAAAGTTAAGTAGATGAAAAATTTAATAGTAACATAATAAAAAAAAAACTAACATTTAAGACAATTAATGACTTATTAGTTTTACTAAAAACTAAAACTCCACATTATCTTAAATGACTAATTAAAATTCAATTCAATTGTCTAGATTGTTCCCTATGCATAATTAATAAAGAGAGCACGTTTACAAAATAGAAAAAGTTAAGTGCATGAAAAGTTTAATAATCACTAAAAAAACTAACAATTAAGACAATTAATGACTTATTATTTTACTAAGAATGAAAACTCCACGCTATCTTAAATGACTAATTTAATTTAATTGTCTAATCTGTTCCCTATGCACAATTAAAGAAATCATGAATACTAAATATATACAAAAAATTAAGTAGATGAAAAGTTTAATAATAAGATAATAAAAAAATTAACAATTAAGATAATTAATAACTTATTAGCTTTACTAAAAACTAAAACTGCACATTATCTTAAATGACTAATTGAAGTTCAATTTATTTGTCTAATCCGTTCCCTATACAGAATTAAAGATAGCACAGTTACCTAATACAAAAAGTTAAGTAGATAAAAAGTTTAATAATAAAATAATAAAATACTAACAATTAAGAAAATTAATGACTTGTTAGTTTTACTATAAACTAAAGCTCCACATTATCTTTAATGACTAATTGAAGTTTAATTTAACGGTCTAATATGTTTTCTATACACAATTAAAGAAAATACAATTAAATAATACAAAAAGTCAATTCGATGAATAGTTTAATAATAACATATTAAAAAATGTAACAATTAAGACAATTAATGACTTATTAGTTTTATCAAAAACTATTACCACCTGCATATTTCCTCCCTCAAGTAGAAAATTCCTAAATCCATGATTACAATATTTTAAGCATTTTTTTAATAGAAAAGAGATTACAATTTGTAATATTGAATTAGAGTGTATCGTGCTAAAAAAAATAAAACCCTATTTTGTTACGAATCAGAAATACAAATCAAATTTCTTACCTATTTTGAAGCAACTTCCTACACCATCACAATACTCAAAAGCGAACAAAAGTGAAAAACGATCAATCAACACGCAACATAAATCAGAAAAAATCATTTAATATATAAAAAAAAAGATATTCAAAGAAAAGACGTTAATAAAAAATAAAGAAAAAACCGACACATCTTAGAATATTTGTCAAATACATAAACTCCGAAATCAAACAATCATCTTGTACCAAATACAAATAAAAAATAGAAACCAATCCTCATTAACCTTTCGACCCTAAAATCGCAAGGAGAAGAGATAATGTTTTTTAAAAAATTCAATCATGTCGTGGAGAAGAGGTAATGAAAAAAATGAAGCAAGCAGAAACGAAAAAGGTTTTTTCCCCTCAAATCAACCATACAACTTTAACACAATGCAAAACTAAAATGAAACAATCCAGAAGCAAAACAACTCATAAATCCAAAAATCAAAACAAAACCAAAATGAGAGATTTAGGGAGAGACATAACTGTTCAATGAAGCAGTTAACAAAAATGAAGAGCAATGGGAACAAAGATTAGTTCTGAAGCAGGCATACGAAAATGAAAAAAATAGGGATTTTAATGGATTAAAAAAAATAATTTCATATTTTGTTACAAATTAGAAACCCCAGATCTGAAGATAAAGATTACGACTTACCAATTCGAGAGTGTACAGAACTATCCTACACCAAACTAAAAAGAACAATATGAAGAATACCCCAAAGCAAAATCCTAAACCACAAATCAAAAACCTTCCACGAAATGTAAAAAAAAAAAACATCAGAAAAGGGAAAGCTTGAATGCTTAAAGATGCAGAGGATTAAACTCTATAAAAAATATGGAGAAGATGAAGATTAAGACTTACCAATTCCAAGAGAGAAAATGGATTAAAGATTACGACTTACAATACGGAGATAGAAAACAATGTTTGGATGATGCTTGAAATATTTGTGCTTGCGCTTGAGCGGTGCTTACAATATGACGAATGCTTGAAAGTTATTTACTATTTTATTTTAAAAATATTATATAATTTTTTTATAGATATTATTTTACAATTTTCTCCTTACTTTGGGTGGGAAAAAAAACTGCAACACTACTTTATTTTTTTATATAAAGATATTATATGATTGATCAATAATATAAAAGATCTTTATAATAATATATTATAATTTTTTTTTTGACTCATGATATATTATAATTAAATCCCTCTACTTTTACCGTAATTCCAAATCTATATTTGCCATAACTCCAAATCGAAAGAAATTAAAGTACAATATTTTGCAACTCTTAAACTCTTCATTCGTTTTTTTTTTTTTTGTTGTTGTTGATAATTAAGATCATTCGCTTTTGTTTAATTGATAAGACAATAAATGAGACAATAAAAGCCTGCATGGAGAATAGGGAAAGAAAGCTTTAAGAAAGGATAAAAAAGAAAAAGACAACACAGACCCATATATTCTTATCCAAAAAGATGAGGTGCATATATCAGCGCATATATGATGGCACTTTGCGATTATTTATGTGGCGAAATGGAACCACCTAATCCATTTTCAAGGGATTTGGATTTGATGCCACAGTTACTGCATAATAATAAATAGTGTATAAAATAGATTTTATAAAAGTATAATGTGAATCATTTGATCTTAAATCAATGATTAAGATTGTTTAATACGTGTAAATATATATTTTTATTAATGTAGGGAATCCGGATCCATTTTCAACGAACCAAATCTTTTCACTCCTTCTCTGGTAATCCACCCAGGATATTTTCCCCTTCTCGACTTCATCCCCCCCACCCCCACTCGTCACGCAGCACCCACAATCAATTTTTTATAACACAGATCAAATTTCTTGTGTATATAATATCCAGAGCCGTCTTAAATATTTTGGGGCCCTGTTCTAATATTAAAAATTGAGCCCTTAATAAAAAAAAGGATAATTTTAATAATTAAATATTATTTCAAAATATTATTTCAAAAAAAAGACAATCTTAAATATTATTTCAAAACGGACAATTGTTCTAATCTTAAACATCCACTTCAAAACAATAAATACAAAGAAGATTATTAAAATCCTACCAATACAACTTCAAGCTAATATCAATCTTCTAGCTACTTAAAAAGAACCTTCTTTCTAACATATTTTTTTGGTCAAAATAAATTTTGGGGGCCCCAAATTTTGGACCAAATTTGAGGCCCTGTGCTGTTGCACTCCTTGCATGCCCTAATCACCGGCCCTCATAGTACCTATCATGCAATAAATACTATTATATTTGGTGATTATATAAAAATACTATTATATTAGGTGCTTAATTTTGTTTTACTTTTTGAGCACTTTGTTTAACATTCTTTCTTTAATGATTCATCTATGCTAGGTGTATGCAATTACAATTATAGTATAAAATTGATTAAGTAACATTACTGTATATGAAGCAACCAATAGTCTTTCTTTTTATCTACCTATTAGTCTAGAAAGTTTTATTTATTTGTTAGTTTTTGGATGGATTTTGGTAATATTTCAAATAGAATATTGTAATAATTTTTCTAGGGATCCCAAACCATAATTACCTTTACCAATGCATATTGATTTAAGTGACAAGTAATTCGGTTTCTCTTAAATAATATTGTCTCCGATTCTGAGTATAAGAGATAAAAAGGTTTTTTTTTTTTTTAATATATAAAAAACGTTGATCAATTTTTAAGCTAAATTCCATTTCTACCTTACTTATTGTAAAACTTATATTAAAAAAACTCAACAATTCGTTATGCAAGTGTTTTAGTTTAGCTGACTCATCGTTTACTCATTGGTCAGATAACATGGTGTTTGAGTTTATGAATAAATAAGTTAGTTGAACCAGAAGTAATTAAATAAGGGCATTTGTGAAATAAAATTTAAAATGAATTGATTTCGATAATTTTTCTTGATCTTGATGAATTAGGTTTTGTTTCTTATATTTAGAATCAGAGATAGTATATCAATTTCGAGTCTCGTGAATGAAAAAAAAATAGACGTTATCTCTTAAGACTTGACTTAGATTAGTTGAATGTAATTTAGGGATAACAAGGATCTCACCCAAAAAAAAATAAACATAGTGACTTTCTGGTAGTACAACATTTGAAATGGATGAAAAGAAAGAGGGTTTTTCACAAAATATACTTTTATTAATCATATACAAAGAAAGTTTGGACGTTTTAAGATCGAACCCATCTCATATGATGGATTGACTTATATTAACGTTTAGTTCATGATGTTACCTCGAAAAATATTTTATTTGATGGTTTTTATAGTGCGGACTTTACTTGAAGATAATGATAGAGTAAAGATATTTGATGCTTTTGATTCCACTAAAATTCATGTAAACTTTAATTAATGTTACAATTATTTATAAAAGTTTAATTTTAATACAATATAAGTAGCTTGTCAAAAAAAAAAATACAATGTTAATATAAAGTTTTTATAATATCAATTAATCGTACATCATTAATTACATTTGTGACTTTTAATATAGTTATTTCAAGATTCAAATATTATTAATGATGTAACAATACATATTAGTTGATACTACAAATCTTTACAGATAATATATCACAATTAAATTACGCTAATAATTGGTTTTATATCAAATTAGCAATATATCAAACTCAATCATCATAATCTCTAACTTTTCTCTCTCTTAATTAAATAATATTAGATTAGTCCATGAAAAAAGTCAAATAAGAAAATAAATAAGGGTCATACTAACCAGTATCCTAAAAATATTGGTTAAGAAATTCATATAAAGTATATGTTTGTGTTGGAAAACTAAAATCTAACTTCTCAAAATATTAAATACATTCATAACCAATAAATTTTTTTTTCTTTCGATTCTTTAACCAGTATCCTAAGGATACTCGTTAATATTTTTCAATAAATAATAGTAGAATAGAAAACATTGGCCCCTTTCCTTCAAAAAAAAAAAAAAAAAAATAGAACATTGGCCCCTGGCTTGACATTTGATAGTTAATAATAGAAAAACCATCCTACTGCAAAGCGCCTGAACCATTGGATCTCCAAAGTTCAAATATCAGCGCAACGATATATTCTCATTATTGTATAACGTAACAAACAAAATAATAATGTTTTCGCCGAAATATATTGGTGTAATTTTACGTACAGAAACAAATGAAATACACATATTAATTAGCTAAACCCTATCTATCATCTTTAATTATTAAAACACATGTTATAAGAAATTATAAACAGTAAATACTTATTATTGTTAATATAATGAGTGCTAGGTAAGTGGTTGATTGTTGGCTGTTGCGGCGACAAAATCATGAGAGCAATTTTCCTTTATTTCTGGTATACAATCGTTCACATATATTTTATAGGGATATGATTCTTTTAAAATGAGTGAAATTCTAAAATGAAAAGATAAGAGATTATATAATTGATTTGATTAAATGTATAGATATCTCAATCCACTAAATAATTTAAGGATGGACAAACCTTTATTTTCTCATTTTAAAATTTTATTCACTTTAAAAGAACCAAATCCATTTTATGGAAGCAACCAAGGGAAAGTGAGAAGACGCCTCTTTTCTGTCATGGATGATAAATCTTAATTACTGGCTGCGAAAGGATGGTAGATTCGAATGTACGTAGTGGCAACTGCAGATATGAATCAAAGCTAATAATGCTCTCTTTGTGGTCCCTAACAAAAAGGTACAAAGATTAATCTATCGAAGCTCTACGTATTCTAAAATTTTGAGTGGGTGCGCAGAATTTATTACGAGGAAAAGCCTAATTTGGTCATTCAAAATATTTGAGGATCTATTTTTAATCTTGCAGAAAAAAGAATTAATCAGTTAGTCTCCCACATTATAAAACGTTGGATATGTTAGTCCCTGCTAAAACTCCATCTATGGAGCCTCGTTAGAGAGTTGATGTGACCCATTAAATTGTTGAGGTGTACCTTTATGTAATGACATGATAGAAATTAAATAAAAATATCATTATTAAATCAAAACGACGTCGTTTTAGGTCCAAAATTTTAAAATCGCGCCCCCTAATTTCGTCCTAATTTGTTCCTTCGCCCCCCAAATTTCACCCTAACCCGTTAAATTATCCATTGAAACCCTAAACAACAACACGCTTGTGAAAGAAATCCCTAATTAGCAACTCAATACTCAGAAGAACATTAACCTTCGTCTTCACCGTTCTAATTCGCCCTCTCTCTGGTCGGAATCTTGCACAGATTTTTACATGTGTTAGGTTTAAAGGGGCATTAATCTTGATTTTGTTGACAATGGTGAGTTTAGGTTTTTTTTTTTTTTTCATCGTTTCTTGTTTGGTTGTGTTCCCTTTCTGACTTTGTTCCCTTGTTTTACATTTGTTGTGTGGTCCCTCTATTCTGTTGTTGTCTTATTTGTGTGGTCCCTGTTTTTTTTGCTTTTTCATTGGTGCATGTGGGTGGGTGCTATTTTTGTGCATTACATGGGTGCATGTAAACTGAAATGAAATTTTGTGTGGGGTGCATTTGGTCCTTGTAAAACTTACATTCATGCATTTTTGGTCCTTGTTTGCAGATGCCATTCTTTGTGACCTTTATATTTCACACAGGTGGCAGCTTTGTGAGAGACAAAGCAGGGATGCTAAAGTATGTTAATGGCAAATTGGATACTCTTCCACCAATGGATGTTGATTTAGTCTGCTACTTTGATTTTCTGAAGTTGGGAAAACATTTTGCAATGGGAGACTTGAAGAGCATACGTTCTGGATGCATTCGGGTCATTGTGACTTCAATTCTGGCCTACGAGTCATTCATGGGGATGAGGAAATAAACGAGATGTGCGATCCAACGTTGTCTAATGGGAACGCAGAGATAAATGTGACATCCACATGTATTTTGAGCATGAAGGTACTGGTGGGAGTGGCGGTGTTGGTAAGGATACTTGTTCGGAGGAGTCATCGTCTCATGATGACTACGATAGTGCGGAGGATTCTCCATACAAGCCTCCACCGGCATATACAAACTGTTTCCAAAAGTCAAACGTATAGCTTCTATTCAGGGTTTATATGTTCCTGTTCCTCGCAGTGCAAACACGCGTCCTGCTGTTGGGAGTCTTTCTACTCTCGCTTCTTGTCCCTCATCATCGTTAGGTCTCGCTGTTGGCCTTTGTCTGCAATCACGAGATATGTGTCCCGACCTTCCACACTGGAAACAAACAGAATCTCTTGCTCGACAGTCCTTGATTAGATGTGCTCCTCCACATCTGAAACATATGAACCTTTTCTGTCCTTCTTCCCCAGTTGCTGCAGCTTGCAGCCTAGGACGATCGTATGGTTTCTGCTCTGGTTGAGGCCTCTCCTCTCTATCCCTCTGATTATTCCTTATCGGTCCCTTATTCTTCTTCTGCTGACGGGATTCTATTCTTTTGTCAAGGTTTTCCAGAGCAGTACATCTTTCGAGCATTTTTGGAAACTTGGAAATTCCAAAAGGTAGCACTGCCCTTTGCAGTTTGTGCCTCAATCCATCCTCAAACCTTTTGCATATCCAATTCTCATCTGGACGCACTTGGTAAAACTTTGAGAATTTGAGTAAGGATTCAAACTTCATCACGTACTCGCCAACCGACAGGTTCCCTTGCTTCAGGCTAAGGAATTCCTTTTCCTTCTCGTGCCTAAGGGTTTCAGGGAACTACTTCTCCATAAAGCATGTCCTGAACAGTTCCCACGTGATTAATCTTCCATCTGCCTCCAACACCTTCTGTCGATTCTTCCGCCAAGATTCTGCTCCTCCAACCAGCATAAAGGATGCGTATGTGACCTTTCGATCTTCCCTACAATGCATGGCCAGAAAGATCTTTTCCACTTCTTGTATCCACAACTCTGCTCCTTCTGGGTTATATTCTCCATGAAACTGGGGTGGCTTGCCTTTCATGAACATGACCAACCTTGCATCCACCACTCCTTCCTCCCTTCCTTGATTTTGCATTCTCTGGAGAAACTATTGTTGTTGCATCAGTTGTGTATTTTGTTGCGACTGCTACAACATAGTTGCCGCCATATCCCTTAGGGTTCTCATGACTTCAGATTCTCCTCCTCCAGTCTTAGGAGGTCCATTGATCTCAACACCAGCATCCTCATCCCTATCACTTCCTTCACTGCGAGTCCTCCGAGCCATACGTTCCTGGTAAGAGTACTACCCATTAACTCATATTCATAAAGTCATGTACTACAATCAACATGTAAATACAGATCTTATGAATAACTGAAACAGTTATCATTGTTTCTCAACCTAGAAACAATAGACCACTCGTGAATCAGACACTTTACCCAACTTCTAAACATAGTCAATACCCTATGTGGGTTCAACTAGACATGGCTAGTAACAACAATATTACCTCACAGTCCGGATAGAACCGAATTGTTCTGATACCACCTAATGTGTAATACCCGCTAAAAATGGCTTATTTAATTTTAATTATAAAATAGTGTAAGGTATAAATATTAAAATTAAGGATAAATATTAAATATATTTGGCATGTTATAAATAATTTAAATTAAGAATATTAGGAGTTTATAAATAATAAGTAATTACCGTGATGTAGTAAATTAAAATTTCAAAATAAAATAGGCATTTTAATTAATTAGAAACGTAACCCTTTTTACACCTAGCGTCAAGTTAATAATTGAAGATTAGGAACTTTTTGGTAAAATATTGTGAGTACATAAGTTTAGCGTGAGGGTTCTGACAGCGGTGGAGGACCCTATTTGCGTTTTTGGTCGCTCTTGAGAGAAATAGGAGAAGGTGAGACTAACCAAGGGTGAAAGAGCACTTTCTTGGTCAGAGTGAAGATCTCATTCTTGCATTTCTTTTCTCATACAGGTGAGGGATGAGTGTTTTCTTTATGATAATTATGTGTCATGTATTATGATCTCAATCTTTTATGTTATGAACATGTGATCCCTTGAATTTATGATTGGGTGTTTATGTTGATTTTGTTTGGATTAAACATGAAATTTTATTTTGTATTAATATTACCATGGGGTGGGTCAATTACGGCTCTATTATTCTGGATGGTATGTACAAAACAAAAAGGAGGGGAATTGTTTCCTCCTGGGCATCGCGGAAATAAGCAGCTACGCTGCATTTGATGGAGACAAGGCGCGCATTCAATTTCGTGTGCTGGAAGGTTCTTGAATTTTATTTGATTTTTTTTTTTTATGCTGCGATTTGAACCTTTACTCCACAATGAGGACCAAGTTTTGATTGCCCAATAGTGCAATTGGAAATAACATGTACCGCCTGGACTTCACGATTTCTATATAGAATTTTGATGTTCCATTTTGTGCAAATGGAATGGGTACTACCTGGACTTTGTGATGGTCCCAATTGTGCATTTGTCCATTTTGAATGTATACTTATGTTGGTATGATATTAACATTTTCTGATGATGCAAACTATCTTATGGTAAAAAGGTGTTTATGATAATGTGAAAATGAGGTATGTATGAAAAGGATAGGATTGATATAATCATAAATATATTAAGGGATGGAATTTTATGTGATAATGAAAAGTGGGTTAAGATGAGTTGTTAAGATTTTTTTCTTTTTTAAAAAAAAAAAAAATCTAAGGAGTTGTTTTAGTATAAAATGATATTTGAAATCTCTTGCTTGGAATGGTAGTTGCTTATGGGTTTATTGGAATAGTGTTATGATTTTGAACAATATGGGATATTTTGTGGTTGTACCTTGATATGATGGGGTGTATTCGAAATAAAATAGAAGAAAATATTATTTATAAATTCAGTAAAGGGAATTACTATGAGATGTAAAGATGGACTAATCAGAGAATATTATGATGTATATGACGTCTTCTTGGATCTTGTTAATGAGACTTATGTTTTGTGTTTAATTGTTGAGTTGCCTATGATGTAGTCTATATCGATGTTTGAGACTGTTTAAGATATATGCTTGGTTTTGGATATAGAATATTGATGACTTCTATAACTGAGTTAGTATAAGATCTTATATCATGTGTAAATATGAATTTGAAATATTTAACTATGAATCATGCAGATACGACAAATGATGGTTTGTTTTTTTTTTTATTACTTGTTATCATGGTTTGGGATGTTATTGTAGTTATTCGTGGCCTAAGTGCGTCATATGTAAATGATGGTATAACATTAGTGTGATTTATGATTGTCGATTACAGTGATTGAAGAGGAGACTATCCATGTTCATGATTGAGCTTTACTTAAAAGTGTGATATGTGGTTAGAAATAATATGGATAATTTATAGTGTTGAATTGTGATCATGTGGATTTACAATGGTGTGAGATAACTTAATGAGTTGAAGGGATATGAATGTGTTACGGTTTTTTTTTTTTTTTTTGAGATGTTGAACATTGAGTAAGACTTGGTGTATCCGACTGGTCAGTGGATCGACTGGGATATAAATGTCATCGTCGGAGTATGAGGCCTCTAGTGAAAACCTCACAGTTTTGAGGGATGTTGTGTAGTGACCGAGGTCACTTGCCAGTCAGCGGGTCGACCAGGATATAAATGTCACCGTCGGAGTGAGAGACTCTAGTGAACAACTCCAAAGGAAAACACCAGCATCTTGCTCAATGGTATTTGTTAATGAGTAAATACTCAATTTGGTCCCTGAAATTGTAGGGTCGTATCAATTTAGTCCCCCACATTATCAATATTCCAACATGATCCTTGAAATTACAAAATGTAGCAAATACATCCCTGACATTATCCACTTAGTTTCAAATAAATCCCTGACATTACCAACTTAATGTCATTATAGTCCATGCAAATTTCAACGGAGGGACGAATCTGACTAACTTTCTGCAATTCCAGGGATCATTTTGGAATATTGATAATGTGGAGGACTAAATTGATACGACCCTACAATTTCAGGGACCAAATTGAGTATTTACTCATTTGTTAATATGGCGAGTTGATTATCGCTAGCTATGACTTAAAATCTTAGCATATATTGTATGACATAGATGTGGGTGATGTTTATATTTCGCATTGATTATTTGTTATGTTTTGTTTTCCCTCACTAAGTTCTGGGACTCACTCCTGCATTTTCTGGTTTTAGTTTCAGGTACTCCACAAGGGGAGCCATTTCAGGGAGCCCATGCACATAAGCAGTGCGAGCGGCTACTGTTGTTGTCATTTTCTTTTCGTTTTGTTATATGAGATATCTCCACTATTGGCCGGTCAGGGACGGCTAAGTTGGGTCCTGATAGAATGTGACGCTCCCAAACCTTAACCTTACTAGTTCTGATACCATAAAAACATACAAGAAAAGACTTATTTAAACTTACACATACAAACTAATATAACCACTTGAAACTTCGCATCAGAGCTCCGCCTGGAAGCCATGGCGTAAGGACAATATACTCATATACAGATGCCCCACTAGTCATGGTACAAACACTACAGAAGACTCAATGATACCTCTGAGGTTTCTTTCTCTGCTCAAGAAGCACCAACATCAATCTCGTTCCGAAAGGTGAAGTCCACCTCGTCCCATCATCATCTGCCTCAACACCCTCATCAGCCCACCAACACTTCCGTCTTCGAATCGCGACCCGAACAACACATATAAAGGAAACAGGAAACCATGTATGGGAGGTAAGGAACTCTATAACTATCATGCACAGGGAAAACATGTAGAATATAACACATCAACACGCACACACAACAAGCACAACTATCTCCTGAGATCACCACAACAGTCAACCCTCAGATTATCTCAACTAAGGATCACTGCTTACTCTACATGCACAATTGGGTCTATATGATTGGCCAATTCTACAACATCCACTCTTAGCAGTGGGAATGCAACGGTCAACCTCCAACTGCGAGGACTGACAAACCAGTCTCCAACTATGAGAGTGGCCATTCGCCAAGGTAAGAATGTCGCCTCCAACTGTGAGGACTTCGAGTCGATTGTTCCGGTAATCACTTCCTGAGTTCCCAAGACAGTGCAATAGTGATTCCTCCAACTATGAGGAGCACTGCCTCCCCGAGCCCCTCCAACTGTGAGAAGACCCGAGAAGTTCTCCAACTGCGAGAAAGCACCTGCATCTCTCCAATTGTGAGTTCAGCCATCTTGGTCACCCCAGAATGTCCACCTCGAACACCAACCTCTTGTGACAACCACTTAAACTGATATTGCAGTTGTACACACGAATTTTCACCACAACAATGCAAATGCTATGATTATGCATCCATCGCCTTAACAACGTTCGAACAACAACTTAACTAACATCTTAGAGGTCCACATCCTCCAACTGTGAGGATGTCGCTCTCCAACTATGAGAGACACCTTCAACTTAGGTCTTTCTTACTCTATGAGTCGGGTACCATCAACTATTCTATCAACCTAACAGCACACCAATCATCCCCAAATTCAACCAATATCAGAGCAATCACAATCACATCAACAGATCATAGCATAACAACATGTCATCATTGCAGGTATATTAAAATACCAATTTATCATGTTATCACAATAAGCATCTTATTTAGCATGTTATCATATATGACATCATCACATGAGCATGGTAGCAATTACAACACATAGGCATGCATCCCCAATTAACAAATATCATAGATTTTCCTGACGGCGATAAACCTACAATGCCTAAACCTTATATTGGTACCACTCCACAATAGTCACCAATGTAAGTTAGGTGTTGTCGGTTACTCAATCACTAGTAGGGTTTGAGGAGCCCTGCACATGTTGACAGTTATACCCTACGCCTATTTTTCCCCTATACTTGATGTTCCTTCCTCCTCACTTGATGATTCGTCCCAGTACCCCATATACCAACGGACAACCTTGACCCTCGATCTCAGGAGCGCAACCAACACAACCTCGACCACCACAAGCTTACCACCACCAGTAGCACCAACACTCAGCCGCGGCCTCAAGTCAGCCACCAACACAACGACAACCCTCTTCCCCAAAAGATAGCGCAACCACGTCCTCGAACTTGGCCCTAACCACGGGAACAACATGCAGGTATTATTGTTAACCCTAGGGCAACTCAAAACCATTAAAGATTCGAGGAAAAGCTTGAAGAACACGAAGAACGTAAAGGTCGACGTGTTAGAGATTCGAGCTTACCTTCAAGGAATCAAGAAACCAATCGGTGGAACTTGAAGTTCTTGAAGCCCCGATCACAGTGATGTAGTTGGAATCACGATCCAATGCCTTGATCTTCCCCGGGATCAACTTTCTCACTCTAGAAAACCTTCTCCCCCTCTCTCTACTCTCTGGACTTAGAAGAAATGGGTAGTTTTCGTGCAAAGAAGGAAGGAAAGAAAAACTTAAGAGCTTGTTGTCCTGTTGTCCACGCTTGAGTATGAAGAACCTCCACGCTTGATCGTGGGCTTTTTCCACGCTTGAGCGTGGCCTCCTGGTCGCCACGTCTCCTGCCACGCATTCATGTGCGCTGACACGTGTACCTTCATGCGTACCCCTTTCCACACTTTGACGTGCACTTACCCACGCTCAAGCATCAACGGTCAATGTTTGAGCGTGGGGTTTCTCAATGTCCAAACGTTGGACACTGATTTGATTCGTTCTTTCAAGATTTTCCACTTTCTAAGCTCGTTCTAAGGCCAAATTCCCCCAAATTTGGACTAGAGCCTCCTCAAGCTATAAGGAGCATTATCCAACCTTCAAACATACTTAACTTAGGTCTTAAACCTTATTCAAGAAAATAGGATGTTACAAGACATCAAGTGCTTCAAATGCTTGGGGAAGGGGCACATTGCTTCTCAATACCTAAACAAAAGAATCATGGTGACAAGGGGAAAATGGGAATATTTCAAGTGCATCTTCGTCTTCCTCTTCTTCTTCAAGTAGAGATGAAAGTGATTGTGAAGCTATTCCTCAAGAAGGAGATTTTTTTTATGGTAAGGGGATTATTAGAGAGTCAAACTAAAGAGAAGAAAGTAAACGAAGGAGAATTTTCTCAAGGGGTGGCTAGCTTTCATGAACATGGGAAAGAGGAACAAGCAAATCCTTCTAGTAAACTTGAAATTTAGTGATCTACACTCCTTTTCATACTTCTTTAAAACTTTCTTATGGGTCTAACCTTTTAACTTCTTTTGTCTTGATGCCCTAGGCTGAATTCCACATAAAGTCTCAATTTGCAAAGCAATTTGATGGGAGTGGTGCATCAATCTGCGAAACAAGGCAACAATAGGGAGAAGAAATCTTTGACACACACTACTTCTAGAATTTATGATTTATTCAATTTGCAAGAACATGTGTTAATTCATGATTTATTGGGTTTGCATGCTCTTGTTTTAAATGATTGTGCAAAATCCTTTGGCCAAATTGAAAAGTTATGCATAAATGATAAAAATTACTCTAATGTGGAAGTTACATGTTGTGGGTTTTTTAGGCTTGCATTTGACCCTGGAGGTTGGGTTTGTAGGCACATGAAGAATAAAAGACTTTCCATTCAAAGGAAATCAAGTCTCCATACAAATAGATTCTACCTTTTCTTAATGAAACTTTCAATAAAACTAATACATGCCTTTTTGGTGTAAGTATTGGAGCTATAAATTTGAGGTCGAATTCTCTTGAAGATGGAGAGAATGATGCAAACCTAAGATGGCCACCTTTGACAAGAAGAACCAAGCCAATTATGGAACAAGAAGAACCAAAATCAATTTTGTTGAAACCTCTATTTTCGGTGAAGTCAAAGTAGTTGTAAATGGAGAAGGGACTCAGGGGGCTGATTATTTCAAGCAGTTGTGGAGTAGAATTATCCCTTTGAAGGTAGTTGTTTTTGCATGAAGGGCCTCTCTGAATCGGATCCCAACTATAGAGAACCTGTCAAAAAGAAGGGTGCATCAGTTGGTAAATGCAATGTGTCCAGGGTGCCTATTGAATGAAGAAAGCACTGATCATTTGCTATTTGAATGTCCTTTGTTTGCTGAGGTGTGGCGGGTGTGTCTTAATTGGGTGGGAATTTCTACAGCTTTACATCATGAATTTCATTTTCATTTTGTACAATTCATAGGTCTGCCAGTTCAATTGCACCTAGGAAGTGGTGGCAGATAATTTGGTTTGCAATAGTGTGGTCCATTTGGTTGGTAAGTAATCATATGGTTTTTCAACCTCAATCTACAACGGCTTCCGAGATTGCTGAATCTGCAAAAGTGAGGGCTTTGATTTGGTTGTCTTCAAGGGTAATAGGGTTGAAGTATCCTTTCTCTAGTTGGTTACTGAATCTTGCCGAGTGTCTACAACTATGGCAATTTAGAGGTTGAAGAGCATGAGCAGGGAGTTGATTCTGTAGTTGGCTGATAGTAAAAACAAGCTTCAAATATTTTTTAGTCATACAGCTGCAAGTTGCTGGGTCTTTGATTGGCACTATTTTGGAACATTCTTTCGGGTTTTGCAGGGATATTAGAATCGTGTAGTGCCAACTTGGTGCTTCGGATCTTAGGTGAATCAGTTGCTTTTCTTTTTGCTTTTGCTGGATTGCAGATCAGTAAGTCATTGGTGGTGTTGCTTTTGGCTGCTGCAAAGGAACAGTGAGTAAGCTGTTGGTTGGAGACTTGGGCTGGTCTAATTTGGGCTATGTTGTTGCTGTGGTAAGCATTGGATGTTGATCTTTGGAGTTGGATGCCTAATGTGGTTTAGGAAGGCTTATGTTTGTATTTTTTCTGTATTGATCTACGCTGCTATATTATGTAGTCTTTTATTGTAGTAGGTGCAGGGGGTCTTTTTTTGGCATTGGGATAGTTTTGGTGATTGGTTAAATTACATTATTTGTATTCTTTGTTGAGTATGTCTTATACTCAACTTATTAATAAATTGTTTGGCTTTTCAAAAAAATTATTATTATTTGATTAGGACATTTAAGCAAAATGCCCCGTAGGCTATCAAAAATCAAGCATACCACACAATTGGGTGTTACATCACGTCATTCCTAGTGCAATTTTTGAGATTAATTCAAGCGTCAAGCAAATCTCCATATTCATTTCTCTTGATGTTTCCACAAACTCAACAATAACAACTTCACAAACAATTAATTGCATAGGATCATATACATATCGTAACATCCCTTCCTTGTGGCATTCAAAATTCACACTCATCTTCCAACCATACCACTATTCAACATAGCATGTGCCAACCAATTATCTTTTTATAATGGAAAATTAGAATAAAATGTATTCACATAACAGTTTCAATAACCTTACACATGAATATCTTCTTAATCATACTTACATCAATGTTGACATTCTTGACTAGCTTTCATCATCATTCATAGCACAAGCTTCAACAAGAAATTAAGCATTTCATATTCCACATTATACAAATAAATGCACATTCTTTATAATCTTACTTGTACAGCTATTAAAACCACCTTTACCCAAATCCACTCAAGGCTTCATACACTCCTTTTTATCTATGACATTTCATAATCTTATGTCATACAAACATATACTATAATCATATTACCCACCACTCCTAATCTTATTTTACATCAGCTAAACAATCATTTACCACCCCTTAACATATTCTCAACTCAACAACAAAGATACTCCCATAATCATGTTAGCTATAACCTCATCCTACACATTCTTATTCATACATTCATCGTAATCCTATCTCATTATCTCATCTATACACAGCTTCATCCGTACAATTTTTTGATAATGTATTAGATATATCAAACTAATCATATAATACCTAATTACATCTCAAAATTTCCCAAGAACATGTAAAAACCTAACATTTTGAACAGTAGGTCGTGGCACCCATCCTCAGGCCGCGACCCTCAACAAAACCACCAACCTACGTCGCAATGCCACCACGTTGTCTACAGACGTAGCCCAGTTTGGTTACTCTGCCCAGATTATTTCCTTTTTAATTGAGGTTCCCAAACCCAATTCTCATCACTATCAGCCCAAGCAACACATAAACATGACATTCATGACAGATAAATTAACATAACAATATCTCAAGGTATTTCATGAAGTCTTTCATCCAAAACCGTGCCCCATAAACCATTACTTTACCCATTTCAAGCATTTTCATACTCTTTACATACCACACTTCAAAACCTATGAAAATTTACCCTAAGTACATACAAATCCCTCACCATCTTTCACTACAAGAAAAAGCTTCATTTTCGACAGCCAAAAGCCTACGGAAAACCCAAAAAGCCGTTGATAATGACAATTTTTCGATGGCAAACCGCGGCCTGGGATTTGTCCGAAATGGAAGTGTCAGTAACCATTATACTGACGGCTTTATAAGAAAGCCGTCAGTACTTTCCAACGCCCACCACCTTCGATTAGTTGACTAAGTTACCAACGACCATCACCCCTCGGTATTGTCCCCAATGTTACCGACGGCTCTACTCGTTGGTAATGAGCCCTAACGTTACTAATGACCTCTCCCATCGGTGATAGAAAATGTTTTTTTAAATATAATTAAATTTTAACCGTACGTTACCTATGACCCAGCCCATAGGAAAATATTTTAAAATACTTACTTGTTGCTTAAACCGTGTTGAAAAATGTGCGTGTGTATAAGCAGAAGCTTCTTATTGGCTTATGTTTTCAAATAACCAGAATGCACTAATCAAATTAGACAATACACATATTTTTAGGAGAAAATATATATTATGAGGCAATTGAAAGAAAAGGATATAAAATTCGTACTCAAGGATATGAAATATGTACTTAATAGTTTTTGCTTAATTCACATACCTTATATTTGATGAAATTTCAGCAGCATTCCCCATTGGTCTCCAAGTACACAACTTGACCGCTATGAGATCTATCGCGATCAAGTTTGCACCCAGAGAACAAAAGGAAATGTATCGGATCGAGATTTCATCAAATATAAGGCATGAGAATTAAGCAATAACTATAATACGAGTAAAGAAAAAGTTTTTTTCCCAAACTACCCCCCTTGGAAAATTCAAGGTTCAATACAATAAGCGAGACCTTCAAAGAGTACACGTGCTCAATAATATAGAACCTCAAACGGGAAGCTAAGGTTTTGCTCAAGTATTAACTCGTCTAAAAAATAAAACGTTTTCCCTATGAGGTAATTTTACCCTTTGTACTTGAAATTCAAGTTCATAGGATAAATGCAATTGCTCAAATCCCAACACTTAAGAAACATAAAGTGCATAGGAACTGATAAATTTGACAAACAAACACATAAGTAACTATTCTAAAAAAAATTATTAATCTAAATAAACTAGACCATACTTTAATCAAGGCTTATTAAATTTTCAATTTTTATTCATTGTTTAGTTTTTTATTTAAGTCTTATGAAGCTTAATGTGACACCCTCTCATGTTTAAACTTATTTTTATATTGTTTAAATTCCTTCATTATTTTACGGTTGTTTTAAATTATACAGTAAGCATCCAAAAACAATAATAAGCATGAGACAACATGGAATACTACTAATCATTCAACATTAAGGTCTAGTACAAATATTTATGAACAGGTAGGGTATAGTTAAAAGTACAATATACATCTTAAAAGAGAGGGTGTCACATCAACACTATACTAGTCAACCCAAAAGATCGAATGAAATACCCTTATCAAACTACCATCAAAGATATAGGAGGAGAAACTTTATATACAAAGGTCTCCTCAAAAAGATGAGTGACCACCATCTAATCTGGTAGTTCCATTCTGATATACAGTTATGCCAACCAAAACTGACCCATCCCATGATCAATCTTGTACCGTCCGTCAAGGATATCTGGAATTAACACTCGATCGTCTCAGTAGCCAATGTAACACCCCAATTTTCGCTTGTTTGTTATATAAGTGTTGTTATATTTGTTACCCTTGTTTATTTTATATATATATATATATATATATATATATATATATATATATATATATATATATATATATATGTTAAGTGTTTTATGCTTCCGTTAGATGTTTAGAGACGTGTTTTAGGGTAGTTAACCTTAGAACAAGTGAAATAAGTGATCCTGATAGTGTGACACCCCCTTCTGGGATATTACATGGTAACCCGTTGCGGAAAATAAAGCTTTAGTAAACTAAAAACTTTTTTCGAAAAACACTCACTCGAGTGGTTATAGAAATCTGATACCAAAAGCAGAACAGAACAATCATATAAAACGAATTGACATTCATCATTTATAATAACTTAACTTCGTCATAAGGCGTACACCCTTTTCCCAATCTTTTAGTACACAACATGTATATCAAAAATCCTACGAGCTGATCTAAAGAGACATCTAAAGACGATAGAGTATACTTCCTAGTATACTTCATACCCATGAGACTAAGCCTCGTCGTCGCCAGTCCACACATCTTCGCCGTCGACGTAAGGAGACTCCAACTTCAGGGTCCTGAAGTGACCCTAGAGATTCGCTGAAATATATCTGTACATGTATCCAAAAACACAACAGGGTGTCCAACATGTACAAGCAAGGGTGAGATACCAATATATGGGTTTTAAACACGATAACCACATGCGAGACACAGCCCCAACAATAAGCATATATAATATCATGAAGCATAAAATTCCACTGAATAAAGAAGTGGTATATCATAGGGTTTCATACCCGACAGTCATCGTCATTTTTAAAAGAAATGCATGACACTTCAATATTCATCATCTAATTCTTTACTTGATCTCTAGAGATCCCAACACCGTTTTATAAAAACTGAGCTGATCAGGCTCGATTTTCAAAAGGCACACCGTTGTTAAAACCATTGCACACTGTCTAACACAAGGCACAAGCGATCATCATTTATGGTTTGTCATTGTCCATCAAGGCACAATGATATATATACATCGTTTGAATATCCTGACCACCAAGATATCCAGAATAACACCGTTGGCATGTCTGCCGATTTTAATGCATGGAAAAACGTTTCAAGTCTAGCCACTTTTCTTTGTGTTCGTTCTTTCGTTGTCGTAGCTCAAAGGCTCCCGACTATTCATAATTTACACCGTTTTAAAACTTTTCACCGTTAGCATAAGACAAAACGTCCGAGTGCTAAATCGCGAAACTCTAGACCGATGCACCAGCCCGAGGTCCGTGGTAATAGAAAACATCATTAACCTTTAATCACGTTTCCTCATAACAAGAGGACGTTTCCTCATAACAAGAGGAGGAAACACCGTCCAAAGGACACACAGTCCATAACACCGTTGCACGGCTTCTCATGCTATTTTTACAGAACACTAGTATCCCGATGTATCGTATACTAGGTTCACGTTTCATCATTTTCACCGTTTTTCGTTCTGTGAAACACAAATCCAAAATGAAATCTCCGCAACTCATCCAAGTTGTCGGATTTTACACCGTTGGAAAACTCGTTTACAGAAAACCTTTCTGTTTGAAAATGGTTTGAAAACGATCGAATTGCTGATAAAACTTATCTTTTTGTTGAAAGTCCCTTCCCAAAAACCATTTTTTTGAAAAGAAACAGCTGAGACCAAAAACGTTGTTCCAGAACAGTATTACTGTTTTTTGAAAACGTTTTTCGTAAATCTTTTCGGAATTAAAACGTCCTAAGTTGAAAAACTTGACTTTTTCCTCTTAATGTTACTTTTTCCGCCTAATGATTAATTTATTCTTGAAAATCTAACTTTTTCTATGAACTTTATAAATTACCTTCGGATCCTCTTTTTCTTTAGAAGACTAGCATCATATTCCCAACGTTTCCCAAATAAAATTTTGGCGTTTACTACAAAGCTTTTCAAGGCTTTTATCCCTGTTAAGTAATTGAGCACTGACCACTGTTAGGCTTCCCAATCAACAATCAACATCACAATATGATTGTAGCAGATATTACAGGTAAAATCCATAGTAAATCACTATAACACATATTAGCAAGCAATTATCAACAATTAAAATAATTGCGAAAAGTAAAGCAATCAATCACCACACAGCTTAATCACATATTTACAGAACAAACATGATAACACGCAGTTATCGGAAGATCCCTCAGGCAGTCCCCTTTACCTCTTGGAGTTTCCCGGTTAGCGGAAAGTCGCCCGACCGATCCGAAAGTCGCTCGGTTTCTCGTCCGATTACTCGTCGATAACTACACACATACAATCAATCAAGACATCAACTTCAAATCACAAAAGTTTCTACTATTCATCTCCTCCTAGGTTCGGCCATAGCTAAATAAAATAGCTAGGGATGTCCAAAAATTCCTATCTCTTGGATTCCATCCTTACTTGATATGATCCAAGTTTGAATCACCGAAATTGAGGATCTATCCAAGAGCTTGTTCTTAGTTCTTACATTAAAAAGACGAAAAGAATTGGGGAAGAAGAAGGTGCGGTTGTCACCCGAATATGATTAACAAAAGGAAACAACCAAAGAATGGAAATAACTAAACAAGAAACTTAACCAAACAAAGAATTAAAGTGCAACAATTAAAAACAGAATGTAAATGGCACAAATGTAAGGAAGAACATAAAATAAATTAAGAAAATGGAAGGAGAAGAAGATGAAGGGGAAGGCGCCACAATCATCCATAGAATTGGAAGATTGATAAGCCAAGGAGGATTCGCCACAAAGAGATAGAACTCTTTGATAAGAATCAAGCAAGTTCTAATCCAAGAACTTGAAGAGGAGGAGCCAATGCTCAACTCACAAAAATACCCAAATAGGATAAATTCTAATTTCATTCAAAGTTAAGAAATGAGGTAATACAAGTCTTATTTATAGAATTTTTATTCTAAGAAGGTGACGGCTAACCCTAATCTTCACCTAAGTAATGCCTACTTCAGCATAAGGAGTTTATCTTGCACAAAACAAAAGCCTAATACAAAGAAAGCCAAAAATACAAGAAAAATCCCGCCCAGAATTTTGTCCTAAACTTCTATCCCAGTTTTCACCATGTTAGAAGCTGAATCTGGTCAAAACGCTGGTAATATGATTTGTAGATAATTATCTTAGTTTTCTAACGCATAAAAAAAAGCATCCATCGGATATCTGGATCTCAAGATACAGCCAAAACAAGATAGATATGTCATCACGAACGAAAATAAAGTTTTCAACAAATTTCAATTTGGTTCATCTTGTTCCATAATTTGCTTGGTTCTTCTCTTCGAAGTTGAATATCCTTGGTTTGCATCATTACTAGGTGTGGTAAGACTAAATCAAAACCTATTACACCAAAACTTGAACCAAGACCCCATCCACCCAATCATGGAGGTTTCGGCAAAAATACCCATTTGAGCTAGGAAGCTCATTTGGTTTCCAACTCTTGGATTATGATAGACAATCATGAACCTAGTTGAAAGAAAGTGGTTTGACATTAAAAGGATTTTTCTATAATTTTTCATGGATTTTTGAAGTTTAAGTTTCAAAACCTAACTTCCATGAATCATGAGATTAAAGAGAGAAATAGAGAGATTAAGAGAGAAAGAAAGGAGTTAATACCTCCTTGATGATGAAGCTTATGAAGAAATCAATTTGGTTTCACCAAATTCTTGAAGATCCTGAAGAACAAAGGAGGGAAAGTGATGAGAGAGTAAAGGAAAATGAAAAAGAATGTAAGGAAGAGAGAAAGAAAGAAGTGGCCGAATGGCCTAATGGGTGGGGGAGGGTCCAAGATATTTTGTCACTTAAGGGTAGGTTAGTAATTTACTTAAGGACAATTTGGTAATTTCCTTAAAAGACCAAGGGCCTTTTGGTCATTTCGCGTACAGATATTTTCTAAACGTAACCATGACACTTGGCACGCTTCCAATGTGATGTGACTTGATGTGACACTGAGTTTATCCGTTAGCGGGTCCCGTTATATCCCTTTACAGCTCCAATCATCCCCTGGTTCGAGTATTCGCCAGAATAGTTTATATTATTTTTACTTTTTAACGTCAAGAATTGATTTTAGGAAAATCGTAGAGAATCGAATTCTAAGACTAACTGCCTCGTTCACGAGTCAAAATTAGGTCTTTATAGTAGTAAAATACCACTATCAGTGAAAACGCAGACCGGGCTCCGTCTGAGTTTTCGACCCAAAATTTAACCGTAGCTTCCTATGATTGCATGGAGCATGAATATGACTTTGGTTTTCCTAAAATCATTTTCTAAAACACAGATAAAAATATAAACTCATTTATATAATTTACTAGTCTTAGAAAGCGTGAAAATCAGGGTGTTACAGATAGGACAGCACACCCGTGCTCTCATGCAGAACACCCCTGCCAGTTGTTCAGCACGCTCGTGCTAAAAGTAAGCATACCCGTGCTCTTCGCACGCACCAGAAACCCGTTTTGGGCCTTAGGTGGACCCGTTTCGCCCCATTCCTTTTTATACATCTTTTTCTCGACCTAAAACTCATAGCCGTCATTCCTAGAGTTAGAAACGGCCGTCTGTGACCTTTCTCTTGGGTTCCCATTGAATCCTTGAGCGTTCCCAATCATTGTTTGAGTATTCTTCATCAAGAACACATCCATGTGGTGTTTTTCGTTGCGTTTGGGAATAAGCTGCTAGCATAGTGTTACTCCGAGGTAAGGTAACCAACCTTGTTCATCCTTTTCCTTGAATCCTTTGAGTTAGTGTTGAACCATTTTCTCCCTGTCAAACCAGACGTCATTGTTCATGTGCCAGTGCTGTGAACGGCAACTAGCAGATTAGTTCCTCAGGGATCTAATCGAGGTATGTTTATAACCCTTGTGTTAATTCCCTTTTCTTTTCCTTGTTTGGGGAATTAACTTATTCTTTTGCCTTGACGCTCTTGGTCAAAGCTCGTGGAACCTGTTGAACCCGTTGGAGGAGTCAAGTGTGGACCTCGTTCTTGTTGGCTCATAGGCTCGAATCGTCACGTCAGGTATGGGGAGAAGAGATTAGTATGACATATAGGTTATAGGGTAGTGTAAGATGAGGGTTAACCCATGACCCTAATTGTGTGCTATATGTCTTGGTTGATGTATGAATTGGTTATAGTTGCTTATACATGATATTAATTGCTTAATTGGTTTATATAACCTTGGCATGATGTTTATGATGTTGTTGATATGGCATGATTGTATGAATTGGTATGATGGTTGAACTGTTGTTAAAACTATGTTAATAAAAGACATAAGGGTGTTAGCGCTAAGCCTAAAACTAGGATTAGTCCAATTGATGTGCATAAAACATAAACGATGTTGATGAGAGGTGAGATTAATGCCAATGGATTAGTTAAGATCCTTAGGATTGATTTGGAGTGTTGAAATCTAGGAAAAATATTAAGTTTCCCCAAATTGAAACGCTGTAACAGTGTTGAGCACGCCCGTGCTCAATATCAGCACGCCCATGCTCTACGCCTAGAAAAGTCAGCAGGAGCAGCATGCCCATGTCGGAAAAATGAGGAAAGTGACGTTGTTTAGCACGCCCGTGCTCTCGCGCAGCACGCCTGTGCTTAGGCCGTGCTACTGTCAGAATTAAAAAAATTTCACTGTTTTAAATAATAAAAGATCTAATACCCTTTTTAGAATAAAAATATGACATATGAGATTATAAAATACGACCTTGAGGATAATTAACGAACTAGGACAATGATATGGTAAAGTGTAATAATAGAGACTTAATAAAGAGATTAATTAATGAGAAGATGATGTTATCGGTAACGACATACTGTTACCGATGTTGTTGATTAAATCATTTTTGAGGCTTAATGGTCAAGATTGATGTTGATGAATCACCTTTGATGCTTATTGGTCAAAGTTGATAGCCTGTGTTAAATGGTGTTGATGGAGGTGGTTGTCATGTTGTTTGTGTGTTAGCATTGCATGCATCATGAGATGGTGTTGTTAGTTTGGGGGAAGTTACAATGACTGCGGAGTTCGTCCGAGAGTATGGCAAACTGGCCGTCTGCAGGAATTCATCTGAGATTTAGGTGAATCAAGCGCATCCGTGGTGGTCCATCCGAGAGTAAGGTGGGTTGGCTATCCACGGGGTTCACCTGTGAGTTTGGTGAACTGTCGGCGTTGGTGCTTATTTGGCAATGTGGATATGTAACTCCGAAATCGTCTTCCTGAGTTAGTTTGGATCCACATTGCATATGGAGTAGTGGATTAGTTACGCATCGCATAGCATGCTTATATTGTGATATAATGGTTTGTGTTAAAATATGTATGTTATATTATGATGTTTTATATGCTGCATGATCATCTTGCTCACTGCTCTATTACCGCTTATGTTTATATATACAGTTCCTTACTCCCTATCTGTTGTTGTTGTTGTTTTGCATGTACCTTTTGGTTATGTAGAGGATGGTGAGCAGCCAACTGAGGAGTGATCCTAGTTATATTAGCTGTTTTTCCGATGTAATATCGGTAGTGGTTACCAGCTCTGATTATGTGACATCGAGATTGGGGTTTTGTGTTATGTTTATGTTTTCCGCAGTTGTTTTTATGTTAAACGTTTTGGATCATGTGGTACTTGTTACCCTTTGGTTTTTAGTTTATGGATTTAAATTATATTATATGATTTTATTTTTATTTTTATCGTACGGGGGGTAGCGGGTGTCACACCCATCATAATCTATATACAAGAATCATTTTTATAAAAGAAAATAAAGAGAGATAAGACATTTGTCACCCAAGATAAAAACTGCTTACAAATAGACAGAAAGTAAAATAACTACAAAATATCAAAACATTAAAATAAAGGCATTAACAATAATATAGTAACAAAATTATTAATCAAATAAATTAAATTTTTGAAACCAATGAGGGATGTGAATGCATGCACATGCAATGCATAAGGGTCCAATCTAATCTATCTCCAGGGAGATTCATCATATGAGGAGCATACTCAGGAGTACATGTGACACCCCCTTTTGGGGCACCACATGGTTACCCTTTGCGAAAAATAAACTTCAATTAATTTTGCTAGTTACTTTAGGAAAATAAGTTTTTTTTTTTAATTTTTTATTTTAACTTATTGTGAAGATCCGTGATAAAATTTTTCTTCTAACTTAGCTTACCATACATCGGCGTAAGTTAAACACGCAGGTAAAGAAACATCAAACAGAGTATACATAATAATATATCACAATAGAATACATAGGCCTTATACATACGGTCATTCAAAACAGTCGTGGCTGTCAGTAGCCAGAGTAATTAACTAACTGTTGTTCAAAATAGAATAGGACATATCCTATAGCTGGTCTTACTACTAAAACACTATCACTTCTGGTGCGTCACGCTCCTCCGCATACTCAAACGTCAGGGAATGGATCCCCGAATGTTCCAGCGGCATCTTGGAACTCATCTGAAGATGTAAGGGTGAGCTACCAATATATGAATTCACACACGATAACATGTATATCACATCAATAACACATAAGCTTAGATAATTATCATGTGTAAGGTCCTACTGATAAACAAGTGGTATATCATAGGGTCTCGTACCCGACAACCATTTTTATTTTCAAAAGATATGCATGACACTTCAATGTTCATCATCTAATTCTTTACTTAATCTCCGGACACCGTTGTGTAAAAACTGAGCTGATCAGGCTCAAGGTACATTGGCCCCAGGCACAATGACCAGCACCTAAGTGCTTATTCGGAAGTACATGAACACCATGACATTACGCGATTACATGGAATTACATTCAGCGGTACTTGATAAATTGTAAATGGTCATACGATATTGTCCAACTCAAGGCACAATATTCGTCAGTTGTATGACACCATTGTCCATCAAGGCACAATGTTACACAATGACTTAAAGTCATCATAGGGTTCCCTGCCATCAAGGTCCCCCAATCCAGATAGCACGTCTGCCTAAAAACAAATGCATGAGAAAAACGTTTCAAGTCATGCCACTTTTCTTTGTGTTCATTCTTTCGTTGTCGTAGCTCAAAGTTCCCGACTATTCACAATTTACACCATTTTAAAACTTCTAACACAGGACGAAACGTCCCGTGCTCAATCACGGAGCCATAGATCGATGCACCAGCCCAAGGTCCGTGGTAATAGAAAACAATATTCACCTTTAGCCATATCCATCATGACATGAAAAAGACACACAATTCGTAGGACGCATAGTCCACAACACCATCATACGGTTTAAAATCTACGTGTCTTTATCACAGAACACTAGTAACTCGACGTCTCGTTTATTAGGTTCACGTTTTAGCGTTACCATCGTTTTCGTTCTGTGAAATACAGAAATCAAATCAAATCTCCACAACTCTTCTAAGTTGTCGGATTTTTACATTGTTTGGAAAATTCAGTTACAGACAAAACGTTTTCTGTTTAAATACATGTTAAAACGAAACAAACATAGTTGTAAGAAAACTTTACCTTTATTAAATAAATTCCTTCCCCAAAGATTCATTTCTGCAAGGATAGCTGAGATCAAAAATACCATCTCAGCATAAAAACACTGTTTTCAAAACGATAAAACAGTTTTTTGTAAATTTCTTGGAAAATTCACCTTTTTCACATGAAAATCAATCAAATCCAAAATTTTGACATTTTTCCTCTTATCATAACCTAATGTATACTTAAGAAAATTTGCATCATAAATATTTCCCAATGTTTTCCCCAAATCAATCTATGATTTTTCTGCAAGGCTTTTAAAAGTTTTTATCTTTATTTATAGATTTCAATGCAGCAAACCACAACCATACAGTCATCATATCACAACGTTATAATATCCCACATAATCAATATCACACCTATTCATATCAACATAGCCAATCACATCATTGTCAACATAGTAAATTCCATCAACACATTCAACCACATCAACGTTCACATAACAACATATAACAACATCAACTCATCATCAAATCACTTCATTACATAAATCCATCAACAACACCACATGTAGTTATCATAAATCACTCAGATAAACTCCCCTTACCTTTTGTAGTCTAGTCATGTCTTCCGGTCTCCAAGTTTCGACTCTCCCGTTTAGTGACCCGTTTGTCCTTCCGACGCATCAATCCTTTATCACAAGTCATAAAAAAAGTTTAGCTTGGTAAATAACCTAATACTACTCATATATGGTTTCGGTTATGGCTAGCCAATGTGGCTAGGATTTTTCAAAATTTCACATACTCTTAGATTTATGATCAAAGAGTATTCTAGACTTACGGGAAATTGTCATAAATTGAAAATTGAAACAACATCATCCTCCTCCCTTTGAACATGAATTTGGTTCTCTCTAGTTCAATAGGCTAGGGATTTTATTTTGCTTCAAGCTCTTGAATTCAAGACATATAAACAAGAGAAAGATTAAATCCATGGTTATTTTCCAACACTTGGAACAAAATCTCATCTAGCTATGGCACTAGGGTTTCGGCCCTATGAGACAAAAACAGGATAGCCATGTGATGCTCTTGGATGATGAATCTAGAGGTCTTATGAGTTCATAGAAATTAATTTCATGAGTATAGGATTTTTCTATAATTAGTTATGGATTTTTGAAGCTAAAACCCTAACCTTACATCATGAAAATCTATGGAGAATCCAAGGTCTCTAGATGGAAAGAAGTGAAGCTTACCTCTTGATTAGTGGAGATTTACAAAGATTGAAGCTTCTCCTAGTCACCTTGATTGAGTTTTCTACTTGAATTAGAAAGCTTGAAGTAGTTTATGGTGACTCACTAGGGTGAGGTGTCTTGATGGCAACATTGGATTTGTTCGTTAACGGGTCCCGATAAATTCGTATTCGATTCCGTAAAATCACAATTTTCACTTTTTCAGTGAAATTTTTTAAATTTCCCAATATCGTGAAAAATTTAATTTAAAACTTAACTGTTTCGTTCCCGAGGTAAAATTAGGTTTTCTGAGCAATAAAATCATACTGTCAGTGTAAAATACAAACCGGGCTCTGTCTGAGTTTTCGACCAAAATTTAACCATAGCTTCTTACGATAGCGTAGAGCATGACTATGGTCTCGGATTATTTTATTGCACTCTCTAAACCTTCCAATAAAATACAAACAGATAAATACTGTTTAAGTAAAACGGAAAGCTCAAAAGCTTGAAAAATCGGGACGTTACAGTACATGTTCAACCAAGGTGCTACAAAAAATTCATATGCGTTTTAACAACGTGTTTGGACAGTCTCATCCGGCTTGATAACGGTCAGTGGCTCGTCAGGATAATCTCGCGGTAGAGCACAACGGACAACACAAAAGAGCTTCCTCTTGGTTATTGTCAAATTTGTGCACGAGACTACATCCTCAAGGGCATTCCTTTTTCACCCTCCACTCTCCTATTTCACACGCACCCGGTGTAGCTCACTCATAGCATCAACAAGATGCTACCAATTCATTTTTTCATCATATCAAAATGTATGTATGATATGCTAAACGAGCATACAATTCATCAAATCAATGCCTTAACAATAATCACATCCTAACCAAAACATTAAAATGTATTTGAATAAATCAAAAGTAATAACTTCATCATTTTATTTTCAGGACTAGACACTTAGAATTATCTACAAGGAATTAGAAATTATAATATTTTACTGAAAGTGAAATGTTTCTTACATATAACCTAAATGATAGGTTTTCCGTGCAATCACCAAGAATTTACAACAATTAATAAAAGATACTATTTTTAAAGTGATTTAGTAAAAATGAAATTCATTTTAAAAAAAATCAAGATCATGCAACTAATAGATAATTTATTAGGTAACATATCATAGAAATCTACTCAAAACATAAATTAGGCTTAATTGCACTTTTGGTCCCTCAGGTATCACGATTGTACAATTTTGGTCCCCCGGGTTTTAATTGCGCCAATTAGGTCCTCCAAGTATTACGATTGTGCAATTTTGATCCCCAAGTTTCAATTGCGCCAATTGGGTCCCCCTCCTATCATGATTGTGCAATTTTGGTCCTCCAAGTATCACGATTGTGCAACTTTTAACATCAATAACCTACGAAGCACATATGCGACTGATTTGACACTTAATGAGACTAGTTTGGCAGCTTACGTGTCATTCTTATGTGACACTTAATGATGTACATTTGATCATTAAATTGTGTGAGATGTCAATGATGTCTTATAAAAATGTCCCGTAAATTGTCAAGTTGACTTCACTAAGTGTCAAATCAGACCCACGTGTCCTATGTAGGCTACTGACGTTAAAAATTGCACAATCGTGATAATTGGGGGACCAAAATTACACAATCATGATACGTGAGGGACCCAATTGACGCAATTGAAACTTGGGGGACCAAAATTGCACAATCGTAATACTTGAAGGACCCAATTGGCGCAATTAAAACCCGGGGGACCTAAATTACACAATCGTGATACCTGGGGGACCAAAAATGCAATTAAGCCCATAAATTAATTAAACTATTAACTAGAAATCTACCATATAGTCCTACCTTTCTTTTAATTAACTAAGATCCTAATACCATTTTATTTAGTCCTAGCCGTGAGTATAGATAGGTTGATTAAACAAAATAGCTCTATGAAATATTTATCAAACTTAATTATTTTATTAAGTACCAACTTCAGACCATAATGATTATAATGATATATATCTTAACCGTTTCATGTTTGATTAATGATAATAAAAATTGATTGAGAAATATTTAGTAAAATATTAAAAGCAAATATTAATTCCTACCAATACTTCACCATCATTGCTTCTTACTTTCCAACCATATCAACCAATAGGAATAATTTCTTCTCTTCTTACCACACCCATCCAGGGAGAGATCATCAATTCTCCTTTTACTTTCATCATCATGCTTGTATAAGCTATACATGGTTAATCCATACCAAAAACAACAAACACACAAACATAAATTTCAAGGCTTAAACCACCTTCCATACAACAAAGGCATCATCTTTCAAGTATGCAAGCATGAATTTAAGAGAAATTCTTCCTCATAAAAACAGAACCATAATGTCAAGAAAAGGAAGGGGAAGGGGTGATATTACAGTCTATAAATAATCTAGAAAAATTAACCAATACAACTTCATGATCAAATGAAGACAATCAACAAAGAAACGAAAAGAAACAAGACGAAGAAGGAGAAGTTAAGAGCACGGTTTCCTTGAGGTTTTTGGGTTAGGGAGTCCTAAAACCCCAAGCCTTCGTCATCATCATAGACATGCAGTCCATTTCCAAGCAGTGGAAATTGTCTTCCTCCTACCTCAAATGAAGTCATGGTTCTTTTGAAGAGAGACAGGTCCGAAAATTGTTCCACCTTCTTTAGCGCTTTCTTCTTCTCATAAAAATGAAACACAAAGAAAAACTTATAAGATAACAAGATAGAGCAACCGTGAATAGAAAACAAATTAAAGAAAACAATAAGAAGACAACACATAGAAGAAAAGAGGGAAGACCGTAAGAAGAAAATGAGGAACTGGAAGATGGGTTCAGCATAGGAGAGAAAAGAGGACAAGTTGAGAAATAGAAGTAAGAGAAGAGATAGTTGTAGAGCTGAACCTATCGTGTAAAAGTAGAAAAGGATGAGCAGTGAAAAGAATGATTTCAAAGCTAATTTAAAGAGAAGATGATAGAGAGTTGGGTCTAATCTCCTTTTTACTCTCTGACACACGGCGAAAAAAATTGTAACCACTTAAAAGAATTTTTTACTTACTCATCCTTCTATATACCCGGCATTCTATCCTTTTTACATGAGTAAATAGCCAATTTAGTTCCTGAAAGTGTAAATCGATATCAACTTAGTCCCTGAATTTAACGAAATAGCAAAAACGTCCCTGAATTTGTAAAACGTTAATCAACTTGGTCCCTCCGTCAACCCCAGTTAGCTGACGTTGTTAACGGCGCTGATGTGGCACGTTAAGTGCCTTGTTGGCACTGTTGTCACTGGTTAGTGGTGTCCACGTGGTCAGGGACCAATTTGAAACTCTGAACCAGGGACTAAATTGATACTCGCATAGATTCAACTCCCAACGGTCTTCTTCTTCTTCTCCTTCTCCTTCTCCTTCTTTAAATTTCCCCTTTCTCTCTCTCATCTCTCTCTGTCTCTCTCTCTTTGCTTCTCTCTCTCTCTCTCTCTCTCTCCAACCCTAACTTTCATTCTTCCAAAAAAACGTGATGATGATGGGTGGTGGTTCGCCATTTCCGCAGTCAAGACAAGCTAAGAAAGCCATAAGTTCCTCTTGGTCTGGTAGCTCTAGGGTTAATGGAGCAGAAATCAACAACCCATTTGCTTTGGTTTGTAATTATGAGAGGAGATCTGTGTTACGAGTTTCTAGGACTCTTAGGAACCCAGGTAGGGCCTTCTATGGATGTCCTTTGCCAAAGGTACCACTAAATCCCAAATGCCATTCTCTTTACATTTTTTATTTCATTTACAGGGACATTCAACATTTTGCCCCTTACTATGTTTGTCAAATTGCTGTTGCAGGATGAGGGAAATTGTAGCTATTTATTCTGGTTTGATAGTGAAGAAATATTGAAGGCAGAGCTGATGGAGCTAATGGGCAAGGTTGATACTTTGGTGACAGATGTTAGAATGCTAAAATTTGGGGTTGCAGTAATGTATGTATTGCTAAGTTTTTGTTTTGTATTATGGATTGGTAGGCAGAGTGCATAGGTCTTAGTTGGTCCCTGTTTGTTCTGTTATGGTTGTGAAAATATGGTTTAAGTTAATGTAATGTAATGTGCAATCATTCAAGTAAGTAAATGAGAAGTTTCAGTTTCAGTTAACTATATGGATTCTAGACGGGTTATTATAGACGAGTTCCTTCAATTTGTTGTGATGAACTTAAGAGAAAATTGAACTTAAATTAAGCATCAAAGAGGTGTCAAAGCATGTCTTACACAAAAGAAGCACATGTAACTTAATGTGCAATTATAGATGGGTGGTTATAGACGAGTTATTATACATTGGTGGTTATAGACGGGTTATAATAACTGGTGGTTATAGATGGGTTGTTATAGACGGGTTATAACAACTGGTGGTTATAGACGGGTTATAACAACTGGTGGTTATAGATGGGTGGTTATAGAAGGGTTATTATAGACGGGTTATTTATAGATGGGTGGTTATTATTATAACCCATCTATAACCACCCATCTATAAATAACCCGTCTATAATAACCCTTCTATAACCACCCATCTATAACCATCAGTTGTTTTAACCTGTCTATAACCACCCATCTATAACCACAAGTTGTTATAACCCGTCTATAACACCCATGTATAATCACCAGTTATTGTAACCCGTCTATAACCACCAATGTATAATAACTCGTCTATAACCGCCCATCTATAATTGCACATTAAGTTACATGTGCTTCTTTTGTGTAAGACATGCTTTGACACCTTTTTGGTACTTAATTTAAGTTCAATTTGCTCTTAAGTTATATATCCTTAATTTAAGTTCAGTTTTCACTTAAGTTCATCACAACAAATTGAAGGAACTCGTCTATAATAACCCATCTAGAATCCATATAGTTAACTGAAACTGAAACTTCTCATTTAATTACTTGAATGATAGCACATTACATTACATTAACTTAAACTATATTTTCACAACCACAACAGAACAAACAGGGACCAGCTAAGACCTATGCACTCTGCCTACCAATCCATAATACAAAACAAAAACTTAGCAATACACACATTACTGCAACCCCAAATTTTAGCATTCTAACATCTGTCACCAAAGTATCAACCTTGCCCATTAGCTCCATCAGCTCTGCCTTCAATATTTCTTCACTATCATTGACATTAGTTGCACATATTTCAGGAAGCTCATCAACCCAGAATAAATAGCCACAATTTCCCTCATCCTGCAACAGCAATTTGACAAACATAGTAAGGGGCAAAATGTTGAATGTCCCTATAAATGAAATAAAAAATGTAAAGAGAATGACATTTGGGATTTAGTGGTACCTTTGGCAAAGGACATCCATAGAAGGCCCTACCTGGGTTCCTAAGAGTCCTAGAAACTCGTAACACAGCTCTCCTCTCACAATTACAAACCAAAGCAAATGGGTTGTTGATTTCTGCTCCATTAACCCTAGAGCTACCAGACCAAGAGGAACTTGAGGCTTTCTTAGCTTGTCTTGACTGTGGAAATGGCGAACCACCACCCATCATCATCACGTTTTTTGGAAGAATGAAAATTAGGGTTGGAGAGAGAGAGAGAGAGAGAGAGAGAGAGCAGAGAGAGCAGAGAAGGAAGGGGAAATTTAAAGAAGGAGAAGAAGAAGAAGAAGAAGAAGACCGTTGGGAGTTGAATCTATGCGAGTATCAATTTAGTCCCTGGTTCAGAGTTTCAAATTGGTCCCTGACCACGTGGACACCACTAACCAGTGACAACAGTGCCAACAAGACACTTAACGTGCCACATCAACGCCGTTAACGGCGTCAGCTAACTGGGGTTGATGGAGGGACCAAGTTGATTAACGTTTTACAACTTCAGGGACGTTTTTGCTATTTCGTTAAATTTAGGGACTAAGTTGATACCGACTTATATTTTCAGGGACCAAATTGGCTATTTATTCTTTTTACACTTCAATTTTTTTCACTACCTCATTGTTTACACATCCACACATATCACATATGGCAATCAAGTACCAATTTTAGTTATGATTTCTACCCTAGGCAATAGTGATAATTGGTTATTTTATTTTATTATTATTCTATTTTACTTTTCCTCTCTTATTCACTGTACGTGCACACACCCACATAATACTTATTGTATATATATTTTAGATTACCTAATAGTTTGTATTCTAACTAGTTGGCTTTAGGTGTTAAAAAAAAAAAAAGAACTCTTAATACTATATAGTTATTAATACTAACGCACACATGGCCACTGTTACACGTTGCACTACACACAATCACATATCATATATTTTAATAAATAGTTAATTCTAGGTAGAAATTAATTGGATAAATATCATACATTTATATAATTTAGAATAATGTTTTTAGCTTAGATAAAATTTTATTACAACTATGTAAACATCATACACACATGCACTCAAACATGAGCAATTAAATTCAGCAATAATTTATACCAAAGTTTTTATTTTTAATTTATTGTTTGTATCTATTTTTCTCCTAAAATTAGTCTTAAGAAAAATGAGGATTTATACTTCCTCCCACTTAGAGAAATTTCGTCCCCGAATTTTTTTGTGTGCATACTGTTTTGAAACAAATGGGGATATAATTCTTGCATGCGCTTCTCGAGCTCCCAAGTGGCGTCACCTGTATCGACTCCACTCCATAGAACTTTTACTAATGGTATCTCTTTTTCCCATAGCTGTTTAATTCTTCTATCCTCGATTCGAAAGGGTCGTGCCTCAAAAGTAAGGTTCTTACGTATCGGTATTGACTCGGGCTCAATCACATGATTTGGATCGAGAATATATTTTTGGAGTTGGAAAACATGAAAAAATTATGTAGGTTAGAAAGAATGGGTGGTAAAGCGAGTTGATAGGCTACGAGTCCAATCCTCCTAAGGATTTGGAAAGGTCCAATGAAATAAGGAGTTAGTTTCTTTGACTTAAGTGCCCTGCCAACCCCAGTCATAAGAGTGACCTTCAAGAATACAGGTTCACCTTCTTAAAATTTTAAAGGTCTTCGTCTTTTGTCGGCATAACTTTTCTATCTATTTTTTGTACTCTTCAGCTTTTCTCGAATCAACTGTATCTTCTCTGTTGTCTGTTGTACTATTTCTAGTTCCAAAATAGATCTCTCTCCTATCTCGAACCAACATAAAGAGGTTCTACATATTCTTCCATATAATGCTTCATATGAGCTATCCCGATGATGGAATGAAAACTGTTGTTGTATGTGAATTCTTTAAGATGTAGAAATACATCCCAGTTTCCTGATTGTTCTTGGACACAGGCCCTTAACAAATCTTTCAGTGACTGTATCATTCTTTCTAGTTGTCCATCCGTCCGAGGGTGATAGGCTGACCTGAAAGCAAGTCTTGTACTGAGAGCTTGGTGCAGACTTCTCCAAAACGAGAAGTAAAACGTGGTTCTCTATCTGAAATTATCTTGGATGAAATACCATGTAGTCGGACGATTTCCTTGATGTAGATCTGCATTAATTTTTCCAATGAGAATTTGGAGTTCACCGGTAAGAAATGTGCGGATTTTGTTAATTTGTCGATTATTACCCAAATAGCATTATTCCCGTTGGATGTTCTTGGAAGTCCCATTGTGAAGTCCATGGTCACACAATCCCACTTCCACTCGAGCAGTTCTCACGCTTGAAGAGTTCCAGCCGACTTATGATGTTCTATTTTCACTTTCTTGCATGTTAGACAAGCTGCCACGTATCAGGCTATGTCTTTCTTCATTCCAGGCCACCAATACATCTACTTCAGATCTCGATACATCTTAGTAGCTCCGCGATGAATACTCAATTTACTTTTGTGTGCTTCCGTCAAAATTAAGTTATGGATATTGGAATCTTCTGGTACACAAACCCATTCTTTGAACTTCAGCATTCGATTAGGGTTTATTTCAAACTCGAAAGTTTTGCCTTGCACCACTTGTTCCTTGTTGTCTTGGATTAATAGATTGGACTGTTGAGCCTTGAATATTTTCACAGTGAATCCCAAAGAGATTGTCATTGTGCTGACCTAAATGCTGTTGACAGTAAGGGTAATATTCAAGATCATGTCTCGAAATTTCTCTGTCAATTCTTGCTCTCAGAATATCATTGAAGACATATGAAGAGATTTTTGGCTTAAGGCATCTGCTAATACCTTAGCCTTTCCCGGATGGTATTTTAATTAAACTCGTAATCCTTTAAGAACGTCATCCATCTTCTTTGCCGCATGTTGAGCTCTTTCTGATCGAACAAATATTTTAGACTCTTATGGTCTCTGAATAACTCGAACTTTGCTTCGTACAAATAGTGTCTCCAAATCTTGAGTGCAAACACTACGACTGCCAACTTAAGATTGTGTGTTGGATAATTTTCCTCGTGTGGTCTTAGCTGACATGAGGCATAAGCTACTACCTATCTATGTTGCATCAATACGCATCCCCATGTTTTGAACATCACAATATATTTCAAAGAAACTATTAGGATCTGGTAAGATTGGCATAGGAGACTATTGGAAGGCTTGCCCCTTGGGTCCAATACACTTCAATTATTGGAAACTATCTTCGCACTTCTGGGTCTATTCGAAGGCTTGCCCCTTCTGAGTGAGATGAGTCAATGGAAGGGCAATCCGAGATAATCCTTAGATGAACTTTCTGTAATATCCGGCCAGCCCCATAAAAGTTCTAACTTCAGTCACTGTCTTCGGTCTTTCCCATTGAAGCACAATTTCTACCTTGCTTGGGTCCATAGATATTCCTTATTTGGAGACCACATGCCCCAAGAATTTCACTTCTTCGAGCCAAAACTCACATTTCGACAGCTTGGCATACAATTGTTTCTCCTTTAAAACATGCAGTACGATTCTTAAGTGATCTGCATGTTCTTCACGGCTCTGAGAATAAATTAGGATGTCATCTATGAACATGGCCACGAATTTATACAAGAATGGTTGAAAGACTCAATTCATGTAATCCATGAATACTACTGGCGTATTGGTGAGTCCAAAGGGCATAACTCTGTACTCGTAATGCCTATATCGTGCTCGAAACATCGTCATAGGAATATCTTCTATCTTCACTCAAATCTGGTGATAACCCAATCTTAAATCGATCTTTGAGAAAACTGAAGCTACTTTGAGTAGATCCATCAGATCATCAATTTTTGGCAACAGGTACTTGTTCTTTATCATAACTTTGTTTAGTTGTCGGTAGTCAACGCACAATCTGGAACAGTCATCTTTCTTCTTTACTAATAGGAGAGGCGCACCCCACGGAGAAACGTTGGGTCTGATAAACTGCCTGGACAACAATTCTTCCAGTTTTTTCTTTAATTCATCCAACTCAGTTGGGGACATTCGGTAGGGAGCAATAGAAATAAGACCAGTTCCAGGCAATTGATCGATAGTAAATTCGACTTCTCGCTTCGAAGGTGGACCGAGAACATCTTCAGAAAATACCTCGGGATATTCCCTAACCACTGGTAGAGTTAAAATGTTTTGTTCCCCTTCTAATTCTTCAAAGAGAGTAACATATATCCTTGGGGTCCTTCTTTTAAATGAGCCATAAGTTGGTTGGCAGACAAAAATCTAGAATTTTCTGGGGTAGAAGAAATATTGGTATACATGATTGGACGACAACCAATTCATGCCTAAAATGACGTCAAGCTTGGTTAAAGGCAAGCAAATCAGATTCACCAAGAAATATTTGCTTTCTATAACTATGGGACAATTAAGGCAAGCATACGAAGTAATTATGGAATCATGGGTAGGTATAGAGACTACCATATCATAGAGAAGATGAGTATCGGGTAAATTAAGCAATTTAACACAAGTCAGAGAAATAAAGGCATGGGTAACTCCCGAGTCATACAGTATGTTTAATAACCTTCCATCTAAGAGACACTTACCTTGAATCAATCTTTTAAATTGGGCAGCCTCCTCACCACTGAGTGTGTAAACGCGTTCGTTCGCCTTAGGTCGTTGGTTAGTAACGGTTGAAGTTGGTGGTGCTTTCCTCTCTTGTCTGCAATCACGAGAATAATGTTCGGGCTTGACGCAACTGTAGCAAATAGGTCCTCTTTCTGGGTACAACCTCGTCTCATGACTCTTCGACACTTGAAACATCGCATTCCTCGTGTAGTAAGTTGTTCTTGTGGTCGCTTTTGAAAAGGCTTCTAATAGGGTTTACCTCAGGAAAATTTTCCTTTCTTCTTGAACTGAGAGGGTCCTGAATTTTTTGGTCTTCCGACACATAGTTGATCGTAGCTTTCGATTATCCATCACTTATTCACAAGTAAAAGAAAATATCGAATCTCGTGGGGACCAACATCTCTTTTTATTCCCCCGGTCTTAAGCCCGACTCGAACTTAACACACTTCCATCTTTCATCTGGATGATGCTGGTAGTACATCGAGAACTTTGACAACTCCTCAAATTTAGCCGCGTATTGTCCGACCAACATATTACTTGTTGAAGTTGGAGGAATTCCAATTATTTCGCGGGCTTCAGATCCTCTGGAAAATATTTTTCCAGAAAACGAGTCTGAAACACATCCCAAATAATTTCAACATCTTCGACTTCTAGAAGTCTTCGAGCTCCACTCCACCAATATTTCGCTTTTCCTATGGGCATAAAGGTGGCATAAGTCACCTTCTGTTGATCGGGCAGTTCATTGCTCTACAGATCTTTTCTATTTCTTGTATCCATAACTCAATTGTCGTAGGATCATATTCTCCTTTGAATTGTGGCGGCTTATTTTTCCAGAACTCTGAGAGTCCCTTGAACTCATATACACCCTCGTTGCGGTTTGGTTGATTGCTCTGAATCTGCTGCGACACTTTCGTGGTTACTTGAGCCATTACTCGAATAGCTTCAAGAGTTTCAGCCATGTCTTGCCCGTTAGCCATTGATTCATGTACATATAGAGCAACAATATTGAGTTGGCTAGCCTCAACACTATATAACCTACGCCATACAGACCAACAGTGAGTTGAGGCAAGTAATATAGCATAATCTCTTAACAAGCAAAAGAATTAAGCATACACATGATCAAGCCATAACCTTGGCCCAATCGGAAAGTCTGAGCTTTGATACCAAACAAGTGTGACACCCTGGCACGTTTAAACTTATTTTTATATTGTTTAAATTCCTTAATTAATTTACGGTACTTTTAAATTATACGGTAAGCATCCAAAAACAATAATAAGCATAAGACAAGATGAAATACTAGTAATCATTTAAAATCAAGGTCTAGTACAAATATTTATGAAAAAGGTAGGGTATAGTTATAAGTACAATATACATCTTAAAAGAGAGGGTGTCACATCAACACTATACTAGTTAGCCCAAAAGATCGAATGAAATACGCTTATCAAACTATCCTCAAAAGATATAGCAGGAGAAACCTTATATATAAAGGTCTCCTTCTCAAAAAGATGAGTGACCACCATCTAATATGGTAGTTCAGTTCTCATAGACAGCTACAACAAGCTAAACTGACCCTCCCATGATCGATCTTATACCATCCGTCAAGGTTATCTTGAATCGACACTCGATCGTCTCAGTAGTCATCTTAATCTATATACAAGAATCATTTTTATAAAAGAAAATAGAGATGGGTAAGACATGTGTCACCCAAGATAAAAGTTGCTTAGAAATAGATAGAAAGTAAAATAACTACAAAATATCAAAACAGTAAAATAAAGGCATAACAATAATATAGTAACATAATTATTAATCAAATCAATTAAAATATTCAAACCAATGAGGGATGTGAATGCATGCACATGCAATGCATGAGTGCCCAATCTGATCCATCTCCATGGAGATTCATCATATGAGGAGCACGCCCGGGAGTACATGTCCAGCCAAGGTTCTATCAAAAATTCATATGTGCGTTAACAACGTTTCTGGACACTCTCAACCAACTTGATAACGGTTAGTGGCTCATCAGGATAGTCTCATGGGTAGAGCATAACGCACAGTACAAGGGAGCTACCTCTTGGCTATTGCCGAATTTGTGCACGAGACTGCATCCCCAAGGGCGTTCCTTTTTCACCCTCCACTCTCCCGTTTCACACGCACCCAGTGTAGCTCACTTATAGCATCAACAAGATGCTAGCAATTCATCTTTTCATCATATCGAAATGTATGTATGATATGCTAAACAAGCATACAATTCATTTAATCGATGTCATAACAATAATCATATCCTAACCAAAACATTAAAATGTGCTTGAATCAATCAAAAATAATAACTTCATCCTTTCCTTTTCAGGACTAGACACTTAAAATTATCTACAAGGAATTACAAATTGTAATATTTACTGAAAGTGAAATGTTTCTTACATATGACGCATATGATAGGTTTTCCATGCAATCACCAAGATATTATTACTACGATTTATCAAGATATTATTTTCAAAGTGATTTAGTAAAAATGAAATTCATTTTTAAAAAAACCAAGATCATGCAACTAATAGATAATTTATTAGATAACATATCATAGAAATCTACTCAAAACATAAATTAATTAAACTATTAACTAGAAATCTACCATATAGTCCTACCTTTCTTTTAATTAACTAAAATCCTAATACCATTTTATTTAGTCCCAACTGTGAGTATAGACAGGTTGATTAAACAAAATAGCTCTATGAAATATTTATCAAACTTAATTATTTTATTAAGTACCAACTTCAGACCATAATGACTATAGTTCCTAAGATAACTTCCAAAATAGTTTCATATATATCTTAACCGTTTCTTGCTTGATTAATGATAAGAAAAATTGATTGAGAAATATTTAGTAAAATCTTAAAAGCAAATATTAAGTCCTACCAATACTTCATCATCATTGCTTCTTACTTTACAACTATATCAACCAAGAGGAATCATTTCTCCTCTTCTCACGACACCCATCCAGAGAGAGATCATCCATTCTTCCTTTTACTTTCATCATCATGCTTGTATAAGTTATACATGGTTAATCCATACCGAAAACAACAAACACACAAATATAAATTTCAAGGCTTAAACCACCTTCCATACAACAAAGGCATCATCTTGAACATCTTTCGAGTATGCAAGCATGAATTTAAGACAAATTATTCCTTATAAAAACATAACCATAACGTCAAGAAAAGGAAGGGGAAGGGGTGATATTACAGTCCATAAACAATCCAGAAAAATTAATTAATACAACTCAATGATCAAATGAAGACAATCAACAAAGAAACGAGAAGAAACAAGAGGAAGAAGGAGAAGTTAAGGTCACAGTTTCCTTGAGGTTTTTGGGGTAGGGAGTCCCAAAACCCCAAGCCTTCATGATCATCATAGACATGCAGTCCATTTCCAAGCACTAAGTGTGGAGATAGGCTTCCCCCTACCTCAAATGAAGTCATGGTTCTTTAGAAGAGAGCCAGATCCGAAAATTGTTCCACCTTCTTGAGCGCTTTCTTCGTCTCAAAAATGAAACACAGAGAAAAATGTTGTGACCCTATGGTATAATGAAGATTGATGAAACCTGAAAAGAGAGGAACCAGAAACAAACAACAACAGTGTATCCAAGAAAAGCAATTCTAATAAAAGTAAAATAGACTTAATAAAAGAGATAAAGGAAGAGATAACACCAAGAAATTGTTAACGAGGTTCGGAGTAAATTTCTCCTACATCCTTGGTACTAAATCCGACTGAGAATATCACTATGAGAGTCAGAGTTTACAGGTTTTTACATCAACACAGAACTCGACCTGTGGCCTCCAAGTTACCCAGCTGAATGTGCTCTCAGTATACACTCTTTCAGTACAAATAGCCTCTCTTTTTTTCACTCTGTAATTCTGCTAGAATATGATCATGCAAAAGTGCCTACTACCCTGTTAGCTAAGGCTTTATATGCATATCCATTACACAAAGGCCCTTCCTGTAACAGAAAGTAGTTACAAAGGTGTTAACAACCCCCCTAACTAATAACTAACTTATACAGTACAACAAAATAACTAACTAAGGAATGAACTATTCTCACAGATAGCAAAACTAAATATTGCGGGCCAGAGAGCTGATAAAGGGCCCAAACCCAATTGTATCATAATGCAACAATTCTCCACCTTGATACAAAAGTATTTGGCTGCAATGATCTTCTCAAGTATAGATCCATTGTCCAGATCATCTTCAATCAACATTGATCTTCAGCAAATCCAAGCAGTATTTGAATTTGCTAAGAGGTACAAGCTTGGTGATCATAACTGCAGGATTGTCACTAGTGTGCACTTTCACAACCTGCACTTCACCCTTTTCAACAATGTCTCTGATGAAATGTAACCTGATATCAATATGTTTCTCCTCTCGTGATACATCTAATTTTTGCACAAGTGAATTGCACTTTGACTATCACAGAAAACACAAACTGAATTCTGATTCAAACCCAATTCTGAGGCCAAACCTCGAATCCATAAAGCTTTCCTTTACTGCTTCTGCTAAGGCTACATACTCAGCCTCTGTGGTTGAGAGAGCTACAACGTGTTGTAGGGATGCTTTCCAACTAACAGTGTTGCCAAACATGGTGAACACATAACAAATGAGAGATCTTCTCTTGCCCAGGTCTCCTATATAATCTGAATCCACAAAACCTTGAACCTGCTGAGATGATTCACTGCCTTTGCAGTATAACAAGCCTGTTTCTTGATTACCTTTTAGATATCTCATCACCCACTTGATAGCTTGTCAATGTTCCTTACCCAGATTTCTCATGAACCTGCTAGTAACACTCACAACATGAGAAATGGTAGGTCTAGTGCATACCATTGCATACATTATGCTTCCAATGGCATTGGCATAAGGAACTTTCATAATAAATTCCTTGTCTTCCTTAGTCTCGGGTGACTGAGTAGATGAATGCCTAAAGTGTACAGCCAAAGGAACACTTGTAGGCTTTGCATCACTCATGTTGAACCTTTTCACGACTTTACCTAGGTAGCTTTTCTGAGAAATGATCAATTTGCCTTTGTCCCTGCATCTAATTATTTCCATTCTCAGAATTTTCTTAGTTGCCCCCAAACCCTTCATATCAAATTCCTTCTTCAATTGCTGCTTTTGAAGTTCAATTTGCAACATATCCTTACATGCTAGTAACATATCACAACATATAATAGGAGATATATATAGACATTATTTGATAGCTGTTTATAGTATACATAACAGTCAAATTACTCCTAATATAGTTATGTTTAAGCGTGAAGCAATCAAACCTCAAATCTAGGTGATTGTTTGAGACCATAGAGGGATTTGTTCAAGTGACAGACCCAATCTTCTTTACCTTGTACTTCGAAACCACTTCGTTACTGCATCAGAAAATTCTCCTTTAGTTCTCCATGTAGAAATGCAGTCTTAACATCCATTTGTTCTAATTCTATATCATAGTGAGCCACCATAAATAGAATTATTCGAACAGAAAAGTGCTTGACTATAGGAGAAAAGATTTCATTATAGTCCACTCCTTCCTTTTCTGTGAACCCCTTTACAACAAGCCTTGCTTTGAACCTTGGAACCTCAACTCCTAGAATTCCATCCTTTTTCTTGAAAATCCATTTACTTCCCACTTTCTTTGTCCCTTTTGGCTAAGGAACCAGCTTCCAGGTATTGTTCTTGTCCAAAGAATTTAACCCTTTAATCATTGCCAATATCCACTTCTTGGTTCATCATTGCTAACATCATCAGCAACCTGTAAAGCATAGCTGATCATGTCTGCATAACCGTATCTCTGTGGTGCCTTGATGTTTTGTAACATCCCTGTTTTCAGTAACCCTAATTAAGATGGATAATCTTGATCGGGTCTTCGCTTAGGTGTATGATGGGTTGTGTGTTGGTTATAAGTCTAGTTGAATGTTTAGAACTAGGCATGAATCAAGTTGGGAGTGCTTAAGGCGTAACACGAGAAGCGGGGGAGGTCAGAAGGCTGGAAGTCCCTTCCCAGCTGAGCAGAACGCTTAAGCGTGGGAGGACTCCACGCTCAAGCGTTCTGAGTGCTTTGCCTGCTATTCTGAGTTTTGACGCGTGTGGGACACGTGGCAGGCCCTGAAGAAGGCGGTTTGGACGAGGTTCCACACTCAAGCGTGGAGAGAGCCAACGCTAGAGCGTGGGAACGCTCAATCGTTGGGAAAGTGCACGTTTTAGCGTGCTGAGTAAGTGAGTTAAATGTCTATGTTTCATTTCATTTTCATTTCACATGAAACATTGCTAAAGTTCTCTTCTTCTTTGACTTGGGAGAGTCCAGAGAGCTATTTTGAGTGATTTCAAGCCGATCGTTCGTCGAAACCCTATTCCGATTGCATTTCTGTGCTCCTAACTTCAAATTCGCCTAGGATGTGGCTTTAGTTTCGAGCTTCTTTGAGGTAAGCCTAGGTGCCGACATCGTCGACCCTAAGTACTTTTTGGTATTTCTCTTGGTTTCTAGTCTTTTCTTACTTCTACTCCAACCTAATGATGTTCTATTAACACAGTAGAGTTTTACGGGTGTTATTACCGGAGTGTTCGTTCGAGGAGCCGTGCGAGGACCCTACTTGAGGTAGCAGTTGCGAGGAACAGCCCCTGTTTGGGTAAGTTCCCTCTTATTTTCATGGCTTGATCCTTGGTTTTTCGTTGATTCGTTGTTGTACGATCGTTTGTTGTTGAATCTATCACCGTTTCTGAGTTTCTGGTTGTTTCTGGACCTCGTGCATGTAATCGGGGCGATGGTTGGCCCAATGTGCATGCCGGGGGTGCCTTTGGCAGTGTTGGTGTAACACCCCGATTTTTCGAGTTTTCCTAATTAATCAGCATTTCTGAACTTATATTTTATTCGAGGCCTTAGAAATGGCAATAAAATATTCTGACCAGATAGGAATGTCCTACACAACCATAGGAAGCCATGGATAAGTTTCGGGCGAAAGCTCAAACGGAGCCCGGTCTGCGTTTTTCACGGATAGTGGTCTTTTTCTACTATCAAGACCTAATTTTGACTCGTGAATGAAACAGTTAGGTTTTATATTTTATTTCCAACGATATTGGTTATTTTGAAAATATTCAAAATAAATAAGTTGTCATACGACTTTCTTGGGCGAAAACCTAAACCGGGTGAAGAACGGAGCTGAATACGAGATTTCAGTGACCCGCTACGGATAAGGTTGAAGTCACATGGTGTTCTATGACTCATCAGTGACTCATCAGTGTAATGATTACGTTTAGAAAATATCTGGACGTGAAATGACTAAAATGCCCTTGACCCTTTTCATAATTACCAAATTACCCTTTTGGTTATTTACAAGTTTGCCATGACATCAATATATATATTTCTCTCTTTCTCTCTCTTGGCCATTTCGGCCATTACTCTTTCTCTCTCTTCTCTCTCTTGTTCTTCATCTTCTCTCACTTGTTCTTCATGAGTTCTTGAGTGTTCATCAAAAGTTCTTCATAAAAACCCTAGTTTGATCTTCAAAAGTTGAAGTTTTTGAGTGAAAACTTGTTTCTTCTTCACTAATCTTTGATCCTAGGAGGTATGATCCTCATCTTAACTCTCTCAATCTCTCTATTTCATCTCTTGAATCACTTGATTCATGAAGATCCAAGTTTAGATCTAGAACTTTGAAAATCCATAGAAAATTATAGAAAAATCCTATGATCATGAAACCAATTTCTATGAACCCATTATGATGTGTACTTTGAGTGTCTAGAAGCATGAACCCAAAATTCTCCCTATTCTTCCATGAGAGGGCTGAATCCTATTAATGGTGCAAGGATGGGTTTTGTTGCAATTTTTGGCTATATAGCACTTGTTCTAGCTTACTTGATGTCTTCGAACACTAAACCCAAGAGCAAAACATCAACCAAAGCTCCTAACCTATTTCTCCTCTTTATGGACGAAACATATAGGGTGTAGAACCATGAGTTTTGTCTCAAATTTTTGGGTCATAGGACTTGATTTAGTGTTAATCATGCTTAAGGACCAACCATCCAAAAGTTTAGAACCAAATGAGATCCCTAGCCTTTTTATCCTTTCATGGCCGAGCCCTATACCTTCTTGGGGAAGAAAACTTATGTTTTGGTGTTGTAGATTGATGTTGCTTTGTTGTTTGAATTGAATTGTGTTTGATTGTTTTAGGCGACGCGAACAGTGCCGGAGCCGAGAACCGATCGAGTTTGCATTGAACTTCCTTTGTGAGGCAAAGGGAGGTATTTCATTTTGAGTTTGGTAGCCTCATGGAATAGGATTGATTTGGTGTGTTATGATTGAATTAAGACTTGATGTATATGTATACTTATGTCCTGGATTGATTGGATGTTAAGTGTTGTGCATAGTTGGTTATTTGATATAACTGTGGCACGGATGCCTTGGATGATATCTTATTGTGATATTGAACTGTTGATATATATATATATCTATACATATATTTATATCCTGGATGAGCATAGGACTGGCTATGTCTCGATAATTGTTAAAAGACTCGGAATCGAAAGCAAAGTTTTGAAAACCGTGTTTTGGAAATCAAAAAGTGGTTTTTGGAAAACGTGTTTCTTTTCAAGAAAAGTTAAGTTCCCTTTGAAAAGTATGTTCTTTTGAAAAGTAAAAAGTGGTTTTGTGAAAAGTCGTGCAAATGTGTTTGATTCTGTAAAGTGTTTAAAAAAGGCATGAAACCTTAGAAAACGGTTTTGTTTTCAAGAAAGGTGTTTTTTCCGGAAAATATTCCTTTTAATCAAGAAATATTTTATTTCAAGAAAAAAGGAGTGTATTTTGTTTTCCAAAGTTGTTTTGAGAAAGTTTGACAGAAAAGGAAAATGATGAACCTTTGAGATGAACCCAAACCTAGTGGCCGAGACGTCGGGGCTTGTGTTTTGTAGATTGAGCACTCGGACTTTGTGTCCTGTGTTTTTTATTTGAGTGGGCTTAATGCCTTTTTGAAACGAGTCGTGGACTTTATGTCTCGACATTTGAAAGAATGAACGCAAAGAAAACAGAAAACTTTCTATGTACATGCATGAACCGGCAGACGTGCCATTTGAAACCGAGCTACAACTCTCGTAGTTGAGAATGGAACCGGTTAAGACCACTAGGTCTGTAAGGGCATTCTGTGTGTCTAGACTCCACAAGTGGCCGGTGGCCTCGCGACCCCGTGCCGTGGTGGGTCGACTACCCAGCACGAATGAACTCGATCAGGGACTGGACTATTCAGGATATGGTTATGACGTGGTACCCTGGAACAATTGGAGTTCGGACCTAAATAGAGAGGCCGACTCATGAGGACAATTGTGTTACGGGTGTTACTACGGCCTATCGCTCGATGATGGGAAGTTAGAATCTCCGGAGTACATGAATTAGAAAGATGATATTGACGTCTCATGCATTATTATAACTCACGATAGTGTTTGAGATGTTATATGGTTTTATATAGATGTTTATACTGCTGTTTGTCGCCTGTGCGGCTATCGTGATAAACTTTATATGAGTATCTCACCTTTGCCTGTACATGTTGGACACCTTGTTGTGTTTTTGGAACACGTGTACAGATTTTGATCATAGGTCCCCGCTGACACGTGATGACTCGGATGACGGAGCGTTCTAATGAAGTTGATGTTGGGTTGTATCCCAATGGCTACTTTTAGCCGACCAGCTTAGGAGTCTTTTATCTTGAGCAGTCTTATATTATATTACTGCACATATGTTGAAATTATTTCTAAGTCTGTAATATGCTATATATTAGACCAGGTCTTATATTATGATTATGTTTTATGAACAGTGAATATCAACGTGTAATATGAAGTTTATTCCTTCATCTTGAGTTTGTATTGCCTATGCATGCAGGAAATTTTTAGAACCACGTTTTCGAACGTAGCTATGTAATTATATTATTTTCCGAAAGCAACCAGCTTTTTATTTTCTTGATTTATTTCCGCATTAGAGTCCGAGTATGTATCACCCGCGAGGGGGGTGTTACATTAGTGGTATTAGAGCTGGTCGAGTCTTTCGGGAATCCTTGGGAAGTGAGTCTGTTATGTTTATGTTGTGTGATCTCTGTGAACCTTGTTTGAATTGTTTCTCTATTGAAGCAATGTTTGTTGACACACTAGTTTTGATTTATGTTTCCTTATTAAGGCATGTCTGATTTGCCTTGTAGGGAAACATGAATCTTAGAGGTGGTCGTGGTGGAGGTCGCGGCACTGCTGACAACAATGCTGATGACAACAACCTTAATCGGGCTATCCAGGCCATGGCTGATATGGTGGCTGCTGTTGCTCAACAGACAACTAGGATGGCTCAACAGAACCAACAGAATCAACAAAGAGCTGATCTTGCTGCTGATGCTAGAGGGTTAGTCGATTTTTGGCGTCATGATCCTCCGCAGTTTCATAGGGACTTTGACCCGGGAAAGGCTGACTTGTGGTTGCAAGAGATAGAGAAGATTTTTGCTGTTCTGCACTGTCCCGAAGGAGTGAAGGTGGAATACGCCACGCTCCTGCTTCTGGGAGATGCAGAGTATTGGTGGGGAGGAACCAGAAAATTGTTGGAAGCCAACAACCAAGATATCACTTGGGGAGTATTTCGCACCAAGTTTCTGGACAAGTACTTTCCCCAAAGTTCCAGAACCGAGAAGGAGCAAGAATTTCTGAAGCTGCAGCAGGGAGACATGACTGTAGGGGAATATGCGACGAAGTTTGAATCACTCGCCAAATATTTCCGCTTTTTCCAAGCTCAACCTGACGAGGACTGGAAATGCGAGAGATTCGAAGGCGGTCTGCGCTTCGACATCAAGGAATCAGTGTTACCCCTGGAGATCTGTACTTTTCAAGCCTTGGTAGAGAAGTGCAGAAAGGTAGAAAAGATGAGAAGCGGAAGGGAGAACAAGAGTACTGCGGGAGGATTGTCTACGTCCAGGAACCCAAACCAATACCAGCACCAGAAAGGGAAGCAGTCCCAGAAGAAGCCGTATTCCCGACCTCAAGGGAGCAGTCAGAAACAACAATCGTATTGTCCTGTCGCTTCTATTTACGGCGGTGGGAGTGGAAACAACCAGAATCAAGGCCAAATCCAGAGGTGTTTCAATTGTGGGAAACACGGGCATCAAGCTGACACCTGCAATCTGAAAGGAGTTCTATGTTTCCAATGTGAGAAGATAGGACATTTCGCGAGGGAGTGCCCTACACCAAAACCCGAGCCGACTGTCAACAATGTTCAAACTGCTAGACCCACAGTGAGGGGAAGGGTTTATACCATGTGTGGCGCTGATGCCTCCAAATCTGATGATCTCATACAAGCTAGTTGCACCATAGCTAGTAATCTCCAAACTGTACTATTTGATTCGGGTGCGACACATTCGTTTAACTCTTTGGACTGTGTGAGGCATTTGGACTTGCCTATTTCTTCGTTGTCTTTTGATCTGATTATCACTACTCCAACTGCCAAACCTGTTACTGTCAATACAGTATGTTTGAATTGTCCTGTTACTGTTCATGGTAGGAACTTTCTGGTGGACTTAATATGTTTGCCTTTGACACAATTGGATGTGATTCTAGGCATGGATTGGTTATCTTCCAACCATATCCTTTTAGACTGTGCACATAGAACCTTAGTTTTTCCTGACCCTGAGGTTTCTGGATTTTTAACTGCCAACCAAGTAAGAGATTCTTTGAAAGAAGGAGCTCAGGGATACATGCTTCTATCCTGTTTAGAAATCGAGAGGGACATTGTCTTGAGCGATGTGCCGGTTGTGATAGATTTTCCGGAAGTTTTTCCTGAGGAAGTTCCAGGTTTGCCACCTATGAGAGAGATCGAGTTTTCGATTGATCTAGTTCTAGGATCTGGTCCAATCTCTATTTATAGGATGTCACCTACGGAGTTAGCCGAGTTGAAGACTGATAAGACTTTTCAGTGAATAAGCCTTATAGTAGTCCTAATACAGTGTATCAGGGTCGTATCCACGGGGATTTGATAATATTAACAAGCCATTCAACTATTCTTATACTAAGGTGAATTGTAAAGAGAATTTTGATGTGGTTTTAAACTTGTAACATGAACAAAGATTAAAAGGTTGTTATTCAAATTCTTAAAGGCATTGGGATTGAATTTCATCCACTCCGTTTATCGGTATCTAGTTGATTCATCGCATTTCCATATCAAATCTAGTATTGATTTATCTTACCAAATCCTTCAACTATACTAATTCCTTAGTTAAAGTTGAATTGATCATTTGAATTAAATACATGATGATTCCTCAATCAAGTGATTTAATCAAAAGCATTAAGTTCAGGTAAACAAGATTGTAACATTAATCCTATTTCTAGTGACTTAATATTACAGTTGATTCTAACAAGTTCAGAGGTAAAACCAGTTTTCCAACCTAGTCAAACATCCAAGATCATGAAATGGTTTATCAAGCCAAACCAAGCATTAAACATATATTAGAAGTAATAAACCAATACAGAGATTAATATGAAAACACTAGAATCTCTTATAGATACATAAATAAGAGTTGATTACATTCAATCCCAATAAGAGAAGAGTTAGCAGTCCATTTCCATGGAAGCTTTTAACAAAAAGGTGAAAGAATGAATCTCCTCAATGGTTGAACAGGTGAAACAGCTTCTGTCTTCGTTCCTTAATCAGAGAGAAGAGAGTGTAGAGTGTAGAGAGAGAGCCCCTTTCTTTCTTTTTATATCACCCAGAATCCAGAACAGGGCAACCAGTAAATGATTAATTCGCTTAGCCCATACAAATTCGCTGAACGAATGAAGAATTCTTCAGGTGGAAGAAAGGTATTCGCTTAGCGCAGATGATCGCGCTAAGCGAATTTGATTTTCCAAACTTACCTGCTGCTGTGACAAATTCGCTTAGCGAATTCAGTTTCGCTTAAGCGAATCTTCAACACCCGTCTGTGATCATCTGTCTGCTCACCTGGGACAAATTCACTTAGCGAATTTAGTCTCGCTAAGCGAATCTTTAACCCGCGTGTCTGATCACCCATCTATGATCATCTGTCTGATCACCTGGGACATGTTGTTCGCTAAGCGAAATTTCTCCAGCTTGGACTCTGTAAGGCTTTTCAAAATCTTCTACTCTTTCATTTCTTCACCTGTATACATAAAACAGGGATTAAAGATATAATCTTCTAAATAACTTCACAATATGTTTTCTATTGATCAAACTATTTACACATTAATCTTTTAGGGGTCAAGTGACTAAATTTTACCCATTTAAGTTCACTAAGTACCTTAAATTTCTAAAGTTATTAGCTAAATGTGGAACTTATCAAACTCCCCCCAACTTAGAACTTTGTTTGTCCTCAAACAAAAGTCCTAATCTTCCAAAAAGAATCAAACATGACCAGCTCAAATTCACCAAATGAGCATGGTTTATGAACAATCAAATTTTTTTTTTTAAAGAGAATGAGGGGGTGAATCTATGATTTTTCACTATTTCTCATCACACTCACACTCAACTTACATTTCACTTTACCAAACAGTAACTTTCTTTCCCCAATCTAGATACAACCATGACCATGAATGCTCTCTTATCCGATTAGGCATGGGCAAGATTCTTTGTTTTTCTGCTTCTTTTTAACTTCTAGTTTATATTCAAGGAAGAAAAACTTTTCTTTTAAGGCTCAAATGGGGTAAGCAAAGGATATTTCTATTGGTTGGCTCTTTAGCTAACTGATTTTTACTGAAGAAGGAACATGCCTTGATCCTTTCCATGTATCCCTTATGTAGTGACAAAAGGAGACTCAAACAAAACCGATAGTGTAACACAGTGATGGCTCTTAATTCAACTGTTTAGGATGCACTCATCTCTCAGAGGCTTAGGTTTTATGTATTCCTTGATTTCAAACAACTTCATGCTGTTTATCATTAATCCTCCACTTGGATCATGCAAAAGGTACATCTTTATGCACCGAGTACAACCATTATTTCTATGACTTTGAATCCAACATGCCAATTTTCTTTAAAAACCCAAGCATGCAATTAATTTGATTTTTCAAAAACCATGCCATTTCCAAATCAGTTTTTTTTTTTTTTTTTTTTTTTTTACGAAACCCAGTTAATAGTCCTACTAAAATGCTGAAAGTAAAGGAAGTAAACTAAAACAAATAGATTACTAAAAATAAAGAAAGCGATAAAGTCACAGTGATGGTGCTCAATCATCATCTCCTCCCAAGATTTGGTCCATTAGATCATGAGCAGCCTGAACTCCACCATCATCATCTCCATCATTATCTCCAGCCTCTCCAGCTTCAGCAGCTTGTCCCGATCCCTCTCCCTGATGATCTCCTCCAGGTTCTTCATAACCCATCCCCTCTGAAAAATTGGGGCTGTCCCCAGGCCATGAAACATAAGTAGCAAAAGTCGCTGGGGTGGGCCAAGGGAAGGGATTGGTGTCTCCTTGCTGTTGATGAAGGCTGAATCTGTAGAAAGATTCATTCAGAGAAGTGCACGCTCGATGATTAGTAGCTTGTTGCTGCTTAATGTGCATGAGATGGGCAGTCAGGCGTGTCTCCATAGGGGGACACAGTTGGTGGCTGAACTCTTGGTGGAGGTGCTGGTCCTTGAACTCCCTCTTGAGGATTCTCACAATTTTTCTGAATGAACTTTGCATTCATGGAGGGTTTCAGCTTCGCTTGGGGATGATTTGGAATGACCACACCATGGTGCTTGCATAGGGCTGTAATCAATGCAGGGAAGCCGAGAGGTTTTGAAGCAGCAGCCCTTTGAGAGGGAGTAGAGAGAACAAAGCGATGCAACTCATCAGAGATGATGGTCGCAATGTCCACAGTACATTTTTGCATAATGCAATATATCAAGTAAGCCTTAGACATGGGTATATCCGAGGTGTGACTAGTGGGGATGATGTTGGACAGGATGAAGAGGGTCCAGATCTGCGTAATTGTTTTCATACTTGGCCTTAGGATCCTCATTGCCTTGCCTTGATGATTCGTTTGATACGTATGCCCGGGCAAGCAAAGGGTCTGAGCCACCTAGTTATCCCTGAAATCTCCTCTTTTCTTCATCCGGTGGTAGGTGTCCAATACATCCTCAGCTAGTGTCAGTGGGTTCCCCAGAAATTCATTGATCGCATGTCTGTCATAGGGGACCCTGTGTCCCCGAACCCATGAAATTTTTGATGCGGACGCTTGTTGGATTGGCCAAGCGTTGGCATAGAATTCTTTAACAATCTCTTCATTGACCCTTTCCATGGGCTTGGCCAATTTCTCCCATTTCCTTCTTCGAATTTCTCCTTGGAACTCTTCATACTCTCCCAACTCTAGCTCAACTTTTCTTTCGCACATTAAAGCACGAGTTTCTAGCTCTACAAAGCATTGCTGCTTTGAGCGGGTTTGGAATCGTCTTCTATCCAGAGGTTCCGAAGGTGTCGGTGGAGTTTGATCTTCATGTTCCTCTTCCGGCTGCTCCATTTGTGGTTCTTGGGCTGCTTGATTAGAAGCTTGACCCTTGCGCTTTTTGTTTGCGGGTATGTTGTGGGTTCCTCTTTTTGGTGCCATCCTACAAAACAAAACATAAGGGACCAAGTGGAAGAATGTGAGCAACCATATACAAGGATGTAAGAAAGATTGATCATGGTTATTATAATTCACAAAAAAAATTAACCAAATGTGATCATATGAATTACAAAGCAGCACATGAAGGATAAATAGACCATATAACATCAGGGTTCATGCAGCAATGTAGGGAAAACCAGAGTCAGGGGCAATGCAAACCAGAATAAAAAATCAAGAGGTGTTGCTGCCTCAAATTCGCTTAGCGAAGAGTTTCTCGCTTAGCGAATTTGGGCGTTAAAACACAGGGGTTCTTTCTGCCACAAATGCACTTAGCGAAGAATTATTCGCTTAGCGAATTTGGGGGTTCATATTGCAGTGCTTCTGGTTCAATTTCTTGCTCTGTTCTCCCCCTTTCCAAATCAAAACAGCACAACGGTAATCAAGGTTCAATATTTACATAACTAAAAACCCCTTTTCACCAAAAGAACAGACAGAACTTTGGAAATCCTTTATTGCTAAGCCCTAATTTATACTCCCTAATGCTATTCTCAAAATCCATTATCAATCATAGTGGAAAGCATAAAGTTAAACTCAGAACATTCAAAATAGTAAGAAATCCCTTTTAACCATTGCAGTAGAAATTAGGAAAACTTACTTGGCAAAGGAAGTGCACAAGGATACTTGAGTGGATGCTTGTGGGGGGAAAGTGAGAGTATGGGGAAAATTTAAACCTTAGGCACAATGAGGCAGGGATGTGGGGGAAGAGAGAATAGGAAATAGGGCAAAAAACTGTAAGGGCACTTATGAGTTTTCAAAAGATAAGTGAACAGATAAGACTCCTAACTCACGCACAATTCGCTTAGCTCAATAAAATTCGCTTAGCGAATTTGCTCCAGAGCTGCTGGGGAATGTTTTTGCTTATTTCGCTTAGCGTGAAACATTTAGCTAAGCGAAAAAGGCACAGTGGCTGACCTTGCTTGCCTCTCAAATATGGGCTTAGCGAAACTTGTTACGCTAAGCGAATTATGCAGAGAATCATTTTCCATTATTTCTGTCTGCATATTTAGCTAAGCCAATTATTTTAGGCTAAGCGAAATTGGTCCAGAATGGCTCAACAGAAATTGTCCATAATTCGCTTAGCGAAATAAATTACGCTAAGCGAATTTGGGTCAGTAGCTCCCCATTTCCAAGGTCTGCGCTAAGCTCAATTTCATGAGCTAAGCCCCATGTTAATATACCTATCTTCCAATTATTCATGAAGAGCATCATATTAATCCTGCACAACAACTTAGCTAGACATATTATAAATCATAAAAACGCTACACTACACACAATAGAACTTAAATCAAAGTAAACAATAAAGCAAAAGGTAGAAAGCTGGGTTGCCTACCAGTAAGCGTTTCTTTAATGTCACTAGCTTGACGGATGGCTTGACCTCAAGGGTCACTGAGATGGATCACTGTGGTGGGTCTTTCCACGTCACCACCCAAGTAAGTTTTCAATCTTTGACCATTCACGATCCAAGTCCTTTTTGAGGAAGGGTCCTCAATTTCAATTGCTCCATATGGTCTTACTTCCTTGATTGTGAAGGGACCAGACCACTTTGACTTCAATTTTCCAGGGAAAAGTCTCAACCTGGAATTAAATAGTAGAGCTTGCGATCCCAGCCTAAAATCCTTCTTAACCAGCTTCTTGTCATGATATCTTTTAACCTTTTCTTTATATAACTTTGAAGACTCATAGGCTTGACATCTAAGTTCTTCAACTTCATGTACCTGCAACTTTCTTTTCTCACCTGATTGGAGAACCTTTGCAACAGTTCTCTCTCTATTGTAGTGCCCTCCATAAGGTGAATTATGGCGATGCCACAGGATGTTGGCAGCCTCCTCTTTTGTTACACATCTCCTCAAAAGATTGTCTGCTCCAATCTTAAAAAGATGAGGATCATCCCACACATAATGATTTGCATCCCTGAGAAAATTTTTCTTCTGATGCCAATTATAGTCTTCAGGAATGACACATGCAACTTTATAATTAGCCATATCTGCAAACCAGGGTCTTTCCTGCACAACTAGCAATTTCTCATCAGGGAATTTATCAGATATATCAATTTCGTTTGTGGTCACCTCTTCATTTACCAGTCTGGATAAATGGTTAGCTACCAAATTTTCCCGACCAGCATTATCTTTTATTTCTAAATCAAATTCTTGCAATAATAAAATCCATCTAATCAACCTAGGCTTAGAATCTGATTTATTTAACAAGTACTTGATAGCAGCATGATCAGTGTAAATGATAACTTTGGATCCTATCAAGTATGATCTATACTTTTCTAATGCATACACTATGGCTAGCAATTCTTTTTCAGTTGTGGCATAATTCCTTTGTGCATCATTCAAAACTTTGCTAGCATAGTGTATCACATAGAAAATTTTCTCTTTCTTTTGACACAAAACTGCTCCTACATCATAATCACTTGCATCACACATTAATGTAAAATCAAAGTTCCAGTCGGGTGCAGTGATTATAGGTGCAGAAGTCAGTTTTTGTTTCAATAAATTAAAAGCAGAAAGGCAAGAATCATCAAACCGGAAAGGTGTATCTTTATTCAGCAGATTACTAAGTGGCTTGGCAAGAGAAGTCTTGTATGAATCTTCTGTAGAAACCTGCATGTCCAAGAAAGCTTCTAACACCTTTCACACTTGTTGGTGGAGGAAGCTTTTCAATTACCTCCACTGTTGCTTTATCCACTTCAATCCCTCTGGAAGAGATTTTGTGGCCCAGTACAATTCCTTCTGTCACCATGAAGTGACACATTTCCCAATTCAGAACTAAGTTTGTTGCAACACGCCGCTTCAGTATGGTGTCCAAATTCTTCAAGTACAGATCAAAAGATGCTCCATATATAGAAAAGTCATCCATGAACACTTCAATGCACTCTTCTACAAGGTCTGAGAATATGGCCAACATACATCTCTGAAAGGTGGCCGGTGCATTACACAATCCAAATGGCATCTTTTTGTATGCAAAGACACCAAAAGGACATGTGAATGCAGTTTTCTTCTGATCTTCAGGATTGACTGCAATTTGATTGTACCCGGAGTATCCATCTAGGAAACAGTAATAAGCCTGTCCAGATAATCTCTCCAGCATCTGATCCATGAAGAGCAATGGAAAATGGTCCTTTCTTGTTGCATTGTTCAGTTTTCTGTAATCTATACACATTCTCCATCCAGTGACAGTGCGTGTAGGAATTAACTCATTCTTCTTATTCTTAACAACTGTCATTCCTCCCTTCTTTGGAACTACCTGCACAGGACTAACCCAAGAACTGTCAGAAATAGGATAAATCATACCTGCTTCAAGAAGCTTGACCACTTCTTTTCTGACAATGTCTTTCATTGTTGGATTCAATTGGCATTGTGGTTGTGTCACCGGTTTGTAATCATCTTCCATCATGATCTTGTGCATACAATAGGATGGACGGATGCTTTTCAAATCGGATAGTGTCCACCCTATAGAGTCTTTGTTTTCCTTCAGGACATTTATCAACTGCTTCTCCTCCTTCTTTGTCAATGAATTGCTAATGATAACTGGCTTTTTGTCACCATCTTCCAGAAACACATATTTTAAATGAGATGGCAACACTTTCAGCTCCAGCGTTTGCTCAACTGGTTTATTCTCCACCTGCAATTCTTCTGACTTTACTTTATTGGGAGAAATTTCCTTGTAGGTATCAAGATCCTTCAGGCATTGTTCTATTTCTTCCTCTTCTTCTTCATTTAACTTATTGACAGCATTTATAAGTGCCTTCTCCAAAGGACAAGGAGAATGGATCTACTTCTTGGTTTCAACATACAATTCATCAATCACATCCACTGTAAAGCAGCTTCCCTTGTCATTTGGGTGGTGTATGGCTTCAAAAACATTAAAATCTACTTCTTCATCCTGCTCTCTGACCTTCAACTTGCCATCATCAACATCAATGATCACTTTTGTTGTTTTCATGAATGGTCTCCCCAAAATCAAAGGTACTTCTACATCCTCTTCCATATGCATAACCACAAAATCCACTGGGAACATGAATTTATCTACTTTCACAAGCACATCTTCTACTACACCATGAGGGTACTTCACTGATCTGTCAGCTAGCTGCAACTGCATCCTGGTAGGCCTCACCTCCAAGTCTCCAATTCTTTTCAGCATAGATAGAGGCATTAAATTAATGCTAGCCCTTAAATCCATCAAGGCTTTACGTACTGATAAATTTCCAATTGTGACTGGCAAAGTAAAACTTCCTGGATCCTTGGACTTCAGAGGTAATGACTTCTGAATAATAGCACTGCAACTTGCCTCCAACTCAATGGTTTCTTCTTCAATAAATCTCCTCTTTTTGGTGAGCAGTTCCTTCATGAATTTTGCATAGGTTGGCATTTGCTCCAAGGCTTCATCAAATGGAATGTTAATCTGTAGTCTTTTAAAAATCTCCATAAACCTTGCAAACTGCCTTTCCTTGTCTTTCTTTGTAGGGCCATGCGGATAAGGTAAATTTTTCACCGGTGGGCTCTTTACTCCACTTGTCTCACCTTCTACTTATTTCATTTTTTTCTTTCCTTCTTTCTTTTCTTTTTCTTTTTCTCTTTCTTCTTTTTCTTTTTCTCTCTCTTTTTCAACTAAATATTCTTTTTTATTCTTTCTATTTACACTCTCTTTATTTTCTTCCTTAACTTCCTCTTTTTTTTTCTTCTTCCTCTTCTTCCAACACACTTTCCTCCACTGCCAGATTATCTCCAATACCCTTCCCAATGGTTATGCCATTTCTGGTAGTGATTGATTTGCAATGCTCCTTTGGATTAGGCTTAGTGTTTGCTAAGAAAGTACCTCCTTACTGTTCTGATAGCTGCTTGGCCAACTCTCCCACTTGCATCTCCAAATTCTTGATTGAAGCATCAGTATTATTCTGGTTGGATATGGACATCTACATAAACTAATTTAAAGTGTCTTCCAACTTTGAAGTTCTATCAAAAATTGGTGGTTGTTGGCTATACTGCTGGTAAGGAGGTCTGGAGGGTCCTGAATCCTGTTTCCACCCTTGATTATTCTGGTTTTTGCCTCTGTTATAGCTATGATCCTGATATTGACCCTGTATGTTTTGATTACCAACATAGTTTGCCTTTTCTTCTTCTTGGCGAAAACCCATAGGATGGTCAATTTCACATAAATCATATCTCATGGCTTTCTGCTTTGAGTATGAGGATTCCTGCATATTCTTTAACTACTTTGGTAACTCAGCCATATGCTTTGTCAACTCCTCCAACTGCTATGTCAGTACTTTATTCTGAGCCAGAATTGCATCATTTGTACCTAGCTTAATCACTCCTCTTCTTGGTGGAGGACCTCTGTTATGCTGACTCTGGTGATCATTGGTGGCCATTGCTTCTATGATTGCAATTGCTTCTTGCGGAGTTTTTGACATCAAAGAGCCTGCAGCAATTGCATCTAGCAGTAACTTAGGTTGTTGCTGAAGTCCATTGCGGAAGATATGTATCTGTGTCAGCTCATCAAATCCATGATTAGGGCATTTCCTCAATAGAGACTTATATCTCTCCCATGCAGAAGTTGAAGAAGTCCTGTCTTCATTTCAGTTTTCTCACAAGTAGCCAATGAAACTCTATGTGAAGCATGGGAGAGATATAAGTCTTTATTGAGGAAATGCCCTAATCATGGATTTGATGAGTTGACACAGATACATATCTTCCGCGATGGACTTCAGCAACAACCTAAGTTACTGCTAGATGCAACTGCTGGAGGCTCTTTGATGTCAAAAACTCCGCAAGAAGCAATTGAAATCATAGAAGCAATGGCCACCAATGATCACCAGAGTCAGTATAACAGAGGTCCTCCACCAAGAAGAGGAGTGATTGAGCTAGGTACAAATGATGCAATTCTGGCTCAGAATAAAGTACTGACACAGCAGTTGGAGGAGTTGACAAAGCATATGGCTGAGTTACCAAAGCAGTTAAAGAATATGCAGGAATCCTCATACTCAAAGCAGAAAGCCATGAGATATGATTTATGTGAAATTGACCATCCTATGGGTTTTCGCCAAGAAGAAGAAAAGGCAAACTATGTTGGTAATCAAAACATACAGGGTCAATATCAGGATCATAGCTATAACAGAGGCAAAAACCAGAATAATCAAGGGTGGAAACAGGATTCAGGACCCTCCAGACCTCCTTACCAGCAGTATAGCCAACAACCACAAATTTCTGAGAGAACTTCAAAGTTGGAAGACACTTTAAATCAGTTTATGTAGATGTCTATCTCCAACCAAAAGAATACTGATGCTTCAATCAAGAATTTGGAGATGCAAGTGGGACAGTTGGCCAAGCAGCTATCAGAACAGTAGGGAGGTACTTTCTTAGCAAACACTAAGCCTAGAGTGGGCCAGTAAAAACCTGATTGAAGGTCTTTTGCAACAGTCCTTTCACCATTGTAATGTCCTCCATAAGGAGAGTTATGACAATGCCATAGAATATCCCTTGCTTCTTCTTTGGTCACACACCTTCTTAACAAATTATCGGCTCTAAGTTTGAATAAATAAGGATCATCCCACACAAAATAATTGGTATCTCGAAAGAATTTCTTTTTCTGGTGCCAGTTAAGATCTTCAGGAATTACCCCCGCAGCCTTAAAGTTTGCCATGTCTGCAAACCAAGGTCTTTCTTGTACTGCTAAAAGTTTTTCATTAGGAAATTCTTCCAAAACCTCCAATTCTTTTGTTGTCACCTCATGATTCACCAATCTAGATAAGTGATCAGCTACTAAATTCTCACTTACTTTTTTATCTTTAATCTCCAAATCAAATTCCTGCGACAACAGAATCCATCTAATAAGTCTTGGCTTAGAATCAGATTTGGTCAACAAATATTTAATAGCAGCATGATCAGTATATATAATGACTTTGGCTCCAATGAGATAAGATCGAAATTTTTCCAAAGCATACACTATTGCAAGCAATTCTTTTTCAGTTGTTGCATAATTAACTTGAGTTTCATTCAAAACTTTGCTTGCATAATGTATAGCATGAAAAACCTTATTTTTTCTTTGACCAAGAACTGCTCCCACCGCATAATCACTAGCGTCATACATTAGTTCAAAATCAAATTTCCAGTCAGGAGCTGTGATTATGGGTGCAGAGATCAATTTTTGTTTCAAACGTTCAAAAGCAATAAGGCACGCATTATCAAATTTAAAAGGAGTGTCCTTATTAAGGAGGTTGCTCAATGGTTTAGCAATCTTGGAAAAATCTTTGATGAAGTGCCTGTAGAATCCTGCATGTCCCAAGAAGCTTCTAATTCCTTTGACATTTGTTGGTGGAGGAAGTTTCTCAATGATTTCTACTTTGGCTTTGTCAACTTCAATACCTCTTGACGAGATCTTGTGACCTAACACAATGCCTTCTGTCACCATAAAGTAACATTTCTCCCAGTTTAGAACCAGATTAGTCTCCACACACCGATTTAGTATGGTATTCAGATTTGCCAAACAAGATTCAAAGGAATGACCGAAAACAGAAAAGTCATTCATGAAAACCTCAATGCATTTCTCAAATAGTTCAGAAAATATAGCTAGCATGCATCGTTGAAAAGTGGCTGGAGCGTTGCAAAGCCCAAATAGCATCTTTCTATATGCAAAGACACTAAAAGGACATGTGAAAGCTGTTTTTTCTTGATCCTCAGGATCCACTGCAATCTGATTGTATCTCGAGTATCCATCCAAAAAACAATAATAAGCTTGACCTGCCAATCTTTCTAGCATCTGATCCATAAAGGGTAATGGAAAATGATCCTTTCTAGTTGCTTGATTCAGCTTCCTGTAATCTATACACATTCTTCATCCAATGACAGTACGGGTCGGAATCAACTCATTCTTCTCATTATGGATGACCGTCATTCCTCCTTTCTTTGGAACTACTTGAACTGGGCTTACCCAAGCACTATCAAAAATGGGATAGATCATCCCAGCTTCAAGCAATTTCGTCACTTCCTTTCGAACTACCTCTTTCATGGTTGGATTAAGGCGTCTTTGGGGTTGAGCCACCGGCTTAAAGTCCTGTTCCATCAGAATTCTATGCATACAATAAGAAGGACTTATACCTTTAAGGTCAGAAAGATTCCAGCCAATTGCTCCTTGATTCACCTTCAATACTTCAATCAATTCTCCTTCTTCCTTGCTTGATAAAGAACTGCTGATAATTACTGGTTTGCTGCTCCCTTTCTCAAGAAAAACATATTTTAAATGTGGAGGCAACATTTTCAGTTCCAACTTTTGATCTTCCAACTTGCCTTCACCCTTCAATTCTTCCATCACAACTTCATGCAAGGGAACCTCTTTGAATGTATCAAAATCTTTCAAGCATTTTTCAATCTCCTTTTCTTCTTCCTCATTAAGCACATCAAAAGCATCAATTAAAGTTTTCTCCAAAGGGCTTGGAGTATGCAACTCCTTACTTGCTTTCATAAACACTTCATCTAAAACATCCACTCTAAAACATTCCCCATTATCATTGGGATGTTTCATAGCTTCAAAAACATTGAAATTGACTTCATCTCCTTGAACACTCACTTTCAACTTGCCATCGTTAACATCTATTAACACTTTGGCAGTCTTCATGAAAGGTCTACCCAATATAAGAGGAACTTCTTTATCTTCTTCCATATCCATCACCACAAAGTCTACTGGAAACATGAATTTATCTACCTTCACTATCACGTCTTCCACCACACCATGAGGTCGTTTAATTGATCTATCAGCCAACTGTAATGTCATCCTTGTAGGTTTGATTTCTACCTCCCCCTCACCAATTCTTTCTAACATAGAGAAAGGCATAAGATTGATGCTTGCACCTAATTCAAGGAGTGCCTTACCAACAGATAAACATCCTATAGTGACAGGAAGAGTGAAGCTTCCAGGATCCTTTGATTTTTGAGGCAACGATTTCTGAATAATTGCACTACAACCAGCTTCCAATTCAATTGTTTCTTCTTATGTAAATCTTCTCTTTTTAGTGAAAAGTTCTTTCATGAATTTAGCATAAGTGGGCATTTGATCTAAGGCTTCTGCAAATGGAATGTTGATCTGCAATCTTTTGAAAATATCAAGAAATCTTGGGAATTGCCTTTCTTTCTCCTTTCTTGTTGGAGCATGAGGATAAGGGAGATGTTTGACTGGAGGATTCTTCAATTTCTCTTCCTTAGTTAATTGGCTCTTGGTTTTCTTCTTCTCACCTTGCTTTTTCTCCAACTCTTCCCTCTTTTCTTTTTCACTTTCTTTTTCTTTTTTACTCTCTTCATCCTCTTTATTCAACTCTACTCCTGTATTGCTCACTTTATCTTTTTCGCTCTCTTCCCTCTTTTCTTTTTCACTCTCTTCATCCTCTTTATTCAACTCTACTCCTGTATTGCTCACTTTTTCTTTTTCACTCTCCTTCTCTTTTTCTTTAACAACCATCTCCTCTACTTCTAAATTCTCACCAATACCCTTTCCAATCACTGTACCCCTCCTAGTTGTAATGGAATTACACTACTCCGAATTACCTTTCTCTTTAGGATTCACTTGTATATTTGCAGAGAAATTCCCTTGATTCTGTCCAGCCAGCTGCTTTGCCAATTGTCCCACCTGTACTTCAAGGTTTTTTATGGAAGCTTCTGTATTCTTCTGATTATTCATGGAAACCTGCATAAATTGGATAAGAGTATCTTCCATCTTAGGCATCCTATCAGGTTGAGGAGGTCTATTTGAAGGTCCATCATCTTGTCTCCATCCAGGGTTAGAATTTGGGTTGTTCCTCCAACCTTGAGAATAGTTGTTGGAATAATTACCCTGCCTTCCTTGATTGCCCATGTAATTCATTTGTTCCTCCTGTGTTGCACTTGGGGTTGGACAATGGCCATTTGGATGATAGCCTTGACAAAAATCACATCTTAGAACTTGTTGAGAGGGAGTACTCTGTATATTCTGAAGCTGTTGTGGTAGCTTAGACATTTGCTTTGTCAATGCTTCAAGCTGTTGAGTCATAAGTTTATTCTGAGCAAGAATAGCATTCTGAGTGTCCAGCTCCATAACTCCTCTCTTATGTACGGGACTTCTGTCATGTTGGACTTGGTGATCACTTGCAGCTATGGCATTAATAATAGTTATTGCTTCCTCAGAGCTTTTAGACATCATCGATCCTCCAGCTGATGCATCTAAGATCATCTTTGTTTGAGGTCTCAATCCATTACAAAATATGTGCAGCTGAGCTATATCATCAAAACCATGATTAGGACATTTTCTCAACAAGGATTTATACCGTTCCCATGCTTCACACAACGGTTCATCAGCTCCCTGCGAAAAAGTAGCAATAGCAGATTTTGCATATCTAGATGGTGGGAAAAACCTGGCTAAGAATTTTTCTTCAACATCCCCCCATCTAGTAAGACTCTGATTTGGATGAGATTGAAGCCAAGTCTTGGCTTTTCCTGTCAATGAAAAAGGAAACAACCTCAGATAGACATCTTCTTCTTCGCCTTCTCCAGAACCCGTTGTACTACACAACTCATAAAAAGTGGAGAGGTGAGTGTATGGATCTTCATGATCTAAGCCTGCAAACTGATTTGAATTGATCAGGCTTAACAAAGCTGGTTTCATTTCCATGGTGTTGGTAGATGGTCTGACAATACTAGAAAAATGTCAGGGACCCTGCTGCTGAGCATAATCTCCCAGAGTTCTTCTTTGATTATTCTGATTCTGGGCATTGTTGTTGTTGTCTGGTGGATCCATTTCCTCTTGTTGTTGCTATACAACTTCAGAATAGATAAGATTAGAAGGACCTGTTTGTTGTTGCTGCAATTTGTTTAGTAACTTCTTTTTCTTTGTCCTGCTGTTATTCCTCCTTGCTGTTTTCTCAATCTCCGGATCAAACAACAATTGATTCTTAGGAGTTTTACCTCACATAGACAAAACAAAAACACTAAACAAAGAGTCAGCACAGAACACAAAAAAAAAAAAAAAAATATATACTATAACTACACACAAATTAAATTGGATTCAGTAAACTAACAAGTAATAAGTGTGAATATGTTAAGTATCTGACACAGAATTCCCCGGCAACGGCGCCAGAAAACTTGTTAAGATTTTTGCAAGCGTACCAAATGATCGAAGTTTACAATGATAAGAAGGGTTGTCGTATCCTCAGGGAATTGTGTGATACTTGATTAATTCACAATCATACTAATTAAGTCCAAATAAAACTATGTACATTTCTATTCACAATACATTCCATGTTGTTGATATATGAGCTTCAAAGATGCAGGTTACTGTTTTTGATGAAAATAAACACTAGTAAATAAAATTGATTGCTAACAGTATTAAAAGAAGTTGGGAATGGATTTCATCTAACTTTACTACTCATGAAATTCAATACTCATAGATGACTATTTTTCTTACCAAAGATATTACAAACGAAATTCACTCAATTACCAATTCCTTAGTAAAAGAGATTCTAAGATCCTTCCTTTAAATAACAATTCCTTGATTATCAAAAGAAAGACCTTGCATTAAGATTATCATTCAAAAGTAACTAATGAATCAAGCTCTATTCCTAGTGACATGACCCATCAGGTGATTTCATTCAATCTAGAATTAGAGAGTATTTTCCAATCAAACTCTTAATCATAAATCAAGATACGAATAATCAAGATATATCAAGCATTAAGGACAGAATTAGAACACTATCAATGATAAGAAAAGATAGCATATATTCATAAAGAAATTACATAAGAGTTTGGTTGATTACATCCAATTCCCAACTACAAAAGAGATTAGCTACTCATTGTCATGAGAGCCACTCAAAAACAGCATAAGAAATGAGAGATGAAAGATGGAATTCTGTCTTCCTTTCGTCCCTCCAGCTGATTCTGATCTTCTGAATCCCTCTAAAAAAAGTTTCCCCTTTATAAATGACTCATTTTCCTTTTATATCAGCTCCTTTGGTAAAAACAGGGGGTTCTGTCGCCTAAAGGATCGTTTAGCTCAAGTAAATCGCTTAGCTAAAGCAAAATCCTTCATGCTGAAGAAACATCATTCGCTTAGCGCAGGTATTCTCGCTAAGCGATTCCAGGTTGGCCAAAAGATGAAATTCTGGGACAATTTCGCTTAGCGAAATCCAAGCGCTAAGCGATTTCCTGCCATATTTTCTCCCTTTATTCTGGAACAATTTCGCTTAGCGAAATACAAGCGCTAAGTGATTTCCTTCCATGAATACTTTCTTGTCTTCAACCATCTTCATTTCAACCTAAACACAAAATACAGGGAATTTTAGATGAAATCTAACAAGATAAAAAAACATATTACTCTAATAAAAATATCTATAAATGCTAACTTGAGGTAAGAAAATATCTTTCAATTCAAACAATTAAGTTAATAAATGCCCTTTTAAGCTCCAGAAAAGTAAGTAAAATTGGCACTTATCAGTCTTCGCTTAGGTGTGTGATGGGTTGTGTTTTGGTTATAAGTCTAGTTGAATGTTTAGAACTAGGCTTGACTCAAGTTGGGAGTGCCTAAGGCGTAACACGAGAAGTGGGGGAGGCCAGAAGGCTAGAAGTCCCTTCCCAGCTGAGCAGAACGCTCAAGTGTGGGAGGACTCCACGCTCAAGCGCGGCAACACTTGGACATTGGGAGCTTGCACGCTCAGGCGTTCTGAGTGCGTTGCCAGCTATTCTGGGTTTTGACGGGTGTGGGACACGTGGCAGGCCCTGAAGAAGGCGGTGTGGACGAGTTTCAACACTCAAGCGTGGAGAGAGCCAACGGTAGAGCGTGGGAATGCTCAAGCTTTAGGAAAGTGCACGCTTTAGCGAGCTGAGTAAGTGAGTTAAATGTTTAAGTTTCATTTCATTCTCATTTCACATGAAACATTGCTAAAGTTCTCTTTTTATTCGACTTGGGAGAGTTCAGAGAGCTCTTGAGAGCTTCCTTGAGTGATTTCAAGCTGATCGTTCGTCGAAATCCTATTCCGACTATATTTCTATGCTCGTAGCTTCGGATTCATCTAGGCTGCGGCTTTGGTTTCGAGCTTCTTTGAGGTAAGCCTAGGTGCCGACATCGTCGACCCTGAGTCCTTTTTGGTATTTCTCTTGGTTTCTAGTCTTTTCTTACTCCTACTTCAACATAATGATGTTCTGCTAACACATTAGGGTTTTACGGGTGTTTTTACCCGAGTGTTCGTCCGAGGAGCCGTGCGAGGACCCTGCTTGATGTAGCAGCTGCGAGGAACAGCCCCTGTTTAGGTAAGTTCCCTCTTATTTTCGTGGCTGGAGCCTTGGTTTTTCGTTGATTCGTTGTTGTATGATCGTTTGTTGTTGAATCTGTTATCGTTTCTAAGTTTCTGGTTGTTTCTGGACCCTGTGCGTATAATCAGGGCGTTGGTTGGTCCAACGTGCATGTGGGGGGTGCCTTTCACAGTGTTAGGGAACTGTGTGGTGAGCTCATGGTGGTCATGGTTGTGTTCGCTGTGATCGTGAGATCGAGGGTCAAGGCTGTCCGTGGATACGAGAGTGCACGGGAACGAATTACCAGGTGAGAAAGAAGAAGCCACAAATATCTAGGAAACATAGGCGTAGGATATAATTGTCAACATGTGTAGGGCTCCTCAAACCCTACTATTGGTTGAGTAACTGCCAATACCTAACTCACATTAGGGACTATTAGTGTGTGGTACCGATACAGTCTTAGGCATTGTGGGTTTATTGCCATTAGGATCGATCTGCGATATATGTTGATTGAGGATGTGTGCTTATATGGGGTAATTGATAACATGCTAGATAAAATGCTTGTTGTGATAACATATTTAGTTGCTATCCTGACATGCCTGCAATGATGATCTGTTACTATACTATGACATATGATGTGTTTGTGATTGATATGACCCTGGTTGCCTTTGGAGACGACTGGTATGCAGTTAGGATGATAGAATGATTATTGATGGAACCGGACTAGTAAAATAAGGATGTGGATCTAAGTTGCAAGTGGCTCTCATAGTTGGAGAGTAGCATCCTGACAGTTGGAGGATGTGGGCTTGAGGCGTTGGTTAAGTTGTTGCTAGAATGTGGTTGAGGTGATGGATGCATATTCATAGCATTTGCATTGTTGTGGTGGAAAGCCACGGGATTTACTGCAACAGCCGTTTTAGCAGTTATCACGCGAGGTAGGGACTTTTGGACAACTACACTGGATGTCTATGTGGTTGTCACAACGGGCTATATGAATAGCTGCAACAGCAGTTTGAGTGGCTATCATATAAATTGGTACCTGTATACAGCTGCAACAGTCGTTTAAGTGGTTATGTATAGGGAGCCGTGTGTACGGTTGCAACAACAGTTTGAGTAACTGTCACACGAGGTCGAGGTTGACGTTTCGAAGTGACCAAGATCGCTGAACTCGCAGTTGGAGGGACGCAAGTGCTTTCTCACAGTTGAAGAACTTCTCAGGCTTTCTCACAGCTGGAGGGACTCGGGGAGGCAGTGCTTCTCATAGTTGGAGGAACCACTGTTGCACTTTCTTGGGAACAAGGGAAACCAGTAACCTGGACTACCCACTCGATGCCCTTACAGTCGGAGGGTGACCTTCCTACCATGGGAAATGGCTGCTATCATTATTAAAGGACAGCATTCCCAAGGGCAAGGATGGTGATGTTATAGATTGGCCAATCATGTAGACTCAGTTTTGCATGTAGAATAGGCGGTGATCCCTAGTTGTGATAATTTGGAGATTGATTGTTATGATGAGGTCAGAAGATGGTTGTGCCTGTTGGTTGTGCCTGTTGGTTGTGCATGTTGATGTTTTATATTCTACGTGATCTCCCTTTGCATGATATTGTAGCGTTTCTTACCTTCTGTGCATTCTTCCCTTTGTTTTACATGTATGTGGTTATCTGGGTCGTGATCCGAAGGCGGAGGTTTTGGTTGGTCGTCGCAGGTGTTGCAGCGGGTGAAGCTGAGTCCAGGTGGACTCTATCATGAGCAACAAGTTTGATGCCAGCGTTTCTCGAGCAAAAGAAGAGAGACCTCAGAGGTATCGTTGAGCCTCTTGTAAGTTTGTACCACGGCCAGTGGGGCGTCTGTTTATCTATTGTTGTTGTTGTTTTTACGCCATGGTTTCCAGGCGGAACTCTGGTGTATAATCTTGGACTGTAATAAGTGCTTATCTGTGAAAGTTTTAAAATTGACTTTTATGGCTGCGTCTTTAGGTATCAGATCTAGGGAGGTTAAGTTTTGAGATGGTCACATGTTTCTCCTGACCCTGTCTCTGGTAAGGTTATAGTCCTGAGGTATAGGTTGATCTTCTTCTGGTGAACCATGATCTTCATCTTGATCAGTTTCTGTAGCCTGATGATTTTCAGGTTGAGTGTCTCTTTCTCCTCTTGGCTCCACCTCGAGCTCAAACCTCTCTAAGTCCCTTTGATCAGAAACTTGATCCTCAGGACTTCTTAGAGATTTGTAAAGATATGCCTTTTGAAACGTGACATCTCGGCCGATGATTCATTTCTTCTCTTCAGGACTCCAAATTTTGAACCCTTTTACTCCACTTGGATAACCAACAAAATACCTCTTTTTGGCTCTTAGAATTAGCTTTCCTTCATTTACATGATAATAAGTTGCACACTCGAAAATCCTCAAGTGATTGTAGTTGGCTGGTTTACCTATCCACATTTCTTTAGGAGTTTTAAGGTTGATAGCAGTTGATGGACCCATATTGATCAGATAACAAGCTGTATGAACTGCTTCTCCCCAAAACTTTATTGGCATGCCTGCTAGGGGTGTTCACGGGTCCGGGTCAACCCGATGAACCCGAGAACCCAACCCAACTCGAATAAATTGGTTCGTGTAACGGGTTTATTGATTTCAAACCGGATCACCCGACCCATCTACCCGTATAAGCATGATTTTTTTTGAGATAGTTGCTGGGAACATAAATTAGGGTCAGCCGCATCTCCCTCTCTGTTCAGTGTCCCCATCTTATTTCTGCTCTCATCTCCTATCTCTCTCTATCCGTTCTCATCTTATTTCACTCTCTATTCAGTGTTCTCATCTCATCTCCCTTTCTGTTCTCTGTTCTTATCTCCCTCTCTGAAGACATGCTCAAGCTTGAAAACGAAGATGCTTCACCGTTCTTCTTCTCCGGCCAACAACTGCATCGAGCCGCTCTTCTTCTCCATCGTTGCGTGCCGTCTCCTTGCAACTGCATCCGTCGTACGCCATTCTTCTTCTGGTCACTGTGTGCCGTTCTTTGTCTCCACCGCCGCGTGTCACTCCATCTTCCATGCTTCGGCTTGAACCATCGCCATCGCGCGCTGCTCCATCTCTCCCTCCCTCATTTTATTTCTTCTCTATACATTTGCTTCAACATAGACTGGTTGTATTTTTTAGCGTAGCAAGCACCTCTGGCATCTATTGCTTCTACCCTAATTTCCTTTACCCGTAGACCTGACCCGATCGGGTTTGTTTGGTTCGGGTTTGTCACAAAAATTACATAAACTCAACCCAATCCAACCCATTGATTGGTTTGGATCACGGGTTTGGTCCAACCCGACCCGACCCACGAACACCCCAATTGCCTGCATTGGATAATAAACATCTCATTCTTTCTAGTAGAGTCTTGTTCATTCTCTCAGCCAATCTATTTTGCTGAGGTGTTTTTCTGACAGTGTTGTGCCTGTAGATGCCATGCTCTTTACAGTAGCTATTGAATTCATCTCCACAAAACTCTAAGCCATTATCAGTCCTCAAGTTCTTTATCTTCTTCTCAGTTCTGTTTCCAATCATAGCTTTCCATTATTTTAAAGATTTGAAACCTCCATCTTTGCCCTATAATAGATATATTCAGACCTTTCTAATATAATCATCAAGGAAAGTAATAAAGTATTTGTTACCTCCATGAGTAGGAATTATGTATGGTCCCCACAAATCACCGTGAATATAATCAAGGATTCCTCTTGTGCAGTGTTGTCCAGTAGAGAAATTTACCCTATGCATTTTGCCAAACACACAATGCTCACAGAGTTCCAGGTCTCCTATTTTATCTCCACACAACACACCAAGCTTCCCTAAGATTTGAAGACCTCTGATACTGACATGGCCCAACCTCTAATGCCACAAACTTGTTTTGTTTGTGGATACAGTTGCAGCAGCTACACTTCCAGTAATTGCATGCCCCTTTAGAATGTAGATACCATGTTCTCTATCTCCCTTCATGACCACAAGAGCATCTTTTATCACCTTCAGAACACCATTGTCTGCTTTGTAGGAACACCCAGATTCTTCCCACATTCCCAGAGAAATCAGGTTCCTCTTAAGAAGAGGAACATGTCTGACTCTTGATAAAACCCTCTCAGTCCCATCATCAAATCTCAATTTGATCGATCTAATACTAACAACATTGCAGACAAAATTATTTCCCATGACTACCTTTCCTCTGTCAATCTCCTTGTAACCCAAAAACCATTCTTTCACTGGTGTCATGTGAAAAGAACAACTAGAGTCAAGAACCCAATCCTTCTCAGTAATGTTGGTAATAGCCATCAGGACATCTGCACTTTCATAGCCATTTGAAGCTACCGAAGCACTTCCAGCATCATCATCATTACTCCTTTTCTTGAATTTTCTGTCAGGACACTCCTTCTTGCATAGAAAACACTTCTTCTTGGACTTGTCTTTGTCTTTGAACTTGTTCTTACTTTTCTGGTTGAAACCTTTCTTATCAGCCTTCCCTCTTCACCATTGCTTTCTTCCTTGCTCTCAGACTTCCTTTTCAATTCTTTTGAGATTAGAGCTGATTGGACTTCCTCTAAGGATAATGAATCCCTTCCATAGACTAATGTGTCACATAGGTTTTCATACGAGCTGAGTAGGGAATTGATAAGAAGTAAAGCCTGGTATTCATCATCTATCTCCACATCAATATTCTCAAGATCTATTATGATCTTATTGAACTCCTCCATTTGGTCTTCAATAGATCTCCCAGTTTGCATCTTGAAGGTGTAGAGCCTTTGCTTCAGGTAGAGCCTATTAACTAGAGATTTTGTCATATAGAAGTTCTCTAGTTTGAGCTAGATTGTAGCTGTTGTTTTCTCCTTTGAGACTTCGCTCAGCACCTTATCACTAAGACTCAAGATTAGAACACTATGAGCTTTGTCAATTCTTTCCTTCTTCTCAATTTCGGAAAGGGTTGAGGACAGGTTCTTCTTCCAGACAAAGCATCTCCAAGGCCTTGTTGAACAAGAAAGGCCTTCATCTTGAGACGCCATAACCCAAAGTCGTTCTTCCTATTGAACTTCTCCAGATCATACTTGGTTGATGCCATACCATTAAGAATCACAAAACTGGCTCTGATACCAATTGTTGTGACCCTATGGTATAATGAAGACTGATGAAACCTGAAAATAAAGAAACCAGAAACAAACAACAATAGTTTATCCAAGAAAAGCAATTCTAACGAAAGTAAAACAGACTTAATAAAAGAGATAAAGGAAGAGATAACACCTAGAAATTGTTAACGAGATTCGGAGTAAATTTTTCCTACATCCCCAGGACTGCATCCGACTAAGAAGTTCACTATAAGAATCAGTGTTTACATCAACACAGAACTCGACCTATGCCCTCCAAGTTTCCCAGCTGAATGTGCTCTCAGTGTACACTCTCTTAATACAAATAGCCTATCTTTTTTCACTCTGTAATTCTGCTAGAATATGAACATGCAAAAGTGTCTACTACCTTGTTAGCTAAGGCTTTATATACACAACCATTACACAAAGACTCTTCCTATAACAGAAAGTAGTTACAAGTGTTAAAAAACCCTAACTAACTAAATAACTGATACAGTACAACAAAATAACTAAGCACTGAACTATTCTCACACATAGCAGAACTAAACATTGCAGGCCAGAGAGCTAATAAAGGGCCCAAACCCAATTGTATCATAATGCAACAAAACTTATAAGATAACAAGATAGAGCAACCGTGAATAGAAAAGAAAGAAATCAAAAAAAAGACAACACAGAAGAAAAAAAGGGAAGACCGTAAGAAGAAAAATGAGGAACTTGAAAATGAGTTCAGCGTTAGAGAGAAAAGAGGACAAGTTGAGAAATAGAAGTAAGAGAAGAGATAGCTGCAGAGCTGAACCTACCGTATAAAAGTAGAAAGGGATGTGCAAGGAAAAGAATGATTTGAAAACTAATTTAAAGGGAATAAGAAAGAAAGAGAGTTGGTTCTCATCTCATTTTTACTCCCTGACACACAGCGAAATAAATTGTAACCACTTAAAAGAATTTTTTAATTACTCGTCCTTCTATATACACGACATTCTATCCTTTTTACGCTTCAAATTTTTTCACGGCCTCATTGTTTACACATCCACACGTATCACATAGGGCAATCAAGTACAAATTTTAGTTATGATTGCTACCCTAGGCAATAGTGATAATTGGTTATTTCATTTTATTATTATTCTATTTTACTTTTCCCATCTTCACAATACCTGCACACAACCACGTAATACTTACTGGATATATATTTTAGATTGCCTAATTGTTTTTATTTTAACTAGTTGGCTTCTACTATAATCTATTAAAGTTCACCCTCAAAATTTGTCAATGACATCTCAACCTGTTTTTTTGACACCACTTACATTATTTTTCACATCACCACTTAGTCCTATGTGGCTGTCTTTAGGCTCTTTAGAAAATAAACCCTTGCAATTTGTTTTCACTCCTCAACCTCCCATCCTTAAACGGATCTTCCTCACAGTCCTATCTCCTTGCTTCCTCTTCACCTCTTCCTCCAAACCGAACCATCTCACTAGCACCAGATGCCCCTTTGGCCCTTTCCCTCTTTCCATCTTAAACCTCATCGTTTCACAATAATCAAACCCTAACAACCTCAACCTCCTCCTTCACCCTCCTCGCCGCCACACCTTCGCATCCCCACAATCCCTCACTGATTGGAACTGCTCGGCATGGCCAGAAATTAGGCTCTTTTATGGGTGGCACGGCTTGGCACAGGACTGGAACAACTGAAAGGACGACAGAGGAGCTGGTAGCAGTGTTGGGTGCACAACAGCATCACACCTGAGCGAGACTGGTCTGGAAGTGGCAGCTTGGGGATATGGTGCAGGCTTGACGAGGACGCTACGAAGGAGACAGAGCTGCGACAATTCTGCTGAGTAGAACGACCACTCGCGACGGTGAACCTGGGTGAAACAGCGACAACATGGGACTGAAAGAGGCCAAATATGGAGGAAGAATTACGGAACAAAAATGCAGTAGAAAGAGGGTGAGGCCTTGAGATTGTAGTATTTCTATATCCACATTTGCTCGTATTTTTCCTTCCTATTTTTTATTTTTTTTGAATGTTAATCAGTACTGTAAGTACTCTAAATTGGTTTTGGTTGATGGATATTTAACATATGATTTGAAGATATGTTTGACAAAAGAATTGAATGGGAAGTTGTTAAAATTCTGGTTGAAACATTGATATAAGTATATATTAATTCCTGAAGGCTAATGAATTTTTAGGCTTGCTGGGTTAATGTGTTGTATATAAATGCATTCTATCTTATTTGTGAAAGGTTTGGATGGTCTTGTGTTGATGAAAAATTGCAATCAAATGATATGTTCACAGTTTGAAATTGGCTTCCTTCTTGAATAATGAACAAACAAGTTATTGTGATTTCCTCTTAACACATTTGTTGAACTTCACGAGGTGAATCCGTATCTCTAATGTGAATTGTTTTCATAGCTGGTTGATGTTCTCTAAAGTGTATGGTCACTCAAGATTGACCCACCACGAAATCTGTAAGTTAGTTTTGCTTGTCAAATTCCTTTCTATTGATTGATGTACTGCATGTCTTGTAGAGAATTGAAGAATATTTGGAATTTATACTTTTCTAAAATATCAAGCTGCAAATGGTTTGAAAACAGAAAACTTATGGCAATTGAGAACTTCTTGTGAAAATTGTATAGATATATAATGTTAGTTTTGAAATTGAGATTGAGTGAAACTGACAAAAATAAATGATTTTATGTGACTTTTGCATATTAAGCTATGGACTTGATTCGTTTAGTTGGTGCTTTCAAGGGATAATCAATGAATGTGTGCTTATTTGTCATATAGCTTTTAAGATGATATTTTTCATCTTTTTGCTCCTTTAGTAGATGAAATTTCTTAAGAACAGCATGGGAAAAATATTATCATAATTTTGTTTTTTTTTTTTTTGTTCTTTTCGTTCTCTTTATTGAATTCTTTTATAGGTTTATAAATTTGGAACCAGAAGTGTTAGAGAAAAATGATTGAGAGGAAGTTGAATACACAAGAATGTTGCACACAAAAGGTGAGGAATACAAGTAGCTCTTGCCTCATTGCTGAAGAGTTTAATATTTCATTACTAACTTCTTATTTTCATTCATTCAAATAATTGGGGGCAGAGTGATCATCTTTTCCTACTAGATATAGAACTTGAACAAAAGCTTTCCCAGAATTTCTTATCCCATTTTAAAACATTTTGGATAGTACATGTTACATTTGCATCATTGACATTGTTGTTTGAATATTACTTTGTAGTTTTCAAATTAAAATTACTTGTGTTGATCCTTGATTTTTGTTGAAATTGTCTTATTGTTAAAAGTAGAGCAATTTATTTGTGTGACTAGTGAAAAATTAACTTACAGTTAATTTAAAACATGTTCTAGCTCATATTCTTTACTGAATTCTATTTTGGTTCCTTTTCCCTCATTCAAAAGAATTTCGGTCTTACCTTTCTACCTCTGAAGTCATTTCCCAATAAAATGGGAGCCATGATTTTTTGTATTAGTAAGACAAGCAAGAAAAAGAGCTTGGATTGGAAGCTTCAAAGGAAAATAGTTGAAATGAAGAGATATAAAATTGGACAGAGAAAATTTAAATCAAATGAAAGCATAGTTATGTTGTTCTCTATGTCCAAGGAGAGACTGAAAATGTTAAGGGGAATGTTTGAACAATGTGGTAAGACTCGGCAGCTACCCTAAGTTTATTTTCCTTATATGTCATGGCTCTTGATTTTGTGATAACAAACAAACATACTTTATGTTGTATCATTCATAGATGAGGACTCTAATGGATATATAGAGCCCATTGAACTAAAAAGGTTCGTAAAACATCTACAACTTGAGGAGGACATTGAGAATCTTTTTAATTATTGTGATACTGATGGAAGCAAGGGCATACAATTTGATGAATTTATTATTCTTCTATGTCTCATCCATCTCCTGCAAGAACCTCCAACCTCTGGTAATGTATTCATCAAAAACTTAGTATTATGCTTTCTTGGTATTGAAAATATATGATATATTTTCTTAATATGTTCAATCACTACAAGAATTCGTGGATTTACCGATGACTTTTTACCGAAGGTCTAGAAGTCGTCGGTAACTTCCTCATTTTCGACGGGCATGGTCATCGGTATAAAGATAATAAAGATCTAACCACCTTACCGATGACCTAGCCCTTCTCTAATTTTCGCGCAAACCGTCGGTAAGGATACTTTTAAGGTACCAACGGCCTGGCCGTCGGTAAGTGTTGTTTCATCTTTTTCAAGGCAACGGTCACTTTTCTGGTTTCCGACGGTCTGGGCCGTCGGTAAGGGTATTTATAAGTTACCAACGGCCAGGCTATCGATAAGTGTAGTTTCATCTTTTTGGTTTCCGATGGTCTGGGCCGTCGGTGAGGGTAATTTAATGTTACCAACGGCCAAAGCCGTCGGTAAGCATCACTAATACGCGCACAACAACCTTCCCTTCCATTTCACTCAGCACACTTCCCTCTTCCCTCAGCAACCTCTGCGACCCTCTTCTTCTCTCTACAGCCCCCTCCTCCCTTTTCCTTTCTGCAACCACCGGCCATCGGAGCGTCCACCGGCCCCCACGAACGTGAGCGTCCTCCCACCTTAAATATTGTCACGCGAACCACCCCGAATCATCGCGAACCACCTTCCTCCATCACGAACCAACATGTGTCCTCCCTCCTTCGTCACTGCCTCCATTCAGGTCTTCAACCAGGTAAGTCTCTTCTTCTTCTCATTTTTCTGCTTAATGTTGAACATGTATGATGCTTAGTTCACTGTATGATGCTTGGTTGACTGATTCAATTTGTTGAAAACAGATGAACATTTGTTGAACATGTACGGTGCTTGGTTCACTGATTCAATGTTGAAAATGTTGAACATTTGAGCATAATGCTTACTATATGATGCCTCATGTATGACCATTTAATGCCTATTGCTTACTTAATGCTTAATTTATGAACATGTATGATGCTTAATGTATGAACATGTTACGGTATGATCCTTACTGTATGAACATGTTAACATTAGTTAACTGGTTCAATTTTGATTGATGCATAATGTTGCTGAAAATAAATAAAATATGTTGAGTAAAATCAAATCAAACTAAATTTAATTAAATATAATTAAATAAAAAATAAATAAAATCAAATAAATAAATAAAGTAAAGAGTTGTCTATACGGTGCAGGAGACCTTTCCGGTAACTATCGGAAAGGGTCTTTGCGCTTGGTTATCAGCACCGGAGCATCCACCGGAGCCAGTCGCCACACTGAACAAGAGATTGCTGAGCTGAGGCGGAGACAGGCTAAGTCTGAGCGGCGTGCCGAGGAGCGTGAGCGATGGATGGAGGCATCGATGCAGCAGATGCTACAGACCATACAACAAATGCAGCAGCAGCCCCCATCCTGATCAGCCGACCGGTCACACCGGGGACGACGATGATGGGGACTCTTTCAATGATCTTATCCATTCTCCTCGTCATTATGATAGGCATTATTAGATTTTCATGTTAGTTTTTTTATTTATATTTCTGTGTATTGTAAAAACATATGTTATTTATCAGTTGGATATAATTTTAATTTCTTTAATGTTATTTTTAATTTTATTTTGCACTATTTATTTTATTAATATTTGCAATAATTAATAAAAAATAAATTTATCTAATAAATATTAAATATAATTAAATAATAATTAATTGGCTTAATTGCACTTTTGATCCCTCTGGTATCACGATTGTGCAATTTTAGTTCTCCAGGTTCAAATTGCGCTAATTGGGTCCCCAAAGTATCACGATTGTGCAATTTTGGTCTCTCGGGTTTCAATTGCATCAATTGGGTCCTCCACGTATCACAGTTGTGCAATTTTGGTCACCCAAGTATAACGATTGTGTAATTTTTAACGTTAATAGCCTACGAAGTGTAACACCCCGATTTTCGTGATTCTAATCAAGTTGGTTAATCTCGATTAGGACTTTGAATGTTCATGTGAGTCGTTTTATATTAGTTTAGGACCAAGTTGGAAACTTAGGAACAAGCTTGAACAAGGTTAGAAGTACCTAAGGTGTTAAATGAGTAACTGTGGGAGTCAGAAGTTTGGGGGATTTTTCCCAGTGGAGCAGCACGCTCAAGCGTGGGAAGGGAGCACGCCCTAGCGTGTAGCAGGGTGGACACTTAAGCGTAGTCCCTTTGATTAGTTGATTGACACTGATGGGACATAAAGTGACACATGTCAGAACGCGTCACAGCTGGCTTTGGAAGAGCGATGCAAAACATCAACGCTCAAGCGTTGAGAGGGCTAACGCTCAAGCGCTGGAACGCTAAAGCGTAGAGATCAAGAATGCTTAAGCGTTGTCAGCTGAGGATAACTTCTATAAATAGACGTCATTTGTAAATTTGCGGGAATTTTACTCCCCAAAATAGAAAAAAACAAGGCTGAGAGAGAGACCAAGTGAGATTGTGAGCTTTGATCCGAGTTTGTGATCTATTCGTTTGTCTGATTTCATTTCCGCCTGTGTTTTCATGATCAGCACAATTTCTACTACGACTCTAGCGGTTTGCTTTCGCGATCCTGCAAAGGTAAGCCAAGGTTCTGAATCTACCTTCATTGTATCTATACAATGTTACCTTCTGGTTTAAGCTTCTTTTCACGGTTTAGCTTCGTAATAGGATTAATGCTATAGCCTACGTGTTATTTCCGTGAATAGGGCTGGTTTGGAAGTTGCGTGCGGAAACCGTTGGTGTAGGTGAACCGCAGCTATGAAGGCTTAGAAAGGAGCAAGGAGTGCTCGTTGCGTTCGTGGTTATCACCATTCTGCTATCAGGTAAGGGAGAAGAGTACTGCTGCCATCGAAAGACAAGAGTAGTGTAGGATGTTTTTCTGCTATGTGTAGGGAAGCCGGAGGAGGATGAGGAGGATCTGGAGGAGGATCCCGAAGAGGAGGAACTTTTAGCGACACCTAAATACCATCCTATGGAAAATGGGGATGCTCCAACTGAAGGAGTCGGAGGTGCGGGAATGATCAATGAGAATGTAGTTTCCCCTGATCACTCTTCTGATGGAAACGATGGAACCTCCTTTGGGGGACTGTCCCACGAGTTCCACTAGTCTTGACCAGTGTAGGGTGTAGACTTACTTTTTGAGGTAGCGATTTTTGGATAGTCTATTGTCGGCTACTGATGGCCATGAGTTTTAGTGATACGATTTCCAGACTATCGCTACCTAGTTTTTAGATTTGTTAGTAGTTTTATTTTTCTGCTAGTCTTCTTTTGAAGGGACATGTTGTCCACTGTTCTTTTGTACATGTTGTCCATTGAGTCCTTAATGTTTGTTGCTATAATAAGAAAAAAATTTATCACGTTTTTTGGGACTTAATGAGTTACATTTAAATAAACTGTTTTTTCGAAATTAAACCAGCAAGTTTTTATTTAGTAAGTTATGAGTTTGGGTAACAAATGTGATGCCGAATTGAGGGTGTCACATTAGTGGTATCAGAGTTGGTCGAGTCTTTCGGGAATCTATGGGAATAAGTCTATTGTGTCGATATTGTGTGATCTCTGATTGGAGTTTGATTGAATTACTTCTTAGAAGTAATGTGTGGAGATAACTGTCTTCTGCTTTGGTTTCTGGTTACAGTTTGACTAATTCCAGTCTTGTAGGTTAGACACGGAACTAGAAACTGAAGCCAGAGCTGGACGAGGACGTGGAAGTGGTCGCGGGAAAGGAGCTGCTTTCCAGGCTGAGGACGTTGCTAGAGCAAACGGAATGGATTTCGCTGCTCAAGCAATGGCCAATATGGTTGCGGCTATTATTGTCCAGACCGCAACCATGAATGCTAATAATGCTCAGGAGCAACTTCGTGCTGACCAGGCCGCTGAGGGCTGACGTTTAACTACCTTCATATGTCAGAATCCGCCACAATTTCATGGCGACGTGGATCTGGAGAAAGCTGATCTATGGATCCAGGAGATTGAGAAAATCTTCGAGCTGATTCACAGCCCGGAAGAAGTGAAGGTACCCTATGCCACTTTCCTGCTAATGGGAGACACGGAATACTGGTGGAGAGGGACAAGACAACTACTAGAGGCAAATCACCAAGTAATCACTTGGGGTCTGTTCAAGCATTGTTTCTTGGGAAAATATTTTCCATAGAGTGCAAGAGCTGAAAAAGAACAAGAATTCTTACGGCTGCAACAGCGTGATATGATAGTCGGAGAATATGCGGCCAAGTTCGAGTCATTGGCCAAATACTTTCAATTCTTCCAGGATAACCCAGAGGAAGATTGGAAGTGTGAAGCTTTCGAGAGAGGGCTGAGATATAAGATAAAGGAATCAGTACTGCCGCAAGGAATCCGGAATTTCCAAGCGCTGGTTGAAAAGGGCAGACAAATTGAATTGATGAAATGTGGGAGAGACAACAAGGAAAGCGTTGGACGACCTTCCCGATTCAAGGGTCACCATTATGACCAGAAGGGGAAGCAAAGTCAGAAGAAACTTGTTCTCGACCCCCAGGGAATTTTCAGAAAAACAATACCACCCTGTTACTCATGCGTCAGGCAGTGGAGGCCAAGGAAGTCAAGGCCAAGAGAGGAAGTGCTTCAAGTGTGGGGATCCGTCACATTTGGCGAATAACTGTTCAGTGCGGAATGATAGTTGTTTCCGTTGTGGACAACCGGGGAATATTGCCAAGCACTGCAGAGCACAGAACCCAGTCCAAGCTACTGACAAAAATGGTGGAGCAAAAGGCCGATAGCAAAAGGAAGAGTTTATACCCTGAGTGGTGCTGAAGCTTCAAACTCCGAAGATCTCATACAGGGTGTTTGCGACATACACGGTAACCTATTATCAATACTTTTTGATTCAGGTGCAACCCATTCGTTCATTTCTATGGATTGTGTGAAACGTTTGGAATTATCTGTTTCTTCCTTGTCTTTCGACTTAATTGTTTCTACCCAACTGTTGAACCTGTTACTGTGAATTCTATATGCCTGAATTGTCCTGTTGTTCTTCAAGATAGACATTTTCTTGTTGATCTAATATGCTTGCCTTTAATACAATTAGATGTAATTTTAGGCATGGATTGGTTATCTTCCTACCATATCCTATTAGATTGCGCACATAAAACCCCAGTTTTTCCCCTTACCGAGATTTCTGGATTTTTAGTCGCCAACCGCATTAGAACTTCTTCGAAAGAAGGAGATCAGGAATACGTGCTTCTATCCAACTTAAAAGTCGAGGGGAAGATCGAGCTGAGTAAGATGCCGGTTGCAAGGGAGTTTCTAGAGGTGTTTCCAGACAATGTTCTGGGTTTGCCGCCTGTGAGGGACATAGACTTCTCTATCGACCTAATTCCAAGAACTGGACCGATATCGATTGCACCATATCGGATGTCACCTGCTGAACTCGCTGAGTTGAAAGCTCAAGTAGAGGACCTGTTGTCGAAGCAATTCATTAGGCCAAGTGTTTCGCCGTGGGGAGCGCCAGTTCTCTTAGTGAGAAAGAAAGACGGAAGTTCGAGACTTTGTGTGGACTTTCGTCAGCTGAATAAAGTGACGATCAAGAACAAGTGTCCCTTACCGCGTATCAATGACCTGATGGATCAACTACGAGGAGCTGCTGTTTTCTCGAAGATTGACTTAAGGACGAGATACCATCAAATTCGAGTAAAGACGTAAGACATACCTAAGACCGCTTTTAGAACTCATTACGGACATTACGAATATCTCGTGATGCCTTTTGGAGTAATGAATGCACCTGTTATTTTCATGGACTACATGAATCGGATTTTTCGTCCGTTTCTTGATAAGTTTGTGGTGGTGTTCATCGACGATATCCTCATTTATTCTAAGAGCCATGAGGAACACGAAGAGCATTTACGGCAAGTTCTTCAAGTTTTGCGTGAGAAGACGCTGTATGCAAAATTCTCTAAGTGTGAGTTTTGGCTGGATGAAGTCAGATTTTTGGGCCATGTCATAACAAAGGAAGGAATTGCTGTGGACCCTACGAAAGTGGAGGCTGTACTTTCTTGGGAAAAGCCAAAGACCGTAATGGAAATATGGAGTTTTGTTGGTCTGGCTGGTTATTATCGGAGAGTCATTGAGGGATTTTCCAAGATCGTATCACCGTTGACTCAACTTACGAGGAAGGGTCAACCTTTTATTTGGACTGACCAGTGTGAAGAAAGTTTTCAAAAGATTAAGGAACTTTTGACAACTTCGCCGATGCTAATACTTCCAGAACCTAGTGAACCTTACAAGGTGTACTGTGATGCTTTACATCAAGGATTAGGTTGTGTGCTAATGCAACACCGCAAAGTGGTAGCGTATGCATCAAGGCAATTAAATACTCATGAGAGGAACTATCCCACACACGACCTAGAGTTAGCTGCAGTGGTTTTTGCACTAAAAATATGGAGACATCATCTGTATGGTGATAAGTTTGACGTTTTTAGTGACCACAAGAGTCTAAAGTATATGTTCAATCAGAAGGAGCTCAAAATGAGGCAGAGGCGATGGATGAAATTTTTAAAGGACTATGATTTCACGTTGCAATACCGTCCAGGAAAGGAAAACGTAGTAGCAGATGCCTTGAGCCGGAAAGCCATTCATATTTCAACTATGATGGTGAGAGAATTAAAATTGATTGAAGAGTTCCGTGATCTCAATTTAGGAATGGAGATAAGTCCAAAGAAGCTAAGTTTTGGAATGCTCAAAATTTCGAGTGGACTAATGGAAGAAATCCGTGAACAACAAGCTGTGGATGAACATCTTTAGGAGAAGAAGGGACTGATGGAACAAGGGAAGGCTGCTGAGTTTAGTTAGGGAACAGACGGAATCTTAAGGTGCAATGGACGAGTCTGTTTACCCAACAACCCTGAAATGAGAAAGATGATCCTAGAGGAATCCCAAAAGAATGGATTAAGCATTCATCCTAGTGCTACTAAGATGTACCAGGACTTGAAGCAGAAATTCTCGTGGCCAGGCATGAAGAAGCAAGTTGCAGAATACGTTGTGTCGTGTTTGACTTGCCAGAAAGCAAAGGTAGAACATCAGAGACCTGGAGGGATACCGCAGTCCTTGGACATACCGGAATGGAAGTGGGAGAGCATATCAATGGATTTCGTAGTAAGTTTACCAAGAACACCTAGAAATTTTGATTCGATCTGGGTAATCGTAGATAGGTTAATGAAATCGGCACATTTCTTACCTATCAAAACCAACTACACGGTGACAAAACTGACTGAGGTGTATATTAGAGAAGTGATTAGACTTCATGGAATACCATCAAGTATCGTTTCGGATAGAGATCCAAAATTTACTTCACGTTTTTGGGAAAGTTTACACCAAGCTCTAGGAACCAAGTTACGCCTAAGGTCGACATATCATCCTCAAACGGATGGACAAACCGAAAGGAGGATTCAATCGTTAGAAGATTCACTAAGAGTGTGTGTCTTGGATAATCGAGGAAGTTGGGATGAGCTATTACCTCTGATTGAATTCACACAAAACAACAGCTATCACTCAAGCATAGGGATGGCACCCTATGAGGCACTTTATAGGAGGAGATGTCAGACTCCTCTTTTTTGGTATCATGATGGAGAGAGTACAATTCTAGGCCCCGAGGTTGTGCAACAGACGACCGATAAAGTCAGGCAAATTTGTGAAAGGATGAGGGCATCTCAGAGCAGGCAGAAGAGTTACTCGGATCGGCGGAGACGACCTCTCGAATTTCAAAACGGTGAACATGTGTTTCTGAGAGTCAATCCAACGACTGGGGTAGGTAGGGTGATTAAATCCAGAAAACTCACTCCTAAATTCATTGGATCATACCAAATTCTTCGTCGTATTGGTCCAGTAGCTTGCCAAATTGCTTTACCGCCTTTTCTTTCGAAACTACAAAATGTTTTTCACGTGTCACGGTTAAGGAAATACATTCCTGATCCATCTTATGTAATCGAAGCTGATCAAGTACCTTTGGAGGATAACCTGTCTTATGAGACTTCACCTATAAGAATTGAGGATAAGATGATCAGACAACTCCGGGGAAAACAAATCTCCTTAATCAAAGTCATTTAGGATGATACAACTGGAGAAGCAACTTGGGAAGCTGAGGACAAGATCAGAGAGCAATATCCCTATATATTCACAGGTACGTAATTTCGAGGATGAAATTATTTTTTTAGTGGGATATTAATGCAACACCCCGATTTTCCGTGATTCTAATCAAGCTGGTTAATCTTGATTAGGACTTTGAATGTTCATGTATCGTTTTATATTAGTTTAAGACCTAGTTGGAAGCTTAGGAACAGGCTTGAACAACGCTGGAGAATCCACCGGAGAGAGTCGCCACACTGAACAGGAGATTGCTGAGCTGAGGCGGAGACTGGCTAAGTCCGAGCGGCGTACCGAGGAGTGTGAGCGGCGTACCGAGGAGCGTGAGCGGCGGATGGAGGCGTCGATTCAGCAGATGCTACAAACCATACAACAAATGCAGCAGCAGCCCTGATCCTGATCAGCCGATCGGTCACACCGGGGACGACGATGATGAAGACTCTTTCAATGATCTTATTCATTCTCCTCGTCATTATGATAGGCATTATTAGATTTTTCATGTTAGTTTTTTTATTTATATTTCTGTGTATTGTAAGAATATATGTTATCTATCATATGGATATAATTTTGATTTCTTTAATGTTATTTTTAATTTTATTTTGCACTATTTATTTAATTAATATTTGTCAATAATTTATAAAAAATAAATTTATCTAATAAATATAAAATATAATTAAATAATAATTAATTGGCTTAATTGCACTTTTGATCCCTCTGGTATCACGATTGTGCAATTTTAGTCATCCAGGTTCTAATTGCGCTAATTGGGTCCCCAAAGTATCACGATTGTGCAATTTTAGTCTCTCAGGTTTCAATTGCACCAATTGGGTCCTCCACGTATCACAGTTGTGCAATTTTGGTCACCCAAGTATAACGATTGTGTAATTTTTAACGTCAATAGCCTACGAAGTGTAACACCCCGATTTTCGTGATTCTAATCAAGCTGGTTAATCTCGATTAGGACTTTGAATGTTCATGTGAATCGTTTTATAATAGTTTAAGACCTAGTTGGAAGCTTAGGAACAGGCTTGAACAAGGTTGGAAGTACCTAAGGTGTTAGACGAGTAACTGTGGGAGTCAAAAGTTTGGGGGATTTTTCCCAGCAGAGCAGCACGCTCAAGCGTGGGAAGGGAGCACGCCTTAGCGTGCCAACACCCTAGTGTGAAGCAGGGTGGACGCTCAAGCGTAATCCCTTTGGCCCGTTGATTGACACTGATGAGACATAAAGTGACACATGTCAGAACGCGTCACAGCTGGCTTTGGAAGAGCGGTGCAGAAACGTCAACGCTCAAGCGTTGAGAGGGCTAACACTCAAGCGTTGGAACGCTAAAGCGTTGAGATCAAGAACGCTTAAGCGTTGTCAGCTGAGGATAACTTCTATAAATAGAGGTCATTTGTAAATTTGCGCGAATTTTACTCCCCAAAACAATAAAAAAGAAGGCTGAGAGAGAGACCAAGTGAGGTTGTGAGCTTTGATCCGAGTTTGTGATCTGTTCGTTTGTCTGATTTCGTTTCCGCCGGTGTTTTCGTGATCAGCACAATTTCTACTATGACTCTAGCGGTTTGCTTTCATGATCCTGCAAAGGTAAGCCAAGGTTCCGAATCTATCTACATTGTATCTATACAATGTTACCTTCTGGTTTAAGCTTCTTTTCACGGTTTAGCTTCGTAATAGGATTAATTGCTATAGCCTACGTGTTATTTTCGTGAATAGGGCTGGTTTGGAAGTTGCGTGCGGAAACCGTTGGTGCAGGTGAACCGCAGCTGTGAAGGCTTAGAAAGGAGCAAGGAGCGCTCGTTGCGTTCGTGATTATCACCACTCTGCTATCAGGTAAGGAGGAAGACTACTGCTGCCATCGAAAGACAAGAGTAGTGTAGGATGTTTTTCTCCTATGTGTCGGGAAGCCCTAACCCTACTAGTGGTTGAGCCCCCATAAAGTACCTAAACCCTGGGTTTAGTTTACTTTGGGCTATCGCCGTTAAGTTTGGAAAACCTAGTCTAGTAACCTGTTGATTGAGGATGTTTGATTCCGTCTAGTTGTATGTGTGTAGTTGTTGTTGGATAATCGGACGAGAGATCGGACAAAGTTCGAGTTAATCGGGAGATTTGTCGCTGCTTTAGAAACTCCAAGAGGTAAGGGGACAAACCTGAGGAATTCCAATTTCGACAGCTATGTGCTGCAATTGTGTGTTTGGATTATAATTGTTTATGTGTTTGGTTGTTTGTAGAGTGATTTCATTTATCTGCTGATAATTGCTTATATTTGAAATTGCCTGTTTATGCCTGATTTTATTACTTGGCATTGAATTATAATGTATGAATGCATTGTATGACTGTTGTGGTGATTATTGTGTTGAAGGACCTAACATCGGTTAGGATCTAGAATCGTTTAATGTAAAAGCTTCAATAAGTTGGGAATGTTGGATAAGAAGAATAATAGTATTAAAGTTTTTAATGAACCCTGGAAGGAAAAGGAAATAATTTGGCTTTTGTGAATAAAGAGAAAAAGAGAAAGAAATGCTCTAATTTGAGAAAAACAAGGTTTTGAGGTGAAAAGTGTTTTTTAGAGGCTTTGTTTGTTTTGTAAAATGTTTTTGGGAAACGTGGTCTCAAAATATTTGGTTTTATCAAAGAGAGAGAGTTTCTTTATGAAACGTATTTCAAAGTATTGCGTTTTACCGAAATACAACGAAAGAGAAAAGAAGTGGTTTTCAACCACGAGTTTTGTTTTATGGCAAACCGATCCCGAAGGCTTTGTGTAAGCTTCGGAGATTTGGGTTTTGGTTGTTGAATTTGTAAAAAGAAATGTGGTTTTGGTTTGGAACCTAGAAACCGAGACGTCGGGGTTCTAGGGTTCTGTAGAACACGTGGATCAAGGATCCGTGTTCATGTGTTGGTCCTGTAAGCTTGTGGACATTCTTTGTGGTCCTGTAGGCTTGTGGACATTTTATAAGCTTTAGAATCCAAAATCCGAAACCGGTGCATCGGTCAGGGATTTTTGGGTTTGAGTTGTGTGGACTGCGTATCCTTTTTGAGTTTTCGACTCAATGTCCTGTTTTGAGAAAAATTTGGAAAGGCTTAAAGAGTCTAAAACATTGTGTTGGCTGATAGCGTTGATACTTCAACAAGGAAATAATGATACGACAAAGATAAACTAGCGAAAACAAATGGTTTTCTCATGCATTCATGATTTTTGGCACATGTGCTGTGAAATGAGGGGACCTTGATGGCAAGGAAACCTAGGGATGACTTGTGTCATCATGTAACATTGTGCCTTGATGGACAATGAGGTCATACGTGCTGTGTGTTCGTATTGTGCCCTGAGTGGACAATATAGTATGACTGATTACTTCGTAAGTACCACTGACATGCGCGTCCATGTGCTATTTCCTGGGAGTCAAGTGCTTATGTTTTTACAATTTCTGGTGTTAATCATTGTTGCCTGCGGGTCAATGATTGTCGAGCCAGATCAGCTCGTTTTGAATGGTGATGGGATTTTCGGAAATTAAGAACTGAACGATTAGTCGATATATATGGAAGTGATCATGCATACGTCTTGAAAATAACGTTGACTGTTGGGCATGAGGCCCTTGTGTTTTTACTGTTAGTACTCTGATATATTGTACTATATTATGTATGATAATACCCTGTGAGACATTTCTTGTATGAATCTGCTGTCTATGTTTGGGTATGTAGTTGTCGTTTTTGGATTCATATATTGGTTTCTCACCCTTGCTATTTTGTTTCCTGTTGGATAAATATATATATATATATATATATATATATATATATATATATATATATATATATATATATATATATATATATATATATATATATAATGTACAGATGGACTTGGGGAGCGAGAGTTTGGCTCACTCGGGAGTCTGCTCCCTCACCTTTGAGCATCGAGAGGACCCGGGGGCATGGGTCATCCACCCGGGAGCCAGCAGTGCGGCCTATACTGGACCCGTTTACACCCTGCGCGGGAATACGGAGGTGGGACCTCAGGAGCGGGTACATACCGTGGAGACCATCCAGGTCCCATTGCCACCGATTTGGATGATCTTACATCATCTAGTGGATCAGGGAGATCTACAGCACCATATCCCAGTAACTCAGCCCCTGCAACAGCAGCAACCATACACCCCTTCCCCTCCGTTTGTTTTGGTGCCCATGGGACCGAGGGAGGAGGATGGGGAGGATCCTGAAGAGGAGGAACTTTTAGCAACACCTGAGTACCATCCTCTGGAAAATGAGGATGCTCCGGCTAAAGGAGTCAGAGGTGCGGGAATGATCAATGGGAATGTAGTTTCCCCTGATCACTCTTCTAATGGAAACGTTGGAACCTCCTTTGGGGGACTGTCCAATGGGTTTCACTAGTCTTGACCAGTGTAGGGTGTAGACTTACTTTTTGAGGTAGCGATTTTTGGATAGTCTGTTTTCGGCTACTGATGGCCATGAGTTTTAGTGATATGGTTTCCAGACTATCGCTACCTAGTTTTTAGAGTTGTTAGTAGTTTTATTTTTCTGTTAGTCTTCTTTTGAAGGGACATGTTGTCCACTGTTATTTTGTACATCTTTCACTGCTGACACACACACACACACACACACACACACACACACACACACATATATATATATATATATATATATATATATATATATATATATATATATATATATATATATATACACGAGTCTTCTATTATTGATCTGAGTCCTTAATGTTTGTTGCTATAATTAGAAAAAAATTTATCACGTTTTTTGGGACTTAATGAGATATATTTAAATAAACTGTTTTTTCGAAAGTAAACCGGCAAGTTTTTATTTAGTAAGTTATGAGTTTGGGTAACAAATGTGATGCCGGATTGAGGGTGTCAAATTAGTGGTATTAGAGCTGGTGAGTCTTTCGGCAATGTCGAAGTTGTGTGATCTCTGATTGGAGTTTGATTGAATTACTTCTTAGAAGTAATGTGTGTAGATAACTATTTTCTGCTTTGGTTTCTGGTTACAGTTTGACTGATTCCAGTCTTGTAGGTCAGACATGGAACTAGAAACTGAAGCCAGAGCTGGACCTGGCCGTGGACGTGGTCGCGGGAGAGGAGCTGGTGTCCAGGTTGAGGATGCTGCTGGAGCAAACAGAATGGATTTCGCTGCTCAAGCTATGGCCAACATGGCTGCGGCTATTGCTGTCCAGACCGCAACTATGAATGCTCATAATGCTCAAGAGCAACTTCATGCTGACCAGGCCGTTGATGGCCGACGTTTAATTACTTTCAGACGTCAGTGTGGCTAGCGTGGCAATTTACGTGTTATTCCTATGTGGCACCTAGTGATGTGCATTTGACTATTAAAGTGTGTGAGATGTCAATGATGCCACATAAGAATGTCCCGTAAGCTGTCAAGTTGACCTCACTAAGTGCCAAATCAATCCCACATGAGTCACGTAGGCTACTGACGTTAAAAATTGCACTATCGTGATATTTGGGGGACCAAAATTGCACAATCATGATACCTAGGGGACCCAATTGGCACAATTAAAACCTAGGGGACCAAAATTGCCCAATCGTGATACTTGGGGGACCCAATTGGCGCAATTAAGACCTGGGAGACTAAAATTGCACGATCGTAATACCTGAGGAAAAAAGTGCAATTAAGCCTAATTAATTAATCAATTAAAATATAAATTTAAAGTATAAATAAATTATATATACTGACGGCCTAACCGTCGGTAATGACCTTACCACAATACCAACGGCAGTGTAAATGCATGTACCGACGGCCAGGCAGTCGGTAAAGTGGTTAGGTTATTACCAATAATCTAACCGTCGATAATGTAGGTGAGTGATTACCGACGGTCTTTTGCCTTGGCCGTCGGCATTCATTACCAAGGACCTTCTTTCCGACAGATTTTTAGTCGTTGACTAGCCGTCGGAAAGTTACTATTACCGACAACTTTTGGTGATTACTGACGACTTATGACCATCAGTAATGAGCTGTTTTCTTGTAGTCAACCACGATATATAATGGATTTGTATGGTCACTCAAGATTAACTCACATCCTTAGTTGTTAATTTATAAGAGTGTTGTTGAATGTTGTAATGCTGGTTGTTTACTGCATACTTGACTTGTTAAGTGTGATTGATTATAATGAGGATGCCTGAATGGTCCTGGCTCAATGTATTAACATGAATGTTTCCTACCATATTTTATTTCTTTTTTTATATTTTTTTTGAAAAACCAAAAGAACATATATTAATAGATTGAGTACAAGATGTACACGACCAAGATAAAATGAGTTATTCTTTTCTCAATAACACATTTTTATTATCTATCAATTGCGCGTTGCACAGGTAACAATCTTGTTAAGTATTAAAACAAACAACTCTTAATTATACATAGTTATTAGTACTAACGCACACATGGCCACTGTTACACGTTGCACTACACAGAATCACTGATCATATATTTTAAGAAATAGTTAATTCTAGGTAGAAATTAATTGGCCATGGATAAATATACATACATTTATATATTTTAGAATAGTGTTTTTAGCTTAGATAAAATTTTAATTCAGCTATATAAACATCAGACACACATGCACTCAAACATGCACAATTAAATCAAGCCATAATTTATACCAAAAAATTTATTTTTATTTTATTATTTGTATCTGTTTTTCTCCTAAAATTAGTCATAAGAAAAATGAGTATGTTACACTTAACACCTGTTATAAGTGCTTGGAGAAATTAATATTATATTCCATAATTTATTAACTTATTTTGTTATTTAATTATTTTTGTAATTTATTTTTAATTATTTAATCTGTTTATTTAATTATTTAAGTATTATTTATTATTCTTACCTTATTTAATTATTTTATTTTAAAATTTTGTTCATTATTTATTTTTTGTTTTAATCCTCATGAGACTTAACACCTGTTATAAGTGTCGTTTATGGTTCGTTGTTTCAGTATTATTGTTAAGTTATTTTGTTTAAGGTAGTCATGTCGCGTCGTACGAGTCGTTTTTCAATCACCTACAATTTTTCGTGACCCAGTCACTAAATCTCCTCATGTTCCCTCTTCACATTTTTTGTGGCATAGGGAGAAGCTGGCTGAAGCATGTGATATTGTCTTTATTTTTACTGTTTTCATTTTTTTTTATTTGTTTGTGGGCTTGGTTTAGTGGGTTAGGCCCTTAGGTCCAAGCTTCTAACTTAAGCTTATATTGATAAAAAAAATAATTATTTTAAGTCTTATGAGACTGAACACAAATATAAATGTTAAGAGAAATTGATATTCTATTCATTAATATTTTATTTTGTTATTTATTATTTTATTTATTTATTTATTTAATCTCTTTTTTACAGTTTAATCAAATTATTTAATCAACTTATTATTTATAGCTTATAATTAAAAACAAACAATATATTCAAAGCATTCTACTTCAAGCATTCTATACAGGTTTTGATCAATAGTCCAAACCATAATTAACAAGTAATCTCACATTAGAATCAACAAAAAACCATAATTAACAAGCATTTATTTAAGCAAAATGACATACAATGGTATCACAATAGAAGGAAGTAATCTCAACTAGGTTGGCACCACAACCCCTATCAATCATCTGCAGCACACCAAAATTTATTCAAAAAACATAGAAAAAAGAATACAAAAAAAAAAAAAAAACATGCAGGGACATAGACCAAAACTCATGAAAACAAAAAAGACTATCTAAATTTGAAGTTAGGAAGGCCTAACCTATTATGGAAAAAGTCCTCCCTAATGAAATTGGGACCTAAGCCCCACCAGGTAAACCCCCCATGAATAATCCCATAAGAGGCTAATTTATCAGTACAACTATTGTCTTCTCTATAAATATGAGAAACAACAAATTGCATTTGGCTAGATAAAACAAGACAATTCTTCCATCTAGTTTTAAGGTTCCAAGGAACTAGATCAATAGATTTAAAAGTAGCTACTACAATTATAGAATCACATTCTAACCATAACTTATGCCACCCTTTTTATGAGCCAACTCAATAGCTATCATAGCTGCAATTAACTCAGCATGAATAGAATTTGAAATTCCAATAAATTGAGCAAAACATCCCAAAATAGCAGCACTACTATCCCTGAATAAACTACCACAAGCTGCTAAACCAAGAGATCCCCTAGCTGCTCCATTAGTGTTACATTTGATTAAGCTGCAAATAGGAGGATTCCATTCAACTTGCTTTATAGAGGGGGCTTTGCAAGCATGACCAGAATCCGAGAAAGCTTTAAGAACGGAGAATTCATCCACTAAAGCTGACATGAAGCCTTTAGATTGATTACCCGAGATAGCTGTATTTGAAATAATCATATGAACAACATTCCTATATGAAACAGAAATATTATGAAACCTGTTTTGATTCCTGCAGTGCCAAATTGCCCAAATTGAATTGATAATAGCTGCAAGAATAACATCCCTCACTTGAGTGCACTAATTTCTGTTTAGAACATTAAGTAAAGAGTGGAATGAAGACAGATCAATGTTACAACGCAGAACAGAAATAAGCCAAGATCAAATATGCATAGCAAACTTGCATTGAAGGAACAAATGAAAACTAGACTTAACAGCTTCTCCATAAAGACTACACATTGAAACAGTGATGCAACCTCTTTTAATAAGATTCTCATCAGTAGGCATCTTGTTATGAATAAGTCTCCATAGAAGAAAAGACTTGGAAGGAGGTATGCAACTAGTCCAAATAGTTTTTCCCCAATTCAGAGGGCTGCTAGAAGGATTGAGAAAAACATAAGCATCCTTAAAGGACAATTTTCCATTATCAATTTCCTCCCAAACTAAACTATCATCACAAGAAGATAAAGGAATAAGAATACTACCAATCTCACCTGCAAGCATTGGAAATTTAGAAATCAATTCTGGAGGTATAATCCAAGAACCATGATAAATGAAATCCTTAACTTTAGCCTGCAAAAGCCTCTGAATATAATCTGGAATATCTAACTTCTCCACAATTAGTTTAGACAACCATTTATCTCTCCAAAAATCAATAGCAGACCCATCACCAAAAATCCAAGAAGATCTATCAATAACAGTATGCATATATTGTGTTGGAGCAGGCCAAATAGATGACTTAACATATTAAGAAATCAAATGCTTGTGCTTCAAGAATCTTGCTCTGATAAGGCAAGCCCATTGTTCATTAGAGGATATCAACTCCCAACTGAGTTTAAACATAGCCACATCATTAATAGATCAAATTGATCTATGTCCAAGACCACCCTCAATAGATGGGGAACACACTTTATGGCTTTATGCTAAGCCACAGTAACTAACTTTTTTGCGAAGATATCATCAGACCATATAAAATTTCTAATCCACTTATCAATTGTTTTTAAAAGTGAAATTGGCCAAGCATATACATGGAAGCTATAAACCAACATACTATGTATTATAGACTTAACCAATTGCACCCTCCCCATAATGGAAAGCATAGTAGAACCTTTCCAAGAAGTAAGCTTGGATTTAATTTTGGTTGCTATTGGCTGCAAATGAAGAGTTCTAAGCTTACCTTTAAAGATTGGAACTCTCAAATAAGTAAAGGGCAAGAGACCGATAGAAAAGCCAAGCAAGTTGCTAATCTCCTGAATTCTGTGATGAGACATGGATCTTGCATAGAATTTGCATTTATTTGAACTGAGATATTGACCATAAGCATCACCATAGGGCTTAAAAAGATCCATCAAAGCCCTTAAGTTCTTTCTAATCCTTTTTACAAAACACCATTATATCATCTGCATACAAAACATGTGAAGGGGTTTTGAAACCTCTTGGACCTGACATAGGATCTAACTTCCCTGAATCAACCAAATAAGAAATTCCTCTACTCGAAACATCTTCTGCCAAGCAAAAAAGAAGAGGTGATAAAGGATCTTCTTGCCTAACTACTCTCTTACAAGGAAAGAAACCAACAGGATGATCATTAATAGAAAGAGATAATTTAGCAAAATTAAGGATAAATTCAACCCATTTGCACAATTTAGAATCAAATCCAAAAGCAGATAAAACATTTAGCAAAAAACTCCAATCAATTGTGTCAAAAGCTTTCCTGATGTCAAACTTCAAAACCAGATTTCCTCCAAAAGATTTTGAATCACGCAAGTTAATTACTTCTGAAGTAATACAAATGCAGTCTGTGATATTTCTACCTCTGATGAAACCCTATTGCTGATTTGAGACAATTTTAGGGGCTATTATAGCTAATCTATCAGCTAAAGCTTTGGCAATAATTTTAAATTGGAAATTGGCCAAAGCAATTGGTCTAAACTGCTCAATTCTGTCAGCACTAGGAACCTTTGGAATTAAACAAACCAGATTTGAATTCAAGTTAGGAAGAACCCAACTTTGAGTAAAGAATTGTAAGACAGAATTATATACATCCTTTCCAATAACAAGCCGGAAAAGCTGATAAAAGCTCCCACCAAAGCCATCAGGACCTGGAGCACCATCACCATTAAGAGAGAACACTGAAGATTTAATCTCATCTATAGAAGGCAAATTGGTTAGCATAACATTATCCTCTGCATTAACCATTGAAGGAACAATCTTGCTAATCAAATCATTAGCTACACAAGAGTTGTCAGAAGCATATAATGATTGAAAATATTGTAGGACATGTTGTTCAATATCAAATGAATTATCCAGAATAAGATCACCTTGCTTTAGGATAGACGTTTGTTTAGAAGCATACCTAACCTTAGCCACCTTATGAAAATAAATTGTGTTTCTGTCACCATGATTAAACCAATTTACTCTGGCCTTTTCTTTCTTGAATGACTCTTGAAAATAAAGGGCTTGCGCTTGAGCTTCTTGCTTAAGCAGGATATCAGAGCCACCAAATTCAGAAAGTTGCTCTTGAATTCTCTCCACAGAAACTAAAGCATTATCAACTCTAATTTTAACATCACCAAAAACCACTTTGTTCCAAAATTTTCAACTTGATTCAGAATAAACATAGGACAACTAGTAATAGGTTTACTCCAAACCTCTTGAACCAGTCTCAAACAATCTGGATGCTCAATCCACCTTTTAAAAAATTTGAATGAGGAAGGACATGAGTTAATATCTCTTTTAAGGATCAAAAGAAGAGGATGATGATCAGATTGGCTTTTAGGAAGAGTACAACAAGAGATGCTATCCCAAAAAGATAAACAATCATCGTTACAAGCTGACCTATCAAACCTCCTTTCAACAAGAGACCTTGCGGCCCTTCTATTAGACCAAGTAAAAGGTGCCCCTCGAGTTAATAGATGAGTCAACCTGTTCCTATCAGACTAAGATTGAAAATCCTCACAAGAATTTTTAAGAGGCAAACCTATAACATCCTGGTTTTCTTAATCATGTTTATATGTTTGATTGTATGTTTGATGTGTGTTAGGATTAGGGTTTGTTTGGAGAAGGAAAAAGATAGGAAAATTTATCCTGACTGGCACGCTCAAGCGTGGCTCAGCCCAACGCTAAGGCGTTGTAACGTTAGAGCGTGGAAGGGAATGTACGCTCAAGCGTTCTGTGTTGACTAGGTGACTGGCAGTGATGGGGCGTGCAATGACATCTGGCAATGTCGCGCGCTGTCGCATGCAAGGGCGATGTCCTTATCATGAAGACACCTCAATGCTCAAGCGTGGGAAGGAGACAACGCTCAAGCGTGGAAAATCCCAATTCTAAAGCGTTCTTAACAGAGCCATTCTCTATAAATAGCTTTCATTTCCTACATGCACGAGTTTTCCAAAGTTTCCAGAGTTGTGAAGAGCGTGTGAAAGATACAGAGATAGAAGTGATAGCTTTGATCCAAGTTTTCTTACACTTCGTGCATTCAATTTCAGTTTCGATCGTGTTTCCGGATTGAGCTTAACTTCTACTTCAATTCCACCTTATCGTTTCTTTGATTCGTCGAAGATAAGTTAAGGCTTTGTACCTACCTACATTGTTGTTCTTCTATGTTCTTCATTCGTCTCCCATATCGATCCTCAGTATCTATTTGTATAGAGTTTTCAGTATAGTTTATGTGTTGTTTTCGTGATTAGGATAAGTTTCGAAGCTTCACGTGTGCTTGCAGTAAGGGGCACAGATCAGTGCTCTCGTGTGGGAGAGTTCGTGTGTTCGTGAGTTCGTTCGTATACTCGTAATCAGGTGGGAAGAAAGAATCACACATTCGTCGGGAAGGCAATAGTAGAATAGAATATATTGACATGTGTAAGGGAACCCAAACCCTACTAGAGGTTGAGTAACCGACAACACCTAACCTACATTGGAGACTATTATGAAGTACGTACCAATTAGGGTTTAGGCATTGTAGGTTTATCACCATAGGAATGATTTACCCTAGGTTAGACGACTATCATTGATGGATGGTTGACATGTTTGGTATGCTTGGTATGTTGATATGCTTGATGTGTTTACTGCTATATGTGTTGCAGGGATGATATGTTCGTATGCTTAAGTCGATGTGTTAGCATGTAAGATATTATGCTTGTATGTGGTGGGATAATGTTGATAATATTTGAAGGTGCCATATTACACGTATTGAGATATGAGGTTGTGAATCCTATGATATCGTGGATGAGATTGCTTGAATAAGGAGATGGTTTGAGTATTAATGAAAAGCATGTAAAGGCACAAGCGACAATTGTCATGCATTTCATATCGTATTTGTCAAGTGGCGAGCCGTATGACGGGGTCATACGAGGTTAGTGTACTTGAGTGCGGGTACGAATTACGGAAGAGACTATCTTTGTGATCGTGGGGATGTAACCATGCTCGACCGATGTCAAAGTGACTGATAGTTAGCTCTTATCGATGTCATGGGGGTTGATCAAGCATTGTTATCCCGACTGGACCCTGAGTATTCCACGTCATAGGTGGACATTCCGATACGACCAAGATAGCCCTCCCTATCTGGAATGGGGGAAGGTGATGCACTCTTATTGGTCATAGCATGCGGAATCCGTTACTCTTAGACAAACTAATCGGGGTTCTTCGAGACTAAGAACGAGTATTTGAGATAATATCGACTAACATGCATCTAGGGCTGAGATGCATATAGTATAGGCACGATAATGGGTGATATAATGGTTTAGAGATGACTGTGTGTATGACTCATGAAGATGTTTGTATATATATATATATATGCTTGTTTATGTGTATGTAACGTTGATCTATGATATCCTACGATTTCTTTCCCATATATGATGTTGCTTTATATCCTTATCTCCCCGCTCTTCTATATGTTGTATGTTATATCTTTCGTGAGAAGACCTCGCTGAGGATTCGTTCCCTGAGAAGGATGGCATTCCCTTTGAACCCGATGCTGGCGGGAGAGTCGCGGATACCAATGCTAGGAGATCCGGAGTTTGAGTAACATGATGAGCGTGGGTGGCAGGTTGATCATTCCACCTTCACTACAGTATATAATGATTTTTGCCAATGCTCTGAGGGCCAGCTTGATAGGAGCCTTCAGGATCGTGCAGTAGTTACCTTTTGATATGTTTTGGCATCTACCTCATGATTATCAGTGCACATGGGACTGCCCTCAGTGTTCGCATGCAAAGAGTTGTCGAGGTTTTGTGTACAGAGGTGTGAGCGCTCGTAGTGAGCCCTACCGTCAGATGTGTCATCGCTAGTGCATGCTAATTTTTCGCAGCTCTTCTTCAAAGTGGGAGCCTTTGCGAGTGTATAAAGGCAGGTTTGGTGAGGGTAAGGGTAGCTCAAGGACACCGTATCACTGATGATTCGGAGATAGCTAGTGCGTCTTGTGTAGGATTGTGTGGCGGTGAGTTTTTTTTTCCACATTTTGATGTATTTTGAGAGGTGGGTGGGCTGTGAGATAAGGTAGTCATGGTAGGTTATGTTTTGTGTTTTCACATGTACTTTTTGGACTCTTAGTTTGTGTAGGTTGACACTAGAGCCCTACTCATGGGGCCAGCTTTTATGTATTTAAGGATGTTGACGTTTCTATATGTATATATAATGGTGTGTTTTAGGCATATGTTATTTGTATATTTAAGTTTGAAACTTTCTGCATGTTTTAGGATTAGATTATTAGGTTACTTAATGAGGCAACAAGACGTCTCAAACCCACCTCCCTTTTTCTCATGAGCTCCCAAAATTGCATTAAAATCACCAATAAAAATCCAAGGACCTTGGAAAGGTTGCTGCGACATAGATAATTCCTCCCAAAGCCTCCTAACCAAATAAGCAATAGAAGCATAAATACCAGAAAAATAGATGACTTGATTGCCCTAACTAATAGAAAAAGAACATTGCTGCCCAGAGGATGAGACAATCAGAAGATCAAGATTAGCAGTGCACACACACCATAAACTAGGCAAATAAGAAAGTCTGTTGTTGACCATAAAACACTTCATATTAAGCTGACTCCAAAAAGAAGATGGAAAATCATCTAAAGAGATCTTTGGCTTAGAAATAAATAGAAAATTTGGTCTATGAGAAACACAAAATTTTTTTAACATCAACCTAGAATCCAGGTTACCAATGCCTCAATATTCCAATAGAAGATTTTCATTAAGCATAATTTTGAGGACCAGCCCTGGATCGAGTTGGATATACTTTAGAGTTAGAGCCCTGCCTCTTTTGCTTTCTTAATCTTTTCTTTTGAGATTTAGACAAAACCACTTTAAAATTAGAAGCTGCAGCATCATCACAAACCTCATCTTGTTGCTCAAGTATCAAACTATCTTCAACAATATCATCTTCTTCTCCATCTGCCCAAAATTTAGAGAGGACTATAGTATCGTGTTGAACAATTGGTGTTTGGAAGTTGTTACCACTAATAGTTGTTGAAGCAGAAATAGGATCAATAGTAACAATATGAACATTAACACCCTGAGGCATAAGAGTATGAATTTGAGATTCAAATTCCTTTTCCTTTCCTGAGTCCAACCTGCTAGAAGAAAGATTGTCCTTACTTGTAGAAAACTCCACCTCTAACTCCACAATCAGAAACAGAATATTAAAAACGCAAAAAAATAAAAAATAAAAAACACACACGAGATAGAAGGAGATGGAGTTTTCGAAGACAAAAACAAAGTGAAAAAAATGTTATTGGTGTACTTGCTGTGGAGGAGCAAGGAGGAACAAAGACCTTTTATGGTGGTATGGTGGTTTTGCGTGCGGTGGAAGAGAGGGTGGTCCGCAGTGGTGGTTCGACAAGAAATGAAGGAGAGAGAACGGTGCATGCGGAGAGGGTAAGGTGAGAGAAATGGACCAATGAGAGTGTGGTGGTGGTGGTGGTGTGCAGTGGCTCGGTGGCGAAGAGAGAGGGAGCACAGCCTGTGAGGAGAAGAGGGATGGGTCACGTTTTCCGGTGGCGGCGGTGAAGAATGGGAGACAGTGAAGAGAGGGTTGCAGAGGGGAACACGGAGAGTGAAGTGGGTTGCAAAGAGTGAAGGCAAGTGAGAAATGAAGGGGGGAAGGAGCATGGGTTACATTAAGTGACACCTTATCGACCACATATCGTCGGTGAGGCCGTCGGAAAGGGAAAAAACATATACTGAAGACCAGAGGCGTCAAAAAGGGAAAAATCTCGTAACTCCAACCGTCAGTTACGGATGGGCCATCGGAAATGGTACTATGCATTACTGACGTGCGGGGCCGTCGGTAGTGCTCATATTCCTTCAGTACTTTCGTGCCTAATATTTCGCGCAAAATAAATAATACTCTTTAATTCATTTTAATTCACAATTTTTTTTTACTGATATATATCGTTTTTTTTTTTACTTTTATAATATATATAATATATAAATTTAAATATAAAAAATAAATATAAACATAAAAATATATTGGCTAAAATACTTTTTTGGTCCCTTAACTTATTTTTTTAGTTTTAATTTGGTCCCTTAATTTTTAAAAGTTTCAATTTGGTCCCGTAACTTGTCTCTGTTAACACAAGTTAGCCCTCTCCGTTAATGAGATAAGCAAATGAGTTTCAAATTGGTCTTTTAAATTATTAACAAATTTTAAATTGGTCCCTTAACTTTTAAATGAGTTTCAAAATGATTCATTAACTTTTAAATGAGTTTCAAATTGGTCCTTTAAATTGTTAACGTATATGATACTTCTGTCATTTTTGCTTATGTCATTGACAGAGAGGACTAACTTATGTTAACAGATATAAGTTAATAGACAAAATTGAAACTAAAAAAAGTTAAGTGACAAAAAATGTATTTTAGCCAAAGATATTACATATCAGATACCCATCCACCATTAAAAAAATTCCTTGAAGTGGAAGATATCATATCTGAGCAGATATAAATCTAACATTATGATGTATTAACCGAACGAGAATGAAAGGGAATAAAAGGAAAGTGAAGGAGTGGTAATGTTAGAATTTATTCATGGGATTTAATTGTAATGTTGTAAAAGAAAAAAATTACACGATAAACTAATCATGTATTATCACATCTTTAAAAATATTTGATTCTTATAATTATTATTTTAAAATTTATGCATGGAGTGATATATGATTGATTGAAAGTGTATATTAAAAATTAAACTCTTATTCATATGGGTGTTAAATCTAAAATTTATAAAAACTTTCTTTGGCTTACGTGAGATCTAAAATTAAAAAAATCAAAGTGAGGAATTAAAAAATAAATTTAAATGTAGATGCTATAATCTTGCCACACAAGCCAAATTTAAAATAAGCTTTTTCGTATTCTAATTTAAGAGAAAAAAATTTGAGGTGTTGAAAGAAAAAAGTGGAAGAAATTGAGAATGTGTAACCACTAACCAGAAAGGGGGTGTGATTGCGTGGAGCAAAAGCTACCTAAGCGGGTAACTGGGTAAAGCCAAGTCCCACAAAGATAAAGTGGCAGGTGAAATTAGGAGGGTTAGTTAAAGAGATACGCAAGCTACCAATTTAAAAACAAATTTTATGTACCAAAAAAACAAAAAAAAACAAATTTTAAATTTAAATCTTAAAAAAATAATTATTAAGAGACCTTTTTAATTACAATAACGTGACCATTAATTTTTGAAATATTTACATCTAATATCTATATAAAAATTTCAATACCTAGCAAAAAACCAAAAACACCCTTTGCCATATTTGTGACAAGTGTCCTTTTTGAGGTTAATTTTGTAACTTGAGTTGCCTAGGAAGGGAACTTCCTCACTGCAAATCTGACCTTATTATCAAGTCAACATCTTCCCCCTTCTCTCTCTTTCAATCTCTGGATTTCCTCTTCTTCCTTTTTCGGTCTTCTATCTCTCTACTCCCCTCAAAACATATAGCTTCTTGACAAATTTTTTTCCCACTCAATTCACAAAAAACTCAGTCCTTCTTTGCTTTTCTTTGTTTCTTCAAGTTTATCACATAATCTATTCTTCAAGTTTTGTTGGAAAATTTACTAGAAGCTCATCATATTTTCTTTCGTTCCTACAAAGCTTCTCTTCTTCACAAGTAGGTATGTGACTTCAAGCATCTAAATCTCGATTTTCAGCTCATCACCGACGAGAACAGCGGCTCAACATCGATGCTTGGTTCAGTTCTTGGAAAACCATGCACCGCCGCCATTCTCACCACATTCTGCCATGTCGAAAATCTCTGTAAGGTTGATTTGTCTTTTCTCTACCTCCCTCGGTATTCACTTATTTCCTCTGCATATTCGAATTTCTGGAAATTTTGATATTTTGATTTTTGTTGGTTGAGGACAAGAAAACAATCTGAGGAGAAAATGAGGGCGAGAAAGAGTTGTGCGGAGGGCCCCCATCTATGGCTGTTGCGGAAAAAGGAAAATTTTAGAAGTGGGGTTTCGGGTTTTGGGGAAAGTTTGAAGTAAGGAGCAAGTTCCATTAGGTCCATATGAGTTGTATAAACCTTGCTGGTATTATCTATGCTCTGATTTGATGGGTGTTATTCTCGATAGGTGAGAAAGAGAGTGAGGCAATCAAATGGAAGACTTTCATTGAATATGGAGCAAAATAAAAATCAAAGGTATTTTTCTTTAGTTTTTATTTTATTCATGTAAATTGAGATGATATTGCTATCACTAATTGACAATAGTTACTTCCCACGAACTATGCCCTCAACTTATAAGATTGAAAAAGCAATGTGGGAATTGACAGGAAGGCAACAAGAATCAAATCATGCAGAGGTTGAAGAGAATAGAGAAATGTTGGCTTTAACAGGCAACTCATGAGGTAAACAAAAAAATAACCCTTAATTAGCATTGTGGCACATTATACATTTTCTTGATGTTGTTCTGACATTGATGATTTCTTTGTGGACAAGAAGGAGTTGGGAAGAAGACTAAAAGCATGTGTTTGTGAAAATGCATATGAAACAGAGAGCATGATAAATAAGTGAAAAGTGGGTTTTTGGTACAGAGATAAGGATTGAAAATGTTGGGTTTGGTTCGTGGGGTGTTTGATGAAGAGTGATAACAGAATGTGTTTATTAGGAGAGAGATAACAAGGCATGATGTGAGGAAGGTTAAAGTATTTATCTAAGCCCCCATTGTGCATTATGAATTTTGTATTGCTATTGTTAGCTGTTTTAGTAGATGACCATAGAATTTCTTGACTTCATAACTGTTGAGAAGATTGCATAATGTACTTGCTCATAAAATAGGTTAGCCATAAAATAGTGCACTCTGTCGGGAAAATGTGTAAGGATTTGAAGATTGAATTTGAACCTAGATATAATCCATTGACATGCTGCAGGCCAAGTGTGTTGAGATGTTTGCTTCTTTTGGAGCTCTTCTGGTGTATAATCTTTTTAATTTTAATTTGATTTTGCTTCCAGGGTAGCCAAAGAGCACAACAGAGCTGCAGGATTTCTTGACAATCATGCATATAGCATAGCTTGAGGAAGTTTGTCTGCAACATGGCCCGTCAGATTATGCCATCCCTCAACAAATTCTGCTTTTATCAAAACTTGGAATTGGATGTCGGGCATTCCAATATTGTGATTTGAGAAGTTGGACAAAGGACTTTGATTTTTCAGATAAAAGATATATGTTGATCGAGCAATTTGTTGATGGATGACATTCAATTTGTCCAATAATAAAGTTTTACACTTTACATTTACACTAAACATCGTTAACACTATGGAGAAGTGGAAGGAGGTGGGAAAGGATAAAGAAAGTGAGAAGCAATGGCACGCGCATCAAACTTATGCCTTCTCACACGCAGATACTCAAAAAGGCAAGTCTGGAAAACACACTGTTGCACACCAACTGCTTAAGAAAAGTTAGAAACTAGGTTTGCTTAATTTTTGTGTTCAATCCTTTTAATTTTTGTTTTTTTGGTCTGTCTTTTGTTATGACTATTAAACCAATTTTTGTTGGTGTTTTGTCGTACTACTTAGTATCAATATTAGTCTAGCAAGAAGCTAAGCTTGGTTTTTTCAACCTTTATGACCATGACTTTGATAACTTATTGATATATGGTGGGAACATATATATACATGAGATGCTAATACATGGCAGTAAGGTAGAAAAGAGTTAGTTGTATGAGATCATAATCTTTGGTTCAGAGTTACTAATAAAATTCTATCTTTACTGATAGGTACATTTATAGAAGTGGGTATATATTGTTACTTCAAGTTTTTAATCCTATTCATAATTTATAGAAGCAACCATTTACATTACATTCTAGAAAGCTCACTCAAGGTGGATGTAGGAGTGGCTATATATTGTTACTTCAAGTCTTTGATTGCTTGCATAAGTTCATTGCTTCCATAAGTTTAAATAAACTTCCTTTCTTACACGGTGGTATTGCATTCACTAGCTTCAGAAGCATTATCCTATAAACTTAAGCTATAGATTAGTTCCTGTTGTTCCTGTTGTTCCTCTAGAATAAAATCTGTTGTTTTATACCTTAAGTTTCTGTAGTTCTTGGTATAGCTTAAGGTTCACAATTTTTTAGTTCGCAATTTGTTGCTACAGATTTTCACAATGTGCATACCTCCTATTTTATTCTATAAACTTAAGCTATTTGAACAAGATATACTTTTTTTAATTGATATTATGCATAGAATTTTCTGTAGATAGATCTACAAGTGTAAGACAGTGTGTGTAGATAGATCTGCTCATACTGAGATTCCTAAATTGCTTTTTCACCAAAACAACAATTTCCCTTAAGAGCCAATTCAATGACCATTAATCCAACAGGATCAGATGCCAAAATTGCTATTTCACCACATAACCTGCTTGAAAGTAGAAAACATATAATTTGAATTTAACTGAGACAAATGAGCAATGAGTAGTGTATGAGCTCAAATTAAGGTCAAAATTGTCACTTTAATCCCCTCTGCCCCGTCACTTTAACATCGATTTTTCTTTCTGTGTTAAACTGTTAACAACAGAAACATAGCTTTGGGATTCCAGCATGCTAACAACTCAATGATTATGCAAAAGGTTATAGAGTAAATTCATCCATATAAAATTCACATAGAGTAAAATTCACTGTCATAATAGTAAAAAAATATATAGCTTACATAGAAACTGTACAAGATTTGTGCACTGAGTAAGGTAGAATATCTTTCTGTGATTTCACCCCTGGATGATAAGGAAACTGATGTACATTTTTTTGTAGATAAGAAAGATATAATAACCTTAACCCGTCTGCCATGATTTTACCTTTGTAGATAAGAAAGATATCACCCGTCTATAAGATCACCCGTCTATGATAACCCGTGAAGGAACCTGTATATGATAACTCGTCTGATCAGACGGGTTATCATAGATGGGTGATCAGACGGGTTATCATATACGGGTGAGTCATAGACGCGTGAGCATAGACAGGTTCCTTTAGTTTTCCCTCACACGTCTATGAAATCACCCGTCTATGACAACCTGTCTATGATCACACGTGCTCACCCGTCTATGAGATGATCAAACGTCTATGGTAACCTATCTAGGAGATGATCAAACGTCTATGACACGGGTGATCTCATACAAGTTGCATCCTATAGTGGAGTAATTGTTTAACTACTTAATCAATAATTTATGTTAATAATTTTAAATATAAATTGTTGCTTATAAACATGCATATTAGATTCAAATGACAACAAAAAGTTAGATAACCCGTCTATGACACCCCAACTGAAGTAAACTGTCTATGATCACACGTCTATACTCACTCGTCTATGCCCTTCTGATCAGACGGGTTATCATAGATGGGTGAGTATAGACGGGTGATCATCTCACAGAAGGGTGAGCATAGACGTGTGATCATAGACAGTTTACTTCAGTTGGGTTGTCATAGACGGGTGATTATGTCATAGACGGATGATTACAGAAGGGTAATCATCGATGGGTGATCACAGACGTGTGATCATAGACAGTTTACTTCAGTTGGGTTGTCATAGACAGGTGAGCATAGACGGGTGAGCATAGACAGGTCCCTTCAGTTTCCCCGTAAACCTGTCTATGCTCACCCGTCTATGACAACCCAACTGAAGTAAACTGTCTATGATCACACGTCTGTGATCAACCGTTTATGATCACCCATCTATGATTACCCTTCTGTGATCAACCGTCTATGACATAATCACCCGTCTATGACAACCCAACTGAAGTAAACTGTCTATGATCACACGTCTATGCTCACCCTTCTGTGAGATGATCACCCGTCTATACTCATCAATCTATGATAACCCGTCTGATCAGAAGGGCACAGAAGGGTGAGCATAGACGTGTGATCATAGACAGTTTACTTCAGTTGGGTTGTCATAGACGGGTGATCATCTCATAGACGGGTGAGCATAGACAGGTTTCTTCAGTTTCCCCATATAACCTGTCTATGATAACCCGTCTATGTATGATAACCCGTCTGATCAGAAGGGTTATCATATACGGGTGATCTCATACATGTGTGATCATAGACAGTTTACTTCAGTTGGGTTGTCATAGACGGGCGATCATTTCATAGAGGGGTCAGCATAGACAGGTTCCTTCAGTTTCCCTATATAACCTGTCTATTTTCACCCGTCTATGACAACCCAATTCAAGTAAACTGTCAATAATCACACGTCTGTGATCACCGGTCTATGCTTACCCGTCTATGATAACCCTTCTGATCAGATGGGTTATCATACACGGGTGATCTCATAGATCACACGGGTTATCATAAACAGGTTGTCTTATTATGTCAGATACTTTAGTATTTATATTATCTAACTTTTTGTTGTCATTTGAATTTGATACGCATGTTTATATGCAACAGTTTATGTTTAAAATTATTAACATAAATTATTGATTAAGTAGTTAAACAATTACTACACTAGGATTTTGTTGACAGGACTTAAACTCCAATTGCATGAAATTTTATTTTTCAGTTTATGCATGCACAATTGTCACTTGGACTTCCTACTTTGGGAGAACTACTTACTGATGCAAATGGTGTTATTAAGCTTAGTCCTTATCTTTTTTCTTTGTATTTCCTTCTCATGAACAAAATGAATTTACATTTATATGTACTTTATGAAATATACAATTCAAAATGATCTATGAATTTTCTATCTTCAATATTATATAAATCAGTTTCTATACTTTATAACAGCATGAATATTTGTATATGATTTAATATATTCAGTTTTTTTATAGGTATAAAAAAATATATAATTTACAAAATTAACTTTTAGCAAAAATGTAATAAGCAACACGGTGTGATCCATGAGAATGCACGGGTATACAACTATAGCATAAAAATTTAAGTTTTGATGTTATCTTCACGCAAATTATGTGTTAATTAGTATAGTATAATTGATTTATTATTAATTTGTGTTTTATGTTCTAATTAGTAAAAAAAATTATTTTTGTATGAAAGTTCTAATTAGATTATTGAGCCTGGGTTAATCCTCGCGTGCATTGCGTATAATTGGATTTCCTCGCATAAATGTTTTAAGAAACTCAATGTTATTAGCATTATTTTTTATGAGTGTTCAAGATTTCCATTTTGATGATTGTTTTTGTCAGCAAGTGCAAGCATTGAGTCATAAGTTTTGAATTTTTAAAATGAAAACTCAAGTAGAAGGCAAAACAGTATGGATTGTGAAGTTATTGTGCAACAATCACAATGTGTGTATAACTATGGTTTATAACTATGTCAATATTGGTATATAATTTACTTTATTCACTTATTTCCTAGATAAAAAAATTGATTAATTTTCAATGTTACTTTTAAAGAAAATTGTAGTAAGTAACATAGCGCGACCCGTGCGAATGCACGGGTATACAGCTAGTTTATCTTTATAAAAATTTAATTTAATTACATTCGACATCTTTCGTAATTTAAAAGGAGAGGAGGTCAATGTAATAATAACTAAATCCATAAGTATAACTTTTAAAATAAGAGTAGTGATGAATATAATTAAGCTAAACCTCAAGAAAAGTATACTAATGGAAAAAACTTAGGTTCAGTTTCATATGTATTTTAGGTGTTATTTTTCAATGAGAATACAAGATATGTAACAGCTCATAAATAAAAATATAACATGTGTAACAACTGTTATACATGTCCTATTCCCGTAAAAAAACACTTAAATTACTTACGGAATTGCATTTAAGTTTTGTTCATATGTAATTTCTCCTTAATTTTATAATAATATATGTCACAATAACTTTATAAAAATAATAGTTCGGAACTAAGAGAAAAAAAAAACAAGAGCTTGGAGCAGTGGAGTTAGATTCATTCTTCACATCAGATCATCCGGTCGGATTGACCCAATAAACCTGATAATCTAAACCAAACCAATTAAATGGGTTCAAATTGATTTGCTTAATCGGTTCATATCACTTCAAACCTGAACCAAACTAATTATAATCGGTTCGACTCTCGGATTTATCTTTTTTAACCTGAACCCACTCGATCACCCGATCAACTATTTTTTTAACTTTTAAATTTATACATTTTAGATTTTAATACTCAAAACTCTCTTCTAGTTTTGTCTTTTCTTTTTTCTATTCATCCTGACTTTCTTATAATTTTATTTAGTGTTACCAAATGCCTTTAATCATGTTTATTGTCCAACTTCACTATCATATTTTACGTAAAGATATTAATGTATATAAAGTTATAACTATAGAATAAGATAAATATTAATTAAAAGTAATATTAACATTTGAAATTAATTTAATTATTGTGTAGAGTCATTGAAAAATAAGAAATCTTTTTATCTAGTTAAAAAAAATTTTTTACCTTAACCCGATAACTCGAACCAAATCAATCTGATCTTCGGATTGGTTGAAAAAGTTTTTATAATACGAATATAACCAAATTAATTAAAAATGATTGGTTCGTATTTTATTTTATCCTAAAGCCGAACCAAACCAATCCGTAAAAATCCTTATTTTCTGTAGTTTATTCACACTCTCTCTCATATTTTTCATTATTTTACGGTATTTTTATATTGAGTTTTTTTGTGAAAATTTTTTTGGATTTTAATTATAATGCTAAGGTTTTTATATTAATAATAATATAGCATTATATCATTAATAATATTTGATTGGTATAATAATTATTTTAAAAATTATGTATATAATAATATATAATTATTTGATAATATAAATATTTTTAGATTGATATAATATAATAAAACTAAACTCTTTTATAACATATAGCTATGAGATTAATTATAATGTTAAGGGTATTCACACTTATTTTTTGAAGTTTATTCACACTCTCTCTCCTATTTTTCATTATTTTACGGTATTTTTATATTGAGTTTTTTTGTGAAAATTTTATTTTGAGTTTAATTATAATGCTAAGGTTTTTATATTAATAATTATATAGCATTATATCATTAATAATATTTGATTGGTATAATAATTATTTTAAAAATTATGTATATAATAATATATAATTATTTGATAATATAAATATTTTTAAATTGATATAATATAATAAAACTAAACTCTTTTATAACACATACTATGAGATTAATTCTAAAATATCATTAAGAAGCTGAAGTGTTTCCCACAAATAACATTTAGGGGGAACCTTTATCTTTTCTTATAAAATCTTGATTATCCTTGTCAAAAAAAAAAAAACCTTGATTATTTGATTATAATTGATTCTATTTTATATTTATATTTCAAATTTTCTATATTATTTTATAGCAACTTTATTTAATAAACAACATGATTAAATAAATAAGTTTTTTATAAGTTGTATGAGTTTTTAAATAATTTTTATAAATTAACAATAATTAATAATCATTCATATATTTTTTGAAAAAATATAAGAACTGTATTAAAAGTATTTAAATTATAAAAAATTATTTAAAAATACAAGAAAATTATAAAAATATATAATTATTTTGATAAAAAAAAATTTAAAACCAAACAAGATTTTGTCAAGAATAACAAACCACCAATCTAATTAAACGTTTCCAACAAAATTAAAAATTGTGTAATATAGACAACTCAACATTCCAACCTTGTCATCTGCAGGATAACTTAACCAAATAATAAATAAATAAATAAATAAATAAATAAATAAAATAAAAATATTGGAGAGGTGACGTTGTTGGTGTGGACACGTGTCGTGGCAACCTCACCGTCTTGGCTTTGAAGTTTGAAGAACAGCATTAGAAGCAACACGAAGCACCATCTCTCTCTCTTCACTCTTCACTCTCTCATACATACAGAAACTTCTTCTCTTCACGGTTTTTGTTTTTGGGTTCATCAGTCCCCCAACCAATTTCTCTCTTTTCGTGATTCTTCTTCTTCCTCCATTTGAAAAGTTTGATTTTTTGGGTGTGTGATCCTTTGAGAGATGTATGTAGCTTCCATGCGAAAGTCTTTCAAGGATTCCTTGAAAGTCCTCGAAGCTGATATCCAACACGCCAATACCCTGTGAGTTTCTCTATTTGTTTTGACTTTGATGATCCTTCCTTTGATAAATTTTTAATTTTTGTTTTGAATGTAAGGGTAATCACTGTTAAGGTTAGTTACTCAACTATTAATGGCTGTTACCCTTTTTTTTCTTTGTAAAAAGTTCTCCTTTTTATGATTGCTGAGTGAGATTCTTTATCTGGGTAGGATGGGTTTCTATTGTTCTGGGGTTTAGCCCATAATTTCATGTATTTGCTTTTCTTACTGGTCACAGTTCATCCTTAAATTTTTCTTCATAAATTTTTTGACAACTGCCATATCATGGCTAAACTAATTTTCAATGTTGACTATCTAGTCAATACTCCTTATCTTTCTCCCTATTTCCCTCTCTGCTTTGGGAAAATTTAATACCTCAGATGGTACTCTTTCCCATAGTTTCCATACCATCTTACAGTTTGCTTAATACTATTGAAGTAGTAATATGTGAGTGTGTGTTCACACTTCTAATTTTGGGCGTATTGTATAGTATGTGTGACATTGTCACCTGTTGGCAGTGGTTGAATTCCCGAGTAATTTGGCTGTGTATGGAATATTGCATACTATGAATATGATGATTTTTGTGTTGCCCCTTAACCTATATTGTCCAATTAAGCTATGACTGAATGAACCACGATACTATATCTTTACATCATAGGCTATGTGTTGAAGTTAGTTATATGATAATAGCTTGTATTTCAGATTTGTTTCCTTTCCAAGCCTAACTGAGTTGTTAAATAAGAATCCTTTCTAATTTATTCTTAAAACACATTGTGTAAATTGTTTAGCTCTCATGGTGAGCTAGGCCGAAAGCCTCTAAAGCTCTTGATACCTATTCATTTTATCTTGAAGCACTTATCTAAATTCCAAGAGTCCTCAAGGTAGAACTCTTATTAAGTACCCAGTTATTGTGTGAAACGAGCAATCAATCTAACAATTCGCTGAATCTGACAACACATATCCATAATGTGAATACATCATATAAAAGTCAGAGACAATCAGTACCTGTTAGCTGCAATCCATATAACATAGCACCACAGTCAACAGTCCAGTCCAGTAACTATTATATAATATAATACAAAAGAAAACAAAACTACTACTATATGTCCATTTCAAAAACTATGTCATTACCCCCAGTCTCAGCCAATGAACCAGGGGTAATCCACATATGCATTCTCACATTGGCATGTATGTTTTAGGTATTTGTCTCCAGAGACTAATACCACTCCCTCTCCAATCTCGAAGTAAATGGTAACCAGCACCATTTGTCTAATCAGTAACCTGCTCAAAGTCTGAAATATCAGGGAAAATGGGGTGAGATTTCTAGAAATTCTTAGTAATCTACTAAGTTAAAAACATTATGATAGCTCCAGCTGCATCTAGATACAAAAAAATAGAAATTAGTTCAACAGTGGCGTAGTTTAAGTAAAACAGTTACTATTTCCCGGTACAGAAAATCTTTTTTTTGTTTTATCAAAAATATGACAAGTATAACAATTTTACACAAGGATCATAATAAACTAAATCAAGATAACATTTACTTTAATTTTTAAGCAATAGAACTTGACTTAAGTGGTAATGCTAATTTGCATATAACCTAATCGGGTCTAGTTCAATCATTGCTTTTATTTTCTAATCCAATGGAAACTTAGGAGTGCTGAGACCCAATTACGTGCATTGTTATTGACTCTAATTAATAATAAATTTTACTATTTTTATTTACTTTAATTATTTCCACATTTACTTACTTTATACTGTAAGCACATAATCATATTATAATTTAATATAATTAATTAATTATTAAATCCTAGAATTTTAAATAATTCCTCCAAAATAATAGCTTGCTTACTGAGTTAAACAGACATATAACATAAACATGCAAATAATGCAAATGCCAGACTATTCACTACTTTTAGTAGCTAGCTAAGGTGGAAGGGAGGATGTTACAATTTTGATATTGAATTATTGCTTCTTCATCTTTGAATATTATTGCATTATCACTTCCTGCTTCAGTTATAGGCTACTTAGCTGGTGTTTTGTCATTCAGTGGTTGGAAGATATTTATTGTGTTTATGATGTACCTTTAGTGAAATTTCTTTACAGAAGCTACAGACCAATCTGATTCCAATGATAAATCTTTGGAGGGGGAGCCCTTTTTCCTTCTCTCCAGCCATTCTTCTTAATTGTATCAAATTATCAATATACAAGTTATTGCTTCATCATGCAAATCATTGTGTAGGGCGTCAGATTTTCCAAGGGAGTACGATGGTGCATGCCTTCAGATGAGAATGTCATACAGTCCAGCTGCACACCTGTTTCTTTTTTTGGTGCAATGGGCTGATTGTCATCTTGCCGGTGCTCTTGGACTGTTAAGAATCTTAATTTACAAGGTAAGCTGTTTTGGATTTTGGATGTGCATTACTGAAATGAGGGACTGAACAAGGTGAAGAGTTTGCCTCGTGCTGTAGGTGTATGCGGATGGGACAACCACCATGTCTATCCAAGAAAGAAAAGCGAGTATTAGAGAATTCTATGGTACATCTTCCTTTATGCTTGAATCTAATATAAGTTTTAGTTTGCCATTTAGTTTTTGTTAGTTGCTAACGTCTTGAATTTCTGCTTTGAGTAGCGGTCATTTATCCTTCTTTGTTGCAACTTCAAAAAGGCGTTACTGACACAGAGGATAAAAAGCAAAAGGCTGTATGCGTGGAGAGGTATCGTAGAAGAGATGATGAGGAATATAAGCAATGGTCCGACATAGACATTGAAAGAGAAGATGAATGTGGAATATGCATGGAGATGAATAGTAAGATTGTGTTGCCCAACTGCAATCATGCCATGTGCCTGAAATGTTACCGGGAGTGGTACTCTCTCTCTCTCTCTCTCTTTCTCCCCCCCTTTTATGATTGTGGCTTTTTATATCAAGAAGTAAGAAGTTGTAGGGTTGTTTCTACTGCATGTTTGATTCTTTGTGTTTCTCTAACAATCAACTCTTATGTGTATGGTTGCTTTTGGGTTAGTTTTTTCTGATTTCATTTATTATAGTTTACTACTAAATGACTACAGTGTTTCACTTATAGTAAAATGTAATCCATTGTGTAGGTCATACTTTTTATAACCTTGTAAAGTGAAATGGCTTTTGCCACGACAGAGGTAAGGAGGGGAATATTTATGAGTCTTCCTATAAGTGAACTGGTTTTAGAATCCCGTGCTTGATTGCAGGTGTGGTATCATCATAGGCACCATGCATATAAAGGTATGGGTTGTCACTGTTCTGTTGTTGCTGCTTGAATGTGAATATTCAATAATGCAATAATTCAATAAATTAAAATAAACCGGTTATTGCAGTGTGGAAGAATCGTTGAGAAGAAATTGATTGGAACTGATATGGCAAAAGCTTAAGTAGTTGCTAGAGCCTAGAAGGGGTCTTACATGTCTCCCAAATCCCTCTAGGCTGATTGTAGTACTTCAGTCTTGTTTGACACATGGGAGTTAGGATTTATTTAGGCCTAAAAAGTTGATCAAGTTATCCTTTTAGCTGGCTTTGGTGTGCTGTCCTTCCTTGCATATCCAGATCATTGGTTTTGAACGACACAGTCTAGTGATGATCATTGCCTTCTACCCTTTTTTAAGTCTATGGTTCTTAAATGTGAGTAAGGTGTAAGAATAAAGGGTTTTCTTATCTTAGACAAATGAATATCAAATAGGTTTTAATTAGTGAACTCTACTACTTTAGTACTCTAGTGACTAGAAAAAAAAATTCTAATGCTGTTTTCTTGCGGAACTATTATGGGGTTATTTGTAGTTTAATGCCTTAATTGGGAGTGAATAAGAATGGAAGTATTAGGCTATGACTATGAAGCCAGATTGTTGTCCTTTGGTTATTAGATTGAATAATTGGTTGAAGGGATCAGTGATGAACTGTCTAATTGGGATGACGGTGCGTGCACTTTGACCTTCTAATTGGTGGAAGAAAATGGCTTGTGGTTTTGGTTCCCTTTGTGACTATTCATTATGTCACTACATTTCTTGCAGGATGGAACTTTTGTCATCTCTGGGTTCGTGATGAATTAAAAGTCCATGTCTGTGTGTCTATGAGCTAATCTGCCTATCAGCTAATATGTTGTTTACTGGATAGGTTGTTAAACAAGTTATACTGAATTGTGCTTAACTTATTCATGACTGTAGCAACTTAAGTCTAGTAATGCCCTGAAACTTGTCGGCGAAGTTGTAGTTCATCAGAATTTTTTTCTTCAATTTTTCTTGGGCTGACAACTTTTGCTCTAGAGTATCAAACCAAATGACCTGATTTAAATTTGAATTAGGACAGTCATATATCTGTCGTTGGTTTATGATGTTCACTTAATCCCGTCCCACAATATGTTTTTGTTTTTGGCCATTATCCCACATTATGAAGGGGAGCCTTGCACAACTGTCTTTGTTGCCATGTGACTCAGAGGTCACATGTTTGAATCTCGAATCAGTCTCTTGCAAGACCCACTTCCCACAGTGGGTCTGATGCTTCCCTGGATCCACACATAGCGAGAGCTTTATCGCACAAGGTTGCCCTTTATTATCCCACGGTATCCGAGTATGCTAAATTTTAGCTGCTGTCTCATACCTTGGGGCAGGTTTAAGTAATTTAATATGTTTTGCAGGCGAACAAGATCTCAGTCATGCCCATTTTGCCGTGACAGTCTCAAGAGAGTGAATTCGGGCGATCTCTGGGTATTCACTGATAGGAGGGATGTAGTAGATATGGCAACAGTGACAAGGGAGAATCTTAGAAGGCTTTTCATGTACATAGATAAGTTGCCTTTGATTGTTCCAGACTCCCTTTTCGACCCATACGACTCTCACCTGAGGTAAGTGAATTTGCATTGCAACATGCCGATTTTAATGTATGCTGTTGTCTTGGATGGATAGTTATTATTCCCTCTCAATTCAAGTTAGTCACATAAAAGTCCGATCTTCGATTTGGCGATTTAGTTTATATAATCTATAGAGTTGCAGTGCTTGCTTCCCACTTCTACCAGAAGTATCCAGCCCTGTGTTATTGTGGGTTGGTGGAGAAGTTGAGATGGTAAATTGTATCTACCTCAGCTCATTTGTATATCCCTTGTACAGATCTCAATTACTTTATTAACAAGTGATGTGCACATTCTGTTCCTGTCATTTAAATGAATGAATGTATGTATTTAACCTAATGTCAAATGTGGTTTCTCTATATTGCCTTCTCCGGCAACCAATATATATCATTTTAGATTTGGAATAACGATTTGTTATTGTTAGTAGTATCTTTGATCTATCTATACGGCTCTTTTAAGAGATTTTGTAATCCTTTTATTTTGCACAGATAATTCTCTCTCTTCAGCTTTACAATTTTTTTTTTATATTTTTAATAAGTATAATGTTTGGCGCACATAGAATGTTATATCACTTCCGTCCAAAAAACGTGATTAAATAAGTTATATAATCAATGATAAAAGATTCTGTAAATGTGAAATGATACGTGTAAGTTGTGAAGTTTATACCAATATGGTGGACTTGAAAGGATATGTTGACTTAACTAGTTAATGTATATTTGTGAAATATTATGAGAAGGAATTGGATTCTTTCGTGTTCGAGAATCATTTGGAATCTTTATGTTGAAATTCTCATCCTTAAAATATTTTTTTTTTTTTAATATTTTGAAGTTTCTCTTTCCTTTACTATTAATGACTCGGATTTAATGGGAGGGTAATGGTGTAGGAACTAGGAAGGTTAGATATTTGAACGAGTTTTGATCCAATCAAAATATTGGGCTCTCGAGCATAAAAAATATTGGGCTCTTTGGCCCACTTGAATGGCCTCGTCTCAAGCTTCGTTAAGGCCCACTTAATATAGTTGACTAATTGCGCTCGACACAAAAAAGGAATAGGTATTGGGCTATTTCATATCTTTCATTTATTCCATAAAGTTTTATCTCCTGCTCTTCCATTTTCTTTGCTAGCTTTTTCTTGTTGACAATTTTTTTTTTTTTGACGTCTGCCTTAATTTTGAATCCCTATGTGATGCAATGTAAGGTCCAGTTAATCTATTAAATAATCGATTATTGATTGTTGGTATAAAGTATGATTTTAATTGATATGTATAGTCAGTATAAAGATTTTTTATATTGTCAATCAATTATAAATTGTCACATAATTGGAAATGTTACTCTCTTATCATAATTATTTTAAAAGTCACATCAAGAATTATTTGTGATTTGTTGGCGGGATAAATTTTTTTATATTGGTAGTGTATTAAAATTAAACTCATACAATATATTGGCTATTTCAACCAAAAAAAATTAAATAAATTATACTGGTTATGACAGAGGTATAAGGTCAGTTATTTTTTTACAATTTCCAACAAATTAAAGCCATTGTTATATTGGCCTTAACTTCGACAAGTTGACAAAGCTTCCTTCAGACACGACTCTTGGAATTGGCCCATCCGAGTAATTCTCTATCAAGACCAAAGACTCGACTTCAAGTACGGAATAAAAGGCCTTCATTAAAGATGTAAAGGCACGCTGCCTTCATAATCACAGATTTGAAAATAAAACTGTTTCTAGTTTTATTCTTCCGCGTATGAGCAAATCATTAAAGATTGAACTCATAAAGCAGCATTGATACGCATTACCCTTATCCGATCCGATTGGACGTGTCAATTTGTTTACGTTAATTTTCGGTAAAATTTAATCAAATGCGATAACAAATAATGAAGATCAAGTAATTATGGGATTCACCAATAAATAGGAAACTTCAATCATAAATTTAAAGCAATAAAAGAATTCAAATGGTCTAACCGACCATTTGATTGATAGAAGAAGAGATGCATGAATTTAAAGGAAAATGTTAAATTAAAACATGTAAAATGACAATGAAAGTTAAATTGCATGAAGATAAATTTGATATGAATGTAAATGTACCAGAAAGTAAAATGCAAGAAATGTAAATGTGCAGGAAGATAAAGTGCAAGAAATAAAGAACATGAATATAAATTGACAAAAAAGTAAAGAGAAATTGAAAGACAAGTGTTGAAAGTAAATGACTTTGAAATTGAGATGGTTGGGAACGTTGCAGTGACCCGTCAATCCGTAAGCGTCGTGGAGACTTAGGATATGTAGAGTGTTTACAAGTTTCCACCTTTATTACATAATGCTTACAAGTATTTATAGAGAAAAAGTGCAAGTTAAAGTGCAAGAAATAAAGAACATGAATATAAATTGACAAAAAAGTAAAGGGCAATTGAAAAACAAGTGTTGAAAGTAAATGATTTTGAAATTAAGACGGTTGAAAACATTGCAGTGACCCGTCAATCCGTGAGCGTCGTAAAGATTTAGGATATGTAGAGTGTTTACAAGTTTTAACCTTTATTACATAGTGCTTACAAGTATTTATAGAAAAATAGAATAATTTCCTACTTCTGACAAGTGCCTCCTAAAGTAACTATCGTATTCCATGATTGACACTTGTTTTCTTTCAAATAAAAGTAACCAATCTTCTACATACTTGCTTTTGCCGATCAAAACCTCCACTATCAAATGTCCAAAATATTGTAAATGTCGAACATGTGCGCTCCAAGATCTTCTACAAGTATCAAAGTATTATTTTTTTGATATTAACATAGGCCCCCAGTATTTATCTTTTGAGTAAACAGGAAAAAGGTAAATACTAATATTGACCAATTTCGACAAGAATTAATCCAACAACATCAGTATTGGATTTTCATCGACACATCCATGTATCAAATTGTCAATATTATCCATTCAATTGAAAATATATCCTTCCACCGACAATGAGTCCTGTCATGCTTCATTCATCCACTTGAAGATAATGTCCTTCTACAACTAACCCATCAAATGAAACTTGATCACCAATATGCAAGCTACCACATGACCAACAACAACCAATATTGACACGTTGGTGGCGCTCCCTTCTCACCACAGCAACCATTGCTGGCTGGTGATAACTTGTCAGATTCTCTGGTTTGTCTAATAATGTCAAATATGGAAGTGTACGAATAATAGTGTTTAAGCAACACGACGACAACAACTATTATAAGCAACCCTTCGAATCTGATTTCTCCACTTGCTACTTTGATTAGCTCCAGTGATGGCCTTGTCTAATTCAAGTAGTAGGATTCCAAACAAGTCATTCAACTTGTAACACCCTTCGTTACATTAGCAACTCGAAATAAAATATTTAGATAAAATATGGTGAAATAGATTTTTTTTCATAATATAATATTTAAGGTAATAATAATAATAATGAAATGGCCTTTACATCTTAAAATCCTCAAATCTGAATATAACATATTAATCCAAAAACGGTTAAAACAAGACGACAATTAAAACCCAAACGTGTAAAATGAAATAACTAAGGTCTAGCCACAAACGGCTCCAGTACATCATAATATGAACCAAAGCTATAAGAACAATATTCAGAATCTCTAGTATTCAAACCTCCTCGGTCTTAGGATTAACGTATTCGTGCTCTGAAAATAATACTACTAATGAAATGTGAATCCCTGTGAATAAAAACAGTTGTAAATTATTTTCACAAATAGTGTAATTCTCAGCCGGCGCAGTAACCGAAAAAACAACCATGACACCTGCACTTTTGAAAATAATATAATTTTCGATAATATTAATAATATAAAATATTCAGACGAAAACACCACATATTTCAAATAACATCATTTAGCATTTAATTCATGCACTTATTCTATCAATCATAAACACACAACAATGGCGTCCTATTGCCCACCTCTCTTCATAAGAGGTGTTTCGACATCCCATTCTTTGGTAATGAAACTAATTTTCGATACCCCATTCTTTGGTGGTATAACTCATATTTGGCGATGTAATTATTTCGATACCCCTTTTATAGGGGATATAACTCATATTCCGACATCCCATTTCCTGGTGATGTAACTATTTCAATATCCCTTTCATATGCAGTATAACTCATATTCCGACATCCCAATTAATTGGCAGTGTAACTATTTCAATACCCCTTTCATAGGCGGTATAACTCATATTCTGACATCTCAATTAATTGGCGATGTAACTATTTTCGATACCTCATTCATAAATAGTATAACTCATAGAAGAAACATCTTTACTGATAATCAATTCAACATTATATCATACTTATCATATAAGAGCATGCCCAAACAACACATAGATATTCCAAAACTCATCTATATCTCATGACAATTACATCACATACAAAGCATGCCAACTCAATCATCAAAGACCACAAAATTCACATAGTATAGACATTCAATCATGACATTCATATCTCCAAAAACTCTAATTAAACATTAATTTCGCTTTCCATAAAAAAAAAACCCCAATTTAGAAAACAGGATTTGACCAAAACATTTATTTTTTCATTAAAATCTCATTATAAATCATTATATAAACCAAACCCCTTTTCCCAAATTCGTTTGCACCATGAAAGGGTAAGAAAAGGTCGTTTTTACTCACCTCTTGTATACCTCCAAAAGCTTCAAGCGTTTCCTATGACGAATCCTAGTGTTCGCCATGCGTTCTCTCCTTCTTCCTCTTTCCTAGCTCATTCTTCTCCAAATCCTTATATTTCTTCTCTTCTTAGCTGCTTATGAGTTTCTAAGTGTAATTAGGATTCAAAACCGCACGCTAAGGGTGTTAAACGTTTTATTTATAGAGACCCAATAGCCCAAAACGCATAAAAACGCGTCATGGCCCACTTATCTAGTGTCCAACTTGGTATTTCGAATATATCTTGAGTTAAAGATATCCAAAAATTATGATATTTGTATCGTTGGAAAGAAAAGAAATATCTACAATTTTTATGCAGACTACAAAATCTAAATCAAAAGTTTAGAGGGTAAACAATGGGATATAGGTTGGGATAACGGTGCCAGCGCTAGAACCTGAACAACATGTACGAATTTGGATATAACATGAGCTACAAGAATCCAATTTGGACGAATTTGGTGTCTATGGAAAGATAAGAGATAGAGATACAATTCATATGAATACATCGAGTACAAACGATATCTTTATGAAATGGAAAAATACAATTTACTTAGAATTTCGAATAAAAGGAGGTCCAGATTTTGGGATGTTACACAGAGCACACTGTCGCCGCCACCTCTTTACTTCTTCCATCGGAATCATCAATTCTAAGCCCCAAAACTTTATTGATTTTATTTGCTAATGTTAATGCCTATTTATATTTTTATTTATTTCTTGAGATGTTACACGAGTAACACTAAGTATCAATTTCATCACCTTTTCTGTTATCCCACCCAAAGACTAGATCAGGCTTCAGTGCTTCTTCAAGAATACATCTCATCCATACTGAGGAAATGAAAGCCTCACTATCTGTTCTTTAAGTTTTTGGGTTATCTGCATAACCTTATGGCCTGCCCGCTATTTGTTCTTGAAATTATTTATTTTTATGCTAGTCGACATGGTATATGGACAATGACAATATGGAGGACATTTGACAGTGAAGGAGTTCGACCAACAAAAGATTGCTCTTATACCATGTGTTAATATTGAAAATATTACATCTGACAATGTGTTGTCCGACAAAAATATTGCATTCGACAATATGTTGTCTAACAAAACTAAGAAGAGTACATGGAGCAAGGAGTTATCAGACAAGTATATAGAAGATTGGTTATTTTATATTAAATAAGTCAGGTATCAATCTTATAATAGAGAAGTTACTCAAAGAGACACTTATCATTATCTGTGTAGCTAGGAAGTTATTTTCATTTGTTTATAAATACTTGTTAGCACAATGTAATAAGGGTTGGAACTTGTAAACACTCTACATATCCTAAGTCTCTACGACGCTCACAGATTGATGGGTCACTACAACGTTCCCAACCATCTCAATTTCAAAGTCATTTACTTTCAACACTTGTCTTTCAATTTCCCTTTACTTTTTTGTCAATTTATATTTATGTTCTTCATTTCTTGCACTTTATCTTCCTGCACATTTACATTTCTTGCATTTTACTTTCTGGTGCATTTACATTCATGTCAAATTTATCTTCATGCAATTTAACTTTTAATGTCATTTTACATGCTTTAATTTAACGTTTTCCTTTATATTCATGCATTTCTCTTCTTCTCTCCTTTAAAGGACCATTTTTTTTTACACCCCTTTAACAGACCATTTGAATTCTTTTATTGCATTAAATTTGTGATCGGAGTTAACTAGTTATTAGAAAATCCCACAATTACTTGATCTTCATTATTTGTTATCGGATTTGATTGAATTTTATCAAAAATCACCGTCAACAAATTGATACGTCCGGTAGGACCCATAAGGGTAATGCTATCACTATGGCTTTAGAAGTTCAATCTTTCAATGGGTTGCTCGTATACCGAAGAACAAAACCGGAAACGGTTTTCAAATTAGTGATTATGAAGGCATATGTGTATTGCCTTTATATTTAGTTATTGCCTTGGCCAATATTATGCTTGATTGGCAATAATCGGTGTCAGAACCGATTTTACAGAGGGCATATGAAAAATAAAATGATTTTCTATTTGGTTTTAAACCAATTTTAAGGAAGTCGTGAATTTACTGGAATCTTGCCTTCTTTTTTCTTATAACCATGGCTTCAATTTTTTTACTCTTGACAATATACAACCATTTGTTGAGGCGTTGATAAAGGCTATGGAATATGGATCAATATTGGCCGTTCCAAATTGTCTAGAAGTTGGTATGTTTAAGCCAATCTACAACCGTCTAATAGATGTGTCGAAAAATATAGATGCGGCAAAAATAGAATTTGTGAAGGATGTGTAGACTTTATCTTTAAATTTAAAAATAAAAATAAAGTGGCCCTAATATTTCTCACCCACATCTCTTGAATAAGTCAAATCCTAGTCACTTTTCAGTTTTTAATTGATAAGGGAAAAGTTGTTGAAAAGATAATGGGGTATCTATATCTTGAATAGAAGAGATCAATTTTTTATGATGGACTAAATCTGATCTCTATAAATAGTATAGAGTCCCTAATCTAAACACGGTTAAGAAAATCAATACCCATTCCATCATTAATTGTGTTATTTGAATATCAGAACTTAGATATTGTACGTGACGTCGTATCTCTTTATCTTTATCTCTCACTCACTTCGAGAAAGTTGTGCAAGGAATTGTAAATGATGATGAGGTCGTAGAGTTAGTGCAAGGCGGTTCAGTTCCAGGGGCGGTTCAACAGGAGTAAGGAGTGGAGAACATTGAAAGACTGGATAAAACTTTTCTTGGGGATGCAGTGGGTTGTCCACTTAATTTAGAATCAGGTCCACTTATTCAAGCGGGAAATTGTATCATTGGGCCTTCTATGGAAATTAACAGGTCCAATAGAGCTTCATTTGGGCTTAACGATAGTAAATCCTAGCGCGATAGGGCCATTATGACATAATATAGTTGAGCATAATGTTAACCAACTCGTTGAGCAAACTCTTAATAGGTTTGGTTTTAATATTGTTTATGCCAATCAACCATTTTTTGCATCTGCTTTTCCCGATTGGATCCAACAGGCAGAAATGCCTACAGGAGTAAAGGTACCAAAATTGTCCAAATTCTTTGGAGAGAGTGGAGAATCTACCATCGAACATATCGCTCGTTACACCATTGAAATGGGCGATTTAGCTTTAGAAGAAGGTTTAAAATTGAGGTTTTTTCAAAGTTCTTTAACTAAAAATGCTTTTTCTTGGTTTTCAACCCTGAGGCCAAATTCAATATACTCATGGCTTCAGTTGGAAAGAAGTTTCCATGATCAGTTCTTTAGAGGAGAACTCAAAGTTGGATTGGCAGATTTGTTTAGCATAAAACGAATATTCAATAAATCTGTTGACGATTACTTGGTCAGGCTTAGACAAATGAGGAGGAGATGTTTTACTCACATACCTGAAGCTGAAATCGTTAAAATTGCAGCAGGTGGGTTGGATTACCAAATAAGAAAGAAGTTAGTAAATCAACACTTAGTTGATTTGGCTCAATTAGGTGAAAGATTTCGACAGATAGAACAATTGAAAGTAGAAAAGGCTTTCAAACAGAGGAGGTTCCTCAAAAGAGAAAAAAATCAATTTTGTCGAATTGGTTGAATCTGACGAAGATGAAAATGAATTCGAAGATTATGAAATAAATTTTGCTGAATTGAGGAATAGTCCTCCTTATGCTTACTAAGCCTTGAAACCAGCGCAAGCTAAAGAGAGGATGCCTTTATTAATAAGAAAGTGTATACATTCGATGTGTCAAAAGCAGATCAAATTTTTGATATTTTACTGAAAGACAAACAGTTGAAATTGTCAGATGACCATAAGGTTTTGAAATCCAATGAAATCAAAGACCGAAAGTATTGTAAATATCACAATCATTTCGGTCATGTCACTAACGAATGTATGCATTTCAGGGATCTTATTCAAAAGGGTTTGACAGACGGAAGATTGAAGTTTGCTGATAAGAAACCGGATATGAAGGTTGACACCGAACCATTCGGATATGAAGTTACTAATGTTGACAGCCAAGTTCCGTTGAGCATTGGCATGGTGAATATTAGAGCTAGTCAACAAATGGAGATGGGTTTATCTGACCCATTTGACATTTATCATAAACCTGGAGAGCCATTGGAGGATTTCCTTATCAGAAAGAAATCTAGGGGAAAGCTGAAAATTTGCCCTAGATGTGAGGAATTTTTTGACGACTTGGCCGCTCAAAAGGCCAAAGAAAGGAAAATCCCATCTAATTATCCATGAGCAAAGATTGAACCTGACCACCCTTAGAGGCAAAATCGATCATTCCCATCGAGAAGTTCTACGGGATCAAATAATGCTGAAGGGAGACTAGGGTCATTCGCCAATAGACAGAATAATTTTCGTCGACCGCCTCAATACTCCCCAAAGCTAAAACAAGGATATAATCCTAAGATGAAGACAGGTGGTTGGTTGAGTGAGTCGACAGGAGAGTCGGTGGGCAGTAACAAAACTCCAAGGGATACAATATGCAACCTATTAAGACAAGAGTGCCACCATCAAACATGGCAGTCAATAAATGGGTGAGAAATTCTATAATGGCCAATTATCCACAATTGAGAAATCAGGAGTTGGCCAAGAAGAATAACGTTGCCAAAATTCCTCCTTTTTGGAATAAGGATTATCGACGAGGGAGGTTGGTGCAGTAGAGTGGGTCACTAGGACTGGCTTTGGCAGGCCCATCTAGCCAACCAGTTATGGCAAAAAGTAAGAAAAGATGTTTGCAACGACTCAAGCAACTTCAAAAAAGGAAAGAAAATTCAGTTGAAAGGATTATGATCAAGGAGTTGCCGTCAAATGACAAAGGTTGTTTGGTAGCTGTTAATGGTAAGCTATCCAACGTCCTGCTCGACACGAAGCTGAAAAGTGTTGTGACTAAACAGCCACCCATTCTAAAAGGGAATAATTCTCTCGGGTCGTTTGCAAATGTTAAACATGCCAATGATGAGTCTTCCTGTAAAGACAGTGACAAGAAAAACTTGAAATAGACAGATGCAAACACTAGAAGGGGGTTGAATGGTGTTTGACAATTTTATGCGGAATTAAGAAACTTTTTCGCAAGCACAGACGGGTGATAATAGACGAGTAAAATCAGATAGGTCAATCAGATTAATAACTCGTCTGAAGGTTTTCACAGAAAGCACACAATCATTCAAGATAAAAAAAGGTATGATAAACACAATTATAAACCCCTTTAGTTAGATGATAGTTAAGATAAATAATCAAACTAAAAAGTTAAAGGGAAAGAGAGAGATCACTCAGCAGGTTTTATCCTGGTTCACCCCTTAACAATGAGGCTACGTCCAGTCCTTGGCAGCACCAAGTTTTCTCACTGTAATTGAATCAGTTTACAGGACAGACAAGTATTATTTTCACACCTAGCCTCTTCAGGCTCCAGACGAGTATTGTTTGCACACCTAGCCTCTCCAGGCTCCAGACGAGTATTGTTTTCACACCTAGCCTCTCCAGGCTCAGACGGGTTTATTTGAGAGAAGTTGTAAAATAAATTACAAATTGCAAGTCTTAATAAAGAGAATGACGTCAGTTGCGTAGTCTTTTAGACGAGTGAGTCTTCCTTTGATCGGACGGTTGAAGACTTCATTAGACGGATTGAAATTTCCTTAGTTCAGACGAGTGAACTAGTTCAGTCGAGTGAACCTTAGTTAGTTCAGACGTGTGAACTTAAGTTAGTTCAGACGGGTGAACTTTGTTGAGTCTCCAAATGTCTGATGTGCATTTACCTTAGTTTTGATGAGATTAAAACAGTTATTCAATGATTTAATTGAACCCGTCTGTGGTATTTAACTCGTCTACTTAGTGTGCAAATTATAACATTAAGTGTCTATATGAACTGTTCACTTGTCTGAACTTAGATAAGTTCACCCGTCTGAACTAACTTAAGTTCACATGTCTGAACTAACTAAAGTTCACTCGTCTGAACTGAGATAGGTTCACTCGTCTGAACTAGCTAAGATTCACTCGTCTGAACTAAGAGAAGTTCACTCGTCTAATGAAGTCTTCAACCGTCTGATCAAAGGAAGACTCACCCATCTAAAAGACTTTGCAACTGACGTCATCTATGTGTTAAAGAGTCAACCCGTCTAATGAAGTCTTCAACCGTCTGATCAAAGGAAGACTCATCCGTCTAAAAGACTTTGCAACTGACGTCATCTCTGTGTTAAAGAGTCAACCCGTCTAATGAAGTCACTCATCCGTCTAATGACTAACGTTAAATAATACATTGGATGAAAGCTGTCTCGACTCTGATAAGGAACTTCAACAAAGTGCTTTACCTGAACACAACTGCATCTTACACCAAAAGGGAAAGTCTTCCCTCTGCAAACAAAAAGCACGTATACAGACCTGCTGAGACCAAAGGTATATCAGAAGTCTGTATCACTCTGATGAGAGAGAACAAGCGAAGTTCCCTATACTTTAATGGCTGATCAAAACGACTCTATTGCATTTATTAAAGATCTGCAAGAAGCCAAGCCTTCAGACTTTGTGTCTAACGGCTTTAAAATCTTGAAGCCTATTTAATGAAGAAGACTTCGAAGATCCAAGTAGACAAAAGAGAACGATCAAAGCAATCAAGAGCAATTACTCTGTGCATTTATATCTTCATTCTTTCATTATTTATTTTTCAATCATTTGAAGTTATTACGCAGTCTTTTAGAACTTCACATTTAATACACTCGTCTGAGTGCTTGTGAAAGACTTGCAAAGTATAATCTTTTTACAACTTCTCTCAAACAAACCCGTCTGAGCCTGAAGAGGCTAAGTGTGCAAATAATACTTGTCTGGAGCCTGGAGAGGCTAGGTGTGAAAACAATACTCGTCCGGAGCCTGAAGAGGCTAGGTGTGAAAATAATATTTGTCTGTCCTGTAACCTAAATCAGTTATAGTGAGAAAACTTGGCGCTGCCAAGGACTGGACGTAGCCTCATTGTTAAGGGGTGAACCAGGATAAACCTGCTGAGTGATCTCTCTTTCCCTTAACTCTTTACTTTGATTACTTGTCTTAACTATCATCTAACTAAAGGGGTTTATAATTGTGTTTATCAAAACTTTTCTTATCTTGCATGATTGTGTGTTTTCTGTGAAAACCTTTAGACGAGTTATTAGTCTGATTGACCTGTCTGTGTTTACTCGTTTATTATAACCCGTCTGTGCTTGCGAAAAAGTTTCTAAATTCCGCATAAATTTGTCAAACACCATCCAACCCCCTTCTAGTATTTGCATCTGTCTATTTCAGTTGATATCAGAGCTCAGCCTCTGGATTGAGCACCTAACAGTGTAGAGAAAAGATCCTGAAGAATAGATAATGTATTCTGGAGCAAGCTCAAGTGGGAACCCCCAACCTGAAGGAGGCTCTATGACCAGACCTCCCTTTTTCAATGGTTCAAATTATAACTACTGGAAAGAAAGGTTTCACTGGTTCATCTTGTCAACAAATTCTGATGTATGGGATGTCATTACTGATGGTCCTTACACTCCTGAAAATAATGATGGCTCAGACAAGCTTAAGGCTCAGTGGACACCTGCAGAAAAGACAAGATGGGATCTAAACCATAAAGCCAGATATGCTATAATTTGTGCTCTCAGTCCAGAAGAGTTTGAAAAGGTATGTGCTTGTGATTCTGCTAAAGAAATGTGGGACTCCTTATCTGTCACACATGAAGGAACTGCAAAGGTAAAAGAATCTAAAATTTCTATTCTTGTTAGAAAATATGAATTGTTCACCATGGATGAAGGTGAATCTATTGCTCAAATGATTGGTAGATTCCAAACTATTACTAATGGTTTGAAATCTCTTGGTAAAACATATACAAATGCAGAGAAAGTTGCTAAGATTCTCAGAAGTCTTCCAAGGCAGTGGAGACCTCTTATCACTGCTATTTCTCAAGCTAAGGATCTCACCTCCTTTACTATGGATAAACTTCTTGGCACACTCATTGTTCATGAGCAAGAGCTCAATGAAGATGTGTCAATCAAAAAGAGCAAAGCCATTACTTTAAAAGTTGATCTAAAGGCAACTAAAGCCTTAAAAGCTTCAAAAGTAGACGAGTCTGACTGTGACATAGACGAGCCTGATGATGATGAAGAGACTTCTCTCATGACAAGAAATATGAAAAAGCTCTGGAGAAAGAAGAAGTTCAGAAAGGAGAAGCCTTTCAGAAAAATCAACAAGGAATCCACATCAACAGACAAGAGTCCAGTTGTCTGCTATGAGTGCAAGAAGCCTGGTCACATCAAACCTGAATGCCCTCTTTTGAAGAAAGCTTCCAAAAAGAAGTTCTTCGGAAAGAAGAAGAAAGGAATGATGGCCACATGGGAAGATCTTGAATGCTCATCTTCTGAAGGAGAAGAGACAGAAGAGGAAGCCAATCTCTGTCTGATGGCCAATATAGATTCAGAACCTGAAACAGAGGTACATTCTGAATTTGAGGAATTGCATGATGCTTATGATGAGCTGGTAGTGGAATCCAAAGGCTTATCTAAGGCCTTCAAATCCCTCAAGAGAGATTATGTTAAACTCCTCAGTGAGCATAAACAAAAATCTCAAGAGTGTGAGATGCTGGCCAAAGAGAATAGCCAGCTGAGGACTGAAAAGTCTGATGAAGCTTCGATCTCAAGTGAAACATCACATTCTGAAGAAGTAGTCACACTTCAACAGAAAGTGAAAGAGCTCACTTCTGATCTTGCTAGATTTGTTAATGGCAGAGATAATATGACAAAACTGCTAGGATGTCAAAGACACTCTCTTAACAAAGAAGGCATTGGATATGATCATCAAGCTGATCATAAAGTATCAACAAAATCTTCAACTGTCTATGTTAAACCCATTCCAGTTAGACTTAGACCCGTCTGTAACTTCTGTGGAAAAGCTGGACATGTTATGTCTAAGTGTTTTCACAAGAAGAAGAGGAAGTCTTCACAGACTTCTAGAACTAACAAAAAAGGACCCAGAAAAATATGGGTACCTAAAGATAAAATAATTTCTGTTGCAGACATCCTTAATAGGATAAAGTAGACGCCTCTGCTGGTACCTGGACAGTGGCTGCTCGCGACATATGACAGGAGAAAGGTCTATGTTCCAACACCTCCAGTCTAAGAATGGTGGATTTGTTGCCTTTGGAGGCAATTAAAAAGGAAGAGTAACTGGTGTTGGTACAATTGGTGGTAAACCCTCTCTTCGCTATATCTCAAATGTACTTATGGTTGAAAGACTAAGACACAATTTACTTAGCATAAGTCAATTATGTGATAGTGGATTTGATGTCTCCTTCACGAAGAATGAATGCATAGTCAAAGACAAGAGTGGCAAGACCCTCTTTTCAGCTAATAGACAGCAAAATCTTCATAAGATTGAGCTAACTGAACTCTCAGATCAAAGTGTAACCTGTTTGATGTCTAAAGAGGATGAAAGATGGTTATGGCATAAGAAACTAGGACATGCTAGTATGAAACTTATTTCGAAATTGAAAAAGGATAACCTTGTGAGAGGATTGCCTGATATTAGTTTCAAGAAAGATGTTTTATGTGATGCATGTTAGAGTGGTAAACAAGTAAAATCAAGTTTCAAATCAAAAAACCTTGTATCAACCTCTAGACCTCTTCAGTTGTTACACATGGATCTGTTTGGACCAGTTAGTGTTGCCAGTTTAGCTGGAAGGAAATATGGATTTGTCATTGTTGATGACTATTCTAGATTTACTTCGGTACTTTTCTTAACCCACAAGGATGAGTCTTTTAAGGCCTTGTCTGTATTCTGTAAGAAAGTACAAAATGAGCAAGGTTTCTGTATTTCTACCCTTAGAAGTGATCATGGGGGAGAATTTGAAAATGAGCAATTCAAACTATTCTGTGAAGAGAATGGAATCTCTCACAACTTCTCTGCACCAAGAACTCCACAGCAAAATGGAGTGGTTGAGAGAAAGAACAGATCTCTGCAAGAGATGGCTAGATCAATGCTCAATGAAAATAATCTCCCTAAGTACTTCTGGGCTGAAGCAGTAAACACTGCATGTTATGTGCAAAATAGAATACTTATAAGGTCTATCCTAAAAAAGACTCCTTATGAATTGTGAAAAGGCAGAAAACCCAACACATCTTATTTCCATGCATTTGGATGTGAATGCTTCATCTTAAATACCAAGGATCAACTTGGAAAGTTTGATTCCAAGGTAGACAAAGGTATCTTCATTGGATATTCTGAAGTGTCTAAAGCATATAGAGTTTTTAACTCTAGAACCTCTGTTGTTGAGGAATCCATTCATGCAAAATTCAATGATAATCTAAAGACTGATAGGGAACTATCAGATCTAGAAGATGATCTTGCAGGACTTGATCTTACCCAGCAGACGAGTCAACAGCCAGACGTATCAAAAACTGAGTCTGCTGAGGGATCTGTCAGACAAGTGGAGCAGACGAGTCATCAGTCAGATCAACATCAAAATGATGATCTCAGAAGAGACTGGAAGTTCAAAGCTCATCATCCTGAAGATCCTATCATTGGAAGTCCCTCTAAAGGTGTTAGAACCAGATCTGTCTTAAGAGAGTCAAGCAATATGGCTTTTTTATCTGAAATTGAACCAAAGCATATTGAGGAAGCTCTTGAAGATGAAAGCTGGATTCTTGCTATGCAAGAGGAACTTAATCAGTTCAAAAGGAATGATATCTGGAAACTTGTCTCCAAACCAACAGACAAGTCTGTTATTGGAACAAGATAGGTTTTCAGAAATAAGCTAGATGAAGATAGCAAAGTTGTCAGAAACAAAACAAGGTTAGTAGCTCAAGGCTACAACCAATAAGAAGGTATTGACTATACTGAGACTTTTGCACCTGTAGCTAGAGTAGAAGCAATTCGCATACTCATGTCATATGCTGCACAACATCAAATTACTCTATTTCAAATGGATGTAAAAAGTGCTTTTTTAAATGGAATAATTGAAGAAGAAGTTTATGTTAAACAACCTCCTGGTTTTGAAGATAATGAAAAACCAGATTATGTTTTCAAACTTAAAAAGGCTTTATATGGTTTAAAACAAGCGCCTAGAGCATGGTATGATAGACTTAGTTCTTTTCTTATGAATAATGGTTTTATAAGAGGAAAAGTTGATACAACTTTGTGTAAGAAATGCTCAAAAAATAACTTCATAGTAGTTCAAATATATGTTTATGATATTATTTTTGGAGCTACTAATGAAAAATTGTGGAAAGAATTCTCTAAGTTGATGCAAGCAGAATTTGAAATAGGCATGATGGGAGAATTGAAGTTCTTCCTTGGACTGCAAATCAAGTAAACGTGTGATGGAATCTACATCCATCAACAAAAGTACATCAAGGAGATTCTAAAGAAGTACAAAATGGATAGCTCAAAGATCATGAAAACTCCAATGCAAACTAATGCTAATCTAAGCAAAGATGATGAAGGTAAAAAGGTAGACCAAACTGTCTACAGAGGTATGATTGGATCTCTTCTTTACTTAAAACCTAGCAGACCTGATATTCAATTTAGTGTCTGTACGTGTGCTAGATTCCAATCTGATCCCAAAGAATCTCATCTTAAGGCTGTTAAAAGAATCTTTAGATATTTGCTTGGAACCACTAATCTTGGTTTAATGTATTTGAGAATACAAGATTACAGATTAGTTGGTTTTTGTGATGCTAACTTTGCTGGAGATAGATATGAAAGGAAAAGCACCAGTGGAGGATGTCACTTCATTGGAGTAAACTTAGTCTTCTGGTCAAGCAAAAGATAGAAGACTATTGCACTCTCAACTGCAGAAGCAGAATATGTCTCTGCTACAAGTTGCTGCTCACAGCTATTGTGGGTAAAACATCAACTAGAAGATTACTCTATATTTGAGCATAATATACCTGTCTGGTGTGATAATTCTAGTGCTATTTGCTTAACCAAGAATCCCATACAACATTCTAAGGCTAAGCACATAGAAATCAAACATCACTTCATAAGAGATTACGTTCAAAAAGGTGTATTTGATGTTAAGTTTGTTAAAACTGAAAATCAATGGGCTGATATCTTTACAAAACCTTTAGCTGAGGATAGGTTTAAGTTTATAAGAGACAACTTGAATATACATTGCTTTGCTGAATAACCTGTCTGATGAGTGTTTATGATACCCGTCTATGTTTAACCGTCTGACACTTTGAATCATACTCTTTATTTGAAATTTTTTCTTTTAAATGGTTATTATCTGTAATGTCATTTCTTTATCTGAGGCAATATGTGTACTTTCATTTAAAATTACAACTGTCTTTGGTCTTTAAAAGGGAAAACTTTCTTTTATTTTAAAAGGTATTTCGTTCTTACGTTTTCAAATCTTTTTCTCTTCGTTTTTAAACCATCAAAGAGGATGCATCTGCTCAGCGGGAGCAGTTGAAGAAGCCTTTAGGCAAAACTGTAACACCCCGATTTTCTTAATTTTTTTAATTAATCAGTAATTAATTAATTGTATTTTATTTGAGGGTCTAGAAACTTTAATAAATTATTTCGAGGCCATAGTCACGCTCTACGCTATCGTAGGAAGCTATGGTTAAGTTTTGGGTCGAAAACTCAGACGGAGCCCGGTCTGCGTTTTTCCTTGACAGTAGTGCTTTACTACTATCGAGACCTAATTTGGACCCGCGAACGAGACAGTTAGTCTTAGAATCACATTTCCTACACTTTCGAAAAAGTTCGTCCTGACGTTCGAAAATAAAAATAATATTATTATATTCAGGCCGATAATCGTTCTAGGAGACGATTCGAGTTGTCTTAGGGTTTTTCGAGAACCTTGAGCCAATGATTTTCATACCAGAGCTATGATAAATCATTTGGGGACTCCTACAAGTGTCGTGAGGATTTTCAAAATATCGGGACGCGAAATGACCAAATTGCCCTTGGTCTTTTTACTAAATTACCTTTTTACCCTTTTACCTTTCTTAACTCTTAAGAAAGCTTAAGAAAATATCTAAATTTTCATGATCACCCTCACTTTCTCTCTCTTATTTTCGAGCTCCCTCTCTCCTCTCTCACCTTCATCTTCTTCTTCTTCTTCTTCCTTCTCCTCCTTTCTTCTTCCTTCTTCTTCCTCCATTTTCAACCTCTTTTTCCTCAAGCTTCCTCAAGCTTTTTCAAGCAAGTTTGTGAAGCAAAGTTGCTCCTCTCATCCTCCTCTACAACCTAGAAGGTATAGATGTCATGCTTGAGCTCTCAATATTTATTTTCTCCCTTTATTTTCATGAATTTCAATTTCTAGATCTAAACTTCAAAAATCTCTAGAAAATTGTAGAAAAATCATTTTGAGACCAAACCAATTCCTATGAGCTAGTATCATCCCCTACTATCATAATCCAAGAGCTTGTGATGAAATAAAATCTCTAGCCTATTTATCTTTTAGGGTCCGAATGGGTGGGTTTTTGGGGAAAAAAATGGGTTTTGTTCTTTGTTCTTGATTCCTCATGTGTCATCCCTTAATCATGTAATCCAAGTGATTAGGAGGCCAAATCACACTCTCACCTATTTTTCATGGTGAGGGCCGAAACCCTACTTTGATGGTTTAAGGGGTTTTGGTTCAAATCTTTGATAATTGATCATTGATTATGCATTATGTATGCTTAAGGGTCATTGATCCAAGAGTTGGTAGAATTTCAATATCCGTAGCCTACTTAAGTAATTAAGGGCAGTAGCTAATCCTAGAGATTAGATAGATTATGGTTTCCTTATTTTAATTTCTGGTTGTGTTTTGTTGTATAGATTCGGACAGGATTCGAACATCCGACAGCGCACCCGACTGACAGCTGCGGAGTCGTAGCCGGAGCTGCTCGAGGAAATCACTAAGGTGGGGAGAAAGAACTCATATCGTCGGGAAGGCAAGCTAGTATAGAATATATATATCTGTGTAGGGAAACCCTAAAACCCTACTAGAGGTTGAGCCCTGGAAAAGTGCCTGGACCCTGGGTGCAGGTACTTTTGGGCTATCACCACTAAGTTGATGATATGACTATTGTAGTTTATTGAGGTTGATGTGTTGAATTGGTTATTTGATTATTTGTTGGTTTTATTTTGTTGAACTGCCTACATGATGAATTATTGTTTGACTTTATGATGATAGCTGTACTGGTAGAATTACTGTTGTGATGATAATGTGATTTGATTGATTGAGTGTTGATGAGAGTATGGTGAGCTTTGATGTTGTTCGGGTTGATATCGTTGTGGTCCCGACCGTGGAGCTGTGGCTCGTAGACGCAAGGCGTCGTGATGTTGATGCTGATGTGATGATTGATGTTGACGTTGACGTGATGCGATGTGTCGTAGTCGTGGACGAGTGTTTAGGCGTGAGGTTCCGATATCAACCTGCGATGGATGTTTGTTGCATTTTCATAACATTTCATACCACAGCATTTGGTCCCAAAGGGGGATGTCCAATTGGGGACGTTACGTAAAATCCCGAGGCGGGATATGAGGTGATGTGATGTGATGTAATCCCGACGGGGATGTCCAATTGGGGACGTGATGTATCGGCCGACATGCATATAGGGAAGACAGCATATACATAGGGATTAGTATCCCTCCCATAGGCTTATATGAGAGAACGATGTTTGAGATGATTGTGATTGGTGACTTAAGAGATGGATGAGATTGTGTTATATATGTTATCTGTGTTGTGTGATGTATATATATATGCTATACTGATGCCCCTCTCCCATATTGATGATATATGTTTCTTATCTCCCGCTATTTTTCTGTATGTGTTGCTCTTATTTTATGGGAAGACCCCGAGGAGGAACCAGTTGTTGAAGAGCTGGACGGCATTCCTTACGAGCCTGACGCTGGAGGACGTGCCGCGGACCCTAGCCTCGAGAGGCTGGGCAATGATCGTGATTAGTCGGAGAGCTATCTCTCGGCCTACCTTTCATACTTTTATTTTGGTTTGTAAGAGTATACTCGTATGTATTACTGTATTACTGTAGCCCTACTGATGAGGCAATACTGTATGTGATATATTTCTTTATATTTTAAGCTGTGTACTCTGAAGCGTTGCGTGCCGTGTATTTGTCTGCTTCCGCGCTAAATTTTTCGCTTCGCTTCGTTTTAATAAGGCGCGCTAACGTTTATTATGCGATTAAGATTAGTTAATATCTTAGGTTCTACTGATGGGACGGCGGGTCGTCTCATTTATTGGTATCAGAGCAGTTCGATTCTAATATCGGACTGTGAGGTTTAGGAAGTACACTAGTACTGACAGTTATATCCACATTGGGTACCTGTGTTAGAAAAAGGGTAGTGTGTCCGATGCGCAAGATTGTCAAGTGTGATAACTTCATTGTCCATAAAGAATATATATGTCGGTTGATTGATATGGTGGGTGATTTCTGTCTGGATCGTGAGGCGAGACTAGATTTCGCGTCGCGAGACAGAATGACTGAACCATAATGATCAGGCTAGCCTTCCTGGTTCGCGAGGCGAGTAGATTTTCGCGTCGCGAGGCAGAGGGGCTGTTCTTCACTGATCCGTCTGGCCTTCTGGATCGCGTCGCGCGTAGGGGTTCGCGTCGCGAGGCCGAAGAGTTGCTCCTCACTGATCAGACTAGATCTCTGGAACGCGTCGCGAGTAGAGCTTCGCGTCGCGAGGCCGAGTGGCTGTTCTTTGCTGACCTTGTGGATCGCGAGGCGATCATCGTCTCGCGTCGTGAATCCGAAGGGCTTTCTGGCTCGCGTGGCGAGCATAGTGTCGCGGGGCGAGAGCCTTCTTCTCTTGCCTTTTCTCTTGTTTTCTTCATTTTCTTGCCTAACTAACAAACTAGATATGACTTATGAATTGAAACTAACATGTCCCGATCTGATACAAGGTAAGTGCCTAGTTGCGGGGGGACTCTTATCTGTTTTATTTGATTCGGGGGCTACACATTCCTTTATTTCTTTAGCGTGTGTGGATCATTTGAATTTACCTATTTCATCCTTACCATATAACTTGACTGTTTCTACACCTACGGGTGATTCCCTGACAACTCTATTTGTCTGTTTAAAATGCCCGGTTATGTTAGAAAACCAATCTTTTCTTGTGGACCTAGTCTGTCTGCCTATACAGCAGATCGAAATTATCTTAGGCATGGATTGGCTTTCGGCCAACCATGTAGTATTGGACTGTTCAAAATAAAACCCTCTGCTTTTCCAAGCAATCTGGATCATTGCCTGCCAGTGATGGTGTATGGGGAGGTGTACAATCAGGAGAGTGCATGGTGTTGTTCTCTTTGGAAGCCGAAGAGACTCCAAGTCTTGATGCCTTGCCAGTGGTGCGTGAGTTTCCGGATGTATTCCCAGATGATGTGCCAGGATTGCCACCCAAGAGAGAGGTGGAGTTCGCAATCGACCTTACACCCGGAGCCGGACCGATTTCGATAGCACCCTATCGAATGTCCTTAACAGAGTTGGCAGAGCTGAAGAAGCAATTGGACGACATGCTGCAAAAGCAGTTTATCAGACCAAGTGTTTCACCATGGGGAGCACCAGTGCTGTTCGTCAAGAAGAAGGACGGCAGTTCAAGGTTGTGTGTGGACTACAGACAACTCAACAAGGTGACGATCAAGAATAAATACCCATTGCCAAGGATTGACGATCTTATGGATCAATTAAGGGGAGCAACAGTATTTTCTAAGATTGATTTGAGATCCGGTTATCATCAAATAAGGGTGAAAGAAGATGATATACCAAAGACAGCTTTCAGGAGTCGGTACGGACACTACGAGTATCTAGTTATGCCTTTTGGTGTGACTAATGCTCCTGCAGTGTTCATGGACTACATGAATAGAATCTTCAGATCGTACCTCGATAAGTTTGTCGTTGTTTTTATCGATGACATCCTTATCTACTCCTTAGACAAGAAAGAACATCAAGAGCATTTGAGGATTGTACTTCAAGTTCTTAAGGACAGACAACTCTATGCCAAGTTGTCGAAGTGCGAGTTCTGGCTGGAGGAGGTACAATTCCTTGGACATGTGATCGACAAGGATGGTATTGCAGTAGATCCTGCAAAAGTAGAAGCTGTGGTCAAATGGGAAAGTCCTAAGACGGTAACCGAGATCAGAAGTTTTCTCAGACTAGCAGGATACTACAGAAGGTTCATCGAGGGATTCTCGAAGGTTGCGTTACCTCTGACGCAATTAACGAGGAAATGAAAAGCGTACGAATGGACAGAAGAGTGTGCGACTAGTTTCCAAGAGCTGAAAGGGAGGCTAACTACATCTCCGGCACTAGTCTTGCCAAATCCATCAATGTCGTTCGATGTGTACTGTGACGCATCGTACCAAGGTTTGGGTTGTGTGCTTATGCAAGAAAGGAAAGTGGTAGCCTATGCTCCCAGACAGCTAAAAGTGCGCGAACGGAATTACCAAACCCACGACCTAGAGTTGGCCGCAATAGTGTTTTCATTGAAGATATGGAGACATTATCTTTATGGTGCTAAATTCAGCGTGTTTAGCGACCATAAAAGTTTAAAGTATTTGTTCGACCAAAAGGAGTTGAACATGCGGCAGAGGAGATGGATGGAATTCATAAAGAATTATGAATTTGATCTACAGTACCACCCAGGAAAGGCCAACGTGGTGGCAGACGCTTTGAGTCGGAAATCTTTGCATGTGTCCGCTATGATGGTGAAAGAACTGGAACTGCTGGAACAGTTCAGGAATCTGAACCTGGACGTGGAGTTATCAAGAGATAAGATAAGTTTAGGAATGATCGCTATCACTAGTGATTTTCTGAACTTGATCTGGAAAAAGCAAGGAGAAGATCAGTACCTACAGGAAAAGAACCAGATGGTAGAAGAAGGAAGGACTTCAGAGTTCAAGAAGGGTACTGATGGAATCCTGAAGTTTGGAGACAGGATATGTGTGCCTAAGGATAGTGAAGTTAGGAGCATGATCTTGGAAGAAGCACACAAAAGCAAACTGAGTTTTCATCCCGGATCTACCAAGATGTATCAGGACCTAAAGGGAATGTTTTGGTGGCCTGGGATGAAGAAGGAAGTAGCAGAATATGTCCAATCCTGTCTGGTGTGTCAAAAGGCAAAGATTGAACACCAAAAACCAGCAGGGTTATTACAATCATTAGACGTCCCAGAATGGAAATGGGATAGCATTGCAATGGATTTTGTTTCCGGACTACCAAGAACGCAGAAGAGATGCGATGCAGTTTGGGTAATCGTTGACAGGCTTACGAAATGTGCTCATTTCTTGCCGATCAACCAAAGGTATTCTTTGGAAAGATTAACCCAGATTTACATCAGAGAAGTGGTAAGATTACACGGGGTACCTTCGAGTATAATTTCGGACAGGGATCCGAGGTTTACTTCTAGGTTTTGGCAGAGTCTAAATGGTGCATTGGGGACGAAGCTCAGGATGAGTTCAGCTTATCATCCACAAACTGATGGTCAGTCTGAAAGGACGATTCAATCGTTGGAGGATCTTTTAAGAGCATGTGTTTTGGAAAACACAGGAAGTTGGGACAAATTCCTTCCATTGATTGAATTCACATATAATAATAGTTTCCACTCGAGTATTGGCATGGCGCCATACGAGGCACTGTATGGACGGAAGTGTCGAACACCACTCTGTTGGTATGAAACCGGGGAAAATCAGTTGATAGGACTCGAGATGGTACAGCGAACGACGGAGCAAGTTAAGAAAATTCGGGAAAGATGAAAGTCGCACGGGATCGGCAGAAGAGCTACAGTGACAAGAGGAGGAGACCTTTGGAGTTCCAGGAAGGCGACCATGTCTTTATGAGAGTCACTCTAAGAACTGGAATCGGCAGGGCAATCAAATCCAGAAAGCTTACACCTAGATTCATTGGACCATTTCAAATTCTTCGCCGAATTGGTCCAGTTGCCTACCAAATTGCCTTACCTCCCAACCTATCCAATATTCACAATGTATTCCATGTATCCCAACTCAGAAAATATCATCCCGATCCATCACACGTGATAGAGCCCGAATCAATCCAGGTAAGGGATAACTTAGAATACGAAGCATTGCCTGTACGAATTGAAGACATGAGGGTGAAGGAACTCCGCGGAAAGCAGATTCCCTTAGTCAAGGTCATATGGGATGCTACAACAGGAGATGCCACCTGGGAACGTGAAGAGGATATGCAGCAGCGGTATCCACATCTATTCTAAGGTACGTCGAATTTCGAGGACGAAATTCTTTTTAAGGGGGGTAGTAATGTAACACCCCGATTTTCTTAATTTTTTTAATTAATCAGTAATTAATTAATTGTATTTTATTTGAGGGTCTAGAAACTTTAATAAATTATTTCGAGGCCATAGTCACGCTCTACGCTATCGTAGGAAGCTATGGTTAAGTTTTGGGTCGAAAACTCAGACGGAGCCCGGTCTGCGTTTTTCCTTGACAGTAGTGCTTTACTACTATCGAGACCTAATTTGGACCCGCGAACGAGACAGTTAGTCTTAGAATCACATTTCCTACACTTTCGAAAAAGTTCGTCCTGACGTTCGAAAATAAAAATAATATTATTATATTCAGGCCGATAATCGTTCTAGGAGACGATTCGAGTTGTCTTAGGGTTTTTCGAGAACCTTGAGCCAATGATTTTCATACCAGAGCTATGATAAATCATTTGGGGACTCCTACAAGTGTCGTGAGGATTTTCAAAATATCGGGACGCGAAATGACCAAATTGCCCTTGGTCTTTTTACTAAATTACCTTTTTACCCTTTTACCTTTCTTAACTCTTAAGAAAGCTTAAGAAAATATCTAAATTTTCATGATCACCCTCACTTTCTCTCTCTTATTTTCGAGCTCCCTCTCTCTCTCTCACCTTCATCTTCTTCTTCTTCTTCTTCCTTCTCCTCCTTTCTTCTTCCTTCTTCTTCCTCCATTTTCAACCTCTTTTTCCTCAAGCTTCCTCAAGCTTTTTCAAGCAAGTTTGTGAAGCAAAGTTGCTCCTCTCATCCTCCTCTACAACCTAGAAGGTATAGATGTCATGCTTGAGCTCTCAATATTTATTTTCTCCCTTTATTTTCATGAATTTCAATTTCTAGATCTAAACTTCAAAAATCTCTAGAAAATTGTAGAAAAATCATTTTGAGACCAAACCAATTCCTATGAGCTAGTATCATCCCCTACTATCATAATCCAAGAGCTTGTGATGAAATAAAATCTCTAGCCTATTTATCTTTTAGGGTCCGAATGGGTGGGTTTTTGGGGAAAAAAATGGGTTTTGTTCTTTGTTCTTGATTCCTCATGTGTCATCCCTTAATCATGTAATCCAAGTGATTAGGAGGCCAAATCACACTCTCACCTATTTTTCATGGTGAGGGCCGAAACCCTACTTTGATGGTTTAAGGGGTTTTGGTTCAAATCTTTGATAATTGATCATTGATTATGCATTATGTATGCTTAAGGGTCATTGATCCAAGAGTTGGTAGAATTTCAATATCCGTAGCCTACTTAAGTAATTAAGGGCAGTAGCTAATCCTAGAGATTAGATAGATTATGGTTTCCTTATTTTAATTTCTGGTTGTGTTTTGTTGTATAGACTCGGACAGGATTCGAACATCCGACAGCGCACCCGACTGACAGCTGCGGAGTCGTAGCCGGAGCTGCTCGAGGAAATCACTAAGGTGGGGAGAAAGAACTCATATCGTCGGGAAGGCAAGCTAGTATAGAATATATATATCTGTGTAGGGAAACCCTAAAACCCTACTAGAGGTTGAGCCCTGGAAAAGTGCCTGGACCCTGGGTGCAGGTACTTTTGGGCTATCACCACTAAGTTGATGATATGACTATTGTAGTTTATTGAGGTTGATGTGTTGAATTGGTTATTTGATTATTTGTTGGTTTTATTTTGTTGAACTGCCTACATGATGAATTATTGTTTGACTTTATGATGATAGCTGTACTGGTAGAATTACTGTTGTGATGATAATGTGATTTGATTGATTGAGTGTTGATGAGAGTATGGTGAGCTTTGATGTTGTTCGGGTTGATATCGTTGTGGTCCCGACCGTGGAGCTGTGGCTCGTAGACGCAAGGCGTCGTGATGTTGATGCTGATGTGATGATTGATGTTGACGTTGACGTGATGCGATGTGTCGTAGTCGTGGACGAGTGTTTAGGCGTGAGGTTCCGATATCAACCTGCGATGGATGTTTGTTGCATTTTCATAACATTTCATACCACAGCATTTGGTCCCAAAGGGGGATGTCCAATTGGGGACGTTACGTAAAATCCCGAGGCGGGATATGAGGTGATGTGATGTGATGTAATCCCGACGGGGATGTCCAATTGGGGACGTGATGTATCGGCCGACATGCATATAGGGAAGACAGCATATACATAGGGATTAGTATCCCTCCCATAGGCTTATATGAGAGAACGATGTTTGAGATGATTGTGATTGGTGACTTAAGAGATGGATGAGATTGTGTTATATATGTTATCTGTGTTGTGTGATGTATATATATATGCTATACTGATGCCCCTCTCCCATATTGATGATATATGTTTCTTATCTCCCGCTATTTTTCTGTATGTGTTGCTCTTATTTTATGGGAAGACCCCGAGGAGGAACCAGTTGTTGAAGAGCTGGACGGCATTCCTTACGAGCCTGACGCTGGAGGACGTGCCGCGGACCCTAGCCTCGAGAGGCTGGGCAATGATCGTGATTAGTCGGAGAGCTATCTCTCGGCCTACCTTTCATACTTTTATTTTGGTTTGTAAGAGTATACTCGTATGTATTACTGTATTACTGTAGCCCTACTGATGAGGCAATACTGTATGTGATATATTTCTTTATATTTTAAGCTGTGTACTCTGAAGCGTTGCGTGCCGTGTATTTGTCTGCTTCCGCGCTAAATTTTTCGCTTCGCTTCGTTTTAATAAGGCGCGCTAACGTTTATTATGCGATTAAGATTAGTTAATATCTTAGGTTCTACTGATGGGACGGCGGGTCGTCTCATTTATTGGTATCAGAGCAGTTCGATTCTAATATCGGACTGTGAGGTTTAGGAAGTACACTAGTACTGACAGTTATATCCACATTGGGTACCTGTGTTAGAAAAAGGGTAGTGTGTCCGATGCGCAAGATTGTCAAGTGTGATAACTTCATTGTCCATAAAGAATATATATGTCGGTTGATTGATATGGTGGGTGATTTCTGTCTGGATCGTGAGGCGAGACTAGATTTCGCGTCGCGAGACAGAATGACTGAACCATAATGATCAGGCTAGCCTTCCTGGTTCGCGAGGCGAGTAGATTTTCGCGTCGCGAGGCAGAGGGGCTGTTCTTCACTGATCCGTCTGACCTTCTGGATCGCGTCGCGCGTAGGGGTTCGCGTCGCGAGGCCGAAGAGTTGCTCCTCACTGATCAGACTAGATCTCTGGAACGCGTCGCGAGTAGAGCTTCGCGTCGCGAGGCCGAGTGGCTGTTCTTTGCTGACCTTGTGGATCGCGAGGCGATCATCGTCTCGCGTCGTGAATCCGAAGGGCTTTCTGGCTCGCGTGGCGAGCATAGTGTCGCGGGGCGAGAGCCTTCTTCTCTTGCCTTTTCTCTTGTTTTCTTCATTTTCTTGCCTAACTAACAAACTAGATATGACTTATGAATTGAAACTAACATGTCCCGATCTGATACAAGGTAAGTGCCTAGTTGCGGGGGGACTCTTATCTGTTTTATTTGATTCGGGGGCTACACATTCCTTTATTTCTTTAGCGTGTGTGGATCATTTGAATTTACCTATTTCATCCTTACCATATAACTTGACTGTTTCTACACCTACGGGTGATTCCCTGACAACTCTATTTGTCTGTTTAAAATGCCCGGTTATGTTAGAAAACCAATCTTTTCTTGTGGACCTAGTCTGTCTGCCTATACAGCAGATCGAAATTATCTTAGGCATGGATTGGCTTTCGGCCAACCATGTAGTATTGGACTGTTCAAAATAAAACCCTCTGCTTTTCCAAGCAATCTGGATCATTGCCTGCCAGTGATGGTGTATGGGGAGGTGTACAATCAGGAGAGTGCATGGTGTTGTTCTCTTTGGAAGCCGAAGAGACTCCAAGTCTTGATGCCTTGCCAGTGGTGCGTGAGTTTCCGGATGTATTCCCAGATGATGTGCCAGGATTGCCACCCAAGAGAGAGGTGGAGTTCGCAATCGACCTTACACCCGGAGCCGGACCGATTTCGATAGCACCCTATCGAATGTCCTTAACAGAGTTGGCAGAGCTGAAGAAGCAATTGGACGACATGCTGCAAAAGCAGTTTATCAGACCAAGTGTTTCACCATGGGGAGCACCAGTGCTGTTCGTCAAGAAGAAGGACGGCAGTTCAAGGTTGTGTGTGGACTACAGACAACTCAACAAGGTGACGATCAAGAATAAATACCCATTGCCAAGGATTGACGATCTTATGGATCAATTAAGGGGAGCAACAGTATTTTCTAAGATTGATTTGAGATCCGGTTATCATCAAATAAGGGTGAAAGAAGATGATATACCAAAGACAGCTTTCAGGAGTCGGTACGGACACTACGAGTATCTAGTTATGCCTTTTGGTGTGACTAATGCTCCTGCAGTGTTCATGGACTACATGAATAGAATCTTCAGATCGTACCTCGATAAGTTTGTCGTTGTTTTTATCGATGACATCCTTATCTACTCCTTAGACAAGAAAGAACATCAAGAGCATTTGAGGATTGTACTTCAAGTTCTTAAGGACAGACAACTCTATGCCAAGTTGTCGAAGTGCGAGTTCTGGCTGGAGGAGGTACAATTCCTTGGACATGTGATCGACAAGGATGGTATTGCAGTAGATCCTGCAAAAGTAGAAGCTGTGGTCAAATGGGAAAGTCCTAAGACGGTAACCGAGATCAGAAGTTTTCTCAGACTAGCAGGATACTACAGAAGGTTCATCGAGGGATTCTCGAAGGTTGCGTTACCTCTGACGCAATTAACGAGGAAATGAAAAGCGTACGAATGGACAGAAGAGTGTGCGACTAGTTTCCAAGAGCTGAAAGGGAGGCTAACTACATCTCCGGCACTAGTCTTGCCAAATCCATCAATGTCGTTCGATGTGTACTGTGACGCATCGTACCAAGGTTTGGGTTGTGTGCTTATGCAAGAAAGGAAAGTGGTAGCCTATGCTCCCAGACAGCTAAAAGTGCGCGAACGGAATTACCAAACCCACGACCTAGAGTTGGCCGCAATAGTGTTTTCATTGAAGATATGGAGACATTATCTTTATGGTGCTAAATTCAGCGTGTTTAGCGACCATAAAAGTTTAAAGTATTTGTTCGACCAAAAGGAGTTGAACATGCGGCAGAGGAGATGGATGGAATTCATAAAGAATTATGAATTTGATCTACAGTACCACCCAGGAAAGGCCAACGTGGTGGCAGACGCTTTGAGTCGGAAATCTTTGCATATGTCCGCTATGATGGTGAAAGAACTGGAACTGCTGGAACAGTTCAGGAATCTGAACCTGGACGTGGAGTTATCAAGAGATAAGATAAGTTTAGGAATGATCGCTATCACTAGTGATTTTCTGAACTTGATCTGGAAAAAGCAAGGAGAAGATCAGTACCTACAGGAAAAGAACCAGATGGTAGAAGAAGGAAGGACTTCAGAGTTCAAGAAGGGTACTGATGGAATCCTGAAGTTTGGAGACAGGATATGTGTGCCTAAGGATAGTGAAGTTAGGAGCATGATCTTGGAAGAAGCACACAAAAGCAAACTGAGTTTTCATCCCGGATCTACCAAGATGTATCAGGACCTAAAGGGAATGTTTTGGTGGCCTGGGATGAAGAAGGAAGTAGCAGAATATGTCTAATCCTGTCTGGTGTGTCAAAAGGCAAAGATTGAACACCAAAAACCAGCAGGGTTATTACAATCATTAGACGTCCCAGAATGGAAATGGGATAGCATTGCAATGGATTTTGTTTCCGGACTACCAACAACGCAGAAGAGATGCGATGCAGTTTGGGTAATCGTTGACAGGCTTACGAAATGTGCTCATTTCTTGCCGATCAACCAAAGGTATTCTTTGGAAAGATTAACCCAGATTTACATCAGAGAAGTGGTAAGATTACACGGGGTACCTTCGAGTATAATTTCGGACAGGGATCCGAGGTTTACTTCTAGGTTTTGGCAGAGTCTAAATGGTGCATTGGGGACGAAGCTCAGGATGAGTTCAGCTTATCATCCACAAACTGATGGTCAGTCTGAAAGGACGATTCAATCGTTGGAGGATCTTTTAAGAGCATGTGTTTTGGAAAACACAGGAAGTTGGGACAAATTCCTTCCATTGATTGAATTCACATATAATAATAGTTTCCACTCGAGTATTGGCATGGCGCCATACGAGGCACTGTATGGACGGAAGTGTCGAACACCACTCTGTTGGTATGAAACCGGGGAAAATCAGTTGATAGGACTCGAGATGGTACAGCGAACGACGGAGCAAGTTAAGAAAATTCGGGAAAAGATGAAAGTCGCACGGGATCGGCAGAAGAGCTACAGTGACAAGAGGAGGAGACCTTTGGAGTTCCAGGAAGGCGACCATGTCTTTATGAGAGTCACTCTAAGAACTGGAATCGGCAGGGCAATCAAATCCAGAAAGCTTACACCTAGATTCATTGGACCATTTCAAATTCTTCGCCGAATTGGTCCAGTTGCCTACCAAATTGCCTTACCTCCCAACCTATCCAATATTCACAATGTATTCCATGTATCCCAACTCAGAAAATATCATCCCGATCCATCACACGTGATAGAGCCCGAATCAATCCAGGTAAGGGATAACTTAGAATACGAAGCATTGCCTGTACGAATTGAAGACATGAGGGTGAAGGAACTCCGCGGAAAGCAGATTCCCTTAGTCAAGGTCATATGGGATGCTACAACAGGAGATGCCACCTGGGAACGTGAAGAGGATATGCAGCAGCGGTATCCACATCTATTCTAAGGTACGTCGAATTTCGAGGACGAAATTCTTTTTAAGGGGGGTAGTAATGTAACACCCCGATTTTCTTAATTTTTTTAATTAATCAGTAATTAATTAATTGTATTTTATTTGAGGGTCTAGAAACTTTAATAAATTATTTCGAGGCCATAGTCACGCTCTACGCTATCGTAGGAAGCTATGGTTAAGTTTTGGGTCGAAAACTCAGACGGAGCCCGGTCTGCGTTTTTCCTTGACAGTAGTGCTTTACTACTATCGAGACCTAATTTGGACCCGCGAACGAGACAGTTAGTCTTAGAATCACATTTCCTACACTTTCGAAAAAGTTCGTCCTGACGTTCGAAAATAAAAATAATATTATTATATTCAGGCCGATAATCGTTCTAGGAGACGATTCGAGTTGTCTTAGGGTTTTTCGAGAACCTTGAGCCAATGATTTTCATACCAGAGCTATGATAAATCATTTGGGGACTCCTACAAGTGTCGTGAGGATTTTCAAAATATCGGGACGCGAAATGACCAAATTGCCCTTGGTCTTTTTACTAAATTACCTTTTTACCCTTTTACCTTTCTTAACTCTTAAGAAAGCTTAAGAAAATATCTAAATTTTCATGATCACCCTCACTTTCTCTCTCTTATTTTCGAGCTCCCTCTCTCCTCTCTCACCTTCATCTTCTTCTTCTTCTTCTTCCTTCTCCTCCTTTCTTCTTCCTTCTTCTTCCTCCATTTTCAACCTCTTTTTCCTCAAGCTTCCTCAAGCTTTTTCAAGCAAGTTTGTAAAGCAAAGTTGCTCCTCTCATCCTCCTCTACAACCTAGAAGGTATAGATGTCATGCTTGAGCTCTCAATATTTATTTTCTCCCTTTATTTTCATGAATTTCAATTTCTAGATCTAAACTTCAAAAATCTCTAGAAAATTGTAGAAAAATCATTTTGAGACCAAACCAATTCCTATGAGCTAGTATCATCCCCTACTATCATAATCCAAGAGCTTGTGATGAAATAAAATCTCTAGCCTATTTATCTTTTAGGGTCCGAATGGGTGGGTTTTTGGGGAAAAAAATGGGTTTTGTTCTTTGTTCTTGATTCCTCATGTGTCATCCCTTAATCATGTAATCCAAGTGATTAGGAGGCCAAATCACACTCTCACCTATTTTTCATGGTGAGGGCCGAAACCCTACTTTGATGGTTTAAGGGGTTTTGGTTCAAATCTTTGATAATTGATCATTGATTATGCATTATGTATGCTTAAGGGTCATTGATCCAAGAGTTGGTAGAATTTCAATATCCGTAGCCTACTTAAGTAATTAAGGGCAGTAGCTAATCCTAGAGATTAGATAGATTATGGTTTCCTTATTTTAATTTCTGGTTGTGTTTTGTTGTATAGACTCGGACAGGATTCGAACATCCGACAGCGCACCCGACTGACAGCTGCGGAGTCGTAGCCGGAGCTGCTCGAGGAAATCACTAAGGTGGGGAGAAAGAACTCATATCGTCGGGAAGGCAAGCTAGTATAGAATATATATATCTGTGTAGGGAAACCCTAAAACCCTACTAGAGGTTGAGCCCTGGAAAAGTGCCTGGACCCTAGGTGCAGGTACTTTTGGGCTATCACCACTAAGTTGATGATATGACTATTGTAGTTTATTGAGGTTGATGTGTTGAATTGGTTATTTGATTATTTGTTGGTTTTATTTTGTTGAACTGCCTACATGATGAATTATTGTTTGACTTTATGATGATAGCTGTACTGGTAGAATTACTGTTGTGATGATAATGTGATTTGATTGATTGAGTGTTGATGAGAGTATGGTGAGCTTTGATGTTGTTCGGGTTGATATCGTTGTGGTCCCGACCGTGGAGCTGTGGCTCGTAGACGCAAGGCGTCGTGATGTTGATGCTGATGTGATGATTGATGTTGACGTTGACGTGATGCGATGTGTCGTAGTCGTGGACGAGTGTTTAGGCGTGAGGTTCCGATATCAACCTGCGATGGATGTTTGTTGCATTTTCATAACATTTCATACCACAGCATTTGGTCCCAAAGGGGGATGTCCAATTGGGGACGTTACGTAAAATCCCGAGGCGGGATATGAGGTGATGTGATGTGATGTAATCCCGACGGGGATGTCCAATTGGGGACGTGATGTATCGGCCGACATGCATATAGGGAAGACAGCATATACATAGGGATTAGTATCCCTCCCATAGGCTTATATGAGAGAACGATGTTTGAGATGATTGTGATTGGTGACTTAAGAGATGGATGAGATTGTGTTATATATGTTATCTGTGTTGTGTGATGTATATATATATGCTATACTGATGCCCCTCTCCCATATTGATGATATATGTTTCTTATCTCCCGCTATTTTTCTGTATGTGTTGCTCTTATTTTATGGGAAGACCCCGAGGAGGAACCAGTTGTTGAAGAGCTGGACGACATTCCTTATGAGCCTGACGCTGGAGGACGTGCCGCGGACCCTAGCCTCGAGAGGCTGGGCAATGATCGTGATTAGTCGGAGAGCTATCTCTCGGCCTACCTTTCATACTTTTATTTTGGTTTGTAAGAGTATACTCGTATGTATTACTGTATTACTGTAGCCCTACTGATGAGGCAATACTGTATGTGATATATTTCTTTATATTTTAAGCTATGTACTCTGAAGCGTTGCGTGCCGTGTATTTATCTGCTTCCGCGCTAAATTTTCCGCTTCGCTTCGTTTTAATAAGGCGCGCTAACGTTTGTTATGCGATTAAGATTAGTTAATATCTTAGGTTCTACTGATGGGACGGCGGGTCGTCTCAAAAACCAAGGACAAACTTGCTTTTAACTCTCTTTTTGTTCTCTTAGTACCTTATTTGTAATTTTCTTTTTAAAAATTACCTTGTACACAGCCAATGATGGCCAAATACAAATTACCTCCTCTGTTTCTCTTTTTTGATTATGACAAAAGGGGGAGAAAGTTAAATGAAAAATGTCTTAATATTACAACTGTCTAATATGAACAAATGTTTATCTTTAAATATGATGTATCTTTTCTTTTCTCTCTGTCTATATTCTATTGCTTTTGATAATGTCAAAAGGGGGAGAAAATACTAAGATAAGACTAAGATAAAAAGTTAAATGCTTATCTGTCTGAGTATGTTATAATTATGGAACAATGTTCTTAATCTGTCTGATCATATACATGACTGATTTATGTGAATTTTCTTAAGTTCATTAAATCATTTAACATGTTTTGTCATCATCAAAAAAAGGGGAGATTGTTGAGTCTCCAAATGTCTGATGTGCATTTACCTTAGTTTTGATGAGATTAAAACAGTTATTCAATGATTTAATTGAACCCGTCTGTGGTATTTAACTCGTCTACTTAGTGTGCAGATTATAACATTAAGTGTCTAAATGAACTGTTCACTCGTCTGAACTTAGATAAGTTTACCCGTCTGAACTAACTTAAGTTCACACGTCTGAACTAACTAAAGTTCACTCCTCTGAACTGAGATAGGTTCACTCGTCTGAACTAGCTAAGGTTCACTCGTCTGAACTAAGAGAAGTTCACTCGTCTAATGAAGTCTTCAACCGTCTGATCAAAGGAAGACTCACCCATCTAAAAGACTTTGCAACTGACGTCATCTATGTGTTAAAGAGTCAACCTGTCTTCAACCGTATGATCAAAGGAAGACCCACCCGTCTAAAAGACTTTGTAACTGACATCATCTCTGTGTTAAAGAGTCAACCCGTCTAATGAAGTCACTCATCCGTCTAATGACTAACGTTAAATAATACATTGGATGAAAGCTGTCTCGACTCTGATAAGGAACTTCAACAAAGTGCTTTACCTGAACACAACTGCATCTTACACCAAAAGGGAAAGTCTTCCCTCTGCAAACAAAAAGCACGTATACAGACCTGCTGAGACCAAAGGTATATCAGAAGTCTGTATCACTCTGATGAGAGAGAACAAGTGAAGTTCCCTATGCTTTAATGGCTGATCAGAACGACTCTATTGCATTTATTGAAGATCTGCAAGAAGCCAAGCCTTCAGACTTTGTGTCTAACGGCTTTAAAATCTTGAAGCCTATTTAATGAAGAAGACTTTGAAGATCCAAGTAGACAAAAGAGAACGATCAAAGCAATCAAGAGCAATTACTCTGTGCATTTATATCTTCATTCTTTCATTATTTATTCTTCAATCATTTGAAGTTATTACGCAGTTTTTTAGAACTTCACATTTAATACACTCGTCTGAGTGCTTGTGAAAGACTTGCAAAGTGTAATCTTTTTACAACTTCTCTCAAACAAACCCGTCTGAGCCTGAAGAGGCTAAGTGTGCAAATAATACTTGTCTGGAGCCTGGAGAGGCTAGGTGTGAAAACAATACTCGTCTGGAGCTTGAAGAGGCTAGGTGTGAAAATAATACTTGTCTGTCCTGTAACCTAAATCAGTTATAGTGAGAAAACTTGGTGCTGCCAAGGACTGGACGTAGCCTCATTGTTAAGGGGTGAACCAGGATAAACCTGCTAAGTGATTTCTCTTTCCCTTAACTCTTTAGTTTGATTATTTGTCTTAACTATCATCTAACTAAAGGGGTTTATAATTGTGTTTATCAAAACTTTTCTTATCTTGCATGATTGTGTGTTTTCTGTGAAAACCTTCAGACGAGTTATCAGTCTGATTGACCTGTCTGTGTTTACTCGTCTATTATAACCCGTCTGTGCTTGCGAAAAAGTTTCTAAATTCCACATAAATTTGTCAAACACCATTCAACCCCCCTTCTAGTGTTTGCATCTGTCTATTTCAAACTTATCCAAGTTTAGACGAGTGAACTTTCCTAGTTCAAACGAGTGAACTTTTGCCTTAGATCCAGACGGGAGATAACACGTTAGAACTCAGTTCATATAGACACTTAATATTTTAATCTGCACACTGAGTACATGAGTTAAACATCACAGACGGGTTCAATTAAATCATTGAATAACTGTTTTAATCTCATCAAAACTAAGGTAAATGCACATCAGACATTTTGGAGACTCAACAATCTCCCCCTTTTTGATGATGACAAAACATGTTAAATGATTTAATGAACTTAAGAAAATTCACATAAAGCAGTCATGCATATGTATCAGACAATTGTAACATGATCAGACAGATTAAACATAGTTCCATTATTACAACATACTTAGACAGATAAGCATCAGACAGATAAGCATTGATCTTTTTATCTTAGCCTTATCTTAGTATTTTCTCCCCCTTTTGACATTATCAAAAGCAATTATTTATCATATTTCTATATCAAACGGATATCATATTTCCATATCAAACGGATAAACAATTGTTCACATCAGACAGATGTAACATTAAAACATTTTTCATTTAACTTTCTCCCCCTTTTGTCATTATAAAAAAAGAGAAACAGAGGAGGTAATTATATTTAACCATCATTGGCTGTGTACCAGGTAATTTTGAAAAAAGAATTACAAAAAGGTACTAAGAGAACAAAAAAGAGTTAAAAGCAAGTTTGTCCTTTGGTTTTGCCTAAAGGCTTCTTCAACTGCTCCCCCTGAGCAGATGCATCCTCTTGATGGTTTTAAAAACGAAGAGAAAGAGATTTGAAAACGTAAGAACGAAATACCTTTTGAAAGAAAAAAGTTTTCCCTTTTTAAAGACCAAAGACGATTTTAATTTTAAAACATAAAGATGGAGGTTTTAAAAGAACGGTTTAGATTTAAAATAAAAACAGCCATGTACACATTTTGCCTCAGAGAAAGAAATGACATTAAAGATAATAACCATTTAGAAGAAAATTATTTCAAATAAGAGTATGACTTATAAAGTCAGACAGTTAAACACAGACAGGTAATGTAATACACATTAGACAGGTTATTCAACAATGCACTGTATATTCAAGTTATCTCTTACATACTTAAATTTATCTTCAGCTAATGGTTTTGTAAAGATATCAGCTCATTGATTTTCAGTCTTAACAAACTTAACATCAAATACACCTTTTTGAACATAATCTCTTATGAAATGGTGTTTGATTTCGATGTGCTTAGCCTTAGAATGTTATATGGGATTCTTAGTTATGCAAATAGCACTTGAATTATCACACCAGACAGGTATATTATGCTCAAATATAGAGTAATCTTCGAGTTGATGTTTTACCCATAATAGCTGTGAGCGGCAACTTGCAGCAGAGACATATTCTGCTTCTGCAGTTAAGAGTGCGATAGTCGTCTGTCTTTTGCTTGACCAAGAGACTAAGTTTGCTCCAATGAAGTGACATCCTCCGCTGGTGCTTTTCCTTTCAATTCTATATCCAGCAAAGTGAGTATCACAAAAACCAACTAATCTGTAATCTTGTGTTCTCAAGTACATTAAACAAAGATTAGTAGTTCCAAGCAAATATCTAAAGATTCTTTGAACAGCCTTAAGATGAGATTCTTTGGGATCAGATTGGAATCTAGAACACATACAGCCACTAAACAGAATATCAGGTCTGCTAGATGTTAAATAAAGAAGAGATCCAATCATATCTCTGTAGACAGTTGGGTATACCTTTTTACCTTCCTCATCTTTGCTTAGTTTAGCATTAGTTTGCATTGAAGTTTTCATGATCTTTGAGCTATCCATTTTATACTTCTTTAGAATTTCCTTGATGTACTTTTGTTGATGGATATAGATACCATCACTCGTCTGCTTGATTTGCAGTCCAAGGAAGAACTTCAATTCTCCCATCATGCTCATTTCAAATTCTGCTTGCATCAACTTAGAGAATTCTTTGCACAATTTTTCATTAGTAGCTCCAAAAATAATATCATCAACATATATTTGAACTACTATGAAGTTATCTTTTGAGCATTTCTTAAATAAAGTTGTATCAACTCTTCCTCTTATAAAGCCATTATTCATAAGAAAAGAACTAAGTCTATCATACCATGCTCTATGCGCTTGTTTTAAACCATATAAAGTCTTTTTAAGTTTGAAAACATGATCTGGTTTTTCATTATCTTCAAAACTAGGAGGTTGTTTAACATAAACTTCTTCTTCAATTATTCCATTTAAAAAAGCACTTTTTACATCCATTTGAAATAAAGTGATTTGATGTTGTGCAGCATATGACATGAGTATGCGAATAGCTTCTATTCTAGCTACAGGTGCAAAAGTCTCAGTATAGTCAATACCTTCTTGTTGGTTGTAGCCTTGAGCTACTAACTTTGCTTTGTTTCTGACGACTTTGCCATCTTCAACTAGCTTGTTTCTGAAAACCCATCTTGTTCCAATAACAGACTTGTCTGTTGGTTTGGAGACAAGTTTCCAGACATCATTCCTTTTGAACTGATTAAGTTCCTCTTGCATAGCAAGAATCCAGCTTTTATCTTCAAGAGCTTCCTCAATATGCTTTGGTTCAATTTCAGATAAAAAATCCATATTGCTTGACTCTCTTAAGACAGATCTGGTTCTAACACCTTCAGAGGGACTTCCAATGATAAGATCTTCAGGATGATGAGCTTTGAATTTCCAGTCTCTTTTGAGATCATCATGCTGATGATGACTCTCTTGAAACTTGATTTTACTTGTTTACCTCTCTGACATGCATCACATAAAACATCTTTCTTAAAACTAATATCAGGCAATCCTCTCACAAGGTTATCCTTTTTCAATTTCGAAATAAGTTTCATACTAGCATGTCCTAGTTTCTTATGCCATAACCATCTTTCATCCTCTTTAGACATCAGACAGGTTACATTTTGATCTGAGAGTTCAGTTAGCTCAATCTCATAAAGATTTTGCTGTCTATTAGCTGAAAAGAGGGTCTTGCCACTCTTGTCTTTGACTATGCATTCATATTTAGTGAAGGAGACATCAAATCCACTATCACATAATTGACTTATGCTAAGTAAATTGTGTCCTAGTCCTTCAACCATAAGCACATTAGAGATTGAGGGAAAAGGAGATTTACCACCAATTGTACCAACACCAATTACTCTTCCTTTTTCATTGCCTCCAAAGGCAACAAATCTACCATTTTTAGACTGGAGGTCTTGGAACATAGACCTTTCTCTTGTCATATGTCGCGAGCAGCCACTGTCCAGGTACCAGCAGAGGCGTCGGCTTTGTCCTATTAAGGATACCTACAACAGTAATTATTTTATCTTTAGGTACCCATATTTTTCTGGGTCCTTTTCTGTTAGTTCTAGGAGTCTGTGAAGACTTCCTCTTCTTCTTATGAAGACACTTAGACATAACATGTCCTGCTTTTCCACAGAAGTAGAAGACGGATCTAATTCTAACTGGAGTGGGTTTAACATAGACAGTTGAAGATTTTGTTGATACTTTATGATCAACTTGATGATCATATCCAATGCCTTCTTTGTTAAGATAGTGTCTCTGACATCCTAGCAGTTTTGTCAGATTATCTCTGCCATTAACAAATCTAGCAAGATCAGAAGTGAGCTCCTTCACTTTATGGTGAAGTGTGACAACTTCTTCAGAATGTGATGTTTCACTTGAGATCGAAGGTTCATCAGACTTTTCAGTCCTCAGCTGGCTATTCTCTTTGGCCAGCATCTCACACTCTTGAGATTTTTTATTATGCTCACTGAGGAGTTTAACATAATCTCTCTTGAGGGATTTGAAGGCCTTAGATAAGCCTTTGGATTCCTCTACCAGCTCATCATAAGCATCATGCAATTTCTCAAGTTCAGAATGTACCTCAGTTTCAGGTTTTGAATCTGTGTTGGCCATCAGACAGAGATCGGCTTCCTCTTCTGTCTTTTCTCCTTCAGAAGATGAACATTCAAGATCTTCCCATGTGGCCATCATTCCTTTCTTCGTCTTTCTGAAAAATTTCTTTTTGAGAGCCTTCTTTAAAAGAGGGCATTCCGGTTTGATGTGACCAGGCTTCTTGCACTTATAGCAGACAACAGGGCTGTCTGTTGATGTGGATTCCTTGTTGATTTTTCTGAAAGGCTTCTCCTTTCTGAACTTCTTCTTTCTCCAGAGCTTTTTCATCTTTCTGGTCATGAGAGAAGTCTCTTCATCATCATCAGAATCCTCATCATCAGACTCGTCTATGTCACAGTCAGACTCGTCTGGCTTTGAAATTTTTAAGGCTTTAGCTGCCTTTAGATCAACCTTTAAAGCAATGGCTTTGCTCTTTTTGATTGACACGTCTTCATTGAGCTCTTGCTCATGAACAGTGAGTGTGCCAAGTAGTTCATCCATAGTCAAGGAGGTGAGATCCTTGGCTTGAGATATAGCAGTGCCAGGAGGTCTACATTGCCTTGAAAGACTTCTGAGAATCTTAGCAACTTTCTCAGCATTAGTATATATTTTACCAAGAGATTTCAAACCATTAGTAATAGTTTGGAATCTACCATTCATTTGAGCAACAAATTGACCTTCATCCATGGTGAACAATTCATATTTTCTAACAAGAATAGAAATTTTAGATTCTTTTACTTTTACAGTTCCTTCATGTGTGACAGATAAGGAGTCCCACATTTCTTTAGCTGAATCACAAGCACATACCTTTTCAAACTCTTCTGGACTAAGAGCACAGATTATAGCGTATCTGGCTTTATGGTTTAGATCCCATCTTGTCTTTTCTGTAGGTGTCCACTGAGCCTTTGTCTTGTCTAAGCCATCATCATTTCGAGGAGTGTAAGGACCATCAGTGATGACATCCCATACATCAGAGTTTGTTGACAAGATGAACTAGTGAAACCTTTCTTTCCAGTAGTTATAATTTGTACCATTGAAGAAGGGAGGTCTGGTCATGGAGCCTCCTTCAGGTTGGGGGTTCCCACTTGAGCTTCCTCCAGAAGTCATTGTCTATCTATTCTTCAGGAGCTTTTCTCTACATTGTTAGGTGCTCAACCCAGAGGCTGAGCTCTGATACCAACTGAAATAGACAGGTGCAAACATTAGAAGGGGGTTGAATGGTGTTTGACAATTTTATGCGGAATTAATAAACTTTTTTGCAAGCACAGACGGGTGATAATAGACGAGTAAACTCAGACAGGTTAATCAGACTAATAACTCGTCTGAAGGTTTTCACAGAAGGCACACAATCATTCAAGATAAAAAAAGGTTTGATAAACACAATTATAAACCCCTTGAGTTAGATGATAGTTAAGATAAATAATCAAACTAAAGAGTTAAAGGGAAAGAGAGAGATCACTCAGCAGGTTTTATCCTAATTCACTCCTTAACAATGAGGTTACATCCAGTCTTTGGCATCACCAAGTTTTTTCACTATAACTAAATCAGGTTACCGGACAGACAAGTATTATTTTCACACCTAGCCTCTTCAGGCTCCAGACGTGTATTGTTTGCACACCTAGCCTCTCCAGGCTCAGACGGGTTTGTTTGATAGAAGTTGTAAAATAAATTACAATTTGCCAGTCTTTCACAAGCACTCAGACGAGTGTATTAAATGTGAAGTTCTAAAAGACTGCGTAATAACTTCAAATGATTGAAGAATAAATATTGAAAGAATGAAGATATAAATGCTCAGAGTAAATGCTCTTTGACTACTTTGTTCGTTCTCTTCTCTTTTTTACTTCACTTCTCTACTTGAATCTTCAAAGTCTTCTTCATTAAATAGGCTTCAAGATTTTAAAGCCGTTAGACACAATGTTTGAAGGCTTGGCTTTTTGTAAATCTTCAATAAATGCAAAGAGTCCTTCTGATCAGCCATTAAAGCCTTGAGAACTTCGCTTGATCTCTCTCATCAGAATGGTGAAGGCTTCTGATACACCTTTGGTCTTAGCAGGTCTTTATACTTGCTTTTTCCCATCAGAGGGAAGACTTTCCCTTTTGGTGTAAGATGCAGTTGTATTCAGGTAAAACTCTTTATTGAAATTCCTTTTTAGAGACAAGAAAACTTTTATCCAATATATTCTTCAACGTTAGTCACTAGACGGGTGAGTAACTTCATTAGACGGGTTGACTCTTAATAAAGAGAATGACGTCAGTTACGTAGTCTTTTAGACGGGTGAGTCTTCCTTTAATCAGACGGGTGAAGACTTCATTAGATGGATTGAACTTTCCTTAGTTTAGACGAGTGAACCTTAGCTAGTTCAGACGAGTGAACCTTAGCTAGTTCAGATGAGTGAACCTTAGTTAGTTCAGACATGTGAACTTAAGTTAGTTCAGACGGGTGAACTTATCCAAGTTCAGACGAGTGAACTTTCCTAGTTCAGACGAGTGAACTTTTGCCTTAGATCTAGACGGGTGATAAGACGCTAGAACTCAGTTCATATAGAGACTTAATGTTTTAATTTGCACACTGAGTAAAAGAGTTAAACACCATAGACGGGTTCAATTAAATCATTGAATAACTGTATTAATCTCATCAAAACTAAGGTAAACGCACATCAGACATTTTGGAGACTCAACAAAACTTAGAGATGACATCGCCTCCGTCAAAGTCAACTGGCAAATGGCCAATTGGTTTGATAGCAGTTGAAAAGGAGGCTATTAAGAAAATGGATATGTCGAAATCAGAGGAAGATGATCAGCTAGTTGAGTTCAAGTCTAGTTGTCACCTTAGCAAAGATTTATCTTTGGAAGAAGTGATTGAGGCCTTAAAAGGAATATATCAAGATGGAAGGAGGATTTCTTGATGAACACTCAGTTGAAGCTCAAGATTTGGTTCCCATGAACATGGTTCTAAATTGCGGTTGCGGTCGCGGATGCGGTTGCGATTGCGGCGATTGCGTTCACTGCGATGCGAATTGCGGTCGTTGCGGCGTGAAATAATTTTATATTCGCACCAAATGTAAAAAAAATCTATAATTATTATAATTCTTTATATATCTTCTATTAATAATATTATATACATTTTTATTTATTTTTAAGACATTGCATCACTTTTATGAATAATTTAAATTTAACCGTAATGAAAATAATATTTTTAAGACATTGCATAATCTTTTTGAAAGTAACATTGAATGGAACGGGACTGAAAACTCTATTACAGTTCTGATGCGGCCCGTTGGGGTATGATGCGGTTCGTTACGGTTCTGATGCGGTCCGTTGCGGTGTCCGATGCGGTTGCGTTGCGATCGTCACACGTGAAAGTAAATCACACCGCAATTGCGGTGTGATGCGGTTGCGCTGTAGGCCGCAACCGCAATATTGCGGCCGCAATACGTGATGCGGTCCGCAATTTAGAACCTTGCCCATGAACATGGCCTTGGTGACGGTCATTCCTGCAGATTTCCAAGGACGTCATGAATTCGAGTATGTCAACGAAGAAGAAATGGACCATGAAGATCCGGTGGGAAGTTAGATGTACGTCCAAGAAAATCTGATTACTGTTTTTAATGACGTGGCACAATTAGAGAGGCCAACAGAACAACAGAAAGCCCATTTGAAGCCATTTCACGTCAAAGCAATTATAGATGGCAAACCGACGAACAGGGTATTAATAGACGGAGGAGCAACAATCAATCTCATGCCTGGAGCAATGTTTAAAAAGCTAGGAAAGAACGAGTCGGATATGATTCCAACCAACATGGTGGTTACAAACTTCAATGGAAAAACTTCTCCGTCAGATGGTGTAGTCATGTTGAATGTACAAGTAGGCTCTGTTGAGAGGGTAACACTGTTTGTAGTTATACCTGGTAAATCTAGCTATAACTTGTTATTAGGGCGAGATCGGATTCATGCTGTCGGTGCTATCCCTTCCACTGTCCACCAGAAGGTAATTTTATGCAACGCAGATGATCAAGTGTAGATGGTCAAAGCTGATGACAGTGCCTGCTACTTGCAACCACTCCATGTAGATTTCAAAATATATGCTCCTAACGTCAAACCAGCCACAACAGTTGATGGGGTGATTGACAGATATGCGTTGGAGGCTTGTTTATTAGATCAATTTGGAATAAAGTTATTAGAAATGGCTGACTAGAGTCGGCCCCAAGAAAATGATGATCAATAAAAATCAGTCAAAGAAGATGTCGGCTGATCAGGCCGACAAAGAACTACACACTGCTGAAGGTGTGTTAGTTGATTGTGATATAGACGATGGTCCCTTAGGGTTTGAAAAAGGGACGGATAAGAAAGATAATTTAAGAGGAGAGGATCCTTTAGAAGAGATAAACTTAGGGACTACTACGAATAAGAGAGTAATCTTTATAAGTTCATTTCTGCCAGAGGAATTTAAAAAGGAATTGGTTAGTTTGCTCTAGAAATACAAGGATTATTTGGCCTGGGATTATGGTGAGATGCCTGGTTTGAGCAGAGATTTGGTCAAACACAGATTGCCATTGAAGGAAGGAATCAAAACGGTTAAAAAAGCTAATAGAAGGTTTGCACCTGACGTGGTATTGAAGATCAAAGAGGAGGTAGAAAGATGACTCAAAGCTAAGTTCATTAGATCCACCAGGTATGTTGAATGGATTTCCATTGTAGTTCCTGTTGTTAAAAAGAATGGCAAATTACGAGTGTGTGTTGATTTTAGAAATTTAAATTCTGCCACACCTAAAGATGAATATCCTATGCCCATAGCAGATATGTTAGTAGATGCTGCATCTGGGCATGAAATTTTAAGTTCTATGGATAACCATGCAGGTTATAATCAAATATTCATAGCCGAAGAGGACGTGTCGAAAACAGCTTTCAGATGTCCAGGTGCTATAGGGACGTATGAATGGATGGTCATGCCTTTCGGATTGAAGAATGCAGGGGCTACCTACCAGAGAGCAATGAATACCATATTCCATGACGTCATTGGGAAGTTCATGGAGGTATACATTGACGATGTCGTCATGAAGTCCAAATCAAAAGAAGTGCATTTGGGACATCTAAGGCAGGCATTCGAAAGAATGAGAAAGCATAGCCTGAAGATGAATCCTGAAAAATGTAGTTTTGGAGTGTCAACCACTAAGTTCTTAGGCTTTTTATTTCACAAAAAGGGAATAGAAATGGACAAGAATAAGACTAAGGCCATTTTGGAAGCTGCCGCACAAACAATAAGAAGGAGCTACAATGTTTTTTAGGGAAGATAAATTTCATGAGAAGATTTATATCCAACTTGTCAGGTAGGACTAGGGTATTTGCCCCGTTGGTCAAGTTGAAGGCCGAACAAGATTTTGTAAGGGAAACATGCCATCAAGAAGCTTTTGACCAGATCAAGCGATACTTGACGAATCCACCGGTCATGATGCCTCCTGTGCCCCGTCGACCGTTGAAGTTATATATATATATATCAGCATCAGAGGAAAATGTTGGTTGTTTGCTGGCTCAAGATGATGATAGAAACGTCGAAAGAGCTGTCTATTACCTTATTCAGGTTTTAAATGGCGCTGGAAAAAGATATAGTGCAATAGAAAAACTATGTTTAGATTTATATTTCTCATGTACTAAACAAGGCTGAGTATCAAGCCTTGATCGTCAGATTAGAAATACTTGTAGAATTGAAAGCACAAAATATACATATTTTGGAGATTCACAATTAGTTATTAAACAACTCACCCAAGAATATAAATGTGTAACTGCTAATCTGACCAAATATTGTATAGTAGCAAACAAGTTGATAAAAAAATTCGACGATGTTATCGTCGAACACATTTCTAGAGATTTAAATCAAGAGGCCAATGAGTTAGCTCAAATTGCTTCTGGTTATAAGATATCTTAGAAAGTTTTGTCAGACTTGATAGAAATCAGGGAACTTTTATATCCTCTGGAAGAGAGAGATGTTCTCTTGAATGATGTTGTGCTATTAAATGACTAGAGGATACCAATAATTGAATACTTTGAAAATCCACGTCATGATGCGGATAAAAAACTCAAATATAAAGCCTCAAAATTTGTAATGCAAGGAGGGCTTTAACATAGAGATCCGTCGACGGAAATTTAGATTTGTGGCAAAGTGAAGAAGAAGCATATCTGTTGTCAGAAGCTCATGAAGGAATTTGTGGAGCTCACCTGGCAGGAGATAAAATGAAATGGATTCTTCGACGATATAAGTATTATTGGCCCACATTGATAAAAAACTATATTTATTTGCCAGATCTTGTGAGGAATTTTAGAAACATGGCTATATACAAAATGTCCCTATTAGTGAACAACATTCTATAGTTAAACCTTGGCCGTTTAGAGGATGGGCTTTAGATCTGATAGGTCAGATACATCCTACATCATTGAAAGGGCATAAATAAATTTTAGTAGGGGTTGATTATTTCACAAAATGGGTTGAAACTATTCCTTTGAAAAATGTAACCCAAATTGATGTTATTGATTTCGTTGAGAATCATATAGTTTGTCGGTTTGGAATACCACAGACTTTGACAATTGATCAAGGTACAATTTTTACTGGAAGTAAAGTTGTTGAATATGCTAATTCAAGACGAATCAAGTTACTTACGTCAACCCCATATTATGCACAAGCCAATGGTCAAGTCGAGGCTATAAATAACATAATCATAAGTTTGATTAAGAAGCATATTGGCCGACAGCCTAGAAATTGACATAATACTCTTGATCAAGTTCTATGGGCATATAGAAATTCACCAAGGGAATCTACAAGCACATCTCCATACAAATTAGTCTATGGTCATGATGCGGTGTTGCCTGTCAAGATCAATCTTCAGTCTGTTCGCATTCCAAAACCAGACGAGTTACCAATCGAGGACTATTGGAACTCTATGTACAACGAACTAAATGAATTAAATTATGAAAGATTGATTGCTTTGGATAATTTGATTCGACAAAAAGAACGAATTGCCAAGTTCTATGATAGTCGAGTTAAATACAAGTCGTTTAAGGTTGACAATTTGGTTTGGAAAGTTATCTTGTCCATGGATAAAGGTTGTTGAGAACACAGTAAATGGTCTCCTAAGTGGGATGGACCATTTAAAATTTTACAAGTCTTTTCTGGAAATGCTTATGCTATCGTCAAAGTTAATTCAGGATTAAGAATTAAGTCTATTAATGACAAATATTTAAAGCTATATAGGCCGATGATGTACGAAGTATAAATAAATAAAAGTTGACAATCTCATGTTTTCATTTGTTCAAAAGATTTCGATGATGATAAACATGTTGTTGGGACGAATTAGTGTAGAACCAATCTAAGCGAAAATCAAAATATAAAGGAAAGAACTGAAAAGAGTTATATTGCAAAGAAACAAGATCAACAAAGTGATTTATCGGTATCTAAATACCCATTTATTACATTGAAATAAATAAATAAAACTGTAAGTACTATTCTCCCCTTCCGAAGTTTGGCACGCAAGTCAGTTCATCCCAAGATTTAGCCAAGCTGTTTTTGTCAGATTTAGCTATTACATATTCAGGCTCCAAAGATTTAAGCTTGTCCATCACAGCTACATCCTGATCTCCCAATGACAAAGATTCATCATCAATAGTTTCAATCTTCTTTTGAATTTTCGACAAAGCTTTGTCAAAAAGAGTCATCCGTTTCTCAGCCTTTTTCATTTCTGCTTTGAGCTTTTCAATGTGAGCAGAAAAGACTTCTTTAGCTTTTTCCCCTGAAGCTATGAGATTGAATTTTTTTTTTATTGGCAACTTCAAGGGATTGAAATTTTTCCAATAGATCATCTCGGTTGTTTTCTTCGATTTCAAAAGAGGGATAATTGAGTTGATTTTTGGAATTTTGGCAATAAAACTGCCATATTTCACGGATGGCTATGAAAGAGGTTCAACTAGAAGCTGAAAGATTATGTTGCATAGGCTCAATTTCCTTGATTAACCTCGACATATCATTTTGAAGTTCTTCATCAGAACACAAGTCGTCAAAAGAGTGGTTGAGAATAGTCTTTAAATCTTTCATGAGCTTAATGGCTCGAGAATCACTGGAATCTTGGCCTTGGTTGGTGGAAGAATGAGCAGACTTGGAGGAATCCTTGCGACTTGCTTCTGCCAACATGTTAATCCAATTGTTGAAATGTTTGGCAGGTTTTGGTTTCGACGTTGTCTCAGTCGCAAGATTGATTGTCGGAAGAGGATGGATTGAAATGGGTATTGTTTCGGCTAAGAAATATTCCATATCAATCTCGTCGTCAGGAATCTCAATCATTTCAGAATCCACATCAGGGTTTGTCGGGTCGATTCTTTGAAATGGAGGATTCTCAATTTGAAGATGAACTTCACCACTTGAAAAAATAGGTGGTTCTTGATGCACAAAAGGATGATCTTGAGTTTCAATTGTAGGGAGCTCCGTTTGAGTCCTCGAAACATCTTCCAATCCTTTTTGTGTAGAGACCTATGTAAAAAAAAAGGGAAATTTTCAATAATACCTCGGTTTCCACTTGTAAGTCTGGTTCAATTTGTCCAGCATGAATGTCTGAATCGACGATTGGGTTGGCAGCTATTTCTTGCATCAAAATAAAGAATATTAGTTTAAGAGATTTCCTTTCAGATAGGAATGGCATTTGGAGAATTACTTGATTGGAATCCGAAGATATTAAATCTTCATCGACAGAGATTCTTTTCGAGACAGAAATGGGGAATTTAAATTATTGTCCTATTTTAGCCGATGAGACAATCTCATCAAATGTTCTGTATATATATATATAAAATAAAATGTCAGGTAAAGAATGTTTACCTTGGAATTTTTTCTTGGGGAAGAATCAGTAGCTAAAGGTAAAGATTTTAAGGGTGTCGAATCCTGAAATTGCAAAGTCTGATTAGTTGAAATTCACGTTGAATAGTTAAAGCCGATTAAAATATTTACCTTGATCCTCAATGAAGCTTCCGACATGGAAGGACTTTTGTCTGGTTAAGACTTCTTTTTAGAAGCCTCTGAAGCCGACGGTTTGTTGTTTCGCTTCCAAGTTTGTTTTGCTTGATCCTTTGCTTGAGGAACCCGTGGTTTGGTAGAGCGGGTAGATTTCTTGGAAGTCTTTTTCTTTTTTGGAATGACTTCATCCTCGTCTTCATCGCTTTCGACGGCCACAACTTCTTGGTTTCTTTTGAAGACTAAAGGCTCAGACAAAGGCAATGCTAAAAAAAAAGGTATTTAGGTGTCAGCAAATAAAAAAGATCGAATTGATAATTACGAAATATAAAGTACCTTGGGGTTGTATGATCTCCTGGTAACCTTGTTGAAATGTTCGTATGGCACGTCAAACCGTTTTGCAAATGTAACTTCATATTCTTTCTCATAAGGGTTGAATAATGCATCCAGTCTTTCCAAAATTTTGAAGTTACCGGCTTTGATCGGTTTCCCAAAAGACTTGTCGGCCAAACCAAAACGAGCACAAGGAAAGGGAACAAAGTTTTTAAAGAAATCAAATATTCTTGGGTCATTTGAGGAAGATGCCAGAATTTAAGAGTTTCTCGTGACACTCGTTCATCATGTTCTCGTTTTGCTTTGGCCAGGATCTGGTTGACATGTGGACCAGGATACCGTGGATCCCATTTGATTTTATAATATTTTTCAAATGCTCGGATATCGTTTAAATGTTCACCTTGACTCTTCGTTGATGGATCTTGTTCTTGCATAGAGGTGTTGTTAGCATTGACAGCAAAAGAATCATCACGATCAAGAACAGAAGAATCATTGATTCAACTGAGACAAGTTTTTAGATCAGGATATCTCTGAAAGTATTCATCCCACCAATCAAGGAAACTTTGAGTAACCCCGTGAAAGAGTGAAAAGGGGATTAAATCCAAAGATTCCTTACAAGTTTTATACTCGAGACATAATTCTTCGACTTCCTCGAATGAAGGAGCACGAGCATTAATGTGATTTTCATTTGGATTCGCTGAATAAGGGGCTGGAATGGTTTGACAGAAACCCAGCTGACTGGCAAGCATGTTAGGAAGGTGTATGTAATACCGACCACTCTTTGTGCCAGGATGATCGACGAAAATAAATTTTTGGCACGAGAAGGAAGACCATATTGACATATTCGATTTACTAATAGCAGAGTCTGAAGAGATGATTGGTCTAGTAAACCATTTCGGGCCACAGTTTCGGTTGGCAAAAGGGGAAAAGTTAATCTTTGAGGAAGAAGAGAGGGACTAAAAGATTTTGAAACAATATTGGAAATTTTTTGTGTCATCTTTGCCAAGAGAGGGACAAGAACGATAACACAGAAAGGATCCATAAGTGACGATTGTCAAGTCCAAAGGAGGAGAGTAGGATATATGGTTTTCAAGTATGGCATTTAGCCAAAGTTGAAGTAACCATATGGGTCCACCTATGTTGGCTTTCTTTTTTCGACTTCTGATGTTGTCGACTAAAGTACCCATGCTGTCGTAAAAATTAGCCAAAATGCATTGACCGAGAGTTACTCTTTTTCCTTGGTGAAGGAGGTTGGCAAAAGGGAGGAATGATTGAGTGATTATGGCGGATTTGCTACAAAAAAAATGTTAGCACAAAGCCATAGCAGTAAGAAAGCTACATGCTCAGTGTCGGAAACTTCACCTTCAGCTTCTCCTTGAAACTCTTTGATGAAGTTAAAAAAGGAACATTTTAGTCTATAAACATCAATTGAGTCATTGACTTCAACATCCCATGAATGATTGGACCATCTGGTCGGAGACCAATGATGGCCGACACATCAAAAATGATAGGGCCCATCATTCCATATGGAAAGTGGAAGTTGTTGGTAGTTTTGTTCCAAAAGAAAGAAGAAGCCCTTATCATGGAAAACTCAACAAGTTTGAGATGGCGGGAAAGTTGGATGAGTTCATAGATACCAGAAAATTTCCATATCTCTTATTTTTGAGCTTGAATTCGTTCTAGCCATTTTAGGTATGGATCGAATTTAAAAGCTGGGGGCATTCTAAAAATCCTATCATTCTTTTTGAAAATATGAATGGGAAGAGAAGATAAAGAAGCCAGAATAGCTTCATCAGGGGTTTTATAAGGAAAAAACGATTGAAATTCTTCAGGGAATTTTTCTTTATTCAAGAAAGGACCCAAGAATGCAGGAGAAGGGTCCAGTGAAATCGAAAGATCAAAGATTGGAAAGATTACCGTTGACCTATGCCATAGTTCAGCGTCACCTTTGGTTGGTTCGCTCACTATTCTTTGAGGAGGAACCGTAGAGGTTGGAGCGCCTGGGTTTTTCTTTGATGAGGATGCCATGGAAATGCGAAACAAGGGTTTGAGGTTTTTTTCTTGAAGATAAAGAGAGAAAGAAGATGAAATGTGAAGAAGAAGTAAGCGTTTTTCAATGGAGAAGAATTTGAAGAAAGTATATCTGTTTTAAAAACAAATGATGATGGTTCAAATTCCCAGAAATATAGTTGTTACTTCAGTTGGGCAATTATTATCCCTACAACGTAGGGATAGGAAGGGGATTTGATAAGAAAGAAACCTTATCAGAAATTTTAAAAATTTGTTGAAAGGGGAATTATGGATGTTCTCGACTGATGATTTTTACAATTTTTTAATTTTCTCCAAAATTTTGGCTGATTAGCCGACCAAAATTCTGGTAGAATTGAAATCGGATTTAATCTTTATGTATAAAAGTGTTGGAATCGACGGAATAATCTGAGTTGACGAGTGGATGAGATTGACTAGAAGAGAATGGTTGTTGACAAAAAATATGGACGAGAAGAAACCGTCGAATGACAGTTAAGAGCAAGAGATAAACGCTAAGTCCACAAGGCTGATGAGATTGTTGGAACCAAAGTGGTTATGGTCCATTAATCCTTTAAGTTTTGATGTTAACAAAAGACTAATTTCAGAAGAACAAAGATTAGTTATGGACTAACGCTTTATCTTAAGTGAGCAGGTAAAAATATATAAGTCCAAGGACTATCTAAGTCCAAAGACTTTAGCTCGTCCAAACTGGATTAGCTCTCGCTCAGTCCAGACGAAAATAAGTTTTTCACGATAGAATCTTGAGTCCAAAGACTCTTCCTATTATTGTGCTGTAATCTTTATAGTCCAATAAATCTTGATTTGTTTTAGCGCGAATACATATGTAAAGCTTTTGAATTTATAATTCTATATGTAAAAAGCTTGTATCCTTTAGACAAATATTCCTTGTAACCTTCGCTCAATCGAAAACTGAAGCCAAACTGTCTCTAACATAAAAAAGAGTTAACCTTCCCCAATAAGAAAGACAAAAGGCAACTTTCGAGTACAAAGAAAAGATGTCAGTCCTATTTCTAGCTATCAAACTTAATAGTCTACTTTGCTGATCAGAAGATTGAACAAGTTATCAGACTCAACGGACTAACGCATTTAATACTCAATCAGAACGGATTCTTTTCCAACCGTTGAAGACTAAAGTTGATCAAATCAAGTCTGCTATAAATATCTCTCTTCTTGAAGATGCAAAGTGAGAGACAAGCGAAGTAATGCACAACTGAATCAAAATTGAAAAATAGTCAAGCACACAAAGCAATCAAGAGAAAAACATCAAAGCTCGAAAAACTTACTCTGCTCTTAGTTTTCATATCACTATCTGCGTAGAGTATTGTTCAAAGAGTTCTAAGCTTTAGTTTCAAATTCTCACACTTAGTGAGTTAGTAGAACAAAACTCTTTTCAAAACCTAGTTGGTTACGCCTTAAGAGGCTTGGGTAGAAAGAATACTTAGTGAGCCTGAAGAGTTGTAGAATAATTGCCTGAAGAGGTGTTGAATACTTATGACAAAGGGTTTTTGTTATAGTGGATAAAGATCTCAAGTAGAGAGGACTGGACGTAGCTCTTTGTTGAAGAGTGAACCAGGATAACATCTCTGTGTTCTTTTCTTTCCCTTACCTTCGCTTTAGTTTTTCTTTTCTAACTAACTCCTTGGGATTGAATTGCTTTCTTATCGTGCTTGTTTCTTTTATCTTAATCCTTCTGAGTAAGCGTCCAACGGGTATTTGGAATCACTCATTGTGTTCGTTTCCGTGTTAACATCCAACTTTTGCGAAAACTTATATATCTGCTTGCGAAAAGTTTTAAAAACATAAGAAACACAATTCAACCCCCCTTCTTGTGTTTCAAACTGGTTCCTTCAGAGATCACTTTTATGACGTGTGAAAATTGAAGCTATTGAAGACATAAAGCGTTATTAGATAGTTATTTCTATAGAAGATGTCAATTATATAGTTAATGGCACAAAAGAAACTGTCATGAGACGTGTCATGTAGATAAGTAGTCAGTTATTTCATAGTTTGTCTATAAATACTAGGATTTCTGATGTAATAAGGGTTGGAAACTTGATGAAACATTCTACACATCTTGATCACACAGCAGATTGACGAATTAAGAAATCAAGTATTCCTTCCACCCTTTCTATTTTCAATACAATTTCATATATTTCTTCTTCATTTCAAAGTCATTTACATTTCAATACTTGTCCTTCAAATCCTTTACTTTTCTACAAATTTATCTTTCTTGTTCTTTACATTTTCGCACACTTACTTTCATTGTATTTAAGTTTCTGCACTTTTATCTTCATGCACTTTACATTCATGTCAAATTTATCTTTCTGCACATTTATATTCCTAAACCATCTTTTTTCCACATATTTATTTTACTTGCATTTTATTTGAAGTTCATTTTGTTTGTACTCATTATTTTATTTCGACGATAGTCTTGAGAATCATGACATGAACTTGACAATCTGTCAAATTTAACTTTATAGAGTACAACAATCAAACTACATCTGACAACGAGATTACCGCATAACTCGAAAACCCACAATTCATTTACCTTTTTCTATTTGTTTTGTCATCGGATTTGGTCTGAAGAAATCATATCTGAAGAGCTGGTCATTATTGTTGCTACCGTTGTGTTGTTCAAACACGAGCATTATGTGCATATGGAAATAAAAGTCCAGAGGTTACCAATATTCTTGCCGATCGACATGAAGCTATTTGGAGAGATGCAACCATGTTCACAAGTTGTTGGCAAAAGGCTAAGGACCTACCTATTTGGATATATCAATGTCATTTTGTGCAATATAAGATGGTGTCGGTTGGAAGGATGTCATATGTCTTGCCATGCTTATGTATAGGTGTCGGATGGAAGGATTTATGTCTTCCCAATGTCACAAACTTAAGATACTGTGGATTCTTTGGCAATATTTGATGCTGAGATGTCATAGCACCATGTGTTGAAAATATGACACATTTTTGTCGAAGTGCCAAGTTGCATCAAGATAGATAAATTCAATTCATTTTTCAAAAAGTGAACATTCTGTAAGATCAATGGCATGGGAAAGAGTTGCAGCTTTGTTCACACATTCTCTTTGCTCATCAGCCAGATCGCCATCATTTAGACATGTTGACAATAGTTTGTCCTCTTCTTTTTCAACCGCCCTATTTTCTGGCTTGATAATGCTTTAGTGGGGTTGAAAATATAAGTGGTCATGATTGTGTCACTGTGATCTATACGTGTATAATGGAAATAGGTGATGTTGTAATGTCACTGTGTAGAAATGGGCTTTTGATTCTTTCATTGATGCATTTGACATTTTGTATACGTGGTTTTTTGGTTAAAACCAAATCCGACAACAAAACAAATAGAAAAGGGTAAATGAATTGTGGGTTTTCGAGTTATGCGGTAATCTCGTTGTCGGATTTAGTTTGATTGTAGTACTCTATAAAGTCAAATTTGACACATAGTCAAGTTCATGTCATGATTCTCAAGACTATCGTCGAAATAAGGCAAAGAGTACAAACAAAATAAACTTCAAATAAAATGCAATTAAAATAAATATGTGGAAAAAAGATAATTTAGGAATATAAATGTGCAGAAAGATAACATGTACTATGGCATTTATTACTGCATCAGCATTTTCCTCTGGTTCGACAACACGTACTTGGCCATATCTTCTTGGAACGTGGCCTTGCACTAGTGCTTCTTCACCGTTAACTTCTTGACCTTGGACCAAGTTATCGTGTTATTGCCGAGCCATTGCTCTTTGGCCTTGTAGGTTATTCTGATTAGTTTTTGGTGGAACTCCCAAGGCTTTGTTTAGCCTACCCATTTGGACGGCTAAAGCATTGCAAGCGTTATTAGTTTCTTTTACAAGGGGTGACATTACTATTGGAACCAAAGTAATTATGATCCAAGTAATCCCTTATGTTTTGATGATAACAAAGGACCAATTTAAGAAGAACAGAGATCTCCTGTGGACTAACGATTTATCTTAAGTTTGCAGGATAAATTTCATGGAAGTTCAAAGACTATCTAAAGTTCAAAGACTTTAACTCGTCCAACCTCCAAAGTGGTTTACGTCTTACTCAGACTGGGCGATCATAAATGGAATCAATAGAATCTTGAGTCCAAAGACTCTTCCGATAGTGCTTTATTTATTAAGCGCGAATACCTTTGTAAAAGCATTTGAATTTATTATTCTCTGTAAAAAGCTTGTATCCTTCAGTCAAACATTCCTTGTAATACTCGTTCAAACACAAAAGCAAAAGCCAAACTGTTCCTAACACATAAAGAAGTTGACCTTCTTCTTTGAGAAAGACAAAAGGCAACTTTCGAGTACAAAGAGGATATGTCAGTCCCGTTTTTAGCTATCAATCCTGATAGTCTACTTTGCTGATCAAAATCTTCAAAGAGGTTATCAGACTCAACGGACCAAAGCATTTAATGCATGATCAGAACGGATCCTTTTCCATCCGTTGAAGACTAAAGGTTGCTCAAAGCCAAAAGGCTATAACTACCTCCACCTCTTGAAGATGCAAGGTTACCAAACTTGAGAAAAATACAAGTATACGAGAAAACACAAGCTATTAAGAGAAAACTCTGCTTACAAGCTTACTCTGTTCTTAAACTTTGATACCACTTTCTGCATAGAGTATTGTTTCAAGAGTTCTAAGCTTGAGTTTTGAATTCTCGCACTTAGTGAGTTAGTAGAACACAATCTTTTTCAAAACCTTAGTTGGTTGAGCCTGAAGAGGCTTGTTTAGAAAGAATACTTGAGCCTGAAGAGGCTTATCTGTAAAAGAATACTTAGAGAACTTGAAGAGGTTGAGAATACTTGCCTGAAGAGGTGTTGAATACTTGTAACAAAGGTTTTTTGTTATAGTGGATAAAGCTCTCAAGTAGAGAGGACTGGACATAGCTTTTTGGTGAAGAGTGAACCAGGATAATATCTCTGTGTTCCTTTCTCTCCCTTATCCTTGCTTTAGTTTATTATCTAACTAACTTTCTGAGATTGAATTGCTTTTTCATTGCACTCTTTGCTTATCTTTATCAAACTAAGTTAGCGTCCAACTAGGTGTTTGGAAGAGCTCTCTTTGTCTTTAAACGTGTTATCGTCCAACCTTGTGAAAACTATATATCGGTTTGCGAAAATATTTTAAAATCTTAAGAAACACAATTCAACCCCCTTCTTGTGTTTCAAACAGGTTCCTTCAATTACTTCACCCACTTGTCGGGTGAAAACTGTCACCATTTCTTGATTACTTTGATCTATATATTCCCGGAAATTGGCCAACGTGGCCGATGTCAATGTGACAATATTTGTGGTGTCTGCCTTGGTATATTTGGGAAACCAGTTGGCATATTTGGGAAACCAGATGATCCCAAATTTAAATGTTCCTGATGAGTCGATGTTGTTACACTCGTTCCTGCCACCCTTGTGGCTTGACTTGAGTTTTGCCCCCCAGTCAATGGTTGGCTTGCAAGAGCAGAACTCGATTACAATCCAGATGAACTAGTTGTAAATCCATACGGCATGCCCCATAAGGGTTGCGTCGATGGATGTAATGCCCCTCGGGCCCTAGAATTGGCTATGCTATTTGGTGATTATTGAAGCGCCAGATGCATTAACTTGTTGTAAAATTGGGGAACCAGGGAGTGTGCGTGGCACAACTTCGTCGGGATGAGAATTATCCCCGACCTGTGAATTTCGTCCACCAGACGTACTAACGTGTCTTGCCTCTGGATTGGAGTCAATTACATTAGCATTTGGCGGAACCGCGTCAGTACATGGCACATTTGCATTATTACTTGAAACACTTGCATTCGTGCCATGTGAATTGACATCTCGTGCGTTACTCATGATTTCTGCACTTTGTGAATTTAAAGAAGAAAAAGCACATACCAAATTTCCACTTCTCAAACTCATACAATCAATTGAGTTGTGACACTAAAAGAGTTACTCTAAACTCGTCCCACCGAGCATGCCAATTTGTTTATGTGGTTTTTTGGTTAAGACCAAATCCGATGACAAAATAAATAGAAAAGGGTAAATGAATTGTGGGTTTTCGAGTTATGCGTTAATCTGCTGTGTGATCGAAATGTGTAGGATGTTTCATCAAGTTTCCAACCCTTATTACATCATAAATCCTAGTATTTATAGACAAACTATGAAATAACTGACTACTTATCTACATGACACGTCTCATGACAGTTTCTTTTGTGTCATTGACTATATAATTGACATCTTCTATAGAAATAACTATCTAATAACGCTTCATGTCTTCGATAGCTTCAATTTTCACACGTCATAAAAGTGATATCGTCAGCCGTGTGGACTTAGCATTTATCTCTTGCTCTTCACTGTCATTCGACGGCTTCTTCTCATCCATATTTTTGTCGACATCCATTCTCTTCCAGTCAATCTCATCCAATCGTCAACTTAGATTATTCTGTCGATTCCAACACTTCTGTCGGAAATAAAATCCAGAAAATCCTCAGCTAACACATTTGTAATAGACTCTCCAACTTATAGAGTATTAAAGACCATATAAAGAATGGAGAGCATGTTAATAAAATGTCTTTGCAATTCTTGAACCAGAGAAACTCCATGCAGGTGAACATTTCAGATTCAAGCTTTGAAGCATGAGTTGAATTTGTGGTTCAGTCTTTTGCGATAGAAGTCCAGGAATCGGCTGTTGAATTTGAACCTGCCGAGGAGTATCTTAAGATGGCAAGGAGAATAGGTCTTTTGCCAACCTTGAATGATGCTTTTTCCAAGGAAAGGCGTTCCAAAAAAGGACATGAAGATCAACGAGCTTGCCTATCCAAGACTTTGTTGAAGAAGCCAAGTGAAGGATGTACCAGAGAATTTCGTCGACGGACCCTTCCAGACCAACGACGTGAACTCTTTCCTAACCAAGAACGCGTTGCTCCTGCTGCCATCGACGCTATTCCCTCACCTTCTGACATGGCAAATCTTCCACCGTGTTGGCGATCTCATTGACGGCGACCCGGAGTCGGGACCGACGGTTGTGGAGATATCCGGCATTTGTCAAAATCCAAGTACAAGTCATGCAACCATGTTACAACCATGGATCATGATGTTGAAGACTGGGTGTATAAGCTATTTCTATAATCAAAAAGAAAATATAGTCAAATTGTATTCATATAGCTTATATGCTATTTTTATAAGCTATCTTGGAGAGCTTATCAAAATAAGTTGAAAACAGCTTATGAACATGTCAAAAGCTGTTTTCATAAGCTCTCTCAAACACTTTGACAAGCGATTATGTCCATAGATAAACCCAAATAAACTGTTTATAAGCCAATCAAATAGACGGTAAGTTGGTGAGATCCTCATATACTTACCGTGTGGCCTTACGAAGGGTACAGGTGGCAAGGGAAAGAGACACTTTTAACAACAAAAATCACTGCCAACTTGATCTTCAATTGCATTTCTACAATATTAATTGGTGGTGGAAAGAATGTTGTCTCATTCGAAAATATCATGCATGCTGACATGTTGCATATCCAGGTAATTGGATTTGGCATTTCAATACTAAAGTGCCAAAAAAAAAATTTGAAAATGTTGGCCATAGAATTCATGAATTGAGAATTTAGAAGTGATGTTCGATTAATTCTTGTTGAGGCTAATATTTCAGTATTTATATTCTTCCTATTCAGTCAAAAAGATAAATATTGGGGGTTTGTGTTAGTATTGAAAAAATAATTTTATGTCAAGATGAGCTTTTGCCGGTTTGTAATATTTGGCTATTTGACTTTAATTAAAAACTCAAGTATTGGGATGAAGGATGGCGTCGAAATGGAAGTGCTACGTAAACATGTCAGACAATGGACTTTTTAGAGAGTCTCAAAAGCACATGGAGCAAGGGATTATCAGAGAAGTTATTAGAAGTTGGTGGAGGTTTAGTTATTTTTTACAAGTGTCAATCTTGAAATAAAGAAGTTATACAAGGAGACACTTGTCATGATCTATGTAAGTAGGAGGTTATTGTATTTCTCTATGAATACTTGTAAGCACAATGTAATAAGGGTTGGAACTTGTAAACAATCTACATATCCTAAGTCTCTACGACACTCACGGATTGACGAATCACTACAATGTTTCCAACCATCCCAATTTCAAACTCATTTATTTTCAACACTTGTCTTTCAATTTCCCTTTAATTTTTTGTCAATTTATATTCATGTTCTTTATTTCTTGCACTTTATCTTCCTGCACATTTACATTTCTTGCATTTTACTTTCTGGTACATTTACATTCATGTCAAATTTATCTTCATGCAATTTAACTTTCATTGTCATTTTACATGCTTTAATTTAATGTTTTTCTTTAAATTCATGCATTTCCTTTCTTCTATCAATCAAATGGTTTGTTAGACCATTTGAATTCTTTTATTGTTTTAAATTTGTGATCAGAATTACCTACTTATTGGAGAATCCCACAATTACTTGATCTTCATTATTTGTTGTCGGATTTGATTGAATTTTACCAAAAATCACAGTAAACACCTCGTTATTACTTAAATTGACTCTTACTGCATTTATAAGCAAACAATATAACAGGAAGCTGCCTCATGTAAAACGCGATCCCATATACATACAATGCTATTGCATGTTCGTTCTTTTTCAGGTCCCTGTCAAATGTAGGTTTGAACTTTATCTTGAAACCCTGCACAAACGACAATTTAGTGCTAACACAACTAAGCACAGTAAATAGTTGAAGTTCATAACATTCTGAAGACATTAAGGACACAATTAACATTAGTTTTTATGAAAATTTTAACAATGCATCAACAAACAATTGTCAAACAAGATAAGGTCCATAAGTCTGGATCCTAGTCTTTAGTTTAGAGAAAATAATGTAAAAACTGAGTAAATTCACAGAGGCACAATTTTTGTCATACCGTAGGAATGAAGTTTTTGTGACGACTGTTTGAGGTTAGGTGGTTTAAGGCTTGACTTTTGGACTTTGTTGGGGTTGGGTTCACATTGGGAGGGCTGTCATTGTGGGACTTTGTGCTTCGCCACGTGCTATCTCCAGACGATTTTTTCGTCGAAGTTGTGGGGGCGTTACAAAACAGCTTCTTCGAAATGGCAAGTGGTTCCCTTGGAAAAGATCCCACTATAGGCTACATAATCAAAGTGATTAGTCTATGTCTTAATGGATCTCTAGTAAGCAATTGTGTACAAAATGAACTTAGATATATAGCATGAGTGTGTGTTTGGATTAACATTTGCAAACTTAAGTTTGAATCAACTTAATTTTGTAAACTTAGGTTTGATTAAAAGTGGGTTTATTGTAACGTGATTTATGTTTGGATACTTTTATCTGAAAAGTGGGTTTGAGAAAATGAAATTTGTTTGGATGATATTAATCAAAAACTGATGGAGGCAAAGGAGGGGCAAGTGAACTTTGCAACAAGAGGAGGTCAATCCATTCAAGTCCAATTCAAACTCTTTAAGTCCAAGTGATCCTCTTTAATGTTTTGGGTATATCTTGAGTTATGGATATCCGAATGCAGTGATATTTAATGCGTTGGAAATATCATTGAATTATCTATAAATGTTATATCAAGCATAAAGACCTCATTCGGCCTCTATCATGATGAAAATCGGACTAGAAGTTGGGAACGCTGTTCTGGACGAGTTTGACTTAATCCATTCAAGTCCAAAGAAAACCTTCTTCACGGTTTTGGTTATATCTTGCGTTATAGATATCCGATTGAGTGATTCTTGATGCGTTGGAAAGATAAGAGAACTAGCTACAAGTTTCATTTGAAGTTCAAAACCTGATTCGGACTCTATCATGATGAAAACGGGACTAGAAGTTGGGAACGCTGTTTTGGACGGATTTGACTTAATTAGGCATTTTTAGGCTTGTAATTGGTTTTGGTCTTTAATTATATTTTGGGCTATATGGGCCACGAAATTACTCAGCCTCCTTAACCTAGAATGTTCCTTAGCTTCTATAAATAGGACTTATATTACCTCATTTCATAACTTTGAATGAAATTAGAATTTATCCTATTTGGGTATTTTTGTAAGTTGAGCATTGGCTCCTCCTCTTCAAGTTCTTGGATTAGAACTTGCTTGATTCTTATCAAAGAGTTCTATCTCTTTGTGGCGAATCCTCCTTGGCTTATCAATCTTCCAAATCCATTGGAATATTGTGGCGCCTTCCCTTTCATCTTCTTCCTCTTCCATTTTCTTAATTTATTTTATGTTCTTCTTTACATTTGCGTCATTTACATTCTGTTTTTAGTTGTTGCACTTTAATTCTTTGTTTGGTTAAGTTTCTTGTTTAGTTATTTCCTTTCTTTAGTTGTTTCCTTTTGTTAATCATATTCGGGTGACAACCGCGCCTTCTTCTTCCCCCAATTCTTTTCATCTTTTTAACATAAGAACTAAGAACAAGCTCTTGGATAGATCCTTAAAACTTGATGAGTCCAACTTGGATCATCTCATGTGGTATCTAGAGCTAGCTTCCTTGAGCTTAATTTCGTTTTTAGTTTGGGTTTTGCTAGTTGGATTGTGTTGAAATTTTTGCAATTTTTGAGCTATTTTTTTTAACCTTGAAACCCATGCCCAACCCCATATTTTGATCATCAATTTTGATCATTTGTGGCGTTGTAATGAGTTGTTAGACCATTGGGGTTTGTAATTCATAGCATCCAAAAGATGTTTCATAGCTCAAGTTGCTTCCTTTCCTCATATTCCATGTTTTAGATTTTTGAATTTTTTTGAATTCTTCATCTTGTTCTTGGAGTTTGAGCCACTTTGATCTTTATGAATTTCAAGAATTGGTGTTAGAGTGTTAATCTACACCTTGATTGAAAGGTCTTTACAAGTGGAATCAAGTATACCAATCAATTTTAAGCTTAAAGCATGAACTAGACATCAATTTGGGGGAATTTAATTTCTGGGCACACTTCCCAAGAACAACCCCTTGTTCATCATGTTCATGCTTCAAAAGGCTATTTGATCTTTGCGATTCACTTCAATTCTGTTTGGGGCGTTCTTTTCTGTAATTTTCAGAAAAATTTTGTGGCCAAAGTTATTTTGCAAAAGTAAGGATCCCAAAAAAGTAAAAAAAAAAAAATCAGAAAAATACAAAGGGACCAATCTGCAATTATAAAAAGTAAAAAAAAAAATTTGGCAGAATTCAAATTAGGCCATAAAACCCCCATTCTAAGTGTTTATAGCCTTAAAATTGATATTACTTGATGTTTTGGACATATTTTTGGCTCAAATTCTATTCCTAAATACTAGTTCTTGAGTCTTTGTCTTCTTACTTCTCCATTAGAGTGTGCTTTCTTTCCTTTTTAGCTTTTCTTGCTTGTTTTTAAATTTCTAAGTTTTGTCTTAGTAGTTTTCATTTTTTGAACTTCTTGATTAATTGCTAGTTTGGATTTTTAACAAAGATTTGGTACTTGTTTACATTCTTGAATTAGTATAGTTCTTTTCCAAGGATATTGAAAGAGGACTTTGAGTGAGAAAAGGCAAGAGTGCAAAACAAACCAATGGTGTGGAAAAAGCCAATTTGAGTGAAACACTTAGTGAGGAAAATGGTGAGACTTTTAGATAGGATTGAGGGAGTGAAAATACCTACTTTCCAAGGAAGAAATGATCCTGAAGCCTACTTAAAATGGGAGATGAAAATAGAACGAATCTTCTCTTGTCACCACTATAGTGAACAAAAGAAGATGAAGATAGCATCTCTTGGGTTTGTTGATTATGCCCTGATATGGTGAGATCAATTCCAAAAGGAAAGGAGGAGATATGATGAGCAACCTATTGCTAATTGGAGGGAGATGAAAGCCGTGATAAGGAAGAGACGTGTTTCATGCCACTATCAAAGGGATCTTCGCAACCAATTGCAAAAGTTAACACAAGGCACTAAGAGTGTGGATGAGTATTACAAAGAAATGGAGATGACCTTGATTAGAGCCAATATTGATGAAGGAAGAAAGGCAACAATGGCTCGGTTTCTCCATGGCCTAAACCAAGACATCCAAGACATTGTTGGGCTTCAACACTATGTGGAGCTTGATGACTTAGTGCACCAATCCATGAAGGTCGAGCAACAACTCAAAAGAAAGAGGCACAAAATATATTGCAATGTTCCTTCTACTCCAACTCTTAAACTTAGAAGTAGAGATATGAGGTGCCTAGTGTGTTTTGGATGGGGGCATTTGGATTATCAATGCCCAAATGGGAAGGAAAAGAGTGAAAAAAATATTGAGAGAAAAGAGGAGAGATTGAAAAGAAAGATTGATAATTTTGAAGCATATTAGAAGAAAATGTCTCAAGACAAAATTCAAGAGACAAATTTGAGATTGAAAAGAGATGAAGAAAAGAAAGAGGTAGAGAAATTAGAACAAGAGAGTGAGGTCCATGTTGAGAGAAAATTTGAGAGGGAGGTGAAAGCAAAAGAGAGTGATACTAAAGAAAAAGAGGCAAAAGAAAATGAGAGAATTGAGTATGTGCCTTCAAAGGAAGCTTACAAGACAACCAATGCACTTGAAGAAGTGTGTCCAAAGGAAACACCCCCACGGTTTGCTTACTTGCATGGCTTCCCAAAATCATGAACATTCTACCCCTATATTTGATAACATGCTTGGTAAATTGCATGGGTCTTACTACTTTCCTACATTAAATAGGTTTGATTACTTGCTTAATGAATTGCATGACTATTGCCATCTTTCTAAGTTTGATTTGAAAAGTGGGTATCATGATATGAGGGTACGGAATTTTTATGCTCATTTCGATAAAAATTCATCTTGCACAAATCATGTTAGCCTTCTTGGGTTTAATATAAGTTCTCAAGAATTGCATGTGGACTTGTTTGATAGGCTCACTAGTGCAGTCATTCTTGCTTTACCTGTTCTTGCAAAGTCCTTTCGAATTGAATGTGATGCATCTAATGTGATCATGGGGGCTATTTTACTTCAAAAAGGACCACCAATTGTTTATTTGGGTAAAAAGTACAATGGGTCCAAACTTGAATATTCCACCTATGAGAATAATTTGAAGCATTCCAAAAAGGATGCAATACTCTCAAATGTCATCATGCCCAAGCATAGAGAGGTAAATATGGTGGTCAATACAAAGTCTCAAAGGTATAACTTTCCTACTCGCCTTGAACTTCAATTTCTAGACCTCACCAATCTTAAGGTGTTGTATGAGCATAATGAAAAATTTCCTAACATATTTGCCACATCTGATGAGTTCTTTAAATTGGTGTTTGACCCCGGAGGATTGGGAGTGTGCACATTAGAAAAAATAAAAGGATTCCTACTCAAGGAAATCCAATGTTTGATTTACTTTCAGTTTCCCTAAACTTAGTTCTTTCTCTTGATGTAGGTATGGAGATAATAAATTCGAGGTCGAATTTCCTCTAAGAAGGGGGGAATGATGGAGGCAAAGGAGGGGCAAGTGAACTTTGCAACAAGAGGAGGTCAATCCATTCAAGTCCAATTCAAACTCTTTAAGTCCAAGTGATCCTCTTTAATGTTTTGGGTATATCTTGAGTTATGGATATCCGAATGCAGTGATATTTAATGCGTTGGAAATATCACTGAATTATCTATAAATGTTATCTCAAGCATAAAGACCTCATTCGGCCTCTATCATGATGAAAATCAGACTAGAAGTTGGGAACGCTGTTCTGGACGAGTTTGACTTAATCCATTCAAGTCCAAAGAAAACCTTCTTCACGGTTTTGGTTATATCTTGCGTTATAGATATCCGATTGATGTGATTCTTGATGCGTTGGAAAGGTAAGAGAACTAGCTACAAGTTTCATTTGAAGTTGAAAACCTGATTCGGACTCTATCATGATAAAAACGGGACTAGAAGTTGGGAACGCTGTTCTGGACGGATTTGACTTAATTAGGCATTTTTAGGCTTGTAATTGGTTTTGGTCTTTAATTATATTTTGGGCTATATGAGCCACGAAATTACTCAGCCTCCTTAACCTAGAATGTTCCTTAGCTTCTATAAATAGGACTTGTATTACCTCATTTCATAACTTTGAACGAAATTAGAATTTATCCTATTTGGGTATTTTTGTGAGTTGAGCATTGGCTCCTCCTCTTCAAGTTCTTGGATTAGAACTTGCTTGATTCTTATCAAAGAGTTCTATCTCTTTGTGGCGAATCCTCCTTGGCTTATCAATCTTCCAAATCCATTGGAATATTGTGGCGCCTTCCCTTTCATCTTCTTCCTCTTCCATTTTCTTAATTTATTTTATGTTCTTCTTTACATTTGCGCCATTTACATTCTGTTTTTAGTTGTTGCACTTTAATTCTTTGTTTGGTTAAGTTTCTTGTTTAGTTATTTCATTTCTTTAGTTGTTTCCTTTTGTTAATCATATTCGGGTGACAACCGCGCCTTCTTCTTCTCCCAATTCTTTTCATCTTTTTAACATAAGAACTAAGAACAAGCTCTTGGATAGATCCTTAAAACTTGATGAGTCCAACTTGGATCATATCAAAAACACTTTTAAAAGTGTAATTACTGAAAAGGACATGAGTGCACTTCTAAATGCCATATGCCTATAGCTGCCAATTCAAAGAGGCCTTTTTTTAGTCAGAAACACTCAACTTAAAATCAAAATGGCAATTTGTATCCATAAACTGCCTTATTGATCCATAATGATACGATGAAGATCATCAAATAAAAATAAAATAAACCAACAAAATGTTCAAGACTTCATATGCCTAACACAAGATTGTATTAAACTTTCTATAGAGTTCTCAAACACATAGCAAGGAAGATAGATAACACATGACTAATTCGATAACCCAATAAAATGTAATACAATTTTGAAATTTAGATACATGACTAATTAGACTGCATATGCTGTATAATTTGATCTCTAATTGAGTCCCGAACAACATCCATCTCTCTTGAAGAGGCAACAGTTAAATTTAAGGATGGTTCCTCACCAACATGATTATCATTCTTATGTTCAACTATATTTTCATCCTCATAACGCATGAAGTTAGAATCGGTTTCAGATTTCCTTCTAATAAAATTATGTGTAGCCATTGTTGCACTAACTAGTTGAACTTGTGTTTCAAATTTGAACTTGGGCATATGGCGTAAAATTGTAAACCTATTTTTCCATACCCCAAAAGTCCTTTCTATTGTGCACCTTAAACTTGAATGGTAATAAATGAACACCTCGATGTGGTTTGCAAATCCAGATGAACGCCTTAAATCTGGAAGGTGATAGCGTTCACATCTATATGGACCAACATATCCAATTGACGTTGGATAACCAGCATCCACCAAATAATATTTACCTAAGAAACAATAAGATTATTGTTATGTAAATTTGTGAATTTAATATAATATAAATATAAATAAATTGTAGCTACAAGAAGCATACTTGGAGATGGATGTGGGAAATTCATGGTGGGAGTTGTGAGGGCATTCTCAAATACACGAGCATCATGTGCGGTTCCTTCCCATCCCGGTAATGCAAAAATAAAGCACATGTCCCAATCACAGACCGCCATTATATTTTGTGTTGGATGTCCTTTTCTTCCAATAAATTTAGGTTGTTCACTAGGAGTAACCGCACATTCGACATGAGTACCATCAATTGCTCCTATGCCATTCTTGAAAAAAGGCCAATATCGCTTATCATTTCGAATTTTCATATGGATATCACGAAAACTGGGATCTTGTGGCTTGATGTATTTAAACGACAGACTAAGGCAAGCAACTAATACTTTTAAACCACATTCAACCAATTCAGTGCAAAATTGATAAAATACATGCTTTTCCATTCGAAACATCTCATAACAACGAATATAATGCCCTTGCAGAACGTCTTGCACCCACGAATTACCCGTTTGGTCACTAGTTCTAAGTAGCACTTTACATAAATATTTTATCGCGTACTCACTAACGAATGCACTAACCTCTTCATCCTCTATATCATCATCTTGTAAAATGGAAAGTAAGGTAGATTCTTCATTTTGTTCATCCACAGATTCTTCATTCCAATCCTCCATCAATGTTTTAAACCTGTGAGTGTAAGGAAATTCAATTCAGAAAAATAGAAAAAACCAATTGGAAAGCTAATAGATGATACAAAGCATGCGCCTGTGATAGCTAAGAGTAACAGATTCAAACCATTTGGAAAGCATGAACATGCTTCAAACCAATTTTATCATTCAAACCATTTGGAAAGCTTGCACATGCTTCAAACCAATTTCAAATTTGTCCTATATAAGTATAGCTAGCAAGAGGCTTGTAGTAATATATGACACTTGAAGTAATATATGACACATAAATCATGCGCCTATGATAGCTAAGAGTAATAGCGAGTTAAATCACAAAAAAACGAATTAGATAAAAGTTGTAGTAATATATGACACTTAAATAATAGAAATTAGAATGAGGCTTATCATAGTGTTCTGGAAATGAGGCTTGCAATACTAGAAATATATGACACATAAGGAAATTAGAATGAGGCTTATCACAGTGTGTGGGAAATGAGGCTTGCAATACTACTGTGATAAGCACAAAACTACTGCACCATATGCAAGCAATACTACGACATTCACTATGATAAGCACAATACTACTGTGATATGCTTGCAATATTGAAAATTATCATTCATAGCCAATTTTCACAGTGCTCTGTGATAAGCACAATACCACTGAAAAAAAACATTCATAGCATTCATAGCCAATCCAACAATACACAGACATAGCAAAGAACTTGTGATGCCCCTTGACAGTACATATACATAACAGAGTTTTAATCTCAAACACATATCCAACAAGTTTAGTTAAATACAATGATCCAACTATGTTTTCATGAATGGTAATGGGTTATAAGCTGAATGTTTTAGCCAATCCAACAATCCTTTCCCATGTCCTTTCAACGCTACAAACATTTCCTTTGCAGGCTTGAACATCATGAGTTGACAGCATCGGGAATGCCAGTCAGCATCACTTGTAATAGCCTCCATTTGTTGAAGTTCAGCCATCACTTCACCAATGGATGTACCGGATCCCATGAGTGCATTTACAGCAATTGAGCGTGATTCAGATGCGGATGCAATTCTACTTATTGCATTAGTTATTTGTTTGGAAGCGGGAACTTTAATCTTTTTCTTGCTTTCATTTCTTCCGCAAGGAATAACCTCTTCCTTTTCCCTTTGCTCATTTTGCTATTGTCTCCATGGAAAGTGCTCAAATTGATATTTCGAAATTCAACGCTAACTCCAGCACTTACTCCAACACTACCACCTGGATTATCTTCACTATCCCCTGATCCTTCCTGAAGATCTATACAGTTATTATCAAGGGATGGACGATACACATCATCACTTCATCTATGTCATTAGGTAATATCCCAGAAGAGGGTACCCATGCATATTTTCCAGTAACCACCACATCCTTGAATAAAATAGTTAATTCATTAGCAAAGGGAAGTCCTTTATCTCTGTATTTTCCATATTGTGGATTTTCTTGCATGTTTACAACTAATCAACATTATATCTTACAAAAAGAAATCTAAAACTTATAGCTTGACATTAAAACTTCATACCAATTGTTTTTTCTCCCACCACTCATCTGGGGCATCTACAGTATTCCTTGCACTATCCTATCCTAGACCCGTCTCTTTAGAAAACAACTTATACCATACTGACCATTTTTTCTAAGATTATCCCACTTGTTTCTGAATTAGGGCTTGCCATACTGTTTTCCACTTTTCTCATTAAATTCAGATATGATGGCTTTCCACCCTTTCTTTGTAAAGGTACTTCCATTTCCCCTTTATACACTTGGTTCAAGCATGCTTTGATATAACACTCAGTTGCCTTTGAATCCCATGTAGCCTTGTTGTTACTTATGATTCTATAACAACAGAAATATCACAGAAAAATAAGCATTTTTATAGTTTCTAATGTTATATACATTCATACATTGACAGCCAATGTTCTAAATTTTCAAATATGTTCAAATTGGTTTTTGTCATTGCTGCACTCTCAGATTGGAAGTCCTTTGGTGTACAAACATTCCTATCAATCTACTTCCTCTCTATTTAACCTTTATTATATATATTCAGATTTTTCTTAAATTTTAGTTATAGCTCAATAACCACACTAAGTATAAAAATCAACTAAAGCAAACATTCCGGTGTAGAAATTTAGGCTCGTAGGCAACTGTGTAAAATCCTACCCCACGAGACATTGAACCCACAAGGCGAACACCTTAGCAACATGCAGTTGGAGAAGGGAGACATTCAACGCACCCATCAGACACCTTAACAACACAAGCAATGTCCCCAAAAATGCTATAAACATGCATCCACCAAATGAAAAGAGGAAGCCAAAACCAGAAAATAAAAAGAAGGGAGAGTAAAGAGTATAAGATCAGAGGAAGACAAAACCAGAAAATAAAAAGAATGGACAATAAAGAGTATAAGATCAGAGAATAAAATAAATAAAGGGAGCATTCACATACATGGAACTTTGGAGGGACCACAATGAATATAAATCAAATAGCAACTTGTAGAAGAGACCACTGTAGATGATCAGTAGCAGCTCAACAAAGGTTGAGAAATACACAAGTTGGAGAAGGGACCACATACAGGGTTTGAATGCAACATTCGTAGGAAGGTTTGGTGAGAGTTTTAAGGGTAGTAATGTCTCTGATAGTGATAGTTGAAATTTAAAGGGATCCTTTAATTTCCCAACGGCATTTCAGTAATGCAAAAGCATCTAACATCATGCTTTGCCTCCAACTGAAGTTTAGGGCCAAAATTACTTTTAAAAAAGAGCTGCCAAACATCATCATTTTTTCCAAAAGCAACTTCACTTGCTCTCAACGAACTTTTGGGTACTCCAAACGGCTATCCAAATATAGCCTATTTGATACATTCCTTGCAATAATGTATCTGCTATTAAATCTGTTTGATTATACCATATGTATAGAATACTATACTTTACACTTTGTTTGGTTGTAGGAAAGAAAATAAAAGGAAAGAAAGCAAAAAGAATGAAAAGGAACGGAAAGAAAAAGAGTGAAAAATGAGAGGATTGTTTAGTTGTTTGATTGGAGAGAAAATGAGAGGAAAGAAAACCAAAACTTTTCTCTCCCCTTGTTTGATTAGGTAGAAAGTAAGAGGAAAGAAAAAATCTATTTAGAAAATGACAAATGTATCCCTACATAATAATTTAAACAAATAAAAAAGTTGGGGTTTTTTAGTCTTTTCCCCCAAAAAAATAAAACTCCTGTCACTGTTCCTTGTTTATTGTGCTTTCCGTCCAGAATGGGAAGAAAGAATATGGCTGTGGATCCCATATTCTTTTTTCTCTTCCCCCATCTCTTTTTTACAACCAAACGATGAAATAAATATTGAAAAATGTGTTTTCCATCCTTCATTTATCTTTCCATTGTTTTTCATGTGTTTCAAACACAGCATTAGTGATGTGAGTTGTTTTATTTGTGCCTATGAAGTAAGGATTCAAATTTGATGCCGTCACCATTTGGATGCATCTCCCTCTTTTGTGTCCATACTCAAAGCCCATTTTTTAAAAATTAAAAATTAAAAATTAAAAATTAAAAATTAGAAAATCACAAAAAAAACAAAAAAGAAGAATCAATTAAAAATAAAAAGAAATAAAAGAAAAAGTAAAATCAGGTTGATAGGCCTAGAATCAGCCCTGGGTTTGATTTTCTTTCGTTGTTTTGTTTGTATCTTTTACATCAGTACTGTGACACTGCACCAATCTGCACAATTGTGAAAATAAAGCTGCTCTGCTCTTGTACTGCATTCACTCCACAGCTGGCAAGCATGACCAAAATTTTGTCATTTTCTCGTTTGATGGTGCATAAGATAAGCACAGCAGAGACAGAGAGGGGAACGAAAAAACACCATTATAAGACACTCAAATTTATTCTCTCTCCATTTTAGCTTGTTTCTACCAGCTAACTCATGAAACAAGTCATTATTCAAAAATCACTCATGGCCACCACCTAAACAAAGCTCCAACACCGATTTTCCACTCCAAAAACACCTCCTGCCATCTTCCACATCAACCTTCACAACCCTTCCAAACTCTTAGCCAAACCAAGAATCTCACCTCCACTACCAATCAGTGAAGCATTATCACAAACAGCCGGAGCCCATTCTCCCTCATCCTTCAACACCCAACACACTCAGAAATCACCAAAATGCTTCCATCCAAAACAGAATAACCCCAACACGAAAAACATTACCCGCCACCGCATTTTCCTCAGGCCAACGGAACCACCAGAGCTGGCAACCACGTAGATGGCAGTACCACCAGCACCAGCGCTCCACCGCAGCGTCGTCCCGTGGTCGCCAGCCTGCAACAACAACGTCCCAACCACCGCGAACGGCGCTCCTCTCGTCGTCACCACCGTTGTGGCCCAGCCCCTGCCACCAGAACGTCGTGACGCCGTCCTCCTCCACGCACCAGCCGGACGACCAGATCCGCGCTGCACCCCAGCCGCCGGTCCAAGCTCTGCCCATCCGCTGTTGATTTGTTTCTTATGTTAGGGAGGTTCTTGCTTCCTTCTGACCCTGCATTCTGTAAGCTCTGCTTTGCCTTTTACTTCTTATAGTTTTACTTTTCCATTTTTTTTATTTTGTTTTATTCTGTTCTTACAGTTTTTCTTATATTTATTGAGAGTCATTGATACTTTGATTGCTCTGTTTTTAACGGTAAATCTCCAGTGCATCTTCACTTCGGTGTAAGGGTTTCGTTCATCACATTTGGCTATTAGTTCAGTGCTGCATATATGTGAGGTTAGGCTGTTTTTTTTACTCTTTCGATCTTCGAATTCAAGGGTTTTAGATTGATACTGGCCATTCGCTCCTACTTTTTGCTTTTCATGCTGGGTCCTATCTCCCAACTTATCTATTTCTGTTTTGATGCACAACATTTTTCACAAAAGGAGGTTCCTAGGAGCGGCAGGTCTGTCATGAGTTTCTAGCCTCAAGTTACTTCGTTCAGGTAAGTATCCTGCTCTTGAATCTATATTCTGCATGTAATTTTTTTATTTGTTTTAGGGCATTTTCTTTGTTCTTTGTTGTTTACACTTGCTATATGCTTTCCTTTATGCTTCATTTATATTTATATTACTTTAATTGATTCTGAATGGGGTTTGATTTTAGTTGTTTGTGTGAATTGGGTTGATTCTAAAAAATGCACATGAGGTGTTTGGGAAATTTCATCTTTGTGGGTAAGAACTAAGAACCATTTTAAGCTTTCACACTATATTTCTTCAGTTTTATCTCATTCATAGATTTTTTATTTCGATGTTGAAGTTTAGATTCTATTACATAACTTTCTTGCACATTTTCCAATATATTCTATAGGAATGATTTCAGTGTCATTGTCAGTAATACATGAAATTTGGTTTTGTACTGATCCCAGAAGGTTTAAAAATTTTCATAAATATCTTTTGTTCAATAATAGCTCAAATTCTTGATATAATTAGATTTTTGGATCAGTATTGTTCAATAATATCTTTTGTTCAATAACATCTCAAATTCCAAATTTCATCATGTCTCTATCTATCTATCTATCTATCTATCTATCTATCTATCCAGAATCTGGACCCAACATGTTTAGTTTTTGAAGATTTGCAAAATTTCCATAAGGATATTTTCATCCTGAACATTTGAACTGCTCTCACTACTTCTGGGTACATAGAAGTTCTTCAGATGGTGAAGGATACAAATTGGGAAAAAGAATGTCTTTTGATATTCCTGATCATGTACAAAATCTATGCGAAGAGTGTGAGAAGCCTAATGGTAACTATGGTGTTGGGTTGAAGTTTTTATGCCACTCAAAAGAGTGTAGTGAGTACATTGATCTCTAACATGTACAAAGTTTTTTTATTTGGAATTCATTTGTTTAATTTATTTTGCTTCGCAAATGGCTTGGTGATTTGGTGATGTTCTCGCAGAAGACAAGCCTCATCTCTGAAAGTATCCAGCAGAGATTGTATCCATCGCTATATCTTATGTGTTTCAATAAATAATAACAATCATGCTAAGAAAATCATTTAATATAGAATATTTAAAATATTCTATGTGTTTCAATTTTATATGATTCAAAGCAAAACTTAGCACTCTACAATCTACACTCAACATAAATAGCTTCAAAATCAATATAGGAAGTACTCGAAACACAAACTTAAAGCAGAGAACAACGTGCATCTCTACTAATGTCACTCCATTGACATTACAATTACAATAAAGGTAAAAATAGAAACCACAACAAAATTAAATATGATTCTTTTACTTTAGCTCTTAGACGATAAAGAAAAAGCTCATACCATTACAAGGGCAAATGGTGTCTTCACTCTAGCCCACCATCTAGTACAAGTTAGGCATCATGTTGGTTGATTCTATCGTCCAGAGGAAATTAGAGGGATCTTCAAGACTTCAAGTATGGTGATCTGAATGCCGCCTTCATTGGTGTCGGTTCCCCGATCATGAGCTCCTATAGCCAGAGCCTGCTCGATTAACTGGAAAGGGTTATCGACATATAAGTCGGGAATCATATTGTTGGTATGTGCCCTAAATAATATGTGGAAAAAAGTAAAAGCAAATATAATTGAGTTAAAAACTCAAAAAAATTAAAAAACAAAATAAATAAGACTCACAAATTAACGGGACGATCAACTTCAACGACCCTAAAGATGAGGTGGGCGTTGAACCTCAGATAAACTGTCCTCATTAGTTGAGCATACCTTGGCTTTCTAAGACCCACTTCCGGCACGACACGTCATTCCACAACCGCACCAAATGTCGCCTGATAAAATTGGATAGCTTCGTTTCCAAGACCATGCCGAACTTGAAGGGTAATGTAAATTGCCGAGTTTGGTAGCATTGGAGCCACGAGAGCTACATTTAGGTTCTCCATTGAACCTGCAACACCGAGAAAAATGTGAGAAAAACTAACTACATTCAATGTCCACTACGTGCAAATTAAAAAGTGCTGTAAGAGATAAACATAAAAAAACTGGACCCCAAAAAATTAGCAAAAGCTAAAGAAGAATAATCCAACAAAAACCAAACAAAACAATCTTTAAAGAGCATCAACCCCACAACAGTTTTGGCTTCACCAAAATTGGAGATGAGTGTAGCCTTGTTTTCTTGTCGTGGTCTTCTTCTAGTTGGAGATGAGTCCACTATTGGTGAAGTCAAAACTGTTGTGGGGTTGGTGTTTTTTGAAGATTGTTGTTTGGTTCAGTTGGATTCTTCTTTAGCTTTTGTGAATTTTTTGGATCCTATTTTTTTTTTTTTTGTTTCTTATCGCATTTTTTAATCTGCACGTATTGGATATTGAATGTACTTTGTTTTCCTCACATTTTCCCAGTGTTGCAGGTTCAATGAAAAATCTAAATGTAGCTCCCGTGGCTCAAACGCTACCAAACTCAGCAATTTACATTACCCTTCAAGTTCGACATGGTCTTGGAAACGAAGTCGTTCAATTTTCTCAGGCATCATATGACCGGTTGTGGAACGACATATCGTGCCAGAAGTGAGTCTCAGAAGGTCAAGGTATGCTAAACTAATGAGGACAGTTTATCTAAGGTTCATCGCCCACCTCATCTTTAGGGTCGTTGAACTTTATCGTCCCGTTAATTTATGAGTCTCATTTATTTTTTGTTTTTTTTTTATTTTTGAGTTTTTTTAACTCAATTATATTTGCTTTTAATTTTTTTCACATATTGTTTAGGGCACATATTAGCAATATGATTCCCGACATTTATGTCGATAACCCTGCTCAGTTAGTCCAGCAGACGCTGGATGCAGAGCTCATGATCAGGGAACTGAGATCGATGAAGGCGGCATTTAAATCACCGTACTTGAAGATTGCTATAATTTTCTTTTGATGATAGGATCAACCAATATGGTTCTTAACTTGTACTAAATGGTTGGTTAGGGTGGAAATGCCATTTGCCCTTGTAACTTGTTGTGCTTTCTATTTTTATCTTCATTGTAATGTCAATGGATTGACATTAGTAAAGATGTATGCAGTTCTCTATTTTGAGTTTGTGTTTCGGGTACTTTCGATGTTGATTTTGAAGCTGTGTAGAGCGCTATGTTCTGCTTTGATTCATATAAAACTGAAACACAGAATATTTTTAATTTTTCTATATTAAATGATTTTCTTGGCATGATTGTTGTTATTTATTGAAACAAATGGGTTATAATGTTGGATACATTCTCTCTGGATTTCTGCTACATGCCTGTGTTCTTCATTCCATGCAAATGACTTGTTGATAGTCTTGAAGTTGCATTGCTCATAGTGGTCTATGCAAGTCCCCCCAATGAAAATATTGAAAACTTATGATCAATGGTAGGAGGGTGAACTGGATCGAATGGAAGTTCTTGAAGCCATTGATGATATATTGAAGAAGACCTTGGCTTTCAAGGTAAAGGTTCAGCCAGCCTACAAAAGAAGCTCTGTCAAGTCTCTGAAAACGCTGAAATCATTGAGTCCATAATGCAAAGAATGCTAAGTGATGATGCATTTATAATTTTCATATTAATGTAAAAACAATATTGAAAACAATATGCTCACTGGTGGAAGAATCAAAGGAGTTAGATAACAAGGTTGGTATCAAGTTGGGATTGAAAGAGAAATTGAGTGATCAATTAGAAAGTAAGGTTGGTATAAAGGTGAGGCCAATGATCAATGATCAGTGAATAGTTCATCATTATTATGCTTCCTAGATTGGCATTGTGTGGTTTACTTTGTGAAAAAACCAAGTGGCCACGATTAGGGGGGTTGTGAATGTGTACCTGTGCAAGGGAAAAGTGGAAGGACTAAATTGAGCTAATTATATATATATAATTAGGGTTCAACATGAGCAACTCCTGAGAGGGCGAGGTGGTAGTTTTGGGACTAGGGCCAGCCCATCCTCAAGACCATTAACCTTAGATTCTTTATGACTATATGTCAGCTTGGAAGATGGTCCTCTTTGAAGTAAACCTCAAACATTCAGGGTATTTCAACATTACCAAACCATAAGATCGTTATCCAATATGTTTTATTGAATGGTTTTGGGAGTTTGGTCTCATGGCAGATGTTCTCTCCAATTCATTATTTACCTTATATGAGGAGTATAAAAAATTAACTCCTACAATTTCCCCTCATTGCAAATTATTAAAATTCTGTGCACAATTTGGCATTGCATGGCTGCTTAAATTTACAACTGCCCTGCATCAGCATCTTGCTGCACCATTTCCTCCATATATTTGTTCAGAATTTACAATTTCATGGTGGCGTAAATTCAATAGCGCTGTTGTGGAAACACGTTATGCCAAATGGAAGGCAGGTATCAAGAAAAATAACCCTCAAGTGATCTCAGCACAGAAAAGGTTATCAAAAAACCAGAAGCCTCTAGCTCCAGTCAATCACTTTTACAACTCAGTATTTCAGCAAGCAACTCTGCTGAGTACAAGTTAAAATTAAAAGAAGCTCTTTCAAGTATAGATGAATCTGAAGAACAAGATGATTTATCTTCAGCCTCAGACACTCCATCAGCTTCAAACAATCCCTATGAACAAAATGAAGATATGCTTCCAGGCTTTGATGGAGATTTTGATAATCAGAATAATTTGGAAATGCTACCCTTTGATTTCGAATAAACCATCAAGGACCCTACTTTTGGCATCTTCAACAAATAAGCAAAGTGATAGACACAAATGGCAAACAAGATTAAAGGTAAAGCAAAAGGCTTTGGAGTCTTATGATCAATAATGACTCAGCATCTACTTTCCATAAAGTAAAAGCAGATGAGGACAAAAAAGTGAAATCAGTAATCAAAGCAATAATTCCGGATTTCAACACAATTCAAGTCCGCGGATTCGAAACCTCTGAAGTCCGAAGTCCCACACTTATATAAATAGGCTTTAGAGTTTGCATTATACTCAGAATGTAACCTAGCCCCTCTTAGAGCGTAACTAGTCTCTCTAGTCTCTAAGGCTCAAGGAACTTTGTTTACATTTGTAATTTAGTTTTCAATTTGCAAATGTGTAATTCCTTTGAAGCTTCAACTCATAAAGCTTCCTCTTTGTAAGTTTCAAGTATATCAATAAAAGGTTGCAAATACTTCAAAACTTTCAATCAAAACTTTCAAATTATTTTATCTTTAATTATTGTCATTTACTCTAAATGGTTTTGTTGTTACTCTGATTGGTTTTTGTTTTACTTGATTTTACTTGAGATGATCCGCAGTGGCCGTTTTTGTATCAGAGCCTAGTGCTCTGGTATCTCCAGTGTTCCTGTTCACTTGCCAACGTCGTTGGTCAGCCGTGTAGGTGGTCCCGGTAGTAAAGCCCAGGAGGGGTAGTAAATCTGTTGGTCAACCAGTCCGATGGTCCCGTCGTCTGGTGAGTCAATAGTGAATTCCTGTAGATATCAGATAAGCTAGGTCCTTTACATGCCATGTCTAAGTTACTTAGGATGGTCTCTAGAAAAGGTAAAGAAAAACTAGAAGTAGAAGAAAGCTCTACCTCTAGGGAAGAACTAGATAACTCATTGATAAATGAACATCAAATAACCATTCCAGATATTGAACAAAAGTTAAATAATTGGAATATTCCAGAATTAAATGTTTCAAAAATTTATCGAACTAATCTTATGGATAAATGTTTCTCTGATTACATTATTAAAACATCAGAACATACTATTAATGTTGATAAAACCCAGGGTAGCATAGATCTTTTGGATATATCTATGTTAAAAGAACATAAACAGAGGTTTAAGTTCTTGCATATTGGGTTAATACAAGTTGCTATCAAACCCTTACGTCGTTTAGGGATTGATACACCTGTTTATGTGTGTCTAAGAGACACTAGACCATTTAAATTTAAAGATCAGATTTTGTAAATAATTGAATCTAATCTTCATGATGGTCCCATGTATTTTAATAATTTTCCGAACTACACCATATCCCTGGAAAGTTTAGGCAAAAATAAACATAATTTAAAATTAGATGTTAAAATTCTGGAAGGAACTTGGAACCCCAATTCCTTTCCTCTAGCCGTAATATATCGATTATATTACAAAGCTATGAAATCAAATATTTCTCCAAAGGCATTATAAGCCTCCCCCAAAGGAGAAACATTACTTTTACAAGTAAACTTTGGTAAAACAACTGCTATAACTCCACAAAGGCTACGGCATGACGAAATCTCTAAAAACCTTAATTGGGTATTGCAAGAGATTTTACCCCCAGAGTTATTGAATATAAATCTGGTAATATTTTAATAAACTTTGCTCCATTTTCTAGAAGTACATCTTCTAGAATGCCTTCTTCTTCGCGATTCTCGGAAGAATTGCCAAGATTTGAGCATCCTAGAAGGTCGGTGGAATCCGTTCTACCTCCGCTTCATACGCTACGATTTACAAGGGTTCAGGAACATCCAACTGTACCTAGACTTGAATATCAAGTTGAGGTTCCTCTTTCAACTCAAAATAATGAGCAAACCTCCCCAACCAGATCAGAAGCTGCACAAGCTTTTGAAAACTCCCAACTTTTTGTTATTAAAAAATATGAACCCAATAAAGAATTCTTAAGAAAGGAGTTTCTTAGTGAAAATAACAAAATAAAGAGACTGGTTTTTCTCCCATTTCTCAAAGGAACAAACAGTAAAGTTCAGAAAAAATGGTACCAGTACCTGGAAACGAAAGAAAAGGACACCCCTTTCTTTCAATGGTTTGAAAAACATTGTTTCAACAAATTGGAAATAACAACCCTAAATTCAGCCAAAAAGATTTGGAAAACCGCCAAAGGAAAAGAAATTGTTTCAATAATTCCCACTTTGGAAGAAATCAGTTTCCCAAATACAGAAAATATAGAAGTTATTGCTTCACCATTTAAAATGACAAGAGCAGTTTCAAATGAAATACCTTCAAGTAAAAATGATATTAAAAATGTTCATCACCAATTAAACTACACTAATCAGCTACTTCACCAAGTAGCTACTAGTTTGGAAAAAACTGAAGATAGACCTTCATCTTCTTCATCAGCTATACCAACTAAGAAAAATTTGGAGAAACCAATAATAACTCCAACTAAATTATCAGATTCCGAGATAACAAAAATAAAACTCAGAAGCGAAAAAGATGAAATTCTTGATGAAATAAATAAAAAATGAACTGATTTAAAAATAACAACTAAAACAGTTAATGTCATCAATCAATATGAGATAAAGAAAATAGAAAATCAATTTACAGATCAACCCCTTGACCAAGTCAATAAAATTAGAGTAGTCAGCTCTTCTAAAAATAGAAGTTATCCTACAACAAAAAATTGGTATCCTCGACCTTCTCTCGTGGATGTCCAGTATGAAGAAAAAGAATTAGAAACATCAGCTAGTTATTCTGGTGATGCTATCTATGAATGGAACATAGATGGCTTGGCTGATCGTCAAATTTTAAGGGTTCTTGAAGAAATGCTAATGGCAGCAATTGCCTATAGAACCAAAGGCAATGATGCCTTATCTACTGTCAAAGTTCTCGTTTCCGGATTCACTGGAAACCTGAAAGGATGGTGGGATAATGATCTTTTAGATCACAAAAGACAAAGAATAAATAGTGTTGTAAAAATAGAAGTCGTCAATGGACAGCAAGTAACAACAGCAAATCAAGTCGAAACCCTCATTCTCACTATCTCTCAAGCTTTTATTGGAGATAGTAGAACATTTGAAGATAGGTCTTCAGAGATTCTTCAAAATCTCTATTGCCCTATGTTAAGTGAATTTCGATGGTATAAAGATAACTTTCTAGCAAAAATTTATACCAGAACAGATTGCAGGCAAGCTTATTGGAAAGATAGATTTATCTCAGGCTTATCTAAAAACTTTTCTCAAAAAGTTAGAGCATCACTTGCTCAAGAATACCCAGAAGTACCATTAGAACAAATATCTTATGGTAGAATAATCTCAGTAATAAATAAAACAGGATTACAATTCTGTACAGATTTAAAATTACACAAAGAAGCTAAATATGAACAAAAGAATTCTCGAAAAGAATTTGGTAACTTTTGTCAACAATTTGGCTATCCCAAACGTCAAAACAGAGAAAGATGAAACCCTTAAAAGATAGTAAACCATTCAAAAAGAAATATAAATCCTATAAAACTCGTAAAACATATAAGCCTTATAAAAAGAAATATAAAAATACAGAACATATTCCTAAATCCTTTGATAAAACAATTATTTGTTATAAATGTGGTCGTGCGGGACACATGGCCAAAGATTGTAAAGTAAAACAAAGATTAAGAGAATTAAAAATGGATGAATCTATTAAAGAACAAATTGCGAAAATAATCCTTTATGATTCAACCTCTTCTTCGGAAACTTCTTCTGACGAAGAAGAAGTAATTTATCAGAATCAAGAAACCTCTTCTGATTCTGAATATGAAAGTTGGGGTTGCTCTGATGGCAATTGCTATTGTAAATTAACAATTAATGTAATAAAGAAAGAAGCCTCCATACTTCTTGATTTGGTTGAAAAAATAGATGACCCTCAATTACGCTTTGAAGTATTAGAAAAATACAAAGCTTTGATAGAACAACCAGATAAACCTGAACCTTTAATCCAACCTAAATTTGAAGGATATAATTTACAAAAGATTCTTCAGTCTAAATCAGTCCTTGAAGAACCAATTACCCTTCCTGCCTTACATCGCGAGGTTAAGACTCTTAAGCAAGAAGTCACCCACTTACGACTTGACTTACAAATTTTGTCCCAAAATTGTTTTTCACCCCTGGGAGAAGGTCCTATGTCGTCTAAACACTCTCTCAAATCGTCCAAACACTCTTCTTCTTCTGAAGCTGATGAAGCCCAAGAAGAAAACCCTTTAGTAACTTCTTCGCCAAAATCCCCAGATGATTTTTTGTTTCATATTAAAACTCATCAACAAAAATGGCATACCAAAATTAATTTAAAAATTGGATAAACCTTCCATAAAGAATTTATTGCGTTAATAGATTCGGGCGCAGATTTAAATTGCATTCAAGAAGGTTTAATCCCCACTCAATATTATGAAAAAACTGTTCAAAAACTATTCACAGCCAATAACCAAAGATTAAACATTAAATATAAATTATCTAAAGCAGAAATTTGTAATAAAGGAATTTGTTTCCAAACTTCATACATTTTGGTAAAAGACACTAGTGAACAAGTAATTTTATGAACCCTTTTCCTAACAAATTTGTATCCAATAACCATAAGTGAGAAAGGTTTAATAACCAAAAGACAAGGTCAAACGATTTTATTTGAATTCCTTCAATGAAGAAAATTTTATAACACAGATCACCAATAAAGAAAATCAAATAAATTTCTTGCAAAAAGAAATTTTATATAAGAAAGTAGAAGAACAATTAAATGATCCTTTGATTAAAGAAAAAATCATTCATTTACAAAAAGAATTTGAGCAAGAAGTTTGCTCTGATGTTCCAAATGCCTTTTGGCAACGAAAAACCCGTATGGTTACTCTACCATATGAAGATGACTTTCATGAAAGTCAAATCCTTACAAAAGCAAGACCCATTTAAATGAATAAAGAAACCCTTGCTTATTGTCAAAAAGATATTCAAGATTTGTTAGATAAAAAATTAATTAGGCCAAGCAAATCCCTTTAGAGTTGCGCAGCTTTCTATGTTCAGCATAATGCTGAATTTGAGCGAGGAGAACCTCGCATGGTTATTAATTACAAACCTCTCAATAAAGCTTTAAAAGAGATCAGATATCCAATCCCAAATAAAAGAGATTTGATGAAAAGATTATATAATGCAGTCATCTTTTCAAAATTCGACATGAAGTCAGGATTTTATCAAATCAAACTTGCTGAAGAAGATAAATATAAAACAGCATTCACAGTACCATTTGGACATTACGAATGGAATATAATGCCCATGGGATTGAAAAATGCCCCATCAGAATTTCAAAATATCAAGAATAATATAATAAATCCCTATTCAGATTTTGCTATCGTTTATATTGATGATGTATTAATCTTTTCAAATTCAATAGATCAACATTTTAAACATTTAAAAACATTTAAATAAACAATTAAGAGAAATGGCATGGTTGTTTCAGCTAAGAAGATAAAATTGTTTCAAACAAAAATAAGATTCTTAGGTCATGACATTTTCCAAGGGACTATCACTCCCATTAGCAGAAGTATAGCTTTCGCAGATAAATTCCCAAATGAGCTAACAGATAAAAAGCAATTGCAAAGATTCTTAGGATGTCTTAATTATGTGTCAGACTTCATCCCTAACTTAAGAATCACTTGCAAACCATTATTCAGTCGTCTTAGGAAGACTTCGAATCCTAAACCTTGGTCTCCTGAGTTAAGTCGATTGGTCCAAGAAATTAAGGGTCAAGTCAAGTCTCTTCCATGTCTTGGTATCCCTCATCCGGAAGCCAAACTCATTGTCCAAACGGATGCTTTAGATTTAGGATATGGTGGTATTCTCATTCAAATCCTTCCAAATTCCAATTCTGAACAACTTGTCAGATTTCACTCTGGACTCTGGATTGAATCTCAATTAAAGTATAATACTATAAAAAAGGAAATTCTATCTATAGTGCTATGTATCACAAAGTTTCAAGATGATTTGATAAACAAAACGTTTTTACTCCGAATTGATTGCAAAGCCGCAAAAGATGTTTTGCAAAAGGATGTCAAAAACTTGGTTTCAAAACAGATTTTTGCCAGATGGCAAAGTTTATTAAGTTGTTTTGATTTTGAAATAGAATACCTTGAAGGTGAATATAATTTTATCCTTGATTTTTTAACTCGTGAATTTTTACAGGGTTCACCATGAGCAACTCCTCGAGAGTGTAATATCCACTATCCCGCATATAATAAAACATAAGTAAAATCATACATGTCTTTATTAAAGAATAATATAATAATTAAATTAAAAACATTTCTCAAGGGCAATGTGCATCACATCATCTATAACTTAAACGTAGGATTCTGAAATAATCAAAATCCTTTAAAACAAACTGCAGAAAACATAAATAATAAACATAACCCAAATCCCGATGTCACATATCAGAGTTGGAATACATATACCGATAATACATCGGAATAAAACTAAACAACTGAACGTAAATCCTAACTACTACTACTAAGAGAGATCTCCACGGGATCACTCCTCGTCGGCATGTTCACCCTCCTCTGCACATACAGCATCATATGCACAAGAACAACAAAAGATAGGGGTGAGAAATACGATCATAAACATATGTAAACGGAATGGAATAATAATTAAGATGACATACAACATACATCAATCAACACATGTATAATCAATATATATATATATATATATATATATATATATATATATCAGAGATGCATGTCAATGCGAATGCAACATCACTACTCCGTATGCATGTGGCCAACAACTCTAACTTTGGAAAGACGATTAGGAGTACATGTCCGGTTATTAACGTGGATGATATGCCAGACCATGGGCCATCCCCGAACACTCACTAATCCTGATAACGTATAGTGGCTAGTCAGGGTACTCAAACTTATTCATTAGGTCACTCCGACAATAGGTAGCTAGCCCATATCATCTGGAACTTCCATACCCGATGTACCCGCAAGGCCGGGTAAACACCCATCGTGGCCTCCACTATCGCGATTCATCGTTTGCTTTCCACCCAGCATATCAACTTCAACGTATGATTCGTGCAATGTTCATCAATATGCAAACACATGTCCAACCATCCATCATCAACACCATTACATGGCTATCAACTTTGACCAACAAGCATCAAAGATGATTTAACCGACAACATCGGTAACAGTACGTCGTTACCAATAACATCATCGTCTTAATAATTATTCTCTTTGTTAAGTCTTAACTTAACATTATCATTTTTAAGTATTATACTTAATCTTATTATCTAAACCTCAATTCATATTTTATTAAGATTGTAACTTAATCTTAATATTTAAACCTCAAGTCATATATTTATTAAGATTATAACATAACCTTAATATCTAAACCACAATTCATATCTTATTAAGATTATAACTTAATATCTAAAACACAATTCATATTTTGTTAAGATTATAACAAGCCTACATAACACTATCCATCAAGCATAAGGGGTCAAAACTGCTTCTGGGCACGTGAGAATCGATTTCCAATCTCTGGAATCGATTTCTCAAGCCTTCAAATCGATTTCCAATATCTGGAAATCGATTTCAACATGTTCAAATCGATTTCCCCAATCGATTTTGAACAAGGAAAATCGATTCTATAAATCGATTTCTACAAGGCCAAATCGATTTCCACACCTTGGAAATCGATTCTTGGAGGACTCAAATCGATTTCCATGTGCTGGAAATCGATTTCTGGGTGTCAAATCATACAGCAGCGGGTTTTCTCCGCTATCGGACCAGTCTACGTTCTCTAAATAACATATCATTCGAGCCTAAGCTATTTATCTCCAATTTGATTAGTCCAACACTCATAAATCATAATCTAAGGGTTCTCAAACTAATCCTTGGTCATCAAGCTCACATTGCCTATTTATTTTCTCCCTATAACTATGTTCTAATAGCATAAGGTTAACAAAACACCATATCATGGCATAAACAACATGCTCATCATCATCAATTCATCAACAATCATATAAATCATGAACTCATAGTTATAAACATGTTATAACATCAGATTATTCATCAATCAATACTCATATAGCCAGAAAACAGCATAACAACATTCATAGGCATACGCAGGCATACATAGGGGTCATGGGTTAACCCCTTCATCTTAACCTATCCCAAAACCCACATATTCATGACCAATTTTCTCCCCCCCATACCTTGTATGACGATTCACAGCCTAAAGGAAAAAGAACAGAGCCAAGTTCTGCTACGGTTCCTTCTTACGGGTTCAGCACTTGATCACGATCGCAACACTGGAAAGCAGAGTCGATCTTTAAGTTAAGGATTGAAAGGGAAAACAAATTTAGGATTAGAAACTCACCTTGGTTTCTAACTTAGGAGATTAACTCTAGCAGCAGGGAAAGACTAGCCAAACAACGGGATGTTCTTGATGAAGAACACCAAAGCAGGATTCGTCCTTTTGGGTTTTCTAAAGCCAGAGATCAGTGAGCTCCTAGGGATGAGAAGAGTCAAAAAGTGAGTACAATAGGGTGTGGATACTAGGTTTAGGTCATACGCTATGTATATATAACTGTTAGGGACGTTTTAGGACGAATGGGCCGTACATAGTATAGCCCGGTAACCTAAACGCGTACACAAGCTCTGACACGCATGGGAATCAATTCCACAACCATGGAAATCGATTTTTCATTGGCCAAATCGATTTTCTTAACAAGGAAATCGATTTTGCTCTTTAAACAATCGATTTCCACTTTTTGGAAATCGATTTCTTCACCTGCCCAGATCGATTTCCCTTTCAGAAAACGTGTTTTTGGCCTCGACACCTGAATAAGACTTGTAGATAATTATCTAAGCTTTCCAACGCATCCAAGATCACCTCGATCGGATGTCTAGAACTCAAGATATGGCCAAAACCATGAAACAGGTTATTTAGACTCGGATGGATCGATTATTCTAAAGGCTGAACTACTACAATTATGAACTTATGCATCAAAAACAGGCATAAACAACATACGCAAACATCTATAATTAAGTATTAGCACGTATAGACATAGAAGTGAAAAGCAGGGTGTTACAGAGAGGGCGAGGTGGTAGTTTTGGGACTAGGGCCAGCCCATCCTCAAGACCATTAACCTTAGATTCTTTTGCTAAAACAAGTAAAGCCCAAATAATCCAACCTCCAAAAACCCCACAAAAAACCCAAGATAACTCAGTCACCACTTCCAATAAATTCTTGCCACTAAACCCACAAAAGTTCAAAACAAAAACCAATCAGAGTAACAACAAAACCATTCAGAGTAAATGACAATAATTAAAGATAAAATAATTTGAAAGTTTTGATTGAAAGTTTTGAAGTATTTGCAACCTTTTATTGATATACTTGAAACTTACAAAGAGGAAGCTTTATTAGTTGAAGCTTCAAAGGAATTACACATTTGCAAATTGAAAACTAAATTACAAATGTAAACAAAGTTCCCTGAGCCTTAGAGACTAGAGAGACTAGTTATGCTCTAAGAGGGGCTAGGTTACATTCTGAGTATAATGCAAACTCTAAAGCCTATTTATGGAAGTGTGGGACTTCGGACTTCAGAGGTTTCGAATCCGCGGACTTGAATTGTGTTGAAATCCGGAATTATTGCTTTGATTACTGATTTCACTTTTTTGTCCTCATCTGCTTTTACTTTATGGAAAGTAGATGCTGAGTCATTATTGATCATAAGACTTCAAAGCCTTTTGCTTTACCTTTAGGGTGTGTTTGGGAATACAGCTTATTTAAGCGCTTATATAATAAGCTCTTTTTTAAATAAGCTAAAAACAGCTTATTTTCATAAGCTTCTCTGACAAGCTTATGGAAATAAGCTAAAAACAGCTTATGGAAAGATCATAAACTATTTTCATAAACTATTTGTATAAGTTTAATTCCATAAGCTCTTCCAAACACACCCTTAATCTTGTCTGTCATTTGTGTCTGCCACTTTGCTTATTTGTTGAAGATGCCAAAAGTGGGGTCCTTGATGGTTTATTCGAAATCAAAGGGTAGCATTTTCCAAATTATTCTGATTATCAAAATCTCCATCAAAGCCTGGAAGCATATCTTCATTTTGTTCATAGGGATTGTTTGAAGCTGATAGACTGTCTAAGGCTGAAGATAAATCATCTTGTTTTTCAGATTCATCTATACTTGAAAGAGCTTCTTTTAATTTTAACTTGTACTCAGCAGGGTTGCTTGCTGAAATACTGAGTTGAAAAGGTGATTGACTGGAGCTAGAGGCTTCTGGTTTTTTGATAACCTTTTTCTGTGCTGAAGTCACTGGAGGGTTATTTTTCTTGATATCTGCCTTCCATTTGGCATAACGGGTTTCCACAACAGCGCTATTGAATTTGCGCCACCATGAAATTGTAAATTCTGAACAAATATATGGAGGAAATGGTGCAGCAAGATGCTGATGCAGGGCAGTTGTAAATTTAAGCAGCCATGCAATGCCAAATTGTGCACAGAATTTTAATAATTGCAATGAGGGGGAATTGTAGGAGTTAATTATTTATACTCCTCATATAAGGTAAATAATGAATTGGGGAGAACATCTGCCATGAGACCAAACTCCCAAAACCATTCAATAAACCATATTGGATAACGATCTTGTGGTTTGGTAATGTTGAAATGCCATGAATGTTTGGGGTTTACTTCAAAGAGGACCATCTTCCAAGCTGACATATAGTCATAATACGTGAAAGCTGGTGGATCAAATGTTCTTGAAAATTTTCTAGGAGTTCCTGGATGTTGACTCCAATCAGTTATTGTGAGGACTTTATTTATTTTCATTTTTGAATAAGCAATGACGTCAGGTGCGCCCTCATTTGTTTCTTGGGTTATTTCTGCTGACCCAGTATCAATGAGAATGAATTGATAAAATCATAGGGTTTTCTTTACTTCTGAGGTAATCTAGCCACAGTTGTGAGGAAACATGGAAGAGAGAATCTTCCAAGGGGTAGAGCCATATTTATTGAATTCAGGTTCTAAAGCAATGTGCCTAGTACAGGAGGATTTTTCTTTAGTAAATTGTTGTTCTTGGGTTGAGGACAATTTTGGGAACTTTTGTGGGTTTAGTGGCGAGAATTTATTGGAAGTGGTGACTGAGTTATCTTGGGCTTTTTGTGGGGTTTTTGGAGGTTGTATTATTTGGGTTTTACTTGTTGGAGCAAAAGAATCTAAGGTTAATGGTCTTGAGGATGGGCGGGCCCTAGTCCCAAAACTACCACCTCGCCCTCTCGAGGAGTTGCTCATGGTGAACCCTGTAAAATATCACGAGTTAAAAAATTAGGGATAAAATTATTTTCCCCTTTGAAGTATTCTATTTCAAAGTCAAAACAACTTAATAAACTTTGCCATCCGGCAAAAATCTGTTTTGAAACCAAGTTTTTGACATCTTTTTGCAAAACATCTTTTGCAGCTTTGCAATCAATTCGTAGTAAAAACGTTTTGTTTATCAAATCATTTTGAAACTTTTTGATACATAGCACTACAGATAGAATTTCTTTTTTTATAGTAGTATACTTTAATTGAGATTCAATCCAGACTCCAGAGTGAAATCTGACAAGTTGTTCAGAATTGGAATTTGGAAGGATTTGAATGAGAATACCACCATACCCTAAATCTGAAGCATCGGTTTGGACAATGAGTTTGGCTTTTGATAGGGCCCAAAATGAATTAGAAGACCCAAATGTGATGCTAGGTCCAAATATGCATCATAGGCCTAAAATATGGAAGGTTTATACTAGGAGGAAAAAAGGGTTGTTCTGGCATATGCTTATGTGGCAGGGGGAGAGAGAGAGAGAGAGAGAGAGAGAGAGAGCTAGGAAAGTTGGTTATGTGAGTATGGGAATTGGTTATTAGGAGGTGATGCTGAATGAAGAGGGTATCTTTTTGTGATCATTGAGTATGAATATGGATGGAGAGCTCTAGCTCTCTATAGGAGCCTTGCTCTGTGGCAGCTAGGGTGAATTCTCTACTGTAAACCCCCCCTCAATTCTGAAATAATACAAAATCTCTTTCTTTTTTATTCATAACTCTGTTCTTCTTTAATTTTGAGTTTTGGTTCCCATCAAATTGGTCCGTGCTGCCGGATTCTCGTTGGGGAAACAGTGACCGAAGGTGTGGAAGGAGTGGATGCCAAAGAAGAAACTGCTAAGGTGATGGAGGAGAAGGTAGCAGCGATGGAAGCTGAGTTATCGGAAGTTAGGTTGGCTCTGACGGCGATACAGAGCAAGGTTGACCAGAATCAAGAGACCTTGATGGCGATGTTAGAAAAGTGCTTAAGGGAGAAGGTCCAAACTGAAGGTGACGGTGATGGAGAAAAGGGAGAAAATGAAAACAATGACGAATCTGAGAAGAGTATTGGAGGAAAGGAGACGACGTCGAAGAAGGCGCCACTGGCGTCAGGGATGAAGCCATTGCAAGGTGACTCTCTCGAGGAATTTCGCCAATCAGTGAAGAAGATAGAGTTGCCGATGTTCGGTGGCGATGACCCTGCAGCTTGGGTTTCACGAGCAGAGATTTATTTTCGGGTACAAGAGACAAGTCCAGAGGTACGGGTGAGCTTGGCGCAACTTTGTATGGAAGGCCATACCATCCATTTTTTTAACTCGTTGCTGGAAAATGAGGATGAGTTAACTTGGGAACAGCTCAAGAGGGAATTGATTGAGCGATACGGCGGAGTCAGAGAAGGAGATGTGTATGAGCAACTTACAGCGCTGCGTCAAAGAGGAAGTGTGGAGGAGTATATTTTGGAGTTTGAGAGATTGACTGCCCAGGTGCGAAAGCTACCCGATGAGCAATATTTTGGATATTTTCTCCATGGGTTGAAGGAGGAGATACGGGGGAGTGCGAAGTCCGAAGATGTTGGGGTCCCTACCTCGATCGCGACTGATGAACTTGACCAAAGCGGTGGAAAGGGAACTACAGATGAAGGGAGGTCTTGGTTCTTCTTTGGCTGTGAGCAGGTCGCGAATTATGGGAACACGGAGCGGGTACGGGTCGGGTTTTGTTAACCGATCCAACCTAGGGAATGTTATCCGTGGAACTGGCTCTGATTGGGTATATGTACAAAGGGGTAAAGAGGCTGTTGCAGGAGATGGTAACAGGGGTAATAGAGGAGGCCAATTTGGGCCCAATATGAAAATGGACCCAAATATTGAGAAGAAAAAAAAGGGCCCAAGGGATAGAGGCTTTAAACACTTATCTTATCAAGAGTTAACAGAGAGGAGGCAAAAAGGCCTCTGTTACAAGTGTGGGGGACCTTACCATCCACTCCACCAATGTCCAGATAAGCAATTGAGAGTGATGGTGATTGATGAGGATGATGAGGGAGGTACAGAGGAGGAATTTCTAGAAATCATAGAGGAGGAAAATGAAGTTGATGGGGCATGCAGTATAATGGGACTCCACAACATGATGACTGAACAGGGAGTGAAGCCACAAACTATGAAGCTGCGAGGGGCAATCCAGGGAGTTCCAATCCTCATTTTAATAGATAGTGGAGCTACTCATAACTTCATTTCTCAAGAATTAGTGAAGGCTATGGGGTGGCATGTAGAAGATACCAAACCTTTAATGATCAAACTGGGCGATGGGCATAAAGCAGTGGCTCGGGGAAAATGCCAAGGAATTACTTTGCAACTAGAAGGGGCCATAATAACAGTTGATGCGTTACTGTTTGAGTTGGAAGGGATAGACATGGTCCTTGGGATTTCTTGGCTAGCAAATCTAGGAGAGATGACAGTGGATTGGGGAGTGCAAACAATGAAGTGCCAATTAAATGGGAGTTGGGTGGAGCTTAAAGGAGATGGCAGAGGGTTGAGCAATCAGGTAGCTCTGCAAAGTTTCTTTGGGAGGCCAAAGAAGTTAGTGGAGGGGTTGTTTTTATCAACCGAGGTGACACTTGCCAATGAAGGTAATTGTGAAACCGAGAATGAGGGGTTTAGCTTGTTGCAGCAGCAAGAACTAGAAAAATTGTTGGGGAAGTTCTCTGAAGTTTTCAGTGAACCCAAGGGGCTGCCACCAACAAGAGGAAGAGCACACGCTATAAATCTCCTGGAGGGTCAAGGCCCTATAAATGTAAGACCTTATCGCTATCCTCATCATCAAAAGAATGAAATTGAAGAACAGGTCAAGGAGATGTTGAATTCTGGAATTATTCAGCATAGCCAAAGTGCTTTCTCTAGCCCAGTCATCTTAGTCAAAAAGAAGGATGGGACTTGGAGGATGTGCGTAGACTATAGAGCCCTCAATAAGGTAACAATGCCTGATAAATTCCCAATACCTGTAATTGATGAATTGTTAGATGAATTACATGGGGCACAATTTTTCTCTAAACTGGACCTCAAGTCCGGATACCACCAAGTGAGAGTTAGAGGTGAGGATGTGCACAAAACGGCTTTTAGAACTCATGAAGGGCATTATGAATACTTGGTAATGCCATTTGGTTTGATGAATGCACCCTCTACTTTTCAAGCTCTTATGAACTAAGTTTTTAGAAAGATGTTGCGAAAATTTGTGTTGGTGTTCTGCGACGACATTTTAGTATACAGCCCTGATTGGAAGATTCACATGCTCAATTTGGAAGAAGTTTTGAAGGCACTGCAGAGTCAGAATTTGTTTGCAAATAAGAAGAAATGCAACTTTGCTCAACCAAATGTGGAGTATTTGGGACACATAATTTCTAAAGAAGGGGTAGCTATGGACCCAAGTAAAATAAGGAGTGTGATTCAATGGCCAACTCCAAAGAATGTGAAAGGAGTTAGGGGGTTCTTGGGCCTTACAGGATACTATAGAAAATTTATTAAGGATTATGGGAAGCTAGCTAGACCTCTTACAATGTAAACCTCACAAAGAAAGAAGGATTCAAATGGGGATCAACTGAGCAGCAAGCCTTTGAGGTGTTGAAAAGCAAATTAACCTCCGCTGCTATACTTACACTGCCAGATTTTTCCCAAAGGTTTGTCATTGAATGTGATGCCTCTGGGCAAGGGCTAGGAGCCATTCTTATGCAAAATGGTAAGCCTATTGCTTTTTTTAGTAAGGCTTTAAGTGAAAGGAACCTTGCTAAATCTGCGTATGAAAAAGAGTTGATGGCGGTGGTCTTAGCCATTCAACATTGGAGACCATACTTATTGGGAAGACAGTTTACTGTTAACACGGATCAAAAGAGCTTGAAACAACTGTTACAACAAAGAATAACATCCACAGATCAACAAAATTGGGCTGCCAAATTGTTGGGTTACCAATTTGACATTGTTTACAAACCGGGAGCAGAGAATAAGGGAGCAGACGCATTGTCTAGAGTGCTGGAAACAGGAGAGTTTGTAGCTCTCATTTCTTATCCTACATGGCTGGAGGGTAGTGGAGTCATGGAAGAAGTCCACAAGGATGGTAAGTTGAGGAAAATTATTGAGGAAATTCAGCAAGGAAGGGAAGAACACCCTGCATTTTCTTATAGAAATGGAGCTTTGTTTTACAATGACAGATTGGTTATTTCAGCCAAATCTGTTTGGATCCCTCAACTCTTACATGAGTTCCATGCCACTCCTCAAGGTGGACACTCGGATTTTTATAGGACTTACAGGCGCTTGGCTGCAAACCTGTATTGGGTGGGAATGAAGAAGAGAGTGCAAGAGTTTGTCAAAGAATGTGACATATGCCAAAGACAAAAGTATTTGGCAGCAGCTCCTGGGGGCTTGTTACAACCCTTAAGCATTCCAGAAATGGTTTGGGAAGAGCTGTCTATGGATTTTATCACGGGGCTGCCCAAGTCTAAGGGATACGAAGCCATATTGGTCATAGTGGATCGACTCTCCAAGTATAGTCACTTCATCCCTTTGAAACATCCCTATACTGCCCGCACTGTAGCTGAGGTTTTTGCTAAGGAGATTGTGAGGTTACATGGTATCCCCGCAGCAATAGTAAGTGACAGGGACCCCATCTTTGTTAGCAACTTCTGGAAAGAACTCTTTAGACTACAAGGGACTCAACTCAAAATGAGTTCAGCTTATCATCCGGAAACGGATGGCCAAACGGAGGTGATTAACCGATGCTTGGAGACTTTTCTGCGTTGTTTCATCACTGATCAGCCGCGGAATTGGGTTCAGTGGTTGCATTGGGCCGAGTATTGGTACAACACCACTTTCCATAACACTACAGGTGTGACCCCTTTTGAGGTGGTGTATGGGAGAAAGCCTCCTATCATTATACGATTCTTAATGGGTGGAGACTAGGTTAGAAGCTGTACAAAGAGAATTGATTGATCGTGATGAGGCACTTAGACAGTTAAAACATCATTTGCAGAGGGCACAAGGGCGAATGAAGAGCCAAGCAGACAGCAGAAGAACCGAGAGGAATTTTGCAGTGGGAGAATGGGTATTTTTGAAGCTGAGGCCTCACAAACAGCAATCTGTTGCAGGCAGAATTAATGCCAAGTTGTCTGCAAGATTTTATGGTCCTTATCAAGTGTTAGAGCGCTTGGGAGAGGTCTCTTATAAGCTCCAGTTGCCTCCTAGTTCAAGGATCCACCCTGTCTTTCATGTGTCCCTATTAAAGAAGGCAGTGGGCAACTATCAGGTGGAACAAGAATTGCCTCTGGGGCTGGAAGGGGAGTGCTCTGATATGCTGGAACCTGCTGAAATTCTAGCATACAAAATTGTCAAGAAGGGGAATGACACTATGGGACAAGTGTTGGTCCAGTGGAGGGGTAAGACGATTGAAGAAGCAACTTGGGAAGAGGAGTTCACCATTAGAAGCCAATTTCCTCAATGCAACCTTGAGGGCAAGGTTGCAGCTGAAGCAGCCGGCATTGATAGGGCCCAAAATGAATTAGAAGGCCCAAATGTGATGCTAGGTCCAAATATGCATCATAGGCCTAAAATATGGAAGGTTTATACTAGGAGGAAAAAAGGGTAGTTCTGGCATATGCTTATGTGGCGGGGGGAGAGAGAGAGAGAGAGAGCTAGGAAAGTTGGTTACGTGAGTATGGGAATTGGTTATTAGGAGGTGGTGCTGAATGAGGAGGGTATCTTTTTGTAATCATTGAGTATGAATATGGATGGAGAGCTCTAGCTCTCTATAGGAGCCTTGCTGTGTGGCAGCTAGGGTGAATTCTCTACTGTCAACCCCCCCTCAATTCTGAAATAATACAAAATCTCTTTCTCTTTTATTCATAACTCTGTTCTTCTTTAATTCTGAGTTTTGGTTCCCATCAACTTCCGGATGAGGGATACCAAGACATGGAAGAGACTTGACTTGACCCTTAATTTCTTGGACCAATCGACTTAACTCAGGAGACCAAGGTTTAGGATTCGAAGTCTTCCGAAGACGACTGAATAATGGTTTGCAAGTGATTCTTAAGTTGGGGATGAAGTCTGACATATAATTAAGACATCCTAAGAATATATATATATATATATATATATATATATATATATATATATATATATATATATATATGAGATGTTGGTGTTTTACTTGCTTCTGCATTTGCACTAAATTGAGCTAATTCTGCGTTCGCTAAAACAGGTGGAGCTAATTAATGAAATGGTCCTAATTACAGCACCACATTTAGATCTTTATTGATTTGCACTTATTCACTGATAAGTGAATAGTTCTCATTATAGTTAGCTAGCTATCAGTTAATTAATAAGCTCAATTAAGTGGAAGAACTAAATGGAGCTAATTAGACACACACACACACACACGCACATATATGCAATGCTGGTCTCTTACTTCTGCGTTTGTACCGGTTTTTTTTATAAGAATTACTCATATTTACTATATCACAAGGAAAATTTTAAGAAATTCTCAATTCACTTGGAGAAGATCTCATTTATATTGAAGTCTTTATCAAAAGAAAACATAAAACAATCCTGAGAGGTTGAGTAATGCTATGAATGCTCTCAAAGCAACCTTGAAAGGGATACATATTGTATTGGCTTTGATGGTATGCGATATTTTCTCCTCAATACTGACTTGTGTAGCTTTATTGCTCTGCTGGGTGAAGCTTGGTAAGCAGACTTAATACTGACTGCCTATATATTTTTTAACTATTTTTTTATTGATGCTCTGATAGCATTATGTGTTTGTGTTATGCAGTATGTGTTGGTGGCCTTTTTATGCTCCAGTCAAATATGTTATGCATTTGTCGGCGGCCTTTTTATGCTCCAGTCAAATATGTTATGCAGAGGGTGAGGATTTTTCTAACTCACTTTGGAGCATTGATTCGTATTCATTAAACAATCACTTTTACTTCTCACATCTTGGACTAACATCGTAATTTGTTGGTGGCCTTTTTATGGTCCAGTCAAATATGTTATGCAGAGGGTGAGGATTTTTCTAACTCACTTTGGAGCATTGATTCGTATTCATTAAACAATCATTTTTACTTCTCACATCTTGGACTAACATCGTAATATTGAATTATCAGAAATTGTGTGGGTGAGTGAGTCTGCTCATGATTTTCCACACTGCTCCTCTATTTCATTTCATCACTGAGTAGTTTTTCAGATCCATCATGTCTCTACAGTAATAAGGAAGTCATCGTAAGCTCAACAAGAGACTTTACAAGATGGCAAGAAAAGTTGAAATTTGCCCTCCTAGTTTACCGACCATATTTTAAATAGCTGAATGAGAAGCCAGTTAGATCTCCTCAGTTTGACTTGTGAGTAGTACATCTATCTATCCTAAAGGCCCTTAAACTTGTGATTGATACAAGGATTTTCATTATTGTTTTATCAGAAATAATTGAAATTACAGTTGATGGCTTAATGTTGTGCATCTCCAAATATTATTATTTAGTAACATTTGAGCCAGGATGGGAAATTTCTCAAGTAATGCCACTGATCCTACAAGGAAGTGAGTGAATTGAGGACAGAAAATTACCATACTAGGTGGTATAATTGGTAAAAGCTATGTATTATTTTACATGATATTGGTTATCTTAGTAGTTTACTAGCCAATAGTAGACCAAGAACTATATTATATTTGCATCAGATGCAAAAGATTGATGGCAACCTTGGCTCAACTCCCTATCTTTTGCAAGAACATATTATCTGTCATTTAAGCTCATGCTCATTTACCTTTGATATTAACCCCAAGTACTAAATGTGTAATTTGATATATTTGGCTAGAGAAAAATGCTATTAACATTAGTAATAAGAAAAAGAAGAATACCAAAGTCTACTAGCTTTAAAAAAGAAACAGAAAAATAGACTAGCTTTCACGGAAAAACAATCATATCTCTCATAAAAGGTTACTATGGTAGCACCAAATAGTTGTAGGGAGTCATAGAAAGCTAGTACATTCTCTTTCCTGCGTTCCATTTTTGTGTCGTTTCTAAAGAGGATAATCCTCCTCATTTATCATACTTTTTCTTTCTTCTATATAGAAAGAAAAATCTATCCCATTAAAAAAAAAAAAGAAAACAAAAACTACGAATACATTTTTATAGCCAACCAAATCTGGGGGTCACATTCACCGCATACATTTCCCCCCTCAGATAATTGCTTTGATTCTAATAAAGTACTGTGACTTTTTTCCCACGCCATCAGGTTGCTTGTCATAAAAATTATGTTTTTCTTATATTATTTCACTCACTGATACCATTTGTTGTAATGGTTGCTTAGTACTTCAACGAATTCTTGCATTTTGATATGTTTACATTGGCATAGCGTCCAAAAATTTCATGAGAAATAGGAGCTATAAACATGCAATTGATTTACTTCACATAGATTTTATATCAATAATGTGCGTGAAAGCAAATATATGAATAAAAATGGTTTAGTTGTCACCATCACACAGGTCCTCACAATTTTGTGATGCCTTATTTAGACAGTATTTTGCATTTTAGTTTGGAAATTGTTTATTTGTTTGGTTGTTTATCCGGTTTCTTCTATGCATTTTTGCTAATTGCGAGGCTATTAATTTTGATTCCTTTTTAGATGATATTTCATTTTGGGGGTTCAATGTATCCTTATTTCCCATATTTGAGGTTTTTGTGTTTTATAGCTCTATTAAGTGTGCTTAAATTTTTTTTACTTAAATCTTTGAATCAAATATTAAGAAATGAAATTGGAACTTGGCTAATTAAGGTGTATTTTATTATTATTATTATTATTATTATTATTTTGTAGTTGGTACCTACAAAAGCTATCAGAATTTGTTGACCCATGGACAAGCCAAGTTGGATGTTTGTTTTGACAATGGCAAAGATTTGGGAGCTGATCTGGGCCAAATCTCTAAGGCTAATTCAATACAATATAGGCATTGATTGATATCCATTTTGCAGAAATAACAAGCTTCAAGCTAGGGATCTTGTTGATTTTTGGGGAAATAATAAAAGGTCTGCTTGCATCTAAAAATGCTCATAAATGTATGCTCAACGATGGGGCGGTTTCAATGAGAAGGCATGAGGCACTTGATATGTTTAATGAGACTACCTTTTGTTGAAAAATTGTGATATAGGAGAATACTTTTGATAGTTATATTCCTTGTATGGCTATTTGTGGTGTAATGAAATGTGACTTAGATTGTGATTGTTTTGTTGGTGACTTTTGGTAGTTGTACTACTTTTGATAGCACATGGGATTTAGCATACATTATCCGAGCAATGTTGCGCAGATAGCACATGGGATTTATAACACATCCCTCTGCAGATCCAAACACCCATTATTATCAGCATTTTTTTTTTATGTTAATGCATCAATTGTATCGAGTTCAGTGAATGATTTTATAGCAATATTATCACCTATTCTGTACTTTAATTAACATATAATTTGTTGTGGTATTTCATATTTATGTTTTTTAGGTGATTATGTTTTCTTCCGATTCAATTGTTGAATGAATCCATAAATAGATTGACTACTTCCATTCAGAAGGGTTTTTTGGCTCACCAAAATACGAATGCTGCATGGGTTGACATAGGCATGATGACGTTAGATAGCCTCCAAAATTTGCATTATTAGCCTCCCTCAAGTGGTTCATGCATTTCTAGATGATGATGCATTGAAGCAGATCAACCAAAACTTGGGAAAACTTGCTAACAAATGCATGATTATTTTGTCCATCTGAAATTTCATACATTTCGAGATTATAGAATTTGCAGATAAGAAATAGACAACTTAATCTTCATATGCATGTGTATTGCATATCAGCTTATTAGTGTCTAATAAGCTTATTGGTATCTAATAGCAACGAATGAGATTAATGGATTTAGTATACTACCATCTTATTAGTATATACGAATGCCGTTTATGAATATGCGTAAAAGTCAACGCGGCCTATACGAATGTAGGAGTATCTTATTAGTTAAGATTTGAAGTATATGACTTGTTTGACATGAAGGGTTAATCCAACATTTATTGATATCTGAAGCAAACTCTGAGGTCAGACCTTTTTAAAATTAATATTAATATTTTATTAAAATTATTATATTTTATTTAAATTTTATTTAAAGCTAACAATAATATTAACTAATTTTCTTTTTGGGATGTTACTTTGATGCCATAATTTTTTCTCATACTTTAAAAAAACATTCGAATATTTTCAAAATACCTCAACTATCTTAATACATTCGATAACATATATGTAAAAATATACCACACCACCCCTCTCTCCTCTTCTACCTCTTTCCTTCTTCCTTCTTTTGAGGGTTTGGAGGAAAAAAGTTGCAAGTATTCTGGAAAATTAAAAAAAGAGGACTATAGTATTGTTTCCAAAAGAATATAGTACCCACCCCATGGAGTTAGAAGAAACGCAAAACAAAACAAAATAGGGAAAGACACTATTGTTTATGTTTTTTAATTATTTGTGATTTTTATGACTTCGTTTGCAAATCCCAAACCCAGCTCTCTCTATCCGATCGCGATTCACTGTAGTTGAGTGTCCCTGCAGTCACTAAAGTCACACCAATGTGCACCGTTCGATCCCTCCTACGCTCCAGATCATGCCACATCATCTATTATTATTTTTCAAAGAAAAGGAAAACGTTTTTTTACTTCCCCAAAAGCAGAACTTGTGACACCCCCAACCCGGCATAACATTTGTTACCCGAATACATCCAAAACGTGAAATAAAATCTTGCTGATTTACTTTCGGAAAAACAATTTTCTTTAATTATATCTTATTAAGTCCTGAAAATCGTGATAAATTTTTTCTTATTACAGCAGTAAACATTAAAGACTCAGATCAATAACCGAAGACTCGTGTATACATATACATATACATATACATATATATATATGTATATATGCATCAGCAGTTAGTTATATATAGAAGAACGGTGGACAACATGTCCCTTTCAAAAGAACTAGCTGTAAAATAAAATACTAACAATTCTAAAAACTGGGTAGCGATAGTCTGGAAACCATATCACTAAAACTCATGGCCATCAGTAGCCGACAACAGACTATCCAAAAATCGCACCCCAAAAGAAAGTCTAATACCCGACGCTGGTCAAAGACTAGTGGAAATCGTTGGACAGTCCCCCAAAGGAGGGCCCAAAGTTCCCATCAGAAGAGAGATCATGGGAATCTACACCCCCATCGATCATCCCCGCACCTCCGGCTCCTCCAGCCGGAGCATCCCCATTCTCTAGAGGATGATACTCAGGTGTCTCCTGAGAATCCTCCTCCTCATGCTCCTCCTCTGACCCCACTGGCACCAAGACGAATGGAGGGGGAGGAGTCAAAGGCTGCTGCTGCTGTAGGGGCTGAGCTGCCGGAATCTCATGCTGCAACAACCCCTGATCAACTAGGTACTGCAGTAACATCCAGACTGGTGGCAAAGGGATCTGGATGGTTTCCACCGTATGTACTCTCTCATGAGGTCCCACCTCAGTATTACCTCACAGGGTGCAAACTGATCCGGTGTACGTCGCGCTACAGGCGCCCGGGTGGATGACCCAGGCACCCGGATCTTCCCGATGATCAAACGTGAGGGAGCGGACTCCCGAGTGAGTCAGCCCTTCGATCCCCGAATCCATCTGTACATATATAAATATATATCCAACCAGAAACAGAACAGTCCAGAAAATACAACAAGGGTGAGAAACCAATATATGAATCCAAAAACGACAATTATATACTCCAAACACAAACAACAAATTCATATAGGCATGTCTCACATAATCATCAAAATTATCAACACAGTATATCACAATACTATAAATAACACCCAATGCCTCGTTCCCAACAGTCATCGTTATTTTCAAAAACGTATGCATGAGCACTTCCACATATATCATCTAACGTTCAGTTCTTAATTTCCGAAAATCCCATCACCTTTCAACGAGCTGATCAGGCTCAAAATTCATTGGCCCTCAGGCAACAATGACTAGCACCAACATGCGAAACGTGAGTACATGGATCCCATGAGATCTCACATGAGCACGCAAATCAGAGGTACTTACAATGTAATCTTGTTATACTATATTGTCCAACTCAAGGCACAATACCTTCACACAGCACGTATGACACCATTGTCCATCAAGGCACAATGTTACACAATGACATAAGTCATCCCCAGGTTTCCTTGCCATCAAGGTCCCCTCATTTCACTGCACGTCTGCCAAAAACACATATGCATGAGAAAACATTTGTTTTCGTCTGTTTATCTTTGTCGTATTATTATTTCCTCGTTGAAGCATCAACGCTATCAACCACCATAATATTTTAGACTCTTTAAGCCTTTAGAACATTTTTCTCAAAACAGGACACTCAATTCAAAACAGCTCGAACCCAAAAATCCCTAACCGATACACCAGTTTCGGATTTTGGATTCAAAAGCATAAAAACGTCCGCAAGCCTACAGGACCAGAAAGAATGTCCACAAGCTTACAGGACCAACACATTAACACGGATCCTTGATCCACGTGTTTTGCAGAACCCTAGAACCCCGACGTCTCGGTTTCTAGGTTCCTATCAAAAACCACATCTTTCTCTTTTGAAACCCAAAAATCAAAACCCAAATCTCTGAAGCTTACACAAAGCCTTCGGGATCGGTTTTTCCATAAAAACAAATCATGGTTAAAAACCTCTTTTTCCTTTTCGTAGTATTTCAGTAAAACACGAAATTTTGAAATACAGTTCGTAAAAACCCTTTCTCTTGGATAAGACAATTTATTTTGAAACCATGTTTCCAAAAATACTTTTGCTTGAATTGGCTCACTTTATTACTTTAAAAACGACCGATGTCCCCAAAACGTACTTTTTACCGAAAAACCTTACTTTTTCTTAATTAAAGTCATTTTTTTCCGGTTTACCCTTTATGTCAACTTACCTTTAATAAAGTAGAACTTATTCTTCTTTATTCTAAAAAGGCTTTAGTTCCCAATTTGTTTCAAAACAAAACCTTTGAAACTTTAATTCGTTTTATTTTCTTATCTAACATTCCAAGCTTATTAAAGCTTTTAACATTTCACGATTTTGGATCCTAACCGATGTTAGGTCCTTTAACACAATAGTCATCACGACAGGCATAATATACATCCATACATCATGATCAAATGTCGTACAACAAAATCAAGCATAATCAGGTAATTGCAGGTATAAGCAATTATGAGCAGGTAAATTTAAATCACTGCACAACTATCAAACACAGATAAATAATTAAAATCCATATACACAGATATAACATACAGCTGTCGGAATTGGAATTCCTCAGGTTCTCCCCTTACCTCTCGGAGTTCCCAAATAGCAGTAAATCTCCCAGTTGATCCGAAAATCGTCCGATCTCTCACCCGATTACCTGACGATCACTAAACACATACAAATCATTAATGCATCAACATTCAATCACAAAATTTCCTCCTACACTCTTCCCCCTAGGTTCGTCCATGTGCTAGCAAATATGGCTAGAGAGTTCCAAAAATTCTCATCTCTTGGATTCCATACTAACTAGGTGTGACAAGACTAGATTCAAGCTTAGAACACCAAAATTTCAACCAAAACTCTACACATCCAAAGGGGGTAGGTTCGGCCCTATATACCCATTGGAGCTAGAGAGCTCCTTTGGATTCAACCTCTTGGATTATGATAGAAGACCATGAATCTAGTTCAAAGAAATTGATTTGGTACTAAAATGATTTTTCTACAATTTTTCAGGGATTTTTGAAGTTTATGTTTTAAAACCTAAACTACCATGAATCAAGAAATGGAATGGAGAAATAGAAAGACGAAGAGATCAAGGATGGAATTTATACCTCCTAGATGACAAAGCTGAAGGAAAAATCAACTTGCTTTCACAAAATCTTGAAGGTTTAGAAGAAATTTTTGGAGAAAATGGTGGAGAAAAGCTTGAAGAAGAAGAAGAAAGTGATAGGTGAAAAGATGAAGGGGGGATTGGGAATGAAGAGAAGAGGAGATAAGGAGGTTCTAAAATCTTTACTAAGGGCAATTTGGACATTTCACCATGGTTAAATGGTAATTCCATGAAAGTTCAAGGGCGTTTCGGTCTTTTCGCGTCCAGATGTTTTCTGAAAACCATCATGACACTGACACGTATTCCTAGGTGACTTGACCTGATGTGACTTCAAGATTATCCGTTAGCGGGTCCCGTTAAATCTATCTACAACTCCAAACGTCTCCCGTTTCGAATTTTCGCCCGAATAGTTTATATTATTTTCCCTTTTTAACGTCAAGAACCAATTTTAGCAAAATTTTAGGGAATTAAATTCTAAGACTAACTGTCTCGTTCACGAGTCAAAATTAAGTCTTTATAGTAGTAAAACACTACTATCAGTGAAAAACGTAGACCGGGCTCCGTCTGAGTTTTCGATCCTATGGTCTCAGATTATTTTATTTCACTCTTTAGACCCTTCAATAAAATACAAACACATAAATATTATTTAATTAATATTAGAAAGCTTGAAAAATCGGGGTGTTACAGAAGTTTGACACCATTCTCCTATTACAGCTTATGCAGCACGTTTCTGGGATTGTGTTCTACGTCTTTGGTCAGCCATAAGCCACAATCACTCAAAAAAATTTCAGGTGCTTTCTCCCTTGTTCCTTGTTTTTTTTAGTGTATATGAAATATTTCTTTGCTCTTATTTTGCGTTCTGTATACTACCCATCTGCTCTCTTTTTTTGCGTTCTGTACATTACCCATTTACTCCAAGTCTTTCAGGTGCTTCCTCCTCTGTTCCTCTTTTTTTGCTCTTTGATAGACTTTCTTAATTTATGGTTATAGAAACTTTTCTTTTACCTTATTTTTAGATGATTTTTAATGTGTTATTTTGTCATGGCTATTGAAGGATATTGAATCTCTAAGTCAAATGGACTGCGGAACATCCAGTTTGGAATATCTAGCAAATGAGTTTTCTCAAACCACTGGAAATCAATTTAGTTTCACAAGATTATTGATGGTAAGATCACTCATCATTACAAAAAAAATATTTCTTTATTTTGTAGCCTATAATGATATGGTCTTTTAATTTTAAAATGTAGGAGTCATTTATTGATGAGTGAATATCAATCAAGAACTTGTGCAGAAATGGTTTTTTTGGATTACAAGAATGAACTATTTTTAGTTGTGTAGGGAATTGTTTTTGTTGTTTTTTGAGTTGCTGTCATTGGACAGTGTTGTCAATGATTTGTGCAATCCTTTTGTAATTGGAAGATGCTGTGATGATTTTTGATTTGTTGTGATTTGTGCAATCCTTTTTGTAAGTGGAAGATGCTGTGAAAATACTAATGATAGAGATTGAAGAAGCTGGATAGAAAATTTTGGGACATATTAGAGAATAAAATTACCATTTTCAAAGTGTTGAGATAGGCCTTTGTGGCATTTTCTGCAGACCAACAAGCCATAGTTCAATTTATTAGCTCTTTTAATTCCTGTAAAACTTTATTGGAAGGAAGAGGATCTTCAAAGATATATTTGATGCAAATGATGAGTGCCTTGGCTTTGGTTCTTGCTCTTATATATAGGGAGCAACCAAGGTATCTCAGAGGATAAGGAAAAATATATGATAATCCAAGTTGAAACCAGCTTTTGGTTTTGAAATAATTTTTCAGACAACTTGTCATAATGAAACAGATTTTCTCCGTTAAGAAAAATTAACTGATAATGACATTAATTCAAGAACAAGTTATAATTAAAATATCATGGAAATTGGAATTTTGCATATGGAGAACAATGGTATAATTGGCTCTCAATCTCACATCCCTTCTTCAAACGTGACTACAAGCACCTTTTCTCTGCAAAAGTTGTGGCGCCAAGGTTCTGCTTTTGGGGAAGTAAAAAATGTTTCCCTTTTCTTTGTAAAATAATAATAAATGACGTGGCATGATCTGGAGCGTAGGAGGAATTGAACGGTGTACATTGGTGTGACTTTAGTGACTGCAGGGACGCTCAACTGCATTGAATCGCGATCCCTCTCTATCTCCATTATTCATGGTCAAATGGCATCATAAAAACTGATGATGCCTCTTATAATTTCAAGGGTACTGTTGAGAGACATATAATTAGGACTAGAAGAAAACATGAATGAACATGATAATTATGTTAATTTGATTTTGAGGTGAGAAAAATGGAGGCTGAGAGTAAGGGTGAGGAGGGAGAAGAGAGAAAGAGGAAGAAGAGGGAATGATAGTCATGGGATATATTAAGATAGTTAGGGATATTTTAGGAATATTCAAATATTTTTTAAAAAATTGTGATGTATGAGCATAAATTGTGGTTCAAAAAACAACACCTTTCTTTTTGAGACCTAGAGCCGTAGCTTTGGTAGCTTGGGCCTTGGGCCGGCCCTACTTACATGAGTGTTCTATGCGTGTTGTTTGACATATATATGATTCCTTTTTGTGTTTTTTTTTTTTTATAAATATTCGTGCTTCACAATTCCTAGTCTCTTTGGAAGATTTTTACTTTGGTATGAAACTATCAAGTTGAGATCTCGTGTATGACAATTTAGATTAGTTCCAGGGGTTGGGAATGATATGCTTTTAGACCTTCTTTTTGGGGTACCAGAATGGTTCTTCTCCACAGACAACTTCATTTGTCTTAAACACAACCCATATAAAATGATGTAACGTACAATGGTAAAAGATGCTTTAACGAGGAAATCCTATAGCTTTGCTCCACAACCTTGTCGAGTTACTGAGTCTGCTTCATTATTACAATTATAATAATAGCTCTGTATCTACACTTCACAAAGTACCCTTCATATATTTTCCTACCAAGGATAAAACAAAGTGTTCATAAATACGGAAGGGAAGAGAAACAAAAAAGTTTTCTTTTTAAAGAAGCAAGCTTTTTCTTTAAAGACTTCTACAAACCAGAAAAATGTTAATAATGAATACCTTTATTCCTGCATGTGTTGTTATTTAGAGACAAACCAGGAATAACATACTGTGGTGGCTGAGCATTATGCTTTCGGAGTGGAAGCCTGGATAGAGTATAATCATCATCACTGTCATAATTACATCCATGATTTGGACCATTAGCTTTTAGAGCCATAGCCAGTAAGATTGATAACCCCTGCAGGTGAAAGCCAGAAGATACATTGAACTTTAACCATGAAATGATAAAATTCAGTTTAATTGGACTTTTAAGCTTATACTTGTGCCTCTGAACAAGTCTGTTGAGCACAATGTTACAGTGTGTTTGGATAAGTGTTTGATAAACTTGATTTTGAATGAAATTGATTTTGTAAAATTGATTTGGTTACAATTAAGGTTAAAGTGAAGTGATTTTTGTTTGAATGTTTTTATTTTAAAAGCAAAGTTTGATAAAACACTTGGTCTAAATTTTTCAACTCAATTTGCTACTTTGTGTAGCTTATGGTCAAAATCATGTTGGAAGGAAAATCAATTTTGCCTGCAACTCTCCAACGTAGAACCAAACATGCACATAGCCTTTTGTATGTGACTCTTTTTCTTCCCTTCCCAGTCCTAGATTTAGTGAAGAAAGTTGGTAGCAATAAAAGGGTTTCCAGAAACAGTGTACCTGTGCTGAGATGATTACCACCCCTATCCATTTACAAATATCAAAGTTTGACTCCACAAAATCCTTTAAGTCACTAAATTTTCCAGTTGGGTCCTCAGGTAAGTCCTGTAAGGTGCATTAGCAATTCAATGAAAGATCCAAAACCAAATAAAAAGCTCAGTGGCAGATATGAACAAGAGAAGCTGTGGAAGGTAATACCACCTTCTCCCAGTTAGGATTGAGGAGAATGTCTGCTGTCACTGAACCCTCCAACAAAAGAATCAGAATTATGATCAACATATACTTGTTTGGATTTAAGGTCATTAAACTTAATCTATAAGTTTTGGCTTACATGAAGGACGGGCAATTACAGAAAGCTAAATCTTCGTTCTTGAATATTAGGAACTACACAAACTGTGCTACTTTTTTGTTTAAAACCTCAAATGGATAAACGAAATAAAAAAGTTTAACAAAAAAAGAAATATAATCATATTACAGGCAATCCTATGTCAAAATAATTTTATATTTTACAAAAAATGAAGTCATCAACTGAGATAAACTGAAGTAAATGTTTGCTTTTGATTCACTATATATTTAGCAGTTGTATCAAAAGAACAGTTATAAAATGAAAATTTAATCTATCTGAATCAATTTGGTACTGTACTTGGTATATGCAGTGGAGAAGGATACACAAGAAAGGAAATAGCCATTCACATTATCTGCAGCCAGATGTCCTAGACATGCTATCACACACAGGAAAACACCGGTGCCAATTGAAGTGTAAGCAAACCTGTAATACAAACAGAAGAATATCAATCACTGATCAATCATTATTTGTTTTAAATGCTCTAAGGCAGTATGAAGGTCCTTATTAATTAAACCAAATAAATAATTGTTTCAAGCAAATTATTTTAATGTTGGCCTTCCCAAACTAATGATAACATAGAAGTTTCTTTTTTTTTTTTTTTTTTTTTTTTTTTTTTACTAAATAAAACTGATTGGTTACCATGTGGTAGATGAAAAATCATAATAAGATGGTGAGGTGTTATCCATTTCTCTGTGCCAAACACTGAGCAACCAAAGACTATAACAGATCAGTGCCATCCCCACCATTACCATGATAGAATTAAAGAATTTAAGCAATGTCCTTAAGCAGGCTGTTGCAATTGACACCATCATATCCAAAAAACAAACCCCAATGCCTGTGGATGTTGTTGCTCTTGCACAATATTATTTAGCTGCAAACATGCATATAAACGACCAATATAGGAAATTTCTCAGGAATATTTTCGTTGTTTACGTACAACGAAAAAAATAAAGAAGATCCAAAATTTGTCAATAAAAAATAATTGTATTTAATGCTATCAAAGGTAATGGACTAACGTTACAAGAAATAAGCAAATGTGGTTGCTGTGGTGTAGTGGTTATCACGTTAGTCTTACACACTAAAGGTCCCCAGTTCGATCCTGGGCAGCAACAATTTTTTAAAAATGAAGTTTTTATCCTTTGTTTGAAAATAACGAGTTACCAAGAATTATAATTTTATCATTTCTATTTAACCATTTTATTAAAAACATTGAAATATAATTATGTCAAGAATTTAATATGTTATGTTAAATTATTAATGTATAAAATTTTAAGTCTCGTGTCATCTCAAAAAAAAAAAAAAAAAAGTTTCTTACATATATACAATCTACGACCATAAATTGAATTATAATATAAGAATTTAATGAATATTTTAATTTATTATTTCACTAATGGAATTATAATGTAATTCAATAGAGTTTAAAAGGTCCATGAAATTTAGGGGGTGGTTGGGAAAGAAGTTTTCTTCAAAAACAACATTTTTTTTTTTTTGAAAAAAATTGTTTTGGTTTAATTTGTTGTCTACGACAAACTTGATTATATTTAAAAAAAATTATTTTTATAGAAGATAGAAGTTTGAAGTTTATTTAAAATTTGTTAATTTTTTTGAAACCAATAACACTCTTTCAAATTTATCCCTACAAAACTAATTACCAAACATATATTATTAAATTAAACAAATAATTGCATACCATTTTTTGTAATTTATTATATAAAAGTGATTTTTTTACAATACTCAAACGAAATAAATTATCTTAAAATCGTTTTTCACACTCAAATTTAAAACAGATTATATTATAATCGATTATAATAACAATCGATTATATACGTGTTTGGTTCCATGATGGAGACATCTAGAATTGCATTTACCCCATCCAGAATTGAATTAATCAATTTTTTCGTGGTTAATCCAAACACCGTTAAATGTAAGGTTAATATGAGCCCATGCAATGCATATTCAATCTTATAATACTTTTAATGAATTAAAAAATTAAAATACAAGATATTTAATGAACTATATATCATGCAATAGTTTAAAAGAAATCGTCAACTTTTTAACAAATTTAATCGAGAAACTGAACTCATATATTTCATTTCCAAGATTTGAAACATATAAACTTCAAGGTTCATATAATAATATGTAAGGAGACAATACATGGGTAGGGTTTCTTTAATTATGATTTTTATCCATATTCTAGTTAAATACTCTTGAAGAAAGTCTAAAATTTTAGTGAGGCTGATAAGTAGGGGTGGGAATAGGTCAAATTGCTTGTTGCCTATGACCTGACCTGACCTACTTAATAAAAAGATTAGGTTAAAGTTTTTTAAAAAGTTCATATAACTAAAGAGGTCAATCTAAGGCTTTAAAATAAGTCTACCACGCCTATCAGGCCGACTTGTTTAAAATATAGATAGATATATATATTGAAGGTAAATGCTTATTGGCTCATTTAAAGGTAGAAGACTACTTGCCTATTTATTTGTGAAGGTCTAATGACATATTTATCAGTATAGACCTACCAACCTCTTTATCATTAGAGATCTACAAACCTATTTACAACTGAAGGTCTGTGACCTATTTATATGTAGAGGCCTATTTAAAGACCTTATGGGAAAATAGGTTTTTAGGCCAGATCAAGTTTTGAAGCAGGTTAGACCAGATCTTAAAAATTGGCCTATATCAGACTTATAGATTAGGCTCAGACATTAAGATTAGAACACAGGTCAGGTCTGTTTATGTCAAGGACGTCTGACCTTGCCTATTCCCACCCTTAGTGAGAACCTTAGTTGCCATTACGGCACAACGTTTATTTCCTTTTGAAATAAGTGATAATATTGGAACAAAAAAAAAAAGAAATAAGTGATATTATTTGTCAAAAATTATTGCCTAGAAGGCTATAACTATAAGGTACCTTCCCTCCAATAATTTCAAAATAAAAGTATAATTAATATACTTATTAGATAAATTACAATGAATTAATATCATGATGCTCTCAAGTTAATTTTTTTTACTTGTGTGATACAAATGTTAAAATATTTTAAAAAAACATCAAACAATATATATGAGAATAAAAAATATTTGGAAATATATCTAAAGTCTAAACAAATATTTGGAAGGTTAAATCCACATGTAGAGAAGAGAACAAAAAATAGGTTTAATTACACTTTGTTAGTCTCTAAATATTTTGAGTACATTCAAAAGTTCTTGAACTTTAAAAGTTTGTAATTACTAATCAAATCTCTAAACGTATAAAAAAAAATTAATTAAGTGTCTCATATACATCTTGTTAGGGTTCAATCAGGGTTCCCAAAAAGTATAAGGATCTATTTGAATTTCTTCAAAAAATACAGGAACCTACTTGAATTTTTCCAGAAATTTCAGAATCCTACAAAATGCACGAGTACATGAATCACTTAACAGAATTTCGATATAAACTTAATGGAACCCTAATAGAGATGTATATAAAGGACTCAATTATAAAGTTTTATAAGTTTAGCCCAATTATAAACTTTTAAAGTTTAGGAACCTAGTTGAATTTTCCCAAAAATTTCGTGGAAGAATAGATTAATTCAACCTAAAAAAATACACATTGTTTTTAATGATACAATTAAGTAACAGTACAAAAACATGAATGCACAAACCAGAAAGAATAATAAAGAGAACACATTTAATGATATAAAATAAATAAACCAGAAGCCAACGTCAAATCACAAATAGAATTCTTAAATTTTGCATATCAGTACCTCATCAATATCCATCAGCTGCTTTATAGATTTGTTAGAGAAAAATGACGAGAATAGAATATTGAGCAGAAGAAAAAGCCTGACATGTATAAGTATATTGTCTTTAAGGATTATTTCGCCCACAATATAATTATTTTAATTTGCGAAACTCCTCCGATATTTAACAGGCTCTTCTAATACAAAGATCAGGAACTTAAGAACAGCAAAACCAGAATTGTGAACCACAACAAAAGAGATAAGAATGTTTCGTAGCTCTACGAAAAATTGTATTTCAAAAGTTGCTGTGCATTTGGTTTTTATAGGCAGCTTTACAAAAATTAATTTCCCATTGGAAATTCAAAGCACTGTCCAAATAATGATCTTGATATAATAAAATATATATTTTTTTATTAAAAAAATATTCATTCATTCAAATTAATAAAATATATCGAAAACAACACAAATTCAACATCGTTAAAAATCAAAAAAAATGAATTTTCGAACAAACTCACAACACCCAATTTAATAGAAGAAAACGGTAAAATGCCTACAAATGTGACAAAACCAAAGTGACCGGAATATCCATGCCTCCGAATTTATAACGTTGACGCTTAAGTCTTGATTAAAAGAAAAATCAGATCTATGTGAAAAATTTTGAAATTTTTATTCCAATAATTAATATGGGCTAATATCATTAAATAATTATATTAGCTATTTATCATAAAAGAGCAATATTTAAGTGATCAATTGATTGAATATAAAATATGCTCACCAGACTTCTATGGTATAATTGATATGGGCCTCATATGGGTAGATGTTAGTGTTAGCTCAATAGGGAATAATGGGTACCCTATTAGGTTTAACAAATAAAAGAAGGCTATGGTCCCCAATACACCGTATCGCATCATTCACTTTCTTCTCCCCATCTAAAGAGGCAGCTAAGGTCCCGTAGTGGAACTCCGGAGATACAGTTGAGAAAGATCCATAAAGCCACCGGTTAACGTTCATGCTTGATCATCTTCATCCTTCAGGCTTCCGCTTTGTCATTGATGGCAATGGATCCAGGTATTTATATGTCCTTGGTCCAACATGTCGTAAATCCTAAGGGAAATCAAGATTATGATTTTGTTCTTGATGTTATATGCTTTAATTACATATGCTGCCGCTAAAGTTTCTAATTATGATTAAAGCAATCAAAAGGAATTAAAGTATTAATTTCCAACAAGTGGTATCGGAGAATCTTCATTGTTGGCTTATTAGGATTCAGATAACATGTTTATGCTTGGGGTTTTATGAATGATTGAGTTTTTTGGGTTCTTCCCTATTTTGCTATGAACCCTATTTTTTTTTTTTTTTTTAATTTTGGGGTTTTACATGTTTTGATGTTATAACATGAAATTGATATATGTTTATGGTTTATAACATGCATATGGCAAATTAAGCATGCAAATCTTTAGTTTTATAGTGATTAAATCATGTTTTTCAGTGTTTTTTGGGTTTTATTGTGTTTTCACGAATCTAGATCGTCTCGTATCACTGGGCGGCCACATTGGCCGCAGGGCAGTGGGAGACCGGCATGGTCTCTGTTCCCATACCGCTGGGCGGCGAAAATTCATGGTCGCCTCTGTTTTTATATCGCTAAGCGATCACTTTTGCTGCTGGCCGATGGAGCCGTTTTTCGAAGGCTGTTCGCCGGTTTTTTTGGGACTGTTAGGCAATGTTATGAACATACAGTTAAGGTTGTTCCTACACTTATGTATGGAACTTATGTCAATTAAGACCTCTTCCCATTTTTTAATTAAAATTGTCTGATAATTTTAGTTGAATTGATTAAAATATGTTGTCAAAATAATCTCTGTTGCATTGATTAATTTAATTAATTTATTAAGATGTTAGCATGAAATTATTCATGTGAATTGTGCTCAGTCCAAAGGAAGACACAGTTTGCCAGGTGACGCGCGCATCGGAGGTTGTAGCTTTACTGTTTTTTTTTTTACAAATGGCAGAATAATACAGGAGCCTGACAGTTGTCATTTTTTTTTTTGTGGAAGACGCTAATTGGATTGGTGCCTTTAAAAGCGCCAGTTGAACTAATGTCTTCCATGTCAGCATATAAAAAAAACAAAAAAGTCTACGTTAACAAAAATAATCTCATTTTAATAAAATATTATAAAACAATCCCATTTTGATAAATAATTTGTAAAAGAACACTACTTTCATCGAAAAGCCGGGATTTGGGTTCGAAAAAGTCCACCAGAAATTGAGCGGCAGCGACACTGTCATTGTCCGGCCTCGCCGCAACCAGTATCATCTTCCCTTTTAGCAGTCTCTTCTACCAGCAAACACTTCGCCCCTCCATCCTTCAGCCTACCTACGCACACACGCAACCTTCCCTCTCCCTTATGCGTTCCGCTGCTCACCCCACCGTAACAACACTATCACGCCTCCACAGGGAAACAATTTTCTTGCTCCTCCCGCTTCACCTCACCTGCACACACGCACTGGTTGAATTTTCTTTGGGTCATTCTTCTGCCTGTTCTTCCAGCACCAGGTAACCGTCCTTCTCTCTGTTCCTCTATTTTGCTTCTTTTATTATTCTTATGTTACTGTCAGGCTTAATTTTAGGGATTTAGGAGGTTAGCTTGATTTGGAGATTCTGGGGCGATGTTCATTTGGGGGTTTAGATTTCGTTGATTTTAGGTTGATGTGTTCTTCAATTCTTTTTACCAATGCTGCTGCTATACTTGATGGGGGCGGGGGGGGGGGGGGTTGAGTTTTGAATTGGGAAGTTTGGTTTAATGTGGAGTTGATAGCGTGGGGTTGTGATTCATGTGAGTGGGACAACGGTGGTGGTGCTGTGGGAGGACGGCAGTGGTGCATCCATGCTTCTGGTGGGGATGGTGCATCCATGCTTCTTATTCGTCAAGTGGGTCTCTTTATCTTCACCATCTGTGTTCCGTTACCACGTAACTGCCACTGCAGAAGGCAAAGAGCACGATAGGATTGAATTTGAAGTTAAAAATGTGATTTTGATGATGAATTGCACACCCATGTAAGCTTTCTTGATTGGTAGTGATGAATCCTGAGAGGTTTTTGGTGTTTTCAGTTATTCCTTTAACTTGATCTTAATCTGTTCGGTACTGTTGGAATTAGTAGCATTAATATTGGGAGTTGTAGCAATTATATTCAAATTCATGTACATAGTTAGTCATGCATCTAGGGAATGTTATACATGTACCTAGGAAGTAGAAATATTATTAATCTCCTTGTAAATGTAAATTGTATTTACTCCTATGAGTGTATATAAATAGTAGATCAGCTGAGTGCAAATACACTCAAGCATTTCACAATTTCTTTCTTACTTCTAAGTCTGTCTACATGGTATCAGAGCAGGTTCGTTCCCATTTTGAAGGATTCTGCCTCTGGTCCAGCAGAACCTTGAAATCCCTAAAGTCTTGTCCTTTGGAATACCCAAACAGCCACTGTCAGGTCCAAAACTCATTGTTTCCGGCCAACCCACAGTCTACTATCGCCGGAAACCTACTCAGCAACCTCCGACGATCCTTTCCACCAAGCACCGCCACCAGAACAACCGTCACGCGCCGTCACGCGCCAGTTTCTTGACGGCGCGTGAAGCCCAGTCGCAGTCACGTCCTCGGCGCGTGTGAGTCACGCGCCGCCTTCCCACCACCAGAATCTCGCCGCGACCGCCCAGAAAGGTTCGCCTAAGCCTCCTCTGTCCGTCTAGCTGGTCAAAACCCACTTTTCCAGTTGTTTGGAAGTTGATCCTTGTTTTTTTAGCCTCCTATTTTTTTTTTTTTTTGTTGCTGTTACGGTTGTTTTGTTACTGCTATTTGCTTGCTCGTCTCCATACAATCTCAGGTGTTAGTTCGGACTCTCCTCTGTGTGGTTTTTTATTAGAATGGGTCGTCCTCAATGCACATATTGCAAGAGAATGGGTCACACTCAAAAGACTTGTTACTTTCTTCATGGTTTTTCTGGAAAATCAGTAAATATATGTAATGTTGAAATGTTCAACAAATTTTCCGAAGCTGAGTACCAAGAATATCTTCAATTAAAAGCTGCCCGTCACTTTCATGGGTCTACTGCCACTGGTGTTCATGACTCTGCGGCCTTCATATCTCAATCTGGTAACAATCAAAATCTTTGGATAATTGATTCAGGTGCCTCTGATCATATTGCTGGTAATAGTTCTTTATTCTCCTCCATATCTTCTCCTAAATTTCCACACTTCATAACACTTGCGGATGGTTCCAAGGTCACCGCCAAAGGAATCGGTCATGTTTCAGTCACTCCTTCTATAACTTTAAAATCTGTTTTGTTTATACCTGGTTGTCCTTTTAATTTGATCTCCCTTAGTCAACTTACTCGCTCTCTAAATTGCTCAGTAACCTTTGATGCTGGTTCTTTTACTATACAGGAACGTAGTACGGGTCGGATGATTGGCGTAGGACATGAATCACATGGTCTGTATTACCTCAAATCAGCTCCTTCTGTAAGCTGTACTGCGGTTGAATCTCCAAATCTTCTTCATGAACGATTAGGCCATCCAAGTTTGTCAAAATTGAAGCAAATGGTTCCGAATCTTGCAAAGATGTCATCATTAAACTGTGAGTCTTGTCAATTAGGCAAGCATGTTCGCTCTTCCTTTCCCAGCAAAGTTGAAAGCCGAGTTGATTCTCCTTTTTCCGTTATCCATTCAGATATATGGGGACCAAGTCGTGTGTCTTCTAATGGCTTTCGATATTTCGTCACTTTTATTGATGAATTCTCCCGGTGCACTTGGGTTTTCTTAATGAAAGAACGATCTGAACTTTTGTACATTCTCACCACTTTTGTTAATGAGGTTAAAACCCAATTTGGTAAGACGATCAAAATCCTTAGAAGTGATAATGCAAAAGAATACTTTTCTTCTGCTCTTTCATCCTTTTTGTCATCACAAGGCATTCTCCATCAATCCAGTTGTCCTCATACCCCTCAACAGAATGGCATAGCTGAAAGGAAGAATAGACATCTTGTTGAAATTGCTCGGACGTTATTACTTCATGCACATGTTCCTGTCCGACATTGGGGTGATGCAGTTTTGACATCCTGTTTTTTAATTAATCGGATGCCTTCTTCTTCTCTTAATCACAAAATACCACATTCCATTTTATTTCCTAAAGAACCACTGTTTCATGTTGCTCCACGAATATTTGGATGCACATGTTTTGTTCATGACATGTTTCCAGGTCTTGATAAGCTGTCTGCCCGAGCCATCAAATGTGTTTTTCTGGGGTATTCCAGGTTACAGAAAGGTTACAAGTGTTACTCTCCTGTGCAGAATCGTTACTACATTTCTGCAGATGTAACGTTCTTCGAAGAAAAACTTTACTTCTCACCATCCATAGTTGAGTCTCATACTATTCAAGAAGTTTTTCCGATCCCTTATCTTGGTCCATCACCTTCCCTTGTGCCCGAACCAGTTGAAACTGCAGATATTCCTGACAATTCTCCTCTCGAGCAACCTCAAAGATCACCCATCATATATCGACGTCGTCCTCGTGTTGCTAATACAGAAATAGAAGGCACTGAAAGACCGACCGAATCATGTCCTACTCCAACAGATGGCCCTACTACGGACCTCCATGATGAGAACCCTGACTTGCCCATTGCTCTTAGAAAAGGTACTCGGTCTACTCGCAATCCTCATCCTATTTATAACTTCTTAAGTTACCATCGTCTATCTCCTTCTTATTATTCTTTTGTGTCATCCATATCTTCTGTTTCCATTCCTAAAAATGTTTGTGAGGCACTTGATCATCCAGGATGGCGACAAGCCATGATTGATGAAATGCAGGCTTTGGAGCATAATGGTACTTGGGACTTAACTCTTCTTCCTCCAGGAAAGAAACCCGTTGGCTGTCGATGGGTCTATGCTATTAAAGTCGGGGCCGATGGTCAGATTGATCGACTCAAAGCCCGACTTGTAGCCAAAGGATATTCCCAAATTTATGGACTTGATTATGGAGATACTTTCTCCCCTGTGGCCAAAATCACTTCTGTTCGACTCCTTCTTGCCATGGCTGCTATACGTCACTGGCCATTATATCAGTTGGATATTAAAAATGCGTTTCTTCATGGTGAGCTAGAAGAAGAAATTTATATGGAGCAACCTCCTGGATTTGTTGCTCAGAGGGAGTCTGGTTTGGTTTGCAGGCTACGACGATCTCTCTATGGGCTGAAACAGTCTCCACGAGCTTGGTTTGGGAAATTCAGTACGGTTATTCAAGCATTCGGAATGAAACGTAGTGAAGCAGATCATTCGGTCTTCTATTGTCATACCTCTCCAAATAGATGTGTTTACTTGGTGGTCTATGTAGATGATATAGTCATCACAGGAAACGACCAGGAGAAAATTTCTCAGTTGAAGGAACATTTGTGCAACCATTTTCAAACCAAGGATTTGGGGAAGCTGAAATATTTTCTTGGGATTGAAGTTGCTCAGTCAAAAAATGGAATTATCATCTCACAGAAAAAATATGCATTAGACATACTTAAAGAAACTGGTATGTTGGACTGTAAACCAGTTGATAGTCCCATGGATCCGAATCTAAAATTACTTCCTAGTCAAGGGGAGCCATATTCTGATCCGGAAAGATATGGGAGATTGGTTGGTAAGCTCATTTATCTCACTATAACAAGACCTGATATTTCCTTTGCGGTTGGTGTAGTAAGTCAATTCATGCAGTCTCCTCATAATGATCATTGGGATGCGGTGACTAGAATTCTGAAGTACATTAAGAAGGCACCAGGACAAGGACTACTTTATGAAGACAAAGGAGACACTCAAATTGTTGGATTTTGTGATGCAGATTGGGCAGGTTCACCTATTGATAGACGTTCCACTTCAGGGTATTGTGTTTCTATTGGTGGAAATCTTGTCTCTTGGAAGAGTAAGAAGCAAAATGTGGTCGCAAGGTCCAGTGCAGAGGCTGAATATAGAGCTATGGCTACAGTCACTTGTGAACTCATTTGGATTAAACAACTTCTTCAGGAGTTGAAGTTCGGAGACACCAAACAGATGAAACTATGTTGTGATAATCAGGCAGCTCTTCACATAGCTTCTAATCCGGTGTTTCATGAAAGAACTAAACATATTGAGATTGATTGTCATTTTGTTCGAGAGAAAGTTCTTTCTAAGGAAGTTATCACTGAATCTGTTAGTTCTAATGACCAACTAGCAGACATTTTCACAAAGTCTTTAAGGGGGTCAAGAATTCAATATATTTGTTCCAAGCTTGGAGCATTTGATTTGTATGCTCCAGCTTGAAGGGGAGTGTTGGAATTAGTAGCATTAATATTGGGAGTTGTAGCAATTATATTCAAATTCATGTACATAGTTAGTCATGCATCTAGGGAATGTTATACATGCACCTAGGAAGTAGAAATATTATTAATCTCCTTGTAAATGTAAATTGTATTTACTCCTATGAGTGTATATAAATAGTAGATCAGCTGAGTGCAAATACACTCAAGCATTTCACAATTTCTTTCTTACTTCTAAGTCTGTCTACAGGTACAATGCCTGAATGACTGAACTCTATGTGGTGTAGTTGATAAATGGGTTTGGTTACTAGATAATATTGCCTTTGGTTATCAAAAATATTTATCGGAATAATGCGTTGTGATTTCAATTATTCTGAACTTTTAGTGGTGATTATTTTCTGTTCAGAATTTCAGGCTCGACCCATGGTGTTATTATTTGCTAGCAAATGTGTAGTACTGAAAAGAGTGAAAATGGTTAGCCTTGAGGGCACCAAACACTCATGGAGTCATTCTTATCCTCAACCATGATTACCTTCAACGCAGTCCCAACTACCCCTGTTGAAAAACACCAAAACTCAGTGTCTTAATTCACAGCAAGGCAACCCACCCTTTAATGACCCTTGAGTTTATCCATCCATGAAGTTCCTAGTCCCATGCTATTGGGATTTCTAGGTCAATAGAGGCAATTTGGTGGGTGAAGTTGGGAAAAATAATTCGAGGAGAAAAGGTAGTTCTTTTAATGAGTTTGGAGTAATGACTGCATGTGTGGTGAGGAATTGAGAGATGGGTAATATATGATGGTGTATGAAGGTGTTGCTGCAGATGGTCGGAGGGGCATTGGGATGGCTATTTCTCCCAATGGACAGAAGGAATAGGCGAGGCTTCAAGATGAGGTTATTCTAAAGCCATCGGTCAAAGGTTGCTGGGATTATAAGGGTGTGGGATCCCCATGTCTGGTTCAAATGGACGCAGAAGCAAATAAGTGGAGGTTGTGTTACAGAGGTGTTGGTAATAGAGGAAGTGGAGGAATAAGAATGGTTGCTTCTGAAGGGAGGAACAGGAATGACTGTCTGAATGGACAGAAAATCTAAGTTTTCAAAGTTACCCAAACGCAATGAGGTTTAGTGTTAGCCAAAAATACTTTAGGAGGTTGGTTGTGAAAGGTCTATATTACAGGGTCGAAGTGTATTTTCACCAAAATTTTATTTTAAGCGTAAGCTAGAATTTCTTGTTTTTAGAACATTTCATTTCTTATTTCTTCAGCTTTTTTTTTTTTTTTGTGCCATTCTTATTTCTTCTTTGAAATTTCCTTTGGAACAAATATATTATGTGAACTAAAAATGCAACACTGAAAGGAAATAAAAAAATAAGGAAGTGCATTCGATGGTAACAGCTGCTTGACAAATGAAAGAATAATTTCAACATACTGTCTAAAGAAAAGAAAATAGTGGAAATAAAAATGACATTAGTGTATTTAATTTTATTTTTCAACATTTTGTATATTTATTATTGGTTCATTTAATTTGATGTATAAAGTCCAAATCCAGCAGGACACTTCACCCTCCTCATTTGATCGTTTTTCCTTCAATTTCAGTCTACAAAGTGAGTGGATGCTTTATAATTATGGAAAGAATTGAGGTGTTTTATGGGCTTTCATAAAGTTTGACTCTATTTCAGTCAGCTTTATTGTTTAAGCTCTGCGGAAAGAACCCATTAATCAGAATCTGGTTAAAAAGGCTGGCAAAAAAGGAGCTGGTATCAGAATCAGAATGCCAGAGGTTAGGATCATTGCCAAGAATTTCATGGACATGGTGGCTTCCATGCCAGCTATGAAGCTTGACAATCTCTATGAAAATGGATTCATCTGTGAAGCTATTCTCAGGTCAAAATTTCATCTTATTTCTCAGTGGCATGAAAACTGCACTCTTGTTCCAGGCATTATTTTGGATTTAAAGCTTCCTTTTTTTTCTTTCTTTTTTTGAGAAACAATTGTTGATATTTTGCAAACTTATAGAAAATATTATGCATCTTTATTTGTCATGGTACCAGTCTTCCAGATTCGTACCTCTGTTTCATCCTCCCTTCATGTTGTATTCAGTTTTCCTAGCTTTTTGAGTTTTTTGGAATGCAAAAAAGTTCACCAACCTCATAGTACATTTATTGTGGAATCATTGTGGATATTTTTAATTTATACATGTCCATAGTTAAGTGGGCTAATTAAATGGTACTCTTTCATGACTTTGTTAAGTAAAGCTTCGTGGCTTTAACATAGATATATCTTAAAATATCAGGTCTCTACCACCTCTTGCAAAGAAATACGTCTTACAGCTGCTACATATTGATGTGCCGGTGGCAGCTAAGTTATTGGAGGAGTGGGTGCTTCCGGATGGATTTTCTAAGCACAGAGTAGCCATTGATAGATTGGTTCAATTGAGAGTTTTCGTTGAAGCTGTTGACAGGTACACCATACATGCTTACCGATTCGCTCTTGAAAGTTTTTGTTTTTCATATGTTTTATGATAATGAAATGTAGACACTTATGCTTCTGAATGCTTCAAACTGATTCATTTAATTTCAAATGACAATTGCGCAAATGCTAGCCCTTAGTATGGAGTATGGACGTCTTTTTTGCATCTTGTAATGTGTTTAAAGATCTTTGTCGTAAAACTTTAATTTATTTGTGACATGTCGTAAGGGGTTGTGGTAAAACTTTAATTTTTTGTGAGAAAGAGGTTTTGGGAAGGGGTTATGGTGTTTGGTGTGGGATTTTACCGTTGTAAGATGCTCAAGTGAAAAAAAGTGGGTTAGGGGACATGTAGGAGGAAAGGAGATAGAAGAATTTAAAAATTTCATTGCAGACATGGAGCTATTGGACCTCCCTCTACTTGGGAGGAAATTTACCTGATACAAATCAGAGGGTTCAGCCATGAGTAGGTTAGATAGGTTCTTGTTGTCTGAAGAGTGGATTGAAACATGGGAGTGGCAACACAATGGGCTTTGAAGCGTGACGTATCGGATCATTGCCGGATTATCCTTAAAGGGGGCGATCAAGATTGGGGTCCAAAACCTTTCAGGTTTAATAACTGTTGGCTATCACATCCTCGGTTTCACAAGGTTGTCGAGGATTGCTGGTCGGGGGGTGGAAGGCATTTATTCTCAAAGAGATGTTGAAAACTCTCGAAACTGTTATTGGAAGGTGGAATTTAGAGGTTTTTGGAAACATTGACTGCAATATTCAGCTTCTGGAGAATGAAATCAGCAGTTTCGAAGCCAAGGCAGAATTGGATGGACTTTCAGATGCAGAATTGGAATTGAGAAGAAACAAGTTTGCTGAGTTGTGTGATAGGTACCTAGTAATTAAGAGCAGAAATGTAGAGAAAAGCATGTATTATTGATGAAACTCAGCGTGTAACAAGGTGTTATAAGGCCGCATAGAAAGAAAGAAAATAGTAACAGATAGCCTAGGCAAATTAAAAGAGTGCCTAGACTCTCCCAATTCCAAGTTCAATTCTTGCCTACCTCACACAATGACTCTCTTTCCTATCATATACTCAGACCCCTTCTCTCAGCTACACGCACAGCATGTGCACCCCCCTCACATTCTCTCTCTGTCCAGGTTAGCAGTTAGTTATGCTGGCCAATATCAGGTGTACTCTCGGGTGTAGCAGTCACCCCGGTACCCTCAAGTGTGTTTTTCTTCTTTTTCCACTTCTTCCTAACATAATACTTAATGGGCCTAATTGGTTCTGGGTCCGCAACATTGTGGCAGAAGTTGAGAGATAAATTAAGCTTGTTGAGGCAAAAGTCTAGGCAGAAGTGGCGAAGGGATGGAGATGTGAATACTTCCTTCTTTCACACATGTATTTCGGTCTGGGTAGTCAATAGTGGTCCTATGGCCATGGGCCGCTATGGATCGCGCGTTGTGAAGAGGTTTCATGTAGCGGTCATCGTGGCTGCAAACAGCGGAAAATCGCAGCCAAATAGTGGCTGGTGCAGGCACTACAGTGACGGCCAAGTGAAAACCCAGTTTTGCCCTCAAAAAATAGCCGTTCCTGCCCCTTTTTTTTTGGACAGTTTGGTCATTTCACTTTAGTCTGTTTCATTAGACATTAGGTCGAGCCTTTCTCTGTTACGTTCAAAGCAAGAGCAAAAACCTTTTACCTTCTCTTCTCCAGCGCCGACCCCTGTTCCAGCGAGCCACTGCTTCTCTGGCGACTGCATTTTCTCCGGCGAGCGTCATCTCCGGCTACTGCATCTTCTCCGGCGAGTTGTGCATGTAGTTGTGTATATATTGTGCTATTATAGGTGCTTTTGCTCAAACCTCATCCGTCCCTTTTCTTAAACAAATGAAAATCCCTGAAATACCCATCCTGATATATTGTTATTACGCTGATGCATCCTGGATGGTAAAGCTATGCGAGTGTTTGGTTTTTGTGTTTTATTTTCTTTTTGACTAAATGTGTTTGGTTGGATTTTAATGAAATTTTTTGTCTTAAACTTATTTGATATATATTGCATTTGAATCTTATTAACAATTAATTTTGATTATGAATTATGAATATGTCTTTAATTTTGTGTATTTTCCTATTTTGAGCATTTATATGTGTATGGTATAAATTTCTTGTACTGTTTCCTAAACATCGGTGTAGCGGCCATCCCGCTACCCGCTATCCCGCTATAGCGTTTTGAGGGTCGGCCGCTCCGCTCCGCTATCTGCTATTAGATTTCAGTACGACAAAGAAAATCAGGTGGTGGCAGTTTTGGTTGATGATAAATGGGTAGAGGAAGTTACAGAAGTAAAACGGGAGGTCATAAGGTGCTTTTCAAAGTTATACCCGGAGGAAAATATGGTACACCCATTTTTAGATTGGATTACCTTTCCTTTGTGTCTCAGGTAGACAATACGGAACTCTTGGGCCCTTTTTCTATGGAAGAATTGGAGGAGGCAGTCCTTACTTGTGATGGGAATAAATGCCTTGGACCAGATGGCTATAATTTCAACTTCATTAAAAGATTCTGGACAATGATCAAGCAGGAGGTTTGGGGTATGGTGGAAGAATTCTATGAGCGGGCAAAACTACCAAGAGGTCTCACCTGCTATTTTTTGGTGCTGGTTCCAAAAATAGCTAACCTACAAAGACTAGGTGACTTTCGACCGATATCTCTGTTAGGATGGCGTTGTAAAATCTTGGCTGAGATGCTAGCATCTAGGTTGAGGAAAGTTATGGACTCCATCATTGCTCGCAACCAGTTAGCTTTTCTCTCGAAAAGGAATATTCTGGATGGTGTTGTAATTATTAATGAACTGGTAGACTATGCAAAGAAATCAAGGAAGGAATGTATGATTTTAAAATTAGACTTCGAGAAGGCTTATGACTAGGTGAATTGACAATTTTTGGGATATATGATGGGTAGATTAGGAATGTGTGACAAATGGAGATCTTGGATTAAGGAATGCATCTTCAATGGTAATCTTTCGGTGTTACTTAACGGAAGCGCAACGGATGAAATAAAAATTCACAAAGGGCTGAAGCAAGGTGGTCCTCCGGTGCCTTTTCTTTTTCTTTTGGTGGCTGAAGATCTGAATGGCATGATGAGAAATGCGATTTCCTTAGGAAAATTCAAGGGGTTCAAAGTGGGAAAGGGAGGGGTTGAATTATCCATCCTCCAATATGCAGACGATACTTCAATTATGGGAGAGGCATGTTGGGACAACCTGTGGGTGATGAAATCAGTATTGAGATGTTTTGAATTTGTGTCCGGTCTGAAGGTAAACTTCCATAAAAGCAGTGTGCTAGGAATAAATGTGGAAAGAAGTTTTTTGGATGCAGCTTTTGTGTTTCTCAATTGTAAGAGTGGAGGTCTACCTTTCAAATATCTTGGCTTACCAATAGGAGCTAACCCGCGGAATATGTCCACGTGGCAGCCAGTTGTCAACTCTTTGGAGAAGAGGCTTTCATCGTGGAAAAGGAGGCATCTCTCATTTGGAGGGAGAATTACACTAATTAATTCTGTTCTCAATAATATACCTATTTACTTCCTCTCTTTCCTAAAAATTCCAAAACAAGTGTTGAAACTCATCATACATATACAGAGGGATTTTTTACGGGGAGGAAGCGATTAGAGGAAGAAGATTTCATGGGTGCGGTGGGAGTTGGTATGATAGACTAAAAAGGAGGGTGATTTGGGGATAAAAAATAGAGTGGTTCAATTTGTCATTGTTGGCTAAGTGGAGGTGGAGATTGCTTAGAGAGGAAGAGGGAGATGAGTTATGGGTGCGGATACTGCGGTTGAGATATGGAAGCACGAGGGAAGGGCTGCTGTCTTTTGATAGTGGGAAAAGGAATAATAAAAGGGTCAGCTTGGTGGAATAACATTTGCAAGTTGGGCAGATATAGGTCCTCCATGGACTTTTGGTGAGGGATTGAAGAGAAAGCTTGGTAGGGGCAACAAAATATTGTTCTGGGAGGATACATGGGTGAGGGAAAAGAGCCTAAAGGAGTTATTCCTGAGGCTTTGTAATATTTCTGAACAGAGGCACAAGACAGTAGAGAGTATAGGGGAATGGACAGAGGATGGCCTGGGTTTGGGCTTTCAGGTGGAGGAGAGAATTTCTAACTTGGGAAAAGGCTAGCTACTGAACTAGGTAACATACTGAAATCAGTTAGCCCGGAAAGGGATACGGGGGATGAGTGGGCTTGGGTTGTGGATCCAGCGGGCTCATTCTCTACAAAATCGGCTTACAATTGGCTGCGTATAAAATTTGCTAATAATCAGGTACAAGGCAGTACAGAACCAAGGGTCTTCAAATTCTTGTGGAAATGCATAGCTCCAACAAAGGTTCTAGCATTTTCATGGCAGCTTCTAATGGGTAGAATACGAACAAAATGTAACCTTTTTAAAAGAAATGCGCTGCCATCCCAACAGGACTAGATATGTGCTTTCTGTAATATGTTCAATGAAGATTCAGAGCATCTTTTTATTTCCTGCAAAATTGCTGATATGGTGTGGGATAAGGTGTATGCTTGGCTTGGGCTTAATGTGGGTAAGCAAATAAACTTCAGTGATCACTTTCTTCAACATCAAGGGCTGTTTGTAGGGGGAAAGCAAAGCAGAGAGGGTTCTTCTTTTGGCATGCTGTAGTGTGGTCATTATGGCTTGAAAGGAATGCAGTAATCTTCAAGGACAGCAAACCAGATTTTTAAAGATACTTGAGCCAATTAAATGCAGGCCATGGGCTTGGTTCTCAGCGTCTGTGGAGACATCTTTCCCTTTCTCAGATTGGTGCATCAATCCATTGGTGTGTTTAAAACAGTATGCAGGAAATTAGGAAGGGGTTTGTGGGTGTAATTCTGTTTCGTTTTTTTAAAGAATCTACACCTTTCTTCTCCTGTTAAATGCTGTAAATGAAATTTAGGTGGTTTGGTTTCTGGTTTTAACCAGTTGTAATTAGCAGATAGGTACTTTTGGTAAGGGTTCTTATATACGGGTTAGAGCACCCCTAGTACTCTCCTTAATACAATTTGGCTTATAAAAAAAAATTGTGACATGTCTTAGTTCAATGGGAAATATCCGCTTACCTGATTTGGGCTGAATCTCTTGCATACATCGCATGCTCCATGGTATGCATGATATTTGTTTGCTTTTCCCCTTGTTTCTTTTGGAACACTTAATTGTGTAAAGTTATCAATCACTTTATAGCATTAGGCACTCAGTATTGATTACTTACATTTGTTCTTTTCATTTTTCAGTATTTCAGTATATAAGGAAGAGGAACTGATATCAATATATAGTTATTTTTTTCTTGATTATCCGTCTCTTTATGTTTCTTACATCAAGCTTTAAAAGTTACCATAGTTCTGGAACATTACTATTATCAATTTCGAGCCTAGCCTTATCCCATTTACTTTATTAATTTTTTCTCCAACTTGCAGGAAGAATGAAAAGACTTACAAAGTTAATCAAACATTTCAGAGAAGTCTCCAGAATCTTCTGGTGCATGGGTGAGTGGTACATCATTTTTATGTTCTTTTTCTGTTCATGGTAATAGTTAGCTTATCTTGTTCTCTTGTTGGCTTGTTGCTATGAGGATGTACAAAATTGCTTATTTGAATCATTCACTCTAGAGTCTAAACCATGTGACAAAACTATTCCACTTTATGTATTATGAATTAACTAACCTATATAGACGACGGGTGGTCCGGTCCCTCTCCATGAAATTAAATGAACAGAATGGCATTTAATAGTCCCTCTCCATTCTGAATATATTAAGGAAAGCAATTCCTCTAATGTATTTATTAGAATGTAGACTGTAGTCATACTACAAATTCAAGATTTGCTTTAGCTGGTAATAATGTGATTAAATATGGCAGTGGAACTTTGCCAAGGGAACCAATGCCTTCTAATATTACTGTGAGGCTGCCAACCTTAGAGGATCTTGAGGCTTATGCTCTGGAACAATGGGAGGTACAGTGTTTGATCTTTTGATTCCATTTTCTGTTTATCTGTACATCTATGTAAGATTTTTATTCTTAACATTATGTATTACATAAATCGCTTTAAAAATTTGAAATAATTATTTTGCAGCACCTGCTTGTTTGATTTTTGACTAAAATGAAGCCTAAACTTGACTTTGTTTTGTGATGAAGTAGTGTTTCTTGTTGCAACTTATAAGCTCAAGTCATGTTGAAAAGCCCTCAAATATTAGCTCTTTGATGAAAGTTTTCCAGCGGCGTATCCTGAGTCAAAGGTTTTGTTTACTTGGCAGTGCTACTTCTCATTTTTAACATTTGCTTGCACATATATGTGAAACTGTATCTTATATTGGATGTCATTGTTTTTTTGTGTTGGTACAGAGACAAAGATGCTCCAAGATTAACTGAAAGTGGTTTCCAGTTCTTGGTATGCATCAAATGATTTATGAGCCACTTGTACTTAATGTGATTCATTCACCTAAATATAGAATTTGTTCCTTGTGAATTACAGCTGATGGATACAAATGCCCAGCTTTGGTACATCATCAGAGAATATATCTCTAATTCTGAGGTAACTCTTAACTATTTTTTTTTGATGTTTTTGCTATTTGATTTTTACATGCTCTTCGTCATCCACTTTTGGTGCAGGAGAGAGGCGTTGATGCGGCTGACTTGATCTCGTTCATGCTGGAGCTTAGTTTTCATGTCATCGGGGAGGTAAGACAATCTTGTTCCTTGATGAGAACCCTGTTGCGTAAAAAAACTAATCTTATGTATTCTACATTACTAGCACAGTAGCACATGTGTTGATCTTATAAGACTTTTGTTGTCTTTTTCCTTTTTCTCTATAGCTACTGTAAGTATATTTATTTTAGATGTAACTGCAATGTGACTTTGACAGACTTGATTTTTTCAATGCATTAGGCATATAATATAAACACATTGACCGATTTCCAGAGGAACATAATTAAGGACCTAGCAGACCTTGGACTGGTCAAACTCCAACAGGTTATAATATTTCCGTGCTTATTTTTGTAGATAATGTGATGAGGTTCATGATGATTTTGACCCTATATATCTATTCATCAGCATTTTCTCCTTTTTTTTTTTCTTCTTTTTGTGAAAATTTTATAGGGAAGGAAAGAAAGTTGGTTTATACCTACAAAATTGGCAACCAATCTGTCAGTGAGCTTGGCTGATTCATCATCTAGAAAAGAGGTATCTTCTTTGTTTCAGGGTGGAATTATTTTGATACAAAATTTTAAAAATAGCCTTCTTTCAACATGTGGTTTCTTTTAAGGAGCCCTTGTATTCCAAGGAAGAAGGCTCTATTTTATCAATGAGTTTGTTTGTTTCAGCTGCATTTTTTTCTTTGTTCATTGTTCATGTAGGATGTCATATTCTTTTCCATATATTCCTTATTTCGTTATAATATTTATTTATAGAAAAGGGTACTCTGAAAACCGATTTAGATGTTCCTTTAAAATGTATGAGTGCATGTGTGTATGTATGAATATATGGATTTAGATATCTATTGGGGCATAGGCTGTGTTGAGAGACTTAGAAGTAAGAAAGAAATTGTGAAATGCTTGATTGCCTAAGCTACTCAGCTGATGTATATTTATATACACTTAGGGAATAAATACAATGTGTAATTTACAAGAACATTAATGAAGATCTAGTTCCTAAGTACATGCATGAGATTACTTGGATACATGAATATGTGACTAACTAGGTGCATTAATAACAATGACTTAATGTTACAATTAGCCATACAATATGAGGTAATTCCAACACTCTCCCTCAAGCTGGAGCATGCAAGTCAAATGCTCCAAGCTTGGAACAGATGTACTGAATTCTTGGCCCCCTTAGAGATTTTGTGAAGACGTCTGCTAGTTGATCATTTGAGGTGACCAACTCAGTGATGACTTCTTTAGAAAGAATTTTCTCACGAACAAAATGACAATCAATTTCAATATGTTTAGTTCTCTCATGGAATACTGGATTGGAAGCTATATGTAGAGCTGCCTAATTATCACAACATAGTTTCATTTGTTGAGTATCTCCAAACTTCAACTCCTGAAGAAGTTGTTTAATCCATATGAATTCACAAGTGACTGTAGCCATAGCTCTATATTCAGCCTCTGCACTGGACCTTGCGACCACATTTTGCTTCTTATTCTTCCAAGAGACAAGATTTCCACCAATAGAAACACAATACCCTGACGTGGAACGTCTATCAATAGGTGAACCTGCCCAATCTGCATCACAAAATACAACAATTTGAGTGTCTCCTTTGTCTTCATAAAGTAGTCTTTGTCCTGGTGCCTTCTTAATGTACTCCAAAATTCTAGTCACCGCATCCCAATGATCATTATGAGGAGACTGCATGAATTGACTTACTATACCAACCGCAAAGGAAATATCAGGTCTTGTTATAGTGAAATAAATGAGCTTACCAACCAATCTCCGATATCTTTCCGGATCAGAATATGGCTCCCCTTGACTAGGAAGTAATTTTAGATTCAGATCCATGGGACTATCAACTGGTTTACAGTCCAACATACCAGTTTCTTTAAGTATGTCTAATGCATATTTTTTTTTTGAGATGATAATTCCATTTTTTGACTGAGCAACTTCAATCCCAAGAAAATATTTCAGCTTCCCCAAATCCTTGGTTTGAAAATGGCTGCACAAATGTTCCTTCAACTGAGAAATTTTCTCCTGGTCGTTTCCTGTGATGACTATATCATCTACATAGACCACCAAGTAAACACATCTATTTGGAGAGGTATGACAATAGAAGACCGAATGATCAGCTTCACTACGTTTCATTCCGAATGCTTGAATAACCGTACTGAATTTCCCAAACCAAGCTCGTGGAGACTGTTTCAGCCCATAGAGAGATCGTCGTAGCCTGCAAACCAAACCAGACTCCCTCTGAGCAACAAATCCAGGAGGTTGCTCCATATAAATTTCTTCTTCTAGCTCACCATGAAGAAACGCATTTTTAATATCCAACTGATATAATGGCCAGTGACGTATAGCAGCCATGGCAAGAAAGAGTCGAACAGAAGTGATTTTGGCCACAGGGGAGAAAGTATCTCTATAATCAAGTCCATAAATTTGGGAATATCCTTTGGCTACAAGTCGGGCTTTGAGTCGATCAATCTGACCATCGGCCCCGACTTTAATAGCATATACCCATCGACAGCCAACGGGTTTCTTTCCTGGAGGAAGAAGAGTTAAGTCCCAAGTACCATTATGCTCCAAAGCCTGCATTTCATCAATCATGGCTTGTCGCCATCCTGGATGATCAAGTGCCTCACAAACATTTTTAGGAATGGAAACAGAAGATATGGATGACACAAAAGAATAATAAGAAGGAGATAGACGATGGTAACTTAAGAAGTTATAAATAGGATGAGGATTGCGGGTAGACCGAGTACCTTTTCTAAGAGCAATGGGCAAGTCAGGGTTCTCATCATGGAGGTCCGTAGTAGGGCCATCTGTTGGAGTAGGACATGATTCAGTCGATCTTTCAGTGCCTTCTATTTTTGTATTAACAACACGAGGACAAGGTCGATATATGATGGGTGATCTTTGAGGTTGCTCGAGAGGAGAATTGTCAGGAATATCTGCAATTGCAACTGGTTCTGGCACAAGGGAAGGTGATGGACCAAGATAAGGGATCGGAAAAACTTCTTGAATAGTATGAGACTCAACTATGGATGGTGAGAAGTAAAGTTTTTCTGCGAAGAACGTTACATCTGCAGAAATGTAGTAACGATTCTGCATAGGAGTGTAACACTTGTAACCTTTCTGTAACCTGGAGTATCCCAGAAAAACACATTTGATGGCTCGGGCAGACAGCTTATCAAGACCTGGAGACATGTCATGAACAAAACATGTGCATCCAAATATTCGTGGAGCAACATGAAACAGTGGTTCTTTAGGAAATAAATTGGAATGTGGTATTTTGTGATTAAGAGAAGAAGAAGGCATCCGATTAATCAAAAAACAGGCTGTCAAAACTGCATCACCCCAATGTCTGACAGGAACATGTGCATGAAGTAATAACATCCGCGCAGTTTCAACAAGATTTCTATTCTTCCTTTCAGCTATGCCATTCTGTTGAGGGGTATGAGGACAACTGGATTGATGGAGAATGCCTTGTGATGACAAAAAGGATGAAAGAGCAGAAGAAAAGTATTCTTTTGCATTATCACTTCTAAGGATTTTGATCGTCTTACCAAATTGGGTTTTAATCTCATTAAGAAAAGTGGTGAGAATGTACAAAAGTTCAGATCGTTCTTTCATTAAGAAAACCCAAGTGAACCGGGAGAATTCATTAATAAAAGTGATGAAATATCGAAAGCCATTAGAAGACACACGACTTGGTCCCCATAAATCTGAATGGATAACGGAAAAAGGAGAATCAACTCGGCTTTCAACTTTGCTGGGAAAGGAAGAGCGAACATGCTTGCCTAATTGACAAGACTCATAGTTCAATGATGACATCTTTGCAAGATTCGGAACCATTTGCTTCAATTTTGACAAACTTGGATGGCTCAATCGTTCATGAAGAAGATTTGGAGATTCAACCGCAGTACAGCTTACAGAAGGAGCTGATTTGAGGTAATACAGACCATGTGATTCATGTCCTACGCCAATCATCCGACCCGTACTATGTTCTTGTATAGTAAAAGAACTAGCATCAAAGGTTACTAAGCAATTTAGAGAGCGAGTAAGTTGACTAAGGGAGATCAAATTAAAAGGACAACAAGGTATAAACAAAACAGATTTTAAAGTTATAGAAGGAGTGACTGAAACATGACCGATTCCTTTGGCGGTGACCTTGGAACCACCCGCAAGTGTTATGAAGTGTGGAAATTTAGGAGAATATATGGAGGAGAATAAAGAACTATTACCAGCAATATGATCAGAGGCACCTGAATCAATTATCCAAAGATTTTGATTGTTACCAGATTGAGATATGAAGGCCGCGGAGTCATGAACACCCGTGGCAGTAGACCCATGAAAGTGATGGGCAGCTTTTAATTGAAGATATTCTTGGTACTCAACTTCGGAAAATTTGTTGAACATTTCAACACTAGATATATTTACTGATTTTCCAAAAAAACCATGAAGAGAGTAACAAGTCTTTTGAGTGTGACCCATTCTCTTGCAATATGTGCATTGAGGACGACCCATTCTAATAAAAAACCACACAGAGGAGAGACCGAACTAACACTTGAGATTGTATGGATACGGGCAAGCAAATAGCAGTAACAAAACAATAGTAACAGCAACAATAAAAAAATAGGAGGCTAAGAAGACAAGGACCAACTTCCAAACAACTGGAAAAGTGGGTTTTGACCAGCTAGACGGGCAGAGGAGGCTTAGGCGAACCTTTCTGGGCGGTCGCGACGAGATTCTGGTGGTGGGAAGGCGGCGCGCGCGCCGTCAAGAAAGTGGCGCGTGACGGCGCGTGACGTTTGTTCTGGTGGCGGTGCTTGGTGGAAAGGATCGTCGGAGGTTGCTGAGTAGGTTTCCGACAATAGTAGACTGTGGGTTGGCCGGGAACAGTGCGTTTTGGACCTGACAGTGGCTGTTTGGGTATTCCAAAGGACAAAGCTTTAGGGATTTCAAGGTTCTGCTGGACCAGAGGCAGAATCCTTCAAAATGGGAATGAACCTGCTCTTGATACCATGTTGAGAGACTTAGAAGTAAGAAAGAAATTGTGAAATGCTTGAGTGCCTTAGCTACTCAGCTGATGTATATTTATATACACTTAGGGAATAAATACAATGTGTAATTTACAAGAACATTAATGAAGATCTAGTTCCTAAGTACATGCATGAGATTACCTAGATACATGAATATGTGACTAACTAGGTGCATTAATAACTATGACTTAATGTTACAACTATCCATACAATATGAGGTAATTCCAACAGGCTGTTAGTATTAATATGATTTTATTTCAATAAATATGGTCAAGTTGTTTTGCTCGTTCATATGTGTGGATATTTCTGTTGGACGGATTAAGGAGTCTTGTTCATGAATCTTTTGTCGAATGCATCATCTTTTACAACCTCAGACTGATGACCTCCTAACATGTCAATTGATCTTTGGTTGGCTTTAATGAATTTATTCTTTTCTAACTATTACAGATTGTAACAATAGATACGTCTTTTCTATGTTTTTATTTAAACTATTTTTTTCCATTTAAGAGTTGTGAATATTAATCAATCTAAAGTTCCATTCTATTTAAATTTTTCAGGGATTTGTGGTTGTGGAAACAAATTTTAGAGTTTATGCTTACTCGACTTCAAAGTTACATTGTGAGATATTGCGGCTATTCTCAAGGTATGCCGCCAAATACCTAGAGTGCTATATTCTTCGATCTTCGTCAAATACAGGCTTTAGTCTTTTCTCCCTTTCCCGCCCTTCATGTTTTGGAAATTTTTATGGATATCAGTTGTTCTTCCTGGAAAATGTTTTTGAAATTGTTACCATAGTTAGTTAGTTAGTTAGTTAGAGGAGATTAGTTAGGCCTGGTTTGCGAGTTAGGAGGGAAAGGAAAAGGAGGGGATCAAAGAGGAAGGAAGGGGGAGGGAGGGAAGGAGAAGGAGAGCATTATCCTTCTCCTTGTTTGGGAGTGCATATTGTATGAAGGGAAGGAAATGGAGGGCATAAGACATATTTTTACAATTTTATCCTTACTTAAAAAAATTAATATAATTAATATTCTATAAATAATATTGATGCCCCAAAATAAAAGGGGTAAATTTTAAAAATGAATGAGAGTAAGTTAGTAATTTCAATTAGTTTACCTTCAAAATACTCCAAATTGGGGGAACTTAAAAAAGTGGAGATAGGAGGAGTTTGGAGGGTTTATTAAGATCCCCAAAACCTTCCCCTCCAATTTTCTAAACTCACAAACAAGGGTGATCCTGAAATAAACCTTCCCTTTCCCTCCAAAAATCAACTCACAAACAAAGCCTTACTGAATTGGAAGGGATATAAATAAGGGGAAGTAAGGGTCGAAATCATTCAGAGAATTATATTGAGAGAAAGGGAAAACCCTTGGAGAAGAGTTTCTCTCCTTTTTTTTGTTCATTTTCAGTTCATTTCAAGCAATAAAGATTCATTCTTTTCTTTCTCTTTTTATTTTTGCTTTTGAGTTCCTATCAGAACTATCCTTAATTTAGCTCATATTATTTTTAAATGTATATGAAACCATTAATTCAGATGTAAAACTTTTGAGTTGCCTATTTCACCAAATTATTATCGCTTAGTCTCAGTACTGATTTTTTTTATTAATTCTTATCTAATAGTGAATAATTGTGATGTATACAGGGTGGAGTATCAACTTCCAAATCTTATTGTTGGAGCTATTACAAAAGAAAGCTTGTATAATGCTTTTGATAATGGTATTACAGCAGAGCAGGTAAGTATTAGAGAACAGAAATTTTATTGTATAATATCTCCTTTTAAATTGTGATACTTGGTTAATTACCATAGATAGAATAGAAGGTATATTTCTTGCTATGCTTTGCCCATTTGGCCTCTGGACATTGTTTCCACCATTCAGTTTTGCAAAGTAAGCCTTCATATAAGTAATTCTGCCGAAGACTAGTAAGCTAATTTTAGACATGATATGTGGTGACCAACCTCCTCAACCTTTTCTGCCTATTGACCTTTCATTTGAATGAGCCTTCATTGATAAATATATGCATTTTTAGTTATATTATTGTTCTTCACTTCTGTATACTTCCATAGCCATGATATGCTTGTACTGAAGCTTTTTGGCATTCTTTAGTATCTCTATACATTACATTTCTCTCCTTTTTTCTGGGAGCATCTCCGTGATACTAGTAACCTATATTCATTTGTATGCAAGCCTTAAGTTACATGCACCAGTGTCCAAGAAAGGAACCTAGGCTTTCCATATGAATATATGCTTTAATCTTAGTTTTTAAACATTACGAAAATGCTGATTGTTTGAGTTGACTTTAAAAAATTACTTACGCAGATAACTGTGCTCATTGTTTTTCAGATAATCAGTTTCCTTCAACAGAATTCTCATGCTCGTGTTGCAGAGAGGGTACCATCTGTGCCTGAAAATGTCACAGATCAGGTTTTGGATCTTATAAATGTATAACAACTAAATTGTTAGTTTTCACTTTTCATTTTCTGATGTGTAGCATTTGGTACTGGTGACAGATTAGGTTGTGGGAATCAGATCTAAATAGAGTTGAGATGACAGAAGCATATTACTATGACGAGTTCCCTTCCAGGGTAAGCAAGTTTGAGTTCATGACTTAAGAATCCCTCGTTATGTCTGTCTAAGAATTTGCATAATTTGTGGGCAGGATGTATTTGAAGCTGCATGTGACTGTGCTAGAGAATGGAATGGTTTGTTATGGGAAGATTCAAAGAAGATGCATATGGTGGTCAAAACTGAGGTACATACTTATGTACGAGATTATTTACGCCGGCAAAAGTAGCAGGAAAAGCAACACAAACTGATGCTTCCTGCTCCTGCCCATATGCAATGGAAAACCTGGAAAAAAAATGCATTATTTTGAGCTCCTTTGGAAGGAAACAACGATGGAGGAAGCAATGTGGTCACCCTACTGGAAGCCACATCTCCGTTTCTTTTGTTTCATATATTTTTCCCTTTACGAGAAGTACGCCCCCCCCCCCCCCCCCAAACAAAAAATAAAAAAAATAAATAGAATGAACTTTGCCTTTAAGGTAATTAGTGTAACTTTCTTCATCTTCTCTTGAAATTATTTAGGTTATGGTGGATTATGTTCAAAAGCATGTGTGGTATAATAAGTAAATGTCGCTAAATGAATAAGGGGTATAGAAGCCTGCTCTCTTTTTTGGGTTCAGTAGTACTAGCTTAGAACCATGGGTAAAGATGCCTGATCTCTTTTTTGGGTTCAGTTGTACTAGCTTAGAACCATGAGTTATATGCTGTTAACTGCCAAAATTGATGATGCAGAACATTAATGTATTTTTAAGAAAACATATCAGCCCTGGAGTTCTACCTGTTTGTTTGACTCTGAAGTTTTATTGAAATGAAGAGAGAAACCGCAATAAACTTAAGAAATTATATACATAATAAAATTAACAAAAAAAAAAAAAAAAAAACATGAAAGTATCTGAAGTGTCATTTTCGATAATCTTCTTCTAACTTCATCAGTATATCATTGGTAAGGCTGATAGTGGAACTAACATTTATGATTCAAATTGCAATAATCATCACAAAGCAACTATGAAGACTATGTCATCAAACTAGGCTTAGGAATTAGGATCTAACTTGTGTCGTGTAAGTAAAGGTGCTTAAGTGACTAAATGTCAATGTGATGTCAGAAGACAAATTTACCATGAAGAAGATTTTTTATAGTCGCTAAGCAGAATATGCATTTGGTCAGATGGGAAAAAATATTAAAATTTTCTCAAACAAACTGCTATCATTCATCATGATTTGATCGAGATTAATAAAGGTAGTGATTAGACAGAAAATTGAAGAACTTGGTAACAACTTTCTTTAAATAAAATCATGGAAGGCACAGTTACACTCTAATTATCCAACTACCAAAATTTCCAATATTCTCAGCTTGATCCCTACAAAATCTCAAGGCAAAAAGGCGTAAACATCCCCATGCTGTTGCCTACAGAATGGACCTAAATCATGCTGACAAAAAGCAGAATGTAAGATAAAAAAAACATAAATTCCTATAAAAAATATGACCAATAAAGAATGGTAAGTATCCGTTTTTGGTTTTTGTGAGATTAGGCTGTCTTTCACTATGCAGAAGTGGCAGACATATCATCAGGCGGGTCAATGGGGTCTACAGGTTGTGGCTTCTGCTTCTGAACAGGCTCAGGCTTTGGTGGTCTGTTAGGACTAACTTTATCAACTTCATCTGCCTCAACCTCAAACTGCAATATGCAAAAGTATATAATTGGGTTATTACAAGTGAATATTTGAATAGATCCATCGGAGTTATGTAGGCTTCTAAATTCTTGGCATTCAATAAAAGAGGAAAGTTGTACATTTGCAGCATGATTCACTAAAATAAATTGGCCATTCAACAGTAACTGACTGTTGAATCATGGGACACCACGTTTTTTTTTTTTTTTTTTTTGGACTAAATGGGACACCACTTAAAAGCAACAGAATTTTGTTTTGATGATATATGATTTAAACAGATAATAAATATCATATTTATAAGATAACCTGTATCCTAGTATTCTTCATGCAAGCAAATTAATAGTATTTTCTATTTGTTGAATCTCATTTGGTTTTCCACGACTCTATAGGTGGAATGTATAAAATACTATGAACAAAGGAACAAATCAAATTTTATACTAATTATTCCAATTAGACTTAAGTTGAAACCAGAAAAATGGAAGTGTCCAGTTTGGTACTTCACAAAAATGTCATCAGTGAAATAGTATGTACCATTCAAATGTGACAGATTACCAAATCAATACCGGGGTGCATTTCTATATCTAGTTTTTCAAACTAAACATGATCCATTGAAGGCCATCACACTAATTTGTGAGATTGAAATTCTTGATAAGGACCATCAGCAAGAAAACGTAGATATGGGCAAGCAAGACACAGGATCTGGATGTAAAGAAGTTTCTATCAGCAAAAGTAAAAAATCACAATTATTTCATGGTTCCTTTCATGTCCTTTTCAGATGACTGACCTTGTAACCGCAGCCAGATACACAAGCATGGAAACATTCCTGTACAGGAAGGGATTAATCATCATTAATTTGGAAAGATAGTTATACCATATTTAATATTCAGCTATTAAAAAGCCACAAGCATGTTGCAATTGATTGGCAGTGGGCCTTCCCACCCAAAACTGTTTAGCTTTCAGAGCTGAAAACTAGATTTTTGTTGCTCGCTAAACAATTAGTTAATTAATCCTATTAAAACATTTCAAGCAGCATAATCAACTGTATCTTACTCATTGGCAAGCAGAGACCAAAGTAACAGTTTCATAGTTGTGTTCTCATAGCTCTTATCTCTCTAAATTCAAGGATAAATCAACCATGTTTCAATCATAAAAAAGTGTACAACTAACATGATGAAACAACAATGTAACATCTGTGCAAGACTGAACAGATTTCTATAGAAGTTCTGTTAAACTCAGGTGTTCATATTTAGCACTAAGAAAACAAGGGAAAACTGTAATTGGTATAAAAATATAGTGTATCCCTTTGATATTACCCAAATTGACAATCTTACCTCACCTGAATTCCCCCAAATCTTATCTTATTGCTCACATAAATGAAACTACATCTCAAATGACTGCCATCACTAAACAATCACTGTTCTTATTATACTTATTTCTTCATAGTTCACGGTTTATTATTAAAAACCCAAACAAACAGCCGTAAAACCTTACTAATCAATTATCATCATAACAGTTCTAATGGCAACTTGCCACTATTTCAAATGGATTTACATATCAAACACTAACAGGATGCCATTACATCAATGACAACAACCAACTAGAAAACCATTAATTAGCATCATAAACAAATTTTTATTTGGAATCTACCAAAGTGGTGATAAGACAAACATATCCACAACAATACTTTCTTTAAAAGCAACCTATTATACAACTACATGAAAGCATTGCAACAACAAAATCTAATAAAATTACTTTTTCTCTGATAACAACCCAACATCTAGAAAGTTGAAACCTTTCCTCTAAGATAGCAGAATGAAACATTAAAACAATTGAGAGAGAGAAGCCATTAGGGAATAACTTTGTTAGAATAAATAGGACTAGCATTAAATTATGTTGCAAATTGCAATCACTAATATGGCAAGTAAAAGAAACATGGGAGAGAATAGAAAATACCTCCGAATAACTGGCAGCTCCAGGAGAACGATCAATATAAGCACTCCACTGCTGGTCCTTTAGTACAGGGTCCTTGTAGCATATGTGACTGCAGTCCTCCAAACCTAGTTAACCAATACTGTATCATTTGTACGTCAGAATCAAGTCCTACTTTTAAAATCACACTTTCTTTTCCTTTCTTTTCTCAGAATGTGCCAAGAAGAAAACTGAGATAAACCAAATGGGCTTTAGAAATACTGATTATCAAAACATGAGTGTAATCAACCAACTAGTTCTGCCATCTACAGAGGCAAAGCCATAGTTTGGCCTGGTATATTCATTCTATGTTGCTTGAATTGCTTCAATGGCAAGAACTAGCATAGCCTTATGATGTAAGTATGTAACTAAAAAAATGTGTTGTTCAGTTTCTTTATTGCTAAAGTGGTTTACCTGTTAAGAAACTGGAGCCAAACTCTATTACTTACCCAAACTGTCAAAGGTAAACCCTTTCACTCAAGAAAATATTATGCTCACCTAGAATTATCAAGTAAAAACAAATTTATGAAATTTTGAAATAATTTATTAGGGATATGAAAGAAGAAACACTCAGAGTGACTGTTGTGCTAGTCTTGGTGAAAGAACACAAAATACTGAAATTTATAAAACCTATATTTTGATTGAATAAAAATGTTATCTGCATAGCATCCATAAGAAAAAAAATTAACAATGCTGCAAAAAATGATCTCACATTCCTCCCATGTCTCTCCATCTGAGTCGCAACCTTTTTTGCAGAATACTCGCCCTACAAGTAACACAAGTAAGATTTGTAAGTGCAAGAAGAAACACAAACAATAAAATTGGAGAATGCAGACCCAAAATGAAAGAAGACTAGAATAAGCTCACAACAAGATCAATCAACCATAATTGCTATAAGAACCATCAACGAGACAAGAACATTGCTTTCTGGATTACCTTAATGCAAACCTCCATTACAAAGAAAACTTTACTACATATAATATATTCAAAATTATTTATATAACAACAACAACAACCAAGCCTTTTAGATCAAACAACATCACAATATTCTCTCAATTTATAAAAAAATTAATGATTCCACATCTAATCTACCTAAATATTCAAAAACAGCAAGAAATCAGGTTATGGGCAAGGAAAAGGACTAGAGTCACTCCATATATGCATGCATTTGGCAGATTGAAGATCCTGAAAAATTACCAAAATATAAAAAATTGGAAGTATAGAGATAGAGTGGGGAAAAGGGTTACATGGGATTTGAGTAAAGGCAGAGTATTTATTAGTGCATTGGTTTCCACATGGAGATGCCCACTGCTGCGGTATCATCCTCGATTCCTCGTTTGTGTTGTTCTTTACGTCACAACACAACCTCCAAAACAACAGGGAAACAAATAGGGTGTGTAACTTGACAAGGGTAGTTTAGTCATTTACGTGCATGTCCATTGTGGTTCCCATGTTTCGTGGTCAATTTCATATTTGGTTTAAATAAGTTTTAGGTCCTGTAAATATGATGAGATTTGGTTTGAGTCCCTCCAAAAACTTTTCTTTGAAAATGGTCCCTTAACGTTTTAAAATTTTGAAAAGCGTCCCTGCCGTCAACTTACTTCTATTATGTGATAACGTGGCAAACGGATTGCCACGTCATCAATGCCACGTGTACCAAAATAACATTTTTTTATTCCACATAAGAATTTTAATTCTTATTTTTGTAATTAGTTATTTTTAAATAATTTATTTCAGAATATTAAAAAAATAGAAAAAGATTATGTTTTCTGAAAAATGGTTTTTTTAGGCCCGATAGTGACATTAGGGTTCAATTCACCCCTAATTTCTTCCCTTGGTCTCGATAGAGACATCAGCTTCTTCTCTGGTCGACTCTCTGCTGGAGTTGTTCCGCTTTTGCTCTCCGCTTCTCTTTGTGTCTTCGTTCGTCAGTTGCGTGTAGGGGTCGTGCGTTGTGGGGCTCTTCCGTGGTGGGGATCGTGCGTGGGGGGTCTTCTTGCTGCTGAAGCTGTGATGCGTCTGACGGGGAAGCATCCAAAGGTATGTAAGTGGTCCCTTTCCTATATTGGTATGTGTTTTGTATTCTTCTTCTCTTGTCTGTTTCTGCAACATCTACCCCACTACATCTATTTTTGTCCTTTGTTTAATGGTGGGGGACCATGTTGGGGACCATAGGTTGTCCTCTACCCCACATGTCTGATTAAGGGCTTCCATTTTGGGGGTTAGGTTTTCTTATTTAGTGTTTAATAGTTTAACAGTAGGGTTCTGGCTTAGGGTTTGTTAATTAGGGTTCCTCACCTAGGGTTTCAAATTGGGGATTTCGAATTGGGGTTTCTGTCCTTGGATTTTGATTTGAGGATTTTGTAATTGATATCTGTCATTTGGGATTTCTGACCTAGGGTTTCAAATTGGGCGTTTTAGGTTAATAAATTTGGAGATAATTAAGTGTTTAGGTTAGTTAATTCAAAAGCTAATTAAGGGATAATTAAGGGTTTGTTAATTTCTCTTTTACTGATATTGCAAGTGTATGCCATGACCTTGCTATTGATTAAATGCCATTTTTGCTTGCTGATATATGCCTCACCTATGCTACTGTTATTATGGGGTGTATTTAATAATTTTGTTTACTGTTTGAATATTGTAGGATGAGTTTTAATGTTGTCATTTATCATGGGGGAATATTTGTTGATGGACCTCCTGTTAAGTATGAGGGAGGTGAGGTCCATGTTGTTAGGAACTTAGACATGGACAAGTGGTCTTATTTTGAGGCATTATCATTAATTAAGGAATTAGGTTATGGTGAACCTGGTAAGTTATGGTGGAAACTGTAACGGCCCGGACTGCTTTAAGGATTGCCGACTATCCCCACAAACCAACACGGGTCTCTTCAGCGTGCTTTGTCCTTACTTACACGCTTCCTAGGAAAACTTCCCAGAAGGTCACTCATCCCAGAATTACTCCAAGCATGCTTAACTTTGGAGTTCTTAAGTGATAGGCTACCGTAAAGAAGATGCATCTTGTTGGTATAGGTAGTACAAATCAATTCTTATAAGCCTTCCTTCAACTGTACAGTCCATACCTGCACAGCCTCAGGATCCCTCTCATTCCGGTGTGAATCGGTTCATTCATGTATCCCTCCGTCTAGAAGCCTGCAGGAGCCGCTCCTTGTCCGTGCCTCATGCACCGGCGATCACTCCCCGCCCTCGTCAGCCCCGGGTGTTACAGAAACCTACCGAGGGGTCGTTAGATAAGGATCTGAAACAAATTACATGGGATACCCATGCATTATAGATGGCCCAGTTTGCTGTTGATCATAGGGTAGAGGTTGATTTATTTGTTGAGCATGATCAGGTTTCTCAACCTGATCTGGTTGAGGAGCTTGGTGCTCTTCCCCATAATTTGATAAGGGAGGATGATGATGGAAGTGATGATAGTGAGGACACTGATTACAAAGCTGGCAAAGATGAGAACAGTGAGGACGTTGAGGAGAGTTTGTGTAGTGAGGATAGTGAGCTTAGTGATGGTGGTGACCAAAGTGAGGACAACGATGATAGTGTCAGGAATATCCATTTTGATGACAGCGAAGAGGATAGAGATTTGGGTGTGGATGATGAGTTTGAGGATGGTGGGGCTGGTGTGGATGATGTTGCGTCAGGACACCCCTCAAGAAACATAGTGAGGACACCACCATCTGATATTGATACATTTATGCCACAAAATAATGAGTATGAACATCTTGGGGAGGAGCATCAGATTGATGACTCCTATGTGAGTGACGACCTAGACAGCGGGGCAGAGACAGATTATGATTCTAAATGTGGGAGTTAGCCCAAGTTTAAAAAGTTCCGAGAGGAGGACATGTGCAAGGCGTTCAAGTGGTCACTGGGCATGGAGTTGTCAAGTCTGAAACAGTTTAAGAATGCTATTATGGAGCACTCAGTGTTGAATGGGAGGACTATTAAGTTTGTTAAAAATGATGGAGTTAGGGTCAGGGCTGTTTGTAACTCAGACTGTGGGTTTGTTGCATTGGTGAGTAGGGTGGGTGATACTCACACATATGCCATGAAGACCTTGAAGCCCAAGCACACTTGTGGTAGGGTGTTTGAGAATAAAAATGCAAACTCAACCTAATGATGAGGAACATGCACCTCAGCAATAAAATGACCATGAAGCTGTTCAGAATGTTGAACCACATGTTTCAACAACCTGCGCCAAGAAGAGCACCCAAGGTAAACTAGTCTCACACCACCTACACTCAATTATTACAACTTGCATGTTCAACAACCTGGTTTTATTTCAACCTGCATATTGTTATTGTTAGCACCAAAGGCAAATAAGACTGGCTAATATTACAACCTGCTGTGTTAGCTAATATTGTTATTGTAGTTAACATTGTTACTAATACAGAAAAGGAAATCAACCAAAGGATCATCCTCTAGTCAACTAGCTAATGATGATGGAGTGCCAATGATTGCAAGGACAGTTGCCCAATTGGTCCAGGACTGGTCCAACATTATCAGTGCAACCAACACAGCAAAAAGGGAAATGTGGGCTAACAAAGAGAGAGATGGACTCAACTAGTCTAGGACCCATAGAGAGAGGCAGCTAGTCAAATGTCCATTTTTGGGGGAGCTTAGATAGGATAATGTATTTTGATGTGTAATTTTGATGTAAATGGATGGATGGGTCATACTGTAATTTTGATGTAAATGGGTGGGTAATTTTTTTGATGTAAATGCTTCCTTATTTGAGTATATTTTGCTAGAATTTCATGTTAGTACAAGCTTATGTAAGACAACAATGAACATTATTGATTCAATGAGTATTGTTTATCTGCAATGTCATAGGTCCATTATTGATTCAGTTTCGTTGTTACAGGTCTAACTTTATTATTTATCAGGTCCAATTTTATTGTTAAGTAAGTCAAAATCAAACAGGGACTAAAACCAAATTGTAAAAACATTAAGGGACCAATTCCTGAGAAATTTTTTTTTTAGGGATTAAAACCAAATCTTGTTTAATTTGTAGGGATCGAAATACTTATTAAATCTTAAGAAATTAATAAAAAATATTTAAATATTATTTAATTTTTTAAATAATTTCCACATGGAATAAAAAATATTATTTTGATACGGGTGGCATTGCTGACGTGGCAGTCCGTTTGCCACGTCATCACATAACAGAGATAAGTTGACGGCAGAGACGTTTTCCAAAATTTTAAAACGTTAAGGGACCATTTCCAAAGAAATTTTTTTGGAGGGACTAAAATCAAATCTCGTCATATTTAAAGGGACATAAAACTTATTTAAACCTTCATATTTTCATTCAATTTGTTTAGACCAGTGATAATAATTCATACATCTTAATTGGACTAACAATGGAAAATACCTGGTCTGAACATTTTTTATGAAGGACGAATCTGATTAACATTTTGTAATTTTAAGGATCATTTTGAAATATTGATAATGTAAAGGACTAAGTTGATACAATCCTATAATTTTAGGGATCAGATTGGATATTTACTCAGTGAAAAATTATTTGGTCCTTAGTTACCTTAAGAAAATTACAATTAAATAATCTCAATAAATCTCTTGCAAAAGCATCATATAATAGTTAAATAGTTGCTAGGAAGTTCGTAAACCGAAAATTATAATTATTAATTATAGAGCCTATTTTTTTAAGTGGACAAAGATAATGTAAGCACAGAAAAAAAGATAATGTAATAGGAAAACGATAATTGCACATATTTTTCCGTACCTCTGTTTAAGAAAAAAAAATAGCAAAAGAATGTATTGAAATATGTGTTTTTTCTTTTATAATTTTAAAAATAATTATAAAAATAGATATTTTTGTCCATTAACTTTATTTAATTTTTTAAACTTACTATATAATATTTTTTTATCAAATTCACCCGGTAACCAAAAGAAGTTAGACTCTATTAGTGATAGGTTACCTTCATCTTCTTCATTCTATTATCATTTTTGAACTTCTTTTCACATATAATCAGCGTTCACACAAATGAAATTTCAATTTTGTTTCTAAATCCACAATTTTAACAACATTCATTTTTATTTTTTTATCTCAATCCTTTTAAAATCCACACTCTTTTGAGATTTTCAGCTAGAACATTTGCCACTATGGTGGTGATTGGCATGAATTATACTAAAATGACGGTTTTTTACCTTCTAACGACCATGGCCTTTAATGATTCCTCGTGGTTGTTTGTTTTTGCTTGGGATATGGAAAAGGAGAAGACTTAAATACAATTCTATAGGTACATTAGGTACTGTTTTCCAATGAGAATAAGACATGTGTAAAACAACTATTACACATGTCATATTCCCATTAGAAAACAGCATCTAATATACTTATGGAATTCTACCTAAGTTTTATCCTATGGAAAATTAGGTGGCTATTTTATCCAGCAAGTGAGATAGGTGGTTATATGGCTTCAAGAGAAAAAATAACAAAGTTAAAGACAAAAATAACCCGGATAAAAACCTTATTTAACTTTTTAATTAGAAGATGAATTTAACATGTAGAAACTAAATGCAGGAAGATGAGAAAAAAGTTTTTGTACATTATTTATGTGTATCCCAAGGTATAATGAGGTGCTTCTATTTATAGAGTACGTAGGATAGGAGACAAGAGAATGAATATAAATCAGAAATAATCCAATACAATAACTAAAAATAAAAGCCTAATTAATCCGAATTTGATTACAAAATCAATTATAGTAATAACAAATCAATCACCATAATAACAATATTGCAAAACCCCCTCGAACTCAAGTTGGGTTCAACAGTAAACAATTTGAGTTTAGACAATAAAGTGCGGAAGCGACTGGGAATGAGGCTTGGTGAAAAAATCCGTCGGCTGATCAAGAGTGTCAAAGGAGATATGATGAAGATCACCACGTAGAAAGATGTTGACGAATGAAGTGACAATCAATCCCAACATGGTTGGTCGCTCATGGAAAATATCATTGTGGGCAATTTGGATGGCGCTACGTTTGTCACAATAAAGATCCGTAGAGGAAGATTGAGGTATCTCTAAATCAATAAGAAGCCAAAGGAGCCATAATATTTCAGAAGTAATATCAGCAAGTGTACGATATTCGACTTCAGTGCTGGAGCGGGCTATTAGAGTTTGTTTCTTGCTGCGCCAAGAAATAAGAGAATCTCTGAGAACAAAAACCAGTGGTGGAGCGATAGTCACTGGAATCATCGGCCCAATCAACATCAAACTAGGCTCGAAGAGTCAAAGGATGCAACAGAGTAATGAAGACCATAAAACAGAGTATCCTTATATCGAATAATGCAGAGGACAACAACATAATGGGTGGTATGCGGGACAACCATGAACTAACTAACCAGATGAACAACATAATAGATATCTGGCGGGGTAACTACAAGATAAATCAAATTGCCTACTAGCTGACAATAGAGAGTGACATCATCTAGTAAGGTACCATCCTGAGGAGTAAATCGAACATTAGGTTCAAGAGGATTGTGTTCGATTTTACTATCAGTTAGGCCTGCTCGAGAGACAATATCAGAAGCATACTTAGCTTGTGTGAGAAATATGTCGACATTGGAAGATAGAACTTCAAGTCCCAGAAAATAACTTTGAGGTCCAAGATCCTTCAGCTCAAAATGTTGACTCAAGAGCTGCTTAAGTTCAACAATGCTAGCAGAATCATTTCCAGTAATAATCATATTGTCAACATAAAGAAGCAAGACAATAGTACCGGTTTCTATTTTACGAGTAAAAAAAGCAGAGTCATAACCATTGGAAGAGAAACCCAACTTACTGATAGTGCTGTGAAATTTAGCAAATTAGGCACGAGGTGCTTGTTTAAGACCATAGAGAGCCTTACGAAGACGAAAAACCTTGTTGGTTGGACAAGTGTATCCCGAAGGAGGGCCCATATAAATCTCTTCTTCGAGCTCACCATTAAGGAAGACATTTTTGACATCCATTTGTGTAAGTGGACATTGGCGAGTGGCTGCAATTGCAAGAAGTGTTTGAATAGTGGTGATGAGTGCAATAGGGGCAAAAGTTTCTTCATAATCAATGTCATACTCCTGAGTGAACCCTTTTGCCACCAGACGAGCTTTGTATCGCTCAATAGAACCATCAGAAAGAGTCTTGATTTTATATACCCGTTTGCACCCTACAAGAGGTTTACCAAAAGGAAGATCAACAAGTTCCCAAGTATTAGTTTTCTCTAATGCTTGTAATTCGTCTTGCATAACTTGCTGCATATCCTTATAGGACTGTGGTTCATAAAGGTGAAGCATAGTAGAAAAACAATGGTAATCACAGAGATAGGTAGGTGAGATTCTTACCCTATACGGATGCTTAAAGATGGGAGGTGCAGGATCAACGATCGGAACAACATCATTAGAAACGGAGGGAACATAAAAAAGACTGGGGGCTCACTAGAGGAACCTACATCTGTGTCACTAAGAAAGTAATCAACATCGGGTTAGTAAAAAAAGGAGTGGAAGTGGAGGAAATTGACTTAAACTTGGACAAGGAAGAGAATATTATATGTTCCCAAAAGACAACGTGACGAGAGATATGAATACGCTGAGATATTGGATCCCAACAACGGTAACCTTTGTGTTTTGTGCCATAACCAAGATAACAACAAAGATGAGTGTGAGGCTCAAGCTTAGTGTATTCATGAGGTTGGAGAAGGACAAAACAGGCACAACCGAAGACCTTAAGTGAGTTATAATCTGGTGTAGTGTGATGAAGACGCTCAAAAGGAGAAACATCACCAAGGATAAAGGAAGGGGGATGGTTGATAACATGGTTAACGGTAAGAGCAACTTCACCCCAGACACGTCCGGGGATAGGAGGTTGAGATAAGCATGGCACAAAAAGAGTCAAGAATGTGATGATGCTTTCTCTCAGCATGACCACTCTGTTGAAAGGTAGATGGACATGAGATCTCAGACAAGGTACCCTGTTCGAATCATGATATTCCATGGCATTATCTCGGCGAAAAACCTTAATGACTTTAGAAAAATGTGTTTGAATCATATTAGCAAAGTTAATGTAAATTTATGGAAGTTCATGACGAATTTCAATCAAGTATATCCAAGTAAAGCGAGAATAATCATCAATAAACAACACAAAATACCAAGAACTTCCCATAGTAGGTGTGGGAGCAGGGCCCCAAATATCAGAATGCGCAAGGTCAAATGGTGAAGCAGAAATAGAAGTATTATTATTAAATGATAAAGTTGGTTGTTTGGCAGCTTGATAAACAGTGCAATTAAGAGACTACGTAGAAAGATATCCTAAAAGACCTTAAGACACAAGAGAACATAGTTTTCCAAGAGAACTATGAGCAAGACGTTGAGGCCAAAGTTGAATGGAAGAGGTGGTGGAAGTGGCACAAATGTTTGACACAAGAGGAACTTGTAAATGTATGAGCTCAAATAGCCTTCCAATCATACATCCAGTCCCTATGAGTTGTCCCGTTCGTGGGTCCTACACACGATAACTAGAAGAAGAAAATGTGACTTCATAACCAAGATCACATAAGTGTTCAACAGATGTAAGGTTAAAATTTAGCTTAGGAATGAGATAGGTGTCAAGTAAACTGAGATTAGACATAAAGATAGAACCCTTATGACTTACATGCATAAGAGATTTGTTAGCAGTGTGTATAGAATGAGCAATGTCATTTTTAGATAAGGAATGAAAAAGATGAGATGCAGAAGTCATATGGTTACAACAGGCAGAGTCTAAACACCATTTAGTATTACTTGGTGTGGTGGAAAGGGTTGCAGGATGCAGGAGTATTACCATTATCAAAGAAATGAAGAAGCTTCTTAAGAAGAGATGCAAGACCGATGACGGAGAACGCGTGCAGAAGGTGGGAAGAAGTACCTGGAGATTATTGGTAGCAGCCGGAGTAGCTAGTACAAGCCAGAAGAGGGACAAGGTTGATTATGTTCTGGTTAGATCGCGGAGGACGAGTGAGACAATTTTGAATCAATTCTTCTAGTTTCTTGCAGTATCGACAACAATTTGAAGCAACATGATTTTTTTCCTGCAATTGTAACATTCAATAGTAGGGCACTCAGAGAAGGAATGTCCGTAAGATATAGTTTTTCCATTACAACACAATAATTTCAAATAATACCACTACCAGAGTAGAATTGACGAAAACTGACTGTAAATATGGAAAGATCTCACCAAAAATACTTAAGGAAGGGTCAACAAGAGATGGTCAACACGCGGTCGACAGAGTCAGAGGCGCTAGTCAACAATCAAAGTGTTAGTCAACGAGTCAAAGGGCAGCTCCGCGGTTCAACTGGACGGTCAGGTGCCCAACCCGGATCTGAGAGGGGCGTGTGTATCACACGCACAGGAGAAGTGATGGCACATGACGATGCTTCTAACAACGAATCGAGGCGATTTTTCACTGGCAAGTATCGAATGATAATAGTGACAGTGATAAGGGTAGTAGATAAAAAGCTTGTCGAAACATGTAGAACCAGAGATGGCTGGCAGTGTGTCTTGAAAACCAACGAAAGAGGACCATAAAAATACACAGGAGCAAAAAGTGATTAGCAGGAATCGTAAGCCTAAGCTCGGATACCATGTAGAAACTAAACATAGGAAGATGAGAAAAAATTTTATGTATATTATTTCTGTGTATCCCAATGTATAATGAGATGTTCTTATTTATAGAGTAGGATAAAAGATAATATAATGAATATAAAATTAGAAATAATCCTGTACAATAACTACACATTAAAATCTATTCAATCGTAATTTCATTACAATATCAATCGTAATAATAATAAATCAATCAACATAATAACCTATATCCTAAGATAACACGAAATAAATTATTGGATTAATTTGAAAAAATAAATAAAGCTAGGCGAAGAAAATACTGATTTTGCCCAAAAATTATAATTTATAAAAATGTTGTGGCATTGCGAGGTGAAGTGAGCGTTAGAGAAGTAAACGACACCGTTGGAGTCTCCATGTCTGGGATGAGAATGAGAAGGCGGCTAATCCATAACGATAAGAAGTCGATTTGGTGAGGGACCGAAGTCCAAAACCCAATCCATAAAACGATAACGGTAACGGTGAGGGACTCTGACTCAGAAACTCGACAACAGTGACTCAGCGATGCAACTCAGCAGCTGCAGCAGCAACAACCTGTTGTTGATGAAACTGAAACCTCCAAAGCCAAAACTGTTCTCGTTCAAACCCAGTTTCTTCTGCTTCTCCAACTCGGGCGAGTCGAACTCACTCTCACTCGAAGCCGAGACTCTAGAATGGAGCTCCATCTGCAACCACCTCTCTGCTTTCACCTCCACCTCCATGGCCACCTCTATGGCGAAGAACGCGCGATTGCCGATCGGGCGAACCCGCGAGGAGAGCCAGAAGCTTCTCGATCAGACCTCGGCTGCAAGGCTAATCGCTCACCCTATCGACTTCTCCGGAATCGACGACTTATCGGAGATTCTTGCCGTCGCCGCTTCCCGTCGGTTGCTATCAATCCGGGAACTCTGTACCGTTCGCCGCACTCTTAGAGCCGCCAGGGAATTGTTCGAGAAGCTCAAGAACTTGGCTTCCAATGCTAACCATCCGGAAAGGTATAAAACTATTAACCTTTTGTTTTTTCTTTTTTGGATGGAGTTTTTATTAGTTTTATTAATGAAATTGTTTGCTTTGAGCTGCATGAAAGAAGCATTCAATCAGAGTCATTTTTTTTTCAAAAGTTTAAATTTCATGTATTTGTTGAAAGGATTTAATTGGTGTCAGCATAAAGATTTTTACAATGTCAACCAATCATAAATTACCACGTCATTAAATATGTTCGACTTTTATGCTAATTACCTTATAAGTCACCCATATCATGATTTGTGATTGGTTGATATTGTAAAAAATTTTATATTGATAGTGCATATCAATTAAACTCTTGTTAGAATTCCATGTATGAGTAAAGATGTGGGAAAGAAGTCTCACATTGGAAAGGAATGGACAAGTTAAAGGTTATATAAGTGGATGGACTCATGAACTTAATGTCATAAGGTTTTGGGTTAACATGTTGTGCCAAACTCACTTATATGGTTCTTTGCTTAGCAAATTGGATGTAGATCCTCTGTGTGGTAGTTCAACTTAATTGATAATTTATTGACATATGATTCAATGATAGAGTAAACAAGTTTTTCGTTGAAGTTTAATTCAAATTTTATATATCAGTAAGAAGGATAAGAGGTAGAATTCAATTGCTTGAGAAGGTTTAGAGAGATGCTTCAGTATGTCAAGTGTCAACATTTATTGCACTGGCATTCTACAAGGTTTTTATGACTCTGATGTTCTCGGACCTATTTTTGAGCTGCTTCAAGGGGTTGGTGTGAACTATATAATTCTAAAACATAGCTTTTCTCAGCATTCAAGGTTTTTTTTGTTCCGTCTGATTCAGTTTACAACCAGCTTCTTTTATGCATTTTGGCTAGGTATTGTGTTTTTCTTAACAAAGTTTGGAGCATAGATCATATGATAATGGATTCTCATGTCCCAATAAGGCCTTAAAAGAAAGTTTATCTCAAAGGTAATGTCATACAGATTGTGATACTCTAAATGCACTTGTTCGTTTGGGCATAATCGCTCCATCCTGAATTCCAAGATAATGGATCAGAATCAATAACATTATCGATGCAATTTTTCCAATCAGGTACTTACCCCTTCTCGAAATACTGCAAAATTGTCATTTCCAAGTGAGGTTGGAGTGTCAAATAGAATTTTGCATCGATTGCAATCTTTCAGTAATTCTCGATAGAGCAAGTGAAGAACTGGAGATCATTAGATCAGAAAGAAAGAGGAACATTGAAATTCTGGATTCTTTGTTGAAGGAAGTATCATCTCACATTTTTCAAGCAGGGGGGATTGACAGACCATTAATAACAAAGCGTCGATCTAGAATGTGTGTAGGTATTAGGGCTTCCCATAGATATTTGCTTCCAGATGGTGTAGTTCTGAATGTTAGCAGTTCTGGAGCAACATACTTTATGGAACCCAAAGATGCAATAGATCTAAACAACATGGAAGTTAGGCTTTCAAACTCTGAGAAGGCTGAGGAAAGAGCAATTTTGAGTTTTCTTGCATCTGAAATAGCAAATTCAGGATCAGAGATAAATTATTTATTGGATAAAATTCTTGAGGTTGATCTTGCTTTTGCAAGAGCTGCCTATGCTCAATGGATGAACGCGGTATGTCCAATTTTCAGTTTAGGTAATTTTGAAGGCTGTGATTCTGTTGAAGAGGATGATGATTTAACAGTAAATATTGATGGTATGCGACATCCATTACTTCTGGAGTCTTCTCTAGAAAACTTTTCAAATAATGTTGCGCTAAGATCCGGGAATCCTGGTGAGTTAGGTAATGGAAATGGAGCAGTGGCTTCTAAAAATATGTCACAAGGCATATCAGACTTCCCTGTGCCAGTTGATTTTAAAATTAGACGTGGAACCAGAGTGGTGGTGATCTCAGGACCTAATACTGGAGGAAAAACTGCTTCCATGAAAACTCTGGGCCTCGCATCACTTATGTCAAAGGCTGGAATGCATTTGCCTGCTAAGAACCGTCCAAAACTTCCTTGGTTTGACCTTATCCTGGCAGATATTGGAGATCACCAGGTAATATCTGAAATTCTATCTGGTTCAATAAAGATTAAAGGCTTTTTGTCGTGTCATGTTGTTTCATTTGTTGTCTGATCTTTTGTTTTTTTTTTTCAAATTTAAGTCCCTTGACCAAAATCTCTCAACTTTTAGTGGGCACATCTCACGTATCTGTAAGATTTTGGAAGTGGCCTCAAAACAATCACTTGTTCTAATTGATGAAATTGGCAGTGGAACTGATCCTTCAGAAGGTGTAGCTCTTTCTGCCAGTATCTTGCAATATCTGAAAGATCATGTTAACTTGGCTGTTGTGACTACTCATTATGCTGATCTTAGTAGAATGAAGGAAAAGGATACTCATTTTGACAATGCAGCAATGGAATTTTCACTTGAAACATTGCAACCAACTTATAGGGTCCTCTGGGGATGTACTGGCGATTCAAATGCATTAAGCATAGCACAATCTATTGGCTTTGATAGAAATATAATTGATCGTGCACAAAAATGGGTAGAGAAGTTAAAGCCAGAACAGCAACAAAAGCGGAGAGGAATGCTCTATCAGTCATTACAGGAGGAAAGAAACAAATTAAAGGCTCAGGCTGAAAGGGCTGCATCCGTTCATGCCGAAATTATGAACATATACTATGAGGTACAATCTAGATGTTTAGCCGGAAAGAGATTCTTTGTTTCTTGAATCTAGTTTCTTTTCCTTAATTGACATAGCATTATGATCAATGTTGTTACTTGTCAAGTTCATCTGTAATTTGCATCAAGGACTCAGTAAATTGACCAGAAAAGGGTAAAGAGTGATGGGGATGTTGTATAGGTTTGTGAATTGATTAACACGTCATTTAGTGCCTTGTGCCTTTACTAGGTGTGACCAATCATTGGGGATGGCTCGCCAACAGCTGTTAATTTCAATATTTGAGGGAGTTGCTTCTAGAAAATGATCGCCTGATCGACTATGTTCATACTTATAAAATAAGTACATAGATTCTTCCATCAAAGAAGTTCATAATGCCTTCATTGCAAATTTTTGTTCAGCAAAAGAATTCTTGAGCATTTTCGAGCATAATCTCTTAATTTATTTTCTTTTTTTTAAACAAATTATGAAGATCCAAGGGGAGGCAGAAGACCTTGATAGACGTGAGACAGAACTTATGGCAAAGGAAACCCAACAGGTCCAACAAGAGCTAGTGGATGCAAAATCTCAGATAGAAACTGTGATACAGAAGTTTGAAAAACAACTCAGAATTTCTGGTCGTGATCAACCGAATTCACTTATTAGAGAATCTGAATCTGCAATCGCCTCCATTGCAAAAGCTCATACACCTGCTGATATTTTTCCCATCAGTGAAGCTGATCACGCTGCATATACTCCACAATTTGGAGAGCAAGTCCATGTCAAGGGATTGGGAGGGAAATTAGCCACAGTGGTAGAATCGCCTGGGGACGATGAGACAATCCTGGTACAGTATGGCAAATTGAAAGTCCGTGTGAAGAAAAGTAGCATCAGAGCTATTCCATCTAGTACAAAGAATGCTGTACCTAGTTCTTCTAGACATCGGGGGAGGCAGGTATGTGTAAAGAAGTTTTGGTCTTCGCTATCTTGTGAATGTTCGATTGATATAATTGACCTTTTCAGGGGAGAAAAACAAAGTGATTTAGTTTTCGATTGGACAAGCTTTAATTAAAAGAGAGACCTTTGTGAACATTGAAAAACTAGCTGAGCATTGAATTGAGACCTGTGTTAGATCGTGTTTATAACATCAGATCATCCTATAAGCTAGGCACGAAGTTTTCATCTATAAATTTTTCTTCGTCTCCTTTTTAAAACAGGCTTAACTGGATTTGATTAATTCGAAATTTCACATTTGCCATCACTTGGATATTATGCACATTCTACTGGATTAAGTAGTTTCAGACCCAGACATTATTTCTGATGACCTTTTTTCATCAGCATAGACTATATCACTATATAACTCATTTGTAGAGTAATACTTTGATATGAATAATTTGTTCTTACATTATCCAATGACTTCACTCTGATAAAATACCAAGAACCTTTTATGAAGGAGAAGATGGGGTGATTGTTCAAAGGGTGATAATCATTGGTCTCATTCAAAATTATGAGTTTTAGCATCTGGATTTAATATGGTAGAATCTGCAGAATGGAGAATACAGGGAAAATTTGGAGACCAACAACAACGAGGAGCTTTCTTATGGCCCAGTGGTGCAGACATCTAAGAATACAGTGGACCTGCGAGGTATGCGAGTAGAAGAAGCTTCTATCCACCTTGAGATGGCAGTTAATGCAAGTCGGCCATATTCAGTTCTCTTTGTTATACATGGGATGGGCACTGGTGCTATTAAGGAGCGTGCGCTTGAGATTCTGAGAAATCATTCCCGTGTTACCAACTATGAACCAGAAAATCCAATGAATTATGGTTGTACCATTGCTTATGTCAAGTGAACCATCATTGCGCTGGTGCAATAAGCTATGTCAGGTTGAGCCCTTTTTTATTACGAGTTGTCCTGCTCCTTCTATTTCTGATCCTTCCTTACCTGATCAATATGTACATAACACGTTTGATGCCAAGTTTGTAAAATTTTGCAGTTTTAATTTATTGATTTTCCCCCTGAAGCTCTAGTTTGCTTTTTATGCGTCCTTTGTTTTGTTGACACATCTTATGAAGATTTCATTCTTTTACAGCTTTGCCTCTAAATACAAATACAGTTTGTGTTCTCAATTTGTTTCTTCTGTATGATGGCTAGAGAAGTACTAGCTCCCTGATTCCCCAGAAATTGAACTTGGTATGCAATGGTATGGTCGGCTGATAGGAAGCCCAAGAATGATGCAATCATATAGTTATTCCTATTGGGTATTGGAGTTATGGGAATACTATCACACAACTAAAATAGAGTTAAGAGAGCTTACTACTGTCAAAAGCTACGACAGAAGTAGTGGAATCGGGAATGGTCAATGATGTTCAAATGAGAGGATAGCTATTACAACCACATTGGTGAGGTGCACGATGGTGCTGACCCCTTTGTTCAGCAAGGGGCTGAGTCGCTGCCATCATGTCAGGTTACTCCACCGTGGATTATGTGTGGGTTCATGGCAGCATGGGTGTTGATTAGGCTCAGTAAGTTGGTTGTGGAAATCTACAGTGGGTGTGGTGCGTGGGGGTGTTTTTAAATGAACATTAATCCAGAAGAATACATCCCTGCTTATTACATAAAGGAGATCTATCAAGCATGCTACCAACCACTTATCTACCCTACAAATGGATCTGATCTGTGGACAAATACATAGTACAATGGTATGCAGCCGCCTCCAACGAAAAGGCATGGAGGGAGGTATTATCACCAAAAAAAATAATTCTTGTGATAAAACAGAGAGTTGGTGAGAGTTGAATTAGTGGGTAATTATTCATGACAATAATCATGAGTTAATGAGAGTTGAATTAGTGAGTAGTTATATTTTATGACTACAACCATGGAGTTAGTGGGTAGTTTCTGTTGTTGGCCATTATCAATTGTGATAAAGTGGCTAATAGGGGTAGTTTTAAGCCTATAAATACTTGTTGTATTGTTTATATCAATAGACTCAATCAAATACAAGATTTTACATGTATTTCTTCTTTTCTCGCTTTTTTCCTTTATCGCTTTCATGCAACTTTAGTTTTCTAGTTTCACCTTCTACACTAGACGCTCTCTGGAGTAGTCTAGGAACCCACAGTTGAGAAACAAAGTCATTTTCTCAGCGTAATCGCCTGAACACAAAGGGGAATCAATTGTGCAGATTAGCCGACCAAACGATTAAATACCAAATTTCGAACGACGAACAGGAGGCCAAAGAGAAGGAACAAAGAAGCAGTAGAAATAAAGAAAGAGAAACCCAATTGAGGAGAAAAGGGTTTCCTATTAAATGTAGCAGGTGCCACCAGTATGGAATACGGACATAACAAGAGCACATGCAGAGGTGCACCACAACCCGAAACACAATCTCAGTCCCAATCCCAAGCTACCTCCCAGGCAACAAACATGACAAGGACTAAAAGAAGCAGAACAACTTCAACCCAGACTTCTATGCAAACACCACACCCCCTGCACATGTACAAGCAGCACGCACCACGTGCTGCAAGCCGACCCAGTACACCCACAAGATAGAAGCTGCCAACAAGGGAAAACATATGGAGGATTTGAAGTTTCATGTGAATGGGTTGTTAAGTTTGAAACATCACCCGGACTGGGATTTTTTTTTTTTTTTTGACTTAATTGCACTTTTGATCCTCTTACTATTGGTCATGTGCGATTTTAGTGGGATATTGGGCGATCTTACTATGCGCTTAGAGCAGTGGTTCTTCTATGTTGATCATTGAAAAAATTGACAAACATTGGACGGAAGGATAGAATTTATAACATTGAAAAAATAGGGAGATCAAATGTGCTCAAAAAAACTATAGAAACCAAAATCACACAAGACCAATAATAGGGGGATCAAAAGTGCAATTAAACCTTTTTTTTTGTAACAATGAAATTTGATATGAAGATATGTACTGAAGTTGCCTTTTTATAATCACTAAAATTGTGGAGAGTTGTAATATACCTCTTTTGATATGTACTAAAGTTGTTTTATTTTGATGGCCCCGAAGCCATTTACCTTTCTTTTGAACCTGTATTGAATGAGTATCCAATGTTTATTTACTACATTAGTCTTCTCTAATATTATCATTGGTTTTACATTAGCCTTGTTCATTATGTTTGATGGTTGTTTTCATTCCACATTCATCTGATTGCAAGTTTCAATCAAACTATTCCATCAGGTGTCGTTTGAGTGCAAATTTCTCAATTATTTCCAGGGACAAAATAAACAAAATGTCAAAGACTAGAAATTTGTTAAATTCATTAATCTTAAATTGCATACACTCTAAAAGAGTTTTAGTACAGAGTATACTACTTTAAATACATATGACTTGAATGATCATCCGCTTGACCTAATGTCCATAATGTTATCATAAATAACACATTCAATTCCAAAAATACACAACTACTAATAATGAACATCTTCAATCATCTTCTAGTACAGTTCAAGGACCTCAACATATTGAAAAACTTTCTCCTATGTCTCATAATCAAAAGATCCCTCTCATCAACTATTTCATCTGAATACCATTCAAAAAATTTGCAAGTAAGATCTTTCTCACCATTCTGCAGTCAACATAAACAACATTGCATCAATTAAAGACAATGGGTACCCTAAACCATCAAAAGAGGAACGTTTAATGTGCCAAATATTACCTTATAATGCTTGCATCCCGAAAATTTCTTGCCTACGTTTGCAGTTGTGAAATGCAGTGCGCAGAACAACCTTCTTCCCACAGTGACATAAAGGAGCTCACCTACGACTGCTAAATGAATATTGGGACTCCATGGCTGAATCCTGATTTCGAGAAAGTTTATGTTTACAGTCATAGAAGGAGTCTTCAACTGAAAACATTTTATTGGATGAGAGGGAATTTTGGGAAGAGGGTGACAACTGACGAACCCCAAACCCTAGCCTCTTAAATTGGGGAAGAACATCCCAGGTTGAAACGGTTGAATCCAGCACACAAGCTGGTTCGACCACCTAAGCATGACATTTGCCACGTAATACATATATAACCTTGTTATTAATAGAGTTGACAAAAATGACAAATCGTGAACTAACTTACTTTTACAAGTTAGAGGATCCAATCGGAATGTTTATCAGTTACAGAACTAACTTGAAACTAAAAAATATAAGTTAGAGGATGAAAAGTATATTTTATCCTAATCCTTTTTATACCATGTTTATAATACTCAAACTCATCTACCTGATACATACAAGCCAATTACTCGATTTTCCAAATCATCTGTTGATGAGATTTTGGATCAGTTTGTTCCGGATTATGAAAAAATGATTTTTATATAAAATAATTTAGAGATTAAATGAAAATCATTTTTTCATAATCAGTAACAAACATATTTTCTCTCTCCTCTAGAGAATCAGATTTTAGTGAGAAGCTAAACCATTTAACTTCTCATTTTAGCCATAAAAATGATTTTTTTAAAAAAATTATTTCCTAAAAAATCTTTAACAAACACAATTAAAATCACTAAAAATGATTTTTAACTTAAAAAAATGATTTTTATGATCAAATAATCTAAAAGAAACGCACTCTTTATCCATGATCAACTGCTATTACTAGAGGTTCACGGATGCTCCCTAACATGCAAGGAGCATGTTGGTACAAATCTGCAGTGGTCAAATGAGGTCAAATAAGTAGTCAACCCCACACCGTGACGTCAACAACACACGGTTACAGTTTTATTGCTAAACAAAGCAACCCTGACACCGCTTTGTGAGCGCAACCGTTAGTTCCCGATCCCAACTACCACCGTTGTTGCCAACCCATGGGTTTTCACCCTTTTTCTATAAAAATCACATTCACACAATCGAAAATCACAATATCAATATCAAACCACACACTCTCCTCTTCTCTAATCATGTCCTCCGAATCACACCCTCAACACCTGGTATGTATTCCTATCCCTATTCCTATTCATTTCGGTATCATCCTATTCCTATTCTTTTGCTCTAAAACATTTTAATTATACATAAAGTTTAATTTAATTTCGCATCATTTTCAGGCTGAGAAGAACGAAGAGCAACAACGTCAACAAGAACAAGAACGACTCAAATACCTTCAGTTCGTGCAAGTTGCCACCGTTCAAGCCCTAATGCGCGGCGCCGCCGCCTACGGTTACGCCAAGGAACGCTCCGGTCCTCTCAGGCCCGGCGTCCTGACCGTCGAGGAAACCGTCAAGAATGTCATCGGTCCCGTCTACGACAAGTTCCACCTCGTCCCCGACGAGCTCCTCCGCTACGCCGACCGCAAGGTCGACGAATCCGTCACGGCGGTGCACGGTGTTCCCGTCGCGGCCAGAACCACCGCCACCGAGATGGCGAAAATGGCATACTCGAAATACGAGCCGGCAGTGAAGGAGCTGTACGAGAGATACGAGCCTCAGGCGGAGCAGTGCGCGGTGTCGGCGTGGCGGAGATTGAACCGTTTGCCGGTGTTCCCACGCGTTGCTGATGTGGTTTTGCCTAAGGCGGCGTATTGTACGGAGAAGTATAACGAGACGGTTGTTGCGGCGGCGGAGAAAGGGTGTAGGGTTTCGGCGTATCTGCCTTTGGTTCCTACGGAGAAGATAGCCAGCGTGTTTCGTGAGAAAGAAGCTTAGAGACAAAAAGGAAAGTAGATACTGTACTTTCTTAAACTAAGAATGAAGGGAGAGAATTCATCAAAAAAAAAAAAAAGAGATTGAAGGAGAGAGGTCTTGCATCTGATATTGATTGCAAATTTTATGTTTTCGAAGGATTTGTATATCATTTCCTTCTTTCTAACAACAATCCATTTCCAATTTAGGGTGTGTTTGGGAAAGTTGGAAAAAAAAGATTATGCTGATAATCGATTTATGAATAATCGATTATTATGATAATCGATTATAATCAGAATCTATTTTTGTTTGGGTCTGTTTGCTGAAAAGCGATTTCAAGATAATCTTTTTTGTTTGGATGGTCTAAAAAAATCACTTTTTACATAGTAAATTACGAAAAAGGGTATGAAGTTATTTGTATAATTTAATAATATTTATTTGGAAGTTAGTTTTGTAAGGGTAAATAGGGAAGAGAGTTTTGAGAATGAGAAATAATCAAATCATAACAATCTTAAGCTAAAACAAATTAGATGACATAAAACAGCTTTTTTCCCCCAAAAAAAAGCTTTTTTATAAATTTAAGCTATTTGCCAAACATGATAGATTATATATGAAACAGCTTTTTAGCCAAAAAACAGCTGAAATGGGAAAAATCTAGTTTTCTCAAACAAGCACTTATTTAGTGAAGAACAAATTGCGAACAAATTGCACTTCTTCGTTCTTACATTTTTTACCATGTAAACAAACAAACCTACATGACAATGTCTTATTTAAATGTTTGGTAAGTACAGAAATGAGTAGCACCACGGATCATGTCTTGTGTTTGGCATTAGCTAAACAAATTAGGACCATCGGTTACATATTTCCCTCTCATGTTTAATGTATGTTTTCTTTATAAAGAAAAAATATATTAATAAACGAGTATAAGAAATATTCCAACCCATTACATTAAATACAGTTAAATACTGTTTAAGAGCCTGAAAACATCCCAAAGGATTCATACACCAAATCGAGTAAAAGTGATCTGGAAATCTACCTTCCCTACTAATGAATAACCCCCAAGAGACAATTTTAATTTGGGCAATATCAGAATTGCAATCAGCGACAACCCCTTTAAAGATAATCTTAGTCCTCATCAACCATAATATCCAAATTGTTGCAAACCAAATAATGTACCTTACCTTGCGTAGGTACTTCCCTCTAAACGACTCTCCATGCTGCATAAAGTGAGTAACTGGATCTATATGTGTAACTCCATCAAAGCTCAGCCAAGCATAAATTAAAGACCAAACACTATATGAAAACTGACAAGACAAGAATAAATGACTACAAGTCTCACTATTGGAGAAACAAAAAACACATGAATCCCCCTGAATAGGCAAGATAATTCCCCTATGCAAAAGCAACTCCCTTGTTGGCAAACGATTATGTATTAATCTCCACATGAAAACAATTACTTTGGATGTGTCTGCAGTCCTCCACATTGCTTGATACACCTTTAACATATCATGATCAACAATTAAAGAACATTGAATATTCAGCAGGTGCATATAAGCAGATTTCACAGTAAATTTTTTTGACCCATCAAGAACCCAAGACCATGAATCTCACACATCCTTTTGAGGAACCATTGCACCTAATAAATTTTGGAGCTCACGCAGCAGTTCTTCCTCCCAAACAAATAATGAATGCCTTCGCTTCCACTACCAAACCCACCTGTCACCACTCCAACCACCCAAGTCAGCTACGGACACATTAATATCAACAACAACTTGAAATAATTTAGGATAAACTTCTTTGAGAGGGGACACACCCACCCATTTATCATTCCAAAAACTAATTTCAGTACCCTTTTCAAGCTTTAGACTAACTGCATCCGAAAACCAACAAAGAGAATTTCGCCTGCCAACATCTTAAGAAATAAGATCCTTCCACCACCAAGAAGAGCTTTGGGCATGTGTTGTGGCATGAAGGACTCCCTTGGACAAGAAACCATACTTAAAAGAGAGCAATTTATACCAAATTGCATTACTATCAACCAAGCATTGCCACTTCGACTTAGCCAAGAGAATAGTATTAAATAATTCGATATTTTTTACACCCAATCCACCAAGCTTCTTTGGAAGACAAATTTTATCGCAACAAACCCAATTTGTTTTTAGAGATTCCTCACAACTTCCCCATAAGAAAGCCCTTTAAATACTATTAAGCATTATCATCTAAGTTTATTCCCAACAAATTACTTTTTGAAAAAAAATCACCCTTAATCCTGATACTAATTCAAAACTTCTCATGATCGTTTTGATCCTCCAAAGATTATCCCAAGAAGCCTCGCACAACAAAATAGTATCATCCGCGAACTGGAGAAGAGGGTAAGATATATCTTGATTCACCATATATCCCTGTAAAAATCCCAAATCCACTGCTTTTCCAACTAGACCAGACAAACCCTCAGCTACTATTAAGAAAAGGCATGCTAATCAAAAACTGAAGCTAGACATTTTTATATGTTATTTAGATAAATAAAATAAAATATAGAATAAAAAATAACTATATCTTAAACATTTTGTTATTATTATATATATAAATAAAAAAATTAAATGATAATTTAGTAAAATATTTTGTTATTATTATTTTTTTTTTTGGTACATTAAGATAATAAGTAAAAAAAAGAGAACAAAAAGAATACCGTCTTGTTGAGTTTTCAAGCGTCTGATATAGCTTACTACCCTAAGTTTTGATAAAATCAAATATTTATGGAATGATTAAATGAACCTTATGAAGTCTACTATTGAATCTATTCGGTGTGCAGAAATCTTAATTCATTAGACATGTTTTACTCTAAGAAGCCAATTCATATGATAAATTTGAAGTCAAATGTATTTAAAGGGTCTTATGAAGCCTAATAACCAACATCTGAACAGTGACTAAAAGCTACAAGTGTCTTTAGTCAAGCATCTAATGAGAACTAATGACTAAGCATTCGAACAGTGACTTAATGCTACAAGTGTTATACATCAAGCGTCCACTCGAGCTTCCTTACACGAAGTCAAAAACATCTTTGAAGCGTCCAATGAAGTTAAGTTGTCAAAGTATAAAGAAAAGCTGAATATCAATTTAAGTGTTTAACGAGCTCACTAGTCGTACGAGCTCACTAGTCGTACGAGGTTTATTTATCTCAAAGTCAAACCTATTGAAACATGGCTCTGTACTAAAGTAATCCAATATCATTCTTTTGGTTCGCAACAAAAAGTGTTTTATCTCTGAAACAGCTGAATGTTGCACAAAAGGAGAAATTCACGCTTCCCAAGAAGAAAAACATTGCTACAACTCTGAACTTGTTGCTACTCTGATAAAGATATAAACTTCTAAGTAAGAGTACAACCAATTTTCCTAAACATTAAATGACTGACCAGAACGACTCTATTACATTCAGTTTGTTTGAACAAAAGCAACAATTCGAGGAAGACTGTCTCTTAACGGATTTATGGCTTGAAACTTATATAAAGAAGACTTTGAAGAATTGCTGCAACAACTAGATAACATACATTCAAAGCGTGCAATTACTTTGGGCAATTAATTCTTCATTCTTTCATTTTTATTCTTCTCTCAATCATTTGTATTCAATAGAGAAGTTATAACGCAGTCTTTCAATCCTTCATATTTACTCACTCTCTAAGTGTTTCTGAAAGACTTGCTGTTTGTAATAAAAACATTTACTCCTTACTCTTTCCGAGTGTTAAAGCCTGTAAAGCTAAATGAGAAAATATTACTTGTAGTTGAGTTGAGCCTGGGGAGGCTAGGTGAGCAATGATTACTTGAGTCTGTAACCTGATCAGTTATAGTGAAAATCTTGGTGAAGCCAAGGAGTGGATGTAGCCCAAAGTTGAGGGTGAACCGGGATCTATCCTCGTATGCGATTCTCTCTTCCTTTAAGCTTTTAAATATTGCTATATTTTTTATCTTGCAACTAACTAGGGTTTAAATTATATTTCCTAAAAAAGCCTTTGTTTTATTAAAGACTACTTTAAATATCTGCTTTTGAAACACTTGTCTTGGACAAATTCTGAAAAACCTTCAGACGCATCTAAAGGTTTGTAAGCCTTTTTAAGCATCTACTTCCTTGTTCTTTTAAAAAACTTTTGTTTTGTGAAAAGGTTTAGGTAAACACAATTTATCCCCCTTCTCATTTTTACATTTGGATTATTTCACGTCCAGGCTCTAAAGAGAATATCTTTGGTAGAGCATATAATAGAAGCATACTTTTGAAACTTGCATGTGTTCAATTGGATAAAGGAAAGAGACTCCAATGCATCAGATCTAAAGTCATTCTTTTTGTCCCCTTTGTCCGACTATGAAGCCCTGATACCGAGTACGGCACAAATACGATATGACACGAATACGAGGGTGTGGACAATTTTTTGAAATTCAGCATGTGATACAACCTAGATACGTTAACAAAAGTTTATAGAAAAACATATATTTATATAAATGCAAAATATTAGTAAAGAAAGAGGCATTGTTCCTTCCTCATTTATACATAACTATGATGATCACATTTTAAAAAAAGATACTTGTGATTATATAAAAAAAAATACAATTTCTGCCCATATCATAATATATTTTCCCCCTATGTCAGAATATCAACAAAAGCATCTTTAGTACTGAAAACAAGTCCTGACTCTATACAATAGCCAAAAGTTCAAAATAATCTTTACTAAATTACTGTCTAATGCTAACTAGTTTAGTCTATTTTCCCCTGCTACCATCATCTAGAAAAGTATATACCTTGTCTCTCCTTTTTTACACCCTTCATCTTTCCTAGACAAAAGTCTAAGGTTGGAATGCACATAAACCAAATCTTCAACCCTTTTTGTATCCATTATGTTTCTCTTCAAAGAATCAAGAAAAGAATATGTACTCCTATTCCTCTCACAGCATGATGAAGAACATGGCTGCACAAGAAGAATAAAGCAAATTTTTTTTAGAGTGGTAGAAGATCCATGCATGACCCACCAAGTTTTTGGATCTAATACTCATCTGTCTTTAATTGAATTGAAAGAAGCAAAGTCACCAGTACACAAACAAAAATTAGAGAATCCTACATAAACCTTTTTTCTCTCCTCAGCATGTGGAAAGATCTCTTTAGACACTTGTTTCTCTCTTTCTCTAGGAACTTCATCATCTTGATGAGGAGGAGCCCTATTTGGAGTTTCACTCAGATACTCTTAGCTATAATACCTATAAATCAGAAGAAAAAAAAAGTTTAGTCATACCATGATTTTTATTGTCCAAAGACAAGATAGTGTTGGTGTATGCCCTAGAGGTCAATGTATATTTATCTGACTTGCGTACATTGTATCTTGCTTTTTATTTAAATAATATATGGGGCATTTCATTTATTGTGTTGTTTCTTCTAAACATAATAAAGTCCTTAGAATAATAAGTTCAATACAAATAGGATATCAAGTACATTATTTGATCGTGAGATCCTATTGGTTGATAGAGAACTATTATTGAATATCCTTAGTCAAATATTATTGTTAATAAGGACAACAATGATATGCTAAGATTAGTGTGTGCGTAGATTGCACATCTCACAGGTCATGAATATGAGATATCAAGTCTTCACATAAGTACACATTGGAATAATGATGTACTAGATTAACCCATCATGAGAACACTACATGGAGCGTTATGTCAGTGTCAAAAGTGGTTCTCATAGTGATAATGGTGTATATAGTCCTTTGACATGAAGTCATTATGATCCCTACATGAGCAGGTGTATGCTTTAATGTTGTCAAGCATCATTTGTAACAAGGTGATTATAAAATCAGTTATTGGGCATATCGCAAATCATGCAGAGGGATGTGAGTGACCTAGATGGATTCGCCCCTCCTACATAACAAGAGTAATATCTCTGGGGGCCTCGATAGAGTGAAATTTAAAGTGCATGACCATGTTGAAATGAGTCAATATGAGATATTGGCCGCATTTATTATTACTATGTCTACTCAAGTATCAAGAAACAAAATATTGAACTATATAAGGATGACACGTTCTATGTCTTGTGTTCAATTATGATATCTGGACGAAGGGACAAAACTACATGAAAACATTGGTCATGTAAAGGTTACATCAAATCACTGATATTCTCATTACTTAGGTAGCAGTGATGTGTTGCAAGATACCACTCACTGTTTGTCATATTAAATGTGAATTAATATTATTGCCAACATTATGAGAACCTATAGGGTCACACACATAAGATCAGATTGATTGGAGCAATAAGAAATTAAGTTTGACTATAATTTCTCGCGGGCCAAACTCATAACGTATGAGCATTAGGTCAGACACGCAACTTTCTTACTCACTTAAGGAGACACTATTATAAATAGTACCACTTAAGGTGTTGTGTTGTATCAATCATAACCCTGGCCACACAAACAATTTTAGAAACACTACAGGTTTCGTCCATCTCAACTAGCACTGTGAGACTGAAGCCTCTCCTTGTTCGTGGACGTTGGACGTTCGCGAAGCTTGTTTGTGTGGACTATGTAGAGGTGTAGTTGTACTTGCAATATTAAGGTGATTCTTCACAACAGTCTGCACTTCAAGAGGTAAACTCGACCTTTTCGTGGAAATTTTTTCACTGCGATGTGGTTTTATCCACAAATTTCCAATAGTGGTCTCAGGCCCGCTAGCGAAACCATGGTTTTGTTTCTTTTCTTACATATTGTATGAAATAACATGTTTGATGTTTGCGAAAAACGTAAGAAATCTTTGCGAAACCATATTCTATTTATTTTTTTCGTATGATGATCAAGTTTGGAGTTTGAACATCAAAAAAGAATTCGCGATGCAACATTTCTTCTAAAAAGAGAGTCTATAAAAAATTGTTATTTGTAATGATGTTTTTACCACTTGCATAAAAAAATTTATCATAACATTTTTGATAGGCCCTCTTTTAGAAGAAATGTTGTAACACGAATCCATTTTTGATGTTCAAACTCCAGACTTGATCCTTGTATCTGATTTCAAAATAGTTGACCCTGAAGTATTACAACGGCAGAAATATTATTCCTAAGTTTTATTTATTAGTGAATGTTTATGTTTTTTAAAACATTAATTGTAACACTCTTCTCAAGTGGTATATTGCTTTTGACACTATAACATTTTATAAGGCGGAAAATAAAACTTAGGTTTGTTCAGAAATGCGGTTTGTCTTTTTTTTTTTTTTTTTGTAAACATAATGTAATTAATGATAACATAACCAAATAAAAACATATGCCTTCTCATAACAAATCCTTAAAACATATAATCATACTTTTCCAAGATTTGAAGTTCAAAACCAACATGAGAGTTCCATAATATGAGTATAATAAAACATAATATATGTTATATCCCAAAATAAAACTGAAGTAAATACGTAAATATAAAGTTAGGAGTCGCAGCTCCTCAAAATAAGGTTTCTGACACAAAGACAGAACAACCAGACTGGCCCAACACACACAACTACGCAGAAGACTCCTCTACAGACTCAACCATCATCTCGGGATCCTCCTCAGGGTCCTCCTTCATGTCCTCCTCCGAATCCTCCACTGGATCCTCCTCCTAATCACTCGCGATCATAATCGGATTCGGCTCCCTCAAAATAGGTCTAGGCTTATACATTATATTCTTACGAGCCGTATATCGAATGCGAGGATGCAGTGGCACAACAAGTGGGTTGCGGGGTGGAAGATCCGTCGGGACATCATCAGCGGCAGCTGCAATAGCAGGAACAAACACTGTTGGTGCAACATAAGGAACAGCTACGGGTGCTACAGCAGGAAGTGCAAGAGGCGGAACCCCATCTCCCCATGGAGAGCAACCACAAGAAGAAGCATAAGAACGTGGCCTAATGATCCTTATCTTGGTCATAGCCCACGGACCCTTCTTCTTCCTTTGATGCCATTCCATATGGAGAGATAGACGGATGGTGAACCATAAGCAACCATTCCAGCTCTCCCGGATGGTGACGGATGTGTCTCCCAAGTACTCCATATGTCAGGTATCGATGTGTCCTATCCATGAGTCGTCTCCTCCATGAAACTCAACGTAGACGTACAGAGGCATCATTCACTTCCTGAATGATGTCGTCTTTATAGTAGAAGGAAAACATAGCAGAAGACTAACAGTAATAGGTGAGATTCTCATTCATCAATCACAACATAAGGTAGATAAAGACAGCACGACACAACAAAGCATAGCATACTCATACAATCACATATACATGTCATATTATCATGAATACTCATGTTATTTCAATCATAAGATATATCAATTAAACAAGTATAAATCGTGTGGGATGATGTCATGATGCAAGGACCATCAATGCAATGATACGACACAATCTCTATTCCATGGAGCTAAACAAACGTCGGAGAGAGTGATCGAGAGTAAATGTTTTGCAAGCGCCAGCCATTCAGCAAAGTGTGCTACAACATTCATAATCATGCGTGAATACTGGCTTTTTGCAGACACTCTACACCAATCTTGAACAAGGCAGTGTCTAGTCGAGAGCGTTGGTGTGGGATCTTGATTTACCATGACACAAGAGAGCTACCAACTGGCCACATGTGAAGTTTCACACCCCAACGTCTCCTAGGTCAAACCGACCGTCACCACTATATCCGCACCCGCATAAGGTGTAAGCTCAACTTCTAGGCTCACAGTCCTTAACTGACAACCATATGAAATATGTTGAATTTCATATGCGAATGCGATCAATGTCCGGTCCATGTACAATAACGTGTTTCTCTAGGAAACTAGCCATCACTGGGCCTCATAAGGTAACTCAAGTTACTTGATCTATCTCCACGTCTCCTTTAGAGAAGTTGTCGTAAAACACACGGTTTCATTAGTATTCATGTATTATTTGATTGTCTTTCAATCCTACATGTAAGAGGGATTCATAATCCTTTCCTTAAAAATTCTTTGATTCACAGAAGCTTGGTTTTATAATTCCTTAATTTTTCCTTCAAGGTTAGGATAAGAAAATCTCTTTTCTCTTAGAAACATTGTAAATGAGGTACATTGGTACCCTTTGGTTGTTTAGGTAAAGAAACTTATTTGAAAGACAAATGAGTTCTAAAGATAGACCTTTATCCTTACTTAAAACCACAAAGTAATTGATTGACAGTGAACACAAGTCAACCAATGAAGGATAATGTGGAGTAAGTACAAGCTTACACTTAAAGGGTCAATCCAAGCCTAAACCGTGTTTGCACATCTCCATTCACTTTGGTTTGAAAACGTTTGAGATCATAAGTCTTTAAGTTTAAGTTTCAAAACCGTTTCCCTTTTTAGGAGGTAAGTTCAAAACGAGAAGAGAGGAAAACGAGTTTATAAAGCATCCATGCCTATCACGGCCGTGGCCACCATCACGTCAGGCCGCGATAGGCTCTGTCCCTGTCTCCAAGGAAGATCACAGTCGTGATACTTTCTGTTTCTCTATCATAGGAGATCACGACCGTGATCTACATCACGGGGCATCACCGGGGGGGTGATCCTTTCTATTTCTGGTTTTATGGGACATCATGGTAGTGACACCCATCAGGGGTAGGCCGTGATCCCCTCTGTAACACCCTGATTTTTCAAGCTTTTGAGCTTTCTGTTTTCATTAAACAGTATTTATCTGTTTGTATTTTATTGGAGGGTTTAGAGAGTGAAATAAAATAATCCGAGACCATAATCATGCTCTACGCTATCGTAGGAAGCTATGGTTAAATTTTGGTCGAAAACCCAAAAGGAGCCCGATTTGTATTTTACACTGACAGTATGATTTTACTGCTCAGAAAACCTAATTTTGACACGTGAACGAAACAATTAGGTTTTAAATTAAATTTTCCACGATATTGGGAAATGTAAAAATTTTCACTGAAAAAGTGGAAAATGTGATTTTACGGAATCGAATACGGATTTACCGGGACCAGTTAAAGGATAATTACTAAGTCACTATCATGGCACCTCATTAGGGTGAGTCACCTAGTGACTCACGAAAGTCGTCATGACTTAGGAGGGGCAAATGACCTTAATGTCCCTAAAACTTTCTAAAATGGCCATTTTACCCTTTTAGCAAATTACCATTCTATCCTTCATTATTTACCAAGATTAAAAACATGATTTTCATCCATTTTTCCCCCTTCATTCATGCAGCCCCGTCTCCCCACTCCCTTCTACTTCTCTTTTCACTTTCTCTCCATAAACTCACCATAAAACTCTTCAAGCTTTCTAATTCAAGTAGGAAATCCAATCAGCGTGACTAAGAGAAGCTTCAAGCTTTGTTAATCTCCACTAACCAAGAGGTGAGCTTCACTCTTCTTCTCTAGAGATCATGGAGTTTTATGATATAGGTAAAGGTTAGGGTTTTAACTTCAAATATCCATAACTAATTATAGAAAAATCCTATGCTCATGAAATTAATTTCTATGACCTCATTAAGACCTCTATATTCATCATTCAAGAGCATAAAACAAAATCACATGGCTGCCCTGTTTTTCCTCCATATGGCCGAAGCCCTAGTGGTATGTGTAGATGGACTTTCTGGTTCAATTCCTAGCACATAACCATGGATTTCATCTTTCTATTGCTTAGATGTCTTGAATCCAAGAGCTTGAAGCAAAATAAAATCCTTAGCCTATGATCCTAGAGAGAACCGAATTCATGCCCTAGAGGAGGATGATGTTGTTTCAATTTTCAATTTAAGACAATTTTCCTTAACACTAGACTACTCTATGATCATAAATCCAAGAGTATGTGAAATTTTGAGAATCCTAGCCAAATTGACTAGCCATAACCGAACCTATACATAGGTAGCTACGAGGCTATTTCAACAAGTTAAACTTATTTTATGTCTTGTGATGAAGGATCAAGAGAATCACCGTCGTCGGACGAATCGGGAAAGACAATTGGACCGCCGAACGGGAGACTTAGAGATCGGAAGGCTTAAACTTGAGTAGGCTACGAGAGGTAAAGGGGGGTTTGCCTGAGGGATTTCCTGATAACTATGTGTTGTTGGTGGGTTGCTTGAAAGACTTGGTTTGATTATGTTGATATGTTGATGTTGTTATGTTGATGCTGATGTGATTAGATATGTTGATGTGATTATCTGTAGTTATGTATTTTGCGTTTTAGCGTTTATATGGTCTATGTTGAATTGATATGACACTATCTGGATGTTGCTTGCTGCATATCAATCTGTAAACAAAGATAAAAGCTTTGAAAAGCCTTGTAGAACACTTCAAAGATTGATTTGGAAAAATAATGGGAAATATTTATGATACAATTTCTCAGACTTTGAGAAAGACAAATAAATAAATTAATTTGTAGAATAAACTACAATAAGAGGAAAAAGTCAAAATGTTGGCCTTGAATGATTTTCGTGTTAAAAAATGTTTAAATTTCAAAGAGATTTACGAAAACTGTTTTCGAAAAGCAATACTATTGTGTTGGGATGACATTTTTTGTCTCAACCAATTCCTTTCAGAAATGAGTTTTTGGGAAGGGATTTGTTAAAGAAAAGTAAAGGTTCATCAAAATACGGTTGTTTTTAAATTATTTTTGTGCAGAAAAGTTTGTCTGTAAAAGAGTTTTCCAACTATGTAAAATCCGACAGCTTAGAAGAGTTGTGGAGATTTTGATTTGGTTTTGTATTTCACAGAACGAAAACGACGGAAAACGCTAAAACGTGAACCTAGTAAACGAGACGTCGGGTAACTAGTGTTCTGTGATAAAGACACGTAGAGTTCAAACCGTATGACGGTGTTGTGGACTATGTGTCCTACGAATTATGTGTCTTTTTCATGTCATGATGGATATGACTAAAGGTAAATACTGTTTTTTATTACCACAGACCTTGGGCTGGTGCATCGGTCTAGGGCTTCGCGATTGAACACTCAAACGTTTCGTCCTGTGTTAACGATGAGAAGTTGTAAAACAGTGTAAATTGTGTATAGTCGGGAGCTTTGAGCTACGACAATGAAAGAACGAACACAAAGAAAAGTGGCAAGACTTGAAACGTTTTTCTCATGCACTTGTTTTTAGGCAGACGTGTCATCTGGATAGGAGGACCTTGATGGCAGGGAACCCTATGATGACTTTAAGTCATTGTAACATTGTACCTTGATGGACAATGGTGTCATACAACTGACGAATATTGTGCCTTGAGTTGGATAATATCGTATGACCATTTACAATTTATCAAGTACCGCTGAATGTAATTCCATGTAATCCGTAATGTCATGCTGTTCATGTACTTCCAAATAAGCCCTTAAGTGCTGGTCATTGTGCCTGGGGCCAATGTACCTTGAACCTGATCAGCTCAATTTTTACACAACGATGTCCGGAGATTAAACAAAGAATTAGATGATGAATATTGAAGTGTCATGCATCTCTTTTGAAAATAACAATGGTTGTCGGGTATGAGACCCTATGATATACTACTTGTTTATCAGTAGGACCTTACACATGATAATTATTTATGCTTATATGTTATTGATGTGATATTCATGATGTTATCGTGTGTGAATCCATATATTGGTATCTCACCTTTACATCTTTAGATGAGTTCCAAGATGCCGCTGGAACATTCGGGGATCCATTCCCTGACGTTTGAGTATGCGGAGGAGCGTGACGTACGATAAGTCACAGTGTTTTAGTAGTAAGACCAGCTATAGGATATGTCCTATTCTATTTTGAACAACAGTTAGTTAATTACTCTGGCTACCGACAGCCATGACTGTTTTGAATGGCCGTATGTATAAGGCCTAAGTATTCTATTATGGTATTTCATTATGTAGACTCTACTTGACGTTATTTACATGCGTGTTTATGTAACGTTGATGTATGGTAAGCTAAGTTAGGGAAAAAAATTTTATCACGGATTTTCACAATAAGTTAAATACTTAGAACAACTTATTTTCCGAAAGTAACCAGCAAAATTAATTAAAGTTTATTTTTCGCAACGGGAAACCATGTGGTGCCCCAGAAGGGGGTGTCACATTAGTGGTATCAGAGCTGGTCGAGCCTTTCGGGAATCTTTGGGAAATAGGTCTATTGTGTTGTTGCTGTTGTGTGTTCTCTGATTGAGAATTGTTTGAATTACTTCTTAGAAGTAATGTGAGTTAACTAGTGATCACACGTTCCATGTTTCTAGTTACCATTTAACTGAGTTTGTCTTGCAGGTCAGTTATGGAACCAGAAGGTGAACGTTGATGTGGACGAGGACGTGGACGCGGACGTGGCTGTGGACGCGGTCATGGTAGGGGTCGTTGAGGTGGTCCTGTCGAAGGCCCTGACCATGCTGAGGAGTACTATGAGGGTGCAGTGGACCATACTGCACAAGCAATGGAGAATGTTGCTGCTGCTATTGCCCTACAGACAGCTGCTATGGCTACTCAGAACTAGCAAGCTACTGAAGGTAGAGGTATGACTGCATTTCGACGTCAGAATCCTCCACAGTTTCGTGAGGATGCTGAACCTGAGAAGGATGACCTATGGATACTTGAACTGGAGAAGATTTTTGAGCTTATCCTGAGTCTAGAAGGTGTTAAAGTTCAGTATGCTACTTTCCTGTTGATTGGAGATGCAGAGTATTGGTGGAAAGGCACCAGACAACTGTTAGAAACTGACAACCAGGAGATTACTTGGGAGATGTTCCGGAATACATTCTTGGACAAGTACTTTACGAAAAGTGCTAGAGTCGAGAAGGAACGAGAATTTCTCTGTCTGCTGCAAAGGGATTTTTCTGTCAGGGAATATGCAGCAAAGTTTGAATCGCTTGCTAAATACTTCCGTTTCTTTCAGACTCAATCTAACGAAAGCTGGAAATGTAAAAGATTCGAAGCAGAATTAAGGTTCGAGATCAAAGAATCTGTGCTGCCCTTGCAAATTAGGAATTTTCAAGCTCTTGTGGAGATGTGCCGCAAGGTAGAGTAGATGAGGAAAGGAAGAGATAATAGAGGGAATGATGGAGGACCTTCTCGGTTTAAGGGTCCGTTTCAAGCTCAGAGTCAAATGGGGATGCAACAACAGAGGAAACCATATTTCCGACCTCAGGGGAATAACCCAAGTCAATAACCATTTTGTCCCAATGCTGCTGCATCAAGGAGTATAGGCTAAAGCCAAGGCCAAGTTAGGAAATGCTTCAAATGTGGAGATCAGAATCATATGGCTGATACTTGTGCATTGAGAAAGATTAGGTGTTTCAACTGTAATCAAATGGGACACTTCTCAAAGGACTGTAATGCTCCAAAGCGTGGACCTGCTGTTAACCATGCAAAGACCAATAAACCGACAACAACGGGAAGAGTTTACACGATGAGCGGTGCTGAGGCTTCGAACTCCGACGATCTCGTACAGGGGAGTTGCGACATAGAGGGTAATCTCTTGACCGTACTTTTCGATTCGGGTGCGACCCATTCCTTTATTTCGATGGATTGTGTCAAACAGCTGAAATTGCATGTCTTTTCGTTATCTTATAATCTGATTGTTTCAACCCTAACTGCTAAGCCAGGTATTGCCAATTCTATATGCTTGAGCTGTCCTATACTTATTCAGGATAGACATTTTCTTGTTGATCTGATCTGTTTGCCTTTAATACAATTAGATGTAATTTTAGGCATGGATTGGTTATATTCCAACCATATTCTCATAAATTGTGCTCGTAAAACTTTAGTCTTTACTAAGGATGAGATTTCTGGATTTTTATCTGCTAACCAAGTAAGGGCTTCTTTGAAAGAGGGGGCACAAGGATACATGTTATTGTTTTCCTTAGACGTAGAGAGTGAGTTAGATCTATAGTTCATACCAGTCGTCAGTGAGTTTTCGGAGGTGTTTCCTGAAGATGAACCGGGGCTACCGCCAGTTCGAGACATTGAGTTCGCGATTGATCTGGTACCGGGCACTGGACCAATATCCATGGCACCATATCGTATGTCGCCATCAAAGCTTGAGGACTTGAAAAAACAATTGGTGGAACTGATGGAAAAGGAACTTATAAGATCGAGGGTATCACTGTGGGGAACTCCAATTCTATTGGTGAAGAAGAAAGACGAGACTTCTCGCTTATGTGTGGATTATCGTCAGTTAAACAAAGTAACAATGAAGAATAAGTATCCTCTTCCAAGGATCGACGATTTGATGGACCAGTTACGTGAAACGTCCGTTTTCTCGAAGATAGATCTATGGTTGGGCTACCATCAGATTCGTGTGAAGGCGGAGGATGTTCCTAAAACAACGTTTCGAACACGCTACGGGCATTATGAATATCTCGTGATGTCGTTCGGAGTGACGAAAGCTCCTGCTGTATTCATGGATTACACGAATAGGATTTTTCATCCTTATCTAGATAAGTTTGTTGTTGCCTTCATAGACGACATTCTAATCTATTCTCCTAATGAGGAAAAACATGTTGACCATCTCAGTACGGTTCTTCAAATCTTAAAGGAGAAACAGTTATACGCGAAACCTGAAAAGTGCGAATTTTGGTTAGACCAAGTTCAATTTTTGGGACACGTTATCTCGAGCGAAGGAATCGCAGTGGATCCGTCGGTGGTTGAAGCTGTTTTGAAATGGGATAGACCCAAGACGGTAACCGAGATCCGTAGTTTCGTGGGTTTAGCTGGATACTATAGGAGATTCACTGAGGGATTCTCGAAGATAGTAGGACCTGTTACCCAACTAACTCGGAAGGATCAAGCGTTTATCTGGACTGAAACATGCGAGGAAAGATTCCAGGAATTGAAACGGAGGCTGACTACTTCACTTGTATTGGTATTACCTAATCCCAAGGAACCTTTTGAGGTATACTGTGATGCTTCACATCAAGAGTTAGGTTGCGTGTTGATGCAGAACCGGAACGTAGTAGTTTATGCTTCCAGACAATTGAAGACTCATGAGAGGAATTATCCTACGCATGACCTGGAACTAGCGGCAGTGGTTTTTGCACTAAAGATCTGGAGACACTATCTGTATGGAGCAACATTCAATGTCTCCAGCGACCACAACAGCCTGAAATACCTGTTTGACCAGAAAGAGCTCAATATGCGACAAAGACGGTGGTTGGAATTTCTGAAAGATTACGATTTCCAATTACAGTATCACCCTGGAAAGGCAAATGTGGTAGCGGATGCCCTGAGTAGAAAGTCAATACATGCATATGCAATGATGGTCAAGGAGTAAGAATTGATAGAACAATTCCGAGATATGCGGTTGACAATCACGACGTCGCTGGGAAGACTTTGCTTGGATATGATTATTGTTTACAAATAAAGGAGAAACAAGAAAGTGATCAGTACCTACAAGGAGAAAGAGAATTAGTGCGATGAGGAGCAGTATCGGAATTCAGAGAGGGAACAGATGAAATCTTAAGATTCGATGAAAGGATTTGTGTACCGGACAATTTAGAACTTACGAAATTGATTCTGGAAGAAGCTCACAAGAGTAAATTGAGTCTACACCTAGGAGCCACAAAGATGTACCAAGATTTAAAGAAGTTATATTGGTGGTATGGGTTGAAGAGAGACGTAATGGAATACGTTGCCTCATGTTTAGTTTGTCAAAAGGTCAAGATTGAACATCAAAGACCGGCAGGAATGTTACATTCTTTGGACATCCCGTAGTGGAAATGGGATGATATCGCAATGGATTTCGTGACAAGTCTACCAAAGACTCGGAAGGGACATAACGCAATATGGGTAATCATTGATCGACTGACCAAGTCAGCTCACTTTTTGCCCATCAACATAAAGTATTCAATGGAGAGATTGACTCAGTTATACATTGGATAAATTGTCAGATTACATGAAGTACTTGCGAGTATTATTTAGGATCGTGATCCGAGGTTTACATCAAGATTCTGGCAAAGCTTACATGAGTCACTAGGAACGAAACTCAGATTGAGTTCAGTATATCATCCACAAACAGATGGACAGTCCGAAAGGACGATTCAGTCTCTTGAAGATTTGCTAAGAGCTTGTGTGCTAGAACATCTTGGTAGTTGGGATGAATTTCTACCATTGATAGAATTCACCTACAACAACAGTTTCCACTTGAGCATAGGAATGGAACCCTATGAAGCCTTGTATGGTCGACGGTGCATAATGCCTCTATGTTGGTACCAGGATGGTGGAAGCCTGCTGTTGGGACTAGATATCGTGCAACAGACAACCGAAAAGGTGAAGATGATTCGGGAAAAGATGCGGACAACTCAAAGTCGACAGAAGAGTTATGCGGACAAGAGAGGACGACCTCTCCAGTTTGAGGAATGCGATCATGTGTTTTTGAGAGTCACGCCTACGACTGGAGTTGGTCGGGTAATTAATCCAGAAAACTCACTCTGAAATTCATTGGACCTTACTAAATTCTTCATCGTGTAGGTCCAGTAGCCTATCAAATTGATTTACCACCCTTTCTTTCCAATATTCATGACGTTTTCCATGTTTCACAACTAAGGAACTATATTCCTGATCCATCTCATGTAATCAAATCCGATGTAGTACAGTTGAAAGAGAACTTGTCTTGTGAGACTTCACCCGTGCGAAACTCGGATAAGACGACTAAGCAGCTCAAGGGTAAACAGATTTCCTTAGTCAAGGTTATTTGAAATGATACAACAGGAGAAGCAACTTGGGAAGCTGAGGACAAAATAAGGGTGCAATACCCTTATCTTTTCACAGGTACGTAATTTCGAGGACAAAATTATTTTTTTAGTGGGGTAGTAATTTAACACCCCGATTTTTCAAGCTTTTAAGCTTTCTGTTTTAATTAAACAGTATTTATCTGTTTGTATTTTATTGGAGGGTTTAGAGAGTGAAATAAAATAATCCGAGACATAGTCATGCTCCACACTATCGTAGAAAGCTATGGTTAAATTTTGGTCGAAAACCCAGACGGAGCCCGATCTGTGTTTTACATTAACAGTATGATTTTACTGCTCAGAAAACCTAATTTTGACACGTGAACGAAACATTTAGGTTTTAAATTAAATTTTCCATGATATTGGGAAATGTAAATATTTTCACTGAACAAGTGAAAAATGTGATTTTACGGAACCGAATACGGATTTACCGGGACCAGTTAAAAGATAATTACTAAGTCACTATCATGACACCTCACTAGGGTGAGTCACATAGTGACTCACCAAAGTCATCATCACTTAGGAGGGGCAAAAGACCTTTATGTCCCTAAAACTTTCTAAAATGACCATTTTACACTTTTAGCAAATTACCATTCTATCCTTTATTATTTACCAAGATTAAAAACATCATTTTCACCCATTTTTCGCCCTTCATTCATGCAGCCCCCGCTCCCCACTTCCTTCTTCTTCTCTTTTCACTTTCTCTCCATAAACTCATCATAAAACTCTTCAAGCTTTCTAATTCAAGTAGGAAATCCAATCAAAGTGACTAAGAGAAGCTTCAAGCTTTGTTAATCTCCACTAACCAAGAGGTGAGCTTCACTCTTCTTCTCTAGAGATCATGGAGTCTTATGATGTAGGTAAAGGTTAGGGTTTTAGCTTCAAAAATCCATAACTAATTATAGAAAAATCCTATGCTCATGAAGTTAATTTCTATGACCTCATTAAGACCTCTATATTCATCATTCAAGAGCATAAAACAAAATCACATGGCTGCCCTGTTTTTCCTCCATATGGCCGAAGCCCTAGTGGTATGTGTAGATGGACTTTTTGGTTTAATTCCTAGCACATAACCATGGATTTCATCTTTCTATTGCTTAGATGTCTTGAATCTAAGAGCTTGAAGCAAAATAAAATCCTTAGCCTATGATCCTAGAGAGAACCGAATTCATGCCGTAGAGGAGGATGATGTTGTTTCAATTTTCAATTTAAGACAATTTTCCTTAACACTAGACTACTCTATGATCATAAATCCAAGACTATGTGAAATTTTGAGAATCCTAGCCAAATTGACTAGCCATAACCGAACCTATACATAGGTAGCTACTAGGCTATTTCAACAAGTATAACTTATTTTGTGTCTTGTGATGAAGGATCAAGAGAATCACCGTCATCGGACGAATCGGGAAAGACAATTGGATCGCTGAACAGGAGACTTAGAGACTGGATGGCTTAAACCTAAGTAGGCTACGAGAGGTAAAGGGGGGTTTGCCTGAGGGATTTCCTGATAACTATGTGTTGTTGGTGGGTTGCTTGAAAGACTTGGTTTGATTATGTTGATATGTTGATGTTGTTATGTTGATGCTGATGTGATTGGATATGTTGATGTGATTATCTGTAGTTATGTATTTTGAGTTTTAGCGTTTATATGGTCTATGTTGAATTGATATGACACTATCTGGATGTTGCTTGTTGCATATCAATCTATAAACGAAGATAAAAGCTTTGAAAAGCCTTGTAGAACACTTCAAAGATTGATTTGGAAAAATATTGGGAAATATTTATGATAGAATTTCTCAGACTTTGAGAAAGACAAATAAATAAATTAATTTGTAGAATAAACTACAATAAGAGGAAAAAGTCAAAATGTTGGCCTTGAATGATTTTCATGTTCAAAAATGTTTAAATTTCAAAGAGATTTACGGAAACTGTTTTCGAAAAGCAATACTATTGTGTTGGGACGACATTTTTGGTCTCAACCAATTCCTTTCAGAAATGAGTTTTTGGGAAGGGATTTGTTAAAGAAAAGTAAAGGTTCATAAAAATACGGTTGTTTTTAAATTCTTTTTGTGCAGAAAAGTTTGTCTGTAAAAGAGTTTTCCAACGATGTAAAATCCGACAACTTAGAAGAGTTGTGGAGATTTTGATTTGGTTTTGTATTTCACAAAACGAAAATGACGGAAAACGCTGAAACTTGAACCTAGTAAACGAGACGTAAGGTTACTAGTGTTCTGTGATAAAGACACGTAGAGTTTAAACCGTATGACGGTGTTGTGGACTGTGTGTTCTACGAATTATGTGCCTTTTTCATGTCATGATGGATATGACTAAAGGTAAATACTGTTTTCTATTACCACGGACCTTGGGCTGTACATCGGTCTAGGGCTCCGCGATTGAGCACTCGAACGTTTCGTCCTGTGTTAACGATGAGAAGTTTTAAAAGGGTGTAAATTGTGTATAGTCAGGAGCTTTGAGATACGATAACGAAAGAACGAACACAAAGAAAAGTGGCACGACTTGAACCATTTTTCTCATGCATTTGTTTTTAGGCAGACGTGCCATCTGGATTGAGGGACCTTGATGGCAGGGAACCCTGTGATGACTTTAAGTCATATAGTGTAACATTGTGCCTTGATGGACAATGGTGTCATACAACTGACGAATATTGTGCCTTGAGTTGGACAATAATGTATGACCATTTACAATTTATCAAGTACCGCTGAATGTAATTCCATGTACTCGCGTAATGTCATGGTGTTCATGTACTTCCGAATAAGCACTTAGGTGCTGGTCATTGTGCCTTGGGCCAATGTACCATGAGCCTAATCAGCTCAGTTTTTACATAACGGTAGCCGGAGATTAAGTGAAGAATTAAATGATGAACATTGAAGTGTCATGTATCTCTTTTGAAAATAACAATGGCTGTCGGGTATGAGACCCTATGATATACTACTTGTTTATCAGTAGGACCTTACACATGATAATTATTTATGCTTATGTGTTATTGATGTGATATACATGTTGTTATCGTGTGTGAATCCATATATTGGTATCTCACCCTTACATCTTCAGATGAGTTCCAAGATGCTGCCGCAACATTCGGGGATCCATTCCCGGACTTTTGAGTATGCGGAGAAGCGTACGAGAAGTCACAGCATTTTAGTAGTAAGACCAGCTATAGGATATGTCCTATTCTATTTTTAACAATAGTTAGTTAATTACTCTTGCTACTGATAGCCATGACTGTTTTGAATGGCCGTATGTATAAGGCCTAAGTATTCTATTATGGTATTTTATTATGTATACTCTGCTTGACGTTATTTACATGCGTGTTTATATAACGTTGATGTATAGTAAGCTAAGTTAGGAAAAAAATTTTACCGCGAATTTTCACAATAAGTTAAATACTTAGAACAAATTATTTTCCGAAAGTAACCAGCAAAATTAATTAAAGTTTATTTTCCACAACGGGTAACTATGTGGTGCCCCAGAAAGGGGTGTCACACCCTCTATTTTGCCATAGTTGATTTCTTTGTGTTTTCAAAAACGTCCTTTGCCCTTTCTAAGTTATTTCATGAAGATCAAAACATGTTTTTAGTTTTAAAACTCATAAAACTTACTATCCATTAACATTATAAGTTCAAAAACATGATCTTTGGATAATTCATAAGTTCATTAATTTCAAAGGTGTGGTTTTATCCCTTACGCACTCAAACAAATCTTGCCATCACAAGGCTAAAATTGAAGTTCCACTTCACTAACATATTTTCATAATAAGCATGATAAGCATATGAATATGATGAACAACTATCTAAACATACTATCAAAACCTCCCACCTTGACCAAGATCAAGGTTAGGGTTTTTCATCATTTTCAAGAGCATAACATCATGATAAGCATCAAACAAACATATAGAGCATAAAGATAAGATTATTACAAACCAAGTAACCAAATACACAACCAAACAAGATAGGGAAACCTATCTACACAACCATAGGGTTATCACCCAACTAAAAGCCATTTTCATCCACCTATGAGGTGAGATGAAGGTTCACTCCACATTACCTTTGAAGACTCACGAAAGTGATAGCTTGAGAAGAGAAGAGGTTTCCAAGGCTCACAAGCTTGCTTCGTAGCAACAGAACATGAAACCCTTGAGAGGTCATTTTCGAAAATGCCATGAATTCAACAAGGTGTTAATGTTTTTGAAATAAAAAATGAAAAGAAAGATGAGGGTAGTATGCTCACCATAAGAGCTTCAACTTTGAAGAATAGAGTGGTTCTTGACTCTTGACTCAAAATCCTCCAATGGAGAAATCTTCTTCACTAAAGATGAAGAACATGAAGAGGGGATTAGAGATATGAATTTAGTTTTTGAAATGCATAGAGATGGTGTAAGATGATATGTATTTTAAAGGTCATCAATGGGGAAGAGAACAGAGAACTCTAGGGTTCTTACCTTTGGAGAAGATGAAGATGGGTGAGAGAGAAGATAGAAACGAACTCTCGATCACCCTTTGGTTGATGTTGTTCTAATATGATAGAGGGAATGGGAGAGAATTGTGTCTTGCAATGCAAGTGTGATGGAATGAAGGGTTGAGATGAGTGGAGATGGTGTTGACTTAATGGATGAGACTTACTAGATATGGGAGGGACAAAAGGGGTTGGTAAGGAAAAGCATTTTAGTCTCTTACCTAAAATGGTAAAGGTGAAGATATTGTTGGGGAAAAAGTGGGGACATGTTGGGAAAGAGGTGATAGTGACATGTGGATGAGGATTTTAGGTTATAGGCCATTCCCCTCTCTGGACCCAAACGTTCCGGGCCTCGGGCTCAAAACCCGAAACTTCGCTGGCCCGATAGTATTTTTATTGGCTCCTCTCTAAAACAACAGATAAAACTCAATCAACCTTTTTATGGAATTAGGGTTGAATTTTCGAATTCTCTAATAAATTCTAGGTTTCAACCTCTAATTATTAATTATAATTAGCAGAATGATGTTTTAAATCAATTTATTCGCAGCAGACAGTTAAATATAACAAATAAGAATTTTCGGGGTGTTACATTAATATTGCTTTTGACTGCTATGTTGTATTTATAGGAATGATTATAGATTATTTGTGGCCAAATGGATGATTCATCATGCTAGGGACGATTACATCATACAAGTAAGTCACTGCACCGTCCATAGAAATTTATTTTCCTATTCGTTAAATTTTTATGTTTCGATTTTACACTGACTGTGGGTAATAATTTTAGGTGCACGACAAGACAAGTCTAAGGCTGACCTTGGATTTGGCTTTGAAGACCCATAAATGTTAGATTAATTATTTCAATTAATCAAAATTATGGATTAGCATTAATTAATTATTTGGAATTATAATTAATATGTTAATTATGGTTAATAGCATTTTATCAATATAATGAATAGTATTGGGCTTACATTCTGAATAGCCCGTGATGGGTTGGGCTATTCAATTTATACCCAATGAGAGGTCCCTACCTTCGTATGATAGGTTACTTAATCGTTATCCCATTAGACGGTTAACATACAACCTGATGAACCAATCGTGATTGAGGGGAGTCTACTCTCATTTCAGTGCTCAACCAAGTGATTCACCCGAATCTCAAGAAGAACCCAAGATGGATAAATCCATTATATCAAGTGCACAAATTCTATTTCTTAATTCTCTATATTAATATGCTATAATTTTGTATCTACACGATCTTTAGAATGTTAAACTTTCATCAATTGGTATCAGCGTCACGTTGATACTGATTATAGCTGTTGATAAATATTAGATTCAGAGAAATCAATTTTATTTCAAATCCGTTCTTTGTGATTTCATTCTTGAATTCGAAATTACCTTTTCTGACCAACATTTTTTCGACTTGGCTTATGGGTTTTGATTTCTGTATGTACCATGACCATCATACTAAATTTTCACTTCATTTTGTGGTTTGGATTGAGAGAATTTCATGTTTAATTTTAAGAAGCATAAAATTTCTCTCACTCGAATTCTTTCTAATGGAACCATATTTCTCAAAATTTATTGAGGGTTTCTCTTCTTGTGATCATTGCACTCAAAACCCCTCAAGATTTACATGTTTTGGTGGAGAAAATTGAGAGAATTTTCCAGGTATTCATCATTTTTTTTAGCGCAAGAACATGGGTTTTTTCGATTCCTCTCTTTGTATGTTTATTTCAAAAAATTATTTTGGGGATTCTCATAAACAGTATCACACAAATAACATATTCAAATTTTTTGCAATTTCGTTGAACGAATAGGGAGATCGAAGCGTTTTTTCTTCCCCATTTTCTGGCCTTTTTTTCGAACCAAATATCTCCCAAATCCTCCATTCCTTTACGAAATTGAATTGGGGGGTTCTCTAAGACGTCCCAATCTGAACCTCTTTCTGGAAAATCACAGCATTTAGTTGTCTGTAGAAGGAGATCTAACCAGGTTATCTCCGCGGGTCATACGACCCGTTTTCTCTACAAACGAGTGAGGAAGACAACTTATTGTTCTCTGTGTCGCCCACTTGCTGGACCAGGTGCGTGGGGGCGCGTGGGCCCATCTCCAGGGCCCTAAATATTGTACTCTCGGATTTTGGGTCTGAAATTTCTTATGTATATTCCATGGTTCATCTATAATACTTGTGAACAACATACTCTCTTTGTTAACGTATTATAATTATGGAATTATTTTTTAGGCCTGTATGTAGATTTTTTATTTTATGTTTATGCATGATATGAAATTATCATATTCGTTGAAAAATAATTATTCTTAATTTGTATAACTGTAATCTCATCTATCGTGGGTAATTTTATGCAAATTTTATGTAACTTAAATTATTAAGATTTCTCTTAATTATATTTTGTATTATATTAATGATAATTATACCCTATCGGTGTATTGTTATTAGTATAATTTGTTGTTATACAATGTACTATTTGTTTTATACTTATATCAATAATTTTTTGAGTACCCTATTGGTATTAGAATTTTTTTGGTCATATAAGGTTTTGTCCATTGTATATTTTGTGAAAATTCTCTCTGTGCCAATGACACTTTTGTGTACTACACCCTTGTAACACCCCGATTTTTCATGCTCTCTAAGGACAATAAACTCGATTAATGAGTTTATATTTTTATATGTATTTTAGAAAATGATTTTGGGAAAACCAAAATCATATTCATGCTTTGTACTATCATAAGAACCTGCGGTTAAATTTTGGGTCGAAAACTCAGACGAAGTCCAGTCTACGTTTTCACGGATAGTAGTGTTTTACTACTATATAGACCTTATTTTGACTAACGGACAAGACCATTAGTCTTAGAATTCGATTATCTACAAATTTGTTAAAATCAATGCTGACGTTAAAAAGTGAAAATAATATAAAATATTCGGACGAATACTCGAACCCGGAGACGATTGGAGCTGTAGAAGGATTTAACGGGACCAGTTAACAGATAATCTCGGAGTCATGTCAGGTCAAGTCACCTAGGGACTCGTGCCAGTGTCATGATTTTCAAAATATCTGGACGCGAAATGACCAAAATGCCCTCGGTCTTTTAACAAAATTACCAAAATGTCCTAAGGTAATTACAAGTTTACCCTAAGTGAAAAAAATATCTCACCTCACTCTCTCACCCTTAGGCCATTCGGCAACCCTCCTCTTTCACTCTTCTCTCACACTTTTCTTCTTTTCTTCTCAAGTTCTTCAAGTTTCCTTCAATTTTAGTCTTGAAACTTAGTGATTTTTGGGAGATTTCAAGCTAGTTTCTCTTCAGGAATTGCATCAAGGAGGTATCAATTCTCTTCTAGCTCTCTTAACCTCTCTATTTTTCTCTTCAAATTTTTGATTCACAGAGGTTAGGGTTTTGACCCATAAACTTCAAAAATCTATGGAAAATTGTAGAAAAATCATTTTAATACCAAACCAATTTCTTTGATCTAGGTTCATGGTATTCTTTCATAATCCAAGAGTTGGAAACCAAAGGAGCCCTCCAGCTCCAATGGTAAATAGGGGCCGAACCTACCCCCGTGGTGGGTGGGTTGGATTCTGTTTGATTTTGATGTTTTAAGCTTGTATCTACGTTTATATCATTTAGTTAGGGTAGTATCCAAGATATGAGAATTTTTGGAGCTCCCTAGCTATTTTTATGGCACAAGGCCGAATCTAGGAGGAAGAGGAATAAGGAGAAATATTTTGTGTTTTGTATCAATACATTGATTGATTGTATGTGTGTAGTAATTGTCGGATAATCGAGCGAGAGATCGGACAAAGTTCGGGTCGATCGAGAGATTTGTCACTGCACTAGGAACTACAAGAGGTAAGGGGACAAACATGAGGAATTCCAATTCCGACAGCTATGTGCTGTAATTGTGTGTTTGGGTTGTAATTATTTATCTGTGTTTGATTGTTTGTGGAGTGATTTCATTTATCTGCCGATAGTTGCTTATATTTGAAATTACTTGTTTATGCCTAATTTTATTGCTTGGCATTGGATTATAATGTATGAATGCATTGCATGATTGTTGTGATGATTATTGCATTAAAGGACCTAACACCGGTTATGATCCAATATCATGTGATATAAAAGCTTCAAAAAGCTTGGGATGTGGAATAAAGAAAATAATAATGTTTAAGAGTTTTTAAGGAACTTTGGAAGAGAAAAAGAAATAAATTGGCTTTTGGAAAAAAGAAATATAAACATTTGCTATTTAAGGATAAGTTGACTTAAAGGTAAAATGGGGAAATTTCGACTTTAGTGGAGAAAAACATAGTTTTGGGGTGAAAAGTGTTTTTGGAGACTTTAATAGTTTTTTTTAAAAAGTATTAAAGGGAATCTTTTGAACAAAAGTGTTTTTGGGAAATGTGGTCCCAAAATATTTGGTTTCATCCAAGAGAAAGAGTTTTGTCTAATGAATCGTATTTTAAAGTATCATGTTTTACCGAAATTCAACGAAAGAGAAAAAAAGTGGATTTTCAAACACGAGTTTTGTTTTATGGAAAACCGATCTCGAAGGCTTTGTGTAAGCTTCGGAGATTTCGGTTTTTGGTTTTTGAGTTTTTAAAAGAGAAATGTGGTTTTTGGTTTGGAACCTAGAAACCGAGACGCCGGGATTCTAGGGTTCTGCAGAACACGAAGATCAAAGATCCGTGTTAGTGTGTTGGTCTTGTAAGCTTGTGGACAATCTTTGTGGTCCTGTAAGCTTGCAAATATTTTTATGCTTAATCCAAAGTTCGAGACTAGTGCATCGGTTAGGGATTTTTGGGTTCGAGTTGTTTTGGACTGAGTGTCCTGTTTTGAGAAAAATGTTGGAAAGGCTTAAAGAGTCTAAGACATTGTGGTGGTTGATAGCGTTGATGCTTCAACAAGGAAATATTGATACGTCAAAGATAAACTGACGAGAACAAATGATTTTCTCATGCATATGTGTTTTTGGCAGACATGCCGTGAAATGAAAGGACCTTGATGGCAAGGAAACCTGGGATGACTTATTGTCATTGTGTAACATTGTGCCTTGATGGACAATGCAATCATACATGCTGTGTGTTCGTATTGTGTCCTGAGTGGACAATATAGTATGACTGATTACATCGTAAGTACCACTGACATGCGCGCCCATGTGCTATTTCCTAGGAGTCAAGTACTTATGTTTTTACCAATTTTGGTGTTAGTCATTGTTGCCTGCGGGTCAATAATTGTGGAGCCTGATCAGCTCGTTCTGAATGGTGATGAGATTTCCGGAAATTAAGAACTGAACGTTAGTTGACATATGTGGAAGTACTCATGCATATGTTTTGAAAAATAACGTTGACTGTTGGGCACGAGGCTCTTTTTTTTTTTACTGTTAGTAATCTGATATATTGTACTATATTATGCATGATAATATTTTGTGAGACATGTTTATATGAATCTGCTGTCTGTGTTTGGGTATGTAGTTATCGTTTTTGGATTCATATATTGGTTTCTCACCTTTCCTATTTTCCTAGACTTTTCTGTTTCCTGTTGGATATATATATATATATATATTATATGTACAGATGGACTTGGGGAGCGAGGGACTAGTTCACTCGGGAGTCCGCTCCCTCACCTTTGAGCATAAAGAGGACCCGGGGCATGGGTCATCCACCCTGGCGCCAACAATGCGGCGTACTCTGGACCTGTTTGCATCCGGCAAGGAAACACGGAGGTGGGACCTTAGGAGAGAGTGCACATCGTGGAGACCATCCAGATCTTGCTGCCACCTATCTGGATGATTCTACAATACTTAGTTAATCAGGGATCGTTGCAGCACGAGATCCCGACAGCTCAGCCCCTACAGCAGCAACCACCTTTGCCCTCTTCCCCTCCGTTTGTTTTGGTGCCCGTGGGACCGAGGGAGGAGGATGAGGAGGATCCCGAGGAGAAGGAGCTTTTAGAGACACCTGAGTACCATCCTCTGGAAGATGGGGATGCTCCGGCTGAGGGAGTCGGAGGTGTGGGGACGATCGATGGGGACATAGTTTCCCCTGATCACTCTTCTGATGAGACCGTTGGGCCCTCCTTTAGGGGACTGTCCAACGGGTTCCACTAGTCTTGACCAGTGTAGGGTGTAGACTTTCTTTTGAGGTAGCAATTTTTGGGTAGTTTGTTATCGGCTACTGATAGCCATGAGTTTTAGTGATATGGTTTCCAGACTATCGCTACCTAGTTTTTAGAGTCTTAGTATTTTACTGCTACTAGTTTTCTTTTGAAAGGACATGTTGTCCACCGTTCTTTTGTATATCCTAACTGATGATGCATATATATATATATATATATATATATACACACACACACACACACACACACACACACACACGAGTCTTCTTGACATACTCTGAGCTATTGTTATTTGTGGTTATAATAAGAAAAAAATTTATCACAATTTTCAGAACTTAATGAGATATAATTAAATAAACTATATTCCGAAAGTAAACCAGCAAGATTTTATTTAGTATTGTATGTGTTTGGGTAACAAATGTGATGCCAGATTGAGGGTGTCACAACCCTCTCATTAAAAGTGTTATGATTATGCAATTAATCTTAAAGTGTCAAATATGATTATTCTTTTGACATAATTTAATATTTTTTATACATTGCATTTTCACTATTTTATTTTCTGTATTTGAATCCAAAATTTTCTTGTTTCCTATTCTTTTGTGACAAATATATATCTTAGACACTCTTTAATGATTAGTTTTATTCTCAAAATTAAATTTTGGGTCATTATGGGTTAAGCCTATTGACGGGTGCCGAACCCACCAAAATTAATAAAACCGAATTACAACCCTACTCACAGCAAGGGTGTTGACCCGAATCGTTTCCCAATTGACCAACTCAGAAATTCAATCAAATTAAGTAAGCTAATTACAAGGATGGGGGGTTGCAGGTTTATAAAAGAAATTTAAACAAGTAGAAGCTATTAAAATTGAAAACAAAGATATAAAGACAACAAATCCAAGGGGTTCAACAATTATCGAGTTTAATCAATCCTTAACCACAAACAAACATCATGTTAATTTTATCCTTGGTTTCGAATTATAGCAAGAAGCCTCACCATGATCCACAATTTCACTACTAGAAACGCTTTTAGAATGAAGATTAATCAAGGAAAAAGAGTTAAGCAACCATTAAATCAAGATTAAACTTAAAAACCGAAATTAAACCAAGCTAGACATAACATCAAACACCTTCAATGCAACAACCAAATTATGTCTTCTCTCTTTAAAAAGAGCTAATGAAGCCACTAACACATATATTCAAGACTCAACTTCGTTTAAGCAAATAAAATTAGAATCAAGAATCAATGAGGAGAAAACAATGAAAAACAAAATTCAACATGAATATACCAAATAGAGCAAGGTTTCATAAATCAAACCTCAATAATGTCTACACCCAAGGATCTATTAAGAGAGTTTAGACCTCCATGGGTGTGGAGGAACAACCCATAAAACGAAAATGAAACAAAAACTAAAAACCTAGAAGAAGGAAGAAGAGGAAAGGAGAGAAAAGCTCTCTCAAATCCTAATTTCGTGCTACTGTATCTCAGTTTTTCACTACTTAAAGCTGAATTAATTAACAAATTAACTATTTGCCTTCATGCCTCATGAGCCCAGCTTGAATTGGCCACCAAAAATGCTCCAATTGGACCTCTAATGAGAAGATTAGGCCCAAATTACTTCAAGATATTTTAGGATCCGAGGCTGACATTCCAAAGAAAATTACACCATTAAATTGACATCTATTGGTCAGGTGATCTTCATGAAGGTTGTAGCCAAATGTGTCTTCTTCAAATTGGTCTTGGTTTCAGGTACATCCGACCTCTATAACTCAAGTTATGGCCAAAACACTGCTCTCTGTCCAAACTCCCACAACAGCACCTCTAGTCATACTTTCATCCCAGATTTGGCCCTTTTATTATCAGAAATTGGATCTCGAGCTCTTCATGAAAGTTGTAGATAATTTACTTATCTTTCCTGCAAAATTAAAATCACAATTTTTCAGTAACTACAACCAAAGTTAGGCTCAAAATACAGAAACAGTGTCAATGTGCCAATTATGCCATAAATGCAATTAGGCCTAATTAATACCCAATGGCATGAAATGCACCCAAAACCCAACAATTAAGCACAAATGATGTTTAAAACAATAAGTATGAAGGTTAAACAATATGCCAAAATTATGTTCATCACCTATTCTTTTTGAGTTTAATTGCTATGCACTCTTAGTATAAAGTTTGTTACACTGACAACCAATCATAAATCATGATATGAGTGATTTTTAAGCTAATTAGGATAAGAGTCAAACACTTTAGCTTATGTGGCAATATCTGATTAGTTGTCTATGTAAAAAATCTTTACACTGACAGTGTATACCAATTAAATCCATTCTTTTGTTATTATATAAACATATGTAGTGAATTATTGATTATTAAGATGTATATATTTTTTTCAATTATGTATTTTAAATTGATTCAAATAGGAAAAAATTATTATTTTTTTTTAATTATTCTAATATACATTATGTTTTTATCACTATTATACTCTTTGAATATAGACCCATAAATAGTTTATTATTATTAATTTTGTGACAGATATAGCATGAGTATTTTCTCTAATCATGTGCCTCAGTCACAAAATAAATTTTGGATCATAACACAATTAAAGCATGTACTTTAGTGAATAATGAAATTGTGTATTATTATATGCCAAATCATATAATTATGTTGCCTCATTATTGTTAATATACTCACTTGTAAAATATCATCAAGATAATTTTGTTGAGCAATTCTTGAGATAATTGAAAATCATGTTATCCTTATAATCTATATGAAACATATTGATTTATAAGTAGAGTTTTTTTGTTTTGAGCTTACAATGTGCAAGGTTTTATGATACTCTCATTATACAAGTCATCAAAGCTCTTAAGCTCTACACACAAGGAAGAATGACACACTCCAAGGTTAGTTGCAAAAAGCTTTATTTTTTGACTTATTATATGATTGCATACATCGAGAAATTTATTAGTAAGATATTATTCTCCTTTTGTGGTTATTCTCATTCTGAAACTATGCAATTGTATATGAATGTGTCTCTTTCTCAGAATGTTGTGAAATTATAGAACTCTACAATCAACTCATTGATTGCTCGTTATAATACTCCTTTTTTTGAAATTATATTCTTATTTATAGTGGGAGTATAATGTAAAATGTGATAACACATCTTGTTATTTTTTTGTAGAGTTCTATTATGGGATACATATAAAATTGTTTTATGCACTTTTATATGCTTGACTCAGTCAAATAATAAAGAATAACTTTTGTTATTATACTCTTTTATATTAAAGTGTTGAGATCATGAAATTAATGTCATGATCTTTATGTGGATAAAGTCATGTTTATTTCATACTTATGCTAGTGTACTTGTCTTGAATTTATTTGAAAATAAATGCTTGTTGAATATCCTTTTAAATGAGAATTTTGGTTAATACAATGTAAAACATTTCTCACTTATTATGATTCGGGACCCTTAGGCCGGATTATGATAAGTAAGGAATTTTTGTGAAGGGCGCGTTTGACTTTGTATATGAAATCATTTAATCCTCCACTAATACGATAAATGTTTCCTTATTATTAGCTCATTATTTACATTGTATTATTATATTTCTTATTTATAGTAATTCCGTATCCATAGGCGAGATTTTAGTAGATCAGAAATTCTCTTTAAATGGCATAGTTGATTGTAAATGAGGATAATTTAATTCTCTTTTTTGTGCATATTAAATGTTTCCCTTGTTGTCATTGATATCAGCCCTTTTGCGTAACTCTGTCAAAACTATAAATACAACTTGTATATTATTATGTGAAACTTGACATGTGAGTTAATTTGGCATAATTCTTTTGTAATTCAATATAATGTTAAACTTTTTTGTCTAACGCAATGCAAATTTGTGTTAAATGAAACCTTTTTACTCAAATGTTGGATTACTTTTCTAATTGTGTGATAGAGAAAATACTTGAACATTCCCTTAAAACCTTTTTAATATTCTTTAATTATTAGTTCAACTATATTCTCTATCAAGTGGGAGAGTCTTGAATACATACGTGGGATTATAGTGATACAATGACTTTACCTTAGTAATTATCCAATTAACTAGCATGGTTTTCTCTTCACATATTGTTTGATATCGCTTTGTTGTATGGACCTATATATTGAGGATATTATAGTCTTTTCGAGAATATTATAATACACTGAGCTCCCTACTCTTGTTATGACAATATAATAAAATCCCAAATTAGTTTGCAAGTTTCTTCAGAATAATTTCTTTATTCTATATCATTGTTCTTGTTCTATATCATTATAAATGATATATTTGGGATATATAGTGATCAATATCATTCTTATTGTTATCCTTTGAGATACAATATAATATTGTCTAATATATTAATGCTTGTGGGACTTACAGACTATTTGTTGTTATATCCTCAATTATAGTCAAGTATAGGTCCCACGTACTCTCGTTGCCGATAACCTAATCTTGTACTCAAATGCTTGTGATTATTAATTAACACTTGAGTTTTGAATGAGTTGTTGAAAACTTGCAAGTGATCCCATAATGTGTTTAACAATACTGGGGATTTTGATCTCACTCATATGATGATAAGCCTTTCATCATACTTTATAATATGAAGGTTACCTTGTTTATAAAATTCTTTTTAGAATTTATGTTTGGTAATAACTCTAGGAGATTTTATGTCATGAAGTATCAAACGAACACTTATAATCTACTTAATTCTATATGTAGAATATGTGGTTAACCATGAAACCCAAATTTTGTGAAAAATTATCATTGATAAATTATATGTTCGGTTTCATATTATTATATTGTAACCACTTCTCTTGACAATTCTGCACTAGCTAGTCTATTTCTCTCTAATTTATAAACCTACTCTTGAAAAGAGAAAGATGGTGAGTTTTGGACTCATTTTGGATATTATATTGCAGAGGTAAGATCTCACTGTTAAATATTATACCACTAGAGTATTTTAATACTAATGAGCTCTAATGGAAATCATAATTTTATTTTGGTATACTGGATTAGTTAGAATGTTTACACAATATTGTTGTGTCTTGAGACTTATTAATCTTATATTGTCATATATTTGTGCGCACATTTTGTGATCATATGACATATTCTAAAAGGACATTGTTATTTAGTCTTGTCCTATTTTACTGAGATATATATATATATATATATATATATATATATATATATATATATATATATATATATAATCTGTTGAATCTCAGTAGGCATCTCGAGTAGATGCCAATGTCATTTGTTGGGAATTGCACATTAATCTCTTTAGCATGCAATCATATTGTGCTTCTCTTTTACCCAAATACCACATTCTGATAGGTCACAAATATATAAGTACTTCGTAGGTATAATGTCAGTACTCCTATTGAGTATGATGTTCTGCATTGTTGAAGTACTTGCAAATCTTATGTTTGGATCAATAGTCTTAAGTGCTTGCTCATTATTGACATTCTTGTGGCCACATTAATCTATAGTATCACTCTGTTTGAAGTAGGTGTCTATGCCTTCCATGTAGGAAATTCTTGAATTTCCTAATTGTTTCTGGATTAGCATAGCCACTTATTTAGTAGAATTTTGGATTAATTAAATGTGAAATATTATAGAGAATTTGTTGCTTTATCCTATATGTAATTACTTTTATTACTGGGCTATTGTGAGCACTTAGACACATGTGGATTATGTTTTTGGCATTTACAAATTTCAGACTTGAATTGAGCATATTCTTAGAGAAAACATGCTTGGACAACCGCTAATCAAAGACTTAACTATTGGAGTTTATCAAAATACTGCAACTCATATTTTGGTTAAAGTCTTATGGTGTCTTAAGTTAGTGGGAGTTTGAAATTATTTTATATGAGATATGTATGAGATGATGTTTTTTTTTTATATATCATATCTCTTATAGCATTTTCAGATGCTTGGACCATACTTGGATTTCATATTACTCTTAACTTGATTATGCTTTTTCAAATACATCATTCTTTATATGGAATGTAAGTCTTAAACATGTATGATTTGCTTCCCTATCGGATATCATTTCTGCAGTGTTGAAGCTTATGTTTCTTAGACTATTGATTGATATACGCTTTAACCATAATTGATATTCTAGTCATAAAATTCTTGTTCTCTCAATAAATGACTAATGCTATCCAAGTGGGAGAATGTTAGATTAATTATTTCAATTAATCAAAATTATGGATTAGCATTAATTAATTATTTGAAATTATAATTAATATGTTAATTATGGTTAATAGCATTTTATCAATATAATGAATAGTATTGGGCTTATGTTTTAAATAGCCCGTGATGGGTTGGGCTATTCAATTGATATCCAATGAGAGGTCCCTACCCTCATACGATAGGTTACTTAATCGTTATCTCATTAGACGATTAACATACAGCCTGATGAACCAATCGTGATTGAGGGGAGTCTACTCTCATTTCAGTGCTCAACCAAGTGATTCGCCTGAATATCAAGAAGAACCCAAGATGGATGAATCCGTTATATCAGGTGCACAAATTCTACATCAATATGCTATAATTTTGTATCTACACGATCTTTAGAATGTTAAAATTTCATCAATAACGACATTCGACTGGATGAAAAAACAAAGGCTTTTGAACACATGAAATGATATGTTGGATATAACATTGTTGGTTTTTTTTTGGGGAATTATGGTTGGTATTTTGTGATATTTATTAAACATTGAGACAAGTTGTTGTTAATTTGGTTTGTTGTATGTTTGTTGATGAATAATTTGATTTGTAAAAGTTTGAAGAATAGTTTGATGAAATAGTTTTGTTGCAAGCTTACATAACTATTGTTGACACAAAAGTTTTGTTGCAAGTTTACATATATAGTTATGTAATCTGTTTCTGCACAATTTACTGTGTCGCATCCCATCGTGTAGGATGCATATCTTCCTCTTACTTGTACGAACTAGGTGAAATCATTCTTCAATGAAAGATAACATCCTGATCTAGTTTTAGTAACACTCCTATGAATATTGGGTACATTATTTGCTCTTGGTGTAAGAATGATTACAACTAAAATTTTTGTAGGACTTGGCTCCTAACAGTCTGTAGGTTTTATTGCATAACTTACATTAGGCATCCAAATTAAGAAAATTCGGTTTCATTGAAAGGTAACATCCAAAAGTTTATACGATAGAAATTTCAGATTTTATTGACGTGTACATTAATCCTGATTTTAATTTGCATTCGGACCATATCCTGCAGAACTCCAATTCTGATAAGACTGTAATGTAAATTGCTTAACTTTTACACTAGGCGTCCAAATTCAATTAGACTTGTCACATTAGAAAGATAACATCCTAAACTATATTCGGTTAAAATTTTGTAATTTTTGGCCCACTGTTTTAATACCAATTACTCATCTAATACTCTACTCTGAACAACATGCTAATGAACAAACCATGGATTATGGTGTATTGATGATTCACCCTAAAAACATGTCTAGTCCATTATATATTGTATAGTTGCAACAAGCAGAAAGAAGAATAAAACAACATTAAAAAATTTAAAGCCAAGGAAAATGAGAAAGCTCAGGAGCAGTAATTCACTCTGAGCGCAATAACACCTCATGTCTCGGTGTAGGTTCGCACAATAATGTAATAATATCTATTACTTCTTTATCAGCACCAGACACAATCATATTGTAACACCCTGCTTTTTGTTAAGTACTTTGTATAAGCTTGTTTGGCTGCTTAAGTTTGTTTGATCAAGTTAAAATTGTTGGTTAAGGGCTAAGTGAGATTTTTGGCTTAAAAATCCATTTCTGGAACATAAGCACAGTCGTGCTTATGTCCAGCACGGCTGTGCTTAGCCACGTGTCTTGTGACTAGTTGACTTACAGCACGGCCGTGGTTGTTAGTGAGCACGACCGTGCTCGAGTGCGGACCGCGTCTCGTAGACGCTAAGTCTAGCACGAGTGTTCTGAAGGGGGTGCACGGACGTGCTTCGTGTGCAGCTTATATATATTGGCACAGAAACCGAGGGTTGCGTTTTTAACCCTTATTTGGTAGCTGCTACTACCCTAGTGTGACCAGACCTGTCCCATTCCCTATTTCCATCAAACTCGATGCATTCTTAGAGTTTTGGAGACTTTTGGGAAGCTTTTATTCATCTGTGGCAGTTATATAGGTAATGTCCCTTCCTTTGCTTGGTTTCCTTTCTTGTTTTTTGAATTGGAAACTGATTTGGGTAATGTTTTACTTGACCAAAGCTTGGATTTAGACTGAGCCGCTCGAGGGGATGTGACCGGTTTGCTGTCTGGGGCTATCGTTGTTGGAACCTTCGAACTAGGTATGGGGAGAAGGATAGTGTAACCACTAGGCAGTGAGGGTAGTGTAAGATGAGGGGTTCCCATGACCCCGAGGTTATTTGTATGTTGTTTGTTTAACATACCAGTTTGCTACAAATGCTTATTGTTGTTAATAACATGTTTCTGGTTAAATTTGCTATGCCAATGTTATATGCATTGCTTGTTATGCTAGTGCCATGATATTCTGGTTGTACTGGTATGTTTATATCATGATTGTTGTTGGTTGAGATGTTGATATATGATGTTGATGGATGAGTGGTTGTTGTTGTGATGAACCTGCTGATATAACCCTTAATTGGTTAATTAGGACTTTAATTGGTTAAATAATGATGAGACTGTTGTTTCCTAAAAATATTCATAAGACATGAATTAGTAAAAGGTGAGGTTTTTATGCTGATGGTTTAGTCAAGAACCTTAGGAATGATTTTTGAGAGTGCTAGGGCTTAATTGGTTTAAAGAATCTGTGTTGAACTCTGCCCAGAACAATACTGCCGCGTAATAAGCACGACCGTGCTGAACAGGGAGCACGCCCATGCTCCTAGTTTGAATTCTGGAAAATGGCTGCACTTTAAGCACGGCCGTGCAGCAGGAGCGGCCGTGCATAACGGGAAGCACGACCGGAGCACGGCCATGCATGAAAGGAAGCATGCCCGTGCTTCATTTAAGTGGCAGCACGCCCATGCTGGGGTTTTTGACCCCAATGTCCCCAATAATGATGGAATAATACACCAATCGAATGACGAATTTAGATAACTTAATTATATATTAATTAAGACGTTGAGAAACAATGAGTTGGTTAAGTTGGTGCCCAATGGGTTATCGCACGATGATGAACTTGGGTGCATTTAGTGGTCCAATGTTGATGATGATATAGTTGGGTGCCTTTAGTGACCCGATGTTGAGGATGATATTCTTGGGTGCCTTCAGTGGCCTAAGCGGAGGTGGAGGTTGCCCGTTGTTTGTTGTTGTGTTCATGCATCACATTGGAGATGTTAGTTGGGGGAAGTTCAACATAGGGGAGGTCATCCAAGAGTATAGCGATCTGACCATCCATGGTAGGTTCACTTAAGGTTTGGTGAACCGTGCTCCCCCGTGATGAGGCATCCATGGTTTGATGCGTTGGCTATCCAAGGGATTCACCTATAGCTTGGTGGACTGCTGGCATTGATGATTTTAGTGACCAATGCGGATATGTAACTCCGAAGTTGCTCTTCCTAATATAGTTGGATCCACATGCATTGATGGAGTAGCGGAGTAGTGTTTCATTGCACCACATAGCATACTTGCTTGATTTATGATGTTGAGATTATACTTATATATATGTATTTGTATGCTTATGTTGTTGCTATGCCTTGATGTATGATTATCTTATTACCATCTCCATGCTATTGTGTTTACATGTTTCCTTACTCCCCATTCTCTGTTTTCTTGTTTGGCATATATGGCTTATGCAGAGGATGGCGAGCAGCCTGGAGAGGAGTGATTCTAAGGAGCCACCACTCATAGTTAGGGCCTTCAGCTTAGTTTTATTTTAATTTATTAGTTTCAGTTGTATTCCGAGGATGTTTTCCGGAACGGTTGTACCAGCTCTGAATTGTGACATCGGGGTTGGGTTTGTTTTATGCTTATGTTTTTATTTCTTTTAATTTTGGTTTTTTTTTTTTCGCGTTGTTGAGAACTAGTATATGCGGTACCTTTTCTACTAATGAACCTTTTTATGAAAGGATGCATGTTTTATTTTACATCTTTACTTTTTTTTACCTTTTAATGCTTTTATAACATGCGGGGTAGTTAGGTGTCACACATATCATGAAAACGAATAGGAACACGAAGAAAAATGGATTCCTACCCTACGCGTCTAGATAAATTGCACCAAAATATCCTTTGCTGTCTTTACCCAAAATAACCTTCAACCAACTAACCAACTCCCAACTGATTGCAACAATCTTCAACGACTTTGTTATAACTGATCTTTGCCCCGCGAAATATAATTCGCCTCACGCACCCAAGAGCTTCATAGCACTGATGCTCGCATTCGCCCCATGACTCCTGATTCGCCCCGCCAATCAAGCATACCTGATGCTCGCTTAAGACCTGGTTTCTATCTAGCCCCGCGAAGATCAATTGGCCCAGCAAATTATATCAGAACAGAACTTCATAGATTTTGGGTCATTCTTCACACATCATTTACTAGAGGTGCAAGATATATGATTCAAAACTATCAAGATGCAATGGCAATTTGCAAAACGAATTGAGTATCCAGGGTGTCCAGACATATTTATTACATTAACATGTAATCCGGCTTGGCCTGAAGTTACTCGCCGCTTAAAGGTGTTTTCCTTGAGATCAGAAGATAGACCATATTTATTTTCTCGTGTTTTCAAGATGAAACTTAGCCACTTGATAAAAGAACTTGAAAAGAGTGATATACTGGTATGATTATAATTATTCATTTTTACTATCTAATGTGATATGCTTACCTGCATAACTGATATTTGAATTTGATTCATTATCTAACAGTTATGTATACCATAGAATTCCGAAAAAGGGGTTTGCCTTACGCACATATCCTTTTATTTTTGCACAATGTGGACAAGTACCATGACCTACATGAGCTTGATAATGTCATTTGCGCCGAAATACCTGATCAAGAAATTGATACAACATTAAGTGTCAGTAATTTCATGACGCATGTGCCTTGTGGACATTTTAAGCCTACATTACTGTCTATGAAGACTAGAAGATGTTCAAAGTTTTATCCAAAATGTTTTGTCAACTTCACCATTGTTGATGAAGATGGATTTCCAAGTTTTATCCAAAATGTTTTGTCAACATCAACGATCAACGTTTGAGCATTGGGTCACTCAACATCAAAGAGTTAGACTCTGATTAGACTCATTCTTTCACGTTTCCTCACTTTCTGAGCTCGTTCCAAAGTCGAATTCTCCAAAATTTGGACCATAGCTTCCTCTACCCATAAGGAACATAATCAAGCTCTTAAACATGCTTAACTTATGTCCTAAAATTTTTTTGTAAAAATGGGATGCTACATTACCACCCTTTTAAAAAAAAATTCGTCCCCGAAATTCAGTAGCAGATAGAAACACCAAGGTTATGAAAACACACCTTACTAAACTTCATTTGGAACATTTGTCTTTTACAACCTAAACTTCCAAAAGTTACTATTTCTCAAAACACATCGAAACAAAGGAAGATCCATCGACTGTATTCGAAAGGACCATTTCATAACCTCTCCATTCATGGTTGGGATGACTCAGCTCCTCGTATCACAAACACACGTCTCGCTGCTTGGTGTCTTTCAGTTTCCGTGTCCCGCTACTTGGTGTCTTTCAGTTTTCGTTCCTTATCGTTCAGCATTATGCCTTGCTATTTCACCCTCACTACGCCGAAATGCTTCTACAATAACGCTCATTTAATAGCATTTGTAAAGCAGAAACATTATTAAAAATGTTTGTACCCTTTTAATAGCGCTTGTTAGAAGAAACGCTATTAAATAATGCACCTAAGATAGCGTTTGTTTCCAGAAGCGCTATTTTTTCTATTTCAAAAAAATGACAAAAAGTTAGTGTGACCTACGATAGCGTTTGTTCAGAAAAACGCTATTAAAATGTAACACTGAGATAGCGTTTCTTTAACCAATGCTATCTTAGGCTAATTTAAGATAGCGTTTCTTTTACAAACGCTATCGTAGGTTCATTTTTATAACTTCCCGCACAACTTTCGTCACCCCCATGCATGCACATACCTCTCCCACCCTAATATTTTTTCTTTCTCTTCCTCAGCCACAGAGTAAACTGCCATCCTATAGCTGTTGCGACGGTGAGCACCACGATTTTGTGGGACTGAATGCTGAAAGGGTCCGTGAAGCTGCCTCTCTCTTTCAGCCCTTCAGGTACGCCTTTCTCTCCCTCTCTCACTTGTTTTCACTGATTCCCTTTTAGAACTTTTCTCTGTTGTAAAGTCTGAAACTGGCCAGAGCGAGGGGAAACGAAAAACACGAAAGAGGCAAGGTGACTTAGTTCTAAGGTTCAAGCTTAATGCACCTCTGACTAAGTATAATAGGAAGACTTTTTACACCTAGGATCTTATTATTGGCTGCATAGATTAACCTTTCCTTAGGAAAGAAAGTGGGACTAAGGAAAAAGTGTCGCGCCTCTGATTGCAATGTTTCTTGTTTTTAGAATTTTGATAACTGGAGTCTCCAGATATTAGATTTTATAATAAGTAATGCCTTTATTTGAGAATAATTCCTACCACATAAGTCCCCAAAGTAACGCCTTGTTTCTTTGTTTGTTTTGCTCTTTTATAAGCTTGATTTTTATGCTGTTCCAAGGCGTAAAGATGGTTATTATTTCAGGCATTGCAGAATTTGATGTTTTGTCCAACATATTAACAATGCTATGTTCTCAAAGAAAAATAGAAAGCTACTTTCGTGAATCAATCAGGCTTCAGATTTTTAATGATTCAACATGCATTTAACCTGAAATGTGAATTTCAACGGTACAAGCCCGTGATATGTAGACTGAAATTTTATTCTTTTTTGGCCAAATGTGTTACTTGGGAATTCTGGGGGATGAATTTGTAACACCCCGAGTTTTTACTGCTTTTTATATTAGTAATTGATATAATACGTTTATATTTTATCCGAGAGTTAGAAAATGAATTTAAATAAAATTAGATCACATTCCTACTCTACGTCATCGTAGAGAGCTACGGTTAAATTTTTGGTTGAAAATTCAGATGGAACCCAACCGATGTTTCACTGACAGTAAGATTTCACTGATTAAAAAACTTAATTTTGACTCGTGAACGAAACGGTTAGGTTTTATATCTCGTTTCGAACAATATCGGCGATTTTGAAAAATTTCAAAAAAAAAAAAAAAAGGTTCTTACGACTTTCTCAGGCGTAAAACCTAAATCGGGAAATTTACGGAGTCGAGAACAGACGTGCAGGGACAAAATTGGACACCAGATGAGGGACACGAGTCACCAGAGCAGGGTGAGTCACCACCATGACTCAACACGTCATCATTGCGATTCTACAAATATCTGAGATATTTAGGGCGAGAAAAGACCGTTTTGCACGAAATTATAGTTTAGCCTTATGAATCATCACCATCATCATTACTTCTCCAAAATATCTAGATATTTTGGTGACTTTGAAGGTGAAAAGACCAAATTACCCTTAACTTTTCATAAAATGACATTTTTGTCCCTAGGTGAAATGTTCATTTTTTCCTTAAATGAAAAATCTTTGGACCCTTTTACCCCTCCCATCCTACACGCCTATTTCCTTTTCTCCATGGGCATCCACTCCATTTTCTTCTCCAACTTGGCATCCACTCCATTTTCTTCTCCAACTTTCTCTCATTTTCTCGAAGTAAAATCTTAGCATTTTGGGAAGAAAAATGTTGAATCTTGCTCATTTTCATGACTCAAAGAGTTAAGATTACTCTCCTTCATCCATAAGTTTCTTATTCTTCACTTAGTTCTTGTTTTCAATCCATGATCTATGTTCAAAGTTCTAAGTTCAAACTTCATAAATCTCTAGAAAATCATAGAAAAATCTTTTTAATGTGAAATCAATTTCTATGATCTAGTTTCATCCTTCTCTATCACTATCCAAGAGCATGTAATCAAATCATATTCCTCGCCTATTTTTCTAGGAGGTGGCCGAACCATGAACTTAGGGGAAACCATGAGTTTTGTTTCAAGTTTTTGAGTAATGGGACTTGATCTAGTGTTATGTATGCTTAAGGATCATTAATCTAAGAGTTAGGAACTTTTAGACATCTTTAACCTATTTTTCTCAATGATGGCCGAACCTAGCTTGTGTGAAAACTATGGGTTTTGCTTCCAGTTTTTTGTATGATGTAACTTGATTTGGTATTGTGTATACTTGAGGATCATTCATCCAAAAGTTAGAAATTTTTTAGACATCTCTAGCTATTTTAAACCTTGATGGCCGAACCTAGGTCCTAGGAGACAAAGAGATGTACTTTTGTTAATGTTAAAGTTGTGATTTGTTGTGAAGGATCAGACTGTGTTCGATCGTCCTATAGCGCGCTAAAGTGCCGGTTGCGGAGCTGCGTTCAGGAGCTTGTGTGGGAAGGCGAGCATGCGTAGCAGTTTCAGGTGGGGAGAAAGAACTGTTATCGTCGGGAAGGCAAGCGTAGTATAGAATGTATACATGTGTAGGGGAACCTTAAACCCTACTAGAGGTTGAGCCCTGGACGAAATACCTGGACCCTAGGTGTAGGTACCTTTGGGCTATCACCACTAAGATGATAATCTAGATGATGTGATTGTTGAGGTTGATATGTTGAAGTGCCTATGTGATTAGCTATTTATCTGTTATGTTAACTATCTATGTGATTATCTGTTAATCTGTTATGTTGAACTGCCTATGTGATTATATGTTTATCTGTCAATGTGATGATATCTCTATTGGCATACTTATTGTTGTTACATTTTATTCTTGTGATTGGCTGGATGATTATTGATGAGAGTATGGTGAGATTGTGATGTTGTTTGGATTGATACCGTTGTGGTCCTGACCATGGAGCTATGGCTCGTGGACGCAAGGCATCGTGATGTTGATGTTAATGTCGATGTGGATGCAGTGCATCATGGCTGTGGCCGAGTGCTTAGGTGTGAGGTTCCGGTATCAATCTGTGATGAATGTTTGTTGCATATCATAGCATTTCATACCATAGCATATTTGGTACCAAAAGGGGATTTCCACTTGGGGACGTGATGCTTTTAATCCGTACGAGGATGTCCAATTGAGGACGTGATGTTATAAATCCCGACGGGGATATCCAACTAGGGACATGATGATATCGGCCGACATGCATATAGGGATGATGACATGCATATGGGGATTAGTATCCTTCGTACAGGTTTGATCTGAAAGAATGACTTTTTGAGATGGTTGTGTTGTATGACTTGAGAGATGGGTGTTGGTGTGTTGTATGTTTTCTATGTGTTGTGTGCTACATGTTTATATGCTGTACTATTGCCCCTCTCCCATATTTGATGATGCATGTTTCTTATATCCCTGTCTTTTCTCTACGTGTTTATTTTATTTTATGGGAAGACCCTATGGAGGAACCGGTTGTTGAGGAGCTGGATGACACTCCTTACGAGCCCGATGCTAGTGGACGAGCCACGAACCCTAATCCCGAGAGGTTTTGAGTGTTGGACCAGAAGAGTGGCTAGCATTAGAGTTTTTCTTATCTTTTGATGTATTTTACTTATAGTCTATACCGATGTACTTTATAGATGTGTATAACTACTGTAGCCCTACTGATGGGGCAACCGCTACCTATATATCTTATATTTTATTGTTGTGTACTCTGATATGCTGTGTGCCTTAACTTAGTTTCTTTTCCGCGTTTAATTTTTCGCTTTGCTTCGTATTAATAAGGTGCGCTAACGTTTATAATACGATTAAGGATAGTTAATATCTTGGGTTCTTCAATGGGACGGCGGGTTGTCTCAGAGTTGATATTGAGCTTGAGAATATGTTTTGTTATGCGTATAGCTTATATAGGTCTCTGTGAGATAATTGGCTATAAACTATTAACAACCACACAACGCTTTACTTAGGAGCATCAACTAGATATTAGCCCTACAAGTGAATTATATGTTTCTTCTATATAAAAGTCAAGGTTTGTTTTTTTGGTCGTTTTTATGTTCGAGCACTAATTTCCTTTCTCGGATACTTTTTTGGGCAATCCATAGTTTTATTCTTGGGTATTTCATTAGTAAGCTCATTGGTGTTTAATATAAGTTAGATTCTTTTTTTTTAAAATTGAACTTGATTGGATGTAGGAAATACAGGTTCTTGTTCAGATTGTATTTAACAATGATCCACTGATATGAGGTAGTCAATCTCCATGAGTAATTTGCACTAAGTAATCGTTCCTTAAGTTAAGGGTGATGGTTGATTACCATATAAGTTAAGAAGTTCAAGTGGGTATTGTTTCATTTGTTTGTTGGTTATATACATTTCCAATTCCCTTGATAAATTTAAAAGTATTTATGGATATAGGTTTGATGTGCATATGGACTACCCTTTGCATGGATTTGAACTTAATCCTGGAACTCGAGTTGCTTTCCCGATTCAGTGATATTATTGAGTTCTTGGTTAGGTGATCTGAATAGTTATGCCTTATGTTCCTATTTGCGTTTTCATTTAGTAGTTGTGGTTTCTGCATGTTCTTCTGATTCTTGCTAAACAAATTGCTATTCAAGGGGTGGCTCCTGTTGATGTATGAGATTTTTTTAGAGCACTAATCTGTATCTCATATGTTGCTTTATATTACTTAGTTTTGCATGATAGCGGCCTTGTTTAGGCTCAAGGAGGAAGCATACTTATTGAAAATAAGCTAGCAAAAGAGATCCATAGTGAGTTTAATAGTGAGTTTTTGCATTATGTTTGGGAGTTGATTTTTTGAGGATTTAGATCAATATTGACATTGAATTAGCAATAGCTAAGTGTTGCAAGATATTGAGTTTCTGTTTAAAAATAAAAACACTTAGCTAAATTTAAGGTCTGTTTTTTGGGTTTTTGGGCCAAATTTCAATTGCAAAGATGACAAAATGCTTTTTGACTTTTTTTTAGCTTTCCCATTAGAGAAAGCTCTTCTTTTCCCTCTTTGTTGGACTGAGATTTTATCATTTTCCTTTTCAGATACCACAATATTGGATTGAGATTAGCATATTGGGCTATTACTACCAGGTATTGGTATTTTATTTAATCCTTTATTTGTATTATTAGGCATGTTTATTTTAATCAGTATACATGCATTTAACTAAGTGTCCTGTTCAAGAATGATTTTTATATTTTTTTTTGCACAACACAAGTTATTGTAAATTCGCATTCAATACATTATTGTATGTCTTAATTACTTCTTAATCTAAGAATGTCATCAATTTGTATTTTCCCATTGTTCTCTGGGTACATACTTAATTTGGGTGATAATACCACCTGGATTAAATTGTGTGCTTGGAGAACTAAGGGGTGTCAAAATTTTCTTAGAACAAGCTTAAAAGTCATACAGTAATATAATGTGAAGTTCACAATCTTGGATAGGATAGGAACCCCATCCTATACAGTATGAAGTAGACGTCAAGCATGTAAACACTGCATGTAGACATCAACCACTCTAAACTCAGGGTAATTGTGGTTCATAAATATTTTGGTAGATCAACAAAGCATGGATCGGAAATGGATGTTTGCTAATCGTTTAACGAAGGAGTATGAGGATGGAGTGAAAGTGTTTATTAGGTTTGCAGTTCATCATGCAGAAAACCCTAGTAGAATCATATGCCCTTATTTAGATTGTTGTTTTGCAAGGTGAGTTAGTGTAGCCGAGTTAGAAAAACATTTAGTGTGTAATGGAATCGATCAAAGTTATACATGTTGGACAAAACATGGTGAGATAAGAGATGAGTCAAATGATATGAGGACTAGTGTGAGATATTCAACAAATGATACAAACACAAATACTTATGAGGGCGATCGTTTTGAAGACATTGCAAATGGGATTGAAGAGGATCTTTAGGATTGTCCTCAAATGTTTGAGAGGTTGGTAAGTGATGCCGAGAAACCATTGTATGATGGTTGTACAAAATTCACAAGATTATCGACGATGTTAAAGTTGTATAACTTGAAATCGGCTAATGGATAGATTGATAAGAGCTTTATGAACTTACTCTCACTATTAAAAGATATGTTGCCGGAGGATGATGTGCTTCTTAGTCGGACATATAAGGCTAAACAAATGTTACGCTCTATTAGCATGAGCTATGAGAGGATACACGCTTGTCCTAATGATTGCATTTTATTTCGAAATGAATATGCATCATTAAATATGTGTCCTAAATGTAATGCCTCACGATATAAGAAGATTCAAAACACTTGACATGACATGAGGATGAAAGGATCAAAGATGGCAAGCTACGGCACCCGACAGATTCTCCTCAATGGAGGAAAATCGATCATGATTATCCTGATTTCGGGCAAGAACCAAGAAACCTATGACTTGCATTGCCTACCGATGGATTTAACCCGCATGATGTTCAAAGTAGCTCCCACAATATATGGCCTGTGATTTTGGTGATTTATAACTTACCCCCATGGCTATGCATGAAGCACAAATTTATGATGTTGTCTATGTTAATTTCTAGGCCCAAACAACCAGGAAATGATATAGACATATGCTTGACTCCTTTAATTAAAGACTTGAAACAAATGTGGGAGACAGGTTTAGAGGTGTATGATGGGTATAAGGAAGAACGTTTCAATTTGAGGGTTATGTTGTTTGGCACAATGAATGATTTTCTAGCGTACGGTAATTTGTCGAGGTATAGCACCAAGGGTCAGTGTGCATGTCCTATATGTGAAGAGGGTACAGATTTTTGCATCCAAGTCACCATTACCGGTGGTGGAGAAAGGCGTTCAATGGGAACTCGAAAGAAGGCAGAGCTCCTTCGCCGTTGACGGGTGAGCAATTGTATGAAAAGGTAAAGGATTTGAGTATCCAATTTGGTAAACCTTTTGCGAGAGAGCTTGTCACAAGAGGGTGGAAGAAAATGTTGATTTTCTTTGAGTTGCCATATTGGAAGTCATTATATGTAAGACATTTCCTTGATGTGATGCACATTGAAAAAAAAAATGTGATAGTGTCATTGGTATGTTACTCAATGTGCTAGGGAAGACTAAAGATGGAATCAATGCAAGGTTGGACTTAGTTAGTATGGGAATAAGACAAGAATTGGGACCGACGAAGAAGGGAAAGCGTACATATCTTCCTCCGGCAGCTCACACTCTATCTAGAAAAGAAAAAAAAAAATGTTTTTTATAAGTTTCTTAACGGAGTTAAGGTTCCAGAAGGGTATTCTTCAAACATTAAGAACCTCGTATCGATGAAAGATCTCAAGTTAAAAGGTCTAAAGTCCCACGATTGTCATGTTCTCATGGAGCAGTTGCTACCAATAGGTATACAGTCCATTTTGCCTAACAAAGTGCGGGGGGCCTTAACTAAACTTTGTTTCTTCTTCAAGGCAATTTACGGCAAAGTGATTGACCTTGGGAAGTTGCCATCATTGCAAAGAGAAATAGTTGTGACTTTGTGTGAGCTTGCGATATACTTTCCACCTTCATTCTTTGACATAGTGGTTCATCTAACCATTCACCTTGTTAGAGAGACACAACTGTGTGGGCCAACTTATATGAGATGGATGTACCCGATTGAGCGTTATATGAAGATATTAAAAGGGTACGTTTAAAACCGATCACGACCAGAAGGTTGTATTATTGAACGGTATATTTTCGAAGAAGCTGTTGAATTATGTGCCGAATACCTAACCAATGTTGACTCCATAAGGCTGCCAAAGTCTCATCACACAGGAAGAACGATGTGGCAAGGAATTACTGGAACTAAAATAATGACTATACCAAAATAATGACACAATGCCGATGAGGTTGAGCCATATGTTGAAAAACACAAGGACATACTTAAGAGTTTGTATCCAAATAAGAATCAAAATTGGTTAACTAGAGAGCACAATCGCTGTTTTATAACGTGTCTAAGAGATCACATTTTTGCATAATTGACTGTAAATCCTACTTCAGTTTCAGAAAGATTGAGATAGTTGCGAAAGGTCCAAGTTTGCATGTCTTCTCTTATAATGGTTATCAAATTAATGGGTACACATTCTATACAAAAGAACAAGATGATTGGATTACAATGTAAAATAGTGGTGTGACACTTGTAACTCAGTCTATGTATATCTCGAGTGTCAAAGACAGAAACCCCATATATGCAAATATGTCATACTTCGGCGTCATTGAACGTATATGGGAGTTGGATTACACAATGTTTCAGGTGGGAGTGTTTGGTTGTAAGTGGGTTGACAATAATAATGGTGTTCGGATTGATGAGTCAGGGTTTATGAAGGTGGATCTTAATATGGTAGGTTATAAAGATGAGCCTTTTATATTAACATCTCAAGCTCAACAAGTGTTCTATGTCACTAATCAAGCTAATATGAAGTGGTCCATTGTTCTTTTGACTAATAAAATAATTGTTACTAAGATTGATGATCAAGACCATGAAGATGCTGATATTAAAGATGATCCTTTCATTGGAACATCACAATCAATTAAGATTGATCCAACTAGAGATGATATGTATACAAGAGATGATCATGATGAGGGGCATTGGGTCAATCCACCATTTTGTACTAATAAAGGACAATCAAGTCTCAATCCAACAAGTAAAAGAAAAAGATCGACTTAATCATGTATGTATTGTTTGTGTTCACATGAACTTTTTGATCAATTAAATTTATATTTAGTGATTTATCTAATTAAACATGTATGGTTTTCTAGTATCGTTTTACTTGTGTGTCTAATTTTGTTGTAGGTAAATGGCATCTTCCAATAATGCCAGTGCTGCTAATGTGAAGCGACATGGGCCAACTATTCTGAAGGCAATCATCCACGCTAGGAGTAAAGGACTAAAATTTGAGGTAATTTACATACTAATCTAAGTATTTCATTATGTTGTTTGTTATCAAGATTTATTTACTTTATCATTTTTATTAGGTTGACAGGAATTATAAGGATCAACCAATTCATTCCAATGCCAAAAAAATGAAGAGTTACATTGGGTCGGTTGTTCGGCAGACGATACCAATTACCTATGATAATTGGAAGGGTAACTCTTTGGATGCTTCCAAAGAGAACTTATGGGCTGATATACAGGTAGTTATTAATATTTGTGAGTTATATTGATTCTTATGTAAACATACTTACTCTGGCACTTTGTTTTTATTGTTTTGCAGATGTCTTTTAATGTTGACGAATCCCGACGGAGATATGTACTTCAGGAAGTCGGAAAACTACATTGAGAATTCAGAAGTAGATTGACAAAAAATTTCTAAGAGATGCCTTTGGGAATCTCAACGAGGAACCTCCATCAAAATATGCACACTTAATATCAAGGGATGAATGGGTAGCTTTTGTAGCAATACGCACAGGAGATGCACGATTCCTGGTATGCTCAATATCACGATAGTCCTTATAATTTATATATTGGTCATATAACCATCTATTAATATAACTACTATGTGGCTAAATAGAAATTAAGCAATAATAATCGCCAGAGAGCGTTAAATTCTTCTCACCCTTACAAAGCATCACATAAGGGGTATGTTGACCTTGAGGATGAAATGGTATATATATAATTAACTGCATGGTAATTATGAGTTTTAATCAATTTGGTTAATATATATTATCTCAATATATAGATAAAGGAGGCAGAGTCAGAAATTACAAAAATTGAGCGCCATATTGTGTGGAAGAAAGCCCGCGTGAACAAGGCGGGTGTGATTGAAAACGAAAATACCCAGCATGTGTGGAATAAATGTGTAAGTAGTGTCGTGTTAACATTTTTCTTTGTTATTTTTTATGACAATAGTAATGTTTAACATTTCCATTTCACTAATAACTATGTTAGGTGACCCTATCACAGTCTGCATCAGAGGGAGAGATACAAGATTGTGGCCGCCAAGATATTCTTACCAAAGCCCTAGGTGTGCCAGAGTACCCCGGTCGTGTCAGGGGTGTTGGTTTTGGTGTCTCTCAAAGAGACTACTTCCCACCTGAAAGTCGTACAAGACAGGGAGATTTAACTAAAATCAAAAGGTTGGAGACATTGGTGGAGCAACTCTCGGAAAAAGTGAACAATTTGGAAGATAAACAGGAAAAAAAAAAAAGGAGGATGAGGAGAGGCAGGCTAATTTAGCAACCCCAAGCGTCAAAGATAGTTGCACTTTAGCATCTGCTATCAAGCTTCCCGATGTAATGCATACTTTTTTCCTAGTATTGCATTCACAGTTAAATATATTCAATTAGGTACCTTAATTCATAGCTCATTTATCTATAATTGGTTTAGGGTGTCAACTCATGTCGACTATATTTATGAACCCCAACCCATCGCATGGTTGGTAAGGGTAAAGTATATAATAAACCGGGTGAAACACTACACACCAGCTCACTACCCCTCAACCATGTGAAAGTTGGAGTTGAGGTTGCAGTTGAGGGGGATACGCCATTGCCTGTACCTATTGATGAGGCAGATATGATGACAATAAGAGATGCAATAGGTACTTATGTGGCATGACCAATCAACCTCGTGGTTGTAATGGATGTGGTATGTTATTAGATTTTTCCACCTTATCATAAATTGCATATATTTATTACATTAGTTGGTCGCTAATTGATGTACTTAAATGCAAAATTTCCAGTTACCTGCAAAATCTAAAGGTATGGGCAAAGTGTCCAAACATACAAAGGAGTTTATTACAACCCCAGTAAAGAAGGTGGCAAATTTCATACCATCCATCCTATAGCTGGTTCTAATAGTCTTTCTCTAGAATATTGTACTTTTCTTAAAATACATGTATGAAAGAAGATGAGGGATGTTGACCAATTGCACATAGAGATAGAAGTAGGTATTTTCGGTGATCATATCATTGATAATATTGGTACTGAAAATATCAATGAAATTCTGAATTATGAACAATTAAGTGCCTCCGTTATTTCCATATATATCATGTACTAAATCAGTTTTTTAGTCTTTTCCATTTAAATATTGATGTCATTGGGGTAATCTATTTGCATACTTTAATTTAAGGTATTTGTATGAAATTTTTTTGCTTCCAAATGGAAGAACGAGGAGGTTTTCATTCTTATCCCCACATCGAATAGCTACATTCTTATACGGGGAATCACAATCACAGTATATAGCTGACCGCATGGCAATTACAGAGAAAGAATATCAACCCTTGTTTCTGGCACCTTGCAATGTAGGGTGAGTCACTTATCCTTTAGAACTTAATTTACGTTAATGAATTATATAAAACTTGAGTTGCTTAGGATTTGCTATCTTAACATTTTCGTAGGGAGCATTGAGTGTTGTTAGGGATCAATCCTATTGAAGATATTGTTTATTGTAATATTCAGTGAACTCTTCTCTGGTTGTCGAATGCCTTCCATGGTAGATACATGTTGAAAGTTGTCTTGGTCCCAATGTGCTTTTGATCTTTGACATTAGAATAATCATGCTGAATTGCCATGTATGGCTGTTGTGGTATAAGGCAACCACATAACCATGTTATTTTATTTAGATGTTACCACTGAGAATTTTTGTTGCAAAGTCCATGTGTGTGTGTTTGTGTGTTTTTGTGATGATTGAAAATGTTTCTTAATGAAGTTTGTTTGATTTTATGATTAGTGCTTTGAAAATTTACCGCGCATGTAGCGGAGCTAAGTTGCCTCGTTCAAAAGCAAACAACATTAAATGGACTCAGATAAAGGTATATCTGCAAAACTTAATGAGCAATAATTTTCAAAAAAACACTATTGATTTATTATTTCTGTTTTATAGTGCCCTAGACAAACCAATAATATAGATTGTGGATATTACGTCATGCGCTTCATGAAGGAAATTATCTTACAAAACCAAGTTAAAATACCAGTGACGGTATGTAGTTTCAATACAAGTTATTTACTCTTAAATGTGACCATTCAAATGTTATTGGCTTATAGCAATTGTAACTTAATTTATTTAATTTTGATATTGCAGTACTTCCTTGACTACAAATGCTTCACATACTTCACCACTCAACTATATGAAGTCAAGGAAGATTGGTCTCGCTATATTGTTGATAATTTTATTTGATTACCCTTGTCATATATGGTCTAAAGTATGTACTGTGTTATGTATGGTTTGGTTCAACTAACTTAGGTGCCTGAGTTTTGCTGCAGATATTGTTGGAGATTATAGCTTCCGAATAGGTTTTTGCTGAACAAGCAGGGAGGAAGTAAAGATGAGAAATAAACTAAGCTTAAAAAAAAATAGCGAATAGATAGCGTTTGTAGAAACAAACACTATCTAAAGTCATACCTAAGATAGCATTTGTTAACGCTATCTCAGGGATAACTTAAGATAGCGTTTGTAGAAACAAACGCTAGGCATGACTTTAGATAGCGTTTGTTTCTACAAACGCTATCTTAAGACCTCCCAGGAAAAAGTTAAACCGACCTTTCAATAGCGTGTATTTAAGCAAACGCTATCTAAAGTCACACCTGTGATAGCGCCTCTTAAACGCTATCTTTATTGATACCATTTAATAACAGGGACATAGGTAGCGCTTAAAAGCTCTGTTAAAAGGTGCACAGAAACTCTATTAAAAGCCTTTTTTGTTGTAGTGTCTGTCTACAATTACGTTCCTTGACCGACTATCTCGGATCAGCTGTGCTCCTCCACACTGAAAACATTTAATCTATCTCTGTTCTTCTCCTCCAATTACTTCGGCCTGCAACCTAGGACGATCATAAGGTTTATGTTCCTGTTGAGGCTTCTCTTCCCTATCCTTCTGATTGCTCCTTATTGGTCCTTTGTTATTCTTCTGTTGACGGGTTTCTATCCTCTTAACAAGGTTCTCCAAAGCAGGACCTCTCTCGAGCATCTTCGGAAACCTTGAAATCCCCAAAGGTAACATTGCTCTTTGCAACTCATGTCTCAAACCATCTTCGAACCTTCTATAAACCCAATTCTCATCTGGATGCACCTAATAGAACTTGGTGAATTTGAGCAAAGACTCAAATTTCATAGCATACTCACCCACTGACATGCTTCCTTGCTTCAGACTAAGGAACTCTTTTTCCTTCTCGTGTCTGACGGTTTGAGGAAAGTACTTCTCCATAAAGCACTCCCTGAACAACTCTCATGTGATTATCCTCCTATCTGCCTCCAGCATTCTCTGCCGATTCTTCCACCAGGACTCTGCACCTCCCACCAGCATGAAGGATGCATAGGTAACCTTTCTATCTGCCCTATAGTGCATAGCCATGAAGATTTTCTCTATCTCTTTTATCCATAGTTATGCTCCCTCCAGGTCATACTCTCCATGGAACTATGGTGGTTTGCCTTTCATGAATGCAACCAATCTTGCATCCACTACTTGTTCTTCTCTTCTTTGATTTTGCATACGTTGTAGAAATCATGTTGTTGTTGCATCGACTGTGTATTCTGTTGAGACTACTCTAGCATAGCTGCCGCCATGTCTCTCAGGGCCCTCATAACTCCAGATTCTTCTCCTCCTTTAGGCCTAGGAGGTCTGAGACGACCCACCGTCCCATTGGAGAACCTAAGATATTAACTAACCTTAATCGTATAATAAACGTTAGCGCGCCTTATTAATACGAAGCAAAGCGGAAAATGGAGCGCGAAAGCAAAACAATTTACGGCACGCTACGCCTCAGGGCACACAGCTTTAAATATAAAGATATATATCATATACATCAGTTGCCCCATCAGTAAGGCTACAGTATTAAAGTAGTATGTACAGAGTATATTATTATAAACCAAAATAAAAGTACGAAAGGTTGGCCGAGAGACAGCTCTTCGGCAAACCATGATCACTGCCTAACCTCTCGAGGCGAGGGTCTGTGGCCCGTCCTCCGACGTCAGGCTCGTACGGAATGCCGTCCAGTTCTTCAACAGCTGGTTCCTCTTCGGGATCTTCCCATAAAAGTAAAATAACACGTACAGAAAAATGAAGGGAGATAAGAATCATAATTCATCAATATGGGAGAGGGGCATCAGTACAACATATATATATATATATATATATATATATATATATATATATATATATATATATATATACATCGCACAACACAATTAAATCATACGGCACAACCTCATCCATCTCTTAAATCACCCATCACAATCATCTCAAAAGTCATTCTCTCGGATAATCCTATAAGAGTGATACTAGTCCCTGTGTATATGTTGTCTTCCCTATATGCATGTCGGCTGATACATCACGTCCCCAATTGGACATCCCCGTCGGGATTACATCACATCACATCACGCCCCCCATTGGACATCCCGCCTCCGGATTTTAAGTAACGTCCCCAATTGGACATACCTCTTTAGGACAAAATGTTGTGGTATGAAATGATATGAAAATGCAACAAACATCGATCGCAGGTTGATATCGGGACCTCACACCTAAGCACTCGTCCACGACCACGACACATCGCATCACATCAACGTCAACATCAACATCACATCATGATCAGCATCAACATCATGATGCCTTGCGTCTATGAGCCACAGCTCCACGGTCGGGACCACAACGATATCAACCCGAACAACATCATCACTCACCATACTCTCATCAACACTCAACCACCAGTCAAATCACAATAACATTACAACAATAATTCATCCAGTGCAGATATCATTATAAAGCCAGATAATAGTAAATTACTCAAACTGTTCAACACAACAAGTAAACAGATAATCAAATAAATAAATAAACACATCAACCTCAATTAATTTCATCATCCATAATATCAACTTAGTGGTGATAGCCCACAAGTATCTATACCCAGGGTCCGACCACTTTATCCAGAGCTTAACCTCTAGTAGGGTTTAAGGGTTCCCCTACACACACACACACACACACACACACACACATATATATATATATATAAGCTTGTCTTCCCGACGATATTAGTTCTTTCTCCCCATCTTATCCGGCTACGACTCCGCAACAATCAGTTGGGTGTGTGGTCAGATATTCGAGTCCTGTCCGATTTTATACAACAAAACACAATCAGAAATTAAAACAGTTAAATCAAAAACTCCCTAATTCCTTAGGATTAGCTATTGTCCCTATTTAATTAATTAGGCTAGGGATGTCTAAAAATTCATAACTTGTGGATCAATGATCCTTAGGGTCCCTAATACATAATCAATGAAGACATTTACTTAAAAAACCAAGATTTCTCCTATTGCACTACCTCTGGGGTTCGGCCCTATTGAATGAAAATTATGAAAAATAGCTAGGGAGCTCCAAAAATTTTCATTTCTTGAATAACACCCTAACTAAGTGTGATAACCCTAGATATCAACTCAAAACATCAAAAACCAACCAAAAACCCTACCCAACACAAATACGGGGTTTCGGCCTCTCCTTCAAACAAATAGCTAGAGAGATTTCTTGGCTGTAATCTCTTGGATCATGCAAGTATGTCATGAACCTAGGCCATAGAAATTGGTTTGGTATTAAAATGATTTTTCTACAATTTTTCATGAATTTTTGAAGATTTAGGGGTAAAAACCCTAACTTCTATGATCATGGAAATTAGAGGAGAACAAAGAGAGATTGAGAAGGAACTAGCTACCACCTATGATGATCTCCTTCAAATTTGGTGAAGGTTGCTTCAACAAATTCAAGCTCAAAGTGAGCTTTAATGGTGAGAAATGAAGAAATGAGATGGAGAAAAAGATGGGTGCTTTGGGGGGGCTGCTGGTCGAAAAATGAGAGAGTGAATGAGTGAAGAATAGGGTATTTAAAGAATTAACTTAAACTTAAGAATATAGGTAAAAGGAATAAAAGGTAACTAGTAAAAACTAACCAAAGGCAATTTGGTCAATTCACGTCCCGACATTTTGAAAATCCTCACAACACTGGTGGGAGTCCCCAAATAATTTAACATAGCCTTGGTATGAAAATTATCGGCTCAAGGTTCTCAAAAAACCCTAAGACAGCTCGAACCGTCTACCCGATCGATTTTCGGCCTGAATATAAAATATTATTTATATTTTTGGACGTCAGGACACATTTTAGCAAAAAGGTAGATGATTAAATTTTAAGACTAATGGGTATGACCGTTAGTCAAAATGAGGTCTTGATAGTAGAAAAACACTATCATCCAAAAAAATATAGATCGGGCTCCGTTTGAGTTTTTGGCCCAAAACTTAACCATAGCCTCCTACGATGGCATAGAGCGTGACTATGGCCTCAGAATAATTTATTAAATTTTCTAAACCCTCCAATAAAATACAATTACTTAAATACTGATTAATTAAAAGATTAAGAAAATTGGAGTGTTACATTACTACCCCGCTTAAAAAGAATTTCGTCCTCGAAATTCGACGTACTTTAGAATAGATGTGGATATCGCTGTTGCATATCCCCTTTGCATTCCCAGGTGGCATCTCCTGTTGTAGCATCCCATATGACCTTGACTTAGGGAATTCGCTTCCCGCGGAGTTCTTTCACCCTCGTGTCTTCAATCCGTACAGGTAACGCTTCGTATTCTAAGTTCTCCCTTACCTGGATTGAATCGGGCTCTATCACATATGAAGGATTGGGATGGTATTTTCCGAGTTGGGATACATGGAATACATTATGAATATTTGATAGGTTGGGAGGTAAGGCAATTTGGTAGGCAACTGGACCAATTCGGCGAAGAATTTGAAATGGTCCAATGAATCTAGGTGTAAGCTTTCTGGATTTGATTGCCCTACCGATTCCAGTTCTTGGAGTGACTCTCATAAAGACATGATCGCTTTCCTGGAACTCCAAAGGTCTCCTCCTCTTGTCACTGTAGCTCTTTTGTCGATCCCACGAGACTTGCTTCTTTTCCCGAATTTTCTTAACTTGCTCCGTCGTTCGCTGCACCATCTCTGGGCCTATCAACTGATTCTCCCCGATCTCATACCAACAAACCAGTGTTCTGCACTTTCGCCCATACAGTGCCTTGTATGGCATCATGTCAATACTCGAGTGGAAACTGTTGTTGTACATGAATTCAATCAGTTGAAGGAATTCGTCCCAACTTCCTGTGTTTTCCAAAACACATACTCTTAAAAGATCCTCTAAAGATTGAATCGTCCTTTCAGACTGACCATCCGTCTGCGGATGATAAGCCGAACTCATTCTGAGCTTAGTTCCTAATGCACCATTTAGACTCTGCCAAAACCTGGAAGTAAATCTCGGATCCCTATCCGAAATTATACTCGAAGGTACTCCATGCAATCTTACCACTTCCTTGATTTAAATCTAGGTTAATCTTTCCAAAGAATATCTTTGGTTGATCGGCAAGAAATGAGCACATTTCGTAAGCCTGTCAACGATTATCCAAATTGCATCACACCTCTTTTACGTACTTGGTAGTCCGGAAACAAAATCCATTGCAATGCTATCCTATTTCCATTCTGGGACGTCCAGTGATTGCAATAACCCTGTTGGTTTCTGGTGTTCAATCTTTGCCTTTTGACACACCAGACAGGATTGGACATATTCTGCTACTTCCTTCTTCATCCCAGGCCACCAAAACATTCCCTTTAGGTCCTGGTACATCTTTGTAGATCCGGGATGAAAACTTAGCTTACTCTTGTGTGCTTCCTCCAAGATCATGTTCTTAACTTCGTTATCCTTAGGCACACATATCCTGTCTCTAAACTTCAGGATTCCATCAGTACCTTTCTTGAACTCTGAAGTCTTCCCTTCTTCTACCATCTGCTTCTTTTCCTGTAGGTACTGATCTTCTACTTGCTTTTTCCAAATCAAGTTCATAAAATCACTAGTATTAGTGACCATTCCTAAACTTATCTTATCCCTGGATAACTTCACGTCTAGATTCAGATTCCTGAACTGTTCCAGCAGTTCCAGTTCCTTGACCATCATAGCGGACATATGCAAAGATTTCCGACTCAATGCATCTGCTACCACATTGGCCTTTCCTGGGTGATACTGTAGATCAAATTCATAATCCTTTATGAATTCCATCCACCTTCTCTGCCGCATGTTCAACTCCTTTTGGTCAAACATATACTTTAAAATTTTATGGTCGCTAAACATGCTGAATTTAGCGCCATAGAGATAATGTCTCCATATCTTCAATGAAAACACTATTGTGGCCAGCTCTAGGTCATGGGTTGGGTAATTCCGTTCGTGCACTTTTAGCTGTCTGGAAGCATAGGCTATCACTTTCCTTTCTTGCATGAGCACGCAACCCAAACCTTGATATGAGGCGTCACAATACACATCGAACGATGTTGATGGGTTTGGCAAGACTAGTACCGGAGATCCTCTTCAGCTCTTGGAAACTAGCCTCACACTCTTCTGTCCATTCACATGCTTTCCCTTTCCTCGTTAATTGCGTAAGAGGTATCGCAATCTTCGATAATCCTTCGATGAACCTTCTATAGCATCCTGCTAGTCCGAGAAAGCTTCTGATCTCGGTTACCACCTTAGGGCTTTCCCATTTAACCACAGCTTCTACCTTTGCAGGATCTACTGCTATGCCATCCTTATCGATCACGTGTCCAAGGAATTGTACCTCCTCTAGCCAGAACTCGTACTTTGACAACTTGGCATAAAGTTGTCTGTCCTTAAGAACTTGAAGTACAACTCTCAAATGTGCTTGATGTTCATACTTGTCTAGGGAGTAGATAAGGATGTCATCGATAAAAACAACGACAAACTTATCAAGATACAGTCGGAAAATCCTGTTCATGTAATCCATGAACACTGCTGGAGCATTAGTCATACCAAAAGGCATAACTAGATACTCGTAGTGTCCATACCGACTCCTGAAAGCTGTCTTCGGTATATCATCTTCCTTCACCCTTATCTGATGATAACCGGATCTCAGATCAATCTTAGAGAATACCGTTGCTCCCCTTAACTGGTCCATAAGATCGTCAATCCTTGGCAACGGGTATTTATTCTTGATCGTCACCTTGTTGAGCTGTCGGTAGTCCACACATAATCTTGAACTGCCGTCCTTCTTCTTGAAGAACAGCATAGGTGCTCCCCATGGTGAAACACTCGATCTGATAAACTGCTTCTGCAGCATGTTGTCCAATTGTTTCTTCAGCTCTGCCAACTCTGTTAAGGACATTCGATAGGGTGCTATCGAAATCAGTCTGACTCCAGGTGCAAGATCGATCGCGAAATCTATCTCCCTCTTGGGTGGTAATCCTGGCACATCATCCGGGAAAATATCTGGGAACTCACGCACCACCGGCAAAGCATCCAAACTTGGAGTCTCCTTGGTAGAAGAATATGTTATTAAAAATGCATATGTATTTTTTAAGTGCAACATTATTTTACAACAAATGCAAATTTTATACTAAAAGTTGTATAACAACTATTTATAAATTAATTGTTATGCACTAAAAATTAGTTTATTATTATAAAAAAATAGTACATAAAAAATGAAAAAATGCAAATTGTTATACTAAAAGCTTTATAATAATTATTATTTTGATTACTAAAATATTTTTTTTAATTTTTTATTTTTTTCTATCTACATATAAAACTATATTTATTTTTATTATCTATCAAAAAATTAGTTTTTTGCTTAAAATTCTAATATCTTAATTTTTTTATTCAAATATGGTATTTACATCTTAATTTTTGTTAAAATTATAGTATTTTTTTTTGTTTTTCTTTTCTTTTCTTTTCGTTGATGTAAATTGTAGTATTTATTTATTAAATAATTTATATTCTTTCTAGATATTTGGTATCATCAATTAAATATTTTTTATAATTATTAAATAGTAATTGTTTAAATAATTTTAATAATTAAATGTCTAGTAAATGTTTCTAGATATTCTTTCTTAATGTTTTTATAATTTTTTATAATTGTTAAATAGTAAATTTTTTATTTATATATAATTAAATATTTTTACTAAAAAATTTATAATATTTTTTCCGCATTTAAGATTGAATAATATTTGCTAAATTTCTTATTTTTATTTTTTAATTTGATAAATAATTAAATTAAATATAGTTTTATACGTGGATATATTACAAATAAAAAATTAAAAATTATTTTACTAAAATAATAGTTGTTATAAAACTTTTAGTAAAACAATATACACATTTTCATTTTTTATGTATTATTTTTTAATAATAATAAACTAATTTTTAATGCATAACCATTAGTTTATAAATAGTTGTTATAAAACTTTTAGTATAAAATCTGCATTTGTTGTAAAATAAGGTTGCACTTAAAAAATACATATGCATTTTTAATAACATATTCTTCTATCTATTTTTAGTTAATAAAATAATAATTATTTATAAATTATAACACAAAATATTTACTAAATAAATATTATAATTTTAATAAAATTCAAGATACTCAAAATATTTGTTCATTAAATACATTCTATTTTTTCTCTTCATATTTATGTTACTTTTAATTATTCTCTCTCTTCAATAAAGTTGATAAGTGTAAGCCTTTTGATCAAATCAAAATCAATGGTTAAAATTGGTGTAAGATAAAAGTTTGACACTATTATAACAATATATATATATATATATATATATATATATATATATATATATATATATATATTATAACAATATTATATATTATATATAATACTTATTTAATATAATATTATATATTATAAAGGGTATTTAAGTAAATTTTAAATTATTTTACTTACGTTGTCCATTGTCCACCAAACAATGTACAGGACAAAGGGTCTATTTGGATAAATGACTTAATTAAGAGCTTATAGGATAAATGCTTATTATATAAGAGCTTATGTATAAGTTGTTTTTATAATCAAAGAGAAAATATAGTCAAATTGTTTTCATATAAGTTATAAGCTGTTTTCATAAGCTATCCTAGAGAGCTTATCAAAATAAGCTGAAAACAGCCTATAAACATGTCATAAACTGTTTCTATAAGCTCTCTCAACCACTCTGACAAGTGCTTATACCAGTAAATAAGCCCAAATAAGCTGTTTATAAGTCAATCCAAATAGGCCTAAAGAGTTGTACTGTGACTCAAGCATTTGTCTTATCCTGTTCTCATTATCCTGTACTTCAATACGAATCAAACGCACAAATAAAATACAACCGGACTAAGTTGACCTAATTTTATTAAGAGTCTGTTTGGCAAGACACTTCAACGAGCTTATAGCGGATGAGAAAGTAGTCCCGTTTGACAAGCACATCTGTCACGAGCTTATAACGTTTTTTCACGAGCTTATAGAGTTTTTTCCAAACGTTACTTGAAATAGCGTTTGAGCTTATGGATTATAGCGTTTCATTTTTCTTTTCACTTTTATCCTTATTACCTTCATTTAATTCTACCTTTATTCTCTTCTCTCTTTTTTGTATAAAATCATTAATGAAGATGTTCTTTTATGTCATTTTATATTTTTCAGCTAGTTCAACCGTTAGTTTTATCAAACACTTTCACAGAAAATAAATTAGGTCATCCATTATCCGCTATCAGCTATATTATCCATTATCCACTATAAATTATTTGTTATCGACTAACTTATCCATTAATAACTAATTTTATCAAAGAGGTGCTTATTCGTGGGCCGAATGGAGTGGGGGCGATGCACTAGAGTAGTGAGAGGAATCACTCGTATCAGTATGGACCAGACACGTGTGATTAGTGGAGCCCACATCCACATGGGAATCACGAAAAGCAGCAACCCGTAATAATAGAATAGAGTCGAGCAGAACACGTCCTTGTTGTTGTTGTTCCAGTGCCTCGTACGATAGCTAGGGTTTGTAGTTGTAATCTCCCATCAATCATCTCGTACTTGCTCAATCCTGATAGAGAATGGGTGGATCGGTTAAAGATGTGGAGTCAAAGGGTGAACTTGACGAGCTTCTCCGTGGCGGTGCTCCAGTTATTGTTCACTTCTGGGCATCATGGTGTGAAGCTTCAAAGCACATGGACCAAGTCTTTTCTCACTTATCCACCGATTTCCCTCATGCCCATTTCTTAAGGGTTCGTTCTTTTCTTTATTCTTCTGTTTTTTTTAAGGTTCTGTTTAGATCCATTGAGGTGAGCCTTGGGGTAATGATAAAGTTGTTTTCTCAACCTGACCTGGAAATCACATGTTCAAATTGATAAAGCTGCATACAGTTACCCTCTCCAGACCTCGCTAGTAGTGGGCCGCCCTTTTTTGTTTCGACCCACGGAATGGGGCCGACTGTTCCTTGGACCCTGTGTCAAGTTTTAAATTGCGATCTCATTGCCTTTTCTGTCATCGCGGAAAATTGACCAAAACCATAACCTCATTTTAAAACATCTCTCTTGCGTAGAGGGAGAGTTTTATAATAGCAGTATCGCAGTTACTAACTGGTTTTGTTTTTTTGTTTTTTTTTTGAATTTTCAGGTTGAGGCCGAAGAGCAACCGGAGATTTCTGAGGCTTATTCCGTCTCTGCTGTCCCTTTCTTTGTCTTCTGCAAGGTATATCTCCCACTTATTGTTCCTCAACTCATGCCCATGACATAACATTCCAAATTATATTCATAATTCACTACTAAAGTTTTATGCCTTTCTTCTAGTTTCTGTATAGTGTGCCTACTGTTCAATTGTAATTTAATTGATCTTAAGCAGCTGACTGTTAATTTCAAATTAAATATGTGGATGAAGCTGAATATAATCAAGTTTTGGGAAAAACTTTTGCCCGTGTTTATTTAAATGTGTCGGGCTCTGCTGTCTCCCTGGCATCTTTCCCAGGGAAATGCAGCACTTTTTTGTTTTGTAAAACAAAATAAAAGAAATTTCGTCATCTCTTGCTCTTTCTGACTAAACTAGGTTGGATTTGGTACCATACGACCAATGACAACGGTTCTACTTTAATAACCAACCTGGCTGAACAATAGAATGTAGTTTGTGGTAGTGTGCGTCTGGTTGATGTTATGTTTTTGCTGTGTACATGGGGTTAGGGGGAGCGCCATTACTTCGAACCTGTCTCTTCACCAACCATGAGTTAGCTCGAAAGCCTAATTCCTAATAGCGTGTAGTTGATGTTAGCTTGACTTCTAAGAGAATTACATGATCTGTTTTGGTTACTCAGAGTGAAAACCGAGTGACTTTATGGTTTGTGACTAATAACCAAAAAATTTCATAAAATGAAAAGGGTACGGCATGTCTATCTATTATTCTATTGATCTTTATTCACTATTAAGTGCAAGTATATCAGCTGCTCAAGGATGAGTAGATGATTCACTAACTCTGAACTTTTTTTTGGCTTTGCGAAGTATGGGAGAGATTCCTCATACATTATTTTATTGTACTTGGTTTATGTCCCTAAGCATTGAAGAAAGATAGTCATGCATGATCTTTGCTGCATTGGACTAAGGAAACTTTCCCTATGTACAATGGAAACAATTGCATATAAACATTAAACAGAAATTAGATTTACAATTTATTTGAGTTATGCATTGTATTTCTAAGCTTTTGCATGTATATTATTAAACTCAGTTTTGATATTTTTTGCATGTTTATCAATATTTTACCATGTTCACAAAAGACTCAGTTTTAATGTTTTTGCATTTTTTTTATCAAAACTGATATTATTGTAGTCTTTTATGATTCAACCTGTCAATTAGGATTAAAAAAAATTCACTTGTTGCCTTCTCTGCTCGATTTTATAAGTTGATTGAAAGTCATTTTCTGACAGGATGGCAAGACCTTTGATACATTGGAGGGTGCAGATCCATCAAGTTTGGCCAATAAGGTTTCTAAAGTAGCTGGATCAATTAACCCTGGACAAGCTGCTTCTCCTGCCAGTCTTGGGTTGGCTGCAGGACCTGCTGTTCTTGAAACAGTGCAACAATTAGCGAAAGAAAATGATTCTTCAAAGGAAAAAATTCATGTTGAACCAGGGTTTAGTGATCCACTGAAAAAGCGATTGCAGCAGCTTATTGATTCTCATCCTGTCATGCTCTTCATGAAAGGAAGTCCTGAAGAGCCAAAATGTGGATTTAGCCGGAAAGTTGTTGACATTTTGAAGGAAGAAAAGGTCAAGTTTGGAAGTTTTGACATCCTGTCCAATTTAGAGGTTCGTGATGGCTTGAAGAAGTTTTCTAACTGGCCCACATATCCTCAGCTTTATTGCAAAGGAGAACTTCTTGGTGGGTGTGACATAGTAATTGCTATGCATGAGAGTGGGGAATTGGAGGAGGTTTTCAAAGATCATGGGATTGATATCATTGATGAAGCGAAGGTAACAGAATCAGGAAATGCCAAGGGTGGCATCTCAAAATCTACCGGTTTGAGTGCAACCTTAACCTCTAGGCTGGAAAACCTGATAAATTCAAGCTCGGTTATGCTGTTTATGAAGGGAAAACCAGATGAACCAAAGTGTGGTTTCAGCAGGAAGGTGGTTGAAATTCTCCAGCAAGAGAATGTGCACTTTGAGAGTTTTGACATTCTTACCGATGAAGAAGTCCGTCAAGGGCTTAAGGTTTATTCAAACTGGTCCAGTTATCCCCAACTATATATCAAGGGGGAGCTTATTGGTGGATCAGACATTGTATTGGAGATGCAAAAAAGTGGAGAACTTAAGAAGATTTTACATGAAAAAGGGATTCTTCCGGAAGAGACTCTTCAAGATCGTCTGAAGAAATTGATTGCTTCTTCACCCGTGATGCTCTTCATGAAGGGTACCCAGGATGCTCCAAAATGTGGTTTTAGTTCCAAAGTTGTAAATGCTCTTCGAGAGGATGGTGTGAGTTTTGGGTCCTTTGATATATTGACTGATGAGGAGGTGAGACAGGGATTGAAGGTATTCTCAAACTGGCCTACCTTTCCTCAGCTATACTACAAAGGTGAGCTGATAGGTGGTTGTGATATTGTGATGGAGCTGCGAAATAATGGGGAGCTGAAATCGACCTTATCTGAGTAGGATTATTATTATTAGTCCATCAAATAACTGGGGTTATATCTTAGAAGCCATTTTGGCTGTGTGTATTGGAATTTGGAATGAGTTTGATGACATTATACATGTCAGTTTTGATCATGCTATCAGGAGGTTGTGTTTGTTGACATTATAATGTTACTTTATTACTACCTGTTTAATGGATACTTTATCCAACCTTGAGAGTGATTCTGAAATGCAAGTTTTCTGACCCACTGGAGAATTTTAAATGCATGATGCAGCTTTGTCAAATAGAATTTCAAACGTGAATTTTAAATCCATCTACTGTTTAGATGATAAAACCCCACTTCTCAAACAAAATTCACTGTTTAACCATCATTTCCCGTTTCCCAGCGGTGAAAACCAAAAACTAATCACCACATTTTCTTTACATGCTTCGTAGCCTTAAAAAAAAAAAAAAAGAGTTATGTTATTTGAACATCAAAATTTGGATATTGTATCTGATATCATATGTGTTTATCTTTATTTTTTATTTATTTATTTTTTTTTTTTGTATATATGCATTTCAAAAATACATTACAAAAACAAAGGGATATCATATTTTTTTGATCAGTCAAAGGGATATCATCTGATGTTTCTATTATGATGTTCAAAAAGTTTTTCTCCTCAAAATATTCCAAAACACGGGAAAACTTGGGTAGAGTATGCTGCAATCTAGAGCCTTCATATTGCTTTTGACCACAATCGGGTGAAGAGTCCCTTTGCTTTTGTGCAAGGCCCAGTTGTGTTAAGTCATTTGTAAAAATTAGCAATCAAAGTTTATCCATTTCAAAAAAGGATTTAATTTTAAAGCATAGGTTAGTGTAAAAGATTTTTACCAAACGATTCAATTATGTATTCCACAAAAAACAACTAAGCTTTTTCTCACCAGGCGGGATAGACTACATGGATCAAATGACGTTATAATGTTTTACTGTAAATCATGTCCATAGGCAAACCATTGACCTCTAAATCCATTTTAACGGTTTCACCTATAGTTTTTTTCGGCCTTCCTCTACCTCTAGTGACTGGGTTGTCCTCCATATCTAATCTACTCTTCTTACTAGGGATTTTACAAGTCTTCTCCACATATGCCCAAACCCCTAAGACGAGTTTCTACCATCTTTTCTACAATAGGTGCTATCCCGACTTCCTATCTAATGCAATTATTCATAATCTATCTTGTCTAATATGTTTGCTTATCCAACGCAACATTCTCATCTCTGCTACATTGAGTTTATTCTTTTGTTCACCTTTTACCGCTCAACACTTAGTCTTATACAACATCGCAGGTCTTATAACTATGTGATAAAATTTAGCCTTTAGCTTGAGCGGCACCTTTTTATCACATATATCATGCGAGGTCGTCCTTCATTTCATCCACCCCACTTGAATTTTATGGTTTACATCTCCTATTTCTTCGTCATTTTGCATAATGGACCCAAGATATTTAAAGTGTGTGACTTGTGGTATGGTATGGTCTCTAAGAACTTTCACTTTTGAGGTAGCATTGCGCTTCTTGATAAAATTACACTCCATTTACTCCATCTTACTTCTACTTAAACGAAAGTCACATGTTTATGAAGCTTGTCTTCACGTCCCTAATCTCCCATTTATTTCCTCTCTCGACTCTCCAACTAGGATTATATCATCTGCCAAAAGCATGTATTATGACATTGGCTCTTAAATGTGCTGAGTAAACACATCTAAGACCTAGGTACAAAGATAGGGCTCAAAGTTGACCCTTAGTGTCATCTTATATATATATATATATATATATATATATATATATATATATATATATATATATATATATATATATATATATATATAAATCTTCTATGCCCTCACCTTGTGTTCTCACACTAGTCGTGACTCCCTCATACATATCCTTGATAGCTCGAATACAGGCAATACAAACTCCTTTATTCTCTAGGGCTTTCCACAAACCTTTCATGGAACTCTATGATACATCTTCTCCAAATCAATGAAAATCATGTATAAGTCCTTTTTATCCCTCCGATATCGCTCAATCAATCATTGTAGCAAGTACATTGCTTCCATGGTCGACCTCCTGGGCATAAAACCAAATTTATTTTTAGCAATGTTTGTGGATGATATGTGTTTCAGGACATTAGAGTTTTGATGATGAGACCATGGAATACAAAACAATAAGCTTGAAGGAAAGATAAAGTGCATGATCCAAGATACAACTTGTAACACTCCTCCTACTCGAGTGTCACTTTCGTAACCCCAAACACAAAACGTATGAAAATAAAGATTTGCTGCTTCACTTTCGGTAAACAGTTTTTTTAATTAGGTCTTACTTACTATAAAAATGTGATAAAGTTTTTCCTCTTGCAACAGTAATGAACAAATACTCAAGAGAACACCAAGATAATTCGTTTTACATAAATCTATATATCTTTAGTCAACTACATGATAAAAAAAAGAGGATCTTGGACAACTCGTCCATTCCCAAAATATATTGACAGAAGCAAAAAGCTATAAGTTCAAAATACTAGGTAGTGATGGGTCTGAGAATCACATCTCCAATCACCCTGGCCATCAGTAGCCATTCACAAATTAGCCCAAAAGGCACTACCTCAAAAGACACCTTAAGCTGGTTTAGCACTAACAAAAGACGCACTACCTAACATATTCCGTATTCCGGAGACTGGGTCTCGTCTTCAACCATCCACACTTCTTCGCTTTCAGCATCGAGCAGATCAAGCTACTAAGTCTCTAAATGACCCAAAGGACTGTTGGCAAACATCTATACATGCATCCAAAAACACAATAGGGTGTCGTACATGTACAGGCAAGGGTGAGAAACCAATATATGAATCCAAAAACGACAACTTCATGCCCAAACACAAACAGCAGATCCATATAGCATATCTCACCAAACATTATCATGCATCATATAGTACAACATATATCCATGTACTAGCAGTAAAAAACACGAGGGTTTCGTACCCCATAATCAACGTTATTCTCTAAATGTATGCATGAACACTTCCATATGTTTCAACTAATATTCAATTCTAGATTTATGAAAATCCCATCAACATCAGGATGAGCTGATCAGGCTCTAAAATCATTGGCCCGCAGGCCACAATGATTATCACCACAAATGGCCCAAACGTAAGTACTTAACCTCCCAAATATATAATCCATGGATGCGCATGTCAGTGGTACTTACGATATATAAGTCATACTATATTGTCCAACTCAGGGCACAATACGCACAGTCCACGGCACGCATGACATCATTGTCCATCAAGGCACAATGTTAAATAATGACAAATAAGTCATCTCAGGTTCCCCTTGTCTATCAAGGTCCCCCGTTTTCACGGCATGTCTGCCCCACATAGAATGCATGAGAAAACTATTTAGTTTCCGATAATTGATCTTTGTTGCATCAATATTTCCTCGTTGTAGCATCAACGCTAACGACCACCATAATATCTTAGACTCTCTTAGTCTCAAAAACATTTTTCTCAAAACAGAACATTTAGTCCAAAATAGCTCGAACTCAAATATCCCTAACCGATGCACCAGTTTAGGATTTTGAATTCAAGAGCATAAAAACATCCTCAAGCTTACAGGACCACAAAGATCGTCCCTAAGCCGACAGGATCACAACTAACACGGATCCTTGATCCACGTGTTTCTGCAGAACCCTAGAACCCCGACGTCTCGGTTTCTAGTTTCTAAGCTTTAAAACCACTTTTCTTGAAAACTCAGAAACCAAAAACCCAAATCTTCGATACTTACACAAAGTCCTCGCGATCGATTTTCTATAAAACAAAACTTGGTCCAAAGACCATTTCTTTTCCTTTCGTTGTTTTTCGGTAAAACACAAACTTTAAAACAAAGCTTGTAAAAACCCTTTCTCTTGAATAAAACCAAATAATTTGAAAATCACATTTCTTAAAACGCTTTTGCTCAAACGGTTAGCTTTATTAATTTAAAAACTAATAAAGGTTTCCAAAAATACTATTTATCTTAAAATATCGTTTTTCATTATTAAAAACACATTTTCATAACTTTGCCCTTTTAAGTTGATTTTCCTTGAAAGCAGCTATTCATTATTATTTTATTTCAAAAGAGATAATTATTTATTTTCTCTTAAATTAAATTGAGAACCAATAAACCATATTTTTTTTTCTCAATTCCACATCTCAAGCTTTTAAAACTTTTATGTTATACGATGTCGGATCCTAATCGATATTAGGTCCTCTAACACTTTAAATCCCACAGCAGGGCACACGATACAGTCATACAGTTATTTAACAATTATAACATGTATCCACATATATCAGCAATTATGTCATGCATAAGCAAATCAACAGCAATAAATAAATCAATCCACCAATAATCAGATACAAATATTTATTTACATTACAAACACCCAAAGCAGCATATAGCTATCGGATTTGAACTCCTCAGGTTTATCCCCTTACCTCTTGAAGTTCCAAGGGTAAGCAGCAAACATCCGATCGATCCGAAAACTTGCTTGACTAGCTGCCGATCACTACATACACAAAATCAATAAAGGCATTAACTTAAAAATACAAAGATTTCTCCTATTGCACTACCTCTAGGGTTCGGCCCTTTGACCTTAAAAATAGCTAGGGAGCTTCAAAAATTCTCATTTCTTATATAACACCCTAACTAAGTGAGATAACCCTAGATACCAACTCAAAACATCAAAAACCAACCAAAAACCTACCCTACACAAAAGGGGGGGTCTCGGCCTCTCACTAGAAAAATAGCCTAGAGAGATTTCTTGGCTCTAAGCTCTTGGATCATACAAGTATGTCATGAACCTAGGCCATAGAAATTGGTTTGGTATTAAAATGATTTTTCTACAATTTTTCATGGATTTTTGAAGTTTTAGGGGCAAAACCCCAACCTCCATGAAAATGAAAAACTTGAGGAGAGAAAAGAGATATGGAGAGAGATAAAGAAGGCTAGCTACCTCCTAAGAGATTCTCCTTCAAAGATCAAAGGATTTGCTTCACAAAAACTCAAGTTCTCAAGCTCCAAAAATGGAGTTTCTATGGAGAGAAAAAGAGAAAGAAGAGAAAAGGGTGAAGAAGAGGTTTGGTTGGGCTTGGTCGAATTTTTGGTGAGTCAGGAGAGTGAAGATATTTTTTCACTTAAAGACTTAGTGAGTAAGATAGGTAAAAATAGAATTAGTAAAAACTAATCAAGGGTAATTTGGTCATTTCACGTACCGACATTTTGAAAACCCTCATGCCACTGGTATGAGTCCCTAGATGACTTAACATAGCCTTGATATGAAAATTATCTGCTCATGAGTCCTGTAAAACCTTTACGCGACACGAATCGTCTCCCAGATCGATTATCGGCTCGAATATAATATATTATTTTTATTTTTGGAGATCAAGACACATTTTAGCGAAAAGGTAGAGGATCGAATTATAAAACTAATGATTCTGACCGTTAGTCAAAATGAGGTCTTGATAGTAGTAAAACACTACAATCCGTGAAACATAAACTGGGCTCCGTTTGAGTTTTCGGCCCAAAATTTAACCGTAGGCTCCCACGATTATTTGGAGCATGAATATGATTTTTGTTTTCCTAAAATCATTTTCTAAAACACAGATAAAAATATAAACTCATTTATATAGTTTACTGATCTTAGAAAGCGTGAAAATTGGGGTGTTACACAACTCTCCAAGGCCAAGAGAAGATCTTCAAGGGTATATAACTATATAGGGTCTTAGGATTAAGTGTAGGATTCTAGTAGGATTGACTCCTTAATTAAAATCAATCAACAAAAGGAATTAAAATGGAAAATGGACCTAAATGTTTTCAAAGCCTTGAAAAATATCTTCCTGTCTTAAAAGGATTGAATCTCACCTAATAGATATTTTTCAAATACATTGAATATGCTTCAGCCTTGAAAAACATGAATTGGTTGCAGTATTAATCGATTATTTATGATACATAATCAATTAAGATGGCTCCGTATTAATTATCAGTGTTTTAAACAGAGAGGCAATAATCGATTATATCCTTACCCATAATTTGATTATATCATGATTTACTGAGAAAATGTGTTTTTGGACAGAGCCCTTAACAGATTATTTTTCACCCCTTAACAAATTAAGTTTTCTATTGAACCAAAAATAACATTATATTTTCACCGATAACAGATTAAATGTTCTTGAGATGTTCTTGAGGGGCTTCTGGGCCTGTCTTAATCGATATTAAGAGGAAGATAATCGATTATTACACTGAATAATCAATAATCAAAGTGCACTTAATCGATTATTATTCGAATTTACTGAGCATACAAAGCATTAAATGCACAATAGAATGTAACGACTCCTATTAACACAAGACACATAAATACTCATTACTAGCTTGAAATACACTAAGTGACTGAACATTAATTGCTTGCCTACTTACTCTAACAACATTCAACTCTCTTCAACTCTTGATTCTTATTTTGAGCCAACCTACACAAGAGTCATAATGCTTCAACTTGTATTGCTTTATCTTTGTGAGGTATTTTCATATTGTAAACTCTTATTTGTAATCTTTACATGTGAAAGAGGGTGAGGTATCCCTTTAGATTTGTTTGTAACAAGGGTGAGGTATCCCTTGAGTTGATTTGGAGGCTCTTGCACATAAGGGTGGGGTATCCTTAGTGAAGAGTGCTCAAGTCTTGTAAAGGTTTGTCAAGCACCCGTTTTATGCTTCATTTTTTTAGTGGAAAATCTCACAAACAAATTGTGGGGACTGGATGTAGGTCATCGAAGGAGAGTGATTGAACCAGTATAAATCCTTGTGCATTCTACTTCTCTCAACTCTTTTCTTCTTCAAAATCTTCACTTTAACCTAGCTAAGGTTGAAAAAGAGGGCAAAATTTTTACAATCTCAATTCACCCCTCCCCCCTCTTAAGATTGAAGCCACTTGGTAACAATGTTGATCCCTTATATCTCTCTCTCATAGCTTCATAATATATATATGGTCCGTTATGTATTGTTACATTATTAAAAAATATTTTGAATCTCAAAATAACTACTTCATAAATCACATATATGATAATATGTCATTGGTTGGTACTTGGTAGTGTAAAATTTTCTATATATTTTTTTTGAAAAGCTAAAATTTTCTATGTATACTAACTGTTAAAATTATTATCAAAAGTTTATCTATATATTTCGCAGAATTAGCAACCAAAATTATTACCAATGAAGTTCGTTTCTGTCTTATATATGAGTTGAGGTATTGTTTTGGAATATGAAAGTTATGGCATAGAAAAAAAGAAAGAAGGAAATAATGTTAAAAAGAACAGCTAAAAGAAATTCTTATGAAGAAGAATAAGAAGAATCGTCATCTTGTTTTCAGATGAGATGATGATCATTTTCAATGCTTTCTCAGTTATGAGTAAACTAGGAACCGTAAAACAAGTAATTATTCCATGACAATTGACAAACATCTTTTTGTTTTTTGACCTTTTCTCTTCTTCCATCACTTCATTAACTAATGATAAACTAACATCGTCTCCTAACTTTATTGTGGTTATTGTCCATAAATTGAGAGAGAGACTCAAGCAACTTCATTTCCAGTGCTTTGAATTCGGCTATCTGCATTTGCAGCTCCAATCTCTCCTTCTTTAGGTTCTTGTTCTCCTCCATAAGTAATTGTTGATTACTATTTTCTTCCATGGAATTAGGCATTGCATTTTCCTCTGAAGAAGACTTGAGATATGAAGGAAACACGCTTGGCTCGCACTTTTTCCTTGTAATTTCAACTAGCAAATGCTTGAAACCCCTCTGAAATTTTTCATGCTTGAATTCCCATCTTTTAGATGATATTTTCTTAAATCCCTGTTTGGTATGTTTGAAAGATCAGAGAAGAGACAAAACACCGAACCAAACCTATTAGAAAACATACATCAAAACTTTTTTAACCCAAAAAAATAAATAATAAAAAGGCAAAACTCGTGCTTTGATCCCTTAAATTAATTTAATTTTTCAAATTGGTCCCTTAAGTTTTTTTTGCGTCAAACAGGTCCCTTAAGTTTTTTGTAACAAACAGGCCCCTTAAGTTGTCATGACAGTATATGATTTTGCTATTAAATTAGTGAATTATGATGTCACAAAAAAAACTAAAGGGACCTATTTGACAAAAAAAAAAAAACTTAAGGGACCAATTTGAAAAATTAAATTAACTTAAGGGACCAAAGCACTAGTTTTGCCATAATAAAAATTAAAGTTGCATTTTCCTTTTCAATTTCTTTTGATTCACAAACTATATGAAAAAAAATATTGCATATTTGAGGGATTTCAGTTTGATCATTGGTTAAATTAGGTTATGCAGTGAAAAATAGCCATTTTTTGGTCCACATTCTTTTTTCAATCCCAAATCATGTATCGATCCCTCCACAAAGATTAAAATATAATGTATATAAACATGTGAAATGTAAAGTTATCCAATACTATAAGTTTGTAACTGTCTCTTAATAACACCTATGTTTGTTGATCTAAATGATAAGAAGTTTAGTTTCCTTCAAACAAGATTTGAGTTCGAATGTTGTTAATGGATTAAATAGTTGAGTCCGTAAAAGTTTTATTCCCTTAAATGATTTTTATGACTCAACCCAAATTAATCAAATATATTAAAGTAATTTTTGGATACGGTTGGAGAGGGTATTGGATAATTTTTTTTTTGGAGATAAACATGTTAATTCTATATAAATTACCAAACGACGGAGAAATTTAGATACCTAAGTTATGATTGTTGAATTCTAGCTGTTGAAGTAATTAATAAGATATTACATAAAACTATTACATGCACATTCGAAACATAAGAATGTTATTCCAAACTTTTAGTGCTATGTTAGATCAACATTTGTAAATGGGTTAGTTGTTTCTCGTGCTCTCTTTAATATATTTTTACTTATAAAAAAAAAAAAATGTTATTCCAAGTTATGTTAGCATACCAAACGGCTGCTATATGTATTAAAAAATAAAATAGTTTAGTGTAAGTCAAATATAAATTTTTGAAAATTTGTTCACCGTACGTATATATAGCATGTTATCATTCGCAATAAGCAATGTTATCTTTATTTTCTATTTTAGTGTGCTACCAGTTAAACAATGCAGCATGGTCTGCATATGGATGGTACGACTATTTTGACTTTGGGTAAAATAACTGATTTGACCACATCTGCTAGATCTGTTCTATTACTGACTTGACCAAATTCCTGATAGTATGCACGTGGTTTCGTTTTATTTATTTAGTTTGGGTATGATACCTTTTTTTTTTTTCTTTGACTGAATACTTCTTTTTTAAGGAAAAAGAAATTGGTATATTAACACCATAAACATTACATTTTAACATAAGTATAACTAAATGATGAATTGTTTTGTACCCACAAAACAGAATGGTAAAAATTATTTTGTCCAATCAAAAAATGTCATCCAATTAAATGAATCAAATTAGTAAATCATGTCAAATGGTTATCATGACCATCTGATTGAGTCATCTAAATAGAGTAAATTTTTACTTTTCCGTTTTCTAGATATCAGAGAATTCACCTAACTAAATAATGTTATATATTATATAACTTAAAATAAATATAATGTTAATTTTTTTTTGAGAAAAATATAATATAATGTTATTTAAATATTGTATTTTAAATATTCAAATAATAGAATTTATTGAAAAGAGTTCCCTTGTGATGAAGTTGAAAGAAAGATAGAGGAAGGTATAAAAGAAGAAGAAGAAAATCTAGAGAACAACAAAAAAAAAAAACGGAAGAAGAACTCAAAAGCTTCAATAAAATGATCTTTGAACAATCAATATTAACTATTACCCAACATTCTTTTGAAGGAGAAAAAAAGGAAACAATGAATGATATTTTATTTCTGAATATATAGTAAAACTAGTCCAAGAAAAGTGATACAATTAACCTTCACAATGGCAGAAAAGGATATCCATTTGTTCTGAACTTTCTTTATTAAGATAAAAGAAGGAAAATGACTTACATAGGTATTCAATTGGCGAATGAAGCTAGAGAAGTTGTTATGCTTGAAATATCTAGGTAAGGTGAGTTCTGAGAACTCAGCTGGAGACCACACAACAAAACCAGTTCCATCTGCATTCCATGACACAATTTTGCTGCTGTCATCTTCAGCTGCATCATCCACCCCACCACCTTCTTCCAACAAATCATAGGTCTTCAACAGAAACGGTGCGGGGCACCGTGGCCTTGGGGTCTTGCCCACACCAAAGTTGAGCTCCAACACATTATCAGCCATATAGATATTCTTGGTTTATAATAAGCCTAGAGATACCTAGCTGAAGCTCTTCATTTGTGTTGCCCAAACAGGTCCATATTCCACAAACTCTTCCTTATATAGCACTACCTACTCACCACTTTGGTAGCTAGAAGGTACTAGCTAGTGCCGTGGAAGGTGGTCTGTAATTTCCTTTTGGCTTCTGATTGATTTCTTTTTCTTCTGCTTTCTTTAACTTTCTTCCCTTTTGTGCATGTCACACTTGCTTTCTCATGACAAAAAAAATAATAATAATAATCATAATAATGAAGTACATATTCTAGGGATGTATTTTGTTTCTATATGCTAATTTGAAAAAGGGATATGCTATTTTATATTAGTCAGGTTAGGTAGTTTTTATGATTTTACCATGTGACAGTGTGACACGTATATGGAACAATATTTTTTGTCTTTAACATGTTGAACAAAGACCAAATAATGTGTAGGGTTTTTTGTTTTGAATGGATAATTAATTAATAGGTAGATAAGGGTTGAAACTATTTTATTTTTTGGATAAGATTCCTTTAAAGTGAGATCCTTTTTAAAATCAATAATTAAAAAGGATTTTATTATTAAATGATTTAATGAATTTAAATTTTTATATATTTTATCAAATTAAGGGTGAAAACTCTTTTATTTATTCATGCTACAGAAAATTTTACAGTCTTCTCTATAGTTTTTTTAACATGGGGGCTAAGCTAAAGCAAATTAACCAAACAAAAAAAGGAGCTGGAAAATAAGCAGCGATGACTGATTGAATAACTTGCATTAATTGGTGCATAAAACAAGATATAATCAAACCCACACGGCCACACACAAGAAAAAACTTGTGCTCACATATTCTTTTACTGTTAAAAGAATCTTATTAAATATCTGAAACATTCTAAAAGTTAGAATGAGATATTTATGTTTATTGTGTAAAACTTTAATAAATAAGAATTAGATTAATACTTGATTTCTGTTAGATTCTATTAGTAATATAAATAATTTCATTAATTAAAACAAAGATTTAATTTTAATAAAATATATTGTTAGTGTACAAAAATTTACACCATAAAAAATTACATATTATTACGTTGTTAAAAATAGGATTTAATTTGTATGTATTAGCAGTGTAAAATTTTTTTATACTATTAATCAATCATAAATTATCACATCTTAAAAAGTATTAAACTCTTATCAAAACTAGCTTAAAAGTCACACATAGGATGATTTGTAATTAGTTGACAATCTAAAAATTTTTACATTGTTAGTGTATCAAAGTTAAACTCTTAAAAAAATTTAACTCTTATAATAACTACCTTAAAGTCATAGATAATTATGTGATTAGTTGATCAGGTAAAAAACTTTAGCTAATAATGTATAAAAATTAAACTCTTTTTTTATGTGTTCAAAATCAAACACTAAACAAAGAAAAAATGATACAAGTTGTAAACTATTATAGTGTTACTTTAAATAATCTTTATATAGCTTTAAGCACATGATGGGGTATGTCTTCTTCAATCCTTCATAGAACGTGAGGAGTTTGACCACTTGTGATGTTGTAGCTAGATGCTTTTTAATATAATTTCTTATTTATTGAAAAAAAGATTAGTCGATAACTTTGTAACTCAAATGATATCAGTTCTAGAGGTTCTATCTTTTATCAAATTACTTTTTTAAACAAATAAATTAGAGTGAAAGTCCAAATTGGTTCCTGAAAAATTTCAATTGATGACCCACTTTTAGTCCCTAAAAAAATAAATTAATTAACCATTTAGTCCCTCAAATTTATAAACGCGGGATACTTTAGTCTCTCAGTCCAGTTTCAACGTCTGTTTACTTGTTTATGTATCTCATTAACTATCCTACTTGACTCGTTAGTGGTCATGCGTGGCATATAACGAATTTTCTCTGTGGAAAACAAATAAAAAGTGAAAACCGTACACAATTTTGAAATCCAAATGCCTGAAAGTTATGCATTTTTTTTTTGTACTTTTCATTAATTTTGTCATAGGCCACATGACTACTAGGGTGCTAAGTAGGATGGTTAATGGAACACATAGACATGCAAATGGACGTCAGAAATAAATTTAGGGACTAATGTGTCCCACATTTATAAATTTGAGAGACTAAGTGATTAATATATTTTTTCAGGGACTAAAAATGGATCCCCAAAATTTTTCAGAGACCAATTTAAGCCTTCACTCAATAAATTATTTTTAGTCATATCCTTACACTTATAATATATTAAAAAATTACAACATTCTCCATATTCAACTAATTGAAAATTATTGTAACTCTTCAAAGTTAAAAACTAGGAATTTCAGCTTGAAAAATAATATTTACACAACTTTAATTTTACAAATCCCTCGCAAAATATTTTTTCTTATCATCATGTTATAGGTATGAAGTATCCACTATCGTTAGTAGTGACTAGTCTTTGTCAGAGAACTTGTTGGACATACAAGGTGGATTCTTTCCTCCCATCCGGATTTTCTTCGTATGTATATAAAAGCCAGAATTCAAACCCCCTGATAACTTATTTAATATGTCTGATTCCTTTATTACTCGAACCAACCCCATGCGTTATCACAAAATCTTTTATAACCCATTAAATAATACCTTATTTTCATTACAAAATTTAAAAATAAATTGAATATGTTTGCGCAAAATTCCTAAAAAACTTACATAAAATACGTGCAAGGGCTATTATTCTTAAGCATTTTTTTGTGTGAACATTATTCTTAAGTATTAATATGTATAATATAAGATATATGATCCATTTGCAGGCACCTTTATGTGGGCCCATAAAAAGTACATAGATATGGAAAATCAGACGAAGAGCCGCGAAGTAGCCGCGAAGTTTGACCCATTTCGAAGGGCCTAGCAAACTTTCCAACTGCAGCTTTCTAATCATCCAACAATATATTATATATGTTTTGGTAGGCAAAAGGAAACAAAACAATGAAAAGAAGGGTTAAGTATGTATTTGGTCCTTATAAAATTCATAAAATTTGATCTCGGTCCCTATAAAAAATTTATTCGTTTTTAGTTCCTACATTTAATAAAAGTAGTTTGTTTTTAGTCCCTTATCAGGGATTAAAAACATATAATTTTTATATTTTTTAGGGATTAAAAACGAATTAAATTTTTATAGGGATCAAAATCAAAATTTATCAATTTTATAGGGATGAAAAACATACTTAACCCTTTAAAAATTCTATACCCGTAGGGTCCGCAAACAGGTGAGTAGATAGACCTGGAGGTGGGGTCTCATATAGCTTCAGCTTCACCTCTTGACAAGCTCTCATTTTATATTGACACGAGATAATGTGTAATAAGAAAGTTTGGACGCTTGGACACTTTACATCCTATGAGCTAATTTTTGAGGTTGAGTAAGATATAAAAATTCAAGATGGTATCAAAGTTATCCTAGGTTCATTGGATCATCCACCATATTATCTACGTATCAAGCCCAATAGTGTTGGGTGTGAGGGGGTGTAATGTGAAAAACCCAAGTCTCATATTGACTAGAGATAGTGCCTAGTAAAAACATATAAAGCTTGAACACTCATCACCCTATAAGCCGGTTTTTGGGGTTGAGTTAGATTTAAAAAATCAAGAGTTCTAATCGGTCGGATCAGAACTCCACAACTTCGGGTGATGATCCTGCTCAAAACTAGAATTCACCATAATATCTTCATCCTTCAGAGAATCTAGCAGTGGTTATTGTTTCTCTGGTTCAAGCAGGTTAGAATTATCACCATTGCGCAATGAGACGACCCGCCATCCCATTGGAGAACGTAAGATATTAACTAACCTTAATCGCATTATAATCGTTAGCGCGCCTTATTAATACGAAACGTAGTGGAAAATTGAGCACGAAAGCAAAACAATTTTACGGCACGCAACGCCTCAGAGTACACAACTTTAAAATATAAGAAATATAACACATACATCATTGCTTCATCAGTAGGGCTACAGTATTAACGTAATGCATACAAAATATCTTAATACAGACGAAATGAAAGTATGAAAATAGGCCGAGAGACAACTCTTCGGCTAACCACGATCACTGCCCAACCTCTCGAGGCTAAGGTCCGTGGCACGTCTATCGCGACCGAAATCGCGAAGGAGGACGACGAAAAAAAGAGATTTGATTAAAAACATGTAGAGTCGCCACCAATTTTATTTAATTCAGGTAAAAATTGGAAAACCCTTAAAAAACGGCCATTGGAACCAAATTGAGTTCGGGAGACGATTGCGCATAGGAAAGGATGAGGACTTAATCCCACAACACCCCTAATACACCCGTTAAGACGGTTACCCAAATTAATTGTGCAACGATTTAACAAATTTTGTCACATTTATTTTACCTTATTCAAATAAATTTTGAATTAGACATTTTTCCTTTTTTTTTCTTTTAAAAAAATAAAAAAAAGAAGTATGGCTTACCTGATTAGCACCAAAAGTGATGGAGCTAAATACCTTCCATAATCACAAATTCGTTTAATATCAACACTCACAGGATTTTCTTGCTCTTAAAAAATTGTGGAACAAGTGGTTCCTTTCATAATCACGTGGCAGCCAGTAAAATAAAACAAGATGGATCAATTCTGAACGTATGTCTTAAGATCAAGAACATTAGGATCATCCTTTTAGGGAAAAAGTGCACTAAAGCATATATGATCACTTTGACATAAGTATGAAAACAGCACACACTCAATACATTGAAACAAATAAAGAGACTTCATAATCTAATGCATTCACCCTTTTATCAAATAGTAGTGCGCTAATAGCATCCCAAGCAAAACCATTTCATGTCTTGGTAAATTCCAAATGCATAACAGATTAGGAATTCAAACTATTTCCAAACATATTATAACACTGGTAGGAGCATTGATTTGTCTATCAAAGTGACAAAGCATTTCCAAAGTAAAGATTAAGAACAATTGAACTACAATACTTTTTCTAAAAAAAGAAAAAAAAAGGGCATCGGTTTCTCTATGTTTATTCTATACTTCATCAAGAAAATATCATTTGGTTGGAGAGAATGAGCATAATAGGCATTCCAACCAACTGTGAACTTTACCCCAATATACATCACATAAAACATTACAGGCCACCAAAGCAACGAAATTCAAACAATGATGGAACATTGCACCAGGATCAACACACATTATAACTTAACAAATCAGTAGAGGAGTGATATAACCAATATCATAACATGAACCAATGTGTAAGCACTCAGGCATTTTAACAAACAGATCATGGGCAACACATAATCTCATCCATTTGAACAATTAAACTCAATATCCCATTAGCCAAAGCAATAAAATAGAACCAACTCACGAATTACAGGTAAGAAAAGCAAAGAATTGAAGCCTATGGAGATAATCCCAATTCCTCCCAAACTCTGCAGCTCCTGCCCCCTCTTCAGAAGATCGAACCTCTCTCTGTATACATGTCCTTCGATTATGCAGCGATGGCCTTCCCCTGCTATGCTGCCTCTCTCAACGTGGATCTCTCTTCTCTGCCCCTCCCCCAACACGTACGCCTCTCTATGGTGGACTCTATGGTCTGTCTCTGAGTTCGGTCTCTCTCCCTGTGCACCCTTCTTCCTCACTCTCCTTTAAGGTCTCTACGTTTTTCTACTGGTCTCTGCCTCTCGGTCTGCCCCCTTTTCTGGTTGCCTCCCTTGTTCTTTATAGAGTGACCCCTTCTACATCTCTCCGATTTCTCTTTCCTGTCAATCAATGAAAAACCACAATCAAATATCTTGATTTGAATCAACCATAAAGAGTAACGATATTACCTTGATTATGGAAAATGGATGAGAATCACATCCCTGTAATCTCGCACCCTCTGCTTGCGTGAAACGTGATCTACGGGATTGAGTATGATTCGGTCCAAAAATTGAATGAGGGAGAGAGTGTTTCTGATGTGGATCCGGGTTAGGCTGCTGGATTTCCAAATTGGGAGAAGATTGATTGCGCAATTTCTGGAGCTGGAAGAGTTTAGTGTGCGGCTGTGTTTTTGGGGAAGGGGAAGAGCGAAAATGAGGTGGAGGCTAGGGTTTCTGATGGATGAGGGAGGAGATAGACGGGTTATGGAGGGGATAGACGGGTTATGGAGATAGACAGGTTATGGAGATAGACATGTTATGGAGGAGATAGACGGGTTATGGAGGAGATAGACAGGTTATGGAGATAGACAGGTTATGGAGGAGATAGACGGGTTATGGAGATAGACGGGTTATGGAGATAGACAGGTTATGGAGGTAGACAGGTTATGGAGATAGACAGGTTATGGAGGAGATAGACAGGTTATGGAGATAGACAGGTTATGGAGGTAGACAGGTTATGGAGGAGATAGACAGGTTATGGAGATAGACAGGTTATGGAGGTAGACAGGTCATGGAGGAGATAGACGGGTTATGGAGATAGACAGGTTATGGAGGAGATAGACAGGTTATGGAGATAGACGGGTTATGGAGATAGACAGGTTATGGAGGAGATAGACGGGTCATGGAGGAGATAGACAGGTTATGGAGATAGACAGGTCATGGAGGTAGACAGGTTATGGAGGAGATAGACGGGTTATGGAGGAGATAGACAGGTTATGGAGATAGACGGGTTATGGAGATAGACAGGTTATGGAGGAGATAGACGGGTCATGGAGGAGATAGACAGGTTATGGAGATAAACAGGTTATGGAGGAGATAGATGGGTTATGGAGGAGATAGACAGGTTATGGAGATAGACAGGTTATGGAGGAGATAGACAGGTTATGGAGGTAGACAGGTTATGGAGGAGATAGACGGTTATGGAGGAGATAGACAGGTTATGGAGGAGATAGACGGGTTATGGGGGAGATAGACAGGTTATGGAGATAGACAGGTTATGGAGGTAGACAGGTTATGGAGATAGACGGGTTATGGGCTGAAACTTGGTTTATTGGCCCAAAGACATTTTTTCTTCAATTTTTTTATTTTTATTTTTATTTTTTTATTTTTATTTTTATTTTTATTTTTATTTTTATTTTTATTTTTATAAACAAGACACAACTTAAAAATAACAAAATGTTTCATTTTTATTTCTTCATCTATAAAAGAAACTGCGTTAACAAGAAATTAAAATATTTTTGTGATTTATATCTTATTTTTAGATTTTTTCTATATTTTAAATGCAAGCAAAAATAAATAAATGAAGCTCAAAATATTTTTGTGATTTTTCCTTTTATCATTTTTGGACTTTTATGAAGAAATAAAATAAAACTCCACTCTTTTTCGGATTTTTCTCAAAATTCAACATTATTTTTATGATTTTAATTTTTTAAATTTTTTGGTATTTTTTTGGTAAATTTAAGTGAAAAGCAAAAGGAACCCGGTCAAAATGGGGTGTTCACAACGTCCTCCAGCGTCAGGCTCGTAAGGAATGCCGCCCAGCTCCTCAGCAACTGGTTCCTCCTCGGGGTCTTCCCATAGAATAAAAGTAACACATACAGAAAATAGCGAGAGATAAGAAACATATATCATCAAATATGGGAAAGGGGCATCAGTACAACATATATATATATATATATATATATATATATCACAAAGCACAGATAACATATACAACACGATATCACCCATCTAGAGGGATACTAGTCCCTATGTATATGCTGACTTCCCTATATGCATGTCGGCCGATACATCACGTCCCCAATTGGACATCCCCGTCGGAATTACATCACATCACATCCCGCCTCGAAATTTAAAGTAACACGTCCCCAATTGGACATCCCCCTTTGGGACAAAATGCTGTGGTATGAAATGATATGCTATGCAACAAACGCCCATTACAGGTTGATACCGGTACCTCATGCCTACGCACTCGACCACGACCACGACACATTGCATCACATCAACATTAACATCAACATCAACATCAGCATCAACATCAACATCACGACGCCTTGCGTCTACGAGCCACAACTCTATGGTCGGGATCACAACGGTATCAACCCGAGCAACATCATCGCTCACCATACTCTCATCAACACTCAACCACCAGTAAAATCACAACAGAAATTCATTCAGTATACATATCGTTATAAAGCCAGATAACCGTAAATCACGCAAATAGTTCAACAAAATAAAACCAATAGATAATTAAATAAACAATTCATCACATCAACCTCAATCAATCACAATATCCATATTATAAACTTAATTGGTGATAGCCCAAAAGTATCTACACCCAGGGTCCAGACACTTTATCCAGGGCTCAACCTCTAGTAGGGTTTTAGGGTTCCCCTACACACACACACACACACACACACACACACACACACACACACACACACACACACACACACACACACACACACACACATATATATATATATATATATATATATATATATATATTCTATACTAAGCTTGCCTTCCCGACGATATCGATTCTTTCTCCCCACCTTAATGATGTTCCCGTGAAACTCCAGCTGCGGCTCAACAACTGTCACTCTGGTGCGCGGTCGGATGTTCGAGTCTTGTCCGATTCTATACAACAAAACACAAACAGAAATCAGTACAGTTAAATTGAAAACTCCCCTAACCTTAGGACTAGGCTGCTGCCCCTATTTTTAAAATAGGCTAAAGATGTCTAAAAATTTCAAACTCTTGGATCAATGATCCTTAGTATACACAACACATAATCCATCATCAATTTCAAAGATTTGAACCAAAACCCCTTAGACCAACAAAATAGGGTTTTGGCACCATGAAAAATAGGTGAGAGTTTGATTTGGCTTCCTAATCACTTGGATTACATGATTAAGGAATGAAATGAGTGAAATCAAGAACAATGAACAAAAACCCATTTCCCCCCAAATTCTTACCTATTCGGCCCCTAAAAGATAAATAGGTTAGAGAGCTTATTTGATTTCAAGCTCTTGGATTATGATAGTAGAGGATGAAACTAGATTGTAGAAATTGGTTTGGCATTAAAATGATTTTTCTACAATTTTCTAGAGATTTTTGAAGTTTAGATCTAAAAACTTAAATCATGAAAATAAATGGAGAAAAATGAAGATTGAGAGCTCAAGGATGAAAATCTATATCTCCTAGGTGATAGAGGAGGGTGAGAGGAGCAACTTTGCTTCACAAATTTGGTTGAAAAAGCTTGAGGAAGCTTGAGAAAAATGGAGGAAGAAAAGAGAAATGGAGGAAAAAGAAGAAAGAGGAAGAAGAAGAAGAGAATGGGGGAGAGAGAAAGAGAGAGGGCTGAGAAAGAGAGGAGAGAGAGAGTAAGAGAGTGAGATATTTTCTTAAGTTTTACTTAAGAGTTAAGAAAGGTAAAAAGGGTAAAAAGGTAATTCAGTAAAAATAACCAAAAGCAATTTGGTCATTTCATGTCCCGATATTTTGAAATTACCACGACATTGGTATGAGTCCCTAGGTGACCTGACACAGCCCTGACATGAAGATTATCCGCTCATTGGCTTCATAAAACCCTTACACGGCTTGAATCGTCTCCCAGAACGATTATCGGCCCAAATATAATATATTATTTTCATTTTCGAACGTCAGGACGAACTTTTTCGAAAATATAGAAAACGTGATTCTAAGACTAACTGTCTCGTTCATAAGTCCAAATCTACTATCAGTGAAAATCGCAGATCGGGCTCTGTTTTTTACCAAAATTTAACCATAGCTTCCTACGATAGCGTAGAGCATGACTATGGTCTCGGATTAATTTATTTCACTCTCTAGACCATTCAATAAAATACAAACATACAAATACTAATTAATTAAGAAAATTTAGAAAATCGGAACGTTACAGGCAAGGTCAAGGAAAATGAGTTTGATTTCAATTAAGGGAACGATTATTTCATGGAGATTTGTTTCGAATAACATATTTGCAGGAATCCATAACTTCTTTCAATCAAGGTGAGTTTACTGTTACTAATTACGTCACTGAATTGAAGATACTTTGACATGAATTGGACAATTACAGACTTCTTCCAAAATGCGGTTACATTATGAAATGCACATGTGATGCTCTTGTGGATGTTGAGAAATATAGAACTCAAGACTGAATCATTTGATTCTTGAAGGGTCTGAATGATTCATACTCAACTGTAAGGTCTCAGATAATATTGATGGATCCATTTCCCCCATTGAGTAAAGTTTTTCCCCTAGTCGTCCATCAAGAGAGGCAGTTGTTTGATAGTGAGCAGAACCCAAAATGCTTGCTTCTATGGGTAGAGGCAGAGGATTTGGTTGAGCAAATGATAGAGGGACCAATGATTTCAATAAGTATTCTAATAATGGTAGAGGTGCTAATAGTGGAAAAGTTTGTTTACACTGTGGGAAGACAAGACATACCATTGACACTTGCTACAAAAAAACACGATTTTCGACCAAATTTGAAGTTCAGAAATTAGGGACAGATCAACTTAGTGACCTCTAACTTGAATGATAAAAAGGACAAAATTGATCAAGGAACAACAATTCTGAAGAAAAGGCATGATAACTTAGTTTTTCGTCTAACTGTTGAGCAGTATCAAGGCATGTTGAACCTACTCCAACCATCACAGTCCTATCCTGCCTCACATTCTTCTAATTAGATAAGCACGTTAATGTCATCAACTTCTGGTGTTTCTTCTGTTCCAGAGGACCCAACTATCTCACTATCTTCATCCTTTTCTTCTTGGATATTAGATAGTGGAGCAACCGGTCATATTTGCTCTCGTCTTTCACATTACACTTCATACCATAGAATTAAGCCTATTCTAGTTAAACTTCCTAATGGTGATAAAGTTCTTGCACGCCATTAAGGAACTATCCACTTTTTTGAGAATTTTGTGCTTCATGATGTGCTGGACATGCCAAGTTTTTCATATAACTTGCTCTCCATTATAAAACTTTCTTCCTCTTTGCTTTATGTACTATCATTACTCCTCCTCTTATCTAATTCGGGAAATTTTTCATTGAATAAGATTGGTACGGCTAAGGTGCATAATGGATCGTATGTTTTGAGGATGCCTATTTGCACTACCGCTTCTTTAGATTGTAATGTCTCTGTAAATTTCATTGTTGTACCACCATCTAGTCTATGGCATTTTAGGTTGTGACATTCATCAATTGATTGTACTAATGTTACTCATTCTGTAATTCCATCTGTTACTTTGAATATAAATTACATTTGTGACATATGTGATTTGGCCAAGTAGAGAAAATTGCCTTTTGGTGTAAGTACTTCCAAATCTATGCACTGTTTTGACTTTATACAAGTGGCATATGGGGTCCTTTCTCAATTTCGTCCATCCATGGTCATAAATACTTCTTAACCATTGTATATGATTTTTCTAGGTTCACTTGCATTTTATTAATGAAAAATAAAGGAGAGACATCACAGTTTTTGCAAAATTTTGTTCCTCCAATTGAGAGACAATTCAACACGAAGATGAAAACCATAAGGAGTGATAATGGACCAGAATTTTTAATGTTTGAGCTTTATTCAAAAAAGGAACCATTCACCAAACCTCTTGTACATACACCCCCACAAAAAATGGAGTTGTTGAAAGAAAGCACCTACACATCCTAAATGTAGCTAGAGCTCCAATGATTCAAAGTCATTTACTAAAAGTATATTGGTCTTATGCTTTCATACATGTTGTGCATATTATCCATTTGCTTCCAACACCTTCACTGCACAGTCACTCACCTCATAAAAAAATTTACAATATTTTTCTTGCACCTACAACTAAATTGGATCCAAAAGCATGTAAGTGTGTTTTTCTAGGTTACAAGGCTGGAACAAAGGAGTTTGTCCGTTTGAATTTAAAAACAAGAGAATTTTTCGTTTCTAGAAATGTATTCTTCCATGAACTAGTTCTCCCCTTTTCTCAATCTTCTTCTTGTTCATCACCTCATTTCACGTGCCATCTTCCTATTTCTTCTTCTCTTAGTCCTACAACATATGATGATGTCTTGCTACCTAAATGTACCCAATCCTTTCCTTCTGGCACTATAAATTATGCCTCACCTCCATCTACCTCTACACTTCCCCATCAAACACACACCACTGATATTGATCATCACTTGCATTTATATACTCTTTCCTCTAGTCTAGTAGCTTCATCTCGCACTGTGCACCCTAGAAGATGTAGTAGGGTAAAGGCACCTTCCTACATACATGACTATCACTGCAATGTTGCAAATGCCACGACTGTTACCAATTCTACTTCAATTGTAACTTATCCAATTTTTTCTTATTTATTATATGATGCTCTTTCTTCTTCTTACAAAACTTCTATTTTATCTATGTTCACTAAGGTTGAGCCAACAAGCTATAACCGAGCTATTAAACATGATTGCTGGAAGCAGGCCATACAATCAGAGTTACAAGCTGTTGCAGCAAACCAATCCTGGTTTTCAACTAACCTTCCCAAGGGTAAAGCTTCTATAGGGTGCAAGTGGGTGCTAAAATAAAGTACAAAGCTGATGAATCCATAAAGAGGTATAAAGCAAGGCTTGTGGTCAATGGCTATACACAACCGAAGGCATCGACTACCAAGACACTTTTTCCCCAGTTGCTAAAATGACAACAGTAAGGTTGGTTCTATCCTTAGCTTCTATCAATGGCTGGTTTCTCAACCAATTGGATGTGAACAATGCCTTCCTACATGGAGATTTAATTGAAGATGTTTTTATGACCTTGCCCCCCCGACCTCTCTCTGGCTCATCCATGCCAAGTTTGTAAGTTACAAAAGTCTTTGTATGGCCTCAAACAGGCCAGTCAATAATGGTTTGCCAAGATCTCTTCATTTCTCATAGCTTCTGGATAATCCCAATCCAAGAGGGATTATGACCTTTATCTGAAATCCTTTCCACAATCCTTCACTGTTGTTCTCATCTATGTGGATGATGTAATTCTTAAAGGGAATGACAACACTGAATCACTTCCATCAAAGATGCCCTTGACAACACCTTCAAAATCAAGGATTTAGAACATTTGAAATTCTTCCTGGGCTTGGAATTATCCCGAAATGCAAATGGGATTATTGTAAACCAGAGAAAGTATGCTTTGGAACTTATAGCAAATGCTTGCTTGTATGCTTGGAAACCTGCTAGCTCTCCCATTGATAGCAAAGTCCATTCACAACAGGATAATGTTGCTCTCTTTGAAGATGTTCAAGCATATAGAGGGTTGATAGGCAAGCTTCTCAATTTGACCACGACCCAACCTGATGTAGCCTTTGCATTTTAGCGGCTATCTCAGTTCTTGGCTAGACCTACAACTTTGCATTATGCTGAAGCTTTAAGAGTGATAAAATACATTAAAGGATCTCATGGTCTTGGCCTTTATTTTCCTGCCTCCTCTACCATTCATCTGAAATCATATAATGATAGTGATTGGGTTACTTGTCTTGATACTAGAAGATCCATGACTGGTTATTGCATTTTCCTTAGCTCTTCCCTCCGTTTGTTGAAATCCAAAAAGAAAACCACAATCTCTTGCAACTCTTGTGAAGCTGAGTATAAAGCCATGACTGCTACTACATGTGAGCTACAGTGGCTGACCTACTTGTTACAAGATCTCAATACTCCCTTCATCTTCCCGATTTGCTTTATTGTGACAATCAATCCACCATGTACATTGTTGCTAATCCAATGTTCCATGAATGCACCAAACGTATACAACTTGATTGTCACATAGTGAGGGGGAAATATAGCACTGGCCTCCTCAAACTTCTCCCTGTTCCTTCAGCCTTGCAGCTTGCTGATATTCTTACCAAGCCTCTCAATTCTCAGGCTTATAAAGATGTTCATTCCAAGCTGACTCTCCTTAACATTTGTGCTCCAGCTAGGGGGTCTTGCCCGACAACACTTAACCAAAGCTAATTTAAGTTAGTTTGACTAACTGAGCAAGTTAGAAGTTAGAGTTAGTTGCAAATTTAGTTACTAACTTTTATGTTTGTTAGTTGTATAAAAATTCTAACTCTTCAGTAATAGAATGGTTTGGTCATTTTCAACTAATCACATTGTTCAACTTCTTTCATCTTCCTTTTCGTTTTCTCTCGATTGAGAGTTTCTTGCACAACAAGCAATCTTGTTGTTCATGGTTTTGATTCCATCATAAAATGTTTTTTCTTATCTTTTTTATCCGATGTTGTTTTCCTACATAGATGCTCACATAATGTATAATTTTTAACATTATGTATAGTAAAATAATAAAAGGATTTACTTGGTATGCACAGCCCGTGTAAAGATATTTTACACTGTCAATCAATCATAAATTGTCACACATAAGTGAAAGTGAAACAGGGAAACACAAGAAGGGGGTTGAATTGTGTTTCTTAAACCCCTTTTTTTAAACGTTTTAAGCAAGCAGGATGTATAAACAAATCAAATTGAAATCAAGCTTTTGACAAACGTTAAAAAACTTTGTTTTCAATCCCCAAGTTAGTAAATAAATAAACTTGGCAAGATAGAGATAGAGAGATTCACACAGAGATGTATTCTGGTCCACTCTTTCAAATCGAAGAGCTACGTACAGTCCCTTTCTCCAAAAGGTTTTTCCACTAAGTCATTTATCACTTTTAACAAGTTGTTTCCTAGTCACTCCAGACTTTACAACTCCAAGTATTCTACACCTCTCCAGGCTCCAAATATTCTTTTATAGACAAGTCTATTCAGGTTCAACCAATCCTAAGATTTTGAGAAGGTTTTTGAGCTTTTTTACAAACTCACTAAGTGTGAGAGTATTACAAGATATAGCTCTTTGAATCTGTTTTTAACTTTACAAAGAAAGAATATGAAAGTTTACATATCTTTTGACTAGAGAGTAGTGATTGCTTGAATGCTTTTTATTGCGAATGAATTCTCTCTTGTATGCATATATTTCTTGTCTCTCTTTGTTTCTTCAAATGATGGTCTTTTAAATAGTCTTGACTATCTTCCAGATTTCAAACGGTAGAAAACTTGTCCGTTTAGACTTAGCGAAATATTCGTGAGACACATGTCCATTTGCTAGTTGTTTTCTGTTCATAGTTGTCCTTTCCTTGTGAGAGCAGGGAGGCAACTTTGCTTTTGATAGAATAGCAGTGATAGCAGCTTGCAGCAGGTTGAATCAGAGCAGTTTGTCCTTTGCTTTTTGGCCATCATGCTTTCTGCTTTACGTGGCTTGACGTGTACAACGTTGTACAATGAAAAGATATTTTTCTTTTATAATCCAGTTAAGACTTTTGATAATTGTGCCACGTCATCTGCAAACCAAAGTTAGTGGATGCACAAGTAATATAAAATATTAGACGCATAATATACTTTGTGACATCTGGGCACAAGACATTTATACTTTAAGAATAAGGCCCAAGTACCAGTGAGCTAGATGTAACTTTGGACGTTGAAGCTTAGTGCTCTTTCGAGAATATATTTGAAGTCAGAGACAAGAAAAGGTCTTTTGACCTTATGAATTAGTAGCGACTGATCTTCAATTATTTTCATAAGCATATAATAATTTTGTTAATCAAAACCTTGAGGGGTCATAAACCATTTCTGTTTTGGTTCTAACAATCTCCCCATTTTTATGACGACAAACATTATTATAAAGTGTATTTGAAAAGGATTCTCTGGTGGGCAAAAGCTCCCCCTAAGATTATGCATCACCTAGAGATATGTTTTAAACATTCAGATTAAGCATAGATGACATAACTTAGAACATGATATTATTAAAGCATTATTATAAAGAGTCTAACACATAATAGAGAGATTCAATTATGCATATATTTCCACATTTTCATACAAAATCTTTAATTACACATTTCCATATTCTTCTCCTGTTTGTCATCAGGCAAAAAGGAATCGGGGGGATGAACATCATAGTCAGCTAAGAAAAAAAAAAGAAAGAAATTATAAAAGACTAAAGAGGATGGTAGAGACGGAGGAGGAATGTGAGGAAAGATTCGGTGAAGATAGTGCAACAGTTGATCCATCCTTCGATTCACCTCTTGAGTCACCCTTGCAGAAACTCGTTCTACCAAGTAGTCAGCAATGTCCTGAGAAAGTCCAGGAGGTAGAGGAGGTGTTGAAGCTTGAGCAGGGTGAGCTTCTTCAGCAGCAGAAGTGTTGACTTTGTCATCTTCATCATCAAGATGCAGTTCCACAGTGTGATCTGACAGAGTGAAGTCATGATCAAGACGATCTGTGTGCTAGAAAAAACTTGCTTCGGCTTGAGTTTCAGGAATAACAAAATCTTCGCATCTTGCATCTACTTGAGGACCAGTAGACTCAGCACAACAATCTTCAGCAGACTGAGAGAAGTGAAGAGATGCTTGGCTAAAAGCCTGTGTTACAGCTTCAATAACTTCTTCATTTTCTCTAGCTACTGGAAACTCTGAAGTAGTAGCTTCCTCATGTGAGTGCCATGGTAATAGGAGAATAGGAGGAGGAGAAGACGATGATTCCGGGACCTGTATATGAGAGGTAAAGGGTAGATCTTCACTAAATCCTTTGTGTTCATTAGAGGATAAGGCGACAGGCGAGAAGGGTGGTGGAGGTGTAGGGTCGGAAGATTGAGTCTGTGTAGGTGTTGGTGGTAAGGGTGGTAATATGGGTTATGTATTTGGTTGTAGTGAAGGAGTGGTGGAGGAGGAAGTGGTTTGAGTTAGGTCTGGGTGGCTTTCTAGCTAGATTTTTACATCTCATCCTTCTAAATGTTGGAGGTAAGGTCGGAGAAGGGCTAGGGTTGGCGGTTGGAGTAGTAGATGGGGCTTCAGGTGTGATAGAGGGTATAGAAGAGGTAGGAGGGTTGGGTAGGTTGGATGGGGATGGTGTTACCTTAGTTTTCTTAGCAAGAAGAAGGGCAATTGGAACATCATCCTTATCATCTTCCTCATCTTCTTCCTCTACGAGAAGCCTCCTTTTTCCATATCTGGGCTTAGATGGACCAGTTTCTTGAGCCATAGGTTGCTCTTGAGCTTCTGAGGATGCACTGGCGTGAACTTGCTGTTTAGCTGTTGAGCCAAAATTTGCTTTAAGTAAAGGTCCATCAACCTCTTCCACATAAGGTCTGACAACACCATTAAGCTTAATGAAGGTTTCTCCATTAATGGTGTAAGCAATGCCTTCTATCATTGAAGCAAAATCCAGATTTGGTTTTACCTGATATTCGTCAAAAACATCATGAGTTGCAGCCTGAGATTGTTCAAACAACCTTTCCAACGAGGATGAATCAGAAGAGACCTGAGTTTGAGTAGCAACATTTGGAATCTGTTTCTTCTTTCTTTGTCTGCTTTGAAGAGCTTCCATACGTTGAGATTGTGCAATGTTGGACTGAGCTTCTTCAAAAGCAATGACAGATTTAAGTTGCATCTTAGAGAAGTTTGCTCTTCCAAACTGTGGGTAGCCTATGGTCTGGTAGATATGCCTTATGCTTGGGTGGACCTTACTCAGCATCCGATAAATTCCTTGATTCTCAAAGACTCGAGAAAGAAGAATTGCTTCAGTGATTGTCTTAACAGAGGCAACATTTATGCAATTTTCTTTAAAACGATCAATGAGAAGGGAGGGAAGATTTATCTTCATGCTATAAAGGAGATGAGTAAGAAGAAAAACATGCACCTCAGAGACAAAGTCCTTAGACCCAACTTTATACAGAACAGCTTTGTTCAAAATCTGATTCAGAATCCTGCTTCGTTCTTCATAATAGCAGCACGAAAGAGAGCATTAGGGTGAGCATTGGGATGTTTGAGAAAGTTGAAAGCGTTGTCTTTTCCCCCAAAACTATTGTGCCATGATTTGGAGAAGGTTGCTCCAAAAGACATACACCTAATTGCAGACGCAATGCTTACTTTGGAGACGACGACCTTTTGTGTCCCCAAAACATAACCAGAGATGTGACCTTCCTTTTCCAAGTGAGCAGTCCTCCAGAATGCAATGAGGAGTCTCGGATAGACTTATGGATACTTTGTGAAGAAGTGATCCCATCCTGCTCCAACAATGTAGATTCTGATATCTGCTCCTAGTCTAGCCAACAGATTCAAGTCTATTTGATGTTCAATGTTGATCTTATAGTTATCTGGAACATCACGAGTTGGATGACCCAAAGGTGATAAGCCTTTTTTAGGGACATTGCTGCTACCTTCACCGGCTGAACGAAGATTTTTTCCCATTTTCAGAAGAGGGAGCTTTGAAGAAGATGAACAGTTCAAGGAAAAAGAGAGAGAAGGATTTCAGAGAAGGAGACGTTTGATGTGATTTTCAACTCATGGGTTAGGCTTATAAAGAGAGAAGTGAGGGTAACCAAACATCAGAAAGTAACCATGGTTAAAGAGTCATGATGACTTGAAGTTACCGAGGGTGGCTATTTAAGAGGGAAGTAACAGACGCACGACGTTTGAATGACTAACGAGTGCTGACTCAGTATAGGAACGTGTTGTCAGAGAGATACTTCAAAAAAGAATTTATTAAATAATTCATGATATTCAAATTATTCAACATTTATTGCAATAAATGATGTAAGCATGTGATGAGAGAACTGCAATAATTGGACGCAAACACATTGGACGCAAGCGTTTTTCGGACACAAGGTCATTCAACATAGTGCATATTGAGCTGTTTTCTTATGAAAGAAAACCTATCCTCTGCAAGAGGTTTTTGAAAGATATATGCCCACTGATGGTCAGTATCAACAAATCTTATATCAAACACATCTTTTTGAATGTAATCTCTAATAAAGTGATGTATGATTTCTATATGTTTAGCCCTTGAATGCAATATAGGATTTTTTTTGATAGATTATTTGCAGCAGTATTATCAAAATAGATTGGAATCTTACTTTCATGAATGTTGTAGTCTTCCAGCTGATGTTTAATCCACAAGAGTTGTGAACAGCAACTTGCGGCAGAGATATATTCAGCTTCAGCAGTTGATAGAGCTATGGTGCTTTGTCTCTTGCTTGACCATGATATAAGATTTGTTCCAAGATAGTGACAACCACCACTTGTGCTTTTTCGTTCAATTCTATCTCCAGCATAGTTAGCATCATAGTATCCCAATAATCTGTACTCATTTGATTTCTCATAGAATAATCCTAGATTAGAATAACCTTTTAAATATCGAAAGATTCTTTTGACAGCTGTTAGATGATTTTCACAAGGATTAGCTTTAAAACGCGCACAAAGACATACACTAAACATTATGCCAGGTCTGGACGCAATAAGATATAAGAGAGATCCAATCACACCTCTGTATACCTTTTGATGTACCTTTTTATCTTTGTTGTCTTTGGTTAGAATGGACGTTGGATGCATAGGTGTGCTCATTGGCTTACTATCGTCCATTTGAAATTTCTTTCGAAGATCTTTAGTGTATTTAGTCTGATGAATATACACACCCTTTGAGGTTTGTCTCACTTGTAGACCCAAAAAGAATTTGAGTTCTCCCATCATGTTCATTTCGAATTCTTTTGTCATGAGTTCAGAAAATTCCTTGCATAGAGAATCGTTAGTAGATCCAAAAATAATATCATCAACATAAATTTGGACTATTATGAAATTGTCTTTATTTGTTTTCTTAAATAAGGTAGTATCTACTTTTCCTATACAAAAACCATTTTCCATAAGGAAAGAGCTGAGTTTCTCATACTAAGCTCTAGGAGCTTCTTTGAGTCCATGTAAAGCTTTCTGTAGCTTATATACATACTCAGGATGGGAATGATCTTCAAACCCTGGAGGTTGCATTACATAGACTTCTTCATTAATTATTCCATTTAGAAAAGCACTTTTAACATCCATTTGATATAATGTTATGTTATGGTGAGCAACAAAAGATAGTAAAATACGTATTGCTTCTAATCTAGCAACAGGGGCAAAAGTTTCAGTATAGTCAATACCTTCCTCTGGAGAGTAACCATGTGCTACTAACCTTGCTTTGTTTCTCACAACTTTTCCATCTTTATCCATTTTATTTCTGAATACCCATTTCGTTCCAATTATAAATTTTTCTTTGGGTTCTTGAACTAAGGTCCAAACTTTGTTTCTTTTGAACTGATTGAGTTCCTCTTGCATGGCCAAAATCCATCCATCGTCCAAAAGAGCTTCGTCCACTGTTTTTGGTTCTAAATCAGAGATGAAAGCTGAGTCAGCTTGATTTCTGAATGTTGACCATGTTCTTACTTTGTCACTGGGTTGACCAGGAATTTGATCTTCAGGGTGGTAGGTTTTGAATTGTCAAGCTTTCTGATTATCATTTGATGATTGAGGAGTGGACCCATCAGCTTTAATTTCCTCGAAGAGTTCCTTGTTTTTGTTGGTTGGACGAAAATCATTCAGATCAAGACTTGCAAAAGATTTGTCCAGCTCTGATAATACTTTATCAGGCTTCTTGTCATCAAATTTAACATGAATAGATTCTTTGACAATTAAAGATCTACAATTATAAATTCTGAAAGCTTTAGATGTTTCAGAGTATCCTAAGAAAATACCATTATCAACTTTGGCATCAAATTTACCTAGATTGTCTTTAGTATTTAATATAAAACAAGCACATCCAAAAGGATGAAAATATGATATGTCGCGTTTTCGTCCTTTCTATAATTCATATGTAGTCTTTTTCAGTATTGGTCTTATGTATACTCTATTTTTAATATAGAATGCTGTGTTAATAGCCTCAGCCCAAAAGTTCTTAAAGACAAAGTTATCATTGAGGAATGTTCTTGCCATCTCTTGAAGAGACCTATTCTTTCTCTCAACGACCCTATTTTGTTGAGGTGTTCTAGGGGCAGAGAAATTGTGAAGAATATCATTTTCTTCATAGAATAGTTGGAAGTTTTCATTCTCAAACTCTCCTCCATGATCACTTCAGATTGAGTTTATACATATACCTTTCTCATTTTGAATTCTTTTACAGAATATTGAGAATACTTCAAAAGACTCATCTTTGTGAGCTAGGAACATTACCCATGTCCATCTAGAATAGTCATCAATAACGACAAGCCTATATTTCTTTCCACTTAGGGAGGCAGTCCTTGTTGGACCAAACAAATCTAAATGTAGCAATTCTAAAGGTCTGGATGTAGAAACAATATTCTTTGAATTAAAAGAATTTTTAACTTGTTTCCCTTTTTGGCAGGCATAACAGAGAACATTGATTTATAGGCAAGCTTTGGTAATCCTCTTACGAGGTTATGCTTTTGTAGCTTTGAGATTAATCTCAAGCTTGCATGACCAAGTCTCTTGTGCCAAATCCAGTGTTCATCATTTACAGACATTAGACATGATACATTTTGATTAGAGGGGTCCTCCAAGTCAATTTTATATACATTGTTTTGCCTCTGCCCAGTGAATAGAGTTGACCCATCAGTATACTTGACTACACATTTATCTTTGTTGAAAGAAACCATAAATCCGTTGTCACACAATTGGCTTATGCTAAGCAGATTGTGTTTTAACCCTTCAACTAACAATACATTATTTATAATGGGAGAATTATTCTTACCAATCTTACCAATACCTATAATCTTTCCCTTTTGATTGCCTCCAAAGACAACTGACCCTTCAGATATTGGCTTTAGGCCTAGGAACATAGACTTTTCTCCCGTCATGTGACGTGAGCATCCACTGTCCAGGTACCATAATTGGTGTCTTCTTCCTGCTGTTAAGCAAGTCTGCAACAGAGATTATCATGCTCTTAGGTACCCAAAAAGACTTGGGTCCTTTTTGGTTAGTTGCAGGCAGTTTAATAGTTCTAGCATTTTTCTTGTGTACGCATTTGGATGCAAAGTGTCCATTTTTGCCACAAACAGAGCAGTACATCACTCTATTTGTCTCAGTTTTCTTGCAAGAGATTTTTAGATTATCCTTTTCATAGCCTATACCAGTTTTATCGTGAGGAGATTTATATCAAAGAATTAAATTGAGTTTCTTTGATCCATCAGTAAATTTTGATAAAGTATCAGTTAAATATGCAACTTGATGCTCAAGCTTCTCAACTTCACAGGATGCACTAGACTCAGAACTGGAGATTTCAGTTAGACTGATAATCTCTTCTTTTAGCTTTTCATTCTCAGTTATGACTTTGTCAAAGTCTTTATTGAGTTTGGTGAGTTTTCTTTTAAGTGCCTTATATTTTGAATAAATAATGCATGATTCATTTAATAATTCATCATATGCTTCTTTGGAATAGTTGTTGGAATATTCTGTATTTAATTATATTCCAATGTCATAATGTGGGCAGATATCGTCAATTAATTATATTAGCTATTTATCAATTAGGAGCCTTAATTGATATGTGATCAAATTAAGTGATAAGGCTAATTAAATTTTTGATTTGATAATAAATTAGTTAATTGATATGGGCTAAATATGAGTGGATGTCATTGATGGCCCATTTCAAAATAATGGGAACCCTAATTGGCCATCATCCTATATATAGGCTATGGTCCCCAATACACCGGACAATATCGCATACCGCCTCTTCTCCCCATCTGAAGACCGACTAAAGCATAAGGAGTCCCGGTTGATGAAGAACCACAAGCCAACGGGTGTTCATTACCCATCTCTCTTTTCTCTCCTATCTCTGTGTTTCAGGATTGCCGCCCTCCGTTCGTGAAGGTTGGTGACCAAGTTCATCTTTTGAAGAACGCTTAAGGTCAGGAACCGCTATGGATCCAGGTATATTCATAAACAACGAATCCTAGTAATCTGGCATGATGTTGATCCTAGGTTATATGGTTTATGTGCTTTAGGATGTATGCCTATAAATTTAACGCTTCCGCATAAAGAATAAAGAACCTAAAGATAATATCTATCAAGTGCTATCAGAGCAGTCATCACTGTTAGGTTATTAGGAATTTTAAATATTATATTTTTATAAACCCTAAATTTTTATATTGTTTTTTTTTCCTCTGTGCACCAGTACGACGAATTGCAACGTGAATATATAATAGCTTATGGTATTTGGCTTCATCCAGAGGCACCTTACTTTTGTTGTTCTTTGGTGTTTGCTATTTTGTCCTTAAATTAAGGATTGGATCGAGGATGCCTATGCATGTCTGTTTCTTCATTGGGTGTACGTGTATTTTGATCGAAGATGTGTGTGCGATTTCGATCATGATGTTCGTGCATGTGTATATATATATATATATATATATATATATATATATATATATATATCAAATCTATATAATACCATTCACACACAGGATCAACCATTATTTTCATTCATATATATATATATATATATATATATATATATATATATATATATATATATATATGGCCGAGAATTGTAGTACATTGTTATGGCTGAGTTTTGCTTCCAGCATGTAAATATCTATATATGAATGAAAATAATGGTTGATCCTGTGTGTGAATGGTATTATATAGATTTGATATATATATATATATATATATATATATATATATATATATATATATATATATATATATATATATATATATTTGGCTCCTTGGTTCATTGATATTTGTTTTTTGGTTTTCTCACGTACACTTATGAGTGAGACCCTATATTCGGGCCGGAGTGCAACTTGAGATAGGGAAGAGATTGAGTAGTGATAGCTTTCTGGATGTACATCCTGTTTGGTTATCACGAAGGCCTAACTCAGAGTGATTCCTTTCGAGGGTATTTCCACGTCTAATAGTTTACCTATGGTTGTGGGTAATATTTCAAAATGGGTCTTGACTCTAAGGACCAAAGTTAAAACTATAAAACCACCTATTCGGAAAGTTCACATATTAGAAGTTTTTTTTTAAAGGTTCTTTTCACACTAAGCATTCAGGTTTTCATGTTTTTAGTGTGAAAATGGCAAATTCGGGACTCCAATTTTATTAAAATTGTTCGGTGATTTTGGTTGAGTTGGTTGAAACAACACGTTACCGAAGTAACCTCTGTTGCATAAATTTGATTCAATTAAATTTACAAAAGATGTAGTATGAAATTATTCATGCGAGCAGTTGTCGGCCCGAAGGAAGGCACAACTTGGCCGAATAATTACATACCTGTGATAGTAAATGTGTGGTGATTATAAAGTATTTTCCATGTGGATAATGGGATGCCCGAAGGTGAGCATTATTTGACAGGGCTTATCACCAATATTTGATCATTGCATTGAGAGTATCACTTGCAGTTAATTCTTACAATCCGAAGATTGGGGATTAATGGTGTGCTTGATATCTTGTTTGGGTCTTCAATTTGCCAATTTGGATTTCAAGTGAGTTAATTAAAGCATGAAGTCGTTAAGGTGACCTCTCTTGTGGAAATTACTCAAAAGAAATATTAAAGATTATGTGGGTGTATATCCATGCGGATATTAATCGGCCCAAATGAAGGTTAATATTTGGTAGGGTTGCATTCACTCCTGTAATGGTAAACACATAGTGATTATAAAGATCCTTTTCATGTGAATAACAGAGTATCCAATGATAGCTGTTGTTTGACAGAAATTATCATCAGTGTTTGATCATTACAACAAAATAACACTAGCAATTAATGTTATTGTCCAAAGACTTAATATTAATGGTGCACAGGGTATTTTGGTGAGTATCTTTACGGTACTTATGTTCTCTTTAAGCTAATATTGCTTATGTCTCCGCTGATTTAATTCAATTTCGATCCTCAAAAGTCCTGATTTTTTGGGATTGAAAGGAGAACATTAAGATTGTTCTTGGATCTTGACCTTGCATAAGGATGGAGAAAACCACCTTCTCTCACAAAATTCAATTTCTCTGAAGAGAGGATCAAGTATAGGAAGTGGGATCACTCCAATTGCACAAGTCTTATAATCATAAAGGATAGTATTCCAGAGACCTTTTGGGGTATTATTTTCGATGGCATAATTAATGCCTTAGATTTCCTTGCTGAAGTTAAAAAGTGCTTTCAGAAAGCAATAAAGACAAAAACAAGCACTCATTGGAGAGCTAGATTTTCATTCAGTATAAAGAAAAGGAAATATAAGGAGCACATTATGGGAATGTCCAATCTTGCTCATAAACTTAAGACATCAAAACATGGGTTGTTTAACGACTTGCCCATGCATTTAGCATTTGGTATTCCTTCATGCACAATTCAGCAAGTTTAAGTCAGCTTATAGCTGTTATAAAGAGAAATGATATCTGATTGGATTCATTTCATAAGGTGTGCAAGAAAGGAAACAATGAAGCAAGAAACGACAAGTAGTGATCATTTGACAAATACCTCTAAGGATAAAGGCTAACACAAGAAAACTAAGGATAAAGCGGCTAAGGGTCCGTCTCAAAAGAAATAACTAGGGTCACAATTATTTCTTTTATAAGGACATCGGGTATCTAAAGAAGAAATGTCCCAAATATCATGTTTGACACTCCTATAAAGGATTGTCTGAACTGATGAAGGCCAAGTGATGCTGAAAGATGCATCTATATTGGAGTTGGCCAAGTTAGTGGAGGATAAGGCTATTGGCATTTCAGATTATTGTTACTGGCTAATATTTGAAATTAAAAGAAATTTTGGTTTAGTCATCATTTAGATGAAATTTGGTTTTAGTTTCTTATTGAACAAATCAGGATAATTTTGTTCATTTAGAAACGATGGATTCAATTTGTCTTTTAAAATTCAAATATTGTAGGAACCAATCAAGCTATGGGCTGGACATACTATAATTGCTTGATATTGAAACCTCTTGTTGTAAAACATTGAGTGAGGAATCATATGACACTAAGTGCAAAGTTGATAGTGAAATTAAGGAGTGCTTTGATACAAACATTTAGGGCACATATCTATAAATATAGTTGAGCAACTTGTATGAGGGAATCCTAGATTCCATTGGTCTTATACATTTTATTGTTTGAATTAAATGCATTAAATAGATATGAACATGACTATCAAGAATATAGTTAAGTCCTAGTAACGACTCTTAAAGGTATGGTGAGGAGTATAATTAGTCATTCTACCCTATCAAAGTCACTATGGGAGTAACACTAAAGATTGCAGCTTAAATGCTTGACAGAGTACCAACTAAAGTAACCAACCAATCACTTTCAAGTATGGGAACATCCAGCTAAGGCAAGGCCTTATAAGCCTTGAGAAGGAAATTGGAGCCCCCTAAATAGTGAGCGACAACCTTATTGATACTCTGAAAGGTCAAAGGGGTATGTGAAATTTTTTTTTTTTAATCCCAAATTAAAGAAACCTTAAGACAGGAATTGATTAGTTCTTTGAGGATATTGAGTTTGGGGGGAGATAAGATTAGATACATTATCTTTGAGGAAGAATTGGTTCTAATCCCCGAACCAATTCATACAGTTGCTATTGGTGTAGCAAATTTGGATCCTTGTGAGGATATTGTTATTCTTCCCATTCAAGATAAGGAAATTATTCCTGAAGGTCAAACTCAACACCCTCAAGAACTACAGCATCATGAGCCGATGCCTTTTGCCATGATCTACTAAAGAAAAGATGAATACTACTTTGGATAATTATATAGTATTTCTCCAGGAACATAAGATAAATAGTATAATGGAAGGTGATTCTATCAACTCCCATTAAACCATATGACGTTTCTATTTGGAAAAGTGGATTGAAGGTATGAGTACAAGCTCAAGCTAGACAATAAGGTTTGAAACTTATCTTGTTGCCTGAAGGTTTCAAAGGTTAATATGGAGAGGTATAAAGTTTGTCTAGTGGCAAAAGGCTATACTTAATAGAAAGGATTGCTTGTAAAGAGACATTCTCTTCAGTTCCATTGAATGACTCTTTCAAGGACATTCATGGCTCTCGTTGCTCATTATGATTTCGAGTTTCACAAGATGGATGTTAGGATGGTGTTTTTCAATGGTAACATTGATGAAACAAATGTATATAGCGAAAAAAATCGGGAAACTTTGTGCTGAAAGACACAGAGAAGATGGTTTGAAAATTGACAGAATCTATCTATGGGCTAAAGAATGCGTCTCGTTAGATACCACGAGTCTCATCAAGTGATTGTCTCATTTGGTTGCAAGATGAATATCGAGGACAGCTGTGTGTATCACAAGTTCAGTGGGAGTAAGTTCATATTTCTGGTATTATATCTTGATATTATGCTAGCCAAGAACGCTATAAGCTTATAGCACGAAACCAAGAAATTTCTGACAAAGAATTTTGTGATAAAAGATCTTGGGGACCCTTCTTTTGTCTTAGGAATTCAATACTTAGAGATCATTCTCGAGTTATCTTTGGGTTATCACAAAAGAGCTATATCGATATAGTTTTGGATAAATTCGACATGAAAGATAGTAAACCAGAGATACCTCGGTCACTAAGGGAGACATTTTAGTCTCAATTAAATGGCCCTATGAAAATCTGGAAATTCAGGAAATGCAGAAGATTCCCTATGCTTCGGCTGTGGGAAGTCTAATGTATGCTCAGGTTTATGCGCATCTGGAAATAGCGTACATAGTAGGATTATTAGGCAGATACTTGAGCTATTCAAGGATTATTGGAAAAGCAACTATAAGCAATGTGAGATACTTAAAGAGAACAAAAGGGCATATGCTCACATATCGGAGATCTAACAGTTTAGAGATCATGAGGAATTCTGACTCAGATTTTACAGGACGCCAAGATAGTAGGCATCCGACTACGGGATATGACTGGAGTAATTTTTTGTTACTTGGTTGCATTTAGTAAAAGGTATTGAAATACCACTCAAGTCAGGTTGTGACAAATAAGTCAGTCATATTATACTTCAACAACAACATGGGTTCTACAAAGTCGAAGTTCATCGACATCAAGTATCTTGTAGTTAAGAAAAGAGTTCAGGAAAAATAGTTTTCTATGGAACACATAAGGACAAATTCTATGCTAGCAGATCCACTAACTAAAGGCTTGACACCTAAGTTTTTTTTTACGAGCATGTTGCTCATATGGGTGTTGTCACTGAGAATGCCTTAGTTTAGTGGGAGTCTCTATTTGTGTTTTATGTTTGAGATACAAACCTTATGTTATTTCGGATTTTCTACAGAAATAAAGTTATGTTTATGAGTTCATTATGAACTTGTTTGTATCTTGTTGTGTGTAAAATTTATTTACACATTAAGGACTTTGGTTTGCAAAATTGATCTCACTAAAGACTTAAGTTGGACCAGTTGGAAATAGTTATGATTCAGAGATCACATTGCATGAAATTTCCATGCCACTCTTCTATATTGATCTATATCATCAAGTGCATTGATGTAGTGGTTGTCGAGGTTTAGTCACAATAGACGTTAGTGACGACAGCCGCGGTGGTCCCATTGTTGATGTATGAGGTGGACCAAATTGTAAAGGGAAAATTTAAAGATAAATAGCATTCGGATGCGCGCTTAAAGAATTCTGATATAATTATTACGATATATTGCCCAAGTGGGAGATTGTTGGAATATTCTGTATTTAGTTATATTCCAATATCATAATATGGGCAGATATCGTCAATTAATTATATTAGTTATTTATCAATTAGGAGCCTTAATTGATATGTGATCAAATTAAGTGATAAGGCTAATTAAATTTCTGATTTGATAATAAATTAGTTAATTGATATGGGCTAAATATGAGTGGATGTCATTGATGGCCCATTTCGGAATAATGGGAACCCTAATTGGCCATCATCCTATATATAGGCTATGGTCCCCAATACACCGGACAATATCGCATACCGCCTCTTCTCCCCATTTGAAGACCGACTAAGGCATAAGGAGTCCTGGTTGATGAAGAACCACAAGCCAACGGGTGTTCATTACCCATCTCTCTTTTCTCTCCTATCTCTGTGTTTCAGGATTGCCGCCCTCCGTTCGTGAAGGTTGGTGACCAAGTTCATCTTTTGAAGAACGCTTAAGGTCAGGAACCGCTATGGATCCAGGTATATTCATAAACAACGAATCCTAGTACTCTGGCATGACGTTGATCTTAGGCTATATGGTTTATGTGCTTTAGGATGTATGCCTATAAATTTAACGCTTCTGCATAAAGAATAAAGAACCTAAAGATAATATCTAACAATAGTCAGATATGTTTACCTCATCCTCTTCTGTTTCTGCCTCAGAAGAAACACTTGCCATGAGACACATATCTGCTGCTGGTGGGGATGCAGGTGGAGATCTTTCAAGGATATCCATTAAGTTCATCATTCCCCAAGCAGTTGTTTCTTCAGCCAGGGCTTCTCTTCTTGCTCCATGTATACTTCGAAACAGAAAAGCTCTTGCCTCATAGTCTAGAACAACTCTTCTTCTTTCTTCTGTGGTGCAATTTTCTAGAGGTTTCATAGTGTATTCTCCATTATTGATGAGGATAGCACAGAAGGTTTCATAAGTGAGAGACTTCCAGTGTTCCTATGATCCTTGTGTTGTGACAAAGGACTTGAAGCTTTCTCTCGAAACTTCATATTCTGAAGATTGATAGATTGGTGGTCCTTCAGAGCGAGTGGGTCGCCTTCTCATGTAGAGGGCGTCAAGCATGTCAAGCATTCTTTTTGCAATATCACAATACATTACAATATTGACAATTCTATCGTCCAAAGCACAAATAAGAGTGTAGACAACTTTTGTATTAATTCTTGCTCTTCTTTCTTCTTCTTCAAAATACTCAGCCCTTGGTTTAACCATATGTTCACCATTGATAACATTAGTAGGACAAAAGCTATCATCAGTATATGCTCTCCATAGATCATCAACATTTTGCGCTAAGTTGAATCTCATGAAGTGTTCTCTCCACATAGCATAGTCACCTATTCCATAGAAAATAGGTGGTCTGTTTACAAAGAGACCTCCAAATTCCCTTAAAGGACCAGCTTCAGGATATAGTGTGATTGAAGAGGTAGATTGTTCCTCTTCTTCAGATGATTCTTCAGAAGGATAGTTTTCAGACCAGAGACATAAGTTTGCCTCTTCTTTATTTTCTTTTTCTTTAGAAGAGTCAAGGTCTTCCCATGTTGCTATGAGATTCTTGCTTTTCTTTTTGGAGAACTTTTTCTTATCTTTCAGCTGAGGGCACTCAGCCTTGAAATGACTAGGTTTCTTACACTCATAGCAAACCATTGAATTTTTGTCCTTAGTGTCACCATGATCTTTGAAATTTTTCCTTGCAAAGGGCCTTTTTCTCATGTTTTTTTTTTTTCAGAATGCATTCAAGTTTCTTTGATATGAGAGACAGTTCATCATCATCCGATTCTTCTTCTTCATCTTGATCATTTTCATCACTGGACTTATTTGCTTTGAAAGCTTTTGAGCTGCTGGCTTTCTAAGCTTTTAAGGCAATGGTCTTGCCTTTCTCAGTGGGGTTGTCCTTATTAAGCTCATGCTCATGTACTCGAAGAGTTCCCATGAGATCATCCAAGGTCAAGGTTGACAGATTCTTGGCTTGAGTGATTGCAATGATGAAAGGTCTCTATTCCTTGGGTAAACTATTAAGGATCTTTGTAACATTTTCTATTGCTGTGTAAACCTTCCCAAGTGACTTCAGATTGTTTATAATAGTTTGGAAACGACCCATCATATCAACAATGGTTTCTCCATTCTCCATTATAAACATTTCGTATTAACGTATGAGTATTATGATCTTTGAGTCTTTCACTTTAGATGTTCCTTCATGAACATTAGATAGAGTATCCAAGATTTGTTTTGTTGAGTCACATGCATGAATCTATTGTAACTCATCTGGACTAAGAGCGTACATCAGAGTGTATCTCGCTTTATAGTTTTGCTCCATCTTACTTCGTTCATCATTTATCCATTGAGTTTGATCTCTCTCAGTGCCATCAGGATTGTTGATTATGTGAGGACCATTCATGTTTAATGGCCGAAGAGCAGAGCTGGAGCTCAAGATGAATCCTGTGAATCTTTCTTTCCAGCAGAGGTAGTGAGTACCATTAAAGAATGGTGGCCTAGTCAAGGAGGTACCTTCAAGAACAGTTTGACTCCCGCTGGGCATCCCTTGTCCTGCCGTCAAGCTTTGAGTGGATCTTTTCCTCAAGCACAGCTAAATGCTCAACCTAGAGACTGAGCTTTGATACCAACTGAAAGTAAAACAGGGAAACACAAGAAGAGGGGTCGAATTGTGTTTCTTAAACCCTTTTTTTTAAACGTTTTAAGCAAGCAGAATGTATAAACAAATCAAATTGAAAACAAGTTTTTGATAAACGTTAAGAAACTTTGTTTTCAATCCCCAAGTTAGTAAATAAATAAACTTGACAAGATAAAGATAGAGAGATTCACACGGAGATGTATCCTGGTTCACTCTTTCAAATCGAAGAGCTACGTCCAGTCCTTTCTTCCAGAAGATTTTTCCACTAAGTCACTTAGCACTTTTCACAAGTTGTTTCCTAGTCACTCCAGACTTTACAAGTCCAAGTATTCTACACCTCTCCAAGCTCCAAGTATTCTTTTACAGACAAGCCTCTTTAGGATCAACCAATCCTAAGATTTTGAGAAGGTTTTGAGCTTTTTTACAAACTCACTAAGTGTGAGAGTATTACAAGATGTAGCTCTTTGAATCTGTTTTTAACTTTACAAAGAAAGAATATGAAAGTTTACGGATCTTTTGACTAGAGAGTAGTGATTGCTTGAAAGCTTTTTGTTGCAAATGAATTCTCTCTCTTGTGTGTGTGTGTGTGTGTGTGTATATATATATATATATATATTTCTTGTCTCTCTTTGTTTCTTCAAATGATGATCTTTTAAATAGTCTTGACTATCTTCCGGATTTCAAACGGTAGAAAACTTGTCTATTTAGACTCAGTGAAATATCCGTTAGACACATGTTCATTTGCTAGCTGTTTTTTGTTCATAGTTTACCTTTTCTTGTGAGAGCAGGGAGGCAACTTTGCTTTTGATAGAATAACAGCGATAGCAGCTTGCAGTAGGTTGAATCGGAGCAGACAATCCTTTGCTTTTTGACCGTCATGCCTTTTGCTTTATGTGGCTTGACGTGTACAACGTTGTACCTTGTTTTGTCTTTATGAGAAGATATTTTTCTTTTGTAATCCAGTTAAGACTTTTGATAATTGTGCCACGTCATCTACAAACCAAAGTTAGTGGACGCACAAGTAATATAAAAGATTGGACGCATAATATACTTTGTGACATCTGGACGCAAGACACTTATACTTTAAAACTAAGGCCCAAGTACCAGTTGGACCAACCACAAACTTATACCATTGGACACAGAGAGTGCTTTTGAGCTTATCGTCCAATATGAGCTAGATGTAACTTTGGACGTTGAAGTTTAGTGCTCTTTCGAGAGTATATCTGAAGTCAGAGACAAAGAAAAGGTCTTTTGACCTTATGAATTAGTAGCAACTGATCTTCAATTATTTTCATAAGCATATAATAATTTTGTTAATTATCAAAACTTTGAGAGGGTATAAACCATTTCTGTTTTGGTTCTAACAATAAGATGATTTGTAATTGGTTGACAATGTAAAAAATTTACACTCATAATGTATCAAAACTAAAGTCAAAATAAAGTAAAGTAAAAAAACTACAACTAGGTATATTTTATAATATATATTTCAAAAAAAATATTAATATAAATATATTATCATGTTATAGAAAAAGTTATTAATTTTTAATTGAATAAATTTTGATTATTTATACTTAATTATAAAAAAGTATAAGTTTAAAAAAAAATGAGAAACACAAGATTAGGTTGGGATGACCCGAAACATAATTTGAGTACAATATGAAAATATTGATACTTCATTTGTAAAACCCAAATAGGTGGCCAATTTTAACATCCTCCATGTTGGAAGTTGAGTATTTGTCCTCCAGATTTGTAAGCCGTTGATTTAGGTATATAAAAAAAAAAAAATGGCTCAGATTGTCCTATATTGTTAGCTGGGAACCAAACATACAGGGGAAAAATGAGATGCCATTAAACGCTTAATCACCCATCGATTTTCTAATTTAAATATATTTTTCAATTTTAATTTTATTCTTATTTGTTCAAAAATCATAGTAATTTATTATTTTTCATATGAAACTAAGCACCCCCACCTCCCCCTTCCCCACCCCCCCATTTTCACTCTTTGTTGGTCTCTGCCAGCGTCTACAGCAACGCCTAATCCTTAGCCACATCGACGTAATCCTCAGGGTTTCCAACGTAGCGGTTTGATTCTGGCACCCGAAGACAGAACCCGATGGAGTTTGCGGTTGCGAAAGCTTCCAAACCGAGCATGAAGAGAGGGTTTATTTTCCATTAGCCACTTAGCAAGGAGATTTTGTGCATCGACCCAAACAATGCTTGGGGGTGAAGATTTCTTCATGAATGAACTCTTTGACTTATCCAACCGGGAATTCCAACATAGCTCCCTGTTGAGTCTCCAAGCATCTAATACGGCTTATTTAACGTTAATTTTTTATGAACCCAAACATTTATAGAATGATTAAGATGAACTTTATGAAATCTTCTAATGAATTTGTTTAAGTGTACAATTATCTAATTAAAAGACAAGATTCATTTTGAGAACACGCATCTACTTGCTTAAGCGTCTCTACAAACCTTTTGACAAACGTCTGAGCTTTTTGCACTTATTCAAGCATCCGCTAGTCAATCGTCTAAGCCAGATAAAGACAAAAGTCCAAGATCAAGCGTATTCTAACTTGCATCTAATCAAGGGTTAAATATGTTTTTCCAAAACAAAGTTCTTGTTTGTTTTTATCTCTATGTTTTTATCAAGTGTGTAAAAATATCTTCAGACGCATCCGAGCGTCTTGTCCTTGTTTTCAATAGTCTTATCCTTTAAGATTTTCGAAAAGAGTTTCTGTTTTCCAAAAAAAGATTTAGGTAAATATTATTCAACCCCCTTCTTGTGTTTACTTTGGTTATTTCAATTGGTATCAAAGCCCAGCCTCTAGGTTGAACATCTTAACAACTGTTGAGGATAAGTTCTTGGACGAACAGAAACATCATGGATGGACAAACTGATAGATACATGGGAGAAGCACTCATAGCTGAAGAAACTTGCATAACTAGACTTCATTTCTTTAATGGAACCAATTACCTTTACTAGAAAGAAAAAAAAAAAAAGGTTCCATTGGTTTATCATGAACACAAATTCTAGATGCTGGTCTCTGATCATGAATGGTCCTTATACTCCTCTTCTTGGAAATGGTTAGGCTAAGCCTGAAGATGACTGGACTGACGCTGAACGAACAAAGTGGGATTTGAACCACAAAGCTCGATATGCACTTATGTGTGCACTGATTCAAAGTGAATTTGAAAAAGTGCATTCGTGTGATTCAGCAACAGAAATTCGGGACACCTTGGCAAACCTCCATGAGGGAACCAACAAGGTGAAAGAAATCAAAATAAGTATTCTGGTCAAGCAATATGAGTTATTTACTATGGAAAAAGGAGAATTTATCCTTCAAATGGTTGGTAGGTTTTAAACAATTACCAACAATGTCAAATCTCTTGGAAAAACATACACCACCCAAGAGAATGTGACTAAAGTTTTCAGGAGTCTTCCAAAACCATGGAGACCTCTAGTCACCGCTTTCACTCAGGAAAAAGATCTATCAGTCTGGACCATGGATGAATTTGATGGAACCAAAGTGGTTATGGTCCATTAATCCCTCAAGTTTTTATGTTAACAAAAGACTAATTTAAGAGAACTAATGCTCAATATCTAAAGTCCAAAGACTTTTTAAGCCCAAATACTTCGAATACGTCCAAAGACTAAAAGTTCTCGCTCCGTCTAGACTATAATCTTAAACGATATATCTGAGTCCAAAGACTCTTTCCGATAAACATTCTCTTCGCTAAAGTTCAATGCTTTATGTTTTAATATGTTTAAGCGCGAACATTTTTATAATTTGTTTGAATCTTTTATTCAATGTGTAAAAGCTTGTATTCTTTGAACAAACATTCTTTGTAATCTTCGTACCATCGAACGCTGAAGCCAGTCTGTCCCGGACATAAAAGGATTTGACTAGCTCCAAAAGAAAAGACAAAATGCAACTTTCAGGTACAAGGAAAAGGTGTCAGCACTGTTTAAAGCTATTAGCCTGATTGTCTACTTTGCTTTTCAAAAGCCTCAAACAAGTTATCAGACTCAACAGACGAAAGCATTTAATGCTCAATCAGAACGACTCTTTTTCCATCCGTTGAAAACTAAGAATGCTCAAGACTTGATGGGTATAAATACCCCACAAGTGACGGATAACAAATTGAAAAAAGCATACAAGTGAACAACCAAGAGATATCAAAAAGCTTCCAAAGCTACTCTGCACTTAAACTTTCATATCACTCTCTGCGAAGATTATTGTTTAGAGTTCTAAACTTAGTTTCAAACCCTCACACTTAGTGAAGTAGTAGAACAACAGCTCTTTTACAAACCTTAGTTGGTTGAGCCTGAAGAGGATTATTTAGAAGGAATACTTGGGCATGAAGAGGCTTGACTGGAAAAGATTACTTAGTGTTGCCTGAAGAGGTGTTGAATACTTGTAACCAAGGATTTTGTTATAGTGGAAAAAGCTCTCAAGTAGAGGGGACTGGACGTAGCTCTTTGGTAAAGAGTAAACTAGGATAAATATCTCTGTGTCATCTTTTCTTTCCCTTCCTTTTATCTTAGCTTGTTTTTTACTAACTCTTTGGAATTGAATTGTTTTCTTAACACGTCTGTTCCATTATCTTTTTCTTTCACAGCAAGCGTCCAACTAGTGTTTGCAAACGCTTGTTGCGTCCGTAGTCGTTTTAGCGTCAAACCTATTGCGAAAATAGACATCTGCTTGCGAAAAGATTTAAAAACTTAATGAACACAATTCAACCTCCCTTCTTGTGTTTCAAACAAGTTCCTTCAATTGGTATCAGAGCTCAACTCTGGGTTGAGCGCTTATCCGTGCAGAAGAAAAGATCCTACAACAGATATGGCAGAACAAGGGATGTTAAGCAGGAGTCAACCTGTTATGGAAGGCGCTTCCATGACCAGACCTGCATTCTTCAACAGAACCCACTACCTGTACTGGAAGGAGATATTCAAAGGCTTTATCTTAATTATAAACTCTGTTGTCTAGGCCAGAATCATGAATGGTCCAGATGTGTGTTAGAACCAAAACAGGAATGGTTTATGAGCCCTCAAAGTTTTAATGATTAATAAAATTATTATATGTTTATGAAAATAGTAGAAGTTAAGTTATTACTGATCCATAAGGTCAAAAGACCTTTTCTATGTCTCTGACTTCAGATAGATTCTCAAAAGAGCACTAAGCTTCAACATCCAAAGTTACATCTACCTTATACTGGACGATAAGGTCAAAGTTGTCTACGTCCAAAGAAGATTGTGGTTCGTCCAACTGGTCCTTGGCCTTTATTCTTAAAGGTTAAGTATCTTGCGTCCAGATGTCACAAGTATATTATGCGTCCAATCTTCTATATTACTTGTGCGTCCACTAACTTTGTTTTGCAGATGACGTGGCACATTTTTTCAAAAGTCTTGATTGGATTACAAAAGAAAAATAATATCTTTGCATAAAGACAAAACAAGGTACAACATTGTACACGTCGAGCCACGTAAAGCAGAAAGCATGACGGCAAAAAAGCAAAGGACAGTCTGCTCTGATATAACCTACTACAAGCTGTTATCACTGCTATTCTATCAAAAGCAAACTTGTCTCCCTGCTCTCACAAAGAAAGGACAACTATGAACGGAAAACAGCTAGCAAATGGACATGTGTCTAACAGATATTTCACTGAGTCTAACGGACAAGTTTTCGACCGTTTGAAATCCGAAAGATAGTCAAGACTATTTAAAGACCTTCATTTGAAGAAATGAAAAAAAAAAAAAAAACACATACATACATACATACATACATACATACAAGAGAGAATTCATACGCAGTAAAAACTTTCAAGCAATCATTACTCTCTAGTCAAAGATCTGTAAACTTTCATATTGTTTCTTTGTAAAGTTACAAACAGATTCAAAGAGCTATATCTTGTAATACTCTTACACTTAGGATTGGTTGAGCCTGAAGAGGCTTGTCTGTAAAAGAATACTTGGAGCCTGGAGAGGTGTAAAATACTTAGAGTTGTAAAGTCAGGAGTGACTAGTAAACAAATTGTTAAAAGTGCTAAGTAATTTAGTGGAAAAACCTTCTGGAGGAAGGGACTGGACATAGCTCTTCGATTTAAAAAAGTGAACCAGGATATATCTCTGTGTGAATCTCTCTATCTCTATCTTGTCAAGTTTATTTAATTACTAACTTGGGGGATTGAAAACAAAGTTTATTAACGTTTGTCAAAACTTGTTTTCAGTTTGATTTTTTTAAACATCCTGCTTGCTTAAAACGCTTTTTAGAAAAGGTTTTCAAAAAAAAGTTTAAGAAACACAATTCAACCCCCCTTCTTGTGTTTCCCTGTTTCACTTTCAATGTGGGCTTCAACGATGATGGTATAGAAAAAGCTGAAGAAGAGTGGACTGATGCTGAAAGAGCCAAGATGGTACAAAATCACAAAGCAAGAAATGCTTTGATATATGCCTAAAGTTCAGATGAGTTCCAGAAGATTCACCCATGTGAATCAGCTAAACAAATCTGGGATACCTTGTCAAATTTCCATCAGGGGACTACCAAGGTAAAAAGACTCTAAGATTATCATGTTGGTTTGCCAGTATGAAATGTTCACTATGACTGAAGGAGAGTCCATCTTGGACATGATGGGTCGTTTTCAGACAATTACCAACAACTTAAAATCCCTTGGGAAAGTTTATACTACCAAGAAGAATATCACTAAGATCCTTAGGAGTTTACCTAAGGAATAGAAGCCACTCGTACTGCAATCATCTAGGCCAAAGATCTCTCTACTTTGACCTTGGATGATCTGGTAGGAACATTGCAAGTCCATGAACAGGAGCTTCATCTTGATAATCTTGGAAAGAAAAACAAAGGGATTGCCTTAAAAGCTCAAAAGTACAACAACTCAAAAGCTTTAAAAGCTGATGAGTCTAGCGATGATGTTGATTAATCTGATAATGAAGTATCAGATGATGACGAGATATCTTTCATCTCCAGAAAAATCCAAAATATGTGGAAAAAGAAAAATGGGTTGAAAAGAAGGCCTTTTCAAAAGAAAAACTTCAAGGACCATGCTGAGTCCAAGGACAAGAGTCAATTGGTCTGTTTTGAGTGCAATAAACCAGGCCACTTCAAAGCTGACTGTCCCATGTTAAAGGACAAGAAGAAGTTCTTCAAAAAGAAGAAAAAGAACTTCATGGCAACTTGGGAAGACCTTGATTTTTCTGAGGAAGAAAAAGAAGCAAATGAGGAAGTTAACCTTTGTTTATGGTCCAATGCTCAAAATGAAGACTCTTCGGATGATGAACAACTTGTTGTTCCCGAAGAAAGAATTCAGGAAGTCACCTTTAAAAGAGGTTGAAATGTTCCACCTATTTTCAATGGAACGAACTATCCTTACTGGAGATCTGTATTTCAAATATATGTCCAAGATCAAGACTTTGAGCTGTGGAACGTATTCACTGATGGAGATCATCATCCAACAATAAATCTTGAGGACGGCTCAACATCGTCCAAGCTTGAAGCTGACTGGATGAATGAAGATATCAGACGGTACTCGCTGAATGCTTGTGCTAACTGGTGTCTCATCAATGCTCTAGATCGACCAAGATTGGAGATGGTCTTACATTTTCAAACTGCTAAGGAGAAGCTGGATACCTTAGAGCAGCTATTCAAACCAAGGAATCCTACTACTTCAAACTTCTGCTTGATGGCAAACACTTTATAAGACGATGAATCAGAGGAAGATGAGGTATCTATGCCTGACTCTCTTCAAGAAGCATATGATGAACTGCTAAATAATTCCTCCTTATTGCATCATCAATATATCATGTTTAAAAGAAAATTTTCAAAAATAAACAAAGAAATGGAAGAAACCAGCAAGCAAAATAAGCAGCTCATTGAAGAAAACAATATGCTGATAGCTGAGAATATCAATCTAACTGATAAACTCACCTCCGAGTCCAGTGAACCTCATGAAGTAACCAGACTCAAACAAGAGGTATCTGACCTAACCAAAAGCATATCAAAGCTTGTTGGAGGTTCAGAGAAGCTAAACTTGATATTGAGGTACTAAATAGCACCTCACGATAAGTCTGGCTTAGGCTATAACTCTAAGAAACAAGAAGCTTCTCACAAAATATCAAGACCCAATCATTATCATAAGGTTTCCAAATTTCATAGAAGAACTGAACTTTGGTTCTGCTTATTGTGAATCATTTCATTGTTATGTAGTTTCAATTTAGAATGTTATGTAATGGTTATTTGGTGCACAAGTCTAAAAATGAAATTGCAAATACCCACCGCTTCCACCGTCTAATCAGACACCAGCTTTGCATCGCTTCCATGCTTCAAGGTTCCTTACAGCTTCTGACGTAACCGATATACCGACTATAACCTATAAAAATCATAGGAGGACCAGTCCTCAACTAGCAAATGGGAGGACCAAAGATAGCTCCAACTCAAATGTCTTGTATAATTTGATTACTTTCGTGTTTTTTTTAGAAGAACGACTTAATTAACAAAAAAATAGCAAGAATATAGCATATAGTAATAGCACCTTCAAGTGTAGTATCCATTTTTACTTTTTCATAGAACCAACTTACTTTTGTTTTTGTCCATCCGAACCAACATACTTGTGCAGTGTTAGTAGTGGGCTCTCGTTATGGGCTCGTAAACATAGATTGGGTAGCCCTGTGTACTATACTACTATACAAATACTATAGGCTAAATAAGGTGGCTCTATGAACTCAACTCAACTTATAAGGTGTGTTTGACAGAGCTTATAAAGAGTTTATTTAAACTTGTGTGAATAGGTTCTGATACTTCTATAAATTGTTTTTAGCTTATTCGAAAAACAACTTATTGAATAAGTGTTTAAACTAAGCTGTTTATCCAAACGTGCTCATAATCTCTGTAAAATTGAGTTCTTATATTAGGGGACTTTTATTTCAAGTTATCTTATTACATTCTAGGAATGACATTTACATTTTCGGGAATATTATGATCAGGAATGTTTTTCCTGGGTAAATCCTAAAACATGTTTGTTTAGTATTTATTATTCTTGGGAATATTTTTTAAAAACATGGGAAGAAAGTGGGAGAATGTGAGAGTAGAAGTTATTGATAGTTATTTTATTCTTTTGTAGGTTTATTTTCATTCTCATGTCAAATAATATACACACCTCTTATGGTGGGAATGTAAATGAGAGAAATTATGAGAATATGACTTTCCTGTGAATAAATCATATCTAAGAATATCTTTTAAAAACTACCAAACTGGAAAAATCTTTTTCCCAAATCCACATTTCAAGGTATAGCTTCATAAACCTCGAAACAAACACACTCTTAGATGAGACTCATTAATCTTAAGAAAAAAATATAATAATATAAATTATATGAATATGTGTATAATTTGAATTGTTTAAAAAAGAATTATAGTAGGACCAAGGACTAGAGTATTATTAATGCATTGAATGATAGTATGTCAAGGATCTGTGTACTTGTTTTGCAAGTATTCTTGTTAACACTTTTGATTTGAGAGAAATCCTTATATGAATTCAATCGGTCTCTTAATTAAAATAAGTAATTACTTCTCAGAGTTCTTTACAAGTGAAGAACATATATATACATGTGATTGAAGATCTTTCAAGTTTCTCTGTTTTGAATTAAGGATGGCAATTTTATTCGTATCCGAGGGTACCTGCGGATAAAATCCGCAACGGGTATGGGGCAAGGGCTAAATGGATACCCACAGGCAAAATAAACGGGTATTTGTATTACCCGCTTGCTAACAGGATGTAACATCCTCAGTTTCGTCACTTTAAATAATGTATGGATGTATGCTTAGAAGGTATGCTAAGAATAGGGGTGAATTGGACAAGAGAAGCATGAAAAACACGTGACTCTAAGCAAAACGCTCAAGCGTGGAGTAGGAGAACGCTCAAGTGTACCAACGCTCTAACGTGAAGAGTTTGGACGCTCAAGCATGGACCTTCTAACCAGTTGACTGGTTGTGATGGGTTATAAAGTGACACGTGTCAGTTACGCGTCGCAACTGGCACGTGAGAGGCAGTGCCTTGGCGGTGAAGGAATGTCAACGCTCAAGCGTTGAGGAAGCCAACGCTTAAGCGTTGGAACGCTAAAGCGTGGAGGATCCCAACACTAAAGCATTGTCAGCAGAGTTTTACCTCTATAAATACATGCTCATTTTCACCATGGACGAGTTTTACAAACTTTCAGGTGTCCAGAGAGTCTGAGAGTGACCAAAGACAGGTTTGAGAGCTCAAATTCTAGTTTGTGATCCGTTTGTTCATCTGATTCCAGTTTCGATCGTGTTTTCGTGATCAGCGCGACTTCTACTACAACTCTACCGGTTTGCTTTTATGATTCAACGAGGGTAAGCCGAGGTTCTGTATCCACCTACATTGTGTCTATATAATGTTCTCTTATGGTTTAAGCTTCTATTTGAGGTTTTAGCTTCGTATTACGGCTAATGCTATGGTCTGCATGTTGTTTTCGCGATTAGGGCAAGTTTGGAAGCTGCATTCGTGAACCCATTGATGAAAAGGGCCCGCGGCTGTGAAAGGTGATAAACCTCAATTCTGTGCATTTTATAGGGGGTATTTGGGGTAATTTCTGATGCATTTCATGATATATATTATTGTATTTCACCCCTTTTACTTAAGTTTTGACAGAATTGACGTTTAGAGGCAGTTTGATGAACTTATGAAGATGAATGAAGGTTTTAGAGCTAAATTGCGCAGAATAGAGGTTAGCACGACCGTGCCAAACATCGGCACGCCCGTGCCATATTGAAGAAAGGGCTGACTCAGTAAAGAAATGCCTGACAGAAGCTATCACGGCCTCAATCGCAAAAAGCACAGTCGTGCCAAACATCAGCACACCCGTGCCAAAGCCCATGCAGTAAAACACTGATTTGTGAAGTTGGTACACCCTTACATATTTTGACCAAGACCTTACATAATGAAGAGCACGGCCGTGCTGACTAAAAAGCACGTCCGTGCTACCTTTACAGAAGATATCCCTTGTCACCGTTTTGATCATAACTTGAGCTCTGGATGTCCGATTGAGGCGTTCTTGGTGGCGTTGGAAAGATTTTGAAAGATCTACAAGGCTATACAAGATGACATTCGGCAAGACCATGCTAAATTCAATACGGCCGTGCTCTATCCCGTGCACTATGACAGTGTTTTACGAAAAGGGAGCACAATCGTGCCAAATTAAGCATGGCCGTGCTGACGGCGCTGACAGCAAATTTTAAGGCTTTTCTCCTATTTTTACTATAAATAAAGGCCTCTGTACCACACTTTTCATCAGTTATCTATTGTAGACTTATTTTAATAGTTTTTAGTAGTTTATTTTCTTATTAGTTTTGATTTCTAGAGTACGATTTGGCACCTGGAGATTAAGTCGGAGATAACTTCTCCCTCTTCAATTATCCAGGATGCGTTTTCCATTGTTGATTTTGGTATTCTCTATTACTATGAGTAGCTAAATTCACCACTAGAGTTGTGGTCGATCTTGTGTTAGTAGAAACCTTTTTCGCTATGTCGTAGCTTTAATTCAATTCTATTTGGTTTCAAGGTTGCAATTTGAATAGTGTTATTCTGTCGTTCTTCATCTCATACTAGGATTGCGCACCCTTTGTATGCTCTTAATCAATTGATTGACATTTTGACTATTAAGCCCAATTAAATTGGTAGACCTATAGGATAACCGGGGTTTAATATTTAGATTTGAGAAAACGTGATTTATTCCTTTCAATCATTCAACTTCTTTATGTTTTATGCTTTCTAATCATTTAAACTTTTTGCCTGACAACCATTGGGCTTATTTGGGGAAAAAAATATTAATTTCCTGACAAACAATTAATAGTTTTCATTGAGGGATTGATATTCGAAAAGTAACTGCGAAAATGAATAGAATTAGGATTTGGGGAGTATCGAAAGCACTAGTGAAACCACTGCTCTAGGCTCTTAACTATTGATTTCTAAACTCTCTTTTTATTCTTCTTTTATTATCTTCTTCTTTATTTCTTTAAGTTCTTTATTAGTCTAAATAGCATAAGGATTTCCCTATTACAGTACTTGCTTTATCACGTAGATATCTAAATTAATCTCTTGGGTACGATATCTAGACTTCCGTTCTATATTACTTCTGCGACAGGGTACACTGCCCTTAAGTGTGTTTTGAACGCAACAGAAGGCAAGGAGAGGAGCTAGAAGTACTCGTTGTGTTCGTGATTATCGCTACATTTGTTATCAGGTGGGGAGAAAGAGTTACACACGTCGGGGAGGCAAGAGTAGTCTATATAGATTTATTGTGTTCTTTATGTCTGTAGGGGAACCCTAAACCCCATGTGAGGTTAAGCCCTGGCAAAGTACCTAAACCCTAGGTTTAGTCTACTTTGGGCTATCACCGCTATGTTTGATACCTTAGGTTAGCAGATTTATGAGGCATGGTAATATGTGCTATGTGTTGTCATGTGCGTACCTGCTAATTGTAATAATTGATTTATATGCATGATAGGCTAATGATAATAGCATGTTGGTATGTTGTTATGTTTACTGCTTTATTGAGCATGTTGATAAATGATGAACTGTTAAATTGTATCTAGAAATGCGTGTATACATGAGAATTGGAGGTTTAGTATGATTAGGGCTTTGACCCGTTGTGGACATTTGAGCTGACGATTGAAATCCGAGGTCATAGTTGGATCTTGGAGCTCATGAGGTTATGATGGTAGCTTGGAGCTCATACGGTTACAAGTGGAGCTTGGAGCTCGTGATGGTTACCGTTGGAGCTTGGAGCTCGTGTTGCTAAGAGCAAGTTTGCATGTGTTGCGATATCAGCTCAAGAGAGATGGATGTCATGCATAGCATATGCATATAATGTCAAGTGGCGAGCCGTATGTCAGGAGGCATGCGAGGTTGGTGCACCGAGTGCAGGTGCAGAAAACGGAAGGGAAGGTTTGTGTGACCTCGGGGATATACTGGACACAGGTGTACCCACATGAGACGGGTATGGTAGCTCCTATCGTGTCGTGGCGGTCCTCAGCATGTCCTACTATCCCGAATGGACCGATGAATCTTCCGAGGAGGCCCAGATAACTCTCTCTGTCTGGGACAATTGAGCGGTGATGCACTCTTATAGGTCATGGCGAGCGGAACAGATTACTGGAACAAGCCAACTTATTCGATAACCGGACGTGATGTTGCCTTTAGGAGGGTGTTTAGTACCAGCCGACATGCATAGAAAGAGTATGTGTACATCTAGCTAGGGAACGACCGTGGTGTCGAGACATTGGGAGATGGTTGTGGTTGCTATATATTCTGCATTGCATTATCCCTGTTATAGATGTGTTGTATATCTTATCTCCCTGTTCTTCTTTGTATGTGTGTGTTCGATTTGCGAACAAACGATGAGCTAGCGGAGGACCAAGATGGACTCGAGACTACACCCGTTTATCACGGGGGCACCACAAATGCCGGTGCTGGGGGACATTGAGATCGTTTACCACGATGAGAGGAGATGGCAGGTGGACCCCTCAACCTTTTTGGTTGTTTACACCGGACCTGTCAGCTTGATCTTTCGGAGTGGCACACCACCGTATGTGGACATCATTGGACCTTATCGCGTATACTAGTTTCTTCCCTTCCCTCAGATGTGGCACCTTTCGAGGCAGAGAGAGCGAGACTACTTGTGGGTGGCACTACCCCAGTCCTCAATAGTATCCAGTAAGAGAGGCTTCATCTACAGAGGTCAGGGTAGGCGTACACAGTAATACCTGAGGGCAGCTCAGAGATGTAGGATTGTCGTGTCGAGTTCCTCTTCCGAGTATGAGCCTATGCGGGTTTATAGGTATACCCACGGAGAGGGACAAGGTATTTCAGGGCATCCTCACCACTGATGGTGAGAGCCAGCCAGTGCGTCTCTAGGACTATGTGGAGAGGTTTTGATGTATTTTTTTGAGAGTGGGCTGGGGAGAGTGCTGGTGAACTTTGAGAGTTTCTTTTTGGAGGTCCTTGGATGTAACTCGGTTGTATTTTCAGTTGTCTTGTGTATCTTTTGTTTGTATCTCTATAGCCCTACTGATGGGACCACTGTGCATACTTTAGTACTGCTATATATATATATATATATATATGCTTTTGTTTATCCTATTACGTTTACTCTGATGTTATACGCGTTCATGTTATGATGCATGTTATCGTTGGTTTTAATAAGCGCATAATCGTTAAGTTATAAGCTAATACTATAATTGAGCTCTAAGGTTAATAGGATTTCCTCGAGTGGAACTTGGGGACATCACATGGGCGGGGGCGGGCATTAAGGTAGGCATGCCCGCGGGTACCCATGCCCACATTGAAGTGGTGAGCTAACTCACTCTAATACATCAGAGAGCTCTGATTCTACTGTTGGAGAGGAAACAAAATCTACTCCATCTAGAAGGAGGAGGCTTTTAGTATCTTAGAGCATATTTTGCAGACTTCAAGCTCTAATTGTATAATCTTCTCACTCAGGTAGCATTAGGAGTTAGAGCTTACTGATGTGTAGCCAAAGAATGAAGCACCAAGAAAAGTATATGTTGATTATGGCTATATACCATATCCCTGGAGATACAACTTGCAGTCAACAATTATTGTGCTAATTAGATTAGAAATAAGCTAGAGTAGTGGCCCGATTTTGATATACTATAATGAGAGAAAAGGAATGTCATTGCTCTTCATTTCTTTCCCTTTCCCCATCTTTGTCTAGATATGAATATTGGAGATTAGATTGCGATGTCAAAAGGGAAAAGCGATATAACTAGAACCAACCGGATATGGAGGGGCACAGAGAGTTTGAAAGGCTTGTGTTGGAGAATTAATGAGCTTAGCTCGTTATTAATATTTCACTAGTAGAAATGTTAGTAACACGCTTTCTAACACTCTCTTTTCAACACATTTTCTCCTATTGATTGAAATTGATGTGGGTACTACAAAATTTAAGTGAGGGCCACATGAATTAGTATGACTCATTTCCAAAATAGTGGGACTCATTTGAATTTTAACCAATAAGAGGGAGTGTGTTGAAAAGAGAATGTTAGAGAGTGTGTTTCTAGCACTCCTATTTCATTAGAGCACTAACATGGCTGTAAAACCTGTTGGACTTGGCTTGAAAAATGAAGATGTAACAAATATAAAAATATTTGCGGATACCCGCAAATACCCGCCCAGCGGGTACCCGCGCGGGTAACGATCGGGGACAAGCAGGGTTTTCCCCCGATGAGGCGGAGGGCGGGAGAGTGCTACCAAATGCCTGTCCTGCCCCGATGCCATTCCTATTTTGGATAGCCTATATTCGTATGTTCACATCAGCCGCCTTTCGCAACTTGTGAATTTGTGATTTAAAAATTAAAATGACCATAATGATTTTTAATTTCACCATGTGTTACATGTGTAACTACCTATACATCTTAGACCCTTCCCCATCCCATCGAAAATGGAATTATTATATAGTTTGAGTTTTAAATTAAATAACCATATCATAAATTTATTTAATTTTTACTAATAAAAAAAGAAATTTTCAAATATTATATATATATGAGGAGGGATCAAGTTACTCCAAGAGTAACTTTAAGAATTCCATCCATCCATTTATTCTAATCCAATGGATATATATTAATTCATTAAAGAAGCTACATGACCTTTGTTGGATAAGAAAAAATGGATGGATGAGATTAAGAGTAACTCTCTTAAAATTACTCTTGGAGTAATATATATATATATATATATATATATAGTAATAAGTCAAAATTATTACTTTTTTGATCCTTTAGTTGATTAGGATAATTTCAGTTTTTCTTGGAACATTTATTACGATTCTTTTTCATATAACTTTTTTTCTTATTTTTCAGAAAATTATTTTATTAAATAATTTATTTAAATTAATTATTTATTATATATCACTCTTACCTATCTCAATTTATAATTAAGAATTATAATAATTATTTTTTAATATAAAAATTACATCCTAATGATAATGGTAGATTTCTTTTAATTCAATGTGTCTTAAACTCAAACAATAAAACTTAACACAATAGAGAGAACTGAAAAAAAAAAATTTTGATAGAAAAGAAATACTATTATAAAAATGGTTTCTCGCCTCAATGTCTTATTTTTGTTTTTTAAATTATCATTATCAATTATTCATTTAATAATTTAAAGTAATATAAAAAAATTATATTAAAAGGATAATGTTATAAATAAAGTTTACTCACTAATCAAATAGTTATAATGCACTTTATATAATTAAATATGTTTTTGGTCCTTATAAAATAGCGAAAATTCGTTTTTAGTCTTTTATTTTCAAAACGTTTTTTCCCTCAATTTTCAAAATAGTTCACTTTTCGTCCTTAACATTAGCTCAATTTTTAAAATATGTATCAAATGTGAGCTATTTTAAAAATTAAGAAATCAAAAAAAGATATTTTAAAAATGAAAGACTAAAAATAAATTTTCGTTATTTTACAAGGATCAAAAATATATTTAACTCTCATATTTTATAAATTTCTAACCATTCGATAAAATAACTAGAATGACTTTAGGGATTGCACAGGGAATCCAGATCCCACCCCACCCGACGAAAGAAAACATAGACTGATTGTACGTTCTTATTTCTCTAATTAACAATTTGGATTGGTGTAGTGCGAGAATCCCTTGCCAATGTGTTACGTGGAATATTCATTTTCTTTCATTTCTTTAACTTAAACTAGAAAAATAAAAAAATAAAAGGAAGTCTTAGTAGTACTTCAACTTTAAAAGTTAAAACATATAACTAATATTTGGTTGATTCAAATGATAGATGATCGAATTTTGACTCTTATACATAAAAAAATATTAATTAGAAAGGAAAAAATTATTTTGTGTTCAATAGATATTTTGATAAAAATTAATCATATCATTAATAACAATAATAAATACTTCATATCTTATAACATAATTAAAAAAAACGTTTAAATATACAAATCTTTTTTGAAAAGTGACAAGATTGACCGTTTGTGATAAGATAGCTAGATACTTTTCAATAAAATGTTTTATTTATCCTCAAAAAATACAATTGCTTTGAAAGAGACATCATATTCCGCCGTAGTTATTTTTGAAATTCCTCATATTTGATTGGAATCGTGTTGGGTTCCAGCTGGCTGCGGAATAAGTTATTTTTTAGGGAGTGTTAGAGTTGCACACAATTCCCCCTCTAAATATACTTTTTTTTCTTCCTGTTACTGAATTCGCTTGTGGTTGTGGATATATTCTTTTGAGGGGACATATAATTTAATCAATATGTGATTGATCCGAATGATAAGAATTTTGAATATCTAAAATAAATTATTAGGGATTCGAATCCCGATTCTTGTATATAAAAAAAACCTTATTGAGAGGGAAAAATCCACCTTGTATGTCCAATAGGTTTTCCGATAAAAATTAGTCACTACTAACGATGGTGGATACTTTATATCTATATCATAGTTATCAAAAGATTCTATAGAGTTACGAGGAAAAAGCAAGGTTTAATTAAGTTTTTAGTCCCTGAAAAGTGAATCAGTTTTGATTTTGATCCTGTATTTTTTTCCTTGGTTTTGATCTCTGCAAGTTCCAAAACTTGGGTTTTGGTCTCTATCATCACTATCCATCCATTAAATGCTGACGTAGCTAACACACCGTCACATCAGCATTGCCGTGTAGGCTATTATAATATTTTTACTTTTATTATAATATCATCATTTGTTTTTTATATTTCTATTAAATGAATGAATGATTGAAATGCCAACATTCAGGAACATTTCTAGGGTTCCCGAATATCTTTATATCATTAAATATTATAAAAGAATGTAAAAAATTACTATTAATCGTACGTGACATTAAATGTTATAAAATTATCCGATATAACAATGCTGACGTGTGGTCCGTCAGTCATGTCAATACTTAACATAAGGATAGTGACAAGAGGAACCAAAATCAAAGTTTTGGAATTTATAGGAATTAAAAACCAACGAAAAAAAAATACAGGAACCAAAATCAAACCTAACTCACTTTGTACGGATTAAAAACTTAATTAAACCCAAAAGTAACTACCGAAGAGTGCGGTGCCTAATGGAATGGCTCAAACCTTCGAAATAATTCTTTTTACATATATTTTGTCATATCATAAACTTATTTTAACAGTTAAGATGAAATGCAGTTTTCTGAAGACTACAAGTGATCTATTTCCTCTTTCGGGTTTGGGGTTAATTAATAAAAATTGTAAACAGATATAATTTTAAGGATTTAATTTGTATATCCTGTTAGTGTAAAGATTTTTTATAGAGACAATCAATTAGAATTTGTCACAGAAGTTAAAGTGTTTGATTCTTATCCTAACTACTTTAAAAGTCACGCACACCATAATTTCTGATTGATTGTCAGTATAAACTTTATACTAATAATATATAATAATTAAACTCATAATTTTAATATGATTCGCAACCTTATAAATTTCGAGTAAAACTCATTGTTAGAGCTTCAACTTGCATATCATTTGAGCCAGACCGTTTGCGTGTTAATTTGAGTGAATTACGTATATGGTAAATTTCTTTATTAATTTACTACATAATTTTATTCCGACTTTGAATGTTATCATTTTTTATTATTTAGTTGTCATCCAAAAGTTGTATGCTAAGAGAATAGGTTATGTGGCCTGTCTTGGACTTCGCTTCTTTGCCTACGTTAGATCAAATTTGATTCCACATGTTTAATAAAGTCGTTTTTGGATAAACAGCTTAATTAAATGCTTATCGTATAAACGTTTATCATATGAGAGCTTATATTATAAGCGCTTAAATTCAATAAGTTATTTACGTTTGGATGTACACTTTGAAAAATATATACTTATACAAATTAAAGCGTTTGGATGCATCATTATATAAGTGCTTATAAATGCTTTAAAAATTGAACGGGTGTTAAAGCATTGGTTTATGGTTCACTAGTCTAACCATGATCAATCTGATTTTAATTAAATATATTTTAATTAGTATATTTTTTCATTCTTTATATTTTATTATATTTTTTCTTCATCTATCCAAGGCAAAGTCTCGAAAGGGCATCATGGCATTTGGTGTACAGTAGCTGTAACAAGAGGTTGGAGAACGAGTTTGGAATGGGGGCAATCAATTTGTGACTTTTGTTTCCATGATGATTTGTAAAATAAACGATGGGTAGGGTGTTCTATTTTCAGTTTCTATGGTTTTGTGTAAGGTGGCAGGTCTGTTGTAATCTTAAGGGTATTGTTTTGTCTTCAGTTTTGTAGGCGTTTGTATTTAAGAACTGTGGTGTAGATTTTGGTCTAGCTAATAGCAAATGATTGAGTGAAATCTTTGCAACTCTTTGTAGAAGGTAAGTAGAATTTTTCAGAGTGATGCTACAGCTAGACATATTTGAATAAAATGTACTATAATTATAAAAAAAAAATCTTCCTCCATTGTATCAGGTTAATCACTCTCGACCTCTTGTGAACGCATTCTACTCCTCTCTAATTTTCTCAAGACAACTTCGATTGATTACTTTGAGATGACTCATCAGTTTCTATATTTCTTATTTTATTTCTTCGAAATTGTTCTCCATTTTCTCCCATTCTTACTTCTCTCAATCTTCGATTCCCCTCACCTTAAGCATTGTTCTTTGTCATTCTTACTTTTCTATTCCAGCTGCCTTGATTTTGCTCATACTTATTTATCCTGTACGGAAGAGGAAGACTGAAAATAGTGAATTGTTGGGCCATCAATTTTTTTTTTTTTTGTCAGTTTTGTATCGGTTTGACAGGTTTGCTACCATTTTTTATTCCAAATGGTTTTAGGGATCACTCGGAACAGTACTAGGACCAATTCACCGGTTTAACTAGTTGGTCTGGTTCGATTTTCTCAACAATGTAATAAACAAGTTATAGATACAGGAAAAAGTCAGATTTTAGTCCTTTAAACAATTTCTTTCTTTTAGGCTTGGTAGGTCAGCATGTTTTTTATTATTATTATTATTATTATTAATAATAAGCATACTAGACTTATATTGTAGTATTATGAAAGAATAGCTTTATTAGCCTATTTAAAGGCTTTAGTCTATTTCAAATTTCAATGTTTTGGTATGGGTTGGCGTATTGGAGATGGTAACTTCTGTCTCCTTATGGCATGACATGTGGTGTGAGGGAGGTCCTCTCAGTAATCATGTTGTGGATGTCCTGGTGGCTTATGCTAATATGAAGGTAGAAGACATTATTATTAATGGTAGTTGGAACCTGGATGTTCTGGAGGGCGGGGGCTAGGAGACGTTAAAAATAAGATTCTCCAACTCACTATCTCTTTATGGTGGTGTAACTTACCAGGTAACTTGGACATTTGCAATGGATGGGATTTATTCAGCTTCTTCTGATTATAAGTGGCTCATCGTGGATAGGGAAGTTCAGAATTGGGGGGTGGGGGTGGAATTGGATTTGTAAGCTTGTTGTCCCCGAGAAGATTATACTGCTAATTTGATTCATATTTCGCAATGTCATCCCCACCAACATCCTTCGTCATGTATCTTGCTTCAAGTTTCTCCCAAAGTTCCTTGGTCGATCCCGCATTTTGATACACATTGAACAATGTGTCGAAGATGCCATTCAGAATATGCTCCATGCAGATATAGTCATCATTGTCCCACTTGTGCTTCTCACGAGTTTCATTGATGGTTTCATCTTCTCTACCTGCAGGTCGTAGTAAGTTCAACACAAAGATCGCCTTCAACGCTGTAAGAAAAAACTGCATCTTCTTATGCCAACGGACGAAGTTTCAACCTTCAAACCTCTCTAGTTTTACAATATCAGATAACACCTCCTTCAAAGTGCAGCCATTGTTATAGATAAAATCGAATCTAAAGATTGTTGGATATCTGGGACGATTCTGCAACAAAGAAGAAAGACAAAGAACAAGCACAATTCTTTGAGGTGTGTATGGACACTAAGCTTTAGGTTCGATTCACCCCCACCAGTCTCTATCTAGACTGGATGCAAGAGGTGTAGCAATGAATCCCCTTCAGGATACAATGAAGACACCTTGACTTGGTTTGCACACCCATTGTCAAGCTTATCGTCAATAGAAGTTTACAGAACAATAGTCTTCTTAACTCTCTCTGTGCATAAGGGAGAAAATAAGATGATTTGGAGTGCGGAAGATCCGCAATTTCGGATGGAATTTCTGCATGCAAAGTGGCTCTATTTATAGATCAACTCATGCCACTTGGTAAAGGAAAACAACCCTTCATGGGTTTGAATGAAGCCACGCAACCATTCGTGATTGTACCCTTTTATGTATCGACACACTATTATGAAACAACATAGACATCAAGAAAGATTTGAAAGCCGTGAAGATTCATAAACTTTGGAAATGTTTGAATATGTTTTCTGCATAATTCTGCAGATTCGCTTCCTCAACGTTGAGCGTTACCTCATTTCCATAAACTCATGCTCTTTGTGTGTCTGTCGCTAAGCGCCACCTCTCCTACGCCGAGCGCCAGATCTCCTACGCTAAGCGCTAGACGCCGATAAGTATTGAGCTCTCTGCCACTCCAGGGCTGAGCGCTAATGTTCCTGCGTTGAGTGCAGGACCCTTTTCCAACCTGTGTTCTTTGGACTTCCATTATTTTAGAAATCCTTCAAGGTAATATTTATAGTTAACACTATTTCCTCAGTTGCTCATACTTGTGGACTCGATTGCTTCAATAATTCCATTGAAGGAGAAATTATGCTTATGACTGAGCCATGGAGGAACACCTTTATACATGCAACCAAATCGTGAATTGTTTGTACAACCAACTAAGCAAGTCATTAAGGAATGCCAATAAGATTAATTTTGATTTAACTCTTGATGGGAGTCAAATTGAGAATTCCAATTCGAGGAAGGAATGGGGATTTTTCGACAAATGCATTGTATTGACATTACAATTGAAGAAATTTCTAAATGCTGGTTCGACCACTAGAAAGAGGAGTCTTGGATTGTCGAGTCATAGGCTTGTCAAAAGGATCTTTTGTCGAAAATAAATGGTAGTTATTAAGTTATAAGTTAGTTCGAAAAAGACAATAAGTGTAAAATCAAGTGGTGTAACTGTCTTATACGTGTCATGTAGGAGTTAGTTATTTCCTTAATATGTTTGCCTATAAATATTAGTTCGTGCAATGTAAAAAGCATTGGTTTCATGATCAAAATCCTAAACATCTCACTTGAGCAGATTGACAGAGTAAACATCAAGTATGACTTGCACTTTCAATTCAAGTCATTTCAATTAATGCAGTTGTTCATTTAAATTCATTTACTTTCCAGTCTTCTTCTATAAATTCCTTTACTTTTCAATTCTTTACTTACTTTATTGTGTTTCTTTACTTTTCTGCACTTTTATTTTCAAAGTCCTTCTAATCTTTTTGCAAAGCCTTTTACCTTTTATTTCAAACCTTTTGACACTCCTTTCTTTGTCAAAGTTCTTTCAAACGGATTACCATGTAACTCAGAGCTCAATTTCAACAGAAATTACATTATTTGTTGTTGGGAATTGCCTTAATCAAATTTCCCCAAAAACAATCCTATACCTACCTTGGTTGTTTTATTGAACTTGTGTGTTAATTTAGAGTTATTATGTTTATTAGTGGGTTAAGGTTTGATTATTTGGTAGGTGATGTATGGTTTTTTTTTTTTTTTTACAAAACTAGTGCAATTTGGTTGCGTAATTATAGGAGTAGTGCAGTTTTAAAAAAATTTCCCAACTAGGATAAGTCATAAGTAGGATCAACGAGATGCATATAAAAGTCGTCTGTGAAAGACGAATAAATTTTATAATCATTAAATTAAAAAAAAAAAATCAATATGAAAGGAAGTCGTATAAGGTATATACAACTTCTATTTTTAATTTTTTTTTTTTTTAATGCCAAAAGGCAAGTCGTATAGAAAAGATACAACTATTTTTTTTTTAAAAAGAGATATGTACATGTCGTAGGTGGGTAATACGACTTCCCTAATTTATTAATTTTTTTTAGAGAAATAGGGAAGTTGTATGCCTTAAGAACTACTTATATAGTTTATTGTTTTTTTATATCATTTCATGCAAGTCGTGGATGGGCTCTACCACTTACCTTTATTCCATGCAACTAGTTAAAATGGGCAAGTCGAAGACAGATTCATGGTTGTTTTGCTCTGTATTTGGGCAATCTAGAAAGCACGAAACATGATATGGTATTTCAACAAAAATGAGGAGTTGCGGGTACCCGGTGGCTTCAGCATGGATGGTGAGATGCTGAGTATGAGTTTCCACCACTTTTGAAGCACTGTATAGAAGGTCCACGTATGATCTATATATATATATATATATATATATTTGGAAAGGTCAATGTTAATGTGTGCGGAGCTCGATGTGATCACCGCATAGGATTATAGAAGGTTCATATGGTGAATGGTTCTCTTATGGTCACACTAGCGCATGCTCCTTGAGTTCTCATGCAGTCTTCAACCCACACTGCATTCTGACACATTATGGACAGCCATGAAAAGCATGAGCAACTGGAGGGTGACCGAAGCACTTCATGCATATTGGAGCATGACTGAGCAATGAAAGCACTTCATATTGTTGGCATGTGAACTTTGTCATGTGAACTTGGAAGAATGACCAACAAAGCTTGCAAAGTGCTGACCATGCAAGGTTGTGGAGTTCTCTGCGAGATTCTAAAGCACATGTTGGACGCAGGCATCTGAGCAAATTGGATACCTGGGCAGCAACCTGATGATATGGAGTCCTTTGCGAGATTCTAAAGCACTATAGGGGTCTATCAATGCCTGGGCAGTGGGCACATTTTGGATGCATGTAGATTTTTTAAAAATGAAGCTTTGTGATTTAGTTTGCATGGAATATAAAATTGGACACATGCATGTATTCATGAAGATTGCAGTTGCCTTAAAATTGGACGCATGTATATGCTTAGAACATTTTGGATGAGCAGTGAAGGATAAGTCGTACATATATTCTGAGTTGCTTAATTTTCGAAAAATAATAATAAAAAACCCAAATCATGCTTCATTCCTACGACTTGGACATAAATTGAAAAAAAAAAAATAGGTAGCCTTATCTTCGTTATACGACTTACCTTTTGGCATAATAAAAAAAGAATTAAAAATAAAAGTCGTACATGACTTATACAACTTCCTTGAATATTGGTTTTTTTTTTTTAATTTAATGATTATAAAAGTTATTCATAAGTTTCATATACGACTTCCATGTACATGTCGTTGATCTCACTTACGACTTACCCTAGTTGGATAATTTTTTTTAAAACTGCACTAGCCCTATAATTATGCCACCAAATTACACTAGTTATGTAAACAACCCGCGATGTATGTTTCAATTGTGTACATGGCCCAAAATTTTGTCTTTGCCAAAGCTGGTTCTTACTGTGCATGGTTCTAAGTCGAAATTTGAGCATTTTATTTCAATCTTTTTTTATATTCCTGGATGTGTACTTGTGGAGTGCTTTTAGTTTAATATTTTTACTACTTGTGAACCCATTTCTGTATATGAACCCTACAAAATCTCTAATTTTGTATTGTTTGTAAGATATGAAAATGTGTTCTTAACGTGTTTCTCATATGCTTGTAAGCTTTATGAATGAGTAGTTTAACATGTTTGTCACCCTAGCTCTTTGGTGGGCTATTAGCTTGAATTTTGTTAATATTATTTTTGAACTTGATGCTCGGGAGTGGTGAATAGTGTTAATAACCAAACCAATGATGTTTTTGACTTTGGTTACATTATATTTGAGTCTAGGAGTATTTTAGCTAATTATCCAAACTTTGTGGTTAAGTTTCTTAGGAGACAAGCTAATGTGATTGTCCATACCTTTGCACAGGTGGTCACGTTATGATCTAGTCCCCATAGTTTTGAGTCTTTACCAAGTTGTATTGCTGATGCTATTGCTATTGAAATATAGTGATTTGATTCCAGTCAAAAAAATAACATGCTTGTCACACTTAACAAATGGTTTCATAATAGTGTCTTGCTACATTATAGAGGGAAACTGTGGTTCGAGTTAACTATGGAGTATGTAGGAAGTGTGAGTTATAAGCTTGATAACTTTAGTAGTGACTTGCTGTCCATCAAACATTTGAATGCCAAAGTAAGCATGGGGTGGGATGGGGAGCCTAAGTCACTACAACATTTTGTGCTTCTAGCAACAATTTTTTTTCCAAAGGGTGTAAAATGTTGTCTAAAAGTACATTAGACAACATTTTAACACTAGTGTCTTTTGTTTAAGTATCTTGGTCAGTATTTTGAGCATTAAAATACTAGAGAAATGACTTAACCCAACATTTCAAGTGTATGTTGATCATAAGAGTGACTACTGACTACAACACAAACCCTTCAAACAATTTAAATCCTCAATCTGATTGAATCTCACCATGAACCAACAACTCACTTGGAACCTTGAACCTTAAATTGAATCTCCTGAATCTGCAACTCAATTGGAACCTAAGCTTGAAATTATCACTGATCGATCTTGCGGTGTTGAGAATGAAACTCACCTTAGACCCATCTTGTTACACAAAAAGGGAAGGAAAGGAAAGGAAAAGGAGAAGGGAAAAGGAAAAAGAAAAATATGATTTAAGACGAAAATAAACCAAATAAATAATTGTGAGATGAAATTACATAAAACTTTAAATTAAGCTGAGAGATATAAAGTATATTAATTTTTGCTTAATCTAAAATGGATCCTAATTATCTATCATTTTATCATTAGAGATATTTTCCGACAATTACAAGTGGTAACATCTATTCTTAGAGAACATTAAATAAATTGAGAATCCATATCAAAGAAAATCATGACCATGAATAATCGAATAACGAGCAGTACAAGGAGGGCTCTTTTAGTTATTCTTTTTAGCATCAAAGTAGGTTTATAAATAATAGACGCCAGTGTATAAGAGCTCCACACAATAATAAGCTTGTACAAAGCGAACTTGGTGCTGCAAACAATAATCTTAGTAAAGCCCTACCAAATCATCAACCATGCTTCACCTCTTATTGGTAGCAATAGCTTCGGTTACAACTGCTGTTGGACTTACATCAACACTTGTGGGTGATACAGTACGAAAGGAGGGCAAGGAAAGTAGCGAGTAAGTGTTATATTTTCAATCTTGTTAATTAACTCTGTATCTAGATGAGTCATTTATTTGTGTTCTAATATAACCTTCACGTTTCATACCATTTTGTTTGTCTCTTGCCTATGTGAAACAGAGAGAAACAGAAGTAATGAGGAGGAGCTGTATGCGGCAATGCGGAAGAACGAAGCATATATATTACATATGATCAAGGGACATATGTGTGTATGATTATATGTTAAAACATGAAGCATATCTTATATAAATAAGCTTGGGTATTAGAAACGAATGTACCTTCGCCATGGTGTGACGCAAATAATATATTAACTTCTAGACAATTATAATCAAACCCCACGTGGGCCACGTCCAAAGTACCGAAGAAATTGAGTTTGGGGTTAATGAATAAAGAAAATATAGATAAGTCTGCAAATTCTGTACCATATTGATATGAAACAATGTTATGACACTAGTGTAGTAAGCGCTTTAACATCGGTTAAAATTTGTTTTTTATGTCGATTGAGCACCCGACGTTAATACCTCCAACGTTAATACTAATGTTTGTTATTCAAACAACAGGCTTTTACCATCTGTTATTCAAACAACAGATGTTAAAACTACTTTTTTTTTTTTTTAAAATTCTGGTTTTATTCATAATTTTTTTCCAGCTCCCTGCAGAATTCTATAAATACACACAGTACTCATACATCCATAATTCTAACAAGTCTAGAATCCAAAATTTTCAACATATATATAATATACTCAAAGAAGTCCAGATTCAACATATATACTCAACTCACTACTCATCATATATATATATATATATATATATATATATATATATATATATATATGCAGAATTACATCCAAAATTCTACAAACAAGTCCACAATTCAATGATGGTAGTGCGAAGGTGGCAGAGGGAAAAGGAGGGTTTCAAGGGAAAAGGTTTTGAGAGAAAGAGAGACGTTGAAGGAGAATGAAAAGGGCATACGGGACTTAACGTTCTAAAAGTTTTAGAGAAACAACTTTTAACGTCTGTTATTTGAGTAACAGATAGACGCTAAAAGTCTTTGCTAAACAACGTCAAAAGTCATTATTTTAATGACTTTTAACGTATGTTACTCGAATAACAGACATTAAAAGTCTTTGTTTTACTTTTAACGTCTGTTATTCCACTAACCGACGTTGAAAGTGCATTTAGTGAGCAAATTAATTACGGTAATATCACCGCGTTTTTTTAACATCCGTTTTAAATTAACAGATGGTAAATCATGTCGTGTATTACATATTTTTCACTAGCGTGATAATGTATTGATTTGATATGATTATTTAATACAAAAGACAAATTCGGGAGTTTTATATATTTATACTAATAGTAGAATCCTAGCCTTAATTAAATAGGGAAACAAATCAGAAAATAATATAAATGGCAAATAACTCCTAAGAGATGTTCAAGGATATCCTTAAATATTCATACACTAAAATATCATGAGATATATGTTCCAAATATTCTAAAACCCCCCTCAAGCTAAAATTTCTGAAGCTTTAGATTATTACAATTAAATGTAATAAAACTAAAATAAACTAAAAAAAAACTTCTAGTCAGCGTATTGGTAAGACAAGTATAGGGATGAGTTTGGCATGACCCAACTCGACTCAATATTTTTGGCATGGTTATTAGTTTGAACTCAAACCCGACCCGTTCTTAACTTGATCATAATGTCTGGGACGGAACTGGGTTAACCCAATATGTTGACATAATGTATAAGATTACATGTTATACATAGTTACATCCTGAAATTCAAAAAATAGTAGGAAACTACAACTAAAGTGTATTTTACAATATATATTCACTACAAGGAAAATGTTGTTTAGCTACCGAATTTTTCGATAGCTAATATCTAAAATTCGGTAGCTAAATTGTTTAGCTATCGAATTAGATACCGAAAGGAGTTGGTAACTAAAGTGCTGGTAGCTAATCGATTTAGCTACCGAATTTCACTCCGGTCGCCAATAGCTATGGAATATTTCGATAGCTAAATGTAAATATTGTGGTCGTTGAAATGGTCACGTAAATCGTGTCTGTTACCAGTTTAGCGACCGAATTGACGACGAAGAATATTTGATAGCTAACTATATATTTTGGTTTAGCTACCGAATCCTATTCGGTAGCTAAATTTTAAATTTATAAATTTTATTTAACCAAACCAAAAGCAAAAGCACCTAATAAGCATTGCAGATTTAACACAATTAACTTATTATTATTTAAAAAGCACCATAAAAAATTGCAAAAAAGTAGCACCTAATAAGTATTATTCATTCCCGCAGCATCACCAAGAATCAAATGCTCCCATATTCTGTTTGGCTCCACATCTTCCCGGAAGAAAAATGAATTTGTTTCACGCAGTGTGTGCTCAAAAATAGGTTCGTAACGAGTTTCCAATTTTTCAGACTTGATAATCAAAAATAAATATCTTGCTTACACAAATAATGGAGATTATTAGACAATAATGAACAGCCCATAAACAAAAAATTATAATCCGACAACATTTAATGAAAAACGAAAATGTCATATTTGACCGAAAATCTCATTAAGAAACTACAATTCAGTATCCCTATTCAAAACTCCCCTCCTGTTCTTTGCAAAATCCAGAGTAGATAGTAATCGGCTCCACAATTTCTGCTTGTCAACGATTAATATTCCCACAACCATGATGAGAGGAATCATACCCAAAAAAGAAAGTATTTCACTTTGTTACCAAGAAAATGCACCATTTGAATAGAGGAAAATGAGACTAGAAAGTAAGATGCTTGGGGTCCTCAATAATCTGTGACAGGGTTTGCAAGAATGAAGCCAGATCAGCACCATAGATCACCCGATGATCAGCAGTAACATTGACCTGCTATTTTCCATTTCTTCAGTTACAAAAAAACAGAAGGCTGGATATGGATTTGCGTCTCTTTAACAAAAAAACAAATCACACTCCTAGATATATAAAGATTTGGACTCACGTACCTGCATTTGATTCTTCATACCAATGCGACCATCCTTGGTAGCTACAACAGTTGGCTGTGACACTCCAACAGCCATTATAGCTCCTTACACAAGTAAATCCAAAGAATGATCACATTCATGTCGCCCATCACTGGTCTAACTTGAGCAGATTGCCTAACTCACTGCATAACAAACAAATTCACCATACTATACAGTTTTATTTTTTCCTTGTTGGAGGGACAGAGGGAGCTCAATGGGGAAAGGATAGAGTAAAAGCGGAATAGAAAAGAAGTAAACTAATCAACCAAAAAAAGAAAAGGTAAAGAAGTGGAGATAATAGACTCTCAAGATAAAAGAAATGTCCATTATTATTAATAATGCAATGGCGAATATACCTTGTAACTATAGTATCCAGCTGCATACCCACCTAACAAATGCAAAATCCAGAAAATAAATTTTAAGTTTTGTTGCGATACCCTCATAATTACAAAGAGATAAGAGGCATAGCAAACCTGCAAATATATGACTAAAGCTGCAAAGGAACCTGTCCTCTGGGAATGGAGGAATCACCTGAGTTCGCTCAGAAACTACATTTTCTCATATCACCCTTTAAGCACAACAGCAAATCTAAAGACACAGAGAATGCAGAATAATAAAAAAACAAGGTTAATTAAGCTACTAGTTAGTACACAAGTTAGTACAGATGTGCAACTAGCATGCAACTTAGAATGGTAAGGACTTACCTCTACCATCGCCACCGCCCCAGACTTATCAAAAAGCATGGTCAGTTTATAACTGTCAACATCAAATATAGTTAAGTAAATTCAGAATGGTTGATGAAATAGTTTCAGATCATCAGAGTGCAAACAATTTAACTAAGCCACATCACAACAGATGCAAAACAGTTCAAATTGGAACCATATTAAACAAAATTGGAACCATATTAAACAAATGCTCTTTCTTTTTCGAACAATTATATTTCAATAATTAGTAGAGGATGAATATCAAGAAAAAGAAACCATATTAAGTTCCAGTTAATCAGATTATTGGAGTGTTACAGTGTCATATAAAGCAACTCAGCAATCAAGCAATCAAGAGATAGGGACATAGGGTGCTCTAAGAAGAGCTGTCATGAGATAAGAAAGCATATTTGTCTACTGCTGAAACACACAACAAAGATTACAAAATAACCAAAAGAACTGGAAAATGCTAACTGATATTTCAATAGAAAAATGGAGCTCATCTCCTAAAACAGAAGATGTTCCTCTATTAAACCCAAAACAACAAACAATAACCAATAAACTAGAAAAAATATGCAGCTGTATCAAATAATCCAATGTGTCTTTCTCTGCAATATAATCCCATTCAAGACTAAGGGTACAAATATAGTGCATCTGTATCAAATAACTCATTCATCCAATGTGTCTTTCTCTATACAATTTAATCATAACTCATTGGGCAAGAATCAGAGCAAGAGTATTAAGGGGAGAAGGCAAGAAGCAGATACCTGAATGAAGCAGAGAAGAATAGCAACGAAAATCTGAAACATACAGAGGCAAGAATCAGATAAGGATTAAAGAGAAGTGTGTTACTTAACAAATTTAAACATACAGAGGCAAAATTTCAAGATTTGATTTGAGAAAAAATAATCAGAAGGGAACAGAGAAGAGATGGGTTGGGTAGGGTTGGTGGTGGTCGCCGGTTGACCAAATACCACAGCGGTGGTTGGGCAAGGTGCGGTTGCTCTGAACGGCGCGAGTTGGGTCTGAGTAGAAGAAGACCAAGAGGAGCGGCGACAGTGGTTGGGCAAGGCGTGGTGGTGGTGAGAAATCGAAGAGGTCCGGTCACGAGCTTGAGCTGTGCTGGTGATGTTGGTGTGGCTGATGCAGCTACGGCGACGAGGATGGCGTTCAGAGGTGATGCAGCTACGGCGGCGTGGATGGGCACCGAGGGAGAGCGACGATGGAGGCTTCAGATTTTGCAGAGAGAAAGAGAATAGAGAATAGAGATTGAGAGTGAAAAATGGGGGGAAGGGACTCGATTTAGGTTTTTTGTTAGCTACCGAACACATTCGGTCGCTAATAGCAACTCTAATCTCTTAAGTTTTTAGCTACCGACACGATAACGGTCGCAAACTAAAAAATAATACCCAGTTGGTCGCAGATTCGGTAGCTAAAAGGTCAATAAGTCTGACTTTCAAAATTATATATTTAGCGACGGAAATAGCTACTGATTTTTTTGCTACCCAACATTTCGGTCGCTAATTCGGTAGTGGAATGAAATCAAAAACCATTTTTTAAGAAACTCAAAATCAGTAGCTAATCCGATAGCTAATCACGACAGATGTGTTTCGGTAGCTAAATTCGGTCGCTAAAAACGCATTTTCTTGTAGTGATTTCAAAATAAATAATATCGATTTAAATAAATTACTATGTTATACAAAAGGTTATTGATTTAAGTCAAGAAATCTTATTACTTATACTTAATTGTAAAAAAATATAGATTTTTTTTAAAAAATGATAAACATCGGGCCGGGTCGGGTTGATATGAAGCAAAACCGAATCCGTCCCAAAAATTAACACATCCGGTCTAATTTCTAAAACCCAAAATTGTTGCAAATAGCTTCGAGGTGGAACGAGACAAGTCTTGAACACCACAAACTTCAAGGTCTTGGAAAAATGCAAAAGCGCCTTTGTAAGGACAAACAATAGAAGAACAAAACTGCATCCGAGATGAAACCATATTACATTTGGGACAAGCATGTTTGAAGGAGAAAACTGCATTTGGGATTAAACATTAGGGGAAGCACGACGGAAGGGTCAAACTACAACAGGGATGAAAAAATCCTACATTTGAGGCAGAACCATGGAGCTAATCTTTTCAAGCAGAACTGATCGAAGATGCATGGATTAGACAAAACTGAACGCGTGCACTAATTGGAGACATGGAATCAAGTAGAACTAATCAGAGGCACGAAATGAGGTGGAACTGATCGAAGACACGTGATAAGGTAGAACTAATTGAAGGCACGGGAATCAATCGGAAGTGATCGGAGGGAAACATGGGATCGGGCAAAAGATACATGCATATCGAAGATGTATATTGGGCAAAACTAAACAGAAAGGCATAACAAGCAAAACTAATCGCAGAGCTTCCAACTCCAGTGGGAGTGACACTGCAAAATCCCAACACGATGGCTCCATAGTGCAATAAAATACATTCATGGGCATATTTCTTGGGACCTAGGATATAAAATACATTAGCTTGACTCGTCATATGAACGTCTCAGAACATATTTATTTATATTTCTTTAGGCTCAAGCAATCTATTTATAATCTATTAAAATAGAAGCCCAAGGCCCCCTATTGACACCTCATACCATTATTTGCCACTTCTACCAATTTTTTCCACATCACACTAAATCTGAAGTGTCTGCTCTCTCCATTCAGAATAGATGGAGGTATATATAGCCTCTTTTCTTTGAGCAGTCTTCAGTCTTCAACGGATGGAAAAGGATCCGTTCTGATGAGCATTGAATGGATTTGATCCGTTGAGTCTGATAGCTTCTGAAGTTTCTGATCAGCAGAATAGACTATCAGGGTGATAGCTAAAAGTGGTGCTGACATATCCTCTGAGTAGAACGAAATTTGCCTTTTGTTTATCCAAAACAAGAAGGTCAACTTCTTTAGGTGACAGAGACATTCTGGCTTATGCTTTACTTTTGTACGAATATTACAAAGAATGTTTTGTCCCAAGGGTATAAGCCTTTTACAGGGAATAATAAATTCAAATGCTTTTACAAGATATTCGCGCTTGAAATATAAAAGCATTTATTGGACTAGCTATTACAAAAGGTAACCGAAAGAGTCTTTGGACTCAAGGTTCTATAAATTACCGTCCAGTCGTAAACCAAGAATAAGTGTTGGACGAGATAAAGTCTTTGGACTATGTTGGACGAGATAACGTCTTTGGACTATGTTGGACGAGATAAAGTCTTTGGACTCAATTAAGTTTTGTCCTGCACACTTAATATAAAACGTTAGTCCATAACAAATCTTTGTTCATCTTAAATTAGCTCTTTGTTAACATCAAAACTTAAGGGATTATTTGGACCATAACCACTTTGGTTCCAACAATCTCCCCCTTTTTGATGATGACAAAACATACTAATTTTGATTGAACAAAGAGTCCTAAAGAGCTTAAGGGCTCCCCCTAAGACAAACATTCTGATCATTTAAAGCATATAAGACAGATATAAGCACATGTATCATTTAAAGATTCAATCAACCCATTTAACTTTAAATATACAATCAACCTTAAATATTAAATATTCAATCAATCCATTTTCTTAAATATTAAATATTCAATCAATCCATTTTCTCCCCCTTTTTGTCATCAGACAAAAGAGTGAGAAACACATCATAGTTAGTATATTTGAAAACAAAGAAAACAAAAAAAAAATTTAAGAAGAGGGAGGAGGTTTTGGGATAAAATTTTGGAACATAGCCGCAATTTGCTGAAGGAGCACCGCATTGTTGGCTTCGATGGTTCGTTGGACGAACTCTTGAAACTCAGGAGGAATAACCGAGGCGGAACTCTCAGCAGTGGCCCTGGTTGCGTCCACACCTCTTTGATCAGGAACTATACTAAGAGCCTGAGAAGGAGATGGATCATCAGGATGGACCATTGAGAGAGGGATCAGTTGAGACTTGGACTGAGCTGAGTCTGCAACTTGTTCTATTTCCTCACGATGAGTTTTAGACGAAGGGTCCGCATAGATGATTTCGGTGTCCCCAGTCTCTTCAGGAATGACCGGCTTAGGAGGAAGAGGAGGAGGAACATTAGGATCAATGATAGGTTTTGGTAGAGGTGGCAACACTTCAAGTATGATATCAGCATCATCATACTTGTTTTCCCTCCATCTGATAGCAGGCATAGGCAAAACATCTCTAGGATAAAGAGTTATGCCAAAGATATCATCGATGATCATGAAGTTAGCTTCACGGATTCCATATTGTCTCGGGTAGACGCGAATCTCTGCTTTCTCCGCAACTGATAATCCAGATGATGATGCTTCTTGGGAGCATCTCCAGATGTGGTTTTCCCAATAGATCCTAGCATCTGGGTCAAATCTGAATCGGGAATCTTTCTTCCAAATACTTTCGAGAGCCCCAGAGTCATCTCGATGTTTTGTCCAAAACAGGGGATCAAAAGCATTTTTGTAAGGCAGCGTCCATGACTCAAGCCTTTTGCGAGGGTCCTTATCCTTGTTGGGATCTAGGATAGGGAGCCTTGGCCAAGCTCGAGGAGGAACAACTCCTACTCTTGTGCGAGAGGTCTTTGACCAAAATCTATTTGGAAGGTTGTGATGGATCTTAGCTTCTCGAGACATGTCACACTCCTTCCGCACAACATAGTAAGGAAGAAAGTCCCGGACATCAGAATACTCCTTCCAAGTCGATGGATAGCTTGGAATGAAAGAGAGATCGGGATCAAGGATGAAGTTGCTTAAGCCAAACGTCCTTGCCCTTCTTTCATGCTCCGTTTGGTAACCTCTCTTGTCTTCATGACGAAGAACAACGTGCCTCTTTATATTGTAGTGGCACCATTGGAATGCCTTGTCCTTGATGAGGTTGGGATAGACTTTCCTTGGAGGAAATGTCTTCTTCTCAAGGCAGGTAACCAAGGGTCCATGGGCAGTGTATGTTTCAGAGCGCAGAGGTTTAGTTGAAGTGTATGGAATGGGGTGATAGCCAAGTTTAGGGTGTAAGGTGTATGATGTGGGGGGTTGTTCAAATTCATACTCAGGTAATGGAAGAGGGCTTTTGGGATGAGGTTCAGTAATGGGGGGTGTGTGTTTAAGGAATAGAACAGGAAATTTGCGTTTGACCTCAGCCCAAATGGAGCATTTGTTTTTGTAGTCTACTCCAGGGAGGCGTCTATATTTGCTTTTGGGAAAGATCCGTCTGGGGTAGGGAGCACCATAAGGTTGGAAGGGGTGATCTCCCCAGGGTGTGAACCAGTCTTCGGGTTCATTTGGTGAGATTAGAGTTTGAGTTTGTGGTAGGCTAGTGGGTGAGAGTGATAGGGAAGGTTCAAAGGTTAAGTCTTCTATCTCAGACGATTGGACGATAGGAGAAGTAATAACTGAACTGGAGATAGGTTCAGTATTACTTTTCGTCTTTGCTCGAGATGACCTTGCCCTTGCTGACAAAGGTTTAGGCAGAGGTGCAGCAGACGAGGTTTTCAATCTTGGCCCTTTAACTACCCTGTGTTGGAACCAAAGTGGTCATGGTCCAGATAATCCCTTAAGTTTTGATGTTAACAAAGAGCTAATTTAAGATGAACAAAGATTTGTTATGGACTAATGTTTTATATTAAGTGTGCAGGACAAATCTAAATTGAGTCTAAAGACTTTGTCTCGTCCAACATAGTCCAAAGACGTTATCTCGTCTGACATAGTCCAAAGACGTTATCTCGTCCAACATAGTCCAAAGACTTTATCTCGTCCAACACCTATTCTTGGTTTACGACTGGACGATAACTTATAGAACCATTGAGTCCAAAGACTCTTTTGGTTACCTTCTGTAATAGCTAGTCCAATAAATGTCTTTTAAATTTCAAGCGCGAATATCTTTGTAAAAGAATTTGAAATTATTATTCCATGTAAAAGGCTTATACCAGTGGGACAAAACATTCTCTGTAAGATTCGTACAAAAGAAAAGCATAAGCCAGAATGTCTCTATCACCTAAAGAAGTTGACCTTCTTGTTTTGGATAAACAAAAGGCAACTTTCGTTCTACTCAGAGGATATGTCAGCACCACTTTTAGCTATCTCCCTGATAGTCTATTCTGCTGATCAGAAACTTCAGAAGCTATCAGACTCAACGGATCAAATGCATTCAATGCTCATCAGAACGGATCCTTTTCCATCCGTTGAAGACTGAAGATTGCTCAAAGAAAAGAGGCTATATATACCTTCATCTTTTGAAAGTGCATAATGAAAAAACGTTGAACGAAACTGAACTTGAGCAAAAAAAAAAAAAAAGAAGAAACGTTGAACGAAACTGAACTTGAGCAAAAATACAAGTGAAGCCACACATAGCATTTCAAAATCCTTTAAGAGATAAAAGAGAAAATCTCAAGCTTGCAAAGCTAGAAAAGCTACTCTGATTCTAACCTTCATATTACTCTCTGTGTAGAGCTATTTTCAAGAGTCTAAGCTTTAGTTTCGAATTCTCACATTTAGTGAGTTAGTAGAACAATCTTTTTCAAAACCATAGTTTGGTTGAGCCTGAAGAGGCTTGTCTGTAAAAGAATACTTAGAGAACCTGAAGAGGTTGAGAATACTGCCTGAAGAGGTGTTGAATACTTTGTAACAAAAGGTTTTTGTTATAGTGGATAAAGCTCTCAAGTAGAGAGGACTGGACGTAGCTCTTTGGTGAAGAGTGAACCAGGATAATATCGTTGTGTTCTTTTCTCTCCCTTATCTTACTTTAGTTTTTGTCTAACAAACTAACTGGGATTGAATTGCCTTTCATTACGCTGTCTTCTTATCTTAGTCAAAACTAAGTGAGCGTCCAACTGCGAGTTTGGAAGAGCTCTCTTTGCTTTTAATCGTTTTAAGCGTCCAATCTTGCGAAAATCATTATCTGCTTACGAAAAGAATTTAAAATCGCCTAAAACACAATTCAACCCCCCTTCTTGTGTTTCAAACAGGTTCCTTCAATTGGTATCAGAGCTCAGCCTCTGGGTTGAGCACTTTGCCGTGTAGAGGAAAAGATCCTACTGCAGATATGTCTGGACCAGGTATGCCAAGCGGGAGTTAACCAGTTATGGAAGGCACTTCCATGACCAGACCGCCGTTCTTCAACGGTACTCACTACCTGTACTGGAAGGAGAGATTCAAAGGTTTCATCCTCAGTACAAACTCAGTTCTCTGGGCTAGAATCACAAATGGTCCTAACGTTTGTCTCAACTCTGACGGGACAGACAAAGCAGAGGACGACTGGACAGATGCTGAACGAGCTAGAATGGAACAGAATCATAAAGCAAGATATGCTTTAATGTGTGCTCTCAGTCCTGACGAATTTCAGAAGATTCATGCATGTGAATCAGCTAAACAAATATGGGACACCTTGTCTAATCTCCATGAAGGGACAACCAAGTTGAAGGACTCTAAAATCATCATGCTAGTTGGCCAGTATGAAATGTTCACCATGGCTGAAGGAGAGTCCATCCTTGACATGATGGGTCGTTTTCAGACGATCATCAACAATCTGAAATCCCTGGGAAAGGTCTACACTAGCAAGGAAAATGTCACCAAGATTCTTAGGAGCCTGCCTAAGAAATGGAGACCTCTTGTCACCACAATCACCCAGGCCAAAGATCTCTCCACTTTGACTCTGGATGATCTTGTCGGGACGCTTCAAGTTCATGAGCAGGAGCTTGATCTTGACAATCCCGGAAAGAAGAACAAGGGGATTGCCCTGAAAGCTCATAGGTCCAATAACTCAAAAGCCTTAAAAGCTGATGAGTCCAGTGATGAAGCTGATCAGTCTGATGATGATGTATCAGACGATGACGAGCTATCCTTTATCTCCAGAAAGATTCAGAATATGTGGAGAAAGAAAAATGGAATGAAGAGAAGGCCATTCCAAAAGAAAAGCTTCAAGGACCATGCTGAACCCAAGGATAAAAGTCAACTGGTCTGTTTTGAATGTAACAAACCAGGACACTTCAAAGCTGATTGTCCTACGCTAAAGGACAAGAAGAAGTTCTTCAAAAAAGAAGAAAAAGAACTTCATGGCAACTTGGGAGGACTTGAACTCTTCTGAAGAAGAAGAAGAAGAAGAAGAAACAAATGAAGAGGCTAATCTATGCCTATGGTCCAACAAGCAAGATGAAGACTCTTCGGACGATGAACAATTTGTTGTTCCCGGAGAAAGAAGTCAGGAGTCTACCTCTAGAAGAGGAAGGAATGTGAATGTTCCACCCATCTTCAAGGGAACAGACTATACTTATTGGAAATCAATGTTCCAATTATACGTCCAAGCTCAAAATTATGAGCTGTGGGACATCTTCACAAACGGAGATTATCGTCCAACGATTACCCATGAGGACGGTTCAACATCGTCCAAACATGAAACAGACTGGACGAGTGATGATATCAGACGATGTTCTCAGAATGCCTATGCCAACTGGTGTCTTGTCAACGCCCTTGATCGTCCAAGACTGGACATAGTCTCGCAACTCCAAACAGCTAAGGAGAAGCTGGACGCTCTGGAACATCTGTTCAGACCAAGGAGCTCGTCTACCTCAAATCTCTGCCTAATGGCCAAAAGCTCTTCGGACGCTGAATCAGAAGATGACGAGGTATCCGTTTCTGACTCTCTTCAAGAAGCATATGATGAACTGCTAAATGATTCTTCTATATTGCATCATCAATACATCGTGCTTAAGAAAAAATTGTCAAAAGTAAATAAGGAGTTGGAAGAGTCCAACAAACTAAATAAGCAGCTTGTTGAAGAGAATAATAAGCTTAAAGCTGAGAATGTCAGTCTAACTGACAAACTCACCTCTGAGTCCAGTGAACTCCCATGAGGTAACTAGACTAAAACAAGAGGTATCTGATCTCACCAAAAGCGTAACTAAGCTTGTTGGAGGATCAGAGAAGCTAGACCTAATATTGAGGTACACTAGATCACCTCATGATAAGTCTGGCCTAGGCTACGACTCTGAGAAACAAAGCACGTCTCAGAAAATATCAGGGTCCAACAAAAATCACAAGGCTTTTCATCTCTATGGAAAGCAAAAAGAAAGTAAATTGCATGCATCCAGAACTTACTGTAAGATTTGTGGAAAGAGTGGTCACACTTCTTCAAAATGCATTTACAAAAATAAGAACAAAATGCATGGACGAAGACCACCAACTAACCCAAAAGGACCCAAGTCTATCTGGGTACCTAAGAATATGATAATACCTGTTGCAGATCTGCTTAGCAACACAAAAAAAACCCCAGTCCTGGTACTTGGACAGTGGTTGCTCACGTCACATGACGGGAGAAAGGTGTATGTTCCAAGAAATCCGTGAGAAGTCTAGTGGATGGGTCACCTTTGGAGGCAACCAGAAGGGTAAGATAGTAGGAATAGGTAAGATTGGTAAGCATCCTCTTCCCTCTATTGATAATGTTCTTCTGGTTGAAGGATTAAAACACAACTTGCTTAGCATAAGTCAATTATGTGACAGTGGGTCTGTTGTTTCCTTCAATAAAGGTGAATGTATGGTCAAGACCCCTGATGGGTCCATCTTATTCACTGCCAAAAGGCAAAATAATCTGTACAAGATTAATTTGGGGGAACTTTCAACTCAAAGTGTATCATGTCTGGTGTCTGTTGAAGATGAGCGATGGATCTGGCACAAAAGACTTGGTCATGCTAGTATGAGATTAATCTCTAAACTAAACAAGCATAACCTTGTAAGAGGCTTACCAAAGATTGTGTTTAGATCAGATGCTCTCTGTGACGCTTGTCAAAAAGGAAAACAAGTTAAGAACTCGTTTGAGTCCAAAAACATTGTTAGTACTTCTAGACCACTGGAATTGTTGCATATTGATTTGTTTGGTCCAACAAGGACGGCCTCTGTCAGTGGTAAGAAATATGGACTTGTCATAGTAGATGACTATACTAGATGGACATGGGTTAAGTTCCTTGCTCACAAGGATGAGTCTATCAAGGTCTTTTCTATATTCTGTAAGCGAGTTCAGAATGAAAAAGGCGTATTCATCAGCTCGATCAGAAGTGATCATGGTGGCGAATTTGAAAATGAACTCTTTCAAAGGTTCTGTGATGAAAGTGGTATTCATCACAATTTCTCTGCTCCTAGAACTCCACAACAAAACGGCGTTGTTGAGAGGAAGAACCAATCTCTTCAAGAGATGGCTAGGGCAATGCTCAGTGATAATTCTCTCCCTAAGCACTTCTGGGCTGAAGCTGTAAATACTGCCTGCTATATTCAAAACAGAATATACATAAGACCAATCTTGAATAAGACTCCTTATGAATTGTGGAAAGGACGCAAACCCAACATCTCTTATTTCCACCCCTTTGGATGTCAATGTTTTATTTTAAATACTAAGGATCAACTAGGAAAGTTTGATGCCAAAGTAGATAATGGAATATTGTTAGGATTCTCTGAAACGTCTAAAGCTTTTAGAGTCTATAACTCTAGAACGTTGATTGTTGAAGAATCCATTCATGTTAAATTTGATGACAAACAGCCTGATAAGAGATTATCAGAGCTAGATGATTCTTTTGCAGATATGAATCTGAATGATTCAGATGCTCGTCCAACAACCAACAAAGACGAGGCATCAGACGCTACGATGGACGCATCATCGTCTCAGCAAGCTGTAAATACCCCTCGTTCATGGCAATTCAGAACTTATCATCCCGAGGATCAAATCATTGGCAAACCTAATGATAGCGTTCGGACAAGGTCAACTTTCAGAGAGCAAGCTGACTCAGCCTTCATCTCTGAGATGGAACCAAAGTCTGTGGACGAAGCCTTATTGGACGAGTGCTGGATCCTCGCTATGCAAGAAGAGCTCAACCAGTTTCAACGTAGTGACGTTTGGACGCTGGTCTCCCTGCCTAAGGATAAGTCTGTAATTGGAACCAAGTGGGTCTATCGCAACAAGCTGGACGAGGATGGCAAGGTGGTAAGGAATAAAGCAAGGCTAGTTGCCCAAGGCTACTCACAAGAGGAAGGTATTGATTATACTGAAACCTTTGCTCCAGTAGCTAGATTAGAAGCTATACGCATCTTACTTTCATATGCTGCACGTCATAACATCATGTTTTACCAAATGGATGTAAAAAGTGCATTTCTAAATGGTGTAATTAATGAAGAAGTATATGTTCTCCAACCACCCGGTTTTGAAGATCAGAACCGTCCTGAGCATGTATATAAGCTTAAGAAAGATTTATATGGACTCAAGCAAGCTCCTAGAGCTTGGTATGAGAGACTCAGCTCTTTCCTAATGGAGAATGGCTTCTCGAGAGGAAAAGTGGATACAACTCTTTTTAGAAAAGTGAATAAAAAGGAATTTATTGTTGCTCAAATTTACGTTGATGATATAATATTTGGTGCAACTGATGAATCTCTTTGCCAAGAATTCTCTGAATTAATGCAAAGGGAGTTTGAAATGAGCATGATGGGAGAACTAAAATTCTTCCTCGGACTTCAAGTAAAGCAAACTTCAGACGGAGTGTACATTCATCAGACGAAGTACACAAAGGAGCTTCTAAAACGCTTCAAGTTGGACGATTGTAAACCTATGAATACACCAATGCATCCAACGTCCGTGCTAAACAAAGATGATAAAGATAAAAAGGTAGACCAAAAGGTATATAGAGGTATGATTGGTTCCCTCTTATATCTAACTGCGTCCAGACCTGATATCATGTTTAGCGTTTGCTTATGTACTCGTTTTCAATCTGATCCAAGAGAGTCTCATCTCTCAGCAGTAAAAGAATCTTTAGATACGTAAAAGGTTCTACTAATCTGGGTCTTTTGTATAAGAAAATTGATGAATACAGATTAGTTGGATTCTGTGATGCTGACTATGCTGGAGACAGAATAGAAAGGAAAAGCACAAGTGGAGGGTGTCACTTCATTGGTGCTAATCTCGTCTCATGGTCAAGCAAAAGGCAAAGCACAATTGCTCTATCAACTGCTGAAGCTGAGTACATTGCTGCAGCCAGCTGCTGCTCACAACTGCTATGGATCAAACATCAGTTGGAAGACTACAACGTGTTTGTAAGCAACATCCCTATCATGTGTGATAATACTGCTGCTATTAATTTGTCAAAGAACCCCATACTGCATTCTAGAGCAAAGCATATAGAAATAAAACATCATTTTATTAGGGACTATGTGCAAAAAGGAACAATAGATATTCAATTTGTTGATACTGACCATCAATGGGCAAATATCTTCACTAAACCTTTAGCCGTAGATAGGTTTATATTCATAAGAAAATATCTGAACATGCATTTCATTGATTAACTGAGAGTCCAATGCATGCGTCCAATATTTGCATTACGTCCAATATATGCTCGTCCAGTGTAATTTCTGAATGCTCGTCTAATGCATTAATGAAACTCAATCTTTGTCGAATGAAATATTATCCTTCATTCCCTTAACTGAGTCAGTTCTTTGTCTTTTTTATTTGCCAAAAATGCTTTTTACGGTTTCAAAGTCTGAACGTGTGTCAGACATTTAATGCACGTCGTTTCGCTCTCTTTCTCTCTCTTTAAAAATACGAAAGGTTTTCGCTCTCTCTTCTTCCTCCTTTTAAAAACCTAAGTTTTGATCTTTGATAAAAATCCAACCTTTACAAAAAGCTTTAACCTTTCTTCTTGCATCTTCGAAAAGGAAAACCCTTTATGAAAAACCTTCTTCTTTAAACATCCTCTCTGAAACTATGGCAACCTCTTCTGCTGCTGGCTCTAAAGGTAAAGGAAAAACCTTCAATGCTCAGACTGCTGATATTATGGTCGAGTACAAGTTTAACCTACAATTCCTGGCTGATAATGGGATTTATATCTTCTCTAACATCCATGCCGCTGGATGGTCAAGCTACTTTGAAGGTTCTCCGGTAATCTACCCTGCTCTAGTTAGGGAGTTCTGGACAAACCCCATTGTCTCTGCAAGAGAGATTCGCAACAAGGTGCTTGATACTGAAGTAATAGTATCTGAAGCAACTATCTCTAATGCAACTGGGTGCGCTCAATCAGGCATAACTGTTGAAGATGACTGGGAAGAAGAGATTGGTGATGCTTCCACCATCAGAGATTGTTTGTTGAAAAACTCTGGTGACAAGCTCATAGCCTCAAAAATGACTGACAAGGCTAGGGTTCTTCACCAAATCTTGAACAAGGCTATCCTTCATAAAGTTGGGTCAAAGGATAATGTTTCAAAGGCTCATCAATTTTGCCTAGTTCATCTGATTCTTGAAAGGCAAATAAACCTTCCCCACCTCCTCTTTTCCTTCTTCAAATATGCCATTGAAGGCTCTGGGAAGAAGAACACTGCACTCATCTATGGCGCTCTTCTTTCAAAAATATTTGAGAAGCATATGGTCTATGACGACCTAAAGAACTTGGCTCCAGAAAGAAAGTTCAAATACTACGAAGTTCATGGGATTGAACGGGTGCATCAGCCTGAGTTTAGCAGGCAAAGTTTGGTAATGATGCAGTTGGACTGCTTTAAAAAGTCCAAACTTGAGGAAAAGCAAAAAGGAGCTCAGACGCAAGGCTCAGAAGAAGCGTCTGAACAATGTGTCACTGCTGGACGCTCTGCTGAACGAGCTCGTCCAATAGCTAAGACTTCTTCATCTCGTCCAAAGCCAATTGTCCAACCTTCAATTTCTTCGTCTCGTCCAAAGCCCATCGTCCAACCTTCAAGAAAAAGGAAGCTGGTTCTAGCTCCCATTGATGAAGATGAAGAGGACAATCTACCCATCTCAAGGGTAGTTAAAGGGCCAAGATTGGAAACCTCACCTGCTGCACCTCTGTCAACAAGGGCAAGGTCATCTCGAAGAAAGACGAAAGGTAATACTGAACCTATCTCCAGTTCAGTTATTATTTCTCCTATCGTCCAATCGTCTGAAATAGAAGACTTAACCTTTGAACCTTCCATACCTTTCTCACCCACTAACCTACCACAAACCCAAACTCTAGCCTTACAAAATGAACCCGAAGACTGGTTCACACCCTGGGGAGATCACCCCTTCCAACCCTATGGTGCTCCCTACCCCAGACCGATCTTTCCCTTAAGCAAATATAGACGCCTCCCTGGAGTAGACTACAACAATAAATGCTCAATTTGGGCTGAAGTCAAACGCAAATTTCCTGTTCTATTCCTTAAACACTCACCCCTCACTACTGAACCTCACCCCAAAAGCCCCTTGCCATTACCCGAGTATGATTTTGAACAACCCTCCACATCATCCACCTCACCCCCTAAACTTGCCTACCAACCCATCCCATACACTTCACCTAAACCTCTGCCCTCTGAAACATACAATGCCCATGGACCATTGGTTACCTACCTTGAGAAGAAGACTTTTCCTCCAAGGAAAATCTTTCCCAACCTCATCAAGGACAAGGCATTCAAATGGTGCCACTACAATATAAAGAGGCATGTTGTTCTTCGCCATGAAGCCAAGAGAGGTTGCAAGACGGAGTATGAAAGAAGGGCAAGGACGTTTGGCTTAAGTAACTTCATCCTTGATCCCGACCTTTCTTTCATTCCAAGCTATCCATCATCTTGGAAGGAGTATTCTGATGTCCGGGACTTTCTTCCTTACTATGCTGTGCGGAAGGAGTGTGACATGCCTCGAGAAGCTAAGATCCATCACAACCTTCCAAAGAGATTTTGGTCAAAGTCTTCTCGCACTAGCGTAGGAGTTGTTCCTCCTCGAGCTTGCCCAAGGCTCCCTATCCTAGATCCCAACAAGGATAAGGACCTTCGCAAAAAGCTTGAGTCATGGACGCTGCCTTACCAACATGCTTTTGATCCCCTGTTTTGGACAAAACATCGAGATGACTCTGGGGCTCTCGAAAGTATTTGGAAGAAAGATCCTCGCTTCAGATTTGACCCAGATGCTAGGATATATTGGGAAAATCACATCTGGAGATGCTCCCAAGAAGCGTCATCATCTGGTTTATCAGTTGAGGAGAAAGCTGAGATTCGCGTCTACCCGAGACAATATCGAATCCGTGAAGCAACCTTCATGATCATAGACGATATCTTTGGGATACCTCTTTATCCTAGAGATGTTCTGCCTATGCCTCCTATCAGATGGCGGGAAAATAAGTATGATGATGCTGATATCATACTTGAAGTGCTGCGTCCACCCGAACCTATTGTTGTTCCTTTTGCTCCTCCTACTCTTCCTCCTAAGCCGCTCATTCCTGAAGAGACTGGGGACACCGAAATTATCTATGCGGAACCCTCCTCTGAAACTCATGCTAACGAAGTGGAACAAGTTGCAGACTCAGCTCAGTCCAAGTCTCAACCGGTCCCTCTCTCAATGGTCCATCCTGATGCTCCATCTCCTTCCCAGGCTCTGAGTGTAGTTCCTGATCAAAGAGGTGTGGACGCAACCCGGGCCACTGCTGAGAGCTCTGCCTCGGTTATTCCTCCTGAGTTTCAAGAGTTCGTTCAACGGACTATAGAAGCTAACAATGCGGTGCTCCTTCAGCAAATTGCGGCCATGTTCAAAGATTTCATTCCCAAACCTCCTCCCTCTTCTTAAAATTTTTTTTTGTTTTTCAAAACAACTGACTATGATGTGTTTCTCACTCTTTTGTCTGATGACAAAAAGGGGGAGAAGATGGATTTTGATTGATTATTGATTTTTTGATTGATTATTATTGATTGATTATTTAAAGTTAAATTTGTTGATTGAATCTTTAAATGATACATGTGCTCATATTTGTTGATTGAATCTTTAAATGATACATGTGCTCATATCTATGCTCTAAATGTTTAAATGATTAGAATGTTTGTCTTAGGGGGAGCCCTTCAGCTCTCTAGGACTCTTTGTTCAATCAAAATTAGCATGTTTTGTCATCATCAAAAAGGGGGAGATTGTTGGAACCAAAGTGGTCATGGTCCAGATAATCCCTTAAGTTTTGATGTTAACAAAGAGCTAATTTAAGATGAACAAAGATTTGTTATGGACTAATGTTTTATATTAAGTGTGCAGGACAAATCTAAATTGAGTCTAAAGACTTTGTCTCGTCCAACATAGTCCAAAGACGTTATCTCGTCTGACATAGTCCAAAGACGTTATCTCGTCCAACATAGTCCAAAGACTTTATCTCGTCCAACACCTATTCTTGGTTTACGACTGGACGATAACTTATAGAACCATTGAGTCCAAAGACTCTTTTGGTTACCTTCTGTAATAGCTAGTCCAATAAATGTCTTTTAAATTTCAAGCGCGAATATCTTTGTAAAAGCATTTGAAATTATTATTCCATGTAAAAGGCTTATACCAGTGGGACAAAACATTCTCTGTAAGATTCGTACAAAAGAAAAGCATAAGCCAGAATGTCTCTATCACCTAAAGAAGTTGACCTTCTTGTTTTGGATAAACAAAAGGCAACTTTCGTTCTACTCAGAGGATATGTCAGCACCACTTTTAGCTATCTCCCTGATAGTCTATTCTGCTGATCAGAAACTTCAGAAGCTATCAGACTCAACGGATCAAATGCATTCAATGCTCATCAGAACGGATCCTTTTCCATCCGTTGAAGACTGAAGACTGCTCAAAGAAAAGAGGCTATATATACCTTCATCTTTTGAAAGTGCATAATGAAAAAACGTTGAACGAAACTGAACTTGAGCCAAAAAAAAAAAAAGAAGAAACGTTGAACGAAACTGAACTTGAGCAAAAATACAAGTGAAGCAACACATAGCATTTCAAAATCCTTCAAGAGATAAAAGAGAAAATCTCAAGCTTGCAAAGCTAGAAAAGCTACTCTGATTCTAACCTTCATATTACTCTCTGTGTAGAGCTATTTTCAAGAGTCTAAGCTTTAGTTTCGAATTCTCACATTTAGTGAGTTAGTAGAACAATCTTTTTCAAAACCATAGTTTGGTTGAGCCTGAAGAGGCTTGTCTGTAAAAGAATACTTAGAGAACCTGAAGAGGTTGAGAATACTGCCTGAAGAGGTGTTGAATACTTTGTAACAAAAGGTTTTTGTTATAGTGGATAAAGCTCTCAAGTAGAGAGGACTGGACGTAGCTCTTTGGTGAAGAGTGAACCAGGATAATATCGTTGTGTTCTTTTCTCTCCCTTATCTTACTTTAGTTTTTGTCTAACAAACTAACTGGGATTGAATTGCCTTTCATTACGCTGTCTTCTTATCTTAGTCAAAACTAAGTGAGCGTCCAACTTGGAGTTTGGAAGAGCTCTCTTTGCTTTTAATCGTTTTAAGCGTCCAATCTTGCGAAAATCATTATCTGCTTACGAAAAGAATTTAAAATCGCCTAAAACACAATTCAACCCCCCTTCTTGTGTTTCAAACAGGTTCCTTCACCCTGGAGATGGGTAGATTGTCTTCTTCATCCTCATCAGTGGGAGCTAGAACCAGCTTCCTTTTTTTGGATGGTTGGACGATGAGCTTTAGACGAGAAGAAGAAGTCTTAGCTATTGGACGAGCTCGTTCAGCAGAGCGTCCAGCAGTGACACATTATTCAGACGCTTCTTCTGAGCCTTGCGTCTGAGCTCCTTTTTGTTTTCCTTCAAGTTTGGACCTTTTGAGGCAGTCCAACTGCATCATCACCAAACTCTGCCTGCTAAACTCAGGCTGATGCACACGTTCAATGCCATGAACTCCGTAGTATTTGAACTTTCTTTCTGGAGCCAAGTTCTTTAGGTCATCGTAGACCATATGCTTCTCGAATATTTTTGAGAGAAGAGCACCATAGATGATTGCAGTATTCTTCCTAGAGCCTTCAATGGCATATTTGAAGAAGGAAAAGAGTAGGTGGGGAAGGTTTATTTGCCTTTCAAGAATCAAATGAACTAGGCAAAATTGATGAGCCTTTGAAACATTATCCTTCGACCCAACCTTATTAAGGATAGCCTTGTTCAAGATTTGGTGAAGAACCCTAGCCTTGTCAGTCATTTTTGAGGCTATGAGTTTGTCACCCGAGTTCTTCAATAGACAATCTCTGATGGTGGAAGCATCACCAATCTCTTCCTCCCAGTCATCCTCAGCCGTTATACCAGATTGGGCGCACCCAATCGCATTAGAGATGGTTGCTTCAGATACTATTACTTCAGTATCAAGCACTTTGTTGCGAATCTCCCTTGCAGAGACAATGGGGTTTGTCCAGAACTCCCTAACTAGAGCAGGGTAGATTATCGGAGAACCTTCAAAGAAGCTTGACCATCCAGCAGCATGGATGTTAGAAAAGATGTCAATCCCGTTATCAGCCAGGAATTGTAGGTTAAACTTGTACTCGACCATGACATCAGCAATCTGAGCGTTAAAGGTTTTTCCTGTACCCTTAGAGCCAGCAGCAGAAGAGGTTGCCATAGTTTCAGAGAGGATGTTTAGGAAAAGAAAGAGTTTTTTTTTTTTTTTTTTTCAGAAGAGGTTTTCCTTTTGCAAGAAGAAAGGTTAAAGCTTTTTGTAAAGGTTTGATTTTTAACAACACTTAGGTTTTAAAGAAAGGAGAAGAGAGAACGAAACCTTTCGTGTTTTCAAAGAGAAAGAGAGAGAGACCGAAACGACGTGCATTAAATGCCTGACACACGTTCAGACTTTGAAACCGTAAAAAGCATTTTTGGCAAATAAAGAAAACAAAAAACTGACTCAGTTAAGGGAATGAAGGATAATAGTCTTTCGACAAAGATTGAGTTCCATTAATGCATTAGACGAGCATTCAGAAAGTACAATGGACGAGCATATATTGGACGTAATGTAAATACTGGACGCATGCATTGGACTCTCAGTCAACCAATGAAATGCATGTTCAGATATTTTCTTATAAATATAAACCAATCTTCGGCTAAAGGTTTAGTGAAGATATCTGCCCATTGATGGTCAGTATCAACAAATTGAATATCTATTGTTTCTTTTTGCACATAGTCCCTAATAAAATGATGTTTTATTTCTATATGCGTTGCTCTAGAATGCAGTATGGGGTTCTTTGACAAATTAATAGCAACAGTGTTATCACACATGATAGGGATATTGCTTACAAACACGTTGTAGTCTTCCAACTGATGTTTGATCCATAGCAGTTGTGAGCAGCAACTGGCTGCAGCAATGTACTCAGCTTCAGCAGTTGATAGAGCATTTGTGCTTTGCCTTTTGCTTGACCATGAGACGAGATTAGCACCGATGAAGTGACACCCTCCACTTGTGCTTTTCCTTTCTATTCTGTCTCCAGCATAGTCAGCATCACAGAATCCAACTAATCTGTATTCATCAAATTTCTTATACAAAAGACCCAGATTAGTAGAACCTTTTAGGTATCTAAAGATTCTTTTTACTGCTGAGAGATGAGACTCTCTTGGATCAGATTGAAAACGAGCACATAAGCAAACATTAAACATGATATCAGGTCTGGACGCAGTTAGATATAAGAGGGAACCAATCATACTTCTATATACCTTTTGGTCTACCTTTTTATCTTTATCATCTTTGTTTAGCACGAACGTTGGATGCATTGGTGTATTCATAGGTTTACAATCGTCCAACTTGAAGCATTTTAGAAGCTCCTTTGTGTACTTCGTCTGATGAATGTACACTCCGTCTGAAGTTTGCTTTACTTGAAGTCCAAGGAAGAATTTTAGTTCTCCCATCATGCTCATTTCAAACTCCCTTTGCATTAATTCAGAAAACTCTTGGCAAAAGAGATTCATCAGTTGCACCAAAAATTATGTCATCAACGTAAATTTGAGCAATAATAAATTCCTTTTTAGTTACTTTTCTAAAAAGAGTTGTGTCCACTTTTCCTCTCGAGAAGCCATTCTCCATTAGGAAAGAGCTGAGTCTCTCATACCAAGCTCTAGGAGCTTGCTTAAGTCCATATAAATCTTTCTTAAGCTTATATACATGCTCAGGACGGTTCTGATCTTCAAAACCGGGTGGTTGAAGAACATATACTTCTTCATTAATTACACCATTTAGGAATGCACTTTTTATATCCATTTGATAAAGCATGATGTTATGATGTGCAGCATATGAGAGTAAGATGCGTATAGCTTCTAATCTAGCTATTGGAGCAAAGGTTTCAGTATAATCAATACCTTCCTCTTGTGAGTAGCCTTGGGCAACTAGCCTTGCTTTATTCCTTACAACCTTGCCATCTTCGTCCAGCTTGTTGCGATAGACCCACTTGGTTCCAATGATAGACTTATCCTTGGGCAGGGAGACCAGCGTCCAAACGTCACTTCGTTGAAACTGGTTGAGCTCCTCTTGCATAGCGAGGATCCAGCAATCGTCCAATAAGGCTTCGTCCACAGACTTTGGTTCCATCTCAGAGATGAAGGCTGAGTCAGCTTGCTCTCTGAAAGTTGACCTTGTCCGGACGCTATCATTAGGTTTGCCAATGATTTGATCCTCAGGATGATAAGTTCTGAATTGCCACGAACGAGGAGTATTAACAACTTGCTGAGACGATGATGCGTCCTGCGTAGCGTCTGACGCCTCGTCTTTGTTGGTTGTTGGACGAGCATCTAAATCATTCAGATTCATATCTGCAAAATAATCATCTAGCTCTGATAATCTCTTATCAGGCTGTTTGTCATCAAATTTAACATGGATGGATTCTTCAACAATCAAAGTTCTAGAGTTATAGACTCTAAAAGCTTTGGATGTTTTAGAGTATCCTAACAATATTCCATTATCTACTTTGGCATCAAACTTTCCTAGTTGATCCTTAGTATTTAAAATAAAACATTGACATCCAAAGGGGTGGAAATAAGAAATGTTTGGTTTGCGTCCTTTCCACAATTCATAAGGAGTCTTATTCAAGATTGGTCTTATGTATATTCTGTTTTGAATATAGCAGGCAGTATTTACAGCTTCAGCCCAGAAGTGCTTAGGGACAATATTATCACTGAGCATTGCCCTAGCCATATCTTGAAGAGATCGGTTCTTCCTCTCAACAACACCGTTTTGTTGTGGAGTTCTAGGGGCAGAGAAATTGTGATGAGTACCACTTTCATCACAAAACCTTTGAAAAAGCTCATTTTCAAATTCGCCTCCATGATCACTTCTGATCGAGCTGATGAATATGCCTTTTTCATTCTGAACTCGCTTACAGAATATAGAAAAGACCTTGATAGACTCATCCTTGTGAGCAAGGAACTTAACCAATGTCCATCTAGTATAGTCATCTACTATGACAAGTCCATATTTCTTACCACTGACAGAGGCCGTCCTTGTTGGACCAAACAAATCAATATGCAACAATTCCAGTGGTCTAGAAGTACTAAAATGTTCTTGGACTCAAACGAGTTCTTGACTTGTTTTCCTTTTTGACATGTGTCACAGAGAGCGTCTGATCTAAATACAATCTTTGGTAAACCTCTTACAAGGTTATGCTTGTTTAGTTTAGAGATTAATCTCATACTAGCATGACCAAGTCTTTTGTGCCAGATCCATCGCTCATCTTCGACAGACACTAGACATGATACAGTTTGAGTTGAAAGTTCCCCCAAATTAATCTTGTACAGATTATTTTGCCTTTTGGCAGTGAATAAGATGGGCCCATCAGGGTTCTTGACCATACATTCACCTTTATTGAAGGAAACAACAGACCCACTGTCACATAATTGACTTATGCTAAGCAAGTTGTGTTTTAATCCTTCAACCAGAAGAATATTATCAATAGAGGGAAGAGGATGCTTACCAATCTTACCTATTCCGACTATCTTTCCCTTCTGGTTGCCTCCAAAGGTGACCCATCCACTAGACTTCTCACGGATATCTTGGAACATGCACCTTTCTCCCGTCATGTGACGTGAGCAACCACTGTCCAAGTACCAGGACTGGGGTGTTTTTTGTGTTGCTAAGCAGATCTGCAACAGGTATTATCATACTCTTAGGTACCCAGATAGACTTGGGTCCTTTTGGGTTAGTTGGTGGTCTTCGACCATGCATTTTGTTTTTGTTTTTGTAAATGTATTTTGAAGAGGTGTGACCACTCTTTCCACAAATCTTACAGTAAGTTCTGGATGCATGCAATTTACTTTCTTTTTGCTTTCCATAGAGATGAAAAGCCTTGTGATTTTTGTTGGACCCTGATATTTTCTGAGACGTGCTTTGTTTCTCAGAGTCGTAGCCTAGGCCAGACTTATCATGAGGTGATCTAGTGTACCTCAATATCAGGTCTAGCTTCTCTGATCCTCCAACAAGCTTTGTTACGCTTTTGGTGAGATCAGATACCTCTTGTTTTAGTCTAGTTACCTCATGGAGTTCACTGGACTCAGAGGTGAGTTTGTCAGTTAAACTGACATTCTCAGCTTTAAGCTTATCATTCCCTTCAACAAGCTGCTTATTTAGTTTGTTGGACTCTTCCAACTCTTTATTCACTTTTGACAATTTTTTCTTAAGCATGATGTATTGATGATGCAATAGAGAAGAATCATTTAGCAGTTCATCATATGCCTCTTGAAGAGAGTCAGAGATAGATACCTCGTCATCTTCTGATTCAGCGTCCAAAGAGCTTTTGGCCATCAGGCAGAGATTTGAGGTAGACGAGCTCCTTGGTCTGAACCGATGTTCCAGAGCGTCCAGCTTCTCCTTAGCTGTTTGGAATTGCGAGATCATGTCCAGTCTTAGACGATCAAGGGCGTTGACAAGACACCAGTTGGCATGAGCATTTTGAGAACACCGTCTGATATCATCACTCGTCCAGTCTGTTTCATGTTTGGACGATGTTGATCCGTCCTCAAGGGTAATCGTTGGACGATAATCTCCGTTAGTGAAGATGTCCCACAACTCGTAGCCTTGAGCTTGGACGTATAATTGGAAAAGTGATTTCCAATAAGGATGGTCTGTACCCTTGAAGATGGGTGGAACATTCACATTCCATCCTCTTTCAGAGGTAGACTCCTGACTTCTTTCTCCGAGAACAGCAAGTTGTTCATCGTCCGAAGAGTCTTCATCTTGCTTATTGGACCAAAGGCATAGGTTAGCCTCCTCATTTGTTTCTTCTTCTTCTTCTTCTTCAGAAGAGTTCAAGTCCTCCCAAGTTGCCATGAAGTTCTTTTTCTTCTTTTTGAAGAACTTCTTCTTGTCCTTTAGCGTAGGGCAATCAGCTTTGAAGTGTCCTGCTTTGTTACATTCAAAACAAACCAGCTGACTTTTATCCTTGGATTCAACATGATCCTTGAAGCTTTTCTTTTGGAATGGCCTTCTCTTCTTTCCATTTTTCTTTCTCCACATATTCTGAATCTTTCTGGAGATAAAGGATAGCTCGTCATCATCTGATACATCATCATCAGACTGATTAGCTTCATCACTGGACTCATCAGCTTTTAAGGCTTTTGAGTTGTTGGACCTATGAGCTTTCAGGGCACTTCCCTTGTTCTTCTTTCCGAGATTGTCAAGATCAAGCTCCTGCTCATGAACTTGAAGCGTCCCTACAAGATCATCCAGAGTCAAAGTGGAGAGATCTTTGGCCTGGGTGATTGCAGTGACCAGAGGTCTCCATTTCTTAGGCAGGCTCCTAAGAATCTTGGTGACATTCTCCTTGGTAGTGTAGACCTTTCCAAGGGATTTCAGATTGTTGATGATCGTCTGAAAGCGACCTATCATGTCTAGGATGGACTCTCCTTCAGCCATGGTAAACATTTCATACTGGCCAACCAGCATGATGATTTTAGAGTCCTTCACCTTGGTTGTCCCTTCATGGAGATTAGACAAGGTGTCCCATATTTGTTTGGCTAATTCACATGTGTGAATCTTCTGAAATTCGTCAGGACTGAGAGCACACATTAAAGCATATCTTGCTTTATGATTCTGTTCCATTCTAGCCCGTTCAGCATCAATCCAGTCCTCCTCTGCTTTGTCTGTCCCGTCAGAGTTGAGACAAACATTAGGACCGTTTGTGATTCTGGCCCAGAGAGTTGAGTTTGTACTGAGGATGAAACCTTTGAATCTTTCCTTCCAGTACAGGTAGTGAGTACCGTTGAAGAAAGGCGGTCTGGTCATGGAAGTACCTTCCATAACAGGTTGACTCCCGCTTGGTATACCTGGTCCGGACATATCTGCAGTAGGATCTTTTCCTCTACACGGCAAAGTGCTCAACCCAGAGGCTGAGCTCTGATACCAATTGAAGGAACATGTTTGAAACACAAGAAGGGGGGTTGAATTGTGTTTTAGGCGATTTTAAATTCTTTTCGTAAGCAGATAATGGTTTTCGCAAGATTGGACGCTAAAACGATTAAAATCAAAGAGAGCTCTTCCAAACACCAAGTTGGACGCTAACTAAGTTTGACTAAGATAAGAAGACAGCATAATAAAAGGCAATTCAATCCCAGTTAGTTAGTTGGATAATAAACTAAAGTAAGAGTAAGGGAGAGAAAAGAACACAAAGATGTTATCCTGGTTCACTCTTCACCAAAGAGCTACGTCCAGTCCTCTCTACTTGAGAGCTTTATCCACTATAACAAAGACCTTTTGTTACAAAGTATTCAACACCTCTTTAGGCAGTATTCTCAACCTCTTCAGGTTCTCTAAGTATTCTTTTACAGACAAGCCTCTTCAGGCTCAACCAAACTAAGGTTTTGAAAAAGGTTGTTCTACTAACTCACTAAATGTGAGAATTCGAAACTAAAGCTTAGACTCTTAAAACAACTCTACACAGAGAGTAATATGAAAGTGAGGATCATAGTAGCTTTTCTAGCTTTGCAAGCTTGAGATTTTCTCTTTTATCTCTTGAGCTAATATTTGCTTGTATCTATTGAAGGATTTTGAAATGCTAAGTGTTGCTTCACTTGTATTTTTGCTCAAGTTCAATCTTGTTGTTCTTTTTTTTCGGTCACTTGCACTTTCAAAAGATGGAGGTATATATAGCCTCTTTTCTTTGAGCAGTCTTCAGTCTTCAACGGATGGAAAAGGATCCGTTCTGATGAGCATTGAATGCATTTGATCCGTTGAGTCAGATAGCTTCTGAAGTTTCTGATCAGCAGAATAGACTATCAGGGTGATAGCTAAAAGTGGTGCTGACATATCGTCTGAGTAGAACGAAAGTTGCCTTTTGTTTATCCAAAACAAGAAGGTCAACTTCTTTAGGTGATAGAGACATTCTGGCTTATGCTTTACTTTTGTACGAATATTACAAAGAATGTTTTGTCCCAAGGGTATAAGCCTTTTACATGGAATAATAAATTCAAATGCTTTTACAAGATATTCGCGCTTGAAATATAAAAGCATTTATTGGACTAGCTATTACAAAAGGTAATCGAAAGAGTCTTTGGACTCAAGGTTCTATAAATTACCGTCCAGTCGTAAACCAAGAATAAGTGTTGGACGAGATAAAGTCTTTGGACTATGTTGGATGAGATAACGTCTTTGGACTATGTTGGACGAGATAAAGCCTTTGGACTCAATTAAGTTTTGTCCTGCACACTTAATATAAAACGTTAGTCCATAACAAATCTTTGTTCATCTTAAATTAGCTCTTTGTTAACATCAAAACTTAAGGGATTATTTGGACCATAACCACTTTGGTTCCAACAGTGTTATACTATTTTGGCACTACCCTGCTTTCTCCCCTTTGTCACCATCGACGTTGTCCAACAACGTTAAACAACTATAATGGCCCGGACTGCTTTCTGAATTGCCGACTGTCCCCATAAACCAACACAAGTTTTTTCAGCATGCTTTGTCCTCACTCACACGCTTTCTGGAAAACTTCCCAGAAGGTCACCCATCCCATAAGTACTCCAAGTCAAGCACACTTAACTATGAAGTTCTTATGTTATAGGCTCTCGAAAATAAGATGCATCTTGTTGGTATAGGTAGTACCAATCAAATCGTTTAAGCATTCTTTCAACTGTACAGTCTCATACCTGCGCAGTTTCAGGATTCCTCTCATTCCGATGTGAATTCGATTCATTCATGTATCCCTTTTCCTAGAAGCCTGCTAGGAGTCGCTCCTTATCCATGCCTCATGCATCGGCAGTCACTCCCCACCCTCGTCAGTCTCAGGCGTTACATGCCCACCATCTTTGGCCTGATTCGTCCCCGAACCATATCGTACTGGGAGAGGTCTGCTCTGATACCATTTGTAACGGCTCGGACTACTTTTAGGATTGCCGACTATCCCCACAAACCAACACGAGTCTTTTCAGCGTGCGTTGTCCTCACTCACACGCTTTTTGGAAACTTTCTAGAAGATCTCCCATCCCACAATTACTCCAAGTCAAGCATGCTTAACTATAAAGTTCTTATGTTCTGGGCTCCCGAAAAGAAGATGCATCTTATTGGTATAGGTAGTACTAATCAAATCCTTTAAGCCTTCCTTCAACTGTATAGTCTCATACCTGCACAGTCTCAGAATCCCCCTCATTCCGATGTGAATTTGGTTCATTCATATATCCCTTTGCCTAGAAGCCTACCAGGAGCCGCTCCTTGTTTGTGTTTCATGCACCGGCGATTGCTCCTCGCCCTTGTCAGCCTCAGGCGTTACAACAGCCACACCTTCCAGATCTGCACGAAAATCCTACGCGTCTGCCTACCAGAGACTTAGCTCCACTACATTCGTTGCCCAGCTCCTCTACTCTACGCCCCCACCACTACAGGTCCGCCGTCAGACTTAATTTTCCATCCACCAAGAACTCAAAGGTACTATGTGAAAAGCATATATCAAGTAACTTCTGCTTTTCCAATAAGCCAAAATCATAGTCAGGACTTAAGAAACTGTAATCATAACAAACCTCATGCTTTGCAAACTGCATATTATTAAAACGTTCAGGCAAGCAACTACCCAGCTTATACAACTCTTGAGAAAAATCAGACAACTTCCTACTTTGTCCCGGAACTAAATCCAAATATTGCATTTCCATTATTTCCTTTCTCTTGCACTTTAGAGTTCTTAATGGTGTTGATGTTCAAAGTCTCAATTTCAGACATTCTTTGAATTGCACCAACTGTACCACCATCAACCAAATGAATTCCCTGCATGGAATGATTAGAATCTCCTACTAAGGGTGTCTCATTCTTGCAATCATTAGAATGGGCTCTCAGCTTGCATTCTAAACCTTTAAGCTCGATTTTCTTCTCATCTAGATGTTTATTGTTATATTGCTCATATTATGATTGATCATTGCTAATCTTTGAGCTTGTGGAATTTCATAAATTACTTCCTCCATATGTTTCTTCGTGATAGATGTGTTGGTTTTGATGTTATTAAAATGCTCACAATTTGGTCTTGGATTGCGGCCCTTATCTGGCTGAATATTAATCAAGTATCCAAGGCAATGGCTAATGCATCCCAACACACAAGGTCTGAAAGTTTTCGCTGATTCTCCTGTTGTTTTTTTTCGCTCTTTACCAGAATCCCATGTTCATTAGTATCAGAAGAGCTACAACCAACTTCTATGTTCATGGTCATATCCATAAGCTCATTCTATATGTGATTACCAACCTTTAAAAACTTGGGTTTATCTTCATGAGACTGATGAAGATTCCCATCCAACTCTTTAAGTTTTTCAAGTTCACCGCCATTCAAAGTAATTGTCGAACCACTCAGTGATTTTTTATCACATGCACTAAATGGTGATCCATTAGAGCCTATTGACTCCACATTAGACTAAGGAAAGTTCAAATGGGCACAAGGACCATACATAGCCTTAGCTGCTTCATCATAAGCAAAAGCAACTTCAAGTGTAGTAAAGAAAGTGCCAACCCAAAGCCTATTTGATTTCTTACCCACATGTTTACCATAGGTAGGTTCACGAATCTAAGCAACCCACTTACCCCAAGTCCTTTGTTTTACCCCTCTAAAGTTGCAATTTGAGTTCTGAGGCCCACCTTTACCTCTCATGCAAAATTTTCCAGAATCTTTTGCAGGAACCTTGTGAATCAACAGAAGGTACTTGGTTTATGATTCTTTATATGAACTTATTTTAATTTGAAACAAAATTGCAACCGCACAACGCGCAGGTCTGAATCTAGTTTTTAATGCTAATTCACGACAATATTTAGAATTTCATTGATAAACTATCTATTAACTGCTCATATTACACATGATGCATCCAATATACAAGCATTTATATATACTAACGACATGTTTGTTTCAAGTATTGTTTAGTTATTACTGAGAATGTCAACTCTGTAATGATATATTCCCACATTAAATACAAGCTTTAACAAAATTCCATGTTATTGTTGATGGATTTAATTAGAATACATTAGTAGTGCAAAAAAAAAAAAAAAAATTACACGGACAATATATTATCATATCTTAATAATGTTTGACTCTTATACTTATTAGAGTGAAGGCCAAAAATGATCTCTGAAATTTTTCGAGGACCCACTTTTAATCCCTGACAAAAATTAAATTTTCGTTTAGCCCCCCCCCCAAATTTACATCTGTGAGATAGGTTAGTCCCTCCGTCAGTCAACGTCCGTTGACCTCAATTAAGCTGCTTACGTGGACAATTAAGATGCCTAATTGTCTCGTTATTGTATTTTCAGCGTGTATTTTAAATTTGAAACATAAAATAGGGTGTTTTTGGGGCTCAAAACGTCGTTGTTTTGGACCCAAAACGGAGGCAGAAATTTTGAGAGGTTACGACGTCATTTTGGATTAAGGATTTTGTGTTTGAAACCCAAAGATACTCATTCGTTCTTCCCAATTCATCAACCCTAACCGGCAACAATTCTCCCCTGCTGCGTTAGAAGATGAAATCAAAACTGTGAAAGGTGCATGAAGGCACAAAAAGGTGTGTGAAAAGATAACCGTGAAATCCCCTAAGTTAAAGATTGCGATTTGGGAGAAATAATCATTAGCACTCAATTTCTCGTACCAAAGGTGCGTTTTTGCCATTTTATATTCTCATCTCTCATTGACTTCTGGTTTCTTTTTTCCTTTTCTGGTTTGGGTCATGGTGGAAACATTGTATGATTATTCCATGTTTCCCATGTGCTTTTATCTTTCTTTTTTGGCACATCCGTTACCTTTTTAGGCATTACTAGTTGGCTGGTGGTCCCAAGTATTGATATGCCTTTTTTCTTTGCCTATTTTGTTGGGTTGCTGTGTATGCATGTTTGTTGAAAAAAATTTATGCATATTTGGTTGCCTTCTTATGCATGTGGGGTCGTTTTGGGTGCAATAGGGTCGGGGTCCATGGTTAAATGCTTTTAAATGTTGTGTGGAGCGCAATATCTGAGTTCAAGTTGGTGCACTTTTGTAATATCTCAAAAATGGATTATTTAAATTTAAAATGACAAAAGGAGTAATTATTAAAAATAATGGCGATGTTAAATTTGGTAGGCGTGTTATAAAATAATTTAAATAAAGAATAATAGGAGTTTTAAAATAATAAATATTTAATGTGATGTAGAAAATTAGAAAAAATAAAAATAAAATAAAATAAGCATTTAGTTAATTTAAGGATTTTATCCTTTTATCATTTAGTGTCAAGTTAAGAGCAACATGAGGATTTAAATAGAAAATATGATGGTTCAGTAACCATTTAGAATCGTAACGCAAAAAAAATGTGAATTCTCGAGAGAAAGTAAGAAAAAAACACGTGGATGTATGTTTCTTTTATCAATTTGTGCTATATGTAATGTGGGAATGATTTATTTTCTTCTTACGTTGTTCTTGATTATTGTGTGGGTATTGGATTATAAATATAAAAATTGGGTCTTATGTTGAGCAACGAATTTCGATTTGGGGGCATTTAAGTATTTCTATATTTGATATAATGGGTGAGTGTCATATAAAAAGAAAATGGAAACCCTTTCTATTTACTCTCTGGCGGTTTCACGTGAAATCAACTGCTATAAGATCCAGATTGAACTTTGGGGTTGCGCGCACAATACAGGTTTGACATATAGGCGTGGATGTTTGATTCACTCCTGGGATTCTTTCTTTCTTTATTTTTTATTTATTTCAATTGTCGTTTTATATATATATATATATATATATATATATATATACATACTAGATCTTGTACCGGATCGCACAGGTATATTATATTTGTGGAGGAATATTTTATACTCTTTTAAAAGAATATTATTATTTAAATGGAGGAAAGAACAAATTAAAAAAGCAAGAATTAAGTATTTGTGTAATTTTTGAAATGAAAATTCAAGTCATGATTATTTTGCGTTAAGACTTTTAAATTTTTTTTTTTGTTGATAATCATGACATAGGTACAAAATATCTATCACCGTTAGTAGTGATTAATCTCTGCCGAGGAACCTGTTGAGCACACAAGGTGAGTTTTCCCCTTCCAAACAGGTTTTCTCCGTATACAAGAGTCAGGATTCGAATCTCTAATCACTTACTTAAGGTGTCCGAGTTCCTTATTACTCGGACCATGAAAATAGTAAAAATTTAATATTGTAACTACCATTCAAGCATTTCAGTATAAAAAATTAACAATAAAAAACAAAGGTGGAAATTTTGAGATACAACACCGAATTGTGGTTGAACGGAAATGCTATTGAAAATGATGAATTCTCTGGTATCCCAATGGTAACTTTACCCTGACTAGGTGATCCAATTAGATAGTGAGAACCATTTGACTTGATTCATTAACATGATCTATTTAATTGAGGTGATACATTCTGATTGGTCAAGATAACTTTTACCCCAAAATTATTGGAGGTATCAGAGAATGCACCATTGAAAATATTATTTATTTGAAGCATATAACTGAATATTATTATACTAATATTTATCATATATATTGATACAATTGAATGCTACAAACAAACTTCAACATTAAACTGGAGCATCATTTTGCTGTGATTATTATATTTCTTAATCCATTTTAAATAACATGTAACGCACAAAACCATAGGGAAAACATTAAAACTGAGAATATCCTAGATTAAAAGCTTAATCATCTTTCATATATTTTTCAATCAATCTTTTTCCTGCGTAATTGCTTTCAGCACATACTGTTGACGTTATATCCAAATCAATCTTCATCTCCTGAGTCACTAATTCTCTTTGCAGCACTTCTCCATCTATATCAAATGCTATCTTCTCACCCAATTCAGAGTATTTCTCATTAAGCACGTTAAAGAAATTAGGCACTAGATCATGTGTGAAAGACATATATATTTACATGAGAACAATGTTACCCAATAAACAAATTCACAAAAAATAGCATGGCAGCAAAAATGGGGCATGGTCTTTACCTCTAAGGGATGTACCTCAGCAAAAGATTTCCGTCAAAGTTTCCTCCTGCTATGGTTTGTCTCTCCTGCAGAAACCAAAACAAATCAAATATCCCTCAAAGAGCATTGAGAAAGTAAAGTAAAACAATGTGAATCAGTCCAATTTCGGGAAACCAAGACGTGAATGGCATTCAGAATAACATGCCAAATAGCTTGATTAGGCATAGCATAAGAAAGTCTTGTACTCTACAAATTTGCTGCACTTAAAATCAATATCTTAAGATAGTTTCCTGATCCTTCATAGTTATCTTCCAACAAATTCTTCTTTATCTAATTGATACATGCAAATTTTCATTTGTGTTTATAAATTTTACTATATATAATTAATACTAAAAACTTTCCAGCCTATTGGGATGTTCACACATGTCGCAGTAGTAAAGTTTGTTAAATGGATCACACCCTTCTCCAATATAGAGAAGGACATATTGCACAATCATCAAAAACAGATAGTCAGATTCATGGGAAATTAAAATCATATACACAGAATTCTTTGTATGCTTTTGTTACACTTTGCACTTAACAAAGAAAAATCAAAATAAACCCACTACCGTGCTTTGACTTAACAAAGCCATGAATTAAACCATATCTCCTACAAGTTACAACCTTCTCTAATGCTATGTGATGAATACATCTTCTCACAGAAGTAGATAGATTAAAATTATGTAACAATGAGTTGCTTATCTTTTTCTAATACTAAATAAGAATTTTGCTAAGCAATAGAGTAAAGCTCCAAATTTTTATGGCCATGTGCTTCAAGAAAGCCAAATTTCTAATTAGCAAACACATTTTACCACAGTATAACATAGAATATTAATTATAACACTCAGCTACTTAACCTCACCATAATGCTAAACTGGAAATAATGCAAATCAATACAATATAGATCTAGGTTTTCCAAGCAAAACAGATCAAGCAAGACCCATTTCAAATGGTAAAGCGATCAAGAAGAGCTAAGTAGATGCCTTTGAAAAATATTTATGGTAGGACATAAAACAGTGAATCATCAATGACATTGCCTCAGAAAAGAATGTTTCAGTCTCCTAAGCAACATGGTACAGTCTTTCATCACAAAAGATCATTTTCTAATCACAATATGAATAATGTAAATAGCACGATTTGTAGCAGGTAGCTTCATACCAAAAACAATGTGTGGCTAATAAATTATGAGCTTAAATTATACAATAAAAACATTTGTGAACCCATTTTATAGCTACTTTTGTTATCTCTTGATTTCTCATAACCTATTTACAATGTCAAGCATATATGTTACACATTGCAACCTAAAGCATATTGCTCTCATATTTCCTGCAGAGGTATCACTATTAGTAAGTCCTCTCACTGTTCTCACTTAATTATACTCTTCCTAAAATTTAACTAAATATATTTTAAGAAACTTCGTAGAGGTTTGGTACAAAAATAGAGGCATTAGACGCACATATGACAAATCATAAGTGACAATTGTACAACCCTATACAGGATTATTACATTCTGCAACATATACAACAATGAAACCAATGCCCAATGCCACACCATTCCAAAACTACAAAAGCCATGTTCACAAATGTTTACTCCAGCAAAAATAACAAATTACATAAAAAAAAAAAAAAAAAAAACTTAAATAGGTATGAAAAGAACTCCATTAAGACAACAAACAATATTTATAGCATGCGAATAGGCTTGAACAGTCGTACTTGATAGAAACGAAGTGTATATTGCAATTACTAATCAGTTTAAACTTCAAGTAGCAACCTTAAAATCTTCACTTATCAACATTCAATATGACAATCCAGAATCACAGGAAGAAAGTGATATATTGCATTAGAGAAAGAGAGTAGTTTTACATAAGAAAATATCAAAATCTCTAGATCCTTATATGTGCCTTTCGTCATTAAAATTAGTTATTAATACCAATTAATGTGAGGACATTCAAAGACTAATTTGAGTGATAGATTGCACATTCAAGAATGTAATGGCTAGAGGATAAGGGGCTAAATTGACCATTTACTCTAAAATTTAATTTATACAAACGGCTCATAAGTATCTGAATGAAATGGGGATCGATAATTATGTTTGGTTCTGACCAGTATATAACTGAATATTCCATATTAAGATCAGATATACAAATGAGAAGAAAACGGCTCATATGTATCCTTTTGTGTCAAATTATTGCAAATGAGAAGAAATGCTCATGGATGTGTTAAAATGCAAAAATCCTAAATAACCTAAATTCAGCGGAGATGCCCATTGTGTGAAGACATGTGATGAGTTTTCCAACCCTTAAAGATTCTTATATACTGGTGAGTGAATTCAAAGACTCTTGGAGGGAGTGAAAGGTAATTGTTGACACCAAATATGCAGTGCATAGCATAGCAGAGAATTGGAATATAGAGGGGCGTCAGTTTGCTGCCGATAGATTTCATGGTTTGGAGTTAGAAAAAAGGGGGCAGAATCAGATGCCTTAATTTTTAATTACTTTTATGAATCACTTATTTAAATCTGAATTATTTAAGAGAAATTTAAATTAAGATGGGAATAAATTAAGAACTCTTGCCTCAGGAAGTCTATCATTCAGCAAGTCTGTTGTCATTACCACGGGAAACAGAAATGGTAATAAATTAACTTGGATCCTAATCATGCTAGAGAAACCAGAATGTCAAAAATAAGAAATCTAGAAGACAACAGTATCAAGCATCATTCCGAGAGTTTGAAAATTGTTGGAAGACATCAAGTTTGAGACATGCTCTTCAAGGTGCTTCTTGGCATCTGGTCTTCCCACATTTGCAATTGCAAGCTTCTCATGAGGCAGCTCATCTTCCTATTGGACTACCTTGTGAAATGTTATATAAAAAAGAATAAGAATCCAAACCTAATAACAATACTAACATATTAAGTGTGGGTTTGTTTAACCGTTTGCTTCTTCAAACGTGTGTTTCTAGTGGCAGAAGTTTAAAAAATTTCACATCCAACGTGAAAGAACATTTTTATTGCTTTGGAAAAACGTAAGTTGCGAACTGATACACAAACACACACTAAGCCTCCGAAAAGAATAAGAATCCCAAATCCCAATATTCTAACAATTCCTTATGATGCATTGGTCCTACCCCAAATAAATAGTTTCACATCAGTTTTTATCCAGTAAATGGATATTGATGAATAAACTTTCACATACTATAAACACAACAATCTAAAAATGATAGACATCAGCAACTCAGTAACTGCCCATTGACTACTGGGGGATTGCTTTCATAATACTTGGCAGGCGTGATAAACCGACACTCAGATTCAAGATGAAGCAACATATAATCAGCATAGTATGTTTCACTCTATATGAGATCCTGACAATACATCACTTGATGCACCTCAGATGACAAACCAGATCTCACCTGTTTTTGTTTTATATTTTGCTTTGTTTGTGTATGGACCCTGATTATAAGGAGAAATTATTCAGTAGACCAGTTGTATCACCATTTCCAGAAATAGTAATGCATTGTCTTGCATTTGTAACCCATTTTCTGGATTTTTAATTTTGTTTGTATTAACCAGTTTTAAAAGCAAGGAAGTGGATTGCTATTTATAGAAATGATGTATTAAGATTTGGTGGACTGAATAATCATTAAAGGAGGTGTATCTCCAGCAACTATATTCACTAAACATTCAATAAGCCATTATCTGTGAGGCATACATGTGCACTCTAAATTATTGAGATCTATCAGTATCTGGAGTAATGCCATTGACACTCTAAATTGTCTACTTACACTCTTCACCACCCAATAATAGTTTTTTATTTAGAAAATGACCATTGGTAAATGAAGAGTGTAAATACGCAAATGGAAATGCCAATAACCTCATCCCAACTATGTAATCTAAAAAATATGTTGGCCAAGTTTCAAATCTTAAAACCAGAATAAATAAAACAAATTTTATACAGTGATTTTGAGTAATAGGACAGGCACCATTCTACCTTACACACTGAATACTTAAATTACCTGAACAGTCTATTCATTAGTTTTGGAATGTGAATCAAAATGCTCAAGTGTCAAACCATCAATCCATTTCTTCTTTTGAAGATTAAGCAACATCTTCTCCTCATGTTCATTCTTTTTGTAATTAATGCCTATGGAATAGTAATGTCGGTTCAACCTATGGATCAACGCCTAAAGTGGGCAAATAAAGATAGGTCAGAAGCAGTAAAATATAAAATAAAAAGTGCAACATATTTCCTTCCAGAAAATAGTGATAATATAGAAGCCAGAAAGAAAACGGCTTTGAGTAACACATTTGATTAGATGGTTTATTTAGATGCCCCAGATTGGATGTTGTCTGTCTTGGTTCTTGGCCAATCATCATCGTATGTGGATTGATCAATCGAAAAGAATCAATTACACTTTTCCTTTGACACTTTGTATTGGATCAACAACCACAGCCACTGCACGTTGATTCAAAGCCTCAAAACTCTGCATGACATAACATACAAGAGCAGGTTACTCATACTAATAAGCAACACCATACTAATAAGAACCAGAATAACAGTTTATACTAACATTGCATTTAATTTTTTCAGTAAAATAATAGTAATTAATTCCAGAGTTTTTATTCCACGAATATCTTCTCTTCTCTTTTGGTAATACGATATCGCTACTGCTAGTAAAACTTGATTATAAAACTCTATCTTAAGAAAGGAAGAGGAAAAAGGCTTTCAAACACAAACCTCCAGCATACAGGTTCCCTATACTGGTATATGCCACATACTGAACAAACAACCTGAAACTGTGAAACAACAATGAAATGAGAAAACAGACAATCAGGAATCGAAAGAAACATGAATCAGTCAGTAAGAAATATAAGTTATTCAATGAGAATTTAAATTTTACAAAATAAACTGCACCTCACATGACTGTCATTGGAGAGTTGATCCTACTGGCTCTTTGGCGAACACGATCCTTAGAATTGTAAATTGCTGCTTTTGTAATTAACCTCAAAGGTTGATACATTAGATGTTGTCAAAACAGCAAGAAAAGATTACAACAATAAAAAACATATCAAATAAATTCATATGCTGAAGGCACTTTTAATAACTTCATAATAATTGGAGCACTAATGCTAACCTGAATGAATCACTATAACTGACTCCATTCAGTTCCTCACCATAGAACTCAACAGTGACACCTACTTGTTCGACACTATACTTCGATTCCGCCCTTCGAAAAGTAACATTGGCTCTACAATTCTGTGTCAGTCTACCAAAACAACTGGAAATATTTCAAAAAAAGTAGGTGTACGACATACAAAAAGAATTAACAGAATTACACAATTTAGTTTTATAGAAATTAAACAATTGATATGATTGTTAAACTAACTTATAATATAAAATTATTAAAACCACAAATATGCAGTTCAAAGTATTTAGTTAGACAGGAATAGATTAGAACCTGAAAAACTTGGTACATGGCTTCGATTTGCTTCCTACACCAGTTGATAAGGAGTCCATTTCTGTTGCAAAACATTATTACTTCTTCTTAGTTAACATTCTCTTGCTTATTAATGTAGTACACTTTATTCTAAAGATGTTAACAATGTACAAAAAAAATACTTACTTTTTTGTATTAACATTTTTGAAATTTTATATGTTTGCATGTTCTGAGTTCATTACCTTAACATAACAAAGTTTGAGAAAAGGGGGCAATCACATTCATTTGATTTTTCACTGTTCCAATTATAAGTTTTTGGTATATTTGTGAGTGTGAGAGACAAAATTGGCTCCCCAATGAGCCCCATACCAGATTGAATAGTAACAGTATTTTTTAATTGAAAAGTTTTATTCAAATTACATTCACCAAAAAAAAAAAAGAAGCAGTTTACTTGAACCACAAAAGGTAACAGCTTTCAGAGAAGCACCTCCACAGATCAAAAAAATGTAATTAGCATTCAAAAGTTTCATGTATTTGAAATAGGAAAGTGGCCCAAATACCTAGAGGACAAACTTGCCAGGTTTTGAGTCATCGACTAATGCAATGGAGGTGAAAAGCATGGTTACAAACCGCAGTATATTATGCAAGCCTACCAGAGCAAGTAACAGTTTGAGTAATCCTGCATATGCTAATCAGAATATTTTTACTCATGAAATGTATCCTAAATATCTGTCTATTAAAAAATGTATCGTAAACTGAAATAGCACAAAACTTTTGCCCGTGAAGAAGTGATCTATGCACTATGCCAGAGGAACAAAATAAGAATTTGACAAAATTAATTGGATCTAGCCATACCAAAATCTTTGTGGAGCCAAAAGTTACATTAACAGTACGCAAATTGCAGAATTATACCTCTTGAAAGGTATATTTTAAAATTTAAGGCAACAAATGAAATCGTGATCTACTGCAATGGCACGACAAAAATGACCTGTGCAATAGGTGCAGTCATTAAGGGGTAAGCATAGAAACTAAAAGGCAAAAATGATGATTGATTCAGAAACTTACCTTTGAAGCAGAGAAGGTTAGAGAGGAAGATCAAGCCAAATCAGAGAAACCTCTATAGTGAAAAATGCATTTAAAAAAAAAGACAAAATCGTAAAGCCCGTTTATAGAAAGATATCAAAATAAATTAAACATCTAGAACCATTTTGAATAAATGCAGAGCATGATAAAACCATGTTAACCTTATACATTTTAAAAATCAATAACCATTAGCCAAATAAAATTGCATATATTGAGAACAAAAGGCAGCAAAATGATGGTTAGGAGAGAAGGAAATACCTGACAAATTGAAGATGCCAATGGAAATACTGACAGATCTTCTCATCAATAGGGGTGTTGTGCTGATCTCAAGAAAAGTCACTTCCCCGTGTTGCCTTTCAGCGAAGCTCCCTATCAAAGCAAAACGAAAACTGCAACTTCAACAATTCTTTCCCTCGATCAATTTCATTTTAAATTAACTCAACACTGTAACCCTAACCCTAAAACTCGTAAGATCAGCTTTGATAGGGAGTACAATTAGGGAAATTAATCAATTTCATTTTGGTTTTTTAATTGTAAATTGCTGCCAGATTCGAGGTCGTCCTTATATGAGATCACCTTTTGGCTGAAACAGAAAGGTTGCGCTTCATGTGTGTGAGAAATAGGAATGAGAAATTTGGATGAGAAATTGAAGATTGTGTTTCTGAGTGAGGGAGAAGAGAAATTACAAAATTTACGTGAATCGAGGTATGGATCGGGTGACTCTCATATTTTCTATCTTTGTGTTTTTCTTTCTTTCTCTTTCATTTGATATATACTTTTTCATTTTATTTCATTTTTCTTTCTCATAATTCTTTTTCCAAAAAATATCTAAAGTCATCAAAGTGATGTCTTTCTCTCTTTCTCTCATTTGATACACACTCTCTCATCTTATTTTATTTTTCTCTCTCATAATTTTATCTTCAAAAAATATCTAACGTCATCAAAGTCATCATAAATAAAAAAAGCCACTCAAACCCTGACGAGGGAGAAGAAGTCAATGGCGGTAATGGGTAAGAAATTGGAGAAAAAGTCGCAACGACAGAGAGACGAAAAGTCGTGGAACGGCGGAATTATTTCCTGAAAAAAGGACAAACGGCGGAGTGAAGACACAAAGACACTAATAAATTTAGAGTTTCTTGCTATATACTAAATAAAATATTTTTACACACACATTTAATTATAAATAATCACATCAATAAAAAAATTTAACTCTCATCCTAACTACCTTAAAAGTCATTTATATCATGAGTAGTGATTAATTATTTATATAAAAATATTTTACACTGTGAGTATATAAAAATTTTTTTTTTTTTTTTACAAATATGATGATTCTACCCAGAATTGAAGTTACTACTCAAAAGTGAAATTATTATATTATCCCAATCACTAAATTTCTTTTATATATATATATATATATATATATATATATATATATGAATACAGCTGAAACTTAAATTTTAAAGGATTGGCATACGATAATAAATGAAGATAAATAAAACATTACATATGAATTGAAACTATCAAAACACCAAAAAACATCATTTCGTAGGTTAAAACCAATGAACTTGAATTCATATTAACTAACTTGATAGTAACTAAGAATGAAATGAAAATATTGAAGTAGCTTCCAGAACTGTTTTAAAATGTATAACTACTAACTAGTATTGCAAATAATCAACTACAGACTAAAATATCGTGAGAATAAACTTCAAACATCAGCAAATATCTTAACAGAGCATTCAGCAGAGCTTCAGAGTTCCAAAATTTACAACAACAACAACAACAACAGTTTTTATGAATGAGAATGCCGACCAATTCCTCAAAATAGCTAAAGGTTCAGGCATGAATTTGAAAATAAAATGCATCATTTATGAATGAGAATGCAGACCAATCAGAGTATTTGAAGAAATTAGTTGAATATATAAGAGATACCGCTATATTAGCATCAAAAAAAAGAGATACCGCTATATTTCTCCCATCAAGTTGTAGTCTGGCACCACTTTCAACCCCAGATTGAACTAATCTACGTATTTGCTCCTTTTCCTGGGCAGTCAGTAAGAATATTGAAGAAATGCAAGAAATTCTTAAACCATACTCCTACAGATTTACTACTGAGATTTTTAGCTCAATTTCAGAGTGTGGAAAAAGTAAATGAATAATCACAAACAAACCTGTTTGCTGATGACTGGATCAAGGTGTGTTTCAGGTTCAGTTCCAACATTTACTATTTATTGTAAAGAAACTATATTTTGCTGCACATTGCACCAGCATATTCTATATATTGGCCAATCAAGGAAAAATATATCTTCAAAGTTCAAAGCTTCAAATTCTGTATGGCAGTAAGAGAATCACGAAAAAAATATTCACTATAATTAGAAATTAAAAAAAACAGTCTAATCAGAAGTTTAAAGAAGCAGTCTAAATGCAAAAATGCTAGAACCAATTAAGTCCATCTGTAAAATAACCATGAATACCTTGGTTGCAGCTTCAACAACAGTTCCCATGAGTAGCTACTAAACTGTGTTTATCTGCAAAAGAAAAATCCATAGCAAACATAATGATGAGTCAATGACTCAATTTTTAGTGAAGAATAAAGTATATATTATGCAGGTTTATAGAATCATACGACTCAGTGAATTATTCCATAAAATCACCATATTAACAGGCTAAAATGCCATAATGGTAAAGCCGCCATTTCACCAACGCCAAAGCACACACTTGATAAGGAAACCCAATTGAAAACTCAGCAAATTCACAAAAATTCATACTTAGCCAAAAAAATTATGGGCATGCAAATTATTATTTAAATCCTCAGACGCTTAGGCAACTGATCAAAAATTCAGCGTATTCATAACCAGTCACTCACTGTTCAACAGATCAAAAACAGACAGACAGAAGATAGCCTCCGATGTTTTCCGTTAAAGCTGTCACTCAATAAAGAAAATAAGCTTTACGGTGAGAAATTCTGAGAGAGGAAGGAGAAAGCAAAGGTGCTGGGACGGTTTTGGATATATAGCTTACATAAGCTATTTTTATAAGTTTTTTATAAACTTTACCAAACGCGTCGTGAGTGAGAGACAAAAAATGAGTTATAATCTTCGGGGCTCAGAGAGTTTAAAATGAATGAAGCGTTTGAGCTATGGGCAAAAGGAAATGTCTAACTTGCAAGCGGTGGTGAACAATGAGAGTTCTAAGTTTTTAACAAATTTCAGAAGAAAAAAATTTAAAACAAAGTGAATTTACTAATTTGTTCCTAGTAGATGCTAAAGTCACTATTTTCCGGTTGGGCCAATATAGGTACTATCTAGTAAAGGTTGTGATTTTTTTTAGGAAAAAAATTATCAACACAAGTGATTTTATAAAATATCTCAACCACTACATTCCTATATATATATATATATATATATATATATATTGTATTGTACCATGTCTTGTATTATATTTATATATATATATATATATATATATATATATATATATATATATATATATATATATATATAAAATGAGAAACGGTGTAAATGTATGATGTGATTAACGATAATTGGATGTACATGGTTATATATTTGTTTGAATTATATCAATATGGCATGCGTATGTAATATGGTTTGATGCTTGAATATTGGGCAAAACTTGGTGTATCCGACCGGTCAGCGAGATTATTGGATATAAATGTCATGATCGTCGGAGTTGGAGCCTCTAGTGAGAAACCTCAGGGTTTGAAGGGATGTTTGGATGGTGACTAAGGTCACTTGCCAGAAGGGTTACTGGGATATAAATGACACCGCTAAAGTGGGAGACTCTAGTCAGAAACTCTTAAGAGATACACAAGCATCTTGCTCAATGGTGAAATGAGATTATGACGATTTGGTATCGCGAAGGTTTAATTTTCTTATTAATAAGGATTAATTGATATGATTATGAATTTGTAATAACGTAATTATTACATTATTTGTATGTTTGTATGGTTGTGTTTTCCCTCGCTGAGCTCTGAGACTCACACTTTTTGGTTTAGCTTCAAGTACTCCAAGAGGATAGTCATCTTAGGAGCCCATGTGCACGAGTAGTGCGTGCAGCTACTGCTGCTGTTCTAGTTTAGTTTTGGTTTAGTCGTATGAGATACCTCCCATTTTATAGTTTTCTGTTTCGTTACCTTTTGGATTTGTAAACCTTTTTGGTTGGTTTTATACCTTTGATGTTCACTCAGGACCACTTTGGATTATGTTCAGTACGGACATTTACTCTGATATTTACTTAAGGTATCTTATTACCCTATGTTATGACGTGATTTACGTGTGCTTGAAAGGCATTGGGAATGGACAATGGAATCTCATTCTGGCTGGTCAGGTACGCTTAAATTAGTCCTTGCAATTCTGGGGGCATGTTTTATTTGTATCAGTTAGTAACCATAGCTGAGATGTTGTATCAGTTAGTAAGTGTTGCAGAGTTGTTGCAATTGTGCTTTAGGTTATGTTACTACATTTTAATGAGTCATTTTTTGGGAATTTCATGTTGAACAACAGTGGGTAAGTTCCCCTTCACCTCCGCAATCAGCTTTTAGGCAGCCACCAATCAAGCCACTTGCTGCAAGTACACCACCTGCAATGCCACCAGCCTTCACCCCTTCTTCAGCGGTGGACACCCAATCTATTCGACCACCTACTCCACCAGTTAGATCCTACAGGCCTCCCATATATGTTGACCACTAGAAAATGTGTGAGCTGAAACCCTGGCAGCAGCAAGCACTGGGTTAGCATCAAGGTTGTTTTAGTTCATCCCAACCCCCCTAATATAGGCCACCAACATCAGCAACCAAGAAGAATTGAATTAGTTTTAAAGTTCTAGATGTTTGTTTTGGATTGGATTAGGTGTATGTTTTGAAAGTGTATGTTATGAAAGTCTATGCACGAATATTGTTCACAATGTCATGCTTAGTTTTTATCAACAAAGAGAGGCCACGTGACCTTTTTAATTCATTAACAACCTAGTGAATTTGTTGGAAACAGGAGATATATCATATTTTCATAAGCAAAGTTAGATAATCAATAGTTAAAGTGACATCTTTAACACATTTCATAACAATCAACACAATTCTCCTACAATCAAAATACATAAACCATCTAAGTGAAATACATAATTTAGTAAATCTTTTTCCTACTTCCAAATACAAAGACCAATAATCATAACAACAATCACCATCCCAACCACCTCAACATATCGTTGCCAGTACGTAACTTCTCTCATCGTCCCTTGCATTTCATTCATATGAACTCTCATGACTTCCATATCCCTCTCCAATTGTGTCACTTTGCCTTCTTCGGTCTCTACCATTGTGACTCGATTCTTTTCTTTGCAATAGGGTTTCTTCTCCTGCAACAAATGAACATAAAACAAGTCAAAACATATCAAAATCAAAGGTAAGCTTCAAATGGCAGGCTTTGAACCTTTAAAATAGGGGCACCCATAAAATGCTCTATTTGAGTTGTTGGACGTCTTTGAGGTGTAAACAACAACGCTTATCTCACAATAGCATCTTGGAGCAATAACATTTCCATGGGTAGCAACACCTGAAGCACTCTCACTCCCACTCCAACTAACTTGACACTTGTAGAGAAAATGTGAACTCTCTGACCCACCATGGCTCTTCATCTCGTCAAAGATATTAGCTTAGGAGCAAAAAAAAAAATCGGTTCAACCTTCCAGCAAGCAAAATTTGTGAACTCAAGAGGCAACAATGGAGTTGGGGTTTCAACAATGAAAGGGGGAGGAAGAAAAAGAAGAAGACATCATACATTGGCATTTCAATTTTAAAATTACTATTTTTTGGGTTTTAAATAAAAAAAAAATGATGGAAAACGAGTAGCATGACATATCGGCAACTAACGAGCCACATCATCTCTTTAATGGACATCAATGGACAAATACTGACGGAGAGACTAACCTATCTCACAGATGTAAATTTAGGGGACTAAACGATAGGTTATTTTTCAATGATTAAAAGTGGATCCTCGAACAATTCCAGGAAACATTTTGAGCCTTTAGTCTACTTATTACCTTAAAAGTCACGTACATAAGATGATATTGTATAGGTTAACAGTGTAAAACTTTACATTAATAATGTATCAAAATTAAACTCATTGTTGATTCCAAGAGAAGGGTCATATTCTGAAATTTTAATATATCTGAGTACGAGGCTCGTCAGTATAAGATGTTTGTATAATGTTGAATACCCAAAACAGAAGGTTGTGGCTGTTTGAGTACAGCTCAATTCAATCTAAGCCATAGCCTTACAGGAACTACAAATTCTCGCTTAAGATACTATCAGCACGAGAAAACTGAACAGAAATAACATGCGACGTAGGAATGAATTATACAAAAATGATATTACAATACAATGAGAATGATACTATGCACTCTAACAGTGAAAGCACTTAGCGTGACAAGAAATTATACTCTGACAACATCCTGGAGACAATCATAGAAATGAGATATATTAATCTTCTCTTTGCCAGAATAGATAGCTTCTGCAGATCCGCCTCGCTCCCCTTGTGCTGCCATCTCAATCAACATGTATAGCTTCCTGATAGATATCTGAGGATAAAAATTGAGCAGAAAAGAGACAAGTTAGAACACGTACCAATAACAATATGCAATAAATGTTCTTTGACAATCACGTCTACCCTTGAATAGTATGCACAATAAAATCATAATAATAATAGTAGCAGTAACCAGTGAAAGCATATCTAGTACGCTAGAAAATACCAAATTGGGCATCTTTACTTCGAAAGAGGTGGAAAAGAAACTAAAAATAAAATAAACAAATACAAAACCTGGTCTACAACAAGAGGAAATATCAATAGACAGAAGACCCAACAGCTATTCTACTAATAATCTGTATGCAGGACTACTGACAATTAACAAAAGACCTTTCATATAAAATTATTGGAGTTCATATTTTTTGGAGCCAGGCAAAATTTATAAGAGAATTGAACAAATGAAACACGTCAAAGAGATGATTAAACGTACATCATTCAACGCCTCTGCAGCAGCATCAATATCTTCATCAGCAAAAACATTCAACTGTTCTAGGACCTGAAATTTTAAAAATGAGAGAATTTTAACATTTATTCTTTAATATATAAAAGCTACAATTTTGCGTATAAACTCAAGAAAAAATTTAAATTATTCATTCGCATTTGACATTACCGAGTGACACAAACACTTAAATTTCAACAAATGAGAGCTGAGACAACTGATTTATTATCAAGAAACAGAAAAGCAACAATAACAAGAAACAATTGAACCTTTCATTGTAGCCCCTGCACCAGATAATACCACAATTTTAAGAACAAAATATGTTTACCTTCTTTGCATCATTTGTATTCAAGGTAGGGACATGGTAAGTGACAGAGAAAGTATCACAAAATCCAATTGATTCCAAGAAACCCAGTTCACTTGTTGTGCCAATTACCATGAGTTTTTTCCCCTGACAACATGGTTTGGAATGCACATTAGAAACAGTAAGACTTAGGCAGCATCAACAAAAACATTATTTGTCACCAACATTTCAATTTTTCATTTGGTATATTGACCATTTGGAGATTAACTCTCAACAGGTAAAAGAAACAATACAGCTTGCATTATTGCATAAAAAATTGCAAACATTAAAAAAAAACATCCAAATACTCATGCTGTTCAAGATTGAAAACCTAGCTCTCAGCTAACACAAACACTTCGAATTCAATATTTGTTAAGGGAGGCAGGAAAGCAATTTGAAGATGAGCAGATCAGCAATCTATATATTACATAAAACATTATGATCAAAATTGTTATTTGACAATATGGAAATCAGCTGATAGATTTTGGTTAGCTGACCCACATAGCAAAGTAATGAGCACCTCCCCCACTTCCTTCCACGGAGAGAAGCATCGGGTTTCAGACAAAAAAATAGATATTAAAGCAATTTTAATCCACTGAATCCAAATTTATTGCCGTCAGTTTTGCTTTAAAACTTTTAAGCGATATGCTTCAGAAAGGAACTGGAAGGACAAGGACAAATAGAAACCTTTGGAGGAAGCCGTTTGAGCAGGACCAGTAGTGTCTGCGAAATCAAGTTTGAAAACCGGGGACCAATCGCGACATACTCCAATAACCTTCATTGATGTATAAAAAAACAATTAATGTTATACATTACAAAGCAGTTGAAGTTAAGGATAACAAAAGAATAATCACAAAATCATACCTCTCAATGTCATCAAGAACAATTACACTCAATGGTGACTTATACGCATCCTCAAAAACCTGTAAGAAATCATTAGACCTTGGAATTTACATGACACAGCAAACCAGCTAGGGAAATACAAAAATGACCACTATATCAATGTAATTGTTAATGTACTAAAGATAATTAAAAAAATGAATGGAAATTCTAATGCATATACTTGACTTTGACTCAGAAGTAGAACCTCACTTGCAAGGCCCAGTAACTGAGTCTTTCGAAACTACATACAATCAATACTCAATAGATTCAAAAGAAAAGTTCAAAATCTTAGTTATGACAAACCTTAATAATATGTGCACATTTAGTGCTCTCATGCAGACCAATCATTGATTCAGCTGAAACCTACTCAATTACAGAAGATCAAAATCACAAATAGCCATAATTAAATATAAAGTCAGAAGCAATGCAGATTTCTGGAGAGTAATATTCAAGATAAGGAGAGAACTTACTATCTTGACATATGCGAAGTCACTGTCAATACCAACAGTCGCTGCAAGGGCAGTTTTACCACTATAACAGCAAAATAATTAGAAATTTTCCCATCAAAAAGGTCAAATGAAGATGAAATTCACACATACCTGCCACTAGAACCTTCTAGAAGACAAGTAACAAGTGGGCTTCCTTTACTCACTTTAACTTGCTCCACAAGTAGCATTGCTCTTTGATAAATGTGCTTATGTCGATCACCACATTCCACCATGCCATGGAGTCTATAAATCAAATAACACAATAATATAAGTGAAAGCAAATTTACTGGTTTCTACAGTACTTTCAGACAGACTTAGATTTCCAAGTTGCCACACACCATAAAACAAAAAACTACTTTTGAAAACTAAAACATCATAAAACAGCTGAGTTGCAGGGAAAAAAATGTGATAAATTATCCAAGGGAGAAGGGACCTCCACAAACTCCACATGAAATAACTCCCCAACACCTTTCAAGCCATCAAATTACTTGGAGTTCCGCATTCAAATAATGAGGAGGGATTTCAGAAAATGATATTACATATGGCTTTAAAATTGTGAACTTTGATGCTTCGTTTTATTTTAGTCAGGTTAAGAGACAGCACTGTTTGTTTGCTATAATAATAGCGATGTAAGATGGAAGAGATATAATAATGCTGATATTTTCAAGCTAGCATAAAAGATTAATAGTGTTTTATGGGGTAAAAGATCAAACCAAAAAATTGAAACAAAATCAAAATACTTTGTAAGGAGATACTTAATCCTACAAATTATTATACATTTAAATCTTTTTTTTTCCATTTTTGGCTCATCAAAGGAGACTTCAGTGAAAAATTTCTTAAAATAATGCATTAATGGAAATATAAATCAATTTCATATTAATAAAAGAAAAGGAAGAGTTCACATGTCCTAACTCCTAATGAAGCAACATATCTTTACTGGTTCTTCATTAGAAGTGAGGAACCAAAATGTTCCATTTTTTAACCCAATGCCCTGTTCTGTTTTATTTATAAAATGCACCAAACATAGAACAAAACTCATGTCCTGTTCCATCGCGCTCTATCTTGTCTACCAAACACTACCTTAGACTGCCTCATAACTTGATTCCCCAAAATTTCTTACATAGATGACTTTTTATGTAAAATTTCAGAATAATGGGGTGAGAATAAATAAAATGAAAATGCTCAATCCATTTCCTAAAACTTTAAAGCCTTGTTTGTGATTAAAAGCAGAACCTGCATCTTTCAAGGTCGTCAGTGGAAGCTCCAAATGCAGGAATAACTTCTTGGAGTGCATTCAAGAAGTCATCCATTGTAACCTTAATATTCTCTTCCTCCACTGGCTTAGTGAGATCCTCTAGACTCAATTGTCTATTTAAAGCATATGAGACAGCACTTTTTACAACACCTTCAAGTTCTGCACCACTATAGTTTTTTGTTCGAGCAGCTGCACAAGACAAGAAAAAGCAAACCCAGAGTAAACCCCTATGATCTTCATAGTTCCATCAATGCAATTTGGATAACTTTATTTTTCCTCACTTTCGTAAAATGAAAAATAATCTTGGCACCAGAAGTTGCATATTTTGCTAAATCTAGATATTCATACTTATTAATAAAGAACTAACCTGATAAAAATAACTGATTATGAATAATGTCCTTTTTACTCTCTTATGACTGCCTTCAAACGACTAATCGCATTATCATGTTACAAACTAAACCTATTAACCAAAAGTAAGTGTTGGCTTAGGCTAATCATCAAGTAGAACCATAATTCGTTCAGTTTATGGTGCAAAGAATAGTATAAGACAAGAATGCACTTATGTTAAATACTAATCCATAGTAGAACCATAATGAAATGGAATTGAAAAGATGTTGGCCAAACTCCAAAAACTAAATAGTTAAATACAAAGGAATTGATTCTAAAATCTTTGGCTTGAAAATCATTCAAAAATTACAAATCATTTCTTATCAAGTCAAAGTTATTTTATCAACGGAAATTATATAGTCAGTTTATACTTATGAACAAAAAACTTCCTTTGCTCACTACTTAATTTGAAATTTCAAAATCAGTCCCCCAAGTTTTACAAAACAATATTTGATATAAAAAGTAAAAACTAGTACAAAATCAAATTGCAGACGAACTAGTTGTGATTTCTTAGAAGCGCAGACACTTCAAGAAAGTGACTGTTACTGTATTGGACACATCATGTCAGACACAACTCAATTCATAAAGAAGTATTTAAACACTTCAAATTTGTTGTGTCACAAATACAATGTCCATGTCTGTGTCAGTGGTGTGTCCAGTGTGTCCATGCTTTAGGTGATTTGAAACCAATTCAAAGCTAAAATTTACAGAGTCGCAGATTTATAAACTGCTATCAACTAAAACAGTTCTGAACCAGTCTTTTTAATTTGCCATACCCCACTTCAGGTTGCACGTGATAAAACTATCAAATAAAAGAGTTAAAGATAAATCATACGTAATATCCCTCAGTAAAGAAATATTCTGCTAATTCAATTGAGAAGTGTAATCATCCAACTTATGGATTACTTTTCTAAGAATATTTGAGAAATACCCGATAATATCTTTTTTATATCTAAGAATATTTTAAAGTATCTTAGATGATCTCTTAAAATTTATTTCTTATTAATATTTTATGATTTGTTTCCTTATTTAATTAGGACTAGGATTCTATATTTAGTATAAATAGGACTATTACGGTTGTCTTTTGTAATCACCGTAAGACATAATCATCACATCAGATTAATATCAATCTTCTATTATTTTGATTCTCTATTATCTCTTTTCTACCTTCCCTACCTAAAACCCTTCAATTCAACATGGTATCAAAGTGGCACCATCCTCCGTGACCTATCCCGTAACCATCACTATTACGCTGTCGAGTTTCCAAAAATCTGAAACTCCGATTAGTCACCTCCCTCTACCGTGTTGTCCTTCAGACCTCCTTCATTGTCTGTCGCAGCCATCAGCCGCCACTTTTCAGTGACCTTTCCGGCCGGAAATCACACCATCGGAATAGCCTTGCCAAGATCGGCTGGTCCCTAAAGTTTCACAACCAACCTCCTAGCGATGCGCTGTGAAGCACAGCCTCTCTCCATTGTGATCCGCTACACATGCGCTCCTTCCACCCGTGCATCGAGGCAACACAGTACTCGCTATCCTCTCCTCTACTCAGATCTGTCCTCTCCTTGTCCAACAGCACACAAGTCTGACCCAATCTTTGTCGTCTTCGTTCACCACCTCAATGTGGCTGCTCGGCTCTCTTGGATTATGTTTTGTTGTGTTCGAAGCTCAAATCTAATACTATTTGGCTCTATTCTACCATCTGCTACAGTGCTACTTCTGCGGTGTTTGTCATGCAATTCTTTTCTCACTACTTGAAAGACTTGGATAATTTAGACCGAGAGATTTGTGAAATGCTTGAGTGAAAATGCACTCAACATACTGATATTTATATACATTTAGGAATAAATACAATTTATCTTTACCAAGTAGAGATTAATGATAGCTATTTCCCAAGTACATGCATAGCTACAAACTAGGTACATGAATTATTAGTTTCACGTATCAGAATTAATTGCTACCAATTCCAACACCACTAATGGATCATGTCAATGGCTTCTCTTCCCACCGACAATCATTCCGGTGGTGATTCCTTTCCCACGGATGAATCATATTAGTGGTGACTTCTATTCCCGTCAACGACCATTCCGATGGTGACTTATATTGGTTATGACGCACACTAGCCCAACTCTCTGTCCCAGATGCTTTGGCCTCCGCTCTTTTTCCCAGATGCATGGACCCTACCTTCATCCCAGATGCACTGGCTTCCGCTCTTTTTCCCAGATGCACTGTCCTCATCTCTGTCCCAGAAGCATTTGCCGGCCTTAGTTTCAATTTTAAATATTTTGGGTCTTCGATATTGTTGTTTGGAGCTTCAAAATGCAATTTAGAGAAGTTTGAACCTTGCTTTGCTTGATTGCTTGCCAAGAAATTTATGTCAGGATGATGATCATTTCAACTATCTTGCTAAGTTATCTTTCCAGGAACTCTCTTCGGCTTCTCCAGCATCCCTGAGTTGCCTTCCCAACCATTATTTTCGAGGAGCTTAATTTTTATGTTATTTTCATTTTAATTTTTAGGTTAAAATAATAATTTGGTCCCTATATGTGACATAGATTCTTCATTTAGTCCCTATAAATAAAAAATTTGGAAGTGAGTCCTTACATGTGTAAACGTTAGCAAACTCGGTCCCTACATGTGCAAATGTTAGCAAATTAGTCCCTGTCGTCAGCATATTAGTCCTTATACGTGACACAAATTTTTGATTTGGTCCCTAAACCTGAAAAAAAAAAATTAAATTGGTCCCTGTATGTGCCATCGATAATAATTTTGTCTTTATCTTCTGCCAAGGAGCTCAGACCCAACTAAAGATTCTTTTCGTATTGATTATTTTTTATATATTATATCAATCTATTTCTTCAATTGAGAGTCAACTTAGATAATTTCAGAATATAAAACCATTTACGGACCAAATTATACAATTTTTACTCTCAATAGAAGAAATAGATTGATATAATATATAGAAAATATTCAATATGAAAAGAATCTTTAGTTGGGTCCGAGCTCCTTAGTAGACGGTAGGGACAAAATTATTATCGATTGCATATATAATGACCGATTTAAATTTTTTTCAGGTTTAGGGACCAAATCAAAAATTTGTGTCACGTATAAGGACCAATTTGCTGACGATAGAGACGAATTTGCTAATGTTTGCACATATAGGGACCGAATTTGCTAGCATTTACACATGTAGGGACTCATTTCCAAATTTTTTATATTTAGAGACTGAATGAAGAATCCGTGTCACGTATAAGGACCAAATTATTACTTTAACCTAATTTTTATTTGATGGGGAATGCATTGTTTCCATGTAACAAGCTTCAAGCTTAGTAAGATTTAGCTTGAGGGGGAGTGTTAGAATATTTGAAAAATATCAGATAATATCTTTTTTATATCTTACAATATTTTAGAGTATCTTAGATGATCTCTTAAGATTTATTTCATATTTATATTTTATGATTTGTTTCCTTATCTAATTAGGACTAGGATTCTACATTTGGTATAAATAGGACTATAAGGTAACATTTGGTACAAGTTACATTTTAATATTTACGGGAATATGGGCATGAGAATAAAAGTTTTCCGTGTTTGATACAAGTTTTAAGAAACAATTCCCAGGCATAAAGATGTCCGAAAATAAAATTAGTGAGTGAAAGTTAAAAATTCTATTCTCATGTGTAAAGGTGGGAAAGATATATTCCTAGGAATGAGATTCCCGAGAATGTAGTTTATCTGGCAATAAAACATTCCATGAACCAAAAGCCACTTAAGGGACTTTTGTAATAACCTCAACACATAATCATCACACCAGATTTTGGTTTCTGTTAACGGTGGACTAGCTTCATGCTTGGTTTCTGCTAATTAATCTTCAAATTTTCTATGAAAGGTTTCTGTATCAAGCTGTCCAGTCCTCTGTCTACGTGGATTTTGTTCCTGTTTTAGTCTCATGGTTCTATTTTATACGAAAGCTGTCTGGATGGTTTTGGTCAATTCAGGTAGTTCCAGGTTAAGCTATTCTATGTCCATTCTGATAGTTTCATATCATTACTGATAGTTTTCAGAAGAAGTATTTGGTTCTGTTAGCAGGGTTAAGGGTTGAAGGGGTTGACTAGCTTCTTTTTCCTAATTTTGAAAGGCTTCAGTATCAGCTAACTGAGCCTTTGTCCATGCGGATTGAGCTTATGTTGATTGTTATGCTGCTACAGTCTGTTGGTTGGAAGTGTTTTAGCCTATTATTGGTTGTTCAAGTATGTTGCTATCAGTTTCAGTAACTACAACTACTCTTTTAACAGTGTAGCTCTTTTATTACTATAAAGATTTGTTTGAGACTCTGATAGGAACCCAAGTTAAGAGAAATGATAAATTGTATTATTGATTGTAAAGATAGAACTATTACAAGAGAATTAGACAAACCCTTGCAATCCCAGAGCATAAGCTCCTCAGAGAAGACATTTCTCTCTCTGCCCCAAACCCCAGCGGTTACTAACAATATGCTCAATACCCTCCCCTTGCTATCTCTCTCCTTAATATAACCATGTTCCCCTCTAACAAACTGGCCAGGTCATCAAATGTAACCAATTCCCTATCCAGTACACATGTTGGGCTAAGGCCCAAACCCAATACCTAACAGACTCTAAAGGATCTTTGGAGGAAAGTTATTCGGGCTATTAATATTAGTATGAAGACATCATGTATCAGAGGTTGTTTTCTGTTATGCCTGGAAGCTGCATATTCTGGTTTGTACTACAGTTGGTTCATTGAACATTGGCAAACAGGAATGTAATTGATATTTAAAGTTGCTGTACCATTTACACCTTTTAAATATTGTCACTTAGGTATTGTGGGTTTGAGTACCCCTTGTACTCCTATCAATATATGCTTTGCTTATAAAAAAAAAATAATCATCACATCAAATTAATATCAATACTCTATTATTTTGATTCTCTATTATCTCTTTTCCTCCTTCCCTACCTAAAACCCTCCAATTCAACAACTTTCATCAAAAAAGTAAATGTAAAAACATATGTAAAACTAGATTAAGCATCACTAATACGTACCAAGCTCTTCAAGGTTCACATCAGGAGCTAGAAAAGAATTCTCTTTCATCTTGTTAGTATGAATTTGAAGAATTTGCAATCTACCATTTTCATCAGGAAGGCTTATCTCAACCTGAACTTCCAACCGCCCTGGTCTACAATACATAAGTAAATGATAAGTAACTAAAAGTTATGCACCACATAACACATAGCTACTATACAAATCAATAGCAAGCAACCAGAGTGTCAGTAGATTGGTTGACAATTCCAGTGCACAGTAATCAATAGCATATCATCATTGACTGTTTACAGGGGAGGAAGATGTAGAGAGAGACCTTAAGAGAGCTTCATCAAGCATGTCCTTTCTGTTGGTCATTCCAATAAGCAAAACATTATTTAGAGACTCCACACCATCTATCTGCAAACCAAACAGATAGTCTCTCAGATTTACTGATGACTACTAGGAAAATAGTTACTTTTATTACAAAAAAACATTTTATCTTCACAGACCTTAGTAAGAAGCTGGTTCACAATGCTATCATGAACTCCGGTACCATCTCGAGTCGAACCTCTTGACTGCACAAGACAAGAGGAATTGATTATATATAATATCAGAAAATTTAATCACAATATAACTTTGAATTCAATGCTCATCATTACTTAGAGAACTACATGCAATATTTTCAAGGCCCCAGATTGAAATATCTTGGTCCAGTTCTGTCATATTCCCAACGATCAAACTTGTGTATAGGGTGCAAATGAGTTGATCTATTCGTGAACTATTCGGGTTCGGTTAATAAAATAATTGATCGAGCTCGTTCGTTTAATTAAATAAACAAGCCCAAGCTTAAGATTTGACTCGATTATTTAAATGAGTCAAGTCCAAGGCTTACAGGCTCGACATTAACGGCTCGTGAATAGCTCGTTTACATATATATATATATATATATATATATGTGTGTGTGTGTGTGTGTGTGTGTGTTTGTGTTTGTGTGTGTGTGTGTGTGGCGACTCAAGTGAGAGAAGTGTGTTATTGTGGGAGATTACAGAAGGAAATTTGGACCTCTGGATCACACATGAATGATCAAGATTAGACCATAAAGTCATGTGACTTTTTTAAGTAATCATATGACCACCAACTAACTTTTAATCCTGACCATTCATATATATTTTAATGGCCCAGATTTGTTTCTATCATTCTCACAATAACACACTTCTCTCACTTGAGCCGCCCCCTACCTCACAAGTTGTGTACATGCTCAGAGAGAACAAAATGACAAAACAAATTTTCCACTAGTTTAATACATTAGAATGAAATTTGTACAAAAATGGATTTGGACTGCAATAATGAAAGTTTAAGCTACAGCTAAACTATACAGATTCCACCAATTAAGGCTAACTCAACTGTTGCTTACTAACAGTAATCAACAAATTGACAATAGCAACACAATGGATGGTTGATGTTGATCTAAAGTTGAGAAATCCCATACCTTACAAATAGCATCAATTTCATCAAAGATTATAACATGCAACTCACTTTCATCACCTAGAAAACAGTGAACAAGGAAAACAGTGAACAAAAAAAGTGAATTATCAGAAATCTTAAGGTCCGTGCAATGAATCACCTCGGGTCCTCTGATCCTGTTCAGCATCAGCAAAAAGGTCCCTCACGTTCTTTTCAGTTTCACCAACAAATTTGCTCAAAACTTCAGGGCCATTTACAATCTAGTATAGGTCACAGAAAAGAATTAATATTCATCAACCATCACAAAAGATCATTACCAAATACCAACCTATAGAAAGCAAAGTCCACATTTTCCATATTCCAATTTTAAAATTATTCAAACATGTCAATTAGTTAAGGAATCTGAAATAAACCAAAAAGTTTAAACAATGTCACAAAATCTGTAAGTATAGAAGACATAAAAGCAGGGTGAGATTTGAAAGAGCCAAGAGAAAGTGACACCCATCATAACACGCATGCAAGCCACATCTGAAGAAATAGACATGAGTGGACTACAAACAATGGGATTCAATATTGTCATATCAAGCCTGGATTCATTATCAAAGACAACACCAACCAATAAGTAAATAGTGGTCGGAAGATATAAGATGTCAGTTTTTGGCAGAAAAGAATTTTTTAAACAATTTTCATTTATGTGACAACACACGAAAACGATCATGTTTTGCCAAATTCTGAATGAAAAGAAAATGGTAAAAAATGTATAAAGTACCAAATGGTAAAAACGTCCCAGAAAAGCATATCCCAAGGCAATAAAATGGTAGAAAATGTATACAGTACCTAATGGTAAAAATGTTCACGAAAAGCATATTCCTAGGCAATTACTCATGCACTATGAAAATTTATTAGGAGAATGAACGATATTAATCTAACAAAAAGGAACTATGAATGTCTTATTTCTATTAACTGCTGCTGTTTGCTGTTAGAGAATGTTGATTAAGTGTTTAGGTCAAGTGAGCTGCATCTCACTCATGTGTCAACCTAGGTGTTAGTTTCAATTACAGTTACTGTTATACTTATAGTTAACAGTTCTGTAACAGCTTGAGTCAAGACTAACAGATTCTGTTAGATGTAGGTAGTTACATTAAGCTTCAACAGTTAAAGTCTAAACTATAAAAAGCATTGTAACTAATTTTCAGACAACATGAATAATATTCAGATGTAGATTCTCTGAATCCTTTCTCTCTTTCTTTAATTTTCTCAGTTTCTTCCAGTTTCTCAGCATTACAGAATCATAATAATTGCATCCATAATAATTTCCTGTAGATGTACATAACTACATGTTCAAATTTATTACAAAAGTACAAGGAGAAATTATAAACCTTTGGTTCCTTCCCATTCAAAATTTTTCCAATTTGACGTGCCATAAGGGTCTTTCCAGTTCCAGGAGGCCCATAAAGCAGCATGCCCTTCACATGCTTGATCCCTAATCTGAAAACTCAAAGGCTTCCAAGTAAGAACATGATATATCATAAAAACAGTGGATTAAATAGGCCATAGTATCTGATTTCTTACTTAGATGTCACATGGGGAGGAAAAACACGAGAAGCAAAGGCTCTTCGAAATATATCTGCAAACTCAGCACTCAGGCCCCCAATGCCCAGAGACTGAAGATTAAACTCTTTCTGCTTAAAAATGTTGCTAGTGGCAGCCTCTCGCTGATTGACAATCTGAAAAGCACAACATGAACCAATAAAATGCAAGGATAAGTGTAGTTAGTGGATTATATCATAACAAGTAATTATTCTATTTAGCCAAGTATTGGCTATTATCTCACATAGAGCACATATAATAATGATCAATACCAAAATACTGGATTTAGCTTTCCTAAACCACATGCAGAAGATATTACAAAAAAAATTATTTTAATGAATATTCTAACATCAAAGTTAGCCAAACATTCACCAAATCACAATCAGTGAAATCAAGCATCAAAGGATAGTTAAGCTATGTAAGAATTCAGAATGTAACAAGAAAAGAACAGAGCAAAACAGTGTAGGTGTCAAAAGCAAATTGGGAAAATCACCTTAATTCCACTATCACGTGATGTTTCAAAAACAATGTATGTGTCATCTGAAATCATCCCTCTTTCAAGAGAATTAGACTTTTCTAGGCCCTCAACAACAGCTTGACTGACTGAGAAGTGATAATTATTTCCATGATACTCAAATAACACTTTCTGCCCGGTTGTCATAACCTGCATAAAATAAGATCCAAATTAAACATGGATATAGTACATTAAACAAAAAGAAAGAAATGTACATAATATGAGCTAGGAGAGGGAACTAGAATACAGAATGTTCCCAAGCTTACTAAGAATTAGAAAATAATTTGAGTAGTCATGGAAAGAGTGAGATAAGAGAGGAAGGTTAGAAACATAATACATGCATGAGACATCAAAACAACAAGATCATGGGTAATCTGATGAACATTACAGAATAATGAGTTTATGTTTCATCCAACTATATGTAACTCATGATTCAAGTAAAAATACTATGAAAGGCCCCCCTTCCCCTCCTTGTAGATAAGCTACCAGAATAAGAAACATATTTTCTCCTAATAGGATGTAGAAAAAACAATAAACTAAGAAGATCCATGCATTACTTACAAAGGAAAAGGTATCATACAAAATCAAATAAAAACAACAATAGTTACCTTGACGTATATATTTTAGAGTAACTAATAGATTTATTGAATTGTATTACAATGTATTTATTTATATAGGAACTGTTTCAGACAAGTGATGTGATAGACACTATTTTATACAAATAATAACAAAAGAAGCAGTGCAACAAGCAGGTGACATTTTCCTTTCTGTTGTCCAACAGTGATTAATCTAGGCAAGTTTATAAAATAAAATTCACCAATTAATATTATTAACATCTAGCAAACATAGGGCCAATGTCTGTGTCTGGGTTTAATAATCAGAAACATATTGCAAGCATTTGATTAATCAAAAAGTAACCAATAATTAATAAACGATAACCGAAAACCACCAAAATTAGCTAACTAACAGGCATAAGTAGCCTTGTGAAAGACCCTACCTGGTTTATAAATCTCTTCCTAAGTTGCTTAGCCAGTAAAACAGCATCAATCTACAAGAAAGAGCGACATCAACAATTTTAACTCTGAAGCACTTCAATAGCCCAATTGGCAAAAAAAGAAATGATGATAACATAATGAGAACTTCTTTCAAATCAACTTACCTGTTCACTCCTGCTTCCCTTTTTAATGAAGTCCAATTCAAGGGTTAGCACTGCCAGGTTGAAGTTTTCAGGTGGCAAGAATCTAAAACAACATAACAAATCATAAGAAACTAAAATGGCTCAACACTAATACTAGAGACGGATCCCTTTTTTTTTTTTTTTTTTTTTTATTTCCTACTAAATACATGTACTAGTATTTGCATGTTAAATATACAAGCTCGCACACTAATTTCTGATTGGCCCCAATTATTCTTGAGAAATTAAAATAGTCATTAAGTTAACAAAGGTGTGTTTGATAGGCTGTATGGTCCACTAACTCAATAAACAGATAAAGAAAACAAGTTTTGAATGAAAGAGAAAACACAAACTAAAGTACGAAACTTTTAAAGTAAAAAACTTTTATTTAAATATCTTAACTTTTAGAGAAAACATCCATTTTGGTCCTCCAAATATATACTTAACATCGCATTGCTCCTCCATTTATAGCGACATCAAAGAGATCCTTCAAGTTCCACTAAATTGATCAATCAGTAGACAAAATAATGACATTTATTGCCATTAGGTACCAATTTGAGGTGGCCTATAGCAAGAGGACCAAAATCTAAATTTACTCTAACTTTTCATAATTGCCCCCTTCACTAGTTAATTTCTGGATCATCTGTAACACATAATCACCCGAGTTTTAAATTGCGATTAGCCACAATATTGTGGTTTTTGGAGTCTCTACAGCCGCATTGCAACGACAACTGCGTCCCCATTGAACACATTTTCCAACAATTTTAAAAGCAATATAACCGCAACCGCGATATAAAAACATAATAATCACTATAACAAACTAACCTGGTAACAGGTATGGATTCAGCAGCAGAAACTTTGACACAGCGACGTTGAATTGAATTCAACGCAATATGACCACTGCGTATGGTTTCATGAGCAGTATATCTCAGTTAAGGCCACAAAAAACAACAAACAATCAATCCAATCCAATTTCCACTAATCAGCATTGGCATAAATAATTAATTAATAACAAAAACAAAATTAACAATCAATTGAAAGAAAAAGAAAAAGAAAAAGCGATGAAGGATATGAGAGAGAGAAGACGAAGGAATCGCCGATGAGAGCGAGGTAGAGTTTGGTGAAACCGGGGACGGCGAAGCCGTGGAGATCGGAGGGGGAACAGAAGGCGAAGTTGGTGAGAGCGAGGTCCTGCGACGGCGTATTGGTGACGATCATGGAGGTTGAAGCGGAGGATGAAGAACCGAACCAAGTCGACATTTTTGTGGTGGATCAGATTCAGATCTTTGGTTCGCAGGTCACAAGGGAAATGGATCCTGCGCGGGAGATGATGAGAGATGCTATAAACTGGTGTGCTTATGCGATATATTTTCTCCTCTTTAACCATCAACAACTTCGGAGTTCAGAAATGTTGAAAACAAACAACCTATCCCAAATTTGACAACAGTAGGAACATAATCATTCACGTTTAAAATCTTGGTTAATTATTTATTGAATTTGGTTAATAATATGTTAAGATTGGATAACTCATTAATCATCCATTAAATTTTATTAATCAAGATTTCGTACCTTATTAATCAAATTGTCCGTTAACGAATTAATCTTCTACCACAAGGGTATATCATTAACCAAATTCAATACATCATTAATCAAAATTTTAAACATCATTAATCACGTGTAGATTATTGTCAAATTTGTAATTGTTCCAATATCATTATTGCATTTTTTTTGCCCAAAAAGAATGCTAAATATATGTTTTCTTCTTTGCTTTACTTATAGGCTATTTTTGGAATATCAAACGAGATGGAGTAAAGTATTAGTAAGAGTATCTATAACGTTGTTCATATAAGCAATTCACTTTATCCCTTTATGTGGGTTAATATATGTCACTTTAATTTTAAGCAACTCAATCAATTTTCACTTTAATGATAATTTCTATCAACAAGTTGTTTAACTCACAAATATTCTCTCTCTTCAACATCACATATTCTTTCTCCTACATGTATACACGCAAATGCTAGGCAACCCATAAAGAATGGTTGCTTATGCAAGCAACTCTCTCCAATTTTAAGCAACCCAAAATCATATGTGACACACCAAAATAGTATTTTATTATTAAGCAACCCATGCAATATAGCTAAGCAACTCTCATTGCAATTTCTCTAATGGAGTGAAAAGATAAAATATAAGACTTCATTATTTGGAAGTTTTAATGAATGGATGAAAGGAGATCTCGAGCATCTCCAATGGAGCAACTCATGGGAGTTGCTTAACTTCTCTTTCTATAGGTCCTATCATGCCACCTCACAACTTTTTACTTTATACTCCTTTAAGAAACTCTCGATTTCAATGGTGCAATTCTAAAAAGTTTATCAAATGGGTCTCACAAGTTACTCATTTATTCACATTTATTGTTATTTCAATTTCCAAAAGAAAGTAACCAATGCAACTCTTTATTTTATTTTTTATCTTTCCTTATTTTATTAGAGGTTCTTACATAAGAATTTGTTGCTTTATAAAAGCAATTCTTACAAGCAACTCATGTCCACCTAAGCTCACTCCAATGATTCAACTGTGTAAGGAACGGTTGCTTACCTCTTTGCAATCCTTAAGCAACTCTCATTGGAGATGTTCTCACTCCATTGTTTGGAAATCACGATGGTAATTAATGGAGTGAAGTGAAAATTATTAAGGTATGAAGTGATTTACATTCCGATCCATCCCAAACCCTCAAATTGGAGCATATAAAAATTTGAGGGCTTGAGTAATATGGAGTGGTTTAGTTTCCATCCTTAACCACTCAACTTCATTACTTAGAAAACTCTCAAACAATGAGTTATAATTTTTTTACTTCGTTCTATTACTAATCGCTCCACACCATCTATCCAAATATAGCCTTATTTACTTGCCTCTACAAAATTAAGTATCTTTGGATTTTATTTTTTCGCATAAAATTTTAGATAATTTATTGTGAGATTACAAAATAGCTATTAATAAAGTATTATTGTATTTGAATCCAAGTTATAGAATTGTAATAAAAAAAACATTTAGGCCAGCCCCACATCTATTCAGGTCTAAAACGAACTTTGTAGCGAGACTTTTTTAAAACTACTAACAAATTAACCCAAAATTTTCTCATCCTAAAATAATTATTTTGTAAACAATGAGAGTTTATCCTTGGACCTTGCAGCTAATGATAACCTTTCATACCAAATGGACTAGCTTATGTTTGCTAATGTACCAAACATATAAAAAAGATGACATAAAAAAAATACAAAGTTGACTTTTTTTTAAAGAAATTTTTTTGTTGAAAGACCTAAAGCAAGGGTCTCACTTGCTTTGGTCTTGGGTCGAGCCTGAAAACGGTTGATCAACTAAATGAAATTGAATGAATATGCATAATTTTAAGAAAACAATATGGACCAATTGAAAATATTGCTTTTGTGAAAAATAGTTAAATTTGTGCAATTTTCTATAACCAAAATAGTAATGATTTTATTAGATTTTATAAAATACAAACACCTATATAATAGACATGTATGTGATTGTGTCAAAAAAAAAAAAAAAAGACATGTATGTATGATAATTGAGGAGGGATGGGCTTACACCCAAAAAAAATTACAACTCTTACACTCCATCTCAACCATTAAAAAATGGGATGGCTCTAATTTGTTCACTTTAGTAACTCATGTGACTACATTTCTCCTTTCTTTTCTCCACTTTCTTTATCTCGTTCTTTTCCCTCTTTACCTATATCTTCTCTTGCTGCAAACGACGACCACCGCCGCCCAACCAACCAGACGTTGCCTTGTAGTTGCACCAGCCCAGATTCGACCCACCACCGTGCGTGGCCTCCAATTCGTCGTCCACTACTCCACCCTATGATGCGTTCATTATGGCATATAGTTTGTTGTTAGTTTTGCATTGTATGGTAGTCATTTTAGTGGCTTTTACCCATAGTTCTCATGCATTTTTTTATTAGTATAGATAATGCCCTTGATTTGAGTCGATTGTGCAGAAAGGAAGGTTTTTGGCCTAGGAAAGCAGAGCTAATACACGTAGACGGACGTTACAACCAATTCGGTGGCCAAAGCACTAAAAGATGGCAAGTTTTAGGAGCAACACGGCCTGACCGTGCCTTAGGCCACGGCCGTGCCTTGGTGGACATGAAGGAATTTAAATTGCACAAACAGTGAATTCCACGGCCAGGCCGTGTTAAAAGCCACGCCCGTGTCGGGCTGCGCTGATTTTTATCTTTGTACTTTAAGAGCAGCACGGCCAGGCCGTGCCTGGATCCACGGACGTGCTGCGGTTCGCTTCTGACTTGAAATTTCGCGTTTTTGACTTAATTTGGAGAGTTTGTCAACCCTATTTGGTCTAAAAAATATAAATAGGCTTAGAAAACATTGGCCTAGGGTTGGATTTTTGGGAATGGAATGAAGAACAAGTGATCAAAGTCTATTTTGAGGAATCAATGGAGGCTTTAGCGATTTTTTCATCTCAATTGCTTGGTTCCATCTCTTCCATGAGGAATTAATTCCTTTGTACTTGGGTAAGATGAACTTTGTGGATCCTTTTATGTAATTCAATTCAGAACTTTCAATGCAAGTTTGATGTATGTCATTTGATCAATTATCTCTTTCCTCAATGCAATTCTATGCTTGATCACCATGGGGTTGAACTAAGGTTTCAGCATCAATTGGGAAGTTGACGTTGAAACGTGCTTTGGGATAATTTGACATATCTATAGGGTTATAGGAATATAATTCTAGTTGGTATGAGTTTGTATGAATCCATATCCTTTATGCTTGATTTGATTAATAGGAACCTAAGGGATTAGGGTTCATTGGTTGAATTAAAGGGATTAAGAGGAAAGGAACTTTCGTTAACCTAATTTAGAGGATTTAAACTTCAAATACGTTATCATTGCTTGCATTGGAATAGAATTCAAGAGCGTAAAGGGTGAGACAAAGGGATTCGAGCCCTAGTCACCTTATTCTCCTTAATATCCAAATTACATATTTTGTTAGTCATTTTCTTATTGCTGAACACGAGTTACACACTTCAAACACCAATAGTCTTCGTCAATAGTTCAATTAGTACATCGTTGATATAGTTACGAATTGGTCACAATCCCTGTGGATACGAACTTTTATTACTTAACGACGAAATCGTGCACTTGCGATTTTGTCCAACAAGTTTTTGGCGCCGTTGCCGGGGATTGTTGAATTAATTTTTAACAAGGCAAACGAGTACCTTTTTGAACTATTAATTTTATTTATTTTGTTTTGTTAAAAAAAAAGATAATTTTTATTATATATATTTACTGTTGCTTTGCTACTGATCTTTTCCTTTAGTTTTGTGCATGCGAGGTAAACACATAGGTGAACTGTTGTTTGATCCAGAAATTGAAAAGACAGCAAAGGCACTAAGGAAGAAGACAAAGGAAGCTAAGCAACGACAAAAACAATCATCTGCATCTACTTCCCAAGTCCCAACTCAAGAAGTGATGGGAGACCAACCACGCACTTTGGGTGATTTTGGGAGACGGAACAACCATGCCAGGGCTGTAAATGCCTACCAACAGGCTGAGGCAAATGCCAATTTTGAAATCAAGCCGGCTTTATTAAACACTCTCAAGCAAAGCCAATTCGCGGGGAATGAGATAGATGACCCAAATCAACACCTGGTGAGCTTCTATGAAATCTGTGATACTTTTAGGTTAGCTGGAGTGACTGAGGGAAGCAAGAAATTGAGGCTTTTCCCTTGGACCCTGCGTGAGAGAGCAAGAGATTGGCTAGACACCTTGCCTATTGGAAGCATTGCAACTTGGGAGGATTTGGAGGAGAAATTCATGACTAAATTTTTTCCTCCCTCAAAATTCATCAAAAGAAGAGGTGAGATCCATGGCTTCCAACAGAACCAAAGTGAGAACTTGTATGAGGCATGGGAGAGGTTCAAGCTCCTTCTAAAGAGGTGTCCAGGCCATGGATATGATGATTTCAACCAGATGCAAATGTTCTGTAATGGTTTGAGGCCGAACACCAGGATGATGTTGGATGCCTCAGCTGGAGGTACAATCAACAATAAGACAGTTGCAGAAGCAAGAACCTTAGTGGAGCAAATGGCTTCCAATGAGCAGTTGTGTCAGAATGATAGAGGGACACTGGGTAAAAGAGGAGTCCTAGAATTGGAAACACAAGATGCGCTCTTGGCTCAAAATAAATTAGTCTCTCAACAATTGGAGGCTATTACAAAAGAGTTGAAAGCACTGAAAGTGGGAACCTCTTCCCCTGCTCAGGTGAACCAAGTAAATCAAGGCTTGAGATGTGACTTTTGCCAAGGGCCTCATGAGAATGGAGGATGTGATAGTTTGGGAGAATCCAAGGAGCAAGCTAATTACATGGGCAACTTCCAAAGACAAGGAAGGAATCCATATTCTAACACCTATAATCCAGGGTGGAAGAATCATCCCAACTTCTCTTGGAAGCCACAAGATAATTCATCATCGAGCAATCCTCCACAACCTCCCAAGCAAGAGAAGCCAAATCAACTGGAGGAAGCTCTTACCCAATTCATGAAGATGACTCAGTGAAATTTCTAGAACCATGAGTCACATTTCAAAAATCAAGAGGCTTCTATCAAGAATCTTGAAAATCAGATCGGGCAACTCTCAAAACAACTTGCAGAACAATCTAAAGGTAAGTTTTCTGCTAGCACAGTAGATAACCCAAAAATTGAAAATTGTAGTGTTGTTACTTTGAGAAGTGGAAAACCTTTGTCTGAAATAGAGAAAAAGAAAAAGATTGAAAAGTGTGAAAAAGAAAAAGTAATAGAAAAAGAAAGAGTGGAAACAGAAGAGGAAGTAGAAAAAGAAAAGGGAGAAGTTGAAGATGAGAGAAAAGAAAATATTGAGAAAGGAGAGAAAAAAGAGGGTGAGGAAGACAATGTTGCTACTGACAATGTGCAGGTACAAGAGAAGCCCAAAATTATTCAGCCACATTTGAAGCTTCCTTATCCTCATTTGAGCAAGAAGAACCAGAAGGATGAACAGTTTGCTAAGTTCATGGATATCTTCAAGCATCTCCAAATCAACATTCCTTTTGCAAAAGCTCTTGAGCAAATGCCCACTTATGCTAAATTTATGAAGGAGTTGTTGACCAAAAAGAGAAGGTTTAAGGAGGATGAGAGGTAGCCTTGACTGAGGAGTGTAGTGCCATCATCCAGAGGAAGCTTCCTCCAAAGATGAAGGATCCCAGAAGCTTTACAATTCCTTGCACTATTGGGAATTTGCACATTGGAAAAGCTCTCTGTGATTTGGGAGCTAGCATTAATTTGATGCCCCTCTCTATGTTGAAACGGTTGGGAGGAGGCGAAGTCAAGCCTACCAAGATGTCTTTGCAACTGGCAGATAGATCTGTGAAATACCCCTATGGCATACTGGAGGATGTGTTGGTTAGAGTTGACAAGTTCTTGTTCCCAGTGGATTTTGTTATCCTTGATATGGAAGAGGACAAGGAGGTCCCTCTTCTTCTTGGCAGACCTTTCCTAGCTATAGGGAGAGCCTTGATTGATGTGCAACAAGGTAAATTGATTCTGAGGTTCCAAGATGAGAAGGTGATTTTTAATGTCTTTGAAGCTATGAGGCATCCGGATGATATTGAGAGATGCTCTAGAGTTGATGTGATTGACGATTCTGTTTTGGAAATAATAAAGCAAGACCAACCTTCACACCCACTAGAGAACGTGTTAGTGAATTCTATTGAGAAGGTGGATGAGGAGAAGGAAGAAGAAATTGAAAGATGTCTTGCACAACTTGAAGCTCTACAAGTTGAAGAAGCTGTTATGAAAATGAAAGAGGAGTTGCAAGGTGGAGAGTTAGAGAAGAAAGTTATCCCGGAATTAAAGCAATTACCCCCACACTTGAAGTATGTTTATCTTGGGGATGATGCTTTTAATCCGGTGATCATTAGTGGCTCCTTGTCGAAGCTAGAGGAGGAGAAGCTAGTGAGAGTACTTAGAGCACATAAAGAGGCAATTGGATGGACAATCTCAGATTTAAAGGGAATCAGTCCAGCCTTTTGCATGCATAAGATCAAGTTGGATCAAGAGTTTAAGCCAGTTGTTCAACCACAGAGAAGGCTGAATCCGGTCATGAAAGAAGTGGTGTGGAAGGAAGTATTGAAGCTTTTAGAGGCTGGGATGATCTATCCTATTTCTGACAGTGCATGGGTTAGTCCAGTACATGTGGTTCCAAAGAAAGGGGGTTGACAGTTGTGAAAAATGAAAAAAATGAGTTGATCCCTACTCGAACGGTCACAGGGTGGCGAATGTGCATTGACTATAGGAAAATGAACCAAGCTACTCGCAAGGATCATTTCCCTCTCCCGTTTATGGACCAAATGCTTGAAAGGTTGGCTGGACAAGCCTACTATTGTTTTCTGGATGGGTACTCCGGTTACAATCAGATCTCTGTCAATCCAGAAGATCAAGAGAAGACAGCATTTACCTGCCCTTTTGGAGTCTTTGCATATAGACGGATGCCCTTCGGTCTTTGCAATGCGCCCGCAACTTTTCAAAGGTGCATGCTTTCTATTTTTGCTGATATGATTGAAAAATCTATTGAGGTATTTATGGATGACTTTTCTGTTTTTGGAACCTCTTACGATGATTGTCTGGGTAATTTGGAAAATGTTCTGAAGAGGTGTAAGGAGACCAATTTGGTATTGAATTGGGAAAAATGCCATTTCATGGTAAAAGAAGGCATTGTTCTGGGACATAAAATCTCATCTAAGGGGATAGAAGTGGATAAGGCAAAGATTGATGTGATAGAGAAGTAGCCTCCTCCGTTGAATGTGAAAGGAGTGAGGAGTTTCCTTGGGCATGCTGGATTTTATAGACGGTTCATCAAGGATTTCTCCAAGGTTGCCAAGCCACTTTGCAATCTCCTCATTAAGGATGTTGCTTTCAAATTTGACCCAGATTGCTTGAAGGCTTTTGAGTTATTGAAAGAGAAACTGATTTCAGCTCCTGTGATAGTTGCACCAGATTGGGAGTCACCTTTTGAGTTAATGAGTGATGCTAGTGACTATGCAGTGGGGGCTGTTTTGGGCCAAAGAAAAGAGAAGTTCTTTCATGCCATCTATTATGCTAGCAAGGTGTTGAATGAGAACCAAGTCAACTATGCTACCACAGAGAAGGAGTTGCTTGCCATAGTTTTTGCTCTAGAAAAATTCCATTCCTATTTGATTGGTTCCAAGGTTGTGGTGTTCACTGATCATGCAGCAATAAAATATCTTATGACTAAGGTTGAATCCAAGCCAAGACTCATTCGGTGGATTTTGTTGTTGCAAGAATTCGACCTTGAGATAAAAGACAAAAAGGGGAGTGAAAATGTGTTGGCTGACCATTTGTCTAGGCTGGTGAATTCTGAAGTTACAGTTAGAGAGTTAGATATTGTAGAGGAGTTCCCAGATGAGAAATTGTTAGTTGTGACTGAGAGGCCTTGGTTTGCAGATATGGCCAATTTTAAAGCTGCTGGTGTTATACTGAAGAGTTAACTTGGCAACAAAAGAAGAAGTTTTTCAAGGATGCTAACTACTTCATTTGGGATGATCCCTATCTCTTTAGACAAGGCCCAGATGGAATTCTGAGAAGGTGTGTTGCGCATGATGAGGCACTGAAAATTTTATGGCATTGTCACAATTCACCATATGGAGGTCATTTTAATGGTGAACGTACAGCTGCAAAAGTGCTTCAATCTGGGTTCTATTGGCCTTCAATTTTCAAGGATGCTTATGCTCATATAAAGAGTTGTGACAAGTTCCAGAGGACAGGAAGCATTTCCAAGAGGAATGAAATGCCCTTAAACTCCATTTTGGAGGTTGAGCTTTTTGACTGTTGGGGCATTGATTTCATGGGACCATTTCCCTCCTCATTCTCTAACCAGTATATTTTGTTAGCTGTGGACTATGTCTCAAAGTGGGTAGAGGCAGTGGCAACTCAGTTAAGTAATTCTCAGACTGTGGTGAAATTCATAAAGAAGAACATCTTTTCTCGGTTTGGGGTCCCTAGAGTTTTAATCAGTGATGGTGGTTCGCATTTTTGCAACTCCAAATTGGAGGCTGTGCTGAAAAAGTATGATGTGATGCACAAGGTTGCCACTCCCTACCACCCTCAGAGTAATGGGCAAGCTGAAGTGTCAAACAGGGAGATTAAGAAGATACTTGAGAAGACAGTGAGTGCCTCAAGGAAAGACTGGGCCCATAAGCTGGATGATGCTTTGTGGGCATATAGGACCGCTTACAAATCCCCAATGGGGATGTCTCCCTACCAGCTGGTTTATGGCAAAGCTTGTCATTTGCCAGTTGAGCTTGAGCATAAGGCATTTTGGGCCTTGAAGTTCCTAAATTTTGATGCAACTTTGGCTGGAGAGAAAAGAATTCAGCAGCTGCATGAGTTGAATGAGATGCGCTTGCATGCTTATGAGAATGCCTCAATCTATAAACAAAAGGTTAAAGCTTATCATGATAAGCACATTACAGAAAGAACTTTCTCTCCTGGGCATCAAGTGTTATTGTTCAACTCTCGTTTGAAGTTATTCCCGGGAAAACTCAAGTCCAAGTGGTCGGGACCTTTTGTAGTTAAAGAAGTGATGCCACATGGAGCAGCAGAGGTGGAGGAGCCTTCATCTCAACGATCGTTCAAGGTGAATGGTCAAAGATTGAAGCATTATTTTGGAGGAGAGCTTGACAGGGCAAAGGTTGCTCTAGTTTTGCAAGAGCCTTGAGCATGCCATCATGCGTCAAGCTAGTGACGTTAAAGAAGCGCTTCTTGGGAGGCAACCCAAGGTGTAGAAGAGTTTGATCAAAAAAAAAAAAAAAGGAGCCAGAGGATTCCACGGGCAAGCCGTGTGTGAGGACACGGCCGTGCCTCCAGAAAACAAACAAAAAGGGGGAGACAGTGGATTCCACGGGCAAGCCGTGTGTGATGACACGGCCGTGCCTCCAGAAAAAAAAAAAAAAAGGGGGGAGACAGTGTATTCCACGGGCAAGCCGTGCCCCAGGGCATGCCCGTGCTCGTGCTTCAGTTAACAACAAGGCATTCCTAGTGAGGCACGGCTGGGCCATGCTATAGGACACAGCCGTGTCTCGACCTTTCTTCCTTCTTTTAAACCCTCAGCCGTCCCTTTCCTCTTCATACCCTAATTTTTTTTTCTCTCCAGCTCAGCCGCACGAGCCACCCACCACCATCCCCGCTCCGCCACAGCCCCTCTATCCCTCTCCATTCGCGTCCTCCATTTTCCCCCCTCCTTCTTCCACATTCGCCTCCTTCATCTCCACCATTTCCCACTCGACTCCGCCCACATCCCAGCTCAGCCGCCAGCCCCACCTCCTCTTCACCCTCCTGCCATCTCAGCCACGCCCCCTCTTTCTTCCTCTTAACCTTGTCCTCCCCTCACATAGGCCACCAGCCAGGCCCCTTTTATTTTTTTTTATCTTTTATTTTATTTTTTTCTCACTTTACCAGTGTGTTTATGCTTGTTGTGTGGTCTGATTACAGGGCCAAATGGCATCAAAGAGGCAGAGGGGTGATGCCTCAGGCACCAAGGAACCCACATTGGTCAGGGGAAAAGGCAAGGGGAAGAAAAAAGTCACCGAAAATCCTCATGGCATTCAGTTTCGGGACGATGTCCACGAGGCAAGGTATAATTCTCTGGCTGCCAGAAATATTGTCCCGACCCGTTATATGGATGAACATGCTTTAGACACTCTAGGGTTGTTAGATGACGTCCACTACTTATTTTCAAATGTTGGTTGGACAAAGTTTGTGGGACTCAAATATTTTACCCATGCCAAAATTACTCTGGAGTTCCTATCATCTGTGAATGCCAATGTTTTGTATGCGGAGGGTTGGCCACCAGATCACCATGACAATGTGATAACCTTTAGGTTATTCAATAATGAGCATACCTTGTCATTGAGTCAATTCAATGATATATATGGCTTTCCTTATGGCGGGCAACGGAGGGTCCCAAATGAATTTTCTGCAAGATCTATGTGGAACCAACTCACAGCAAATGACACCTATGACACTTCCTCATCAAAATCATCCAAGCTGCGCAACCCTTGTTTTCGCTATGTTCACCGAGTCATGTCGAACACTTTGTTTGGCCGAGGAGATAGTGACGGTGTTGTCCGTCAGTCGGAACTGTTGTTTTTATGGAATATGCTGTTGCACCCCGAAGTTCAGCTAGATGCGGGCTCTCATCTCATTTCTCACATGGTTAAAGTAGGGAAAGCTTCAGCTGGTAAAATTGTTATTGACGGTTTAATCACCCCTATTGCTGTGGCTCTTGGGTATCAAACCTCTGGCCTCCCAATTGTTCGTGGGAGCACTCGCTTGGATATGGAGGCCTGCTTGGCAATGAGAAGGATAGTCAAGGAAGGCCAATGTTACTGTTTGGTGCTCCCTGATACAGAGGAAACCCATCCTTTACCTGACCCGGAACACACCACTGTCAGAAACTCGAGGAATTGGAATTTTCCAGGAGGCCCGCCACCTGAACCCCTTCAAGAGGAGGTACCTGAGGCGCCCCCTGCCCGTTCTTCACAGCACTTTCCCCATCAGCCACCTCCCGGCTCTCATGCTGCCCTTCACGAAGAAATGGCTGCTCAAAGGACCCAGCTAACTGGTCTGGACAACACTGTCCACAACATCCAGGACATGGTCTCTGCAATGTATAACTGGCACCTCCAGCAGTATCCTGACCAGTTTCCTCCTCCCCCCCCCCCACGGTGAGTCCCTCCTTTGCATTATCCCTATCTCCGTTTAGTTGTTTACATTGGGGACAATGTCAATTCCTAAGCTTGGGGTAGGGCGTTTTAATTTTTTGCATTTAGTTTTGCATGTTAGTCTTGCATTTCATTTTAGTGTTGCATTTTTGTGATAATTGTTGTTTGTTCGCATCATTTTATCCCCCAAATTGTTACGCTATCCTCTTGTGTTTTGGCATGTGTGCTATAATCGTTTTGAAATTTGAGATTGCAACGAATCGGAACCCAATTATTTTCTTTTGTGATGGGCTTAAAGGTTGCGTTCTTAATAAGTATAGGGATAGTCAATTGATAAGTTGTTGATTAGCATGTGGCGCTATGACTTGATGTTTTTCACTGAATTTAACTTCTAAATGTGAGACTTGAGCTTGTATTGGGGTTGTGCTTCATCATGTTTTTATGCCCCTTCTCCTTGTATGAGTGTGTCCATCCTGATTGTGCTCTCTAGAACTTGACTTGAAACCATTTCAAAACTTGAATTTTTTGTCAACTCACTTGAATATGATTAAGGCAATTTAGGCATGTTTCAAGCCTCTGATTGTTGAATGAAAACTTCCTCTAGTTGTCCCTTTTGAGCCTGAAATGAAATTAATTTTCTTGGTACCCTTGTGCTTGCTAAATGTTACAGTACCTTTTAAAGCCGGTCTAAGGGAGCAATTAGTTGTGAATCTTGTGTGTATTAGGCGGTGCTTGAAATTTGGACCTCTTCTGCCAGTTAAACTCTTTCCCAGTAATTACTGCAAAAAAAATCTCAAATGGGGAGAAAACAAAAAAAAAAAAAAACAAAAAAAAATATACAATAAAGTGAAATAACAGAAGAGGAGCAAAATAAAAAAAAGTGGTGTTGAAAGCAGAAGGAAAAAATGAATTGCTCCGCTTATGCTGCTTAAAAAGGGCTGTTTTACTTGTCCATTATTCTAGCCCTTGAATTTTCCTTTTTCTTGTTTTATCCCACCTTGCATATATAACCCCTTGGCCACGTTACAACCTTGTGAAGACCTTTTGATTCTTGTGTGTTTTCATTAATTATTTGCTGAGATTTGGTTAATAGTCAAGCCTGTGGTAGAGCACTTTCATGGATGGATTTGAGCGATTTGTCATAACCTTCAAACACTTTGAGAGTGGTAAGGAGAGTGCCCCTATCAGTGAGAGACATGATTTCAGAGAGCCTGATTCTCTAATTGGACTTGATTTTGGTTATCCCTATTGTCTTATTTAGCCTTTAGCCTATTGCTTGAAGTTGTCTTTATCTCGGGGTCCGCCGTATAAGTGCATCTCTTGTTTCTATGCTTTTCTGTGGCCACTGGAATTGCTTGAGGACAAGCAAGATTCTAAGCTTGGGGTAATTTGATGCGTTCATTATGGCATATAGTTTGTTGTTAGTTTTGCATTGCATGGTAGTCATTTTAGTGGTTTTTACCCATAGTTCTCATGCATTTTTTTATTAGTATAGATAATGCACTTGATTTGAGTCGATTGTGCAGAAAGGAAGGTTTTTGGCCTAGGAAAGCAGAGCTAATACATGTAGACGGACGTTACAACCAATTCGGTGGCCAAAGCACTAAAAGATGGCAAGTTTTAGGAGCAACACGGCCTGACCGTGCCCTAGGCCACGGCCGTGCCTTGGTGGACATGAAGGAATTTAAATTGCACAAACAGTGAATTCCACGGCCAGGCCGTGTTAAAAGCCACGCTCGTGTCAGGCTGCGCTGATTTTTATCTTTGTACTTTAAGAGCAGCACGGCCAGGCCGTGCCTGGATCCACGGCCGTGCTGCGGTTCGCTTCTGACTTGAAATTTCGCGTTTTTGACTTAATTTGGAGAGTTTGTCAACCCTATTTGGTCTAAAAACTATAAATAGGCTTAGAAAACATTGGCCTAGGGTTGGATTTTTGGGAATGGAATGAAGAACAAGTGATCAAAGTCTATTTTGAGGAATCAATGGAGGCTTTAGCGATTTTTTCATCTCAATTGCTTGGTTCCATCTCTTCCATGAGGAACTAATTCCTTTGTACTAGGGTAAGATGAACTTTGTGGATCCTTTTATGTAATTGAATTCAGAACTTTCAATGTAAGTTTGATGTATGTCATTTGATCAATTATCTCTTTCCTCAATGCAATTCTATGCTTGATCACCATGGGGTTGAACTAGGGTTTCAGCATCAATTGGGAAGTTGAGGTTGAAACGTGCTTTGGGATAATTTGACATATCTATAGGGTTATAGGAATATAATTCTAGTTGGTATGAGTTTGTATGAATCCATATCCTTTATGCTTGATTTGATTAATAGGAACCTAAGGGATTAGGGCTCATTGGTTGAATTAAAGGGATTAAGAGGAAAGGAATTTTCGTTAACCTAATTTAGAGGATTTAAACTTCAAATACGTTATCATTGCTTGCATTGGAATAGAATTCAAGAGCGTAAAGGGTGAGACAAAGGGATTCGAGCCCTAGTCACCTTATTCTCCTTAATATCCAAATTACATATTTTGTTAGTCATTTTCTTATTGCTGACCACGAGTTACACACTTCAAACACCAATAGTCTTCGTCAATAGTTCAATTAGTACATCGTTGGTATAGTTACGAATTGGTCACAATCCCTGTGGATACGAACTTTTATTACTTAACGACGAAATCGTGCACTTGCGATTTTGTCCAACACCCTACCATCGCAGAAGCCATGCGCCTCCACTACTGCTGGGACTAGCATCATGCCGCATGAGGACAACAGGCATTGAAGTTAGTATACCTGTGCAGCATTTACCTGCTTGCCTCCCACCGTTGCTTGCCTCTTGTTATAACCCATGAAGGTTCCAATATTTGTGACATTAGTTTCCAATATTGGCGTAGGGAACCTTTGAAGGTGAAGTTTGTAATATTAAACTTATGCATTATATCAACTAACTATTTATGACTATGTTGCAGGTCAAGCTTATTCGGTCACTATGTTTTACAAGTAACAAGAGTAACAAGAAGACTTATGAACCATTTTTGTTTTAAGAGTAACAAAACTTATGGACTATTTGGTGTTGAACAAGAGACATATTTTTCAACAAAAAATTTGACTTCTCATATATACATCTAAGAAGATTGATGTCGGCTTCAAAAAATTGAAAGAAATAAAAAATGAATGTTGTGGATAAATAAAAGATGTATTTGAACATGTGGAGTGTAGGGTATTTGAAAATGAGTGGTTCTTCTTTTCACACTCATTTTTCATTTATATACACTCATTCACATTTAAGAGCTTATGGTTGATTTAGTGTGGCCAGCACCCAGAGGCTAGAAATAACAACGATTAAAGTATTGCTAAAAGGCCTAAGAAGCCTGGAGTCCGATAGCATAATATAACAAAAGTATCAATTGTAGATACTTTACATACTGGCTAGTCACTATCATAGCAAGAGAAACATGGAAAATCAAATTAAGAGCAAGCAACCAATGCATCATGTTTCCAATGTAGTGATGGGTTCACATCCTACTTGGCCTGAAACATGGGTTGGCTAGATTACTGCAAAGTTGCCTCATTCATAAGTTTCATCAAATTAAGCTCTATTACTGCAAAGTGATTGCTTTTCAAATTAAGCTCTGTTATTGTTGCGTTCTGTGATGGAAGCTCTTTCTTATTTCTGATAGAAGCAAAGGATCGAGAAGAACAAGAATTGACTTTGCCTCTACAAGGATAACGTCGTGGGTGGGAAAGAGATGCCAAAGCAAGAGAAAATAATTTTTCTCTAAAAGGGAAAAGAAGCGGCTGACGCGGCTGGGTATGTTCTGGTTCGAGCGGCAGTGCAGGTTGGGCGCGATTGAATGAGGCAGCGGCGCTGGCAGAGGGATTTGAGCGGTCTACTTTCCAGAGCTTGGCAGCGACGCGAGGCTGAGGCATACAGGAGCTAGTTTGTGAGTTCTGGTCCTGTGGTGCTTGGCGTGACGAGGCAAAACTCCGGTGACGGTTTGGATGCGATGGCGGTGAGTAAAGGCATGGTGGATAGGCAACATGCGGTGGTGATTGATGTTTGGTTTGGGACGAAAGTGATTGGCAAAGGTGAGAATTGAGGAATAGGCAAGCTATGCTAAGATTGAGAATGATGTTTTATTTATAAAAAGTTTAGGAAGCTCTCACATGATTTACTAATAACTAGAAATTAGAATAAATTAGAGCAATGAGATTAACATTATTTTAATGGTTGAGATGAAGTGTAAGAGTTGTAAATTTTTTGAGGTGTAAGCTGATTCTCCTCATGATAATTTATGTCCTTAATTTTTTATCAACAGCTACGATATTGCACTTCTACTTTATTACTCTAATAAAACAAGGTTCCCTATGCCACGTTGAACACTGTTTTTGTTTTCCACTTGTCTGTTTCACAATTATTATGGATTTGGTTAAGCCCTTGAAGAAAAAAAAATCGTAATTTAAATGTATGTAATTAGACGATGAACTCGTGGATGCACGGGTAAAATATGCATCGACGGTGTAATTTCATATTATTTGAAATATAATTATGTTAAATTCCAAATAAATAAATAGAAGCATGAATGACACAATGCATTTTTTACAGGATCACTCTTTCCCTAAACAATTACAATAATGATAAAAAGAAAAAAGGTTCCTCTATTGGATTCAACAATAAATTAAAGCGTATACCTATTAACATAAAGACAATTACACAAAAGGGAAATTTTATAATACATGACTAATCACATATCCTTATACCAAGAGAAACTGGAAAGGAAATTCAATATATTTGATGTTAAATAGGTAAAGGTTTAGACATGAGATCCTACATTCCAGAAGAGCTAAATGGGGATTAGTAAAACCTCAAAATAGCTTCAACCACCTTTTTATTAGCAGAATGGTTTCCAGCAAATAAGCTACTAATGTTGTTAAAATTGAAGAATTGATTTAACAAAAGAATAAAATGATTGAGTCAAAGAAAAGAGTTTGCCAAAATTCCAGAACCTATTGAGTAAAGTTTGTTTTACTTAATATTAACCTTTGTGCCAACCTACTACCGTGAGAATATATGAATACCTATTGCACAAATCAAAAATAGCAATTAAATGCAAGAAAATAAGCTCTCCAAAAATCAAATAAAGAGTGTATATAAATGTGATTGAGAAACGTCCTTCAAAGAAACATAGTGTGTTGAAAAATCTCCGTCTCTTTTCGGGCTAAATCTACATCAACATTCTGCTTCATGAGTTGAGTACAGGCTCCCTTTTGCTCATGATTTGACAAATCTAAATGAGAGAATTATATTGCCCAAATATCTTTACTCGGGGAAACTACTATCACAATTACTATAAGGATGTAAATAACTCAAATCACATAAAAATTAAAGCAAATCATAAAAAACATACAAAATCAATAATTATCTACCAATGCTCTTCAAACAATCAATCATTTTCTCCAAAAAAAGCTCATATCACAGAAAAATTAAAGCAAAGCATACGAAACTCAACACGCTAGTTGGTTCAATTAGATGATACATAAGGAAATCAAATTAAGTCACATGTTGGTTTTTTCAGCCGCATATAGCTACTATTTTTCTTTTCTTGTGATCTTCCTTATTTTGACTCACAAGAAAATAAAACCAGTTTGTCTTGTGATTGTTCCTATCAGCAATACACGACCCATTTTCTGTGAGATGGAGAAACACCTATTTGATCCTTATGCAAAAACTTGAAAAAGATATAATTAATATACACAACATAAAATAACCAAAATGAAAATGTAGTTAAAAATTCAAGCGTAAGACAAAATAAAAATTTCACTTTAAATCCAATCGGGGTTAGAGAAATCAAACTTATGCTATAACCATAACACAAATAATAACCAAAATATATTTTGCCAGAGCATGATGCAATGAGGTTTTATTTGATGGATTATTTTAATTTGGACTATCATAATCAATGTTTTTTTATTATCGAATGCTTAGATTAATTGAATGTCAAATACTAGAGAATATATTGTTAATGTTAGTCCCAATTATGTGATCACTTATGTTAATGTTTATTAGGAAAATGAAAACAAAAAACAATCCAAATGCCCCCAATTGACCATCTTTGCAGCAATTGCTAGAATAAACCAAAGTATTACCAACATTGCTGGAATATTCAAAGCCAGGCAAAGGCATAATTGAAGAAGCATTTTAGTGATAGGTTAATATGGAAGGCTTTGTGTGGGCTTACTATGATGGGTAAGTGAGTCCATATTGTTTAACACAGGGAGAGGCCCCTATTTCTTTCCACTCTGCAGTGCAGTTGCCCCATTAAGACTACACAGGCCTAAAGGCACGGTGGAATAGAGATAGTTTGCTCTTCTCACTCACACACAAGTTTGTTGTCGTCGTTTTGAATCAATTTCAGGTTTGGCAACGCATTCCTCATGGATTCATCATCATCGGCACATCCAGGTAATCCTAAATCTTAATATCAATGAATATTAGGATTGCTGGTACATGTCACAATTTAGGGTTAATTATTTTGGGATTAATTGATGATTGAAATTATGTTATGTATTGAATTTATTCTATCAATTGGTATCAAAGACTTTAAACTCTAATTGTGACTGTATAAAATTGTTGTTGATATGATATTAGAATCTTGCTCTAGGGTTTATAATACACAATTTCAATTCAATCCTTTTTTTTTTTTTCAAAAACTCGAAATTTGTTTCTCAATGATTTATAAAATCAAGTTTGTCATATCTTTAAGTGAGGCATGAATTGTGTTTTTTCGCCCTCTGCTTGCATAAGAGCTTGACGCCACACATCCATGGAGATTTTCTCTCCATTTAGGTTTCAAATTGATTTACGAAATACAAGCATTAATGGATAAAATTGTTATACTAAATCTATTAGCCATCGTTTTTCCATTAGAAAAAGGATCAAAATTAGGGATGGCAATGGGTACTGGACCCGTTGGGTACCCGCAAAATTTACCCGCTATGGGTAGGGTAATTACCCGCTAATTGGGTATAGGTTCGGGTACGGGTATTTACCCGCAAAATTAATGGGGATAGGTGCGGGTGCGGGTACGGGCACTTTAGTACCCACCACGCCTCATACCCGCACTATATATATGTTTATTTTTTTATATATTTATTTTATATATACATAATCTGAATATCTGAAATCTGATATAATATATTATATTCAGATATTAATTTAAAAATTTAAAAAAAAAACTTAAGGAAAGTAAGAAACCCTTTGACCTAACCTATTTCACTATCACTCTCCTAATCTCATTGTGATCGGTGCCGCTGATTCAGTATCATTGCACCGTGGGGTACGTAATTAAATTTGTGTTTGTTACTTTTAATTAGTTAGACTAATCATTTACTTTCTTGTTATGTTCTTGCTTCTATTGTCATCATTGGACCAAAAAAATATTTACATTTAAAAGATAAGCATTTGCAGTCTTTTGAGGACTCTGATTCAGATGATGAAATAATGTATCATTGTTTACTTTATGATGTGTTATTAATGGGTATCTTTACAATTACACTTAATTAGTGTAATGTATCTTTTTTAGCAGATTTTAGGTAGTGCCAGTAGCTCAGGAGCGCCAAGTTTATGAATTATTGTCCTTAGAAGTTTATTGTAATATTTAATAGATGTTTTGAAGATTGATTATTGAATATTTTGTATTAAAACATTATTAGATCCACAGATTTCATTTTTTAGTTTGGAATGCAAGAGTTTACAAGAGTTTTAGGCATTTTATTATTTAATTAGAATTTCTTATATTAAAGTGCGGGTAACGGGTGCGGATACGGATACTTAGGTATCTAGAGGGTAAGGGTACGGATATTGAATTTACTACCCACGAGGGTATGGGTCTGGGTACGGGGATGGGTACTATAGTACCCTACCCATACCCTACCCATTGCCATCCCTAATCAAAATCCTCAAATTTGGTGTGAAAATCAGGTGTTGCTGGTTGTTTTCATGCAGGCCGCAAACCGGGTCAGCGCGACTCAGATACCAGGAAGTGGGTAAGGAAGATGATCCCACCCATCGCGCGTGTAGCCCACTCGCGCCTCCCGTGCATGGGGGCGCGTGGGGCCTCATTTTTCGTGTTTTTCCAGATCTGTCTCCACCATTGTGCTTCACTCTCCCAAAAATAATTTTGCTATTTTTTTGGGATTTTTTGAATTCTATAAAAAAAATTATTTTATTTTTCCAATTTTTAAATGCTTAAAAATAATATTGTACTCTCGGAATTTTGTGCTGAAATATTTTCTGTATATTTATGACATTATTAGTTACCTTTTATGTTCTGTACTCTCCCTAGTAATGATGTTTGGATGCAGAAATAATTTTTGGTGTTGTTATATGCTTATAACTTTATTTAAAAATATTAGAAATTGTTATGTTTGGTGTTTTATGCAATCTAAGATATTGGACACTGTTTGGAACTGTTTTGGGACATTTTGCATGATTGTGAGCTCGCCTATCATGGGACCAATTGTGACAAGATGTATATATTGAAATTATTGTTAATAATTTTATATTAGGGATTATGTTAATATTGCACTTTCCCCTATTAGTTTGTCCTTGTTAATGTGATTCCTAATGCTTGTGAAATTTATTGAATGATATGGCCTTGGGTTTTCAATATCCTATCGGTATTAGCTTTAAGGACATAACTTTAATGTTTATGTGAGTTACTTATGTATTGTAATTCGGGACCCTTAAGGCGAGATCATAATGACACAAGTGCTCAATTGAAGTTTTTGCTCAATTTGATATATATTGATATTCTTGATAAAATCTGCTCTTGCACATTCAGCATTGCCTATGCAAATGAATACTTTGACAAGGTTAAATGGGACCAATTATGAGGACTGAGTTGAGTCTCTGAAACTATTTCTTGTTGTATCTAATATTGATTTGGCTCTCACCAAGGATGAGCCTGCCAAGCCCACGGACACGTCTTCTACTGTTGATAAGTCAAGACATGAAAAGTGGGCACACTCTAATAAAGTGTGTTTAATGACAATGAACTACACTACGGACAAGACGATTAAGGAGAACATTCGTGACATTGAAACTGCCAAGGAATTTCTTTAAGCTATGGGTAAAAAGTTCAAGAAATTTGACAAGTTTGAAAAATCGTCCTACCTTTCTTTGTTGGCAAAGACGAAGTATGACAATGTTGGTGGTGTTCGTGAGCATGTGATGAAGCTTGTGAGCTGGTTCAACAAGTTGAAGTCCATGAAAATGGAGTTGGGAGATGATTTCCTAGTTGGGTAGGTGTTTGAATCTCTTCCATCTCAGTTCGATGTCTTGCTTCCTATAATGCCCATAAGAATGAATGGAGCATTGATGAGCTTATATACATTCTCACCCAAAAGGAGGAGAATATGAAAAAGGGAAAGTCTCATAGTGTGCAATTTACTTCTCACAATGGTAATGACAAGAAGAAGTTCTATAAAAACAAGGCTAAGAAGTTCCAATTTAAGAAGAAGGGGAATGACAACTCTAGAGATCAGTCTAGTCAGCACTCTGGGGAAGATTCTGGTAAGCCCAAATACAAATTCAATGGAAAGTGCAAGTTTTGTGACACACTTGGGCACAAGCAAGCGGATTGCTGGAAGTTTAAAAATTGGCTTGAGAAGAAGAAAGGTAACCCCCTAGCTCTAGTGTGTTTTGAATCAAATATTGTTGATATTCCTTCTCATACCTGGTGGTTAGATACTGGCGCAACTATTCATATTTCGAACTCTTTGCAAGACTTCAGAAGCAGGCGGAGCCCAAATGAGGGAGAGTTGATAACCACTGTTGGGAATAGAGCTAGTATGGAAGTTAAGCATATAGGTGTTGTTTCCTTGAAGTTGTCTACTGAACATGTTTTAATTTTGAAAGACACTGTTTATGTACCTTCTATGAGAAGGAATTTGATTTCTGTTTCTGAGTTGGATAGTTGTGGCTACTCTTTCCACTTCAGTAATAAAAGGGTTTTATTGTCTTATGATTCAATTGTTGTTCGTTCTAGAATTTTGCACGATGGTTTGTATATGTTGGATGTTAGTATTTTTTCTGATGATCGGCAAACTTCAGTTGTCAACATTGCAGTTAGAAATAAACGTGGTAGGGTACCTGAAAACTTGTCTATGTTGTTGCATAAACGTCTGGGACATATATATATATATCCATGGAGAGATTAATCAATGAAGGTATTTTGCATGGTCTAGACTTTTCCGATTTTTATGCATGTGTTGATTGCATAAAAGGCAAACTCACTGCTAGAGCTAGAAAAGGTGGGGTTACCATAAGTGAGAAATTATTGTAGCTGATTCTACAGATATTTGTGGACCCCGTACTCCCATTGCTATGGGTGATTTTAGGTATTTCATTACCTTTATTGATGATTTCTCTAGATATGGTTGGAATGATTTGCTTTGTGATAAATCTGAATCTTTGGATGCTTTTAAGGCATTCAAGACTATTACTGAATTAACGCTTGGCATGAAGATCAAGTGTGTAAGGTCTGATAGGGGAGGCGAATTCTACGGCAGGTATGATGAAACTGGTAGAAATCCTGGACCATTTGCTAGGTTCTTACAGGATTGTGGTTTTGCAGCATAATATACCATGCCTAGCACACCTCAATAAAATGCAGTTGCTGAAAGGCGAAACCGTACCCTTATGGACATGGTAAGATGCAGGCTTAGCCATTTGATACTTTCAGAGTTCTTGTGGGGTGATGCTTTGAAAGCGGTTGCATACATCTTGAATCATGTTCCAAGCAAATCTGTTGCCAAGACTCCTCAAGAGCTGATGTCTGGTAAAAAGCCGAGTTTGAAGCATTTTCGTGTCTGGGGCTGTAAAGCAGAAGTGAGACCGTATAATCCACAAATGAAGAAACTTGATCTTAAAATCATTAGTGGTTTCTTCATTGGGTATTGATTGGCTCAAGAGTATCCAGGTTTTATTATCCTTCTCACACGACTAGAGTTATTGAATCTAATCGAGCAGTTTATTTTGAAAATAAGTTGGAATATGGTGAAAGCTTGATGCCATGCACTATTGATTTTAGAAATGAGAGTGTTGTAGTTCCTACACCCATTGTTCCCTTTTAAGAGGTAGAGCTACCGATTAGATGATTTTCCAAAAATAAAAAAGGAATAAAGCTTATAAGTAATCCTTCAACCCTAGTATAAACAAATTATGAAATATGGTACATACCTTGGAAGAGTAGTTGGATTAGAAATGAATTTTCTGCACAAGGGTTTTTGGTTGATTAATGGAAAGAGGTTTGATTTACTCTGCTTTACGGATCGATTTCGTCTGCTTTAGGGTTACATATCATTGCCATGAGGCGACGAGATCCTAATAACCAGATATCCGCCTACTCCACGCCTACGGATTAGCGGTTGGTCAAAGAAAATGATGGTAGTCATTCCATCTTCATTGGTGGAACTATTTGGAATTAGGGTTCAACTTGATTTTGGAAGGGAGAAAGTGACGACGACAAAGAAGAGAGAATGAAAGTTGAAGTTTTGATTTTGCAAAGAGACCCTTAATTTAATTTTTGCAAAAGGGTCCTTATGGGCCAAAGGTTAAAAACAGAAGATAATAGAAGCTTGTTTGATGTGGCACTAACATGGATCGCATAACTAATGTGGATGCATCTAATTGGGTCATGTAGGGGGGATAAAAATTACACCAATTTTAAGGGGGTCCCGCGGGATAAAATTACCCCAATTTTAAGGGGGTCATGAGACAACCCTTCCTCGGAGGTCCCATTAGTAACCTGAACTTATATTCTCAACGTTATAGCGTAGCGCGATCATATAAAATGTGGAAACATTAAAAACAACCAACATTGATACCACAACCATATACATATCATGCATATATAAAAGTACTGGCTCCATCAGTAGAGCCTACAACAACACCAGCTATAGTCATCAGAGTACGCAACTACTACGAAATATACAGATAGAAAGCATGGTAGCAAAATAAAATACATAAGTATATGAGACTTCCTCTCCTCACCCCCAAAGTACATATACTCACAAAAGAGAAGAGATTCACTGGCCATAGCTGCTACAACTATTACCCCCGACACAACTCTAATGGGGATAACGAGAACTCCCCCACAGATGTTCGTTGCCTCCGGCTATAAGTCTGCAATGTCTCATACTCGGTCTCGCTCTCGGACATCATGATCCGGCGACGACGATACTCCCTCATCCTCCTCTCAACATGACGGAAACGGCCTCAAGCCACATAACCAGTCCTAGAGGATGGGTGAGATCTCCAACCAGCATCTGAGTCATGATGATAGTCCCATGGATTATTCTACAACCTCTCCAACGACAGTCTTTGTGCGATCCGGAAGTCTCCTACCAAGTAGCACCTGGAAGATCCCCAAGCTCTAAAGTATACGGTAGTCGGGCCTGTATACACTACTTGTCGCTGAGAGTAATCAATCTCTTAGTAACGGTCATCGTCCTCGTACAACAACTCAAAGTCTCCCAACACTGGGATCCAGGGCTCTCCCGCCAGCATCAGGTTCAACATGTGTGTCATCTATCTCCTCTGACAGCTCCTCAACAGATTCTTCTCGTGCGGTCGAGAATAAAATACAACATAGGAGATAAGAAACAGTTGTAAAATAAGCTATACTAATAGCAACATACAACAGCACAACAGTATCAGCAATCATTTCCTAAGCCATTCTCTCTTAGCTATTGTCTCTCACACTCATGCATCTAGCAACTATATGGACGCGATATGCGACATCCCCAATAGATCAAGTTGTCTCATTCATCACTGTGCCACCCCCCGTAATGCAACGTTCGGCCAACAACCCTCAGGCTCAACTCAACTCATAGGTATGACGTATCCCCCCGCCTGCAAGCCAGGTTAGGACATTCACCCGTCAACAACTGATGGGTACGATCATCTCCCCGCAGGCAAGATTAATCACCCGTACGCCAACACAGTGATGAACAACAACGATGCAGCATGAATCTCACCGACTCATCTCGGGATCAACACACAACTACGACCAACTTTCTCCGACATAACCGGGAATCAACTCTATATATCAACATAAATATGTCAACATGATCTCTAGGTTGAGCACTACAACATATATATGTATCCTCGAAATCCTCACCACATGATCACCTCCCAAATTATCAGGAATTACTGCCTATCTCTACTCATACAACAATAATCACAAATATCATATTATAGACAATCATAATCATGCTCAATAGTCATATTCATCATATCTAATCAAGGCATATACTCAAGTAACCCTAAACATGTTACTAAGCATACATGCATACAAACAGGTATCATTTTAACCATACCAACACACAAGCATACAACCTCGACATATCATAAAATCAACTTATCGGCGATAAACCTACAATGTCTAAAACTACATTGGTACCACCGACTAGTAGTCTCCAATGTGAGTTAGGTGTTTTCGGTTACTCAACCACTAGTAGGGTTTAGGTCGCCCTACGCATATCAATATATATTATCTTATTTTTGCCTCCCCGACGATATTATGGTTTTTTCTCCCACCTGATAACAAAGTAGCAACGATCACGAACTCAACGAGCTCCATGAACTCTCCCTTAGCCCTTCACAGTCGCGGTCTCCTTCTCCCCTAGACTATAACATTAACCCTAATACGAATTTATAACCGTGAATAGAAGTTAGAAATAAAGGAAGACATTGTTTAGCTAAAATGTAGGTAGATACGGAACATCGGCTTACCCTCGACGAATCATGAAAGCAAATCGGTAGAATCTAAGTAGACGAAGAGCTGATCAGGAAAACACGAACGGAATTGGAATCGGATCAACGAATGAACCACGAATTTGGATCAAAGTTCCAGCCCCAACTCTGCTCTCTGTCTTGAGCTCTCTCTGTAAAATATGAAGAGTGAAAAACTCTTCTCTCATGAAAATGAAGAACTATATATAGGAAAAGGTTTCATTGTCCACGCTTGAGCGTTAGCTTCTCCCACGCTTGAGCATTGACATTTCCTCACCGCCAAGGCATTGCCCATCACGTGTCAGCTCCGATGCGTAACCGACACGTGTCGTTTTATGTCCCATCACTGCCAGTCAACTGGTCAGAGTGGTCACGCTTGAGCGTCTACCCTACTCCACGCTAGAGCGTTACATCGCTCCACTTTTGAGCGTTCTGCTCAGAGTCACATACTCTTCATGCCTTACTTATCCAATTCAACCCCAACTCTTAACCTACCTTCTAAGCACATTATCAAACCAACGTACATACATGTATTTAATTAAGGTGATGAAAATGAGGATGTTACAGGTCCCACAGAATTCACCGAGTTTTTATTTAATTTTATTTGCATTGAATTGGAATAAAAAATCCAACGTTCATAAGTTGAACAGTCTAACATTCTTTTTAATGTTGACATTGAATTAGGCATAACATCCCAACAGTAATGTCTGAAATATGTTATGCTTTTAACGTTCTGCCAACGTTCATGTATCAACTATCAATCGAACGTTCAGCCTCAAAGTTGCTTTTTAATTGGTACGCACTGTCAGTATAAAGATTATTTACATTGACAACCAATCGTAAATTATCATATCATTAAAAAAGTTTGACTCTTATCCTCACTACGTTAAAAGTCACTCATACCATAATTTGTGATTGATTAACAATGTAAAAAACTTTACACTAACAGTGTATCAAAATTAAACTCTTAACCTTAAGTGATGTTTGTTTCTGGATTTAAAATTACATTTGCAGGAATCAAGGAATATATTATTACCCGAAATGTTATCGTTGGGTATTCTGAAAAACATTTTAGTTAGCATTTCAAATTCATGGGAATCTTTTTTTAAATTGCTAGAAATAACTTAGAAGTTGTCTCATTTATAATCTATATTCCTCATAATATATGTCACAATTATTAAAATACACATGTTATATAAAATATTATTAAAATATTAATTTTTCAATACAATTGAGCTAAATAAAATAATTATCATACCTATACTATAAAATAAAATAAAATTATATTTTTAATAATTATTAGTACGTTTTTAAGAAATAAAAAACCGATACCTACCTATACCTATACTAACATGATATAAAAATCCCCAAATCAAAAAATAATCTCATTCTAAAAGAGTCTTTTTCTCTAATTATAACAAAAAAGAAATAGAAGAAAAAAAAGAGAGAAGAAAGACTAAAATATTGTATGGCTTAAAATGTTCGAAAATTTTGAGCACAAACTTAAGTATAAAACAAACAAACCTTGGACTATCAAACTTTTGGTGATTACTTAAAAATAATTATTTTGAAGAAAGGAGAAAGTACATGGTATTACTCATAAGGAAAATTCTTGTGTCATACCACTTTACATCTGGCACATCATTAAGTAGGTGACAAAATTAGAGTTTACACTTCCGTAAAAAAATAAGATGAAATCTATTCGCTTTGATTCGATTTTAGAGGAAAAAATCTGAACCAATCTAAATTAATTAATTTAGTTTGGTTTAGATTTGCAATTTTTTTTAAGAAATCGGAATCAAATCAACCCGATAAAGAACGAATTGGTTCGGTTAAGTTCTACAAAAAACGATTCAAAAAATATGAATAAATACATAAACCTCTCATAAAAAATACATTATCAAGAGAAAAAATTTCAACCACACAATATATGAAAATTTATCAGATATGAGAATAAAAACATAAAAGACTATTATGCAAACAATTTGAAAAATAAAAGAAATATTTATATTAGTTTGAAAAACCTTGAATACGATAACCAAATCAATTACAATCGAATCTTAATCAGTTCAGTACGAATTCAATCGGAACACCTTAAAAATTGGAATCAATTTTATTGATAATATTCGGTTTTTCGGATTTGTCAGATTGATCAGAACCAATGAACAACCCTAATTATAAGCAAATAGTAAAAACTGCACATATGGACAGGGCCGACCCAATAACTATTTAGGCCTAAAGTGAACTATGAAGTGAGGCCTTTTGAAACGATTTTTTTTTAAAAAGATATAGAGTAGGCCATGCCGATGCTAAACTTAGTGTCGGCCAAGCCATGCCGATGCTAAACTTAGCGTCGGCTACAAACAGGGGCGACGCTAAATTTTTTTGTAGTGTAAATAAATTTTTTGAGGCCTAAAGCAAAGGCTTTGGTTGCTTGGCCCTTGGACCGGCCCTGCATATGAAAGGTGACATGAGTATACATGTTTATATCTAGCATTACTGCACTAGTAAATGCGTCGGATGGTTGCACCACCACACCACTACTTATGTTTTGGTGTGGCCCAAAACACAATCTTCTAGCTTCCTGAGGTGTGGGCTTGGGTTGCTCCTTAGGTGTTATGACTGGAACTCTCCTTCAAGCTGGCTTGAGTTGCTTCTCTTCTTGGACCAAATGGGGAGATACCTGCGAAGACACTCTGATGCCTAAGTCTGCAAACGGGAACTCAGGGTGTGATGATGAGATGGAATGGAAGTGAACTTACCTTTCTTTTGGGTATAAGGGCTTTTTATAGGGATCCCTGGGTATGGTGGGAATGGGCTCCTACCATATTGGGGATGATCCCCCATCTCTCCTTAGGCAGTAGGTACTGAAGTCAATGTGTTTTCAGGCAGCGGGGGCAGTCTAACGCGTGATTTGTGGAGCGGCCCTGACCGGAGGCGCCGAAGTGACCATGCCCCTAAAGGTATGGCCTTTCCCTTGCCTAGCCTCTAATGGTCAACACCTCGAGAAGGGTCACTTTTGGGTGTGAAGCTTGGCTTGGTCCTGGTTTTAGCTTATGGGGCCTTATATGGCCTAATTCCTAGAATTGGGCCGGAACAGTTGCCCCTGGGCCGGAGCTGGTCCCAGAGGGCTAGCGTCGGGTCATAAGTCCTGAGCTCTGGGTGCATTTAAGTTTTTGCATAAGTCTTTAATTTCAAATAATTGCGCGTTGTTCCCGAGGGTTGCTGTCGATTCAATACCTCACGTTGTCTCGTTTCCTGTGCTTGCTGTCGTTTCGCTCCCTATAAGTTTCAGGGGTCTTTCCTTTTCTGTCTTCTCGCATTTCTTACTTCTTTTGGTCCCAAATCGTCATCTTTCTTCCCTGGTTTAGCCATCTCTGCTCGTTTGCTTTCTTCTCTCGCTTTTATTACCCGTCAGGACCGGTCAAGCCCAAAAACTTGGACTGCTTTGCCCCGGGGCTTTTACGAATGGGCCGTTCGAATGGAAACATTGGTCGTTTCGCCCTATGTTGCCCGTCAGGATCAGTCAAGTTCAAAAACTTGGACCGTTTCGCCTCGGAGCTTTTACGAGTGGGCCGACCGAATGGAAACATTGGTCGTTTCGCCCGTGTTGCCCGTCAGGACTAGTCAAGTCAAAAGACTTGGATCATTTCGCCCCATAGCTTTTACGAATAGGCAAGCATTAGTCGTTTCGCCCGTGTTGTCCGTCAGGACTGGTCAAGTCCAAAGACTTGGACCGTTTCGTCACAGAGCGTTTATGAATGGGTCGACCGAATAGAAATATTGGTTGTTTCGTCCATGTTTCCCGTCATGACCAGTCAAGCCAAAAGACATGGATCGTTTCGCCCCGGAGCTTTTACGAATGGACCGAACGAATGGAAACATTGGTCGTTTTGTCCATGATGCCCATCATGACCTATTAAGCCCAAAGACTTGGACCGTTTCATCCATGAAGCCCGCCTTGCCCCGGAGCTTTTATGAATGGGCTGACCGATTTGAAACAACATTCGTTTCGCCCATGATGCCCGTCAAGACCGGTCAAACCCAAAGACTTGAACCGTTTCGCCCCGAAGCTTTTACGAATGTACCAACCGAATGGAAACATTGGTCGTTTTGCCCATGATGCCCGTCAGGACTGGTCGAACCCAAATACTCGGACTGTTTTGCCCGGAGCTTTTACTAATGGTCCGACCGAATGAAAAAATTGGTCGTTTTGCTCATGATGCCCGATGCCTGTCAGGACCGGTCAAGCCCAAAGAATTGAAATTTCGCCCCTGAGCTTTTACGAATGGACCGACTGAATGGAAACATTGGTCATTTAATGATGGTTGTGTAAATAGATTCTAACGAAATAACTTCCATATTCATTCCAAAATATTGAGTGATACATCATAGTTGCATTCTTCAACTATAGCATTTCCTCAGCTTTGCTGCATTCCAGTATTTCGGGATCTTACTCCCTGACAGGGTTTGCCCGTGCATTCGACTACTCGGTACGGGCCTTCCCAATTCATCGCGAGTTTTCTATGGGCGGCATTTTTGTTGCCTACATCCGCACTTCTTAACACTAAATCTCTTGTTCCAAAATGTCTTGGTACCACCGTTGTGTTATATCTTGCCACGATCTTTTGCTTCATGGCAGCTCCCCGTATGCATGCCATTTCTTTAGCTTCCTCGACCAAGTCTAGGTCTCCCGGGAACGATTGCTCGTTTAGCTCTGACCTAAAGTTTTCTTTGCGCCAGGATGGCTCGCTTACCTCCACAGAGATAACAGCTTCACACCCGAATACCAGGCTAAAGGGGGTTTCATTAGTGGTGTTGTGTGAGGTCTTTCTGTAACTTCATAGCACATGATCTAGTTGCTTGGCCCATAACCCTTTATCTTGGTCCAACATGGTCTTAAGTCCTTTGAGGATTACTTTGTTTGTCGCCTCTGCTTGACCATTCGTCTGCGGGTGTTCTACTGCCGTGAAGTGCTGGTGGATGCGTAGTTCGGCCAGTAGTTCCTGGAACTTTTTGTTTGTGAACTGTGTTCCGTTGTCAGTTACTATAGATTCGGGAATTCCGAACCTGGTGATGATGTTTCTGTAGGTGAACCTATGAATTCTAGCTGAGGTGATCTGTGCTAGTGGCTCGGTCTCAATCCATTTGGTGAAATAGTCCACTGCCACAACCAAGAATTTTAGCTGATAGGGTGCTGCGGGGAAAGGCCTGAGTATGTCTATTCCCCACTAGGAGGAGGGCCATGATGCTGTCAGAGCGTTCAAGGTCGGAGGGGGGCTTGGTTCAAGTCTCCATGCTGTTTGCATCGTCTGACATAGTTTGCAGCGTCCTGCCCAAAGCACTTGTTTTGCCAATGCCCTTCCTCTTATGTGTCGACTGCAGCTTCCTTCATGTATTTCTGCCAATATGTACATCGCTCGATGGTTCAGCAAACATTTTTGAAAAGGAGTGGAAAAGCCCTTTTGTAGAGTTGCTCATTGTACATGGCGTACCTAGCTGCCTTCCGAGCCATGCTTTTCAACTCCTTGTCTTTCTTTGCCTGGAACAGGTTGTGCAAGTAATCCATGATTGTCTTCGCCAGTCGGTTCCTACATCCTCCGGCTCTTCTCGGACCTATAGGACATCCTCGGTGATGCTTGGTCAGTGCAAATTAGCTTGGATGATAGAGCAGTTATTGCCAGGGCTCTTCATGGTTGCCAATTTTGATAGGATGTCTGCCTTGGCGTTTTGCTCTCTGGGGACGTGTTCTACTTGGACTTGTTCTAATAGGGCCATTTATTCTTTTACTTTTTGCAGGTATTTCTACAAAAAAGGTTCTCTTGCTTGGTATTCTCCTTTTATTTATGATTCCACCAATTGGGAATCTGTTGACATTTTCACTCTTGTAGCTCCCAGGTCTCTGGCCAAGTACAATTCAGCTAGGCATGCTTCATACTCCCCTGATTGTTAGAAGAAGGAAAATCGAATCGAAGAGAGTGTTCGATTGTGATCCTTCCTTCATTTTCCAGTATGATTCCCACTCCACTTCCTTTAGGGTTGGACGACCCGTTAACAAACACTGTCCAAGTTTGTCGAGCACCTTTCTCAACCGGGTTGGTGACCTCTACTATGAAGTCAGTCAACGTTTGAGCTTTGACGGCGGTCTTGGGTTCATAAGAAATTTCGTATTCTAATAGCTCTATGAACCAGACGATCATCCGGCCCGCCAACTCTCGTTTATGGAGCACTTGCTTAATTGGTTGGTCTGTTTGGACCACAATTAGGTGACACTGGAAGTACTGTCTTAGCCTACTAGCGGTGAATAACATGGCTAAGGCTGCATTTTCGATCTTCTGATATGTGGACTCCGCTTCTTGGAGGACCTTGATGACAAAATAGATCGGCTTCTGGTTTCCTTCCACTTCGCAGATTAATGCTGAGTTGATTGCCTTATGTGACTGATAAGTCGAAGATCAAAGTCTCTCCAGCCTCTGGGCGAGTCAGGATTGGGGGTGAGGCAAGGTTGGATTTTAGCATGGCCAACGCTGCTTCACATGGATCCGTCCACTCGAAGTTCTTTCCTTTCTTTAGCAATCTAAATAAGGGCAATGATTTCTGGGGCGACATTTGCCAGGAACCTGGTTAAAGCCGTAATTCTTCCGTTCAGTCGTTGAACCTGGTTAAGGCCGTAGTTCTTCCATTCAGTCGTTGGACCTTTGCATTTCCATAATCGCCCAGCATTTATCCGAGTTAGCCTCAATTCCCTGGTGAGTGAGCATAAACCCGAGGAATTTCCCTGCCTATACGCCAAAGGCACACTTTTCTGGGTTGAGCCTTTTGTTGTGGGTCCTGAGCCAATCGAACACTGCATGGAGGTAGGAGATGTGCCCGAGGTGGTTGGTGCTTTTTGCGATCATGTCATCGATATAGACTTCCATGGCCTCCCCTATTATGTCTCCAAAGACCCTGTTCATCATTCTCTGATAGGTGGCGCCAACGTTTTTTAGCTTAAATGGCATCATTCGGTAGCAGTAGGTCCCTCTGTCAATTATGAATGTTGTCTTCACTTCGTCTTTTGGGTGCATGGGTATTTGGTTATATCCCGAATACGCATCCATGAAGGATAAGTAATGGTAACCAGAAGAATTGTCTACCAATTTATCAATGTTTGGAAGAGGATAAGGGCCTTTAGGACATACCTTGTTCAGGTTGGTATAATCCATGCACATCCGCCACTTTCCGTTTGACTTCTTCACCAGGACTAAGTTTGAGAGCCACGTCGTGTAAGTGATTTCCCAGATGGTCAGTGCTTCCAGCATTTCTCTTGTCTGAGCCAACAATACTTCCTGTCTTTCTGCCCCTATCTTTTGTCTTTTTTGCGCTACCAATTTTGCACAGAGGTCCACAGTCAGCCTATAGCATATAAAGTCCGGGTCCATCCATGGAATGTTCGCGAAGGTCCAAGCGAACAAATCTTTGTTTTTACGCAGACAGACAGTGAGATCTTTCTGCATAGCCATCGGGATATTCCTTCCTATATTCACTGTTTGCCCTTTCTCACGATCAACCTGTGGCATATGAAGTCCAGGTCCATCCTTAGCATGTCCGCGAAGGTCCAGGCGAACAGATCTTTGTTTTTACGCAGACAGTCATTGAGATCTTTCTGCATAGCCATCGAGATATTTCTTCCTATATTCACTGTTTGGCCTTTCTTTCCTATCCTTACCGGGAGAACTTCACCCTCTGGTTCTGGCCTAGTCTAGTTGTTTTCCTCTCGGCCGTCAATGACTGTCATCATTACGCTTTTGCCCCTTTCTTTGTCTGGGAGAGCTGGCTTGCTCGGTCCAATAGCTTTGGGAGCATCAACACTGATCTTGCAGCAGTCCCTGGCCACTGCTTGATCTCCTTTTGCCGAGCAGATCTGTCTGTCATCTGTTGCGAACTTCATCACGAGGTGGTGGTGGAGACGATCGCGCCGAGGGAGTTCAGGGTGGGACGCCCTATTATTGTGTTGTAAGCCAAGGCACAATCAATCATTGGATACGGGTGGTGCTCCAAAGGTGAGTCTTAATTCTACATATCCTCGGGGGGCTATTCTCTCGCCAGTAAATCCGACCAGATCCCCATCGTGGGGGAGGAAGTCATCTTGCTTTAATCCGAGTTTGACAAATAGCCCTCCAAAGATTATCTCTGTCGAGCTACCTTGGTCAACGAAGACCTGTTTGACCTCGAAATTGGCTAGAGTCCCCAAAATCACCAGAGGGACATCATGTCCCAAGATGGTTGATCCAAAATCCCCTTCTCTGAATGATATGGTTAGGCTAGCTTCGGGTGCTCTCCTCCGAGATTGAGCTCGTCCTGAGAGACTCATGACCTGCCTAAGGTGTCTCTTTCATGCGGAACTTGAGGTTCCTCCCCGGCGAACCCGTCGGCTATAGTGAGGATTACCTGGTGGCTTGGGGGGTCTTTCCGCCTTGGGGGAGTCCTGGTGCAGGTTCGTCCTCCTAGGTGTCGGCCTTGTGACGTTGAGTCTTCCCTTCGCCATGTCGGGTTTCTCTTGGTGTTTTCGACTCTGTCATCACTCCGGTCTCTCTGGTCAGGATTGACCGACCGATGTCGTCGATCTTGCATGACCTGTTCCACTTTCTCCATGTAGCGTTGCAAACTCCCGACCCAGATAAATTCTTCAATCACATCGCGCAGGCCAATACAATCTTCCGTGTCATGTCCGTGACCTCTATGGAAGGCGGAATACTTGGTCTGGTCCTTAGTTCTTTGCTTCTTTTCATTCCGTTTTTCTTTCTCCACATGTTTTGAATCTTTCTGGAGATGAAGGATAGCTCGTCATCGTCTGATATTTCATTATCAGATTGATCAGCATCATCACTGGACTCATCAGCTTTTAGAGCTTTTGAGATGTTGGACTTCTGAGCTTTCAAGGCAATCCTTTTATTTTTCTTTCTAGGATTATCAAGATCAAGCTCTTGCTCATGAACTTGAAGAGTTCCTACCAGATCATCCAGCGTCAAGGTAGAGAGATCTTTGGCCAAGGTGATTGCAGTAACAAGTGGTCTCCATTTCTTAGGCAAGCTCCTAAGAATTTTAGTCACATTCTCCTTGGCAGTGTAGACTTTCCCAAGGGACTTTAGATTGTTGATAATCGTCTGAAAACAATCCATCATGTCCAAGATGGACTCTTCTTCGGCCATGGTGAATAATTCATACTGGCCAACCATCATGATGATTTTTGAATCTTTTACCTTGGTGGTCCCCTCATGGAGATTTGACAAGGTATCACATATTTGCTTTGCTGATTCACATGTGTGAATCTTCTGAAATTCGTCAGGATTGAGAGCACACATTAAGGCATATCTGGCTTTAAGATTTTGCTCCATCCTGGCTCTTTCAGCATCAGTCTAGTCTTTTTCAGCTTTTTCTGTCCCATTAGAGTTGAGACATACATTTGGACCATTCATGATTCTGGCCCAAAGAACTGAGTTTGTACTTAAGATAAAGGCTTTGAATCTCTCCTTCCAGTACAAGTAATGGGTTCCGTTAAAGAACGGAGGCCTGGTCATGGAAGTACGTTCCATAACAAGTTGAATCCCGCTTGGCATACCTTGTCTTGCCATATCTGCTGTAGGATCTTTTCCTCTACACGGCTAAGGGCTCAACCCAGAGGCTGAGCTCTGATACCAATTGAAGGAACCTTTTGAAACACAAGAGGGGAGTTGAATGGTGTTTCTTACATTTTTCTTACATTTTATAAAATATTTTCATATATATATATATATATATATATATATATATATATATATATATTCGCAAAGGTTGGACCTTAAAACGACAACGGACGCAAGAAGCGTTTCCAAGCACCAGTTGGACGCTTACTCAGAAAGATTAAAATAAAGGAAACGAGCGCGATAAGAAAGCAATTCCATCCCAAGGAGTTACTCAGAAAATAAACTAAAGCGAAGGTAAGGGAAAGAAAAGGAACACAAAGATGTTATCCTGGTTAACTCTTCACCAAAGAGCTACGTCCAGTCCTCTCTACTTGAGAGCTTTCTTCACTATAAAAAAAACCCTTTGTTACAAGTATTCAACACCTCTTCAGGCAAGTTTTCTACACCTTTTCAGGTAAGTATTCTACACCTCTTCAGGTACTCTAAGTATTCTTTCTACACAAGCCTCTTCAGGCTCACCCAACTAGGTTTTGAAAGGTTTTGTTCTACTAACTCACTAAGAGTGAGAGTTTGAAACTAAGGCTTAGAACTCTTTGAACAATATTCTACACAGAGAGTGATATGAAAATAAGGAGCAGAGTAAGCTTTGCGAGCTTTGATGTTTTTCTCTTGATTGCTTTTTGTGTGCTTGATTGTTTTTCAATTTTGATTCAATTGTGCATCACTTCTCTTGTCTCTGTTTGCATCTTCAAGAAGAGAGATATTTATAGTAGACTTGATTTGATCATCTTTAGTCTTCAACGGTTGGAAAAGAATCCGTTCTAATTGAGTATTGAATGCGTTAGTTCGTCGAGTCTGATAACTTGTTGAGGCTTCTGATCAGCAAAGTAGACTATCAGGTTTGATAGCTAGAAATGGGACTGACTTTGTTTTCTTGTACTCGAAAGTTGCCTTTTGTCTTTCCTATTTAAGAAGGTCAAATCCTTTTTGTGTCAGGGACAGTCTGGCTTCAGCTTTCGAGGGTACGAAGACTACAAGGAATGTTTGTCTAAAGGATATAAGCTTTTTACACATAGAGCAATGAATTTAAAATCTTTACATATGTATTCGTGCTAAAACAAATAAAGCTTTCCTGGACTATAAGGATTACAACGCAATATCAGGAAGAGTCTTTGGACTCAAGCTTCTATTGTTGAAAAAACTTATTAGCGTTTGGACTTAGCGAGAGCTACTCCACTTTGTGGTTTGGACGAGCGAAAATCTTTGGACTTAGATAGTCTTTGGACTTATATATGTATTCCCGCACACTTAAGATAAAGCGTTAGTTCATAAGTAATCTTTGTTCTTCTTAAATTAGTCATTTGTTAACATCGAAACTTAAAGGATTTGTGGACTATAACCACTTTGGTTCCAACAATCTTCCCTTTTTTGATGATGACAAAACATACTAATTTGATTGAACAAAGTTTCCTAAAGCACTGAAAAGCTCCCCCTAAGACAAATACCATAAGCATATAAAGCATGTAAGACAGAGTGCAAGCAATCAAGCAGTTATAACAAAACATACTATGACAATCAAGCTGTTATAACAAAACATTACTATGAATACATACTATGAATTTGCATTCTCATTCAATCAAACCCTTTCTCCCGTTTTAGTCATCAGACAACAGAGAGAAAAACGCATCATATTCAGTTAAAAAAACTGAAAAGAAAAGAAGATATTTAAGAAGGTGGAGGAGGAGGAGGTATAGGAAGAAAGTTCTGAAATGTGGCTGCAATTTGTTGAAGCAACACTGCATTGTTGGGCTTCTATAGACCTTTGTATGAACTCTTGAAATTCTGGAGGAGCAACAGAGACTGAACTTTCCGCAGTGGCCTTGGTTGCCTCAGGATTTCTCTGATCAGGAATGACATTCGATGCCTGAGAAGGAGAAGGATCAACAGGATGGACCACTAAAAGAGGGATAGGTTGAGACCTAGAGGGGGCTGAGTCTGCAACTTGTTCAACTACCTCTGCATGCACTTCAGGGGAAGGGTCCTCATAGACGATCTCTGTGTCCCCAGTTTCTTCGGAAACAACCGGTATTGGTGCAGCTGGAGGTGCCTCGGAGTTAGGATCATCTTGAATGACAGGTTTGGGTGGAGGTGGAAGTACATCAATAATGATCTCAGCATCATCATACCTATTTTCTCTCCATCTGGGTTTAGGGGCTGGAAGTACGTCTCTTGGATACAACGACATTCCAAAGATGTCGTCCATTATCAAGAAGTCAGCATCAAAGATTCTGTATTGTCTTGGAAATACACGAATCTTCTGTTTTTCTTCAATGGATAGACCAGATGTGGACGCTTCTTGAGTGCATCTCCAAATGAAGTTCTCCCAGTAGATTCGAGCGTCTGGGTCATACCTCTGGAGAGGATCCTTTTGTCAGATGAGGCCCAGTTCCATTGAATCGTCTCTTGGTTTAGTCTAGAAGAGAGGATCAAAGGCAGTTCTGTAAGGCAGCGTCCATGTTTCAAGCCTTTTTCGTCCATCTTTGTTTTTGTTTGGGTCCAGAATAGGAATTCTTGGATAAGCTCGAGGAGGTAAAACGCCTACTCTTGTTTCTGAGCTTCTGCCCCACAATTTCTTTGGCAGATTATGATGGATCTTGGCTTCTCGTGACATATCACACTCCTTTCGGACAGCGTAGTATGGTAAGAAGTCTCTAACATCAGAGTATTCTTTCCAGGCTAAGGGATAGCTTGGAATGAACTTGATGTCTTGATCAAGAAAGATGTTGGGCAAACCGTAAGTTCTCGATCTTCTTTCCTCTGTGGTTTTGCAGTCTTCCTTTTCTTCATTAAGAATTACCACGTGTCTTTTGACATTGTAGTGGCACCATTTGAATGCCTTGTCCTTAATGAGGTTAGGATAGATCTTCCTTGGAAGAAACTTTTTGTTTTCCAGACAGACAACCAAGTGTCCATGAGCATTGTAGAGTTGAGTTGGCAGAGGACCGGTGGGTGTGTAAGGGATGGGATAGTAACCATGTTCAAGGGGTGGACCAGAGGGATTTTGAGGTGCAGGGGAAGGTGTTTCATATTCTTATTCTGGTGGAGGAATAGGGCCTTTAGGGTGTTGAGAGGTGGAGGGAGGTGAATGCTTAAAGAACAGAACGGGAAACCTTCTTTTAACGTCAGCCCAATTAGAGCTTTCATTTCTGAAGGTAATTCTGGGTATGCGTTTGAATTTTCTCTTTGGGTAAAGCATTCTGGGATAAGGTGCTCCATAGGGTTTAAAGGGATGGTTTCCCCATGGTGTAAACCAATCTTGAGGTTCAGATGGTGAGGGAGATGGTGGTCTTTGTGGTGAGGGAAAGGTTTGTATGTGAGGTGAGGTGGAGGGTGAAACAGTTATGGACTGTTGAGAGTCCAAGGTCAAGTCTTCAACCTTAAAGGGTTGCTCTATGATAAGAGTAATAACTGAATTAGATTGAGATTCAGTATTACCTTTAGTTTTGGATCTAGTAGTCCTTGCCCTAGTTGCAGTACGCTTAGGCCGAGAGGCTTCAGACGAAGACTCCCTTCTAGGACCTTTGATCACCTTGGAGATAGGTTGATCGTCCTCATCTTCCTCATCAACCGAAGCTAGAACCAGCTTCCTTTTTCTTGAGGGTTTGACAGAGACTGTTGGACGAGCAGTAGATGACTTGGTTTTTGGACGAGCAGGCTCTATTGAGCGTCCAACGGAGACTTGTTGATCAGACGCTTCATCAGATTCTTGCATCTAAACACCTTTCAACTTTCCTTCTTTCTTGGACTTTTTGTGACAGTCCAATTGCATCATCACCAAGCTTTGTTTGCTGAACTCTGGTTGAAATACACGATCGATGCCATGAACACCAAAATATTTGAATCTTTGTTCTGGAGTCAGATGCTTGAGGTCATCATAAACCAGATGTTTCTCAAATATTCTTGAGAGAAGAGCAGCATAGATGATGGAGGTATTCTTCTCAGAGCCTTCAATGACATATTTGAAGTAAGAGAAGAGTAGCTGAGGAAGGTTTATCTACCTCTCCAGAATCAAATGAACTAGGCAGAATTAATGTGCCTTCGAGACATTGTCCTTCGAACCAACTTTGTGAAGGATGGACTTGTTTAGAATCTGATGAAGAACCCTAGCCTTGTCAGTCATTCTTGAGGCTATCAGTTTGTCAGATAGGTTCTTCAGGAGACATTCTTTGATGGTGTCAGAACCATCAAGTTCTTCTTCTCATTTATCTTCACAAGTGATTCTAGATTGGGCACAACCAATGGTATTGGAAATGGTTGCTTCACAGACAATCACTTTAGTGTCAATCACATTGTTCCGTATTTCCCTTGCAGAGATGGTAGGGTTTGTCCAGAATTCCCTTATAAGAGCTGGGTAGATGACAGGAATACCTTCAAAGAAGCTTGACCATCCAGCAGCGTGAATGTTTTGGGAGACATCTATCCCATGATTAGCAAGAAACTTCAAATTGAACTTAAATTCTATCAGATCTTCAGAGGTCTTAACATCAAAAGTGTTTCCTTTCCCATTAGAAGCAACAGATGAAGAAGCAGCCATTGTTTCAGAGAGAGAGATATCGCAAAGAGATTTTTAGAAAGAGAGGTTTGAAGATGAGGAGTTTGTAAAGGTTGTTTCTTTAAAGAGAGCGTTTTTATAAAGATCAAAAGAAAGAAACTGTTCATATTTTCAGGAACAAATTTTTAAGAGGAGAGAGAGGGTGATGAGGCGACGTGCATTAAATGACTGACACACGTTTCAGACTTCGAAACCATAAAGAGCAATTTTTTAATTATAGAAAACGAAACTGACTCAGTTAGGGAATGAGAAATAAATTTTCATTCGACAAAGATTCAGTTTAATTAATGCATTGGACGAGCAAACAACATATATTGGCCTCACATATATTGGACTAAGCCAAATATTGAACGCATGCATTGGACTCACAATTGATCAATGAAATGCATGTTCAGATATTTCCTTATGTATGTGAACCTATCTTCAGCTAAAGGTTTGATGAAGATATCTGCCCATTGATGGTCAGTATCAACAAATTGAATATCAATTATTCCTTTTTGCACATAATCTCTAATGAAATGATGCTTGATTTCTATATGCTTTGCTCTAGAGTGCAATATGGGACTTTTAGATAAATTAATAGCAGCAGTGTTATCACACATTATTGAAATGTTACTTATAAACACATTGTAGTCTTCCAGCTGATGTTTATCCAAAGCAGTTGTGAGCAACAACTTGCGGCAGCAATGTACTCAGCTTCAACAGTTGATAGGGCAATTGCGCTTTGCTTTTTGCTTGACCATGAGACTTGATTGGCTCCAATGAAATGACAACCTCCATTGGTACTTTTTCTTTTTATTTTATCTCCAGCATAGCCAGAATCACAGAATTCAACTAATCTGTATTCATCAAATTTCTTATACAATAGACCTTGATTAGTAGAGCCTTTGAGATATATAAAGATTCTCTGAACTGCTGAGAGATGAGACTCTCTTGGATCAGATTGAAATCGAGCACATAGGCAAATACTAAACATGATATTCGGTCTGGACGCAGTTAGATATAAGAGAGAACCAATCATACCTCTATATACCTTTTTGTCTACCTTTTTATCTTTGTCATCTTTGTTTAGCACGGACATTGGATGCATTGGGGTATTCATTGGTTTGCAATCATCCAATTTGAAGCGTTTTAGAAGCTCCTTGGTGTACTTCATCTGATGAATGTACACTCCATCCGGTGTTTGCTTTACTTGAAGTCCGAGGAAGAATTTTAATTCTCCCTTCATACTCATTTCAAATTCTTTCTACATTAGCTCAGAAAACTCTTAACAAAGAGATTCATTAGTTGCATCAAATATTATATCATCAACGTAAATTTGTGCAACAATAAAATCTTTTTTACTTGTTTTTCTAAAAAGGGTTGTGTCTACTTTTCCTCTTGAGAAACCATTCTCCATAAGGAATGTGCTGAGTCTCTCATACCAAGCTCTAGGAGCTTGTTTGAGTCCGTATAAAGCTTTCTTAAGCTTATATACATGCTCAAGATGGTTTTGATCTTCAAAACCAGGTGGTTGAACAACATAAACTTCTTCATTAATGAGACCATTCAAGAAAGCACTTTTACGTCCATTTGATAAAGCATGATGTTATAATGTGCAGCATATGAGAGTAAAATGCATATGGCTTCTAGTCTAGCTACGGGAGCAAAAGTTTCAGTATAGCCAATACCTTCCTCTTGAAAGTAGCCTTGAGCAACTAACTTTGCTTTATTCCTTACAACTTTACCATCTTCGTCTAGTTTGTTACGATAGACCCACTTGGTTCCAATGACAGACTTATCCTTTGGCAAAGGGAACAGCGTCCAAACGTCACTACGTTGAAACTGATTGAGCTCCTCTTGCATTGCGAGGATCCAACATTCATCCATTAAGGCTTCGTCCACATACTTTGGTTCCAGTTCAGAGATGAAGGCTGAATCAGCTTGTTCTCTGAAGGTTGACCTTGTCCGGACTCTATCATTTGGTTTCCCAATGATTTGATCCTCGGGGTGATAAGTCTTGAACTGCCACGAACGAGGGGTGTTGACTACTTGCTTAGACGATGATGCGTCCTGAGATGCGTCTGATCCTTTGTCTTTGTTAAGCGTTGGACGATCTTCTATATCATTTAGATTCATATCTGCAAAAGAATCATCTAACTCTGATAATCTCTTATCAGGTTGTTTGTCATCGAACTTAACATGGATGGTTTCTTCAAAAACCAATGTTCTAGAGTTATAAACTCTAAAAGCTTTGGGCGATTCAGAGTAACCTAACAATATTCCATTATCTACTTTGGCATCAAACTTACCAAGTTGATCCTTAGTATTTAAAATAAAACATTGACATCCGAAGGGATAGAAGTAAGAAATGTTAGGTTTGCATCCTTTCCATAATTCATAAGGAGTCTTATTCAAGATAGGTCTTATGTATATTCTGTTTTGAATGTAGCAGGCAGTATTTACAGCTTCAGCTTAGAAGTGTTTAGGAACAGAATTATCACTGAGCATTGCCCTAGCCATCTCTTGAAGAGATCAGTTCTTTCTTTCAACAACACCATTCTGTTGTGGTGTTCTAGGGGCAGAGAAATTGTGATGAATACCGCTTTCATCACAAAACCTTTGGAAAAGCTCATTTTCAAATTCGCCTCCACGGTCACTTCTGATTGAGCTTATACATATACCTTTTTCATTCTGAACACGCTTACAGAATATAGTAAAGACCTTGATAGACTCATCCTTATGAGCAAGGAACTTAACCCATGTCCATCTAGTATAGTCGTCTGCTACGACAAGCCCATATTTCTTACCACTGACAGATGCAGTCCTTGTTGGACCAAACAAATCAAGATGCAACAGCTCTAGTGGCCTTGAAGTACTAACAATGTTCTTAGACTCAAAAGAGTTCTTAACTTGTTTTCCTTTTTGGCACGCGTCACAGAGAGTGTCTGATCTATACACAATCTTTGGTAGACCTCTTACGAGGTTATGCTTATTTAGTCTTGAGATTAATCTCAGACTTGCATGACCAAGTCTTTTGTGCTAGATCCATCGCTCATCTTCAACAGACACTAGACACGACACACTTTGATTTGAGAGTTCCCCCAAGTTAATCTTATAAAGATTATTTTGTCTTTTGGCAGTGAATAAGATGGACCCATCAGGGTTCTTGACCATACACTCACCTTTATTGAAGGAAACATCAGACCCACTGTCACATAATTGACTTATGCTAAGCAAGTTGTGTTCTATTCCTTCAACCAGAAGGACATTATCAATAGAGGGAAAAGGATGCTTACCAATCTTACCAATTCCAACTATCTTTCCTTTCTGGTTGCCTCCAAAGGTGACCCATCCACCAGTCTTTTCACGTAGTTCTTGGAACATAAACTTTTCTCCCATCATGTGACGTGAGCATCCGCTGTCCAAGTACTAGGACTGGAGTCTTTTTTGTGTTGCTAAGCAGGTCTACAACAGGGATTATCATATTCTTAGGTACCCAGATAGACTTGGGTCCTTTTTGGTTAGTCTGTGGTCTTCGTCCATACATATTGTTTTTCTTTTTGTGTATGCATTTTGAAAAGATATGACCACTCTTTCTACATAAATTGCAATAAGTATTGTATGCATGCTGTTTGGTTTCTTTTAGCTTTTTATGAAGTCTTGAGTTTTTATGATAATGTTTTTGTCTTGATATTTTATGAGAAGCTTCTTGTTTCTCAGAGTCAAAGCCTAAGCCAGACTTATCGTGAGGTGATCTTGAATACCTCAATATCAAGTCGAGCTTCTCTGATCCTCCAACAAGCTTTGATACGCTTTTGGTTAGGTCAGATACCTCTTGTTTATGTCTGGTTACCTCGTGAGGTTCACTAGACTCAGAGGTGAGTTTGTCAGTTAGACTGACATTCTCAGCTTTCAGCCTATTGTTTTCTTCAATGAGCTGCTTAAGCTTGTTGGTATTCTCCAACTCTTTTTTTATTTTTGAAAAATTTCTTTTAAGCATGATATATTGATGATGCAATAAAAAGGAATCATTAAGCAGTTCATCATATGCTTCTTGAAGAGAGTCAGAAACAAATACCTCATCTTCTTCCGATTCAGCGTCTGATGAAGTGTTTGCCATTAGACAGAGGTTGGCTTCCTCATGTGTTTCTTCTTCTTCTTCAGATGAATTGAGATCTTCCCAGGTTGCCAGGAAGTTCTTTTTCTTCTTTCTGAAAAACTTCTTCTTGTCTTTTAGCATGGGGCACTCAGCTTTGAAGTGGCCTGGCTTGTTGTACTCAAAACAGACCAGCTGACTTTTGTCTTTGGACTCAGCATGATCATTGAAGTTTTTATTTTGAAATAGCCTTCTTTTCATTCCATTTTTCTTTCTCCACATGTTTTTAATCTTTCTGGAGATGAAGAATAACTCGTCATCGTCTGATATTTCATTATCAGATTGATTAGCATCATCACTGGACTCATCAGCTTTTAGAGCTTTTGAGTTGTTGGACTTCTGAGCTTTCAAGGCAATCCCTTTATTTTTCTTTTGCAGGATTATCAAGATCAAGCTCCTGCTCATGAACTTGAAGAGTTCCTACCAGATCATCCAGCGTCAAGATAGAGAGATCTTTGGCCTTGGTGATTGCAGTAACAAGTGGTCTCCATTTCTTAGGCAAGCTGCTAAGAATTTTAGTGACATTCTCCTTGGTAGTGTAGACTTTCCCAAAGGACTTTAGATTGTTGATGATCGTCTGAAAACGACCCATCATGTCCAAGATGGACTCTCCTTCGGCCATGGTGAATAATTCATACTGGCCAACCATCATGATGATTTTTGAATCTTTTACCTTGGTGGTCCCTTCATGGAGATTTGACAAGGTATCATAGATTTGCTTTGCTGATTCACATGCGTGAATCTTCTGAAATTCGTCAAGACTGAGAGCACACATTAAGGCATATCTGGCTTTATGATTTTGCTCCATCCTGACTCTTTCAGCATCAGTCTAGTCTTCTTCAGCTTTTTCTATCCCATTAGAGTTAAGACATACATTTGGACCATTCATGATTCTGGCCCAAAGAACTGAGTTTGTACTTAAGATAAAGCCTTTGAATCACTCCTTCCAGTACAAGTAATGGGTTCCGTTAAAGAACGGAGGTCTGGTCATGGAAGTACCTTCCATGACAGGTTGACTCCCGCTTGGCATACCTTGTCCTGCCATATCTGCCGTAGGATATTTTCCTCTTGATCTTTTCCTCTACACGGCTAAGTGCTCAACCAGAGGCTGAGCTCTGATACCAATTGAAGGAACTTGTTTGAAACACAAGAAGGGGATTGAATTTTGTTTCTTACGTTTTTAAAATTTTCGCAAGCAGATATATATATATTTTCACAAAGGTTGGACGTTAAAATGATAACGGACGCAAGAAGCGTTTCCAAGAACCACTTGGACGCATACTCAGAAAGATTAAGATAAGGGAAATGAGCGCGATAAGAAAGCAATTCAATTCCAAGGAATTAGTCATAAAATAAACTAAAGCGAAGGTAAGGAAAAGAAAAGGAACACAAAGATGTTATCCTGGTTAACTCTTCACCAAAGAGCTACGTCCAGTCCTCTCTACTTGAGAGCTTTCTTCATTATAACAAAAATCCTTTGTTACAAGTATTCAACACCTCTTCAGGTAAGTTTTCTACACCTCTTCAGGTAAGGGTTCTACACCTCTTCAGGTACTCTAAGTATTCTTTGTACACAAGCCTCTTCAAGCTCACCCAACTAGGTTTTGAAAGGTTTTGTTCTACTAACTCACTAAGAGTGAGAGTTTGAAACTAAGGCTTAGAACTCTTTGAACAATACTCTACGCAAAGAGTGATATGAAAATAAGGAGCAGAGTAAGCTTTGCGAGCTTTGATGTTTTTCTCTTGATTGCTTTTCGGGTGCTTGACTGTTTTTCAATTTGGATTCAATTGTGCATCACTTCTCTTGTCTCTGTTTGCATCTTCAAGAAGAGAGATATTTATAGTAGACTTGATTTGATCATCTTTAGTTTTCAACAGTTGGAAAAGAATCCGTTCTGATTGAGCATTGAATGCGTTAGTCCGTTGAGTCTGATAACTTGTTGAGGCTTCTGCTCAACATAGCAAAGTAGACTATCAGGTTTGATAGCTAGAAATGGGGCTTACTTCTTTTTCTTGTACTCGAAAGTTGCCTTTTGTCTTTCCTATTTGAGAAGGTCAAATCCTTTTTGTGTCAGGGACACTCTGGCTTCAGCTTTCGAGGGTACGAAGATTACAAGGAATGTTTGTCTAAAGGATATAAGCTTTTTACACATAGAGTAATGAATTTAAAATCTTTACATATGTATTCGTGCTAAAACATATAAAGCTTTCTTGGACTATAAGGATTACAACGCAATATCAGGAAGAGTCCTTGGACTCAAGATTCTATTGTTGAAAAGACTTATTAGCATTTGGACTTAGCGAGAGCTAATCCACTTTGTGGTTTTGGCGAACGAAAGTCTTTGGACTTAGATAGTCTTTGGACTTATATATGTATTCATGCACACTTAAGATAAAATGTTAGTCCATAACTAATCTTTGTTCTTCAGAAATTAGTCCTTTGTTAACATCAAAACTTCAGGGATTAGTGGACCATAACCACTTTGGTTCCAACACTTTTTGCCTCCTTTTTTGCCAATGATGTGGTGAACGGGTCTGGTCGTAGTCCTGCCACGAATAGGTGCAAGGCGACCTTGGGATTTAGATTTTGTACTTGGAGGGAGGCTTGGGCAAAACGATGGAGATAATCCTGAAGGCTTTCCTCATTCATCTGCTTGACAATCGCCAGGCTATGGGACGAGTGGGGTTGTTGCATATTGGTAGTGAGATTTACTAGGAATTTTTCTTTCAGGTCTTCCACCCGTCAATCGACATTGGGGGAAGAGCTGAGAACCATCGTTTAGCCGCATGTTTCAACTTCAAAGGGAAATATCGGCACATGAGATGATGTTGCATCCCGTGGAATAGCATCCCAGACACAAAGGTGTTCGCATGATCTTTTGGGTCTGTTAATCCATCGTACATCTCCATGTTGTCAGGTTTTTTCTCGGCTGGACACGTGTCATCATCACTTCAATGGTGAAAGGATGCTCTATGGGCATGTTAAGTGGTGGGATGACTTTCTATTGTGGGGGTTCCCTGCCCCGGACTTTGCTCCCTGTATGCATGGATCACGTCCTGTCACTATATTCCCTTCCTCCGGTGGTTCGCGAGGTTAGGTGAGTCACGATTCGTGACGCTAGGTAAGTTGGGTCGTCCCCAGTGGATGAGCCTACTCCTAGGATTTCCAACTGTCTTACCTATTTGGCGATGGTCCTTTGCTGCTGACGAATCTTTTCGAGCAGCTCTTGCTATGTCTCTGGTAGAGGGGGTGTCTCCTTCTCAACGCAGGGAGCAAGGAAGGCGTTCGACTCCCTAAGCTTTCTGAGTGCGTTACCTCTTCTTGCCCTGTTGTCCTCCGTGGTTCTTTTGGGCTCACGGTAGCTTTGGCTCCGTCAACCTTGAGGATCTCCGAAGCTATATGTCTCCTTTCTCCTTCCATGTTTGGTGGGAATCGAAGTTTAGCGTTTCCCACAGACGGCGCCAATGTTCTGGTGTGGCCTAAAACACAATCTTATAGCTTTCTGACGTGTGGGCTTGGGTTGCTCCTTAGGTGTTGTGACTGGAACTCACCTTCAAGTTTGCTTGAGCTGCTTCTCTTGTTGGACCAAATGGGTGAGTACCTGCGAAGACATTCCGATGCCTTAGTTGTGACACCCCCTTCTGGAATGTCATATAGTAACCCTTTTCGGAAAATAAACTTCATTGATTTTGCTGATTACTTTCGGAAAATAAAATTTTCTAATTATTTAACTCATTTCAAACCTTAGTGATAAAAATTTTCTTTTAACTTTACCATACCACTAACATAAACCAATATACAGTAATATATGCATCATATATCTCACACATACTAGATCACCATCAGGTATATACAGGGCCTCTATACACATAGGCCATTCTCAAAGATACAAAATAAAGAAAGTAAACTGCATAATATCTGTGGCACTCGAATGGAACCACTCCTCAAAATCTCATGGTCCTCAGTAGCCAGAACGAACTAACGGACGCACTACTCTAACACTAGACTCTCCCTACAGCTGGTCAACCCCTAATGATACCCATTGGGAATATCCTGTCGATCAACCCCAGTCTCATGAAGTACAGCAGATGTAGATGGCGTGGAAATCACTCCCTCGTCAGGAACATCATCATCAACATCCACAGGATAGTCCTCCGACTCTATCTCAACGAGCTCCTTTGGATTCTCCTCGATCTCATCGACCGTAGGATCCACAATAGCTGGCGCTGGGGGTGGTGTCGGTGCCTCTGCTGGTAGGGGTTGTGCCAAAGGATGATGCATCCCCATCTCTCCATGGTCGACCAAAAACCATAACAGGAGCCACATCGGAGGCAAGGATACCTCAACGGACTCCACTGTATGCGGGCGTTGGCATGGTCCTCCCTCAAATGTACCAACTACCTCCCGTACGGAGCCTGTGTAAATGGCGCTCTGTGCCCCCGGGTTTATTGCCCAGGCGCTACCATGCTCTGCATGCTCAAAGGTCAGTGAACGAATCCTGGAATGCTCAAGGGGTATCTCCGGGTCCATCTATACTCAATAACCAATATTTGCCACCAAGAAAGAACCAACCAGGAATATGCAAGAGTGAGATATCAATATATGGATTTAAATACGATAACTACATGCAAGACACATCAACAACATATAGACATAAATCATCATGGCAACACAATATTTTACTGAACAACAAGTAATTTGCTAAGGGGTTTCATACCCGACAGACATTATCATTTATAAGAATGCATGAACACTTCAATGTCAACGTCTAATTTATTACTTAATCTCAGGAGATCCCAACTTCGTGTCTATCAAGTTGATCAAGCTCGACTGCCCAACATTGGACACACCGTAATACCATAGCAACACTGCCCTACGCAAGGCACAGTGATTATCAATATGGCTTTCATTGTCTACCATGGCACAATGATACAATGTAACATGAATATCCTGACCACCAAGATATCATGATTAATCATGGACACATCTGCCAATTAATGCATGTAAAACATTTCGTTTCTTGTCACTGTTATTTTTGCTCGTTCTTTCCTTGTCGAAGCTCAAAGGCTGTCGACCATTTAGGATTTATAATATTTTTAAGACTTTTCATTGTCAACACAGGACACAACGTCCGAATGCTCAATCACGAAACCCTAGACCGATGCACCAGTCCTAGGTTCGTGGTAATAGAAAGCAATGTTCACCATTAACAACGTTCATCACAACGCATATAGGACACAAAGTCCACAATACCACAACACGGATCTCCGATCCACGTGTCATTATCACAGAACACTAGTATCCCGACGTCTCGTTTACTAGGTTCACGTTTCAACGTTTTCGTCGCTTTTCGTTCAGTGAAACACAAATCAAAACAAAATCCCTGTAACTTATCCAAGTTGTCGGTTTTTATACCGTTGAATAAAACTTGTTTACGAAAAATCCTTTTCCTTGAAATTTAATTGTAGAACCGTCGAATTTCCAATAAAACTTACTTTTCCTTTGAAAATCGTTTCCTAAAGTTATAGTTTTCAAAATAGGGTCATTTGTGACGGAACCATCGTTCCAATAAAACTGTTTTTTTTGCGATACCGTTTGGAAATCATTTCCGTATTTGCCGTCGTCTTAGCGTTTTAAAAACGTTCCAAGTCGAAAATTAGTTTGTTCCTTCCAATTAATTTTTTTCTCACCCCAATGATTAACTATTTTTTGAAAATGTCTCTTTTTATCTACTAACTTTTTATTTCGAATTTCCTTTCGTAAAATTAACATTCTTGAGAATTTTCAATATTTTCCAATTAAATGGTTGTCGTTCCTCATGAGACTTTTTAAAGCTTTTACCTCATTCATTAATGGAGCACTGACCACTGTCAGGCTTCTCAATCAACAATCAACGTCCATACAATTAACGCAATCTCATTACAGCAGATAATGCCATCTATAACATGCATTAACATACAACACATAATTGCAGACAATCAATCACACAAATAATTATCAACAAATAACACCATAGCGGAAACTAATTTAAACACCCACCACGCAGTTCAATTGAAATTTATACAGACCATAACATACACAGATAACATATAGTTATCGAAAATCTCTCAGGCAACATCCTCTTACCTTTTGCAGTCTAAATAGGATTTGTGCCCTCCGAGCTCTCTAAGCGTCCCTCTGCTCCGCAAGTCTCCGACTCACGAGGTCCGAGCGTACTCCACGAATCACCGAGCTACAACTACTCTATCGATCCTTCATCACACAATCATAAAATAAGTTAAGGTTTTAAAACAACCTATTAATTTCTTAGGTATAGGTTCGGCCCTCCTTAATTAAATTAGGCTAGGGGTGTTAAAATTTCATCAACTCTTGGGTTTATAATCTCTAAGTATGGTAGAAACATAATCAAGATTCCTTAATAAAAAAAAAAATGAACCAAAACCCCTTAAACCACTTGGGGTAGGTTCGGCCAAGCTTAGGTTAATAGAGAAGGAAATTTATTTTGGGGACAAGCTTCTAGATAATCATAACATGCATCATGGTGAGTTCATAGAAATTGGTTTCATGATCATAGGATTTTTCTATAATTTTCTAGGGATTTTTGAATCTAAAACCCTAGAATTGAAAACATAAAATTTTGGCCTTGAATCAATGAAGCATATGAAGAACTTAGGGCTTATGGATCAAGATAGATGATATTCACCTATTGTATGATGAAGATCCTTAGTGATTCAAGAACCTCCTTCACAAAATTAGCTTATGGCTACTTGAGAGAAAATGAGAAAAGATGAAGTTTAGATGAAATGAAAAGAAAAGAGGTGGTAAGCTTGGTGAGAGAGGTTTTGGCGTGAAAGAGGTGAGGGGAGTGTATTGTCCACTTGAGTAAAATTCAGGGGTAAAAGGGTAATTCTTCATAGGGACAAAATGGCCTTTTTATTAAAGTTTAAGGACAAAATTGTCCATTTCTCACTTTAGCCCATCATGACCTTGTGACTCACTAAGCGACTCACTAGGTGAGTTGTCCTTGAGTGGACATGGGATTTATCCTTTAGCGGGTCCCGATAAATCCGTATTCAGCTCCGTTATTTACCCAATTAAAGATTTCGTCCGAATAATATGTTTTATTTCACTTTTTAGTGAAAATTTTTAAAATAACCAAAGTTGTTCGAAATTTAATTTAAAACCTAACTATTTCATTCACGGGTCAAAATTAGGTCGTTTGAACAGTAAAATCATACTGCCAGTGAAAAACGCAGACCAGTTCCGTCTGAGTTTTCGACCCAAAATTTAATCGTAACTTCCTACAATAGCATAGAGTGTGACTATACTCTCAGATTATTTTATTTCACTCTCTAAACCTTCCAATAAAATACGAACATATAAATATTATTTATTAATAATAAAAAACTTAGAAAATGTCGGGACGTTACATTAGTCAACAAACGAGAACACAGAGTGTGATAATGAGATGGGAACTGAATTTACTTTTCTTTCTCGTCTAAGGGCTTTTTATTGGGATCCCTACGTTTCAACTCTGAGAAAACTTGAGTCGTCATTATCTAGCTTTGTCCCAAAAAGCAAAAAGCTCAAAATAAAACTGAGGCAATTCGAGTTCGAGTTCGACATGCATTGTGATGGTGGGTAAAAAGTGGACGCTGGACAGTTCATTGCTTTTAGACTTATCCATTGCAGAATTATCAATACCATCCGGTGCATTTTTTTATTCCTTGGATGAACCCATTGTAATATTTTCATGATCACATCAACTAATCCTTCAAATAGAAATAATTAGTTAGTGCCAAAAGTGCAATTCTCTTTACCCTGAAAAATTAGAAATTGGGTACTTAGTTTCATCCCATTTTATATATATAAGTTTATTTTATATACTGTAAGTATAAAATTTTTTTCATTATCAATTAATTATAAATTATTATTTGTGTGATTTTTAAGTAATTATAATAAGAGATAAATATTTTAAATAATATGTTAATTTATGATTATTTGATTATGTAAAACAATGCATAATTAAATTTTTATATAATATGAAATCATTAACGTGTGTATAAATTAATAAGAATTGTTTAGATTTGAAGAAGAAGAAGAAAAACTTTCCTAACAATTATTTGTTTGGTTAGAATATTTTGGTTTTGTAGTAATAATCAAATTTAATATTTTTAAGAATGGAATATGATCCCTAAGAGGGGATTCATCACATTAAACACGTCATTTGATTTGGAATAAAATATAATAAATATATATAAAGAAAGAAAAGAAAAATGACCTGATCAATATATCAAGGGCCACTCTGTAGTAGAAGAGATTATTTATTTCAAGATACTGATCTCTTTTTCAAGATGATGGAAGCAGGAGTTTATTTTGACCATAATACTAGGAAATGGAATATTCCTGCAATGGCATCTTATATATCCACAAGACCGCAAAGGATAAGGGTAATCTATCAAACTGTTGAAGTGTAGAAACCAATCTCTCGAATTGGGGTAAAGCTCTTCCTCGAAAGTTTTAATGTTACTATATTCTTAGGATTATGATTCAAATTCGAAACCATTGATTAAGTCGAAAGATATCCGTGTCATTTCATTCAAACATTCTTAGGTAGGTATCTATCTATTTCTATTATCTATTATCTATTATAATATATTATAACAGACCCACAAATTCTAGCGTTGACATCTCATCCCTTCATATGCCATGTAATATAAATTTTATCACATCACATATTTGCTTATGTGTCAGCCTCTAAAACACACTCAAATCCTTGAACTTTTCATCTTCTCAGTAAATGAACCGCTCATTTAATACGTTATCCCTTATTGGCTATATTAATTTGTTATTATATGTGATGTGAAGATACCTTTATAATTAGTTATCATGCATACTAAAACCAAAATATTATACAAAAATTTTATATACAATTAATAATTCTCAGTTGTTTAATTTTATTTTTATTTAAATATTTAATACTTTTCTAAATATAAAATATCAATGACAAATTATGTAACTATGCATGAAAGTTTTAATATAAATTATCTTAACATAAAATAAAAAATTATTACAAAATAACAGGTATAAAAAAACTACAAAAAAACAACTGTGAAATCGATGGGAGCATATATTAGTAAATATATAATGTATAATTCCCTCAGATATTTATATCTTCCTAACGACCGGAGAACCCAAAGAATATTTATGAATCAATTGACCTCTTAAAATGTCCAACGAACTATAAAGGAGACACATATATAGATAGGTACTCGCAGAATCAATTAGCTATGTGGTCTTATAAAAAAGGGTATTGTGTGTCAAATTTGAATGAACAGTCAATGATTCCCCAAAATCAAAGTGATGTAATTCTTTTAGTTGGTGTATATATTTTTCTGTTTTTGTTCTATTTAATAAAAAAAACTAAAAATAACTCTATGGTTAGATTTTTGAATTTACATACCATTTTAAGTTGGTACGTTACCTTGAAAAGAAGAGAATCAAGAAATTTTACCAACTTGATATTACAAGCATCTTCAATGTAATGCCTCATAAGGCATGAATCTGAAAAATAATATTGTCTTTCAATGTTTGGAACACATAACTCTTTTTAAAAAAAAATTCTTATTTGTATTTCAAAATTATATTACCATCTCATTTATTGCGCTTCTATAGTTCAAATTCTTATATTAATGTTATATTTAGAACACTAAATATATCGCTTTTAAAACAAAAAAAAACAAAAAAACATGTTATAACATAAGCTAGAAGAAACAACGAGGACAAAAGGAAAAAAACAAAATAAAATTGATGATAAGAAAAGACAATAAGCATCCTTGAATAATATTTTCAAATATGTAATAAAATCATTTCAATTGATAGTAATTCAAAAATAAGTCTTCAATTATCTTTCATTGTATCATACAAACATGATCTCTTATTACAATCTCATTTATTGTCAATTTAATCCCAATTAAACAGTATAAAAATTTAAAACAAAATTGCAAGCACACAATCTTGTTAAACTTAAAATTTCAGGATGTCATAGAATAAGGTACAACTTCGCTAGAGAGCGACTTTCTACATCGAAATGTTGAAGAAATAGAAGTTCTTAGCCTACCATATCATAACTGACTTAAATCTATCACGTTCTTAAGCTTACACATTTGCTTCTTTACAAAGTATACAACAGGGAAATAGTAAATAATCTCAAATTGCTTGCTCAGAAGACAATAAGACAAAGAAGAAAGCAGCAAAGGAGAAAAATTGAAATTCTGTTCAATGATTTGTATGCCTGCATCTCATGCCTTCTCAACCTAAGGTTATTACTTCCCATAAGGTGATAAGAATTTGGGTAGGCGAATAAATTTTCTGAGTTGCCAAAGACTCGAGCATAAAACATCTCTCCTAACATCCCAACCATAGGGTGGGGAAATCCTGGTGTCATGGTGGCACCAAGATTAAGCATTTGTGATGATTCATCATCCTCTTGTTGGTATGGATGAGGGTTTAAATGTTGATTCTGATAAGGATTACGATAAGAAAGTTTTTGACCACTTTGAGATGCTGTGGCCAACAGAGATTGAGCACCTAAAGCAGATGGTCTTGGTGGTATAAAAACATTTTTAACCTTCCCTTCATGATCACTATGAGCAGGGGCTTGGCCCCTGCCATAGAGAGGAACCATTGTGGTATGGGATATATCAGCCTTACAAACAGGACATTGTGGGTGCTCATCAGATGCAAGAGAAGCATTTTGGACATAGAGCCATTTGTAGATGCAGGGCCAGCAGTAAAGGTGGCCACAAAGGGTGACTACTGGCTCATGTGCAAAGTCTAAGCAGATGTTGCAATCAAAACAGGCATTGGAGTTGTATTCTGCCTCTGACACAGCATTTGGGATGGTTTTCCATTCTTGGGAAAAGTACTGCTCCGTGGCCATGAATTAAGAAAACTTTGGCTAACAGTGACTCTTTGTCCTTGGATCTATAAAGAGACCAAAAAAGATTAATACACAGAATCAAAAGAAGGTTTGGGGACATTAAGTTCATAGATACAGTCAAACAGAAAAAAGAAAGTAACATAATAGGTCATGAAAGTAGAAATAAATTGAGGTTTCACCAAGCAGATGTAAACAAGAATAAGAGTAGAGAGAGGAGTTCGGCATCAACAGCTAGCCCTAGTGTTTTAAAATGCACACAACATCACATCTCAGTTGTGACAACCGCATCGTGATTGTGGTCCGCATTGACCGCAACAACCACCGTAACTTAAAACCTTAGGTAACCCATTGCATTGATGCCATTGCCAACCAATACATATTTTCTCCATCTCTATTCCATAATAGTAACAATGATTAGTACTGATAGCACTAACAAATGCTATAAAACTTAAAAATCAAAAGTTGAATATGCAAGCTTAACAGCAATTGTGTCATTATTAACACAACAGAGAGAATTAGGTGAAACATTATTGCCTTAGCATGCATTTTAAATAAATTTTCTTAACCCAATAATCTCTTACTAATAAGCAATATTTCAACCAAGAAATTGTATGGTTCTAAATGTCCATCCACGTGAATCATACAAAAAATTCAGATCTGTCCAAATTGTACAACCTCTTATATAGAAACATGCATATATAATATAAGATGGCTTGATCCAACGATTGTGTATATGTTTAAAATTCTAGAAACGCAAGGAGGAGGGGGTAATTGCGTGATTGATTGATTTGCAATCAGAATAACAAAATGGGGGGAATAGGAGGGGCACCGTATTTACTAGCCACATAATAAAAGCATCAAATGTTACATATTGAAAAGGCAAAAACAAAACAAATAAATACAAGATCTATAGAATTGAGAGATAAATATTGCATACCCAAGAGAGAGAGAGAGATATCTGATCCTCCGTATGCAAAGAAGGTTCTAGGAATGAAAGGAAGATGGATGGGAGGTTTTATGATATAACAATGGAGGAGCGTGTGTTTCGTCACGCCTTATATAACACAAACAAAGGAATCCGCTGTCACTGTGACCCTGACCTCAATTGGGTCAGCACAAAAGCCGATACCAAAAGTCCAAAAGCCATTATGTTAAGGGCGAAATGTCCTTTTGTACACTGAATCATTGACGGAGATATGTATGGATGAGGTATTCCGTTTTTTTATATGAAAGAAGATGGATATTATTCTATGTTAGTATAGATCTATTTTGGATGAATATGAATATTTGGATGTCAATTATAGGCATTTAAATAAGGAAATATATTTGTATTACAGTTGTGTTATTTGAATATCAAGTTTTGGACACCATATGTGATACCGTATATGTTTATCTTTATTTTTCACTTACTTTTTATCTTTTTTGTATATACGCAATTCAAAAATACATCAAAAAATAAATAAACATCATATTGTTGTCCCATTTTAATGTCCAAAAATAATTTCTCTTTATATTTAATTAGTATGCAAGTCGGTATAAAGATTTTTATATTTTCAACCCACATATATATATATATATATATATATATATATATATATATATATATTTAAATTACAAAATGAATGGTAAGATGGTAAGTTTTATAAAAAGTTTGAAAGAGTGGTTATTAAGATGTCATACTTTAATGGTCTTTAATTTGACCAAAGTGACTCAATTATTTCAAAATGCAATGTGGGTAAAAAGGGAATTTTAAGTGGTATCTATATTCACAAGGTACTCATATCTCAGGTCTCTTTTATTTTGTAGGTGAAATTACACTTATACATTTTGAGATTTTATTTAATTATATTTAATATCTCTTTTCTTTGTTAATTATACAAAAAAAAAAATTATATTTAAGTTTTTATTATATTTATTTTTTAAAAAAAATTATATGATTGAAATTACATTAATCTTCTCTAATATAATAAGAGATGAGTATAACTTTTATCCATGTAATTTAGTTAAATATTAAAAGATGATGGAGCAATTCCCGATTATTATATAAAATAAATGTTCATTGATTTACATCAAAGTCCTTGCACAATTATTAGCTTTTGGGCAAGATCCTTGTTACGGATGTAAATGAGGCGGGCGGATATGCGCAGTAGTCCCTAGCTACACGCCCCATATCCGCGTAGGTATTCGTTATGTGGGTTTTAAATAGATTTATGAATATCCTTGGGTATCCGTGAATATAAAAATTTTAAAAAATGAAAAAAGTTGCAAAAAAAACTAACTTAGTACTTCAATCAACGCGTTAATAAAATTCAGAAGCTGACTTTAGTACATTTAGTCTCATAAGTCTAAATAAAAATAAGTTTTTAATACAATTCAAGAGCATCCAAAAAATATAATAAGAATAAAAAATTCTTTAATTGATGATGTTGATAACTTCGGTAGCACCACTTTGACTACTTGAATCCTTAAATAAAAGCATTCAAATAAAAATCCATGAAATTGACATTAATATAAAGTTTGAAATGATATCTTAAAAAAATTTACAATCATCAACATCCATATCTTCTAATATTGTATTATGTACAATGCTGTCCAATTTTTTTTTATATACAAAGGGGAACAATAAAACTAGGCAACTAAGTGAGGAAATGACATTCCTCTAGCATCCTCCAAAAGAATAGGAAGAAGCATATCTCGAGCGTCAAACACCACAGAACAAGAAAAGGAGCCAAAATGTCCTAAGTTAGCCAAGCAATCAACAACTCTATTTGCTTCACGATAAGAATGATTAATAAAAAAACCTCCCATTAGCAGCAGCCATCAAAACCAAAGCTTCCTCCAACAAAGGTTTGATAAACAGGCAGTTAGAATGCCGCCTCTTAACCATGTTAACAACAACTTTAGAATCCATTTCAACCAAAACTATCTGGAGCCCATATTGATGAGCAATTCTTAGACCATGAACCAGACCCCACATTTCAGCAAATGTAGACATCGAGACACCCAAATTAACATAATAACCAACCACAAATTTCCCTTCTGAATCTCTTATGACCCCACCATAGGCAGAGCGGGCAGTACTATGAATATGCGATCCATCAGTATTGAGCTTAAAAAGGGGGCGGAGGCCTCCAGTGAATATGAGTTTCTTCTTTGGGCACCATCTCGCGCAAAGGGGAAGGATTAAGAATCTCAAATTGAACTAACTCCACCTGAGCCATAATGTCGCTGAAGAGTTGGTTTGGAGAAGTATTGACCCCTGAGAAAACAAACTGGTTTCGGTTTTGCCAAAGCTGATAACAAACAATCCTGAACAGCAATGGTTAAATCCACCTACCCGTTCTAAACTCTTCACTAGAAAGATTAGCTTCAAGCCATTGATTCATACCAAGACTGAAAAATTTACTCAACCCAACTTCTATCACTAGATTATTCCAAACAGTAGAAGCTACCTCACAATCACGCAGAACATGAATTATAGATTCAGATTGATGCTGGCACAAAGGGCATAGATCAGAGTTAGCACAACCCCTCCTCCATCTTTCCTCATTGGCCATCAATCTCCCATGAGCAACTTTCCATAGAAATGCTTGAAACCTAGGGGGACTTTTCCATTTCCAAATGAGATCGAAAGGGAATTTAACCAGAGGCCTTGGGATCGCATTATATAGAAATTGAAAGGCAGATTTGATGGAAAAATAACCATCCTCAGAATGGTTCCAAACCGGAAAATCTTCCAAACCATGGTTGGGATGTTTAATACTCACAATATTACTCTTAATATGCTCTGGGATCAGAGATTGAAAACTCTCCCAATTCCAATTATTCTCAAAAGCATAGGAAGACACAACAAAATTCCACTTATGTTCAAGAATGGTCAACCCCTGCTCACACAACAGACCAACTCCAGGAATCCAAGAATGTTGCCAAAAACACAATGAATGCCCATTTCTCACAATCCAGGATATGCTTCGTTCGACCAAAACCCTGGAATTGAAAATGCCTCTCCAAAGATGTGACGCTCCGGCTCCACAACGCATAGTGAGCAATAGCAGACCACTATAGTTATATTTAGCCCGCAAGACCTTAGCCCATAACGCATTCTGATTAACAATCAAGTTCCACTCAAGCTTCAACATATAACATGAATTAACCATACAAATACTTCTAAAGCCCAGCCCAGCCTCAACTTTTGGTTTACAAATTGTTTCCAAGAGATTAAATGGCATTTGCAAGCATCAGTCGTCGGGCCCCATATAAAATCACAGCAAAGCTTCTCTACCTCATCACAAACAGTAGAAGGAACACAAGAGGTTTGCATCACATAACTTGGGAGACTCATAATACAACTTTGGGCCAGAGTCACACAACCTGCTAGGGAAAGAGAACTTGCCTTCCACCCTGACAATTTACTTCGCACCTTGTCAATAATAAAGGAATAAGCAGCCTTTCCCTTTCTTCCCGAAATGATGGGGTAGCGCAGATAGTGGCCCAAATCATTAGTAGCTTCAATGCCCAAAACTTGACTAATAGACGTAGATTCCGCAAGGCCCACGTTATTAGAGAACAACACTTTGGACTTAGACAAATTTATCCGCTGCCCAGAGCATTCACAAAACAAATCAAGGATCATTTTAATAGATTGGGCTTGTTGACTAGAAGCTTCAACAATCAACAAGATGTCATCCGCGAACATGAGGTGTGAAAGCGCAAGACCACCCCTACCAATATTCAAGGGATTCCAGGTTCCATTTTCAACAGCATCCATAATGCAGTGGCTCAGTCTTTGTAGAGCAATAACAAAGAGGTATGGGTAGAGGGGATCTCTTTGTCTCAAGCCACATGAAGAGAAAAACTCATAGGACTGATGACCCTACCAGTTGATATTCATTTTTGTCTAAGAAAGACAAACCTTAACAACTGAAACGAGCATGGGAGGAATACCCAACAGGTTCAAAGATTCTTCCACAAAGTGCCCTCCATTTTATCATAAGCTTTCTGAAGATCCAATTTGATCACCATATATTTCTTCTTACCAGACATAAGACTCATAGAATGGACAACCTTCTGCAGAATGATGAAATTATCTGTAGTGCTTCTCCCCGCAATAAAACTATTCTTGTTTGGAGAAATAACGTGGGGAAGAATAGGCTTAAGGCGATTGGCAATGACTTTGGTAACCACTTTGTAGATGACATTGCATAAGGCAATAAGTCAAAAATCAGAGGCCCTGGACAAATCAGTACCCTTTGGAATTAGAGTTAATAACGTGTGATTCACCAAAACAACCAAAGCAGGATTCTCAAATACATTGTAGACAAAGTTGAAAATATAAGGGCCAACAATATCCCACTTAGATTTGAAAAACAGAGGATGAAAACCATCAGGGCCAGGGGATTTGAGGTTTGCCATGCTAAGAAGAGTCCTTTTAACCTTATCGAAAGAAACTTGGCTATTAAGCAGCTTAAAATCTGAAGGATCTAAAAGGAGGTAAGAATGAGAAGTAACCAACAGATGAGGAGGAGGGCCTGGAGATGAAAATAACTTCTTATAAAATTGGACAAGCAAATTACAAATTGCACTTTCATCATGAATCCATTCTTCACTATCATTAAGCAAGGCATCAATCTTATTCCGCCTTCTTCTAATGAAGGACTTTTGATGGAAAAAATGAGTATTTTTATCCCCTAACTTGATCCAACGAGATCGAGAAAGTTGAAACCAATATGATTCCTCCTGATGAAGAATAGAAGTATACTCTTGCCAAAGATCATTCTTTAACTGAGAGAGTCTAGCTTTGTCTTCTTCCAACTGCTTGCGAGAGATGCCTTCCGGTCTAACAATGATTCTTTTCTTTTTAGGAAAAAAGTTCCCAAAATAGTCTCTATTCCAAGCTGAAAGATTATTAGAAAGACGAGCCATATTCGGGCTCCAGGAATCAGAAGGGACCTAAGTGTTTTCAACTTGCAAATGAAAATCCTGATGCTCCAACCATGCTCCTAGGAACTTGAAGTGGGGTTTAACACCATCCTCCCTCATACCAGCCAAATGCAACCAAATACCGCAATGATATGTGTTGGACAAAGGAAGATTAGTGACCGAACACAAGGGAAGGATTCCTACCAACTAGCTTTACCCAAGGCTCTATCCAATATCTCACTGACCTCACCACGCTTCCACGTAAAAGCAGGGCCATTAAAACCTAGATCAATCAGGTTACAAGCATTCATGCCCTCTAGGAACTTATTACACGATCTATGATTGACACTTGCACCACCGCTCTTCTCATGCTCAAACATAATGGTGTTAAAATCACCCACCACGCACCAAGGAAGATCATAAGAAGATTTGATACATAAAAGCTCATTCCAAAGATCATCCCTACCATGTTCTTGAGGGCTACCATAAATAACAGCCAGTAACCACGTGTTCTTAGCCCTCGAATTAATCTTAAGAAGAATACAATAGGCGGAGGTCGAGATCACATAAATATTGACTCTACGACACTTTCACGTGCACCAGATTCCCCCAGAAAAACCGTTAGCTTCAACTCGAACCCTACCATTGAAAACATAACTAGCAATAACTCTCTCTGCTCGAACACCACTAATATGTGGTTCAAGGATTGCCATAAAACAAAGAACATAAAGATAGATACAATCACAAACTAAACCCATAAAGAAATGGCCTCCGGCACCGCGACAATTCCAAACAAGGTAATTCATGATAAACAAACCAAAAAAGGAGGAGCGACGAACAATTACAACATTTGATCAACTAGCATCTTAGCCACCAAGGAAACATCCCCTATCCATGGTATCCATAGAGTTGACCTCAGTGTCCATACCCTTACCAACCTCTGGGATGTCTAGGGCCAAAGCTGGGTCAGGGGGTTTAGGGACAACCAAAATAGCGACAGAACCACCCTCAAAATGTTGGACTTCCAACACAGGGGTTTGTGGGATAGAAGGAGAACCACCCGCCACCCCAGGGTTAGGAGTGCCTTGCATAGGGGCAGATTCCAAACCAATAGGAATCACTAGAGTCTTCATGGATGGCTCAGCATGCTTAGCCGAGGAAGGTTTGAGAGAAAATCTTGAATCCTTAAACTTTAGGGTTTTTTTTAGTCAGTTTTTGCTTTTTTCTTATGTTTGCCACCTTTCTCTAAAACATCATTATTCTTATTAGTGTTAGGGTTTTTCGCTGAATTGAGAGAACTAGTTCCTTCAGTCTCAATTTCCTTTTTAGACAAACCCAAAAACCTACTACGTCCAGAAACCACCACCTCTTCGCCATGTTTAACAATCTTTGCCTGAGAAATATAGCCATAACTAAGAGGGCGAGGTTTTGACTTCTTTTTTATTTTTTCCACCACAAGCCAGTCACCATATAAATCTTTAGGAGGATCAACCCCATTAGAATTCCTGAAGATTGCCTAGGACAACCATTCTTGACCTTGAGAATCTACCCCCATCGGCTTCGAGCCTCCCACAACAACATTTTGGTTTGGAACTTGATTCTTGGTACAGTTTCGTGCCACATGACCATATAACCCACAAGATTTACATAGCAAGTGAAGAGCCTTATACTCAATATTGAACCATATTCCCCTAAACCATAATTGACCCACCACTGGATAATCAAGATTGATTTCCACGCACACACGAGCGAATCTACCCTGTGACCCTTCAATTGTTCTAGAGTCCACTTTAATAGGAGTTCTAGCAACAGAAGCCATTGCTAGGATAAGATTCTCATCATAATATTCCATACCAAGGCAAGGAAGCCTAATCCAAGCAAGAGTCTTATCTATCGTAACCCTCGACGAAATAAAGTTCGGTGTCCAAGGGCGCAGTGCAATATAGTGATCGAATAACATCCAAGGACCGCCTCCAATATTCTCTCTATCCTCAGTGAGATCAAATTTCACCATATAAAACTCATGACCAATATCAACTATCTCGTAGTCCCCCGAAGGTTTCCACATAGACTTCAATCTATCCCTCATTGTGAAAATACTGAATGTCTTACCAAGAAGCTTGATAATAATCGCATCTTGCCATGTCTTTAGCAAATCTTGAATATAATCCTCATCCAAGAAATACATAGGTTTCAACCTATTTCTATCTTAAATTCATTTAAGGGCAATTGTGTCATTTCACCATAGGTTTTATGGCGATTTCATGGAAGTTCAAGGGCGTTTTGGTCATTTCGCGTCCAGATATTTTCTGAAAATCATCATGACACTGGCGCGCATTCTTAGGTGATGTGACTTGATGCGACAACAAGTTTATCTGTTAGCGGGTCTCGTTAAATCGCTATTCGGCTCCGTTCGTCATCCGATATAGAATTCGCCTGAATAGTTTATTATTATTCTGATTTTGAAGACGCGAAACCAATTTTAGAAAAAAGGTAGGAAACGTGATTATAAGACTAGCTGTGTCGTTCACAGGTCAAAATTAGGTCTTCATAGTAGCAAACACTATTGTCAGTGAAAAACGCTGACCGGGCTCCCTCTGAGTTTTCGACCCAAAATTTAACTGTAGCTTCCTAAGATAGCGTAGAGCTTGACTACGCCCTCGGTTTATTTTATTTCACTCTCTAGACCGTCTAATAAAATACAAACACATAAATACTGTTTAATTAATATTAGAAAGCTTTTTAATAAAACGGGATGTTACATTACTACCCCCTTAAAAAGAATTTCGTCCTCGAAATTCGACGTACCTCAGAATAAATGTGGATATCGCTGCTGCATATCCTCTTCACATTCCCAGGTGGCATCTTCTGTTGTAGCATCCCATATAACCTTGACTAAGGGAATTTGCTTCTTGCTGAGTTCTTTCACCCTCTTGTCCTCGATTCGTACAGGTAGTGCTTCATATTCCAAGTTCTCCCTTATCTGGATTGATTCAGGCTCTATCACGTGTGATGGATCATGATGGTATTTTCTGAGTTGAGATACAAGGAATACATTATGAATATTGGATAGGTTGGGAGGTAAAGCAATTTGGTAGTCAACTGGACCAATTCGGCGAAGAATTTGAAATGGTCCAATGAATCTAGGTGTAAGCTTTCTGGATTTGATTGCCCTGCCAATTTCGGTTCTTGGAGTGACTCTCATAAAGACATGATCGCCTTCTTGGAACTCCAAGAGTCTCCTCCTCTTGTCATTGTAACTATTCTGTCGATCTCGTACGACTTTCATCCTTTCCCGAATTTTCTTAACTCGTTCCATTCTCCGCTGCACCATCTTTGGTCCTATGAACTGATTCTCCCCGGTTTCGTACCAACAAAGTGGTGTTTTGCACTTTCGTCCATACAGTGCCTCGTATGGAGTCATGTCAACACTCGACTGAAAACTATTGTTGTACGTGAACTCAATCAGTGGAAGGAATTCGTCCCAACTTCCTGTGTTTTCCAAAACGTGTGCTCTTAAAAGATCCTCCAAAGATTGAATCGTCCTTTCAGACTGACCATCCGTCTGCGGATGATAGGCCGAACTCATCCTTAGCTTCGTTCCCAAAGCACCATTTTAACTCTGCCAATATCTTGAAGTAAATCTCGGGTTCCTGTCCAAAATTATACTTGAAGGTACTCCACCCAATCTTACCACCTCCTTGATGTAAATCTGGGTTAATCTTTCCAAAGAATACCTTTGGTTGATCGGCAAGAAATGAGCACATTTCGTAAACCTGTCAACGATTACCCAAATTGCATTGCACCTCTTCTACGTCCTTGGTAGTCCGGAAACAAAATCCATTGCAATGCTATCCCATTTCCATTCTGGAACGCCCAGTGATTGCAATAACCGTGCTGGTTTCTGGTGTTTAATCTTTGCCTTCTGACACACCAAGCAGGATTGGACAAACTCTGCTACTTTCTTCTTCATCCCAGGCCACTAAAACATTCCCTTTAGGTCCTGGTACATCTTTGTAGATCCGGGATGAAAGCTCAGCTTGCTCTTTTGTGCGTCTCCCAAGATCATGTTCCTAACTTCGCTATCCTTAGGCACACATATCCTGTCTCCAAACTTCAGGATTCCATCTGCACCTTTCTTGAACTCTGAAGTCTTTCCTTCTTCTACCATCTGGTTCCTTTCCTATAGGTACTGATCTTCTCCTTGCTTCTTCCAGATCAAGTTCAGAAAATCACTAGTGATAGTGACCATTCCTAAACTTATCTTATCCTTACACCACTCTACGTCCAAGTTCAGATCTCTGATCTGCTCTAACAACTCCAGCTCTTTCACCGTCAGAGCTGACATATGCAAAGATTTCCGACTCAACGCATCTGCTACCACATTGGCCTTTCCTGGGTGGTACTGTAGATAAAATTCATAATCTTTTATGAATTCTATCCATCTCCTCTGCCGCATGTTCAACTCCTTTTTGTCAAACAGATACTTTAAAATTTTATGGTCGCTAAACACACTGAATTTAGCGCCATAGAGATAGTGTCTCCATATCTTCAATGCAAACACTATTGCAGCCAACTCTAGGTCATGGGTTGGGTAATTCCGTTCGTGCACTTTTAGCTGTTTGGAAGCATAGGCTACTACTTTCCTCTCTTGCATGAGTACACAACCCAAACCTTGATACGATGCGTCACAATACACATCGAACGACGTTGATCGATCTGGCAAGACTAGTACCGGAGATGTAGTTAGTCTCCTTTTCAGCTCTTGGAAACTAGCCTCACACTCTTCTGTCCATTCATACGCTTTTCCTTTCCTCGTTAACTGCGTCAGAGGTAACGCAATCTTCGAGAATCCCTCGATAAACCTCCTATAGTATCCTGCTAGCCCGAGAAAACTTCTGATCTCACTTACCATCTTAGGACTTTCCCACTCAACCACAGTTTCTACTTTTGCAGGATCTACTTCTATACCATCTTTGTTGATCACATGTCCAAGGAATTGTACCTCCTCCAGCCAGATCTCGCACTTCGACAACTTGGCATATAGTTGTGTGCCCTTAAGAACTTGAAGTACAACCCTCAAATGCTCTTGATGCTCTTCCTAGTCTAAGGAGTAGATAAGGATGTCATCGATAAAAACAACGACAAACTTATCAAGGTACGGCCAGAAAATTCTATTCATATAGTCCATGAACACTGCAGAAGCATTAGTCACACCAAAAGCCATAACTAGATACTCGTAGTGCCCGTACCGACTCCGGAAAGCCGTCTTCGGTATATCATCTTCCTTCACCCTTATCTGATGATAAACGGATCTCAGATCCATCTTAGAGAATACCATTGCTCCCCTTAACTGGTCCATAATATCGTCAATCCTTGGCAACGGTTATTTATTCTTGATCGTCACTTTGTTGAGCTGTCGGTAGTCCACACACAACCTTGACTTACCGTCCTTCTTCTTGACGAACAATACAGGTGCTCCCCACGGGGAAACACTTGGTCTTATAAACCGCTTCTTCAGCATGTCGTCCAATTGCTTCTTCAGCTCTGCCAACTCCGTTAGGGACATTCGATAGGGCGCTATCGAAATCGGTCCGGCTCCAGGTGCAAGATCGATCGCGAACTCTATCTCCCTCTCGGGTGGTAATCCTGGCACATCATTTGGGAAGACATCGGGAAACTCATGCACTATCGGCAAAGCATATAGACTCGGAGTCTCCTCGGCTTTCAAAGAAAACAGCATCATGCATTCTCCTGATTATGCACCTCCCGACACACCATCACTGGCAGGCAATGATCCAGATTGCTCGGAAAAGCAGATGGTTTTATTTAAACAGTCTAGTACCACATGGTTGGCCGAAAGCCAGTCTATGCCTAAGGTAACATCAATCTACTGCATAGGCAGACAGACTAAGTCTACAAGAAAAGATCGGCTCTCTAAAACAACCGGGCATTTTAAACAGATAAATAGGGTTATAAGGGAATCACCCGTAGGTGTAGAAACAGTCAAATCATACGGTAAGGATGAAACAGGCAAATTCAAATGATCCATACACGCTAATGAAATAAAGGAATGTGTAGCCCCTGAATCAAATAAAACAGATAAGAGTCTCTCAGCAACTAGGCACTTACCTTGTATTAGATCGGGACATTGAAAGGCTTTAGATCCTCTCACGGCGAACACTCTTCCCGTTGTCTGTGGCCTATCTGGCTAGCCCATCACGTTTTGTCTTGTCCCCGCATCTTGAGTTCTTTTGCCTTGTTGTTGAATTTGACCCCTACCAGCATCCCCGGTTCGATACTCGTTGGCGTAGTGGCCCCACGTTCCACAACGGAAACAAGTGACATTCGGCGCTTGAGAACAATCCTTCACTAGATGCGGTCCTCCTCATCGAAAACACTTGGAAAATCCTGGTTGTCCCTGACTGGTATTCCCCTTTCCATAACTTGCTGGTTGTTGATTCGGGCGACTGTAAGGCTTCACCCTCAGTTGAAACTTTTCTCCACGACCTTTCAGACCAAAACTCCTGACTAGTCCACCACTCCTTGAATGAACGGAACAGTTATCACACAATATAACTCGCGTATCGAACACGCTACCCCACAGTTGGTATTGAATGGGGATCCAACTCATCAAGCCAGTAAAAACCGCACAGTCCGATATTAGAATTGAATTGCTCTGATACCACTAAATGAGACGACTCGCTGTCCCATTGGAGAACCTAAGATATTTAACTAAGCCTTAAACCTTATTATAACGTTAACGCGCTTTATTACGACGAAACGCAGCGGAAAGATTAAAACGCGAAAACGAAATTATATTTAGGCTATGCCAATATACACGTATATCAGAGTAACGCAGTTCAAATGAAAAAGATGCATGCATACATCGGTTGCCACGTCAGTAGGGCTATAGTAATACTATATACATACGGAGTGCAAAATACAGACGGTAAGCAAAATATGAAAGAAGGTTGAGAGACAACTATCTGGCTAACCATGATCGCTTCCCAACCTCTCGAGGCTAGGGTCCTGGGCTCATCCACCGGCATCAGGCTCATAAGGAGTGTCATCCAATTCCTCGGCATCTGTTTCCTCCATAGATTCTTCCCATAGAATAAAATAAACATACAGAGAAAACACAGGGAGATAAGAAACATGCATCATCAAATATGGGAGAGGGGCATCAGTACATCATATATATACATGCAGCACACATATACGGAAAACAAACAACACACCAACACCCATCCCTTGAGTCATACAGCACAACCATCTCAAATCTCACTCTCTTAGATCAAACCTATACGAGGGATACTAGTCCCTATCTACATGTTGACTTCCTTATATGCATGTCGGCCGATACATCACGTCCCCAGTTAGACATCCCTGTCGGGATAACATCACGTCCCCAATTGGACATCCCGCCTCGGGATTAAAAACATCACGTCCCCAATTGGACATCCCCCTTTGGGACAAATATGCTGTGGTATGAAATGCTATGCTATGCAACACACATCCATCACAGATTGATACCGAGACCTCACACCTAAATCACTCGGCCACGACCATGATGCGCTGCATCCACATCAACATCAACATCAACATCATCATCAACATCAACATCAACATCAACATCACGACGCCTTGCGTCTACGAGCCACAGCTCCATGGTTAGGACCACGACGGTATCAACCCGAACAACATCACAGCTCACTATACTCTCATCAACAACCATCCAACCAATCACAATAATAAAATATCACAACAGTAATTAAGCCAATACAGATATCATCACGATGACAGACAAACAGTTAATCACACAGGCAGTTCAACATAACAGATCAACAGATAAGCACATAAACAGTTCAACACATCAACCTCAATAAATCACATCATGCAGATTATCATCTTAGTGGTGATAGCCCAAAAGTACCTACACCTAGGGTCCAGGCACTCTGTCCAGGGCTCAACCTCTAGTAGGGTTTAAGGTTCCCCTACACATGTATACATTTTATACTAAGCTTGCCTTCCCGACGAAAGCAGTTCTTTCTCCCCACCTGAAACTGGTACACACACTCGCCTTCCCATCCAAGTTCCCAAACACAGCTCCGCATCTGTCAATCGTACATGCTCTCGAATGATCGAATGCCGTCTGATCCTTTACAACAGATCACAACCAGAAATCAATCAAAATCCAACAAAATTTTCTAATTCCTACACACTAGGGTTCAGCCTCTAATTTTTTAAAATAGGCTAGAGGTGTTGAAATTCTACCAACTCTTGGATCAATGATCCTTAAGCATGCACAACACTAGAGTAAGTCTTTTTACTTAAAAACTTGAAGCAAAACTCAAGCTTTTCTCACCATAGGGTTTCGGCCAAAGGCTAGAAAAATTAGCTAGGGTTACCCAAAAATTCTTATCTCTTGGATCCATTACTCACTAAGTGTGGCAAGATGAAATCAAAGGTTAGAATACCAAAATTTCAACCAAAACTCTACACACCCAAAGGGGGTAGGTTCGGCCAAAATACCCATATGAGCTAGAGGAATTCCTTGTTTCTAAGCTCTTGGATTATGAAAGAATACAATGAACCTAGCTCAAAGAATTTGGTTTGGCATTAAAAGGATTTTTCTACAATATTTCATGGATTTTTGAAGTTTATGTTTCAAAACCTAAACTACCATGAATCAAGAAATAGAAGGGAGAAATAGAGATATTAAGAGATCAAGGATGGAAGTTATATCTCCTTGATGACAAAGCTAGGTGAGAAATCAACTTGCTTTCACCAAAATCTTGAAGGTTTAGAAGAAGTTTTGGAGAAAATGGTGGAGGAAATGAAGAAGAAGAAGGAAGAAGATGAAGAGAGAAAGAAGGAAGGAGGGGGGTGAGGAAGAGGGAAAGGAGACATAAGGAGGTTCAAAATTCACTTAAGGGCAATTGTGTCATTTCACCATAGGTTTTATGGTGATTTCATGGAAGTTCAAGGGCGTTTTGGTCATTTCGTGTCCATATATTTTTTGAAAACCATCATGACACTGGCACGCATTCCTAGGTGATGTGACTTGATGTGACATCAAGTTTATCCGTTAGCGGGTCCCGATAAATCGCTATTCGGTTCCGTTTGTCACCCGATTGAGAATTCGCTCGAATAGTTTATTATTATTCCGATTTTGAAGAAGCGAAACCAATTTTAGCAAAAAGGTAGGAAACGTGATTATAAGACCAAATGTCTTATTCACGGGTCAAAATTAGGTCTTTATAGTAGTAAAACACTATTGTCAGTGAAAAACGCAGACCGGGTTCCGTTTGAGTTTTTGACCCAAAATTTAACCGTAGCTTCTTACGATAACGTAGAGTTTGACTACGCCCTCAGTTTATGTTATTTCACTCTCTAGACCTTCTAATAAAATACGAACACATAAATACTATTTAATTAATATTAGAAAACTTTTTTAAAAAATGGGGTGTTACATTACTTGCCCTCAAGTGATGCCAAGAAAGATAAAAGGACACACAAAAGAAAAACCTAAAGAAAATTAACAAACTAGCCTTTCCACTACACTTACTCAAGCAAATATAACATTATGGCAGACCCACAAATTAAATCTCTCACACTATCAACATTCCTGCATCACAATCAAGTAGATTTTTATGGCTTCTGTCATTAACAACAAAGGACAACATGTTGCAGCTTATCACTCTCAAAACAGTATGTTCTTTTCACTCACAACAGCATTGGTTACACTCAGTCATTGTTCACATGCATCTCTTTCTAAGCTTGACAATCTTCTAAATACACTTAACAGAAACCATGCAACACACATCTAGAGGGCTTTATTGGGTTAAAATGGGGCTTAGGTCAAGGTGGGGAAAGCATTTGGGAAGTATCTGACACTAGGTGGAGTTCAGCTATACTTTTCCTTTTTCACAGTTCACCTTTTTGTTTTTCACAACCCAAAACAGATGTTTACACCCAGGGGTGCTGATTTCCTCTTTTTACTCTTGCTTCCTTTCCTTACTTTTATTTTTATGTAGTCAGAGAATAGTTTGCAACATTTATGGGGCCTTTTTGCCCTGATACAGTCCTCTTTTCTCTATTTCTCTCTTCTTCTTACTTTTTAACTTCATATATATATATATATATATATATATATATATATATATGACACATTGCTATTACCAACAAAGATCATTCCTTTTTACACAACTAGCTGTTGAGCACTCCCAAACTTAAAATGGTGCATGTCCCCAAGCACCTCCAAACTTATGCTACAACATTGCCACCAGGAAAGCATAGCCTCTACTCTAACTCGTTGGGACCATTGGTTTTTCAGGAGGAGCTGAAAATGGGGTTGCAGTAATAGAATAAAGGGCTTATGTTTCAAAGGGGTTAGCACAATGGAATTCACAGTAGGGTGAGCTAACAATCTTTTAAACAAGTTACACGAAAGAAAAACTGTGCCTCTAGCAAAGGTGTGTGCTGCAAGGAAGTGTTAGCATGCATCAGAATCAAGGCAAATTCAGCAGAATTATGTATTAGAATGGCACACAATCAACAAAATTAAATACAGTTTGGGCTCAAATCTCACAGGTTAGTAGAGTGTTGCAACAATTTCCCTAAGCATGTTAATAACCAAGTCAATCAAACACACTCAAAAGATTTTTGTATTTGTGTTAACATGTTATCAGGCCAATCAGTGGGTCCAAAAACTTGTTGTTCATTAAATTTTTCAAAAGAGCCCCCGTGAGGGGGGCAAGTTGTACATGGCAAATGCAGAGAAGACCTAAAGCAAACTAGCATAAAAAAAAATGAAAAACCAAAAGATGGGTCAAAGTCCACTGACCCTACAGAAACATTTCTTCCTTTCTCCAAACCTCTCTACCATACCCATTTCACCTAAAGCTTGACATTTTCTTCCTCCACCAACTCAAAGCAAACCAACCTTACTTCCCTACTCAGTACCTTCCCTAACCCAAAACCCACCAACCAATTTCTCCAATTTTGGGACAAATTGAAAAGCCCCAAATTTTGGAATCCTAAATCCCCAATTTTACAAATTTCACCAACTTTCAAAGAGGGGAATTGTGGATTCTGGTTTCTTGGGCTAATATGTCGAGCAAGCGGCAACGTATAAGTAAAGCTTCTTCTTCTTATCAAGGGATGCAGGGTTCTTCAAGAGGTAATAATCCCGACTCAAACCCCATGGAATTATTTTTAAAAATGAGGAGCAGAGACTTAAATACAATAAGGTCATCACTAGGCAACTTGTTCAAATAAATATTTTGATGAGGTAGTAACGAACACTCTAGGACTGACAAATGACATCAAGTGGATGATGTCAAATGTGGGGTGGGTCGAATTTGTCTACACTAGATATCCCGCATATATTGCCCCTACATATGAGTTTCTAAGCTCTGTGAAAGCAAATATTTTATAAGGTGAGGGGTGCATTGAGGGTTGGATAACTTTCCGGATCCTTAATGAAGATTATGAGTTGACTCTAACAGAGTTCAACGAGATCTTCGGTTTGCCCGTGAAGGGCGAACGCAGATACCTTGTGCAGTTCAATTTAAACACTGCTTGGTCTTCCGGGTGGCAATTTCGATGCCAGACTGGCTAAATCCACTGCCCTTGTCCACCCGAGCCTTAGATACATTGACAGAGTAATGTCACACACATTATTTGGTCGACGGGATAGTGATGGATCCGTCCGTTCAGACGAGGTCCTGTTTTTATGGGCCATGCTCTACCCAGGGAGCAATGTGGACACAAGGTCTTACATGATTAGGCACCTACAAACAACGTCTAATAGGTCAGGTGGGAAAATAGGCATTGGTGGGGTGGTAACTGTCATATGCCAGCACTACCAACTGGACTTAGATGGGTATTTGGAGGCCCCAAGGAGGGACCACATTGCACTGGCTGCTTGTGATTCAATGGGTATGATAAAAAAAATGAAGGGGGCATCTATTGCCTAGTCCACCTAGAACGCACACAAAACATCCCACTCCCATACCACACCCTCCTCGATATAACAAACCCAACAAACTGGAAAATGTCGGTAGAGGATGACCCTATACCTGTAAATATGTAGAGGCCAATTCGCCAGTCACCGCCGCCACGACCATCTAGGTAGGCCTATTCCTCTTCTTCTGCAGGACCTTCTGCGGATCCGTATGCGTGGTTTGCCACATCCTTTGACATAATTCTAGCAAACCAAGAGCGCATCATGGAAGAACAAGCCCAACAACAGGTTATGCTTCAACAGTTATATGACTGGCATCTGAGCCAGCACCTTCCACTACAGTGAGTAGTCCATTTTTCATCCCCCTCCGAATTACTTATTTACATTAGGGATAATGTAAGTTTTTAAGCTTGGGGTGGGGTATTTTCCCTTTTGCATTTTTGCATTTCATTTCGCATTTTGCATGCTCAAGAAAAAAATTAAATTTTTTTGCATGATCAAACCATTAGATTCCCTATATGTTGAATTTGTGTACTCTTGTATGAACTTGGTGTCATTTTGTTGATGAGAGTGAATTTTGAACCCAATTGACATATTCTTGTGATGGGCATAAAAATGTTAAAGATATTTCAAGATAGTTGATGATTAGCATACGGTTCCTTGATTTTGTGTGTTTCATCAATTTTTGAACTTATAAATATGAGATTTTTTAGCCTTGAGGGGTGTTTGCTATGATGTGCCCCGTTCTTTGTGATAGAGTGTTTTCCCTCTTGGATTGTGCCTTCTAGAACTTGACTTGAAATTTTTGTGAAAACATTTGAAAATGAGTAAGGCAATAGGTATTCTTCTGGCCTTCTAAGTTTTGAATGATTACAAGCTACCCCTTAGTTGCCCAATTTCAAGCTTGTTAAAATTAAATGCTTTTTTTGGTGCCTTGTTTGATTTTTGATAAATGATGCATGGTAGGCACCTTTTAGAGTATAGAAAGGGTAACGTGGTAGGTTGAAAGAAAAAAAATATATGGGAAGAAAATAAAGTTTTCTCTTGAGCTAAAAAGTACTCTTCTCTTAGATGTTCAAAAAGAACAAAATTACAGAAAGAAAAAGAAAAGAAAAAAGGAGAAGAGAGAAAATAAAGAAAAAGAGGAACGAAAGTTCGAAAATAAGTCTAAAAAGCCCAATGGGAATTCTAAAAGGTGCCATTCATGATTGACATATTGTTTAGCCCATTTGGTATTTCCCTTTCTTGTCTTTCCCACCTAATGATTGATTCCCATGGCCTCATTACAACCAATGAAAGACATCATGATTCTTGTGTGTTTTCAATAATGAAGTAGAGATTTTGGTTGATAGTCAAGCTTATGGTAGGGTGTTTTCTTTGAGGAATTTGAGCGAATTATGTTTCATCCCTAAACACTTGAGTGAGGTAAGGAGAGTGACCCCAAATTGATGAGACACATGAAATTAAGTAACTTAAGTTTTTAATGGGACTTGAAATGGATTATCTCTTGTTTGATTTTAATAAAGATGCCTATTGCTTGGAATTGTGGTTTCTCGGATTCTTTATTCACTATCATTGATTTGTCGACTGTTGTCTAGACTTAGTGAGTGCTTGAGGACAAGCAAAATCTTAAGCTTGGGGTAGTTTGATGAGTGTGATTTCACCTTATATTTCTGGATTATTTAGCATGCATTTTCATGGTAGTTTAGGCATTTTGGTATAATATTTTGTTAGTTTTTCCTTTAGAACGAGTAATGTTGTGTTGTGGTGTGTTTGTGTAGGATTTATTGATAAAATTGCTTGGATCAGCCCTTTGGGATTAGAATGAAGAAAGGAGGGTAAAAGAACCAGAGAAAAAGTTTGAACCAGAGGACATCACGGCCTAGCCATGATAGCCATCATGGCCGTGATGTGTAAATCAAGAGCAGAAAGAGGGCCTGAACAACCAGAAGCCATCACGGCCAAGCCATGATAGAGATCACGACTATGATGGGAAAGTCAGTAGAAGAGCATGAGAGTCAGAGAGCATCACGGCCTGGCTGTGATCCATAAGTGAAGACCAAAAAGACAGAAGCTATCATGGCCTGGCCGTGAAAGCCATCATGGTCGTGACGTGATAATTTCTGAATTTTTGTTTTGATTTCTGATCAATTTGTATTTGACTAGGACTTAATGATGCCCTAATTGCTTAGGCTCGAAATTAAGAAGGTTGGGCAGCTGAATTGAGAGTTTTCATTTAGAATTAGGATTTCTCCATCTTCTTCTTCTTTTCTCTTTGGATATTTTATGTTATTCTTAATCAAGCTTGCTATGTTTATGGCAATGATTGAGTAATTTTCTTATTTCTAGGAATTGGGGCTATGCCCAAGACTTGTGTTATGTTATAAATTGAGTTATCCCTTTTGTTAATTTTCAATTTGCTTTCGATTTGATTCCTATCGCTTTAATTATTTGCGAATTTGGCGGCCACTTATTTACATGTGTTAGATATCTAGGGACGAACTGAGAGGTGAACCTAGGTATTGTTTAACTTAGGACTTAAATCACAAGAGTTAGAAGCAGTCCTTCGAGGGTTCATTGAATTGTCACAAACCTTAATGGGCCCAAATTAAATACAATCACCATGAGAGTAGAAGTTGGTTTATTTGGGCACGGTTCTTATATCTCGAGAGGGAACATTAACTATATTAGGATAAATTCACCTTCAAAGCACTTTGATAAATTAATAAAGGGGTAGTCGATTTAGAAGCATACGCAGTTTTGTGTAACCCAATTCCTGGAAATTCCCTTTCCTATTTTCAAAACCCGAATCCTGATTTGGCAAAACCATTTCTTTATTTTAATTATTTTCTTATTTTATTTTGTTACTTGGTTCCATTCACACAATCAATCTTTCTTGTTTGGTAAAATCATTTATTAATTAATTGGTATTCAAAAACACGGTCTCTCTGGGTTTGATACCTTTTAATTACTTGACGATGAAACCGTACACTTGCGGATTTCACACATCACCCACTACCCAAGTTTGTTGTTGCTTTATTTTCTCCCACCTTCAAGAAATCAATTTAATCCTTTTTCTTTCTAAAAAAATGGCTACCGATCACTCAGTTGCTTAAGAAGTTATTGTCCAATTGCTACATACCGTTTTTAGCTTCTGTGCTTGTGAGCAAATAACATCTTCTCTAGTTTTAAGTTTGTTCGACATCATCATCTTCAAGGAAGTCTCAGTAAGAGTGGGTCACCATTTTTGGTTTTCTTCTTTCCCTTGTGAATGTGGATTCTGGCTTTACGAGATATACCACGGAAAATTAAACTCCGAAATTATTTGGGTTATTTTGTTCCCTTGAGCATCCAATTAGTTATTCCTGTGCCCTTGTTATTTCACGTGCAGTTTTAGCGAGAAGTGATTGTTGTATCCTGGAGAGTAATAGCCTTAAGACCAATTGCACCAGGTAATTAACTTGTGGTGGTGAAATACTCTTAACCCCAGTGCTTTGCATGCCTCAACCAAAACCGATAAGTTGATTTATAGTCATTTTTTTAATGTAATTGCATATTTAATTGTTGCCTATTTTTCTTTATTTTTGTGTTAATTCTATGTTAATATTTTTATGTTTTTCAAACAGTGCGGTGGTCGATGGTGGCAACGTTCGAGTTCCCAAGAGACAGAGGAGAGCGTCACCGATTTTGAGTGGAGGAAAGGGAAGATGTGAGAAAGAAAGGGGGTGTTTGCAATTTAGGGATTTTTTTTATTTAGCGATCGAAGCTATTGGTCGCAATTTCTGTGGCTAAACTAAAAAAATGAAGACTGTCGCTATTTCGATCGTTGTAGGGCTCCCATTTGTAATGGCCCGCCCGGACTGCTTTCAGAATCGCCGACTATCCCCACAAACCAACACAGGTCTTTTCAGTATGCTTTGTCCTTACTCACACGCTTTCTGGAAAACTTCCCAGAAGGTCACCCATCCCACAATTACTCCAAGTCAAGCATGCTTAACTATGAAGTTCTTATGTTCTGGGCTCCCGAAAAGAAGACGCATCTTGTTTGTATAGGTAGTACCAATCAATTCTTATAAGCCTTCCTTCAACTGTACAGTCCCATACCTGCCCAGCCTTTGGATCCTTCTCATTCTGATGTGAATTCGGTTCATTCATATATCCCTTTGCTTCGAAGCCTGCCAGGAGCCGCTCCTTGTCCGTGCCTCATGCACCGTCGATCACTCCCTGCCCTCGTCAGACTCAGACGTTACATGCCCACCAACTTTCGCCTGGTTCGTCCCCGAACCACATCGTACTGGGAGAGGTCTGCTCTGATACCATTTGTAACGGCCCGGACTGCTTTCAGAATCACCGACTGTCCCCACAAACCAACACGGGTCTTTTCAGCGTTCTTTGTCCTCACTCACACGCTTTCTGGGAAACTTCCCAGAAGGTCACCCATCCCACAATTACTCCAAGTCAAGCACGCTTAACTATTGAGTTCTTATGTTTTGGGCTCCCAAAAAGAAGATGCATCTTGTTTGTATAGGTAGTACCAATCAATTCTTATAAGCCTTCCTTCAACCGTACAGTCCCATACCTGTCCAGCCTCAGGATCCCTGTCATTCCGATGTGAATTCGGTTCATTCATGTATCCCTTTGCCTAGAAGCCTGCCAGGAGCCGCTCCTTGTCTGTGCCTCATGCACCGGCGATCATTTCCCGTCCTCGTCAGACACAGGCGTTACACCATTCACTTTTCATTAACGTGTCTTAGCAACCGATATATCTTCGATCGCTAAGTGGCTCCAAATATAGCCGTTGTATAAGGTTTCCGTCGCTATTTCGGTCGCAATATGGTCAACCTAAATTGACTTTTAAGTTTCACCAAATAGCGGCCGATTTGGTGACCGATGTGTTTGCGACCACCATTTTTGGTCGTCAAGTCGATAGCTAAAAACAACCAACCAAATTTTTTTTTTTGCATTGCACAACTGATCACTATTCATTGAGTCACAAGCAAGACATTTTCCATTAGGGAGGTTGGGAAGGTGGGATCAATTACAAATTCTAATTTGATCTTCACTTTCAATCGATTACAAATTTCAATTTGAATTGATTACGAAATTCAATTTGAATTGATTACAAGTTTTAATTTGAGGCGATTACAAATTCCTTCTCTTTCACCTCCTCCCTCAAGCCTCGCCTAGCCACCGTCCTCTCCGTCGCTAGCAGCTTGTTCCACCACCCTTCCACGCGCACGACACCACTAACCTGCCGGTTTTTGTCAACCCATATCCATGAGCAAGCTAGCTCTTGGGTTCAATACCTATATCATAGTCGATGACGCTTCAGGTGAATCGATTATATTAACAAATTGAAAGATTCAAGCGATTAAAAAAATACAAATCTCAAATTTAATCAATTACTATATCACATTTAATCGATTCTATTACGCTAAATTTATTTCTGGAGCAACTGCGAAAATCGATTGCATTAGGTTAATCTTGTCCGTCCAAATTTTTTTAGCATAATCTAACAACTAATTTATGTCTCGCACGATGAGCGACTTGCTAATGTCGCTCACCCTAGAAGCGGTGACTTTAGCTTCAAACAAAAAGATCACATATACAATCAACACCAATCATCAAGTCTTTTCCTATTAGATACCACCGACTACTTGGATCAAATAATACCTTAGTATCCTATTATAATTTATAATTATATGCAATACACACAAATTTATCTTTATAGGCTCGTTTGTTTCTTAGCTTTTCTATAAGATAAATAATTTATGACTATACTTAGTTGTATCCATGTATTCTAAGTTTCCTATATTTCATCCAAAAATAAAATAACATAAAGTTTGTTTACATAAAATGCTTTTATCTCTTAGAACTCCTCACTTTTTCCTTTAAAAGTAAATGTTTCATTTTATTACAAGAATTCAATCTCACTTTTTCTTTCTTCTATTTTCCAATGTACCTAAAACTCAATGGACTCAATCCTTTAGGATTTGTTTGGGAGTTGGGAGGAGGAGAGAGGGAAGGGAAGACATTTGAGAGTTTTTTGAGAGAAAAAATATGTGAAAAACTTTTAAAAGCCTTCCAAAATCCTCTCCTTAGTTCATTTTTTTAATTCCCCCATTTTGGGGGATTTTGGTTCTTTTGTTAAAAACAAACCCTCATGCAAGGTGGAGGATTATCCTCCCTCAACCCCTTTTCCCATCACTTTCACCTCAAACTCCTTCCCTCCCTTCCCCTCCAAACTCCCAAACAGACCCTTAAGTAGCTAAGGAGCACCGTTTATTAAAAATAAATAAGGCATATGAGGTGTTTAACTCAGTTTTTTTATTTTGGCTTCTTTTTATTTTAAAAAGAGAAATTGGACTAAACACTTTTTAAAATAAAAATTTATTTTTTTTGAATTATTTGCAAAAAAATATTAACAAAATAATTTTTGAAAAATCTACTTTAAAGAGCATTTGCGGATTCTCCTTCAAATTCCCAAATAGACCCTTAAATAGCTAAGGAGCACCATTTATTACAAAAAAATGAGGGATATGAGGTGTTTAACTCAGTTTTTTCTTTTAGCTTCTTTTGCTTTTAAAAAGAGAAATTGGACCAAACACTTTTAAAATAAAAATATAATTTTTTTTTGAATTATTTGCAAAAAGATATTAACAAAATAATTTTTGAAAAATCTACTTTAAAGAGCTTTTGCAGTGCAGTCGGAGCTTATCCAAAAAGTCTTTTTTTCCATTCTTAACCCTTCGTAAAATCTAATCTTTCTATTTTTCTCTTAAGAGTTTAATTATTATATATTGTTAATGTAAAATTTTTTACATCGTCAACCAATCATAAATCATGGTATGAGTGACTTTTAAGGTAGTTAAGATAAGAGTCAAACAACATTTTTACTGATATGATAATTTATGTTTGATTGATAGTGTAAAACATTTTTACAGTAAGAGTTCATACCAATAAAATCCTTCTTTTAAAAATAATTTTGACGAATTTTTTTTGTTTGAAAATAACGAAAGCAAATGCCACCCTATGTTGCTCCCTATTCATATTCCTCTAGTCCTCCTTTTTTTTCTTGACTTAATTGCATTTTTGGTCCTCCTACTATTGATCATGTGCAAGTATGGTCCCTAAACTTTTTCCTGTGCACATTTGGTCCCCTATCTTTTCAAATTTCAATGTTGCAAATTTGATCCTTTTGTTCAATGGTTGTCAATTTTTCAATGATCAACATAGAAGAACCACTACTCTAAGCGCACAGAACCTCTGGTTGAGGTTCTCCCTCCGCTGCCTCTTCGATTCAACGTGATTCAACGATTCCTCTCTGTTATTTGCTAGTTTTGTCCTTTTTTTCCGGGACATTATTTTGGTTCCATCACAAGGTCTTTTATTACAGAAACTCAACCAGAAGTTCTATGTGCTTAGAGCAGTGGTTCCTCTCTGTTAATCATTGAAAAATTGACGAACATTGAACGGAAGGACCGAATTTGCAACATTGAAAAAATAGGAGGACCAAATGTGCACATAAAAAACTTTAGGGACCAAATTCGCACATGATCAATAATAAGAGGACCAAAAATACAATTAAGGGTGGATAACCCATTACTTTCTCACTTTAGAGCTTTACTCACTTTAGAGGAGCAAAATTCTTTTCTTTGGATTTGGCTACTCTAAAGTGAGTGAAACTCTAACACTCTGTTTGCTAGTTATGAGGGAAAGGAAATGGAGGGGATCAAAGGGAAAAGAAAGGGGAGGAAGAGAACGAGAAGAAGAGCATTATCCCTCCCCTTGTTTGGGAGTATGTATTATGTGAGAGGAAGGAAATGGATGGTTTTGGATATATTTTTACAATTTTGTCCTTAATTGAAAAAGTTAACATAATTAATATTCTATAAATTATATAATGCAACAAAATAATAATATCAAATAATATTTATTTATATTTTATAATATTAATGAAAAAATTAATTAATATTCTATTAATTGCAAAAAATTAATAATATAAATAACATTAATGAAAAAAAAAGTATTTCTCCAACAAAAATTCTTGCACTAGTTTTTTTGGAATTAGTAAAGGGTAAATTTTGGAATTAGTAAAGGGCAAATTGGTAAATTCATATTATTTTCCTCCAAAATATCCTAGATTGGGGCAACATTGAAAATGGCTTCTAGGAGGGTTTATTAAAACCTTCAAAACCTTCCCCTCCTTTTTGATCAACTCTCAAACAAGGGTCACACATGAATAAACCTCCCATTTCCTTTCCTTTCTCTCCAAAAATCAGCTTGCAAACAGAGCCTAAAATGAGAAAGTAAGGAACTATCCACTTTTGATTTGATTAATTACATAGAGATCTCAACCCACTAAATAATCTAAGGGTGAATAATCTTTTACTTCCTTATTTTAGAGCTCCACTCAATTTAAACAAGCCAAAATTCTTTTTCTTTTCTACCCATTCATAGAACTCATCATTATTATAAATGTGGAATTTTCAAATTTGGGAACATAACCACTTGAGCGCGCGCAAACGCATACTCTTCTCTCACAGCTCAGAAAGCTTCTCTTCACTGAGCTTCGTTCGAACCACTCGCAGTAATGTCTGCAAGCAAAGCCACCGGGTCCAGGAAGAGAGTATCCGAACCCGAACGAACCAAATCCGAAAAGAAGAACCGATCAACCACAGAGAACTTCGATCTCGATTTCGATCTCTCTGAGTTCGTCTTCCATTTTTTTATTTCTTTTTCTTTTGTTGGAATCATGATCAAATCTTCTTATGTAATGCCAATCTGTGTTTGAAAAATTTGCAGTGACATCAAAGGAATCGTTTCGGCGCTGCACCTGATCAGAGATAAGGCTCAGAAAGATGGCCAGAAGAAGAACCAAGAGACTATTTCTAGGTATTGCGTTTGCGTTTCGATCGCACCTGAAACGTTCGTTTTATCGCTTTATTTTAGATTGAATTTTGAACATTATAATTGGAATTATTCAGAAATTCAAATATGTAAAGAGGCTTGATCTAGATTTTTATTTTTTTTATATTGATTTTCGATCTTCTTTTATATCCAAAGCGGTTTTTTAGATTATTTGTGACTTTTGAGATATTTAAATTTATAATTTATGGAAATGGAAATAAAGCTTCTTATTATGGACTTATAAAAATCCAAATATAAAATTGAATTCAAAAGAGAGAATTTCACTATAAAATTTGTTACATTCACTGTTTGTTTGTGTTTGGTGGTTTTTGTTTCTGATAGTGTGGCCTCTGAGGTCAAGTCTTTGATTGAGGAATTGAGGTCCAAATTAGAGAAGGACAGGTAAATCCCAAACTTAGAATACGCTACACATTTTTTTTATTTTTTATTTTTTTATTTTTTTATTTTTTATATTTTGCTGTTCCATTGTACTGAGCATCTTCTAATGTCAGGCAAAGTTTTGCTAAGGCGCTTTCAAAGAGTTCCAAAGAGGTTTGCAGACTGTAATATGGTTTATGTATGATGTTGATAACTGAGTCATAAGTAGTAAGGGAATTATGTGTTGCCTGAGATTTGTTTAATTTTTGTTTGTGTTTGCGAGCATGCAGTATGAAAGTTCTTTGAAAAACGAAACTACTAAGTTTCAAGCACTTCATGAGAAATTCTCCAAGGAGAAAGCCACTTCTCTGCAGGCCTTGAAAGGTACTCCCTGTAACGTTATCATTGGTGAACTAATTAGCATCATCTGTTGTGAGTTAATATACTTGTAGTATTATCTTAAATGGTTTCTTGACAGCAGCTGAAATGTCTATTATGATTATTCCTAATCCTATGAAAACAGTACTCCTTTTGCAATTATTTTTTTATAAGATTATGTTATAATGAATCTTTTTAAAGGTCCTAACTCCTAATCCATAAGGAACGTTCCATAAAATTCAACCACAAGCAATATAACAGAGATTGAGTTTCTTTATATTGCACATTCATTGTCAGTCCTGTCTTCTTGATTCTTCTATTTGTATTGTACGTGGCTTTGGACTAGCTTAATTTGTATTCAAAACAATTATAATCGAAAGTTCCTTGAAATAACTTTAATAGAAACGATTATTTCTCTAAAAATTAGAGTTTCCAATCATGTTTGCATAATCAGGTCCAGATGGCTGTCCCTCATACCAGAGAAAATAACTCCTATCCTAGACAAAGATCATATCCGAAGATAGGCAGATTAAGGAATTTACTCTGCTAACATGTATCATTTTCAGAACCGAGGGCAATGAATCTGAATAATTTAAGCTAATTATTCTGCAAAACATTACCCTTGAGTTCTTTCTAATCGATGTTCCCAAACTCTAGGTCTTATCTTTAAACTTGCAGGACGAACATGCATGTTTTATCTTTTATCTTTTATGTGATATAAACATACCCTTCGTTGGTTGGATGCTAATTATTGCTGTTCGTTGAGTTTGATAGATGTTATCTCCAAATTTGAAGAGGAAAAGGAAAAGCTATTCATAAGATATGAACAACTGAGTAAGCTATGCGATTTGATCCGTCTTCATGAACAATATAAAACCGCAGCTCAAATTTACTTTGTTGAAGTTTCTACAATTTATTCTTTTTAGCTTTATTCATATATTCCAGGGAAGAAGGAAAGAAGTATGATATCTGAACAAGAAAAGGCATGCAGGGATAAGATTGCCCAACTGGAAGAGTCACTGAAAAAGAAGAAACAGGTATACTATGCAGCAGTATCTCTGTCTATGCTTTGTCACATCTCACAGGCTACACGCACATGCGGTGCGCATGAGCGAAATCTGGCACAAGCGTTTCTTATTGATAACTTTTTGTCACGCAGGACGATAAAACTTTCAGCATTTTAAGGAAAACTCTTGGTTCATTCTTGGAAAGTGCCTCGGATGAGGATTTCCCACCTGATGATTGAAGACTGCGATAGACGAAGGTCTTATGATTCATTCACAATCACAGATTCTATTCATATTAAAGGAAAATGTAAGCATAGATAGATTCAACATCGACTCTTTTTGCATAGTTCCACTAACAATCCTACTTTAATCCTTAATCTTTAATTACAATCAGCTGTGAATATATAATGCCTACAACACAAAGTCAGTGCAATATGTGCTTATACTAAGATATATTTTGCCCTGATTTTGATACGTTATCCCACCTGCTGCTGTTTCACTATTCTCCCGTCTGTTTTTCTATATCCCTTAGGGAGGAGTTGGTTTCCTTTGTTGTACAGACCATGGAGGCCGCGCATTGTGTTCCTGCACAAAAATCATGAACAAAATTATTGTTTAATTAAAAACTTCAAAATAAATTATTCATCTATTTCGGTGATTTGGTTTTCTGTGTCGAATTCAAGCTCTTCAGTATTTGCCATTTCAAAATAAATTAATAATTAACCGATCAACTGCAATTCATGTAGAATATGTAAATACTATAGTCTGTGTGTATTAACCATTCAAGGGAACATTTATTTTCTTTTTTTCTTTGGAGAGAAATTTAAGGGGACATTAGTGGTGATCAATTGACACTATGAACACTGTTTCTATGGTAATTTCATGACATGTTTTCTGGTTTTTGACCAAGGTAGCCAACCCCACCTAGTAGGTAATGGCTTTTTTGGTTATTGTTAACCGAGGAATTCCCACACGCATTGCTGTGAGACTAATTCCTTGGTTGCTAAGTAAGAGGCCCCCCAACACCACCTCAAAAACTTGGAAGACTATAATTTTCAAGTAAAGTACCATAATAATACATAAAAAAGTTGCCTTTAGCCATAACTCATAAGTTACATTGAGTTCAAAAATAGAGGCAGAGGAATGTAGATAGATTCAATGCATGAAAATTGAAAACATTTACATACCCCAATTTCTGTCTCAAATCGGCATGAGGAACACGTGACCTTTGGAGCAGCATATGGGTACATCAGCAACACAGCACAACCCCCACACTTAACTGTTCCAAGCTGATCAGCTGTAAGGAAGGAATGAACCACAAAAACAAAAAGATAATGGCATATTTCAGAACTGAGAAATAAAGTAAATTTTCAAAAGACCGCATATAAGTTATACAAGTGAAAAATTATTAAGGGACAGGATTCAATGTCAGCACATAGTGTATGTGCATCCGTGTTTTGATTTACCACTGTGGGTGTGAGACTAAGCAAAAACAAATCCAAATGTGATTGGTCATTGACTCATTGGTGTTTGGACTTTGGAGTGCAACCCTTCTATGAAAACCAGAAAGTGCCCCTCCCCCTTTACAAATCAAGATACCAATTTTGATAAACACAAGAGATTGTTTACATAAGCAGAAGAGTATGCATAACAGGAGGGTTGGAGTAGGGACCAATCAAATAAATGCTCAGGAATCAGTCAAATGCATAAAATCAAACTTTAAACACAAAGTTAAGACTCACAGCAGAGACATGAGAAACAGCAGGAGAGAGAAAGAGAAGTAACCTTCTATTACAAGATTGAGTGTCTGACAGCAAGCACATTTGATATGTTTAGCACCTAGCGGATATGCAAGCAGGCGACGACAAGAACCACAAACCAATTGGCCCAAATCTGTTAGCACAGCTCACCAGTCAGAGTCATCAAGTTAATGCCCAAGTAAACATCAAGGACACTTACTGACATCTAAAAAAAAATTGGCTGCAACAGACGGCCAATTTCTTTACGCCCCAAAAAGGTGCAATTGAAGGTGAAGCAAGTAGCTTCAAGCTACGAACCATTGCATTCAGACCCCTTTCTTACACAGATGTTATTCCTTATTCCATTATCTACTATTTAGAGACAAATTGAAACTATTAGGTCAAGAGCAGTGAAACCTAAGGTTGGCTGTGCTTTAACTGAATAACACTTGATCCACACTATGCCATTAGTTGATTTACTCTCAATTGAAGATCACAGAGTCCATGAGAGAAAATAAGTAAATATTTCATTCACAACCACACATACATTCCCAAAGCAATCAAAGCTTTCCACCTTTGAAAATTCAATCGCAACAAAGTAGAAGCACCCTTAATTGTGCAGCTGCTAATAAATATATATAAATAAATCAAATGGAAAAGGCAGAAGAAGTTTATGGTCACCGTACACGTGTTCAATACCAGTTGGAATAGAATCGAAACAACGGGTCCTGAACTCGTGTAAGCAAATGACTAACTCAAAAAGTTCACAAATTTGTACCAAAACCCAACTGGGTATCCTTCAATGTTGAGAGTCATGAACGCGGTCTTCAAATTTAAAGAATGAGAGTCATGAATGAAATGGTCTTCAAATCGTGTCAGACTCACTCACCGGATGAACGCGGTGGAGGTGGTTGTGGCTGTGGCGGTGGCGGTGGAGTGTGGATAGGTTGTTGCCACCCTGGTGGTGGGCCATCATCTTCTTCTTCGGTCTTCTCACGCATCTCCACTTCCTGACTTTGCATTATCGCTGCTTGGTCTCACACCCAAAGTGGTCACAGAATCCCATCTTGTTTTGGAATGAGTCGAATAACATGGTAGGGCACTCTTATCATTTTATCGGGCACTATTATCTCTATTTATAAATAGGTATATATCAAATTTATAAAAATTTATATTAATAAAGATACGGTGTTGCTAACGACTAATAACTTGTGGTGGGAATATGCTAGGCCGAGGTAGGTCGTAACAGGTTTAAGCTCGCTCTGTATTCCAATCTCAAGGCCTGAATCTAGCCTATTAGGTTGATATAGGTCAATTTTTAAGGTTTGACCTAACCTATTTTAAAGTCTGACCTGACCTGAAAGCCTATTTAAAAGCCTACTTTTCAAAAAGACCTTAAATATGCCTCCTCCTATAAATAGGTCATAGGTCTTCACTTGTAAATAGGTTTGTAAGCCTCTAATGATAAAGAGGTTGGTAGGCCTATACTAATAAATAGGTCGTTAGGTCTTCACAAATAAATATGCAAGTAGACCGTTACATTTAAATGGGTCAATAGGCATTGATTTTTAAATGTTATAAATATTATAAATAATATATTATATTATTATATATTAAATTATATATTATATATGTGTGTTTGTTAAATAGACCGACCTGATAGGCTTAATAGGCTTTTTAAAAAGTCTTAGCCTGACCTCTTTAGCTATATAGGCTTTTTAAAAAGCCTTGACCTGACCTTTTTGTTAAATGGGCTAGGCCAGACCAGGCCTTAAATAGGTTAGGCCATAGGCCCCTAACGAGCGGTCTGGCATATTCCCACCCTTACTAACAAGTGCTCTAAGGATATTGTTTAAGGAATCCAAAGTTAGAAAATTTTTATTGAAAAATATAACTTTTGAATGTTCAATGTATTGAATATACCACTTTCAATATAAAGTTCCTATCTTTAAATTCTTAACCAATGCGCTTAGGGCAATAATTAGTATTTGCCATAAAGATATATGCAATACATATATTAATTGAGTGTTGCGGTTTAGTGGCAAAATTACTCTCCACCAACTAAAGATAGAATCAATATGTGGTTGGTCCGAGTGATAACGAGCTCGGACCCCTTAAGCAAGTAGTCAGGAGTTTGATCCCTGACTTTTGTGTATGGAAAAAACTTGATTGGAAACGGTTAACCCGTAAATTTCGTTCAGTACCTCGTGAAACTAGTTTCTGCAGCTACACGCGGAAAATACTTTGAGAAACAAAAAAAAAAAAAAAAAACTAAAGATAGGAATATATAATACATTTATCATATATAAAACGAATAAATCTCCAATTTGGTCCCTGAAATTGTAAGGTCATATCAATTTGATCCCTGTGTCAATTTTGTGTCAATTTGGTCCCTGAAATTATAAGGTTCATATCAATTTAGTCCTTAATGGAGGGATTGGATTGATTAACGTTTGACAATTTCAGGGATGTTTTTGGAATTTCGAAAATATCAGGGACCAAGTTGATACGACCTTACAATTTCAGGGACCAAATTGAGGGTTTACTCTATATAAAACATATGCTAACCCAGCTTAAGCTCGCTCAACTTGCAATCGGCTAACTCCTTTATCCTTTTTAAAAAGTAATGAATTTAATCTTTAAAAATTTAAATCAATGAAAAATAAGTAATTTGGGTTTATGTTTGGCTCAATGACAAGTAAATTAGAGAACTAGCCTAATTACCAATTTAATTTAATTTTTTCAAATAAAACATAATAGTATTCTCTTAGGTGTAGTTTGTTAAATTTAAAAAATGATTAAAACTCGGCCAAGCCTAACTCGATTTTGGGTTGTGCTAGATCGGGCCAGACCACGACAAACTAAACTAAGTCAATGTTTGAATTTTGCTAGCCCAACCTGCAAAGTTTTCAGTTTATTCGGGTCGAACTCAACTCACTTGGACATCTTAAGTCTTATCAGGTGAGTAATTGCAATTGAAGGAAGCCAAATGACTTTATGTGAGTGTGGGATAAGGATCGAATGTAGACATCTTGTACTAGTGAAGACACTAGTAAAAAAGATATTGGAGGTGTCTAAATTACAAAGTAAAGTGTTTTGTGTTTTGGGATTTGTTTGGACTTGGATTCGTTGTCAATCTAAACAAATTCTTGATTTACTAAAGGAGTCTTAGTGTGGCTTCTTTCAGTGATGGATTAAACAACTCTTATTCAGTCAATGGAACTTCTTTAAGAGAAGCATAAAATGGCTGCATGTTTGAAGGCAAAGTTTAAAATGTACAAGGCTATGATGTTTCCCTTGGCTGTAAGTTTGACTATGACTGTAGTTTTGTTGATTGTGTGGAATGGCCAAAAGGTAAGGGGGATGTGTGAGCTAAAGTAAATGTTGATGGATTGGGAATGTAATGGGAAAGGTAGATTATAGATCATGTAAAAATGTATTAGGGGTACTGTGATTGTAATAGGATGGGGTTTTTGATTGTAATATGACTAACACTTCCATAATTGTATGTATCCCATAACATTATGTACTACCCAACAATGGAAAGTTCACATTTTGTTATTCTCTTTATTGTTTTAACCACCTATTAATACAAGTTAATTTTTTATGTCTATATTGTCTTTATTATTTGATGTACATTAAATCATGTTTTGGACGGCTAAAGTCAAATACAAACTCATAATAATCTTACTACAAACTCAAAGTAAATTATAGACAAATAATCTACGTAATAACTAAATTAGTCGTCGTCTGACTCATCTTTAGAGTCAAAATAATGAATATCTTGCACATTTTCATCCTTTCCTTCATCATCCATTTTTCCCTCCTCATCTTTTAAAGCCTAATATTTTGGACAACCTCACCTACCTCAACTGTTAATTGAATACTATCTTCCACAACCTTATATTTTGAGTCATGCTAGATTAGGTCAGACCACGACAAGCTAAATTAATTTTATGTTTGAATTTTGCTATCCCACCCTCCACTTTTTTCCCGCAATTCGGGTTGGGCCATCGAATCCATCCCATTTGTGAGTGTGACGGTAAGGTTCAAATGTACACATCTCAAACTAATGAAGACACTATTGAAAAAGATATCGGAGGTGTCCAAATTACAAAGTAAAGAGTTTTATGTTTTTGGGGGTTTGTTTGGGATTGAATATGATTTCAATCCAAACAATTTTTAGATTTACTAAAGGAGTCTCAGTGATAACTATTGAGATGTGCATCAACTCGACAACGCAACATTATATACCGAGTTTTATCATGCAACTGCTAATAAAAGATAGGCCAGAACTCGACGACGCAACATTATGTACAAAGTTATATAATGCAAATGATAATAAAATATGTGTGTCAACTCAACAGTGGACATTATGTACAGAGTTATATAATGCAATGATAATAAAAGAAGGACGTTAACTCTACAATGCGACATTATGTACAAAGTTATATAACACAAGAGATAATAAAAGTTGGGCGTCAACTCGACGACGCGACATTATATACAAAGCTTTATAATGCAAGTCATAAGGAAACATTATGAAAGGAAAACATATAATTTGTTGTTTTGCTGATTGGCGTATTTAGGTTGCTGATGTTTTTGTATCTACTATGGTTTATATATGTTATTGTTTAAAATATTTTGAGATTATATTATTTTGAAATTGGCGGACTACCATGGTTGTTTTTTCGGTTGCCGTCCCGATTGAAAGCAACATCTTTTCGAAAATCTTTAGAACCGTGTTTGCTTACTGGGAATATAAGTCTCATCAGTGATGTTGTCTTTCAGAGTTCACAGATGATGTTAGAGATGACGCAACGAATTGAGATAGTCTTGGAGTTTTGAAGACCTTAGTATTAGTGTTGTCTCATTTTTAATTTTTGGTGTTTTAGTTGAAGGAACCTGTTTGAAACACAAGAAGGGGGGTTGAATTGTGTTTCTTAAGTTTTTGAAAACTTTTCGCAAGTAGTTATCTTTTCGTAATGAGTTGGATGCAAAGAGGATAAATAAAATAGAGAGCGTGAAAGCTTTAAGCTTGGGCGCACGCTAAAAACGTTTTCATAGTAATGGATGTTATGAAAACAATTTCAATCCCGAATGTTAGTTATAAGCAAATTAAAGACAAGAATAAGGGAGAGAAGATAACACAAGATATTTATCCTGGTTCACTCTTAACCCAAGATCTACGTCCAGTCCTCTCTATGTGAGAGCCTTATCCACTATACCAAACCCTTGTTACAACAAATATTCTACACCTCTTCAAGCACAAGTATTCAACACCTCTTCAGGAACAAGTATTCAACACCTCTTCAGGCTAAAACCTAAGTATTCTTTTTCAACCAAGCCTCTTCAGGCTCAAAACAAGTAAAAGGATCTAACTCACTATGTGTGAGGATACAAAACTTAAGAACAAACTCAGAGAAAGCAACTCTACGCATAGAGTGATATGAAACCTGGAATTTGAGAAAGCTTGAGGGCTTTTTGCTTTTATTTTCTTTCTTGATTACTTGTAAGCTTGTATGAAAATGTTCAAGTTTACTTTCTTTGGTTCTTCAAGGTTGAGGGTATATATAGCCTTCAATCTTGAGCAATACTTGATCTCTTCAACGGTCGGCAAGAGAGCTGTTCTGATTAAGCATTAAATGCAAAAACCCGTTGAGTCTGATAGCTTGTGGAGAGCTTCTGAAAGGCAGAGTAGGCTATCAAATTGATAGTTGAAAGTAGCACTGACAGCTTTTCCATGTACCCGAAAGTTGTTTTTTGTCTTTCCTTATTTGAGATAGTCAACTTCAGCTTTGACAGGGACATACTGGCTTTAGCGTTCGAGTGTACTAAGAAACAAAGATCTTTTGTCTAAAGGATATTCCCTTTTTACAAGATGAATAATAATTTGAACTTTATTATTCTTTTACATTTTTGCGCTAAAAACAATCTTTTAGAAAAGTAAAAGCTTTGGATCTTTAAAGAAAAAGAGCGTGTACTTTACTCTGATGAGTCTTTGGACTCGGATTAAATACTAAAGATTTCTTAGTCCAAGATAGACTTCGCCCATTTATCGACTTATAGCAAAATGATGGACTATGCGATAACGCTTATGGTCTGATAAAACTTTGGACTATTAATTCATGCACATTTAAGGTAAACTCATTAGACCATTACAAATCTTTGTTCACCTAATTTAGTTCTTTGTTAACATCAAAATTTTAAGTAGTTATGGACCATAACCACTTTGGTTCCAACAATCTCTCCCTTTTTTATGATGATAAAAATATACTAAATTTGATTGAACAAAGGCTTTGCTAAAGAGCCAAAAGGCTCCCCCTGAGAAAAAGCTTAGATCATTTATAACATTTATCAGCATGCAAGGTATCATAGCATATGATATACATTATATTCTGCATCAGATAAGAAAAGATAATGAAACATAGATAGAAAGAGATGCAAACAGCAATAGAGCAGTAATTGAACATAAATTAAAAAGATGAAGTGCAAAGTAGTTAAAGTTCTCCAATAAAATTCCCTTTTCTTTCTCCCCTTTTTTGCCATCAGACAAAAGGTGAAGAAAGAACATCATAGTCAAAAAAATAATTTAAAACAAAGTTTAAGAAGAGGGAGGAGATGGAAGGGTATCAGAAGGTTTTTTGAAAAAGTTCTGCATCATGGTAGCTATCTGTGCTAGCAAGACATCGTTATTGGTCTGGATGGACTTCTTAACAAAGTCTTGAACTTATGGAGGGATAATGGAAATAACACCTTCAGTTGTGGCCCTGGTTGCTTCAGCATTGGCATTTCCCGGAATGACACTTAAAGCCATTAACGGGGAGGGATCAACTGGATGGACGATTGAAATAGGTTGAGGCTGCAAACTTCGACAATCAGAGACAATGTGCTCAGACTCTCCTGTTTGCTCTTGAGCAGCGGCAGGTTCATCCTCATTAGTTTCTTGAACAAGTTCTTGAACAACTTCTTGAACTGGTTCTTGAACAGGTGGTTCAATCTGGGGAATGTCATTGCGTTCTTCAATGTTGGTGCAGTACAAAGGTATCCCAAAGATATCGTCCAAAATCATAACAGTAACGTCAGTGATTCTGTACATTCCTTGCACGGTGGGGATCACTGACTTTTCATCCTCAGATCGTACAGAGGTTGAAGCTTCAGCGGTGCATTTCCAGACATGTGTTTCCCATAAGATGGTAGCATCTCTATCATCACACTCCCAAGCATTCTTCTTCAAGAGACTTGCATAGACAACACCATCTTTTTGCTTTCTTTTCCAGAACATAGGATCAAAAGAGATGGGGAAGGGTTTGATCTCCTTGGACCTTCTTTTCCATGCATTTTTGTCCTTGTTCACATCCAACATCGGGATACGAGTACATGCTCGCGGAGGAACAACTTCCAATCTTGTAGCTGCAATCTTCTTCCAAAAGCTTTTGGGGAGGTTGTGAGCAATCTTCTCTTCTTTGGACATCCTAAACTCTTTCTTGCAGTCATAGAAGGGCAAGAAATTCCTGATATCAGAGTACTCCTTCCTGGCTGAAGGATGACTCGGCATGAACTTGACATCTCGATCCAGAATGAACTTGGGTAGTTCAAAGGTTCGTGACCTTAGCTCATCAATGATCTGTCAGCCTCTTTTATGCTCATGAGGTTGGAAGGATTTATCCATAATGAAGGATGAGCTATGTTTTCTGGTGATTGGTAGGGGGAAGGTTGTGGTAAGGTTTATGTTTGAGAAAGGGGTGAAGAGCCCAGAGACTTTCTAAAACCAGCCACAATCTTTTCAACCATAGCGGGTTGATCCACAATAGGAGTAATTACTGAACCTGAAGGAGTCAAAAGTTTAGTATTACCTATGGACACAAGAGCAGAGCTCTTTGATCTTATAGATCTAGGCCTCTTCAAAGGTAACTTCGGCCCTGGAGCATCAATTGAAGCTTGGTGCTTCTGTCCCTTGATCACCTTATCAATAGGTTGATCATTATCGTCCTCTTCTTCTTGGACTATCTGGAGAACTAGCTTCCTCTTTCTTTTAGGTTTGACAGTGGGAATAAAAGGTTGATCGGAAGATTGAGATTCAGAAGGACGAGCCTTTTTAACCTTGCGTCCAGTATCCAACGGACGATCATCAGACTGTTCTTCAGTTACATTTTCTTTTGTCTTTAAGAAATCTGACACCATGTCCAACTTCATCTTCAACAAACCCAGCTTGCCAAACAAAGGTTGAACCAGACATTCAATTCCATGAAATCCAAAGTACTTCAACTCCCTTTCTAGGGAAAGCGTCTTTAAGTCATTGTAGGCCAAGTGCTTATTGAAGATTTTGAAGAGAGGTGCAGCATAAGGAATGATTGTGTTTATGCCATGTAACACCCCGATTTTTCTAACTAATCAGTAATTAAGTAATTATATTTTATTGGAGGGTCTAGAAAATTTAATAAATTATTCCGAGGCCAGAGTCACGCTCTACGCCATCGTAGGAGGCTATAGTTAAGTTTAAGGCCGAAAACTCAAACGGAGCCCGATCTATGTTTTTTTGGATGATAGTGTTTTTCTACTATCAAGACCTCATTTTGATTAACGGTCAGAACCTTTAATCTTAAAATTCAATCCTCTACGTTTTTGCTAAAATGTGGCTTGACGTCCAAAAATATAAATTATATTTTATATTCGGGCCGAAAATCGATCGGGTTGACGATTCGAGCTGTCTTAGGGATTTTCGAAAACCTTGAACCGATAATTTTCATACCAAGGCTATGTTAAATTATTTGGGGACTCCCACCAGTGTCGTGAGGATTTTTCAAAATGTCAGGATATGAATTGACCAAATTGCCCTTTGTTAGTTTTTACTAACTACCTTTTACCATTTCTTTCACCATGACTTTACTATTAAGTCTTCACATTAAATATACAATATTTCTTCTCTCTTTTTCCCCAAAATTTTCGAGCAAGACAGCCCTCCAGACCCTTCTTCTTCCTTCTTCTTCTTTCTCTCTTTTTCTCCTCACAAAAAACTTCATTTTTAGGAGACTTTGAGCTTGAATTTGTTGAAGCAACCTTCACCAAACTTGAAGCAGATCATCATAGGAGGTAGAATCTCATCTCTATCTCTCTTAATCTCCCATTTATCTCCCCAAAATTTCATGAGTAAAGGAGTTAGGGTTTTTATCCCTAAATCTTCAAAAATCCATGAAAAATTGTAGAAAAATCATTTCAATACCAAACCAATTTCTATGGCCTAGGTTCATGACATACTTGCATGATCCAAGAGATTAGAGCCAAGAAATCTCTCTAGATATATTTTTGAAGGAGAGGCTGAAACCCCTTATTGAGTAGGGTAGGGTTTTTGGTTGGTTTTTGATGTTTTGAGTTGATATCTAGGGTTATCACACTTAGTTAGGGTGTTATCCAAGAAATGAGAATTTTTGGAGCTCCCTAGCTATGTTTTATATTTTTCAGTCAATAGGGCCGAACCCTAGGGGTAGTGCAGTAGGAGAAATTTTTACTTTTTTGAGCCAATGCCTTCATTGATTATGTTTAGGGATACCTAAGGATCATGGATCCAAGAGTTAGGAATTTTTATACATCCCTAGCCTAATTAATTAAATAGGGGCAGTAGCTAATCTTAAGGAATTAGGAAGTTTTTGATTTAACTGTATTAATTTCTGGTTGTGTTCTGTTGTATAGAATCGGGCAGGACTCGAACATTCGATAGCGCACCCGACTGACAGCTGCGGAGTCGTAGCCGGAGCTGCACGTGAAAATCACTAAGGTGGGGAGAAAGAACTAATATCATTGGGAATGTAAGCTTAGTATAGAGTATATATATCTATGTAGGGGAACCCTTAAACCCTACTAGAGGTTGAGCCCTGGATAAAGTGCCTGGACCCTGGGTGTAGGTACTTTTGGGCTATCACCACTAAGTCGATATCATGGATGATAAAATTGATTGACGTTGATATGTTGATTTGTTTAATTGATTATCTGTTTACCTGTTGTGTTAAACTGTTGGAGTGTTTTATTGTTATCTGGCTTTATGGTGATATTTATACTGGATGAATTACCGTTGTAATGTTGTTGTGATTTGACTGGTGGTTAAGCGTTGATGAGAGTATGGTGAGTGATGATGTTGTTCGGGTTGATATCGTTGTGGTCCCGACCGTGGAGCTGTGACTCGTAGACGCAAGGCATCGTGATGCTGATGCTGATGTGATGTGATGATGATGTTGATGTTGATGTTGATGTGATGCGATGTGTCGTGGTCGTGGACGAGTGTTTAGGCGTGAGGTTCCGATATCAACCTGCGATGGATGTTTGTTGCATTTTCATATCATTTCATACCACAGTATTTGGTCCCAAAGGGGGATGTCCAATTGGGGACGTTACTTAAAATCCCGAGGCGGGATGTGATGTGATGTGATGTAATCCTGACGGGGATGTCCAATTGAGGACGTGATGTATCGGCCGACATGCATATAGGGAAGACAGCATATACATAGGGATTAGTATCCCTCTTATAGGCTTATTTGAGGGAATGATGTTTGACATGATTGTGATGAGTGACTTAAGAGATGAGTGATGTTGTGTTGTATATGTTATCTGTGTTGTGTGATATATATATATATATATATATATATATATATATATATATATATATATATATATGCTGTACTGATGCCCCTCTCCCATATTGCTGAATTATGTTTCTTATCTCCCTTTATTTTCTATATGTGTTACTTTATTTAATGAGAAGATCCCGAAGAGGAACCAGCTGCTGAGTAACTGGACGGCGTTTCATACGAGCCTGATGCTGATGGACGGGCCACGAACCCTAGCCTCGAGAGGTTGGGCAGTGATCGTGGATAGCCGGAGAGCTACATCTCGGCCTACATTTCTTGCTTTTATTTTGGTCTGTATTAAAATACGCGTATGCTTTACTTTATACTGTAGCCCTACTGACGGGGCAACTGATGTATGTGATATATTTATTTATATTTTAAAGCTGTGTACTCTGAAGCGTGGCATGGCGTGTATTGTTTTGCTTCTGTGCTCAATTTTCCGCTTCGCTTCGTATTAATAAGGCGCGCTAACGTTTATTATGCGATTAAGATTAGTTAATATCTTAGGTTCTACTGATGGGACGACGGGTCGTCTCATGCCAGACCCCTGAATGTTGGCCTTGAAGTACCCGAAAAGAAGGTGGGGAAGGTTAACTTGCCTATCCACCAGCAAATGAACGAGGCAGAACTGATGAGATTTTGATACAGAGTCCTTCGAGCCTACCTTGTGAATGATAGACTTGTTGATGATTTGGTGAAGAACCCTAGCTTTGTCAGCAATCATTGACCCGATAAGTTTGTCAGTGATGTTCTTCAGCAAACATCCCTCAAAGAAAATCTTCCACCCCGCAACTTGAAAGTGAGAAGAGACTTCAATTCCATGATCAACGAAGAACTTGAGGTCGAACTTATACTCGACCAGAATCTCAGCATTTTCAGCGACCAAGGTTTTACCTTTTCCTTTTGCTAGAGTAGTAGTAGACATTGATGCAGAGAACAAAAGAGTAGAAGTTTTTCCCAAAGATTTTTTCAGAGAAAGTTTTAGAGATAGAAAGTTTGAAGAAGAAAAGAATTTGTAAAAGTTCAACCTTTTAAAGTTTCAGCCTTTAAAAAGTTCCACATTTTCTTTAAGGAAAATAAAAGAAAAAGCAAAGAAAAGAAAGTTGACGCGACGTGCGCATTAAATGACTGACACACATTCCGTTCTTGAAAACAGTAAAACAACGGTTGTAATGATGAAAAGCGAAATTGACTCAGTTACGGAAATGTGAAATACATTGGACTCATATTATCAGACTTTATCATGTATTGACTCAAGCATTGGATTCATGATCAGTCTATAAAATGCATGTTTAAATGCTTTCTTATAAATGTGAATCTATCTTCAGTTAAAGGTTTTATGAAGGTATCTTCCCACTGGTGGTCAGTATCAACAATTTGAATATCAATTATACCTCTTTGAACATAGTCTCTGATGAAATGTTGTTTAATTTCTATATGCTTAGCTCTAGAATGCAATACAGGATTCTTAGAAAGATTCATGGCAACAGTGTTATCACACATAATAGGTATGTTGCTTACAAACACGTTGTAGTCTTCCAATTGATATTTGATCCAGAGGAGCTATGAGCAGCAGCTTGCAACAACAATGTACTTAGCTTCAGCAGTTGATAAGGCAATTGTGCTTTGCCTTTTGCTTGACCAAGAGACTAAGTTTGCTCCAATGAGATGGCAACCTCTACTGGTGCTTTTGCGTTCTATACGGTCTCCAGCATAATCAACATAACAGAATCCAACTAACCTGTACTCATCAAATTTCTTATAAAGCAAACCCAGAATAGTAGAACCTTTAAAATATCGAAAAATGCGTTTAACTGCTGAGAAATGAGACTCTCTAGGATCAGATTGAAAACGAGCAGAAATACAAACATTGAACATGATATCAGGTTTGGACGCAGTCAGATATAAAAGGGAACCAATCATACCTCTGTATACCTTTTGCTCTACCTTTTTGCCTTTATCATCTTTGTTCAGTATGGACGTTGGATGCATAGGAGTGTTCATTGGTTTGCAGTCATCCATTTTGAAGCGTTTCAGAAACTCCTTTGTGTACTTCGTCTGATGAATGTACATAGCGTCCATTGTTTATTTTACTTGTAATCCAAGGAAGAATTTGATTTCTCCCATCATGCTCATTTTAAATTCTCTCTGCATAAACTTAGAAAAGTCTTGCTTTGTTTCTGACAACTTTGCCATCTTCGTCCAGCTTGTTTCTATATACCATTCCGTTCCAATGACCGACTTGTCACTTGACCATATATTCACCTTTATTGAAGGAAACATCAGATCTAGTATCACATAATTGACTTATGCTAAGTAAGTTGTATTTTAGTCCTTCAACCAACAAAACATTATCAATAGAAGGAAAATGATGCTTACTACCTATTTCGACTATCTTCCCTTTCTGATTACCTTCAAAGGTAACTCATCCACCAAACTTACTGCAAGGGTCATGGAATAGAGACTTTTCTCTCGTCATGTGACGTGAGCACCCACGGTCCAAGTGCCAAGATTGGGATTTCCTTTGTGTTGCTAAGCAGATAAGCAGATCTGTAGCAGGGATTATCATGTTCTTAGGTACCCAGATAGACTTGGGTCCTTTCTTATTAGTCTAAGGTCTTCGTCCATGCATAACATTTTTCTTTCTATGTATGCATTTAATGTGATATGATTGGTTTTACCACAGATATTACAATATATATTGGACTCATGTGATTTGGTTTATTTTGAACGTTGATAAATGTAACATCCCGAAAATCCTATGTCTGTTTTTTAACTATTTGTGTGAATAACTTGACTGAGAACACAATTTGGTTAATCATAATAATAAAGATAGTTAATAATTGGAAATTCACATTTGAATTTCAATTATGAGCTTAATAATCATAAAATGTTGTTTTGAGCCTGTTATGCTGTTTTGCGTCGGAATCGGTAAAAATATTATTATTTTAATCGGGACACCACCTTGGGATGCATGCCAGGGCCGGGGGAGTTGTTATGGCCCAGATCTGGGAGTAGTTCATGACTGCATCTTACGCTTCACGAGATGTTGTCATCTTTATGTCAACCATCCATCACCTTTTCATTCCTTTAACCAATGGATTAACTTCCTATGACTCTTGGTTAATAACCTATCAACCTTACCTTTTATGGAGAAATTTAATTAACCTATTTATGGTTAATCTCTATTACTTTCAATGATAACTCAACACACACTTATACTTGATTGTTCATGGCCATCCATTCTCTTACACCTATTTGCCTATTATTACTAAGCATTTTGATTTAAAATTCTTGCCCATTTTGGAATAGGCCTCACGGCCAACAAGTGTTAGTAACACTTAACACTTTCATTTTTACCATTTCATACAATCAAAGTCTTTATTTCAAGAACACAACTCAAACTCTCTCTTCTTTCTCTACTCACCTCCCATTCAGCCAACACCATGCCAGCACCACCCAAATTTCTCTTTCAAATTCTAAGACCATCGTTGTTCTAGTCTTGGTCTAAGGATCAACTTTGGTGAAGGAAGTTTCTTGTTTTGGTGAAGTGTGTTCTTGAGCACCAAGAATATCAAGCTAACCTTCAAGTTGTTCTTGTGTTGGTGAGCTTATAAATTCTTTTTCTTTTCATTTCATTGCATTATACCTTGAGTAATCATCTTCTAGTTCTTCATTTCCATGAAAATAAGTTCAAGATCTTGTCTTTTCTTCTATCTAAGGTTCGGCCAGCTTTGTATTCTAAGGGCTTGGAGTTTTGCTCATCCTAAAGATATTTATTAATGTAATGGGGGAGTGAATCACATCACACCACATTGGTGGTGATGAAAATGGTTTATGGATTTGGTTTGGGGAAAACCCTAAACCAAGGGTTTTGCCATTTTGTCTATTTGGTTCTCTATGAGAACAATGTTGTAATAATTATTTATTGCTTTATTTGTGTTCATTGATGTGTTTGAATGGTTGAAAATAAGTTTTATGTGTAGGAAAACCCTAACCTAGGGTTCCTCTATCTTTTTGTTGAAAAGAGTTTGTGAAAATTTGATTTTCGGATATGACCTTGTGTGAGTCAATTTGGTTTTTTCTCAACCTAGAACTTGGATTTCAAAATTTGTTTTTTCTACTAAAACTATACATCTTGGGCTTCATTGTGAGCACAAATGTCGTGTGGTTTCATCAATATTTGACCTTTGAAAACCTGTTTCAATCTAAGCATAAAATTCTGTCTTGGATTCTGACTACAGTGACTTAATTTGTGAAAATATACTAACTCAGTTACTTTTTGTGAAAATAAATTTTATATCCAAAACTTAGACATCCTAAGCTTTCATATGAGTCCTTATTTGCTCAAATCCGAGTTCGTTTGGTCAATCAATTGTTTGTCACAAGTTGATGCTTGAAATGCTGAAATTTCTGTATACGGGTTTTGTGTTAACTTTTGGAATTAGATGTTATGTCGTTATTCATGTTGATGCATTGATGATTACTCTTGCTTATGATGGATGTTGGTGAATCAAAATCTTCACATTAAACCTTGTATAGGATTCGGACAAACCATAAATAAAGAGGATTTTCAACTTCAATCTTTGAAACTTAAATGATTTTACAACTCTAAAATGGAATCAATGAACGATGAACCAAAGCAAAATAAAGAAACATTATTTGAATGAAACACAACCTTATGTTCATTCAAGAGATTCTTAAAACAAGGGAAAGGTATTTTAATCTTAAGTTATGGCTTAAGTAAATTAACTGATGTTTTGAAAATTAATGAATCAAATGTTCTCAATAACAAACAACTTTGAGAAAATCATATATAATATTCAGCAACTTGTGATTCAACGTGGGAGCGTGAAGCTAAGATGCGCTATAGCTATCCTTATCTTTTCTCAGGTACGCGACGGAAATTTTGGGGACGAAATTTTCTTTAAGGGGGTGGTAATGTAACATCCCGATTTTCTATAACTCTGATCAAGTTAGTTAATCTCGATTAGGGCTTTGATTGATTGTGTGGATTTTTTGGTATTAGTTTAAGAACTAGTTGGAAGCTTAGGAATAGGCTGGAATCAGGTTGGAAGGGCCTAAGGTGTTAAACGAGAGCTGGGGGAGTCAGGAGTTTGGAAGGCTCTTCCTAGCTGAGCAACACGCTCAAGCGTGGGAAAGGAGTCAGATGTTGGTATGTTGAACGCTCAAGCATGCTGAGTGCGTTTGCTAGCTGGTGTGCTTTTTGACACGTATACAACATGTGTCAGGCCAGGGTGAAGGCGGAGTGGACAAGGTTCCACGCTCAAGCGTGGAGAGAACCCTACGCTCAAGCGTGCTCATTTCCAACGCTTTAGCGTTCTCAGCAGGATGCCACAAGTGAAGTCTTTCCTTTCTCTTTCACTTGGCTCACTTTCCATGTTCTTGAGCTCGAGATACAGAGAGTAGAGAGAGAGGCTGTGGAATCCTAGAGTGAGAAACTCTCATTTGAAGGCAATCGAATTACCGGAACGCGATTCCAACTACACGGTTGTGATCGCGATAAAGTTTTCTACAACTTTGATGAATTATTTTCTTGATTCGCCAAAGGTAAACTCGAATCCCTAACACGTGTTCTTCGTGCTTCTTCGAGTCTTTACCTTTCTTCTTCGATCTTTGAGCTTGCCCTAGGGCTAACAATATTGCATATATGTTGTGCTCGTGATTAGGGCAAAGTCCGCGTTCGTGATTGCTCGTGCTTTGGAGCTTGAGCCCACGGTTATTGGAGGAGATTAGGGTTGTTCTTCGCGTCCTTGCTATATGGGAGAATGTGCCAGTGTTCGCGTGGATATTCTTGCCAGTTGTTCAGGTGGGGAGAAAGAGTACTGCTGCCGTCGGGAAGGCAAGAGTAACGTAGTTGTATGTTTTTTCTGCTCTGCGTAGGGAAGCCCTAACCCTAATAGTGGTTGACCCCCGATAAAGTACCTAAACCCTAAGTTTAGTATACTTTGGGCTGTCGCCGTTAAGTTTGAAAATCCCTAGGTTAGATAACTGTTGATTGAGGATGATTTGCTTCGTATGACTGTTGTGGTGTTGATTGTGCTATATGCTATCTGTATAAGTGCCTACCTGCTGCTTGGTGTATGATATGCATGTTGTACATCTTTGATGTTGATAGTAGCAGTGTTGTTGTTTTGCTGTATGTTGTGATGTTGTGTCGTGGCGGAATGCCTGTTAGCTTTAAATTTGGTTGTGCGCCGTGTTGGTCTTGGCGAGCGGTTCGGTTTCTTGGACAACTAACTCCTTTCTAACACAGAACATGTTCCGTTGTGGACTTGTTCCGGTGTGGAACTAGCTTTGCGAGATTCGATCGACATGCTGCATGGGATTGGTATCCTAGTCTAGAGGATTGATCTGTGGGTGAGACTTGTGGAGATGGATGTTGGTTGTGTATGTTGTCTCGAGAGACATGTGGTTATGTGTCGTAACTGTCATATCTATTATACATGCTACATGTTATATGCTGTGTCTACTGCACTACTATTGTCATTTCCGATTTGCTATGCACTGTATTCTTACCTCCCTATTGTCCTGTTGTTTGGTTTTGGTTCGTGGTTTGCATGAAGACGAAGAGCCAACTGACGGACCCGAGGTTACACCCTTTCATCTTGTCGGTACCGAGGATACTGGGGCTGGGGCTGATAGAGATCGTCTCCATGACGACAGAGGGTGGCGTGTGAACCCCTCTACCTATTTGACTGTCTACACAAGCCCGGTTAGCATTCTCTTAAGAGGAGGGGCATCGCACATGAAGGATCTCATAGGGCTGTTCAGAGTCGTCTAGTTTCTCCCCTTTCCGCAGTTTTGGTACCCACCGACACAGAGAGAGCAGGAATATCTGTGGGTAGCGCCACAGTCTTCAGTTGTATCCAATAGGCGGGGTTTCATCTACAGAGGTCAGTGGAGGTGTACCGAGCAATACCTAAGGACGTATTGGAGACGTCACATTGTCGTGTCGAGTTCCTTGTCCGAGTACGAGCCTACACTGGTTTATAGGCGTATGCATGGAGAGGGACAGGGTAGCTCGGCGCATCCTCATTATTGATGGTGAGGGCCTGCCAGTGCGTCTATAGGGCTGTGTGGCGAGGTTTTTGATGTATTTTGAGAATGGGGGCCACGTTTATGCATGGTTATGTATAGTTATTTTATTTGGCCGTTTACTCCGATTGTTGTCTCTGCTTTTCCGTATGGGATGTTTGATTTTTTGTTTTTTTGTTTCCGCTACGCTGTTTGAATACCGTGCTATCGCTTTAATACGGTTAGACATAGTTATTAATATAAGCTTGGGACCAATGAGATGACTTCATGTATATGGGGTCGTCTCACAATATCTATTTTCAAGTTTAAGTATAAAGGATTTCAAGTTAAAAGGAATTTGGACTTAAGTAGATTCCTCTTCTTAGTTAAAACAAAGGAGTTATGTACTCACTTCTTTTCAAAGAGTTTATACACTCACCTTCTTTTAACAAAAACAATGGTACATTCAAATTGAGTTTTTGAACAAAGGAGGTATTCGAAAAGGAAAAATCTTTTAAGCCATCATAAGTATTTAATACACTTATGATGGGGTTTCATAAAGTTAAATGATGTTTTTTTTAAGAGATTTGAATTTGTCAAATGAAAAGACAAGAGTTTTGAACTCAAAACTAAGGATTTTCCTAAGTGAAAACCCTAAGTCAAATAATTGACTTAGAGTGAAAGAAAGAGATAAGAAAGTGTAATGTGTGGTGGAACAAGACCATATGCTACACCATTGATGATTCAATCATCAATCTATTCATAAGACTTAATGAATCAAGATGTATTTCATTACTTGAAAGACAAGTACCCTCTAACTTAGAAATGATCTAAGACTTAACTAGAGGATTCTCAATCCTTCTTTATAAGACATTCAGGACTTGAGAAATATATCATATGACACGAACACAAACATGAAACGTTTTGGTTTGGAAGAGTAGTTCGATAATGGGTTGGTGAGTCGGTCCCGAGGATATCGTCTAACTGTATAGTCTTGTGATGACTAGATCCCAGAGGGATCATGAGATTTATCCAGTGGATAAAAGTTTAAAACACTTTATTAGTGAAAGATCTATATGATAAGATTCCTATGGAATTATTATTTTTATTCTATGAATAAATGTTAACACATGATATCTGTGTAAGCCTTATAACGGCGAGATTCTTATGGAATCACGAGGTTTATCCGGTGGATAGAAATTTTATCGCATCTGCTTTGTGTAAGCATTGGCATTAGGTTACATGAGTCTGTAAGGCCTTGAGCCTAGGAGTTGAGCTTACACCTTGATGCGGGTGCGAATCTTACGGTGACGATCTTAAATGGTCTTGAGGATGTCAGGGTTAGAGATTCCATAAGTGACTAGTTGGTGATTCTTCTGTGTTGTGGTATTCCATGCATTGCTGTGACATCTTTGACTAGATGCCGTACTTTTCATGTTTGGTGTAGAGTGTTTCCATAAAAGCCAGATACGTGCACGTTACAAATGTTGTAGCAACTTGCCCAAGGCTGGCGTACACGGAACATGTCTTCCCATTCACTCTCTCCGACGTTTGTTAGCTCCATGGAGTAGGGGTTAGAGTTTTACCCTTGTGGCATATGACATTGAGTCATGTACTTCGCATTGCATTGCATGACTGTTGATGGATACATTATTATCCTGTGCTGATGATGTCTTATATTGTTGATTGAATAATATGAGATATTGAGATGTATGATATGCATGACTAGTATTTTTTGTCTTGTGTGTCGGACTGTTTTACTTCTGCCATGTGTTGTGTTGATGAATGAGAATCTGACCTTACTACTTTTTATTGCATCGTTGTGTGCTTCTTTGGTTGTCCCCCGAGAAGGTCGTGTTACCGAGACTTCACCTGGCGCTTCAGGAGCATCTCTCTGCTGAGTTTCCTAGTAGTTACGGCATTTGGACATCTAGTCATGATTGGCTTCTAGCAACGGACATGTGAAGAGCCGCACTCACCATCCGTAAGGATCGCAGAGGAAGGGTTTTTAACAGCTTCATCGCTTGCCTTCATGTCGTTCGCCGTCAAGGTTGTGGTCGTGAGTGGAACACTAGGTGGGCTTTTCATCATTGTGTTCAATGCCTTCTCCCTCTCTTGGGAATAAGCCGCCTGTTGGCACAGTTGCGTCTGAAGCAACTCCTGCTATGCCTTCCATTGGAATGCCAGCAGTAGTCCCTGCTAAGATTCCTGTTAGGTCTCGCTTGTTGGGTCCTGGTTGGAAGGCGATGAGTGAAGAGACTAGGAGTGAGGTGATCTATCCACACTTTACTATTTCTTTCGCTTGTCTCTCCATAAAGGAGAAGTCAGAGGAAGTATTCAGCGGTTGACCCGAGGGATGCCTTCCCGTGTAGTCCGTTGTTAGCTAGGTAGGGTGTCAGAGTGTCTGTACCTTTCTTTTATCTTTCGTGGAGTTGTGTCTCTAAGTATCTTATGTTTAGGAGCTGCGTCTCCAATCCTTTATGTTGAGTCTGTATCTTTCTATTTTATTTCTGCAGTCGGGTTGGGTTTTTATGTAAACCTTTATGAACTTATGACCTTATATTATGAAATGTTTCTATTTACCTTACACGCATAAACGGTCACAAGTTTTTACAATTATGTCTTTTGAAAAGGAAAAATTTACCCCATCTTTCTTAAATGATTTCAATTAACCCGTTTTTCGGCGTTATAGTTTTTATAAAATGTTCGTTGTGTGATGTCCCCGCAAAGGGTGTTACAATAAAGCATAGAAACCTTGTGAGTTGGTTTGGGTCTTGATGCTTTGTGAGAAACTTCTTGCTTCTCTTTGTCATAGCCTAAGCCAGACTTGTCATGAGGTGATCTAGTATACCTCAGTATCAGACTAAGCATTTCTGATCCTCCTACTAATTTAGATATGTTATTTTTTAGACTAGATACTTCCTGCTTTAGTCTTGCGACTTCAGAATTGAGTTTATTAGTTAGACTGACATTCTCAGCTTTTAGCTTATTATTTTCTTCAACGGGCTTTTGATTTTCTTTGATTATTTAAGAAAATATTTTCTTAAGTTGTTTGTACTCATGATGTAATACCGAGGAATTACTTAGTAATTCATCAAATGCATCTCGCAAGGAGTTAGAATCAGATACCTTATCTTCGTCAGACTCATCGTCTGAAGTCTCGTTGGCCATCAGGCAGAGATTGGAAGCTGGAGGGTTCCTTGGTCTGTAAAGGACATCTAGGTTAGCCAGCTTTTCCTTTGCAGTCTGAATTTGCAGCACCATCTCTAATCTAGGTCTATCCAAAGCCCTCATGAGACACCAACTGGCACGAGCATTTAAGGAATATCTTCTGACGTCATCGTCTGTCCAATCAGCTACAGACTTTGACGCTGTCGAGCCATCCTCAAGGATTATAGTTGGACAATAACCACCATCAATGAACACATTCCATAGATCAAGTCCTTCTTGAGCTATGACATATGTTTCAAACATATGTCTTCAACGAGGATAATTTGTTCCATCGAAGATAGGTGGAATGCTTAGGGACGGTCCTCGAGCATTTCTTCTTTCAAGAGCAGCTTCCTGAGGTCTTTCTTCAGGAACAACAATTTGTTCATCGTCTGACGAGTCTTTTCCTTGCTCAGTTGACCAAAGACAGAGATTTGCTTCCTCCTTGGCTTCTTCCTCTTCCTAAGAAGATTCGAGATCTTCCCAGGTTGCTATGAAATTCTTCTTCTTTTTCTTGAAGAATTTCTTCTTGTCCTTCAGCAAAGAACATTCAGCTTTAAAGTGATCAGGCTTTTTGCATTCGAAACAGACCATTGGATTTTTGTCCTTGGTCTCATTATGATCTTTAAAGCTTTTCTTTTGCCATGTCTTTCTTTTTATGCCATGTTTATTTCTCCACATATTTTGTATTTTTTTGGAGATGAAGGACAACTCATCATTGTCTGATGATTCGTTTTCCGTTTGTTCAGCATCATCACTTGACTCATCATCCTTTAAGGCCTTGAGCTATTTGCCTTTTAAGCTTTCAAGGCAATGGATTTGTCTTTCTTCGAGGGGTTATCAAGATTCAACTCTTGTTCATGCACCTATAAGGTACCCACCAAGTCATCCAGGGTCAAAGTTGAAAGGTCTTTGGCCTGGGAGATTGCAGTAATAAGTGGCGTACATTCTTTAGGAAGACTCCTACGAATTTTAGTCACATTTTCTTTAGCGGTTTAGACTTTCCCAAGGGACTTCAGATTGTTTATGATGGTCTGAAAACAACCCATCATGTCCAGTATGGACTCTCCCTCAATCATAGTAAATAATTCATATTGGCCTGCCAACATGATTAATTTAGAGTCTTTGACTTAAGTAGTCCTTTTGTGGAGGTTGGACAGAGTGTCCCAGATTTGTTTGGCAGATTCGCATGCATGAATCTTTTGAAACTCATTAGGACTTAGAGCACACATCAAGGCATATCTTGCTTTGTGATTCTGTTCCATCTTTGCTCTCTCAGCATCAGTCCACTCCTCTTTAGCTTTGTTAGAACCATCACCATTGAGATAGACGTTAGGACCATTTGTGATTTTGGCCCATAGGACTGAGTTTATGCTTAGAATGAAACCCTTGAACCTCTCCTTCCAGTAGAGGTAATGAGTTCTGTTGATGAATGGTGGTCTAGTCATGGAAGTGCCTTCTATAACTGGTTGACTACCAGTTGGCATGCCCTGACCTGCCATCACTGCTTGAAAGGATCTTTCCTCTATCACGGCAAAGTGCTCAACCCAGAGGCTAAGCTCTGATACCAATTGAAGGAACCTGTTTGAAACACAAGAAGGGGGATTGAATTGTGTTTCTTAAGTTTTTGAAAACTTTTCGCAAGCATTTATCTTTTAGTAATGAGTTGGCCGCAAAGAGGATAAATAAAACAGAGAGTGTGAGAGCTTTAAGCTTGGACGCACACTAAAAATGTTTTCGTAACAATGGACGATAAGAAAACAATTTCAATCCCGAACGTTAGTTATAAGCAAATTAAAGACAAGAGTAAGGGAGAGAAGATAACACAAGATGTTTATCCTGGTTCACTCTTAAACCAAGAGCTACGTCCAGTCCCCTTTATGTGAGAGCTTTATCCACTATAACAAAACCTTGTTACAATAAGTATTCTACACCTCTTCAGGCACAAGTATCAACATCTCTTCAGGCTAAAACCTAAGTATTGTTTTTCAACCAAGCCTCTTCAGGCTCAACCAAGTTTTGTTTGAAAAGAGTTTTAAAAGGATCTAACTATGTGTGAGGACATAAAACTTAAGAACAAACTCAGAGAAAGCAACTCTACGTAGAGAGTGATATGAAACTTAGAATCTGAGAAAGTTTGAGAGTTTTTTTTCTTTTCTTTTCTCTCTTGATTGCTTATAAGCTTGTATGAAAATGTTCAAGTTCCGTGACTTTGTTTCTTCAAGGTTGAAGGTATTTATAACCTTCAATCTTGAGCTATCCTTAATCTCTTCAACGGTCGGCACGAGAGCTGTTCTGATTGAGCATTAAATGCAAAAACCCGTTGAGTCTGATAGCTTGTGGAGAGCTTCTGAAAGGCAGAGTAGGCTATCAAATTGATAGTTGAAAGTAGCACTGATAGCTTTTCCTTGTACCCGAAAGTTGACTTTTGTCTTTCCTTGTTTGAGATAGTCAACTTCAGCTTTGACAGGGACAGACTGGGTTTAGTGTTCGAGTGTACTAAGAAACAAAGATCTTTTGTCTAGAGGATATTCCCTTTTTACAAAATGAATAATAATTTGAACTTTATTATTCTTTTATATTTTTGCGCTAAACACTCTTTCAGAAAAGTAAAAGCTTTGGATCTTTAAAGAAAAAGAGCGTGTACTTTACTCTGATGAGTCTTTGGACTCAGATTAAATACTAAAGATTTCTTAGTCCAAGATGGACTTCGTCCATTTATCGTCTTATAGTAAAATGATGGACTATGAGATAACGCTTATGGTCTGATAAGTTTTTGGACTATTAATTCCTGTACACTTAAGGTAAACTCATTAGTCCATTACAAATTTTTGTTGACTTAATTTAATTCTTAACATCAAAATTTTAAGGAGTTATGGACCATAACCAATTTGGTTCCAACATTAGTTGCCCATGTTTTGAGGCTAAAACTGTTATTAAAAAATTGTATTATTTTTATTAAATAACTTGAAGAATTTTTACGCAATAAATTGAAAGTTTAATTTATCTTAGCTTCTATTTCAATATAATATCGCGAGACGTTGCATAATTTCCATAAGATTTGAGAATTAGTGGTTGAGAAAGAAGTCTTAACTGATTATTGCCACACTGAGAAACAAATTGCCGATATTTTGAGAAAGCCAAAAGTTGAGTTATTTTGCAAGTTGAAGAAAATGATTGGAATAACAAAATTTTAAGCTTAGTTTAAAAGAGGCAAGGTAAGATATTGAACTAGCTTGCAGCACTAGCAATTATCCTATAGGTGGAGTCCGTGGTACACCTCGTTAAAAAGGGTACACACATGCACTGTAACACCCTGTTTTCTTGATTAGTGTTTGGGACATTAATTAAGCATGCTTAAGGGCTTAATTAGGTTCCTTATGTGTTGAGAAAGCCATGTTTTAAATTTGGGACAATTTGGCCTTGGAACGGGTCCAAAAAGTGGAAAAACGTGAAAGAACAGAGTAAATCAGCGTCCAACATTTAGACGTGGAGAAACCCCACGCTCAAACGTTGACCGTTGACGTCAGAGCGTGGGTAGTTGCACGTCAGAGCATGGAAGGGGGGACGCGTGGGAGTGCACGTGTCGGCGTGCACGCGACGCGTGGCAGAGACGTGGCGATCAGCACTCCACGCTAAAGTGTGGAGTTTTCCCACATCAGAGCGTGCCAACGCTGAAGCGTGGAGTCTTCCCACGCTCAAGCGTGGACAGCCTGACAGCACAACTTAAGTCTTGCTTCTCCATTTTGGTGGGGATGAAAACTTCGAAAATTTCAGAAGCTGAGAGCTCTAGAGAGAGAGAAAGTGATCCCGAGGAAGATTGAGGCATCGGATCGTGATTCTGACTACACCATTGTGATCAGGGCTTCGAGTACTACGAGTTATATGGATCGGTTTCTCGATTTCTCGAGGGTAACCTCGAATCTCTAACACGTCGACCTTCGTGTTCTTCGACCTTCTCCCTTGAATCTTCTTGGTTTTCGTGTTGCCCTAGGGTTAACAATGTTGTTTACACGTTGTTTCCGTGATTAGGGCAAATTTCGAGGTTGCGATGGTGCCCATGGTGGAGGAGGCAGCCGCAGCTGCTAGTGGTGGTGGCTGAGTGGGAGAACTGCGTGGTGGTGGTGGTGTTGCTGTGATCGTGATTGTGTTCGTGATCTTTGCATCAATTGCTCTAAGGTGGGGGAAATAATTACACTCGTCGGGGAGGCAAGAGTAGAGTAGCATACATTAATATGCGTAGGGGATCCTAAACCCTACTAGTGGTTGAGTAACCGACAACACCTAAGTCCACATTGACGACTACAGTAAGGTGGTACGAATGTAGAGTTAGGCATTGTAGGCCATGTATCACCGTAGGTTGATACTATGTTGATCAGGGTTATATGTTTAACATGCTTATATGTCTGCTATGACGTATTTGTGGATACGTGCTCTGCTATGCTCGTGACAACCTGCTTTACTGTCTTAATGGGTGATGTTGTGATAAGATGTTTATTTACCTCATCTGATGATATGGTGATAATATGCTGTGAGATAATATGATACTGCATATGTGACTGTTGGTATGCTTAGAGCTAAGTGATGATCGTTGTGAATTGGATGATGTATGAGATAAGGTCGTTTGGTGGTGATAAGCTATTGCACTCAACCTGGTGAAATTATTGAGGACAATGGATAGTCGTGAGCACTCTGCTTGGTAGGGAGTGTTGGTGTTCAGTGTGTCAATTGACGGGGTTAAGTTGCTAAGCTATTAATCGGAATGAGTCGTGAGGATTCATGCTAGATTTGCATCGTGTGGTGATGCCACAACCGCGTAGATCTGGGATCGCGCGAGGTCACACAGGAACTACAGATAGATGCTTGGTAGGTCTACTGTGAGCTTATGAGATCTCCGATGCGCCTTCCGACACCGGGACAGCTATTCCTATCGGGGATGGGGAATAGTGTCACCTTGCTTGGTAGGGGTGAGCATCCTGCTTGGTAGGGGATGTAATGTACTCGTGAGTGTAGCGAAACTTGCTGCTCGGATGACGTTTGACTTTCATCCTGCTTGGTAGGGGATGAGTATCCTGCTTGGTAGGGTATACGTTGTGACATAAGAATGTGGCCGCGTCTTCATGTCAGGTCTAGGTGCAGGAGAGTGTGAGATGAGCAGTTAAGATCAATAAACCCGAGGATGGTTGTTGGCGATGATTGTGTGTATGGTTGTGCTATTAATGTATCTGCTTTACCTTTATCCCTATCTGTGATGAGATGCAATTCTTATCCTCTGTTTTTCTATACTGTATGTTCTTAAAATGGTAAGAAGAACTGGTTGCAGAGCCAGACGACGAAGAGCTAGACGGAACCCCGTACGAGCTCGATGCTAGTGGAAGAGCCACAGATCCCAATCTTGGGAGGTTCTAAGTGACTGTACGACGAGAACAAGCGAGGAGTATCTGTCGTCCAGGCTGAAGAAATGTATGTTAGTGTACTAAGTGTATGTGGCCAGTGAGTCGTAATCTTTGGATGTATTTTGGGCGAGGAGAGGAAGTCGTTTGTACTTCTTTATACCGTGCTTTCTTTTTGAAGTTTGTTCACTCTGATAGTGATGTATATATGTACAGTATGTGTGTTTGTTGAAAGTTTTAAATGCCTCGTACGTGTAATAAGCGCGCTAACGGTTACAACGTAATTAGGATTAGTTAACTAGGTTCTTTAATAAGGCAAAAGGACGTCTCATTTGGTGGTATCAGAGCAGTTTGATTCTAAGAAGGACTGTGGAGTCTGGAATCATAACTGTGAGTCTTAGAAGTTGTTACTGGCCATGTCTAGTTGGACCCACAGCGGGCGCCGACTTTGCTTAGAGGTTGGGTAGAGTGTCCGATGCGTAAGTTATCGCGCATGATAAGCGGAGCTAATACTTTCTTCTACAAGAAGTTAAATGGCTCGAGGAAGCGGTAGAGGAGCCCAAGGTAGAGGACGTGGTGGAAGGTCCACAGGTAGAACACCTGAACCAGGGAATGGACACGGAGAGACTTCCCACATGGGTGGTGGGGAGGAATCCACTGAGACCTTAAGGGCAGTCAGGGAGTTGGCAACTGCTTTGCTGCAACAGACGCACCAGAACGCTGAGCTTATGCAGATGACCATGCAACAGAGACAGAATCAGAGGCATGATGTGGATGCGGAAGATGCCGGATTGACAACTTTTCTTAAAGGGAAGCCGCAACAATTTAATGGGGACTTTGATCCGGAGGGTACAGAGCTCTGGCTGCAAGAGCTAGAGAAGATTTTTGATGCTATGCATTGTCACAAGGACCGTAAGGTGACATATGATCGTTCATGCTAACAGGAAGTTCCGAGCTATAGTGGAAGGGAAAGCGAAGGATGTTAGAAGGAGAGGGCAGGATAATCAATTGGGAATTGTTCCGGGAATGCTTCTTGGACAAGTATTTTCCTTGAATGATGAGGAGAGAGAAAGAAAGGGAATTTATGAGCTTGAAACAAGGAAGCATGTCAGTAGGAGAGTACGCGGCAAGGTTTGAAGCGTTACTCAAGTTCTCTGAATTCTACCAGAGATATCCGGAAGAAGAATGGGTATGTCGTCGATTTGAGGACGGGTTGAAGTATGAACTTCAAAGGATGGTAGTGCCGCTGAACATCTCAAGGTTTCCAGAGATGTTAGAAAGGTGCTCTATGATCAAGAAAATAGACAAAAAGAGGGAATCACAGCAACAGCCAAGGATTGGGGGACCAATAAGAAGCAACACTTATCAGAAAGGCAAGGGCAGATGGGGTAGGCTCCAACCTGGGGGAAAACCATATGAGCGCCTAGCCGCTGTAGGAGGAGCAGGAACTGGAGGATCTGGAGCGGTGCAGTTGAGACCGCGGGGATGTTTTAGGTGTGGGGGTCCGCATCTGATCAGAGATTGCACAATGAGTGGGGACAGGCAGTGTTTCCACTGTGGCAAGCCGGGCCACTTTGCTAGAGACTGTAGACAACAAGCTCAACAACAGCAACCCGTTGTTGGTAATCAAGGAGCAAGGGCAAGACCGCAAGCAGTAGGATCGCAAGCGGCAAGACCACAAGTTGCGAGGAGGGTGTTTACCATGAGAGGAGCTGAGTCCTTTCGATCCCCTGATCTCATTCAAGGTATGTGCTTAGTGTCGGGTAAACTGTTGTTCGTGTTGTTTGACTCAGGAGCCACTCATTCATTTGTGTCTCTTGAATGTGTGAAACACTTGAAATTACATGTGTCTTTGCTTCCATATAATCTGACTGTTTCTACTCCTACAAATGATTCCTTGAAACCTATGTCTGTTTGCTTAAAATGTCCAATTGTTGTAGAAAATAGGTCTTTTCTTGTTGATCTAGTTTGACTGCCTATGCAACAATTAGATGTTATCTTAGGTATGGATTGGCTCTCAGCCAACCATATACTGTTAGATTGTGCTAGAAAGACCTTAGTATTCCCTGAGCAACCTAGTTCGATGCCTGCTAATAGTAAAAATCTTCAAGGATGTAATGGATCTCATAAATACATGATGTTGTTCTCCGCGGAAGTGAAAAAGGTTCCCGAAATAAGTTCTTTGCCTGTGGTGAGAGAATTTTCGGAGGTATTTCCAGAAGATGTTCCAGGATTGCCACCTGAGAGGGAAATCGAATTTGCCATAGACCTAGTACCTGGCTCAGAACCAATCTCCATAGCACCATACAGAATGTCGCCGACAGAGCTAGCGGAATTGAAAAGGCAACTAGATAACATGATGGGAAAAGAATTCATCAGGCCAAGCGTTTCGCCATAGGGAGCACTTGTTCTGTTTGTTAAAAAGAAAGATGGGAGTTCGAGATTGTGTGTTGACTACCGACAGCTAAACAAGGTCACTATCACGAACAAGTATTCTCTGCCAAGGATAGACGACCTGATGGATCAGTTGAAGGGAGCAGCCATGTTTTCAAAGGTTGACTTGAGATATGGCTACCATCAGATCAGAGTCAAGAAGGAAGATATACCAAAGACGGCATTTAGGACTGGATATGGACATTACGAGTACCTAGTTATGCCTTTCAACATAACCAACGCTCCAGCAGTGTTTATGGACTACATGAACAGAATTTTCCTACCGTTTCTGGATAAGTTCTAATGTTATTCATCGACGACATCCTCATCTACTCATCAAACCGAGAGGAACATGAGGAACATCTCCAGATTGTGCTCCAAGTGTTGAAGGACAGGCAGCTGTACGTAAAGCTATCCAAGTGTGAATTCTGGCTAGAAGAGGTATAGTTTCTGGTGCATGTGATCAACAAAGAAGGTATAGCAGTAAGGCAGTAATCCAGTGGGAAAGTCCGAAAACGGTAAGCGAAGTAAGAAGTTTCCTTGGATTGGCTGGGTACTACAGAAGGTTCATAGAAGGCTTCTCGAAGATTGCACTATCTATGACGCAATTGCCGAGGAAAGGAAAGACATTCGAGTGGACAGCAGAATGTGAAACCAGTTTCCAGGAATTGAAGAAAAGGTTGACTACCTCACCATTGTTGGTGTTGCCAGACCCTCTAGGGCAGTTCAAAGTGTATTGTGACGCATCATATCAAGGTCTGGGATGTGTGCTCATGCAAGAATGGAGAGTTGTAGCTTACGCCTCAAGACAGTTGAGGATTCATGAAAGGAACCATCCGACTCATGACTTGGAGTTAGCAGCAATAGTATTCGCTTTGAAGATATGGAGACATTATCTCTACGAGGCCAAGTTTAGTGTCTACAGTGACCATAAGAGCCTGAGATACCTATTCGACCAGAAAGAGTTGAACATGAGGCAGAGGAGATGGATGGTATTCATCAAGGACTACAAGTTTGAGCTGCATTACCGTCCAGGAAAGGCTAATGTGGTAGCAGATGCCCTGAGTAGGAAGTCACTGCATGTATCTGCCATGATGGTCAAAGAACTAGAGTTGGTGGAGCAATTCCGAGATTTGAATCTGGGAAGAGAATGTTTCGAAGGTAAAATGTGTCTGGGAAGACTCACTATCTCCAGTGATTTTCTCAAGACAGTTAAGGAGAAACAAGAGGCGGATCAGTATCTTCAGAAGATGAAGGATCTAATTCTCAATCAGCAAACCTCAGAGTTTAAGGTGGATGCAGATGGAATCATCAGGTTCAGAGACAGAATCTGTATACCAGACGATAAGTAAATCCGACGAATGATCTTAGAGGAAGCACATAAGAGTAAGTTAAGTTTTCATCTGGGAGCGACCAAGATGTACCAAGACCTGAAGAAGATGTTTTGGTGGCTTGGAATAAAGAAAGAAGTTGCAGAGTATGTGCTGTCATGTTTGACGTGTCAGAAGGCGAAGATTAAACATCATAAGCCTGGGGGATTACTGCAGTCATTGGACATCCTTGAGTGGAAGTGGGATGGAATTGCAATGGATTTTGTGACAGGGTTACCAAGGACCCAGAAGAGGCATGACACGAATGGGTAATCATTGATAGGCTAACGAAATATGCCCATTTCCTACCTATTGGTGAAAGTTACACACTGGAGAAGCTGACACAGATCTACATCAGAGAAATAGTGAGGTTACATGGAGTCCCTACTAGCATCATATCTGACAGAGACCCAAGGTTCACACGTCAAGATTCTGGAAGCAGCTGCACAGTGCATTGGGAACTAAACTGAGGTTAAGCTCAGCTTACCATCCTCAGACAGATAGAGAATCAGAGAGGACGATCCAAGCATTGGAGGATTTGTTGAGAGCCTGTGTACTCGAACACACGGGGAGTTGGGATGATGGCTTACCTCTGATGGAGTTCACGTACAACAATAGTTTCCACACGAAGATCGGTATGACACCGTTTGAAGCTCTGTATGGAAGGAAGTGTCGAACACCTTTATGCTGGTATGAAACGGGAGAAAGTCAAATACTAGGTCTAGACGTGATCCAGCAGACAATGGAACAAGTGAAGATGATCCGGGAAAAGAGGAAGGCAGCTCAGGACAGGCAGAAGAGTTATAGTGACAAAAGGAGGAGGCCTCTAGAGTTCCAAGAAGGAGACCACATCTTTTTGAGAGTTACACCTAGAACAAGTAATTGGTAGAGCTATCAAGTCTAGGAAGCTTACTCCTAGGTTCATTGGGCTATTTCAAATTCTTCGTCGAATTGGTCCAGTAGCCTATCATGTTTGTTGCCTTACCTCCAACTCGTTCCAACCTTCACGATGTCTTCCATGTGTCACAACTCCGAAAGTACTACCCCGATCCTTCTAATGTCATCGAACCTGAGTCTATACAGTTGAAAGAAAACTAGAGTATGAAGCCTTACCAGTGAGAATTGCGGATCAAAGAGTTAAGGAACTCCGTGGTAAACACATTCCCCTACTGAAAGTAGTTTGGAATGAAGTTACAGGCGATGCAACTTGGGAGAGAGAAGCTGATATGCAAGAGTAATACCCTCATCTATTCTAAGGTATGCTGAATTTCGGGGATGAAATTTCTTTTAAGGGGGTGGTAATGTAACACCCCGTTCTCTTGATTAGTGTATGAGACATTAATTAAGCATGCTTGAGGGCTTAATTAGGTTCCTTATGTGTTGAGAAAGCCATGGTTCAAATTTGGGACAATTTGGCCTTGGAACAGGTCCAGAAAGTGGAAAAACGTGAAAGAATAGAGTAAATCAGCGTCCAACGTTTAGACGTGGAGAAACCCCACGCTCAAACGTTGACCGTTGACATCAGAGCGTGGGTAGTTACACGTGGGAGTGTGGAAGGGGGGATGCGTGGGGGTGCACATGTCAGCGCACACGCGGCGCGTGACAAAGACGTGGCGATCAACGCTTCACGCTGAAGCGTGGAGTTTTCCCACGTCAGAGCGTGCCAACGCTGAAGTGTGGAGTCTTCCCACGCTCAAGCGTGGACAGCCTGACAACATAGCTTAAGTCTTTATTCTCCATTTTGGTTGGGACGAAAACTTAGAAAATTTCAGAAGCTGAGAGCTCTAGAGAGAGAGAAAGCAAGGTTCTAGAGCGAGAAAGTGATCTCGGGGAAGATTGAGGCATCAGATCGTGATTCCGACTACATCATTGTGATCAGGGCTTCGAGTACTACGAGTTCCACGGATTGGTTTCTCGATTTCTCGAAAGTAACCTCGAATCTCTAACATGTCGACCTTCGTGTTCTTCGAGCTTCTCCCTTGAATCTTCTTGGTTTTGGTGTTGCCTTAGGGTTAACAATGTTGTTTACACGTTGTTTCCGTGATTAGGGCAAAGTTCGAGGTCACGACGGTGCCCGTGGTGTAGGAGGCAGCCGCGGCTGCTAGTGGTAGTGGCTGAGTGGGAGAACTGCGTGGTGGTGGTGGTGTTGCTGTGATTGTGATTGTGCTCTTGATCTTTGCATCAATCACTCTAAGGTGGGTGAAAGAATTACACTCGTCGGGGAGACAAGAGTAGAGTAGCCCTACTAGTGGTTGAGTAACCGACAACACCTAAGTCCACATTGGCGACTACAGTAAAGTGGTACCAATGTAGGGTTAGGCATTGTAGGTTTATCACCGTAGGTTGATACTATGTTGATTGAGGTTATATGTTTAACATGCTTATATGTCTGCTATGACGTATTTGTGGATACATGCTCTGCTATGCTCGTGAGAACCTGCTTTACTGTCTTAATGGGTGATGTTGTGATAAGATGTTTATTTACCTCATCTAATGATATGGGGATAATATGCTTTGAGATAATATGATACTGCATATGTGACTATTGGTATGCTTAGAGCTAAGTGATGATCGTTGTGAATTGGGTGATGTGTGAGATAAGATCGTTTGGTGGTGATAAGCTATTGCACTCAACCTGGTGAAATGATTGAGAACTATGGATAGTCGTGAGCACTTTTTTTGGTAGGGAGTGTAGGTGTTCAATGTGTCAGGTGACGGGGTTGAGTTGCTAAGCTATTGATCGGAATGAGTCGTGGGGATTCATGCTAGATTTGCATCGTGTAGTGATGTCACAGCCGCGTAGATCTGGGATTGCTCGAGGTCAAATCGGAACTACAGATAGATGCTTGGTAGGTCTACTGTGAGCTTCTGAGATCTCTGATCTGCCTTCCGACACCGGGACAGCTATTCCTATCGGGAATGGGGAATAGTGTCACCCTGCTTGGTAGGGGGTGAGCATCCTGCTTGGTAGGGATGTAATGTACTCATGAGTGTAGCGGAACCTGCTGCACAGATGACATTTGACTTTCATCCTGCTTGGTAGGGGATACGTTGTGACATAGGAATGTGGTCGCGTCTTCATGTTAGGTCTAGGTGCATGAGAGTGTGATATGAGTAGTTAAGATTAATAAACGCGAGGATGGTTGTTGGTGATGATTGTGTGTATGGTTGTGCTATTAATGTATCTGCTTTACCTTTGTCCCTATCTGTGATGAGATGCAATTCTTATCTCCTGTTTTTTTTTTATATTGTATGTTCTTAAAATGGTAAGAAGAACCGGTCGCAGAGCCAGACGACGAAGAGCTGGACGGAACCCCGTACGAGCCCGATGTTGGTGGAATAGCCACAGATCCCAATCTTGGGAGGTTCTAAGTGACTGTACGACGAGAACAAGCGAGGAGTATCCGTCATCCAGGATGAAGAAATGTATGTTAGTGTACTAAGTGTATATGGCTAATGAGTCTTTATCTTTGGATGTATTTTGGGCGAGGAGAGGAAGTCGTCTGTACTTCTTTATACCATGCTTTCTTTTTGAAGTTTGTGCACTCTGATAGTAATGTATATATGTATAGTATGTGTGTCTGTTGGAAGTTTTAAATACCTCGTACGTGTAATAAGCGCGCTAACGGTTATACGTAATCAGCATTAATTAACTAGGTTCTTCTCATGCACCTTATTAATTAACTAATCTGGACCTTTTATCTTGCCAAGATGGAATGAGGGATTTTTTTAAAAAATTCTTGCTTTGGTTTATTTGCAAAATCTTGTATTTGGATACAAGGTGTTGAGGTTAGGCTATTTTCTTCTTTCACCTCACTATCATCGTACGGACCATCACGCCCTCATCAGCAACCATCATCGCAAGTAGTGTCCGACACTATTGGGTGGAGCTCGCAGCGGACGGTGACGCGGCTAGAGGTTGGGCAACGACGCTTCAAGGTGGCAGATCTGAACGTGATGGCTAGTTGCTGGGCAACAGTGGTGATGAGGGTCGTAACGGCTGGCCGGAGGCGCGCTACTGCAATGGGACGGCTAGCCTTGCCAAGACCAAGAACTAGGCATGACAAAATAATTCGAACCCGTGGGTACTCGTCCGTACTCGCCCCGATTTTGATGGGGAAACCCCGCTTTGACTGGGTTCGGGTTCAAGGAAAACCTAGTTACCATAGTCGGGGGCGGGGGCGGGGATGAGGATGCTAATACCCACCCCAAACCCGCCCTGCTATAAGAAAATTACTAAACTTCCCATAATTAAAAGATAGGGTTTTATAATTTGTTGTTCAGTTCCCTTACCCTAATCCCTACCGTTGTTTCCCATCCCTCATTCATTTGCGCCGCACCCATATCTCCAGTTTCCCATCTCTTGCCCAAATTCCGAGAGACCAGCGTTGCGACTAAGCTCACATACCAGTTCTCCTTCGTGCCCAAGCTCCGAGACCAACTCTCTGTCGTGCTAGAGCTCCTTCTCCGCCAAGCTCCGTTTGTCCGCCGTTCAACCCCTATGCCCGCGCCGTTCTACGGGTGCGCGCCGTTCAACCTCGGGTTTTTCCTCCTTCTCCAGACTCCAGCCACCATCGTCCCATCTCTCCTCCATTTCTTCTTTACCCTTTTTAGTCATACTATTCAAGTATGCTTCGAGCATAAATTTCAGAAGAACCATATTTTTCTTTGCTAGTTGATATTTGATTATACAGAGTTAATGACCTACCTGTAGATTGTCATTTGGAAATATTTATTTTGGTAAATCAAACTCAAGATGTGGTTTTGCACATTAAAAAATTTGATGTATCCGATTTTTCTTTAATAATTAATTGTCAAAAAGTCTCTATTATCTAAATTTTTCAATACAAGTTTGAATACTTCTGCATCTTGAATTTGCCCATGCTGTTTTGTTGGTAAGATAATTGGGAGTATAATGGAAACTTGAATCTATGCTACTATTATCATCTTTGAAGAAACTTGAACTCTCCATTATTTTGCATTCTTACATCATTGCTAAATTTTTATGGCAGGAGATGTTTTGATGTGGCGTGTTCTATTCTAAGGTTGATTAACTTGTATCCCATTTGGTTAAAAATCAGTCTGCTACAATTTCACATGAAGTCTTATTAGATTTCAAGGCTGCTATGTCTGTCTGATCTATATTGCCATATGTGAAAATGGATTGTAGTGTACCATGATCAAAAGGGGAATTAGTTCTCATGATTGTGTTGCATATATTGTCAGCAAATTTCCTTAGTAATAACTTCTTTACATGCATTCTTCTTTATTATATTTATTTATCTGTCTTTGACTTTCACTCTGGGGTGGGAAATTAATGTGGAAGGGAATTCTTAATAGTAACTTTTTTAAAGAGACATTGTGTCTTCTACTCCCACCCAGAAAAGGCCCTTGCAAAGACAGATTGGTAACATGGCAAGGAAGGCTTAGACCAGGGAAGAGATCTTGGATAGAACTAATAATGGGGTGTAGGGAAGAGATCCCAAAGCAATGAAGGCTCAAATTGTAAAATTCGAAATTTTCTAGATATGATTAGTACTAAACTTACTGAAAAAGTTATGCACCATATTTTTCTTATTGTTTTAAGTTATAGTTTTTTGAAATTTTGTTTCAAAAATACTCATTATAAAATTTTCATCACATCTTGAAAAAGATAAAAAAAAATAGTAAAAATGTACATTGCATAGTATGACGCGTGGGGTGGGGTGGGGTGGGGTGGGGGTGTGGGTGCGAATTTTCCACCCCCACTAGGGATCGAGGGCGGGGTCGAGAATTATGAAGGAAGTCGGAAATGGGGACAAGGAAGGCAAAAACCACCCCCACCCCGTTGCCAAGCCTATGAAGGATAGAGATTTGATGGAGGAGAGAGATTTTACTTATTCATCCTATCTTTCTACAATCTTAACCATTCAATTTTTATATTATTATATCAATAGTTCATAGTACAAGTGTTTCCATCCTAACTTGCTACGTTGGAGGATTGAAGAAAACTTTTCTAGTTAGAGGATTAAAAGTACAATAAAACCTATGGAGATTTGGAAAAAAAATTCCTTCATTTGGATCTCTGTGTGCAACATTCCCATGGAGATCCTCAAATACTAGAAAATTTTACGATCCTACACGAGTCTAATGTATGGGATATCGTCGGAATACATCCAAATCCATTATTTACTAGTTGATATTGATAACTACTAATAAAACTCACTAATAATTCTAGTTTTGTTATTATATGGTTAATATGTGAGTAAAAAAAAAAAAAACAAAAATTATATGTTTAATTTAACACTTTATTGTTACCCAAATACTCTGCATGACATCCTTTTCATGGAAGCGAAGCAGGGGCAAGAACAAGTTCCAAAATCTGCAGAATACGAAGCTATTTTACGTGCAGGCCCACATCTGAGACCTCTCCAACAAGTCCACGCTCACCTTGTTGTCTCAGGTTGTTACCGTAGCCGCGCTCTCATAACAAAGCTCCTCACGCTATCTTGCGCCGCCGGTTCCATCACCTACACTCGCCGCATCTTCAACTCCGTTCTCGACCCCGATTCTTTCCTTTTCAATTCTCTCATCACTGCCTCCTCCAAGTTTCGTTTCTCCCTCGATTCACTCCTCTTCTACCGTCGCATGCTCTTTTCAAAAACCGCACCTTCAAGTTACACCTTTACCTCTGTGATCAAAGCCTGTGCTGATCTTTCAGCTCTAAAATTCGGCAGGGTTATTCATTCCCATGTTTTCGTTAATGGGTATGCCGTCGATTCGTTTGTTCAATCTGCAATCGTTACTTTTTATGCAAAATCGAGTGCTTTGGATATTGCACGGAAGGTGTTTGATGAAATGCCTGAGAAAAGTGTTGTTGCTTGGAATTCGATGATTTCGGGTTATGAACAGAATGGGCTTGCCAATGAAGCTGTCGTGCTGTTTAAAACTATGCTTGAGTTGAGGGTTGAGCCTGATTCCACAACTTTTGTTAGTGTGTTATCTGCTTGCTCTCAACTTGGGTTACTTGATTTGGGGTATTGGGTGCATGATTATATCGTTAGTAATGGAATTCGAGTAAATGTGATTCTGGCTACCTCGTTGATTAACATGTTTTCACGCTGCGGTAATGTAAGCAGAGCACGTGTGGTTTTTGATTCGATGGATGAAGGGAATGTTATTGCATGGACGGCTATGATAAATGGGTATGGCATGCATGGTTATGGTGTTCAAGCAATGGAAATTTTCCATCAAATGAAAGCGTTTAGGCTAGCTCCTAACCGTGTCACTTTTGTTGCTGTCTTATCTGCATGTGCTCATGCGGGGCTAATACACGAAGGGCGCCAAGCATTTGCAAGCATGAGAGAAGAGTATGGTCTGGTTCCAGGTGTAGAGCACCATGTTTGTATGGTTGATATGTTTGGTCGGGCTGGGTTGCTCAGTGAAGCATACCAGTTCATCAAAGAACTTAGTCCTCAAGAGCATGTTCCTGCAGTATGGACTGCAATGCTTGGGGCTTGCAAGATGCATAAGAATTTTGATCTTGGGGTGGAAGTTGCTGAACATCTCATCTCTGTAGAGCCAGAGAATCCTGGCCATTATGTAATGCTTTCTAACATGTATGCATTGGCAGGAAGGATGGATAGAGTGGAAATGGTTAGAAACGTAATGATCCAAAGAGGTCTGAGAAAGCAAGTAGGCTATAGCACCATAGATGTCAACAACAATGCTTACCTTTTTAGCATGGGTGACAAGTCCCACCCTGAGACGAATGAAATTTATCGTTATTTGGATGAGTTGATGTGGAGGTGCAAGGAAGCAGGTTATGCGCCTGTTCCTGAATCGGCGATGCACGAGTTGGAAGAAGAAGAGAGGGAGTTTGCCCTCAGATACCATAGTGAGAAGCTTGCAGTAGCATTTGGGCTGATGAAAACTAGCCATGGAATGACTCTCAGGATTGTCAAGAATCTTCGGATATGTGAAGACTGCCATTCAGCATTTAAGTTCATCTCAGTTGTAACAAATAGAGAGATAATCATTCGGGATAAGCTGCGTTTCCATCATTTCAAAGAAGGCTCATGTTCTTGTATAGATTATTGGTGATAGGATTTTAACCTGCTTGGATCTGATTCATTGGAGATTCTTTTGTGAACAATCTCTGAAGAGAATGATAGTGTTTCAAGATACATAACCAAACTATGCCTGAGGAATAATATAAGATGGCATACAAAACAAAGATTAGAGGAGTTTGGGTTGTTAAAGATTACATTTGAAGTCACCATCATTTTTGTGAGTCCTAACCTATGCTCTCTTTGCCAAAATCAGTATGGTTTAGTTTTGCTTTTCTCTTCTCGTTGTACATATATAGCGAGCTAATAAAGCTATATGATTCTGATTTTCAGCAAATACTGATGCTGCTTCACCCAGCTTAAGGAGTTTTTTGAAACATCAGCATTATGTACATGCAGTGAAAGGTTACTAAGACTATAGAGTAAGAGACAACGGCTTATCATGTAATATGCATAGGATCATAAGGTCTGAAACCCAAGTTCTGTAGGGAAGCCAACAGAGGAGAGCGAAGAACAAAATAGAGTGAAAAAGCAGAGGTCAAAATTGTGACTTCGTTATTCATGTTATTTCTGTTGTCACTCCTTTGTAAACTTAAAAGACTCCACATGTATAATGCTAATAGCAGTTATGGAGAAAGGGATTAGGGACATAGATGAGTTTGGACAACAGTAGAGGAAATAACAATTTTATTATATTTTTAATTTATTTTCGAAATTTTGTTAACTTTTTTTTTTTTTTTTTTAGTCAAACAATAGAAGCCTCGTTAAAACCTTATAGTGTAGAACCCTCCTTAGGGAAAAAAACGCCATTAAGGAAAAAAGAGTACTCCTATTGAAATTTTGTTAACTTATTTGAAAAACAAGTAAATAAATTTAGAGGAATGTATTGATGCATGCTCCATTTAAAATTCATTATCAATTTTTATTCCACTCATTTTTCTTTTCTTTTTTTATATTTATTCCACAAACATTTTTTCTGAAGGTCACAGCAAAAGCTACCAAATGATGCCTTCGTCAAACTCTCCAACACTTCTTTAACATGTCATAAAACATCTATATATCATTATCGAACAGATGAAAATTCACATCAAGTAAATCACTCTAATCATTGTACTTCTTATTTCATATTTTACAAATGCAAGCCAAGATATAAGATGATACATACACATACCATGGAAGTACAAAACCAAGAGATTGGTGTTTTAGCAAGCTTACATTTGATATTATACAGATACGTGTAAACACATTAATATTACACATAGGGTTGGAATATTCTGGTGGCGAAAATTGACCATTACTTACAACTTAGCAGAGAAGTTATTTTGGCAGATCATGAACAAACTGACTGCAATCAATACCCTTTTCAGAAAATGCCTCTACAAGCTTGGGGAAGAGCTTAGCAAGCATAATTCTAAATCCTGTAGAAGTTCCGTTCTGGTTTTCATGGTCAGTTTTTCCGCATCCAATGGGAGCTCCTTCAAGATATGCCTTACAAGCAAGAAGTATATGTTGTGAGCGTTTCCTAAAGTGCTCTTCCACCAGTGACTCAAAATGCTGCATCAGGCATCATTGGTAGTTACAATTCCATTTCCATCCATGAGAAATTCTTGCATGAACTTAGAGCATTCAAGTTGGGTGCACTAAGCCAATACATCATTAATGAATAGTTAACTATTATACTTAATTACCATAACTTATCATAATTAATGATGTAATTGGCTTAGTGCATCCAACTTCGGTACTCCAAGTTTATGTAAGAACTTCTCTCTATCAATTATCTATACTCAAAGATTGAGATGACACTATTTTCTACACAATAATATAGGAACAGGGCCATACAGGAGCCAAACCCTGGAAACCTCAGTTAATCTAGAAGAATAAATTTAATACTGAAAATTGAAAACCTGCAGAAACTTAAAGTCATGCCATAAAGTATGAAAAATTGGAAACTAAGGACTCAACAGCTTGTTTCGATCCTGTCCAAGATACATAAACATATCTTTGACAAATTTTATTATAAAAAAGAACCTCCTCTTCCTGTGAGAGATTGTATATTTCATTCAAATATGCACAATATCGTAATGTTCTAGCAGTGTCCAATGTCTTTTGTGTTCTGAGACATGTCTGACATGCTGTGCTTAAATCAATGGTCAACACATAACTAACCGGCAATGCCACTCTGAATTATAGTCTTTTCTTCCTAGGCCATCATCACTGAATAAACTGTAACTATAGAGGAAAACCAAATTATAGAAGTAGTAATTTTACCTTAGGTGGCTTTCTTAATAGATACAACATGGATTTGCTCGTGACAAGGAAAGCATTCTCATTGTAACTCACTGAGTTTTTCTGTCCCTCAGCTCTGCCTATTTGTTGGTCATATCCAGCCTCATTGAAATAAGGCTTATCGTTAAGAACAAGGGCCTGCAGAGAGAGAAGGAGTTGAAGAATTGTGGAGGCTCCAGGGTTCCACACTTCAGTGCCTGTACCCGTCCAAGTATTTAGGAGACTCAGACAGATTTTCCCTGACTCATACAAATTAGGATTTAACCGAAGCCCACCAGAATTGTAGTGCACCATCTGCATGGAGTTTGACTACATGAGAGTTTGTTCAGATATAAATAGAGTCTTTCTGAGATCTATGAACATGAGCTGTTACAATATAGACTAAAATGGGTTAATTATGCATTACCCCTCTAGGGTTTAACCCACTTTCATTTTTCATACAGGAGCTTCATTTTGTAACACATAACCCTCCTAAACTATGATAAAACGTGTAAATATGTAATTTCTGTTAAATCCAACAGTGGCAGTCTACACATGTTTGGAAGTTGAGTGCCTCAAGATTACGTCAAAAGAAAGAGATCATGTGATTTTCACATGCAAATTCTATCCGTTAAAATTCACAAAAATCACATTTACACTTCTTACCACAGTTTAGGGAGGTTATATGTTACAAAATCAAGTTCCATGCGTGAAAAGTCAAAATGGACAAAACCTCATGACGGTAATGTGTAATTTACCCAAACTAAAATATTTTCTACAAAAACCATGGTTTAAACTGAATTTCTCATTTCAAATGAAGAGGAGGACCTTATAAACAAGGGTTCTGATGCATGAATCATAAATGAAACTATTAACAAGCACTGCAAACTACATTTAAAAGCTTACAGGTGGTTCATTGGGATACTCTGGAGGGAAACATATATCAAAGAAAAACAACCCGTCATGATAAGGGGTTCCAGATGCACCTACAACAGCTGCTTGCATGAGATCCATTCTTTCTTCAAACACACGAACATAAATAGTTTCTGTTTGGATCAATAAAGATTGTAAGTGCATTATTGCTGTGAATATTTACCGAGTAATTTACAGATTTCCCTTTTTCATAAGTAAATCAAGTAATCAACACATCGCTTTACTCAACATTACAGGATACTTATTTTCAACTTGTTTCCAGATTAAATTTTCAATGACAAAAAATGGCTACATACTTACTGTTGGTTTTAGGGAGGCTATTAATCACCCTTGAACTCACTTTAATTATGGCTTTACGGGTGTGCATCAAAGGTGCTTGATAGGCCAGCCTACTGGTGCTCCACATGTGCATTGTGAAGCCCCTTTGGCCCACCTGTAGCACATTATAGACGCAAGGATATAGCTATAGCTTTTGACCTAGTAGTAAGCGTTTGATCAAGCACTTACGTTTTATGTCAATTGAACTTGTGGACTTCCACTTTTAGAGATAAAAAATTTCCTAGAATTTTCATTTTCTCTTTATAACTACCAACAAATTAGTTTCTATTCAGTGATCTACTTAACTTACAGTTCCTAATGTCCCTAAAATCAATATTGTCTCAAATTTTTAAACTTATTTATTTGTCTTATGTAAATTTGGCCTCCTGCAGTGCCTTCAGATCAATAATGTAACAAATAATACCATGTTATCTTGTTTGCCATGTATTTTGTTATTCAAAATGGGTTTTTCTTCCAGATTAAAATAGTTAAGGGAATTACAAGGACAATCAATCTCGGTCCATATAGTGGCAGAGACCTGCGACTGCAGTGATCCAAATATGTAGTTTCGTAGTTCAAGTTTAAGCATTATATGACAATAAAGGCTGCACGGTATATAAAAAAACATGGTTCAAAACAAATAAGATAAAGTGCACACCAGGAAGATTTTTCTCAAGGATGCTCCATTCTTGCTGAACCTTTTTCACCCAACCTCTTTTAACCTACACAGGATCCAAAGGAGACTAAACAATTAGCCTAATATTTCAATGTAATTATATGTCAATGTAAGTGTAATGTGTCAATTTCTAACCTGGGATAATGTCAACCCTTTTCCCTCATCAAAAAAGTAGTGGTCAGAGCAATTCTCTATTATATCAAACTGCTTAAACTGGTTTGAATTGTTGCTGTCTAATGAAAATGGAAAATCATTCTTCTCTTGAATCCTAATAACTTCTGGACATGAAGTGAAGTCTTCAGTAGATTGCAACTGAGTCACTGGATGTGATTCAGTGCTAAGATCACAAGTTTCCAAATCTTCCTTATCAAGAAAGTCAGATCCATTCTCCTCTTCAAATGTAGGTAATAAGGAAACTGCTCCAGAAAGTGATGCTCCACCAAGTGTTTGGAGTATGCTGGCTTTAATGCTGGAGAAAAGTTCAAAGGCGGCTTGAGGAAGGGAAACGGAACTACACTCCAGTGGATAGTTTTCACAATTGTCTCTACTACCATCACAATTTGATAAGTCCTGATCATAAACGTGATATTCAGTTTATAATATACAAGCATACACATAATACACATGGATGCAGAGAGATATAGAACATAAAAGATATTTCCCTCACCTTTCCCTTCTGGTCAGAAGGTAGACTTCCATGTTCAATCATCTCTTGAGTTAACTCCTCAACATTTGTTTCATAAAGAATGGGGGTTACAGTTGAACCTTCGTGTTTATCAATCCGAAAAATTTCATAAGGCTCAACCTGTTGGGCAAAACAAAAATCATTTATGCATTACTTCATATTGGAGGAGGATTGAAGATCAATAAGCTAATAATATCGGTAATTATCGGTAAAACTGTTCATCTAGATAATGATATATGGGAAGAATAAACTTTTTATGAGTTCTCCAGCACCATATACAGCTAGCAGTCTCGTTAGTACAGTATATTGAGTACAGAAAATTATATGTCAATACCTTGGTTGTGAAACCAGGTGCCCATTTCACCTCCACCTCACCATCTTTGAAACCAATAACATTGCCAATACAGCACAGGAAAAGGTTGTCAGGGAACTCATCCTGATAACCCATTTGGTTCCTATCTTTAAGAGGAGTCTCCCCATTCAAGTCAATCACTGACTTTGCATTATCTTTCTCAGCTTGGTAACCAAGCTGTTTTTGAGCCGCCTTGAACACAATATCACCAACACAACAGGAGTAGTCTGGGTGCTCTACAAGTTCGTAGGCACTCACAGTTTCCTCCACTTTTTCTCCAGCCAAATTATCTGGGTTGGATATGGAAACAGTTTTCCATTGTACCTTTACGGTGCGCTCCTTTGCATCCACACATTGGACAACACCCCATCTTTGACTGCTCGGCTTAAGAGGATCATAAGAAGCACCTTTTTCCATAACAAACTGATGAGGCCAAAATTCATGAGTGTTTATAACATTCACTGGCAGTAAATTCTCTGGATCTAAGCCCAAAGTATGTTCACCACTTTGCCACACAATATCAACTTTGGTCTTTACCTTCCCAATCATAAACACTTCCCCCATATAAGAGCTAAGGTTTCTTCTCTTATTTCCTCTTGTTATACTATGCTCCATTGTAAGATCACTTGTAGGTGCATCTTTAATAATATGTTCCTTTTGGTCTGCAACTGAGAGCTTGCACCAGTCACCAAGCTGCCAGTTTGCATGTGAAAAACATGACAACACGGTCAAGTTTTTGGAATCTTGCCAGCATGGGGGAGCATTCACATTCAAATTGCAACCCATGAGAACAGAAGTGATCCAGTTAACATACACCAAACCTGCTTCCACAGCACAAACAGTTCCTTCCTCTTGATTGTCTCTCCAAGTGCCACATAACCATCTAGCTCTTTTAGAAGCACTTGAGGACTTAACCTTTACTCTCTGCCCTGGATAGTATGGATACTCTGAATCTTCAAGAAAATTATGAGTCAGTGGTAAAAGCTTCTCTCTTTCCGATGCAATGATATCGCATTTAGCTCCATCATCAAACAATACAGTCACTTTTTCCACCACCCTTTTAACCCGACCAAGCCATGGCCCCTTAATTACATAATCATCTTCTGAAATGGAATGAATCTTCAAAAGTTTCTTGGAACTTACGATTTTTAATACTTTCCCTTGAACATTTTCCAAATCCACAAACACATCAACACTTAAGACCCTGCCCATCTGTCCAGATGGGTCTGACAAGGAGCAGACCACATCTCCTTGAACAAATGCTCTCTCAAATGACAGAAAGTCATCAATCTTCCCAATGCTTTCTTCCAAACTTGATAATATGCTCTGAGCATGATCACCATATAGAAAATCAATTTCTTCTTGGTCCTCACTGCCGCTACTGTCACTCAATGTCTCCCAGTCTGAATCACTAGTGAGTGCATCCATCAATTATATGCCTGTCATAATATTTTGACAGTAACATTAATTAAATTAAAAGAAAATAACATGATAACACAACAATCGGAAAATAGAGCTGTTAGTCCATGTATGGGAATTCTCACCAGACTCGGAAATAGATCGAATAGGATTAATCTGCACTCAGTAATATCTTGAGAGGAGAGGACACAACCAGCTAACTAAGATGCATATGTATAAATTTATTTTTCCTTTGAACAAGAGCTATTCATGAAAAATATATACATTAGTAATCTACTTTCCTAATTTAGGAAAACCATCAGAAACTTCGTAATTGTTTTAGACAACACAATTTTAACATATCGACAAATGAACTTAATTTAACAGTAAATAGGAATTGAAGAAAATCCTTACCTTGTCAAGCAAATTGAAGCATCAAATCCCAGTGTAAGTATGCATTTTGATCGCGACAGGGATGCTGATATTGACCTTCAATGGATAACTGTCTATAATGCAAAATATTTCTGATTGATAGAGCTTTTTGTAACAGATAGTTAGTCAGATCTCCAAAAGATTATCTTGACCGCTGAAACTGGAGATCTGATGCCAAGGAGATTTGCCCTATACCTATAGGATAATAGGAGTCAATGAAGGACTCCAAAATGCCAAAGGAGATTTGCCCAATTTGGACTGGAATTTTGACAGAAAGAAACCCTTGAGAGAGTTTCCAAAAACAGAATATTGATTAACAACAACTATTAGATTAATTTTTTTTTTTTTTGGTGGCTTACTGGAAGGAAAATTTCTGCATATTGAGGGAAGCAGACCAAGATAAACAAAAGATGCCAAAGGAGATATGCCCTACAGAAAGGGTGGAGTTGCTAGAGGAATTACTCCCGAATGGTAATATTTTACAGAAGACGGCAAAAAGGAAACTATTTTCATATATAGTTTTACTGCCAGTAATCCAACCAAAGGAAATTAAGTAACTTTTGTCAAAGGAGGTTTGCCCAATACAGATGAATCTTCAAACATAAGTAAAAGCCAGAAAGGAAAGAAACTTTCCTCTTCCAAGTTGGTAAGTTAAATTGCCAAAGGAGATTTGCCCCCACATTGAAGCCAAACACTATCAGATCCTATCTGGTACCAAGGGAGATTGGTTAATATCTAGAACCAATAAAATTTAGGAGTTGCAACCAGGAGTGCTTTAGCCATTCAACAGAAATATTTTGTGCCCCTTGATTCGCAGCAAGAGGGCGAATTCGAAACACAATTGCCATTGGAAAAAGGGCTTCCATTACCAGACCATTTCTTTTGAACCTGCAACAAAAGGACTAGTGAATACTTTCTCTAACAAAAGAATGAGAATTGCAGATAGTCAAGCTGACTATTTTATAGCATCGCATCATAGTTCAGGAGGCAAGAGAAAAAGCTGGGATTGAGATTAAACTAGGGAACTGCTTTTAATAAATCAAATATCTTTAAATGTCCATCAAAGAAATGGAACCTAAAGGAATAACTTTGAGTTTTTATAAACAAAACTAGAAATTATTAGAAAAAATGATAATTAATAATTTTCTTAAGATTCCTTCCATCTTGATAATCACAATTAGAAAATTAAAAAATAAAGTGCATGCAAATTAATATTCTGAATTCAAATTCTAGTGTAGCACCCAACTTTGTAAGGAAAACATTGCATACAGCTCAAAGGTATTTTGCACATTAAACTTCGTTAAAAAAATAAAAATCAATTCCTACCTTCTCTAGTTGGTCTGTGAAGAGAGAGAGAGAGAGGAGAGACAAAGAGGTAAAACTAATCCATAGAAATCAATGATATTTTATCATCCATGCAACAATCTGTAATTTCTTGTCAAATTAATCACAACTTTATGGCTTTTACTGGAAGAATAATCCCAAAGAAATTCTTCAGATTTTATTGAACCTTGGAATTCATATGAAATCACTTATAATGTAATCATGTTATATGGAAATCAACAATATTGAATCCAACCCAATCAAATACCAAAAATATAGCATTAGAATGAGCTTAAAAGATAAAATTTGAATCTGTTAACCCCCACAAATAAGTAAATCCAAGCTAAGAGTTAAAATAAAAACAGGGTGAATTTGCAGAGTTAGGGAATGCACCATTTGCACCTTTGGGATGATGGTTGGACCCGTATAAGCTATAACAGGCATAGACCCAATGATGAAGGAACTTCACCCAGAACATAACAAATTGAAAATAGGCTACTTCCCAAAATATGCTTCTAGCTTCAAAAGAACCATTTTTCTCTCTTCTTCTTAGCTAGGAAATTTTAGGTGGATATTGTTCAGACAGGCCTAGTTCATCGCCAAGTTCCACCATCCTCCACACCGCCACAGAGGTTTGGAACCATTGCAGGAGACAGACACTCTTTCTTCTCTCTGTGAAAATGCTAAGGCTTTGCTGAAGATGGAAACTTTGTGTCAGTGCAATGAATTGAGCCTTTTTCTCACTGAAATAGGGAGACTATTTGAACTAACAGAAAAAGAATATACCGAACGGTATCAGACACAAAATATTATACAAGAAGACAGTTAGTATGTAATTACCTGTTTGCCCTCCTTGTATAATACAAAAATGATATTTATGCATCCAGATATCAAACAACATGGTTAACGGATATATAAACTGTGATAAATGATATCATGTGGATATTTGACAAGTTAGCTAATGTTGTCGGAATAATAGTTAATGATGTACAAAACGTGGTTAATGTTGTCAAAATTTGTGCGATCGCTGTTGTATATATCACTCAAAATCTGATCCTTCAACTCTAATGTACATCGTAAATACAAACAAGATTTAATTGGTATAAATTGTTACTATAAAGATTTTTTTACACTATTAAATAATTATAAATTATTTTATCATTAAAAATAGTTAACTCATATCATAACTATCTTAAAAGTCACACATATGATGATTTATAATCGGTTTACGGCGTAAAACTTTATATTGAACATATATCAAAATTAAATTCATATATATATATATATATATAACATATAATATAATTTTGACACAAAATTTTCATTTATCCTTCTTATCCTCTTCTTTTTCCATTCTGATGTGGTTTCATAAATGAATTATTGAATACTATTGACCTAATTAGAGGATTTGGTGTCACTAGGTCACAATTAACTCTATTTGAGTCTTTTCAATCCATGATGTGGCGTTGTGGATTACAACCAAAGACTTTGCTTCTTTTTTTTTGGCAAACTTGCTAACTGGGAATTTTTAAAAGAGGTAAAGCTTTGAGAAATAAATATCTTTTTGTAAGTTTATTATTTCTTGGGATATGTTAGTTTCATTTTTATAAAACTTATTTTGTATTGTATAATATAATAATATAATAACAAAGTAATACTGGCTAAACTGGTTTTTTTCAGAGGGTATTTATTCCAAAGCTTTTGGAATAATCTAAAATAATCACTTTAAGCAAAAATCAAAATGTTTAAAATTGTGTTTATTGAAAAAGAGTTTTTGATTATCAGAAAAAAAAAATGAGTTTTTAAGGACTATCTTAGGAGTGCATTTGTTAAAGAGTTTTTTTTTACTATAACAAACTCAATTCATTTCATTCAAAATGCGTTCAGCAATACAGGTTGGAATATAATCATAAACTTGGTGACTAGCATAAAATCTTGACTCTCTAGCTAAAATATGAGCACAAAATTAGCTTGCCTCCTAATAAAACTAAGCCCTTAGCATTTGTTATAGAGTTAAAACCAAAAATATTAAATGAAAGTAATTGTTTATATTTAATATGTTACTATATCTTTCAAAAATTTTTTTGAAGGAACTATATCTTTCAATTTTTTAACAACTGCCCTTTTAGGAAAAAAAAAACTATTTAAAAAAAAGCTATTATAGTGTGTTAAAATTCGTCCAGCAGCTTTTTTTCTATTTATTCTTTTATCGATATGCCTGTAGTGATTAAAAGTTGATATTTCCACCTGAGGCTTTACTTCTTCTTTAGCCTATCTTCTATTTTACATCAGTTCTTAGACCATTTTTTTTTTCTTGGGAAAAACCGTTAATATGTATTGCATATCAGTTAAAGGTGATTTGAGACTAATTGACATGAAATGGAACTATAGCAATAAGCTTCATGGTTATTCTTCTTCTAATTATTTTAAAGATCACTCTTATACCTATGAGACTGATTACCTTACCGAAGTGCCTGGTTAATTTCAGATTTTTGCACTGTGTAGCATATACTATCATTTTGTACAGTGACTTCTCACTTAGATATTAGAATATTATTTGGTCATTGAAATGACAGAAGGCATTTTGGACGATAGACATAATGAATTTTAACACTTACTAGTTAGTGGTAGTACTACATACAATTTTATAAATTTGTTCAAGCTTACATTTTTTTTTTTTTTTTTTTTACTTTTCAGGGTATCCTCCGCACACAACTGCAAAGACTAATCCCTCGAAATACTGGACAACATTTAAGGGTTGATCTCTCCTAACGAGATTTTTTTCCGTACGCAAGAGTCAGGGATCGAACCCCTAACCACTTACTTAAGGGATTCTAACTTACATTTGAATTGGAGAGAGGAAGCAATGAGGTTCATGCCTTTGTGAGTAGTCAGAGGCCATGAGGGAAAGGGATTGAAAACTTGAGAGAAAAGAATTCTCACAAAGTAACATATTTGATTAAAGATGATAAATTTGATACAATGATGCTCTATTTATTGAGCACCTTATTGAACTAACACAACTATAACCAACTCATAACCAACCCAACCCAACTATCTAACTAACTAACTACTTGATTAATCTGAGATGCTTAACACCTATCTTCCTCTTATTACTTTTTTTTCACCACCTAATTTGAAACTGGCACACATAAAATGAAACTAAAGAAGCAAGAATGGTACTTAGGAGACTGATAGACATAAGATGAATTTTGGGAGGACTTGTACATGTAAATAGTCCCACCAAATACAAGGAAGAAGTTAATAAACACCCAAATAATCTTGCATTTACTATCTGTTGATTGAAGCAGTAAATAACTGACATTGTCAGTGGAGTCTCGAACTTGCTTTTCCAATAAAAGCCAAATGTTAATCGAATCTCACAAAACGTGTAGTGTACCATAAAAAAATGGAGTTGTACAGGAAAGCCATCCACACTCACTTCTTTTTGTGGAAACGCTGTTATAACAACATTTGTCAAGAAGTAACTTAAAGTGTTAAAGCAACATATGTTGTCATACTATTGCCATTAAGATCAATCTCTTTATATGCTTTAGTGATAAAAGCACTAAATTTGCTGATTTTAAATAGCAATTTCTAGCCATAAAGAAAGGTTATATCAAGTTTATTCTCCTGGAAATCCTTTTCAACATGTTTCTTTTCTAGCCAAAACAAAGAATATCCTTGATGCTTCAAAACTGAGTGGGATGGTTTTGTATAGAATTGTAGCATTAGCATGATATGAAAACAAAGAGACAATTTGTTAGGCATGTTTGTAGAGAAAAGTAAGTGATTCAACCTTTTTTTTTTCCTAATAGTAGACAGTATATGCTACATAGACAATTTTCTTTACAGATAACAAGCAGAGAGGATATTAGGAGCCAATCAGTTTAGTTCTATAGTATGTATGAAGTGAAACAAAAGACTAGAGGTATTTCTTTTACTAGTTGCCAAAGTTTAAAGAATGTGACTAAGCACTAAGACACTGTATAGTTGGAAAAATAGAGTAGGCCACTTACTGAAAGTGACCAACTCCTAACAACTGTTCTCATTTCCTATAATCATATGGAGTTTTAAACCGTTTCTTTTCTCTTTTAGTTGGGTGGATTCCAGATTGACAGTTCTTTTTGTACTTTGTTATGTATATGTCCTAGATTTGATTCCAAATTCCAGTGACCCTTTGATGATTGCCAGGGGACCAAAGTTATGGAGATATGAAGATTCTCCTTCAATAGCCAGGCATTTAAAAGTACCACTTTGTGAAAATGTTTTGGACTTTTGATGTTTCAAGTATAACATACTTGTTTATGCACAACTTATTTTAGTTCAAATCAGCCCCTATGCTGCTCAAGTTTCTTTGTTGAACAGCCAAGGCAGAAAAACCAAACACTAACTGCTTGATTAATTAAAACCCTGCAGGTTTATTGTCAATAAGAAATGCACCACAGGAAGTTCTTGTTTTGTAATTGCTATCATCCTCAAGAAGAATAATGCTATCTAAGCAAACCACGGTTCACAAGTTTCTTTCAAACGCCAGAACATGAACATCATTTGGAAACAACAATGCTTGGAGTGTTATCACAGGTTTTTTTTTTTAAGTGTATGCATGCAAGTATTTTGGATTTGTGGGAAAACATGAGGGTCATGTTCAACACATCTCAACCTTATATTTAAATTAAAGCTTATTTATCTTATCTAAATAAATATGTTTGATTTAGGGTAGGATTCAATCCCTTTTTCTCATGAGAGGATCCAAAGCCGAGTTTTAGTAATTTGTCTACTATGTTGCATAGCTACGGGTATGTCAATATAAATTATTTAAAAATGATATATATATATATATATATATATATATATATATATATATATAATGTTACGTGATTAAACATGACAAAATTGTATAAAAGATATGCATAAATACAACAACTATAATAATAGAGTTTAATTGTTATACACTATCAGTGTAAAGTTATTTACATTGATAACCAATCAAAAATTATGATATGAGTGACTTTTAAGGTAGTTAGGATAAGAGTTAAACATTTTAACTTATGTGATAATTTTTGATTGGTTGAATGTGTAAAAAATCTTTACACTGACAGTCTATACCAATTAAATCCATAATAATAATGATGATGATGATGATGATGATATAAAGTTCACAAATACAAAAAAAGTAATAGAAAAATCTATTTTTAATGTTTTTTTACTAAACAACAATGTTATTTTATTTATCAGAGCGTGTGTACGAGAACCGGTACGTACTCATAAAATATTACATGTACCCAAATCGACTACCCAAATTTTTTTGTTTGAATTTTTTTCGGGAAGTACCTAATGAATACCGAATACGGATAAGGTACACGATACGGATACGACACTAATTTTGGAATAAGTATCCATTAGAGTTTGTCTAAATGGTATTAGCCACTGAAAGGTCAAAACTTAGACAAGTCTTCATATGACTATGGTGGGCCATCTCATTTTTTTGGGCAGTGAGGGCTGCAGTATCCAAATATGATACTGCCACCTTAGGCAAATTGGACGATTAATTGCAACCTTCGTCTGCCCACTTTTGTTAAAAAAACAAATTTTTTATAAATGCTCATGGATCTGCAGTGTATGTCATTGCCTGCACTACATTTTTTTTCCCTACTTCGGCTCTGGTGCATTAAAATATTTGCATAGTGGATCACTTGCATTTAACAACTATCTAGGCCAATTTGCACTAGTGCAGGTACACATAAAAACACAAGAAATCCCTGAGGGTACAAGCTCGAATATTCATCTACTCATTCCTCCTTTAGCATAATTTTTTTGGGGGGCATGCAATATAGTTCGTAGAATATGATGTCAATTTTCAAGGAATCACCTTTTTGCACCATTATATAATTAAATACTTCTGAAAATGGGCGTTTACGTGTCAGTTTTGGCTGTGTTATATATGTTTGTGCGGGTGTAGTGTCATGGAAAACTCCAGACACTAACCGGTTAAGGTGTGTTATTACTTATCACCACAAAATAAGTTTTGGCAGCCGATGGAAATTGGTAGTCAGGGGTAATGGTTAGCCCAAGGTTTGAAGATCGGATGCCAGCCAAGTGATAAGTTTTATTGGCAACCGATTGATAAATGTATCGGCTAAAGATATATTGGAGATGTCATGCCCAAATTTGCAAAGTCATAATGAAGTATTAACAGTCGAAGGTGAAAGTTAATAAAGGAAAAGTAGTTTTCGGATGATTTGGAATACTTAGATTGGTTTGGTCCATAACTTATGGAATGAAGATAAAGATTTGTTATTGAGGTACTCAGGAGATATTGTTGCTGAAGATAGAAGAGGAGCGTGCAAAGAGAATATGAAGATGCGTCTGAAATATCGGATGTGATTGTTGAATGTGGGTAGCCGTTGTTTGAAGATGTTGGGCCATTTCTATCAACCATTATACGCACATGCTAGACTTTAGGACTTAGTGGCCAATAGGAATGATTTTAATTCAGTTTGCAATTTTGGCTTATAAATATGAGTTGACATGTGAGTTTTAGACATACGAATCAATCCAATACAACTTATTTTTACGCGTTTATCTTCTCATTTTATTTTCCAGCAAGCTTAGTTTTTTTTTTTTTTACTCACTTTCTCACACTAGACACTCTTTCGCATAGTCTATGAACCCGCAACGCTTTCAACTGATAAGGGAATCACTTGTAACGGATTTAACCGAAGTTGTACCGGTGAAAATTTCCACAAAAGTGCTTGCACAACATCAATGCTTGTGCAAGAAAACATCAAGTAAAAATGCCACTAAAATCATGCTTATACCCCCCCCCCCCCCGCCTTTCCTCATTTTGGTTTTTAGGTCTTTGTTCTAAATATCAAGATTAACAAACTCCATAGGACCAAATGTACTGCATTAGTCACAAGAAAATAGAGTAAATCACATTTAAGAAATTCTAGCACCATACTCTTTATGCATAGATCAACATGTATGGATCCACTCTTTATTTAGTGGGTCTATAAACTCCACCAATAGTATGATGAAGAGAGTGTTAAAAAAAATGTGTTGCTATTATTGTTCACCCGCCCCGATTTTGAGTCATTCTTCCACAATGCTAACCTGCCGATTTTGCTGCAAAAAATTACCGTTATAGTGAGATTAGATTTATGTGATATTATAATGAAATTAGATTAATGTCCCATGTTATATAGCAAAAGAAAAAAACAGATTAATGTCCCATGTTAATAAGTCAATTGGCAAGAGTTAGGGACATACAGAAAGAGCAGCAACTATCCCAGCTCTCTATTCCAATTTCCATTTTCCTATATATATCCCCAACTTCCTCCCCCATGCTGATTAGGGAGCTATCTAAGCGCCCACTAGGAGGCTCCTTAACTGGGCTCACATGCTGGTCTTGGCCTTTTAAAAAAAAAATGATTTATGTGATTTTATGAGCACTTTCCAAACAACAAAAGGCTAGATAAATGGAAGGTTGATTTCAAAGCCACACATTGTAGGCCAACTGCTGCAAAAGTGCCTACCTTGGCTGTTTATTGTCTATAATTTAATGGCGAAACTGTTATTAAGAAGATACTCTAATGATTGAGCATTGAAGAAGATCTACAATCAAAATTTACTGAGAGAAGGTACTAAGGTTGTCAATTCACAAGACAATAATAGGATACCATGTTCTGGGGTCCAAATTTTGGAACATCAAAAACCGAGAGAATAAGATGCTCTTCATAAACAGTAATCATGAGTACAGACACTTCAATTGTTAGCTTTCCTACACGAGGCAAATACATGTGCACAAATATTATCTAATGTCGTTAAGATATTGATTAAGAAATTTAAAAGAGCAAGTTTTTATGAAAAGTTATATATTTAATATATTGAAAAATAATATTTTTAATTTTTCAATAAATAATTGTCTTTATTGAGTTTTTTAACTAGTGTCGCATTCGTTCGCAAAACCCTTGCATGTCAAATATCTATCTTTTTTTGGTTTCTGCCCCCCACACACACCCCACAAAATAAAGAAAAATTTGGTTCATTGGTTGGCGTCGTAATGTTATTTAGGAAAACATATTTTCAGTAAACAGGACAAGGTAATCAGAATTTTGGTAATCTTTGCATTATAGATACAGAAGGCCAAATGCAATCAAATTTGAGTAACTATACACAATTACAGAAGGAGGAAATGACATTATGTTTTAGACTCGAGTTTTTCTCAAACCCCAGTAGTTAGTGCATCCACTGTGACATGCATTTGAAAAATGTTATAGTAAGATATTGAGAAATGGCAACAGGAGAGGAAATCCATGGTTACCAAAGTCTTTGTTCAATGCAAATAAAGGTAGGGTTATATTTGGTCCTCCACTATTAGTAAAATAATCATTTCAACTGAATTTTTGAACCACTAGCAGGATAGTGCTTCTTAAATATTCACAACCAAGGTGGACTTCTACACATGCATTTGGGAATTGCCTTCTTTTTTTTTTTTTTTTTTTTCTCTTTCTTGAAATTTTCTATGGGTTCCTAGGAGTTGAAAGAATATATATTTATAAGCCGCCTATGCATTTTTTTTTTGACTAAAAAAGATATCCATTCATTCAAATTGGTAAAATATATCGAAAACAACACAAATTTAATATCGCTAAAAATCGAAAAAGGATGAATCTGCGAACAAACTCACAGCACCCAGGTTAATAGCATAAAATGGCAAAATGCTTACAAATATGACAAAATCAAAGTGATCGAATACCCATGCCTCCGAATTTGTAGTCGAGGCCTAAGTTTTGATTGAATCTGTAATGGATTGAAGCTAATCTGTCAATCTGAACCAAACGAACATCGCAACAAAACGGGAAACCAAACAACACCGCACCAAGAAGACGAACAAAGCAACGCCGCACTCAGACGAAGAAATCGCGGAAAAACACGAAAGAAAAATCAGATCTATGTGAAAAAACTACTTATTTAGATAAAAGGAGAGAAAATTGATGTAGAGGGGTGATTCTAAACCAAAAAATAGCCCAAAAACACCCCCTCCGGTAGATGAAGAAGAAGGAAGAGAGGAATAGAGGGAAGGTTAAGAGAGAGAGGCGGTTCTAGGTTTTCTTTCTATTACACCGCGGCCCATTTAGTAGACAACAAGCAGTACACCATGCAATTATAGCAGTACCCATATAATTGTACCATATATAATTTATTTTTCTGCTTGGAAAAAGTGTTATGAAAGTTATGTGAAAATACTATCATATTTATTAATATTTGGTAACTCTTCTGTATGCTTAATCAACGAAAACATAAATATGAATTTATTCCCTTTTAAAAAATTTAAATGATTTTCACGTAAATTTAAATATTCACAAAATTATATTAATTTTTATATTTATTTATTAATTTTATGCAAAAAAATAAAATAAACCTATTGATTAAAATTAAATCTAATAAATTTTTTCACAATATTAATATATATTATTTAAATATTATCCACAAGATGGAAATGAAGTTATACATGATAGTAAAACCTGAAATTAATCTCTTTTTTCGGTTCAAGACATCAAATTCCATTAGTATTCAAGATGATTAGTCTGCCCTTAGTATTTGATTTAATAAGTATATGACAATATTTTCTTTAAGGATTTAATCGTGTTGTACTTTTAGTTAACTTTTTTTACATTATCAATTAAACATATATTGTTATATAACTATTAAAAATGTTTAACTTTTATAATATTTTAAAAGTTACACATACGATAGTATATAATTGATTGGTAGTATAAAAAATCTTATACTAATACATCAAAATTAAAGTCTTTCCTTAAAATATGCTAATAATTCACCGTCATAAAAAATCTCAAAAGAAATACACCTCTTTACAAGATAGTGTCAAAATAACATTGGAACTGTGTAGGATGTTAGATTTACATCAATCACTAGTATAGAAAACACTTTTAACATCGGTTAAAAATGACTTTTAACATTGGTTGTTTCAGTGATGTTAATATAGGTGATGTTAAAAGTGGACTTTTGACATCGGTTCTGCATGATTCAGTGATGTTAATATAGGCGATGTTAAAAGTGGACTTTTGACATCGGTTGAATGTAGAACCGATGTCAGAAGTTTTTTTTTTAAAAAAAATCTTGTTTTATTTCATAATTTCTCAGAATCAGTACACACTATACATATATCCAGAATACATAAATCAGTACAACAAGTCCAGAAGTCCCGAATTCAACAATATATAAACATGAGCTATATATATATATGAATCCAGAATTCAACAAACATAAATCCAGATCCCAGAAACTCATATACAAACATAAATCATAAACCCTGCACTTATAAATCTAATTTAAGATACTTAGTATAGTCAAAAAAGAATTGTGCAAAATGCTCCCTCGTGTCTTTAAACGCTCTGACAAAAGTGATAGAGGTCTGCAAATTTCAGCATGAAATTCATCATCTATATCCATGAAATCATCTTGTGGAACAACAACAAATTATCATGCATTCTGGCCACGAAGGAATGAATTAATATATCGATATCACATGAATTAACAGGAACATGTAGACGATAGAGTAATACTAGTTGGACAATGTAGATTTCTGAATCTATTACTAAGGGCAGTATGTAAAAGAGCGCACCTGGTTGGCAAATTTTTGTCTCCTTCACTAAAATGTGCATTGACTGCTTTAAGATTACCTCCATGCTCTTGACAAGAAACAATATTTACAGATGATGAGGAGAGACCTAAACATACAGGCAAACAATATTTCCTGCAAACTCTTTATAAAGGATCATACAATCTAACCATATGTTTGAAAATAAAAGAAACTAATACAAGCACAACTAATAAAAATATAATTAATCAAGTTCAAGCAATTTCACCAAAAAAATTAAAAAAAATATCAGGCAATAGTAATTATGATTGTATCATGATCAAAGCTCATTTATTAGGTTGACAAACAGAAGCATCTAGAGAATAAAAAATCCTGACTTTTTAGCAAATAAACAACAACCAAAAATCATTCCAAATGCACGTGGGTAACTGCCCACTACGCAATGCATAGAAAAAAACCCTAACTATAACCAATTAATTGCTTTATTTTCATTCAATTACAATTGAAATGCAGAATATAGTTTAAACGTGAAAGGATTCAAATAAAAAAGAAAAGGAAGAAAGTTAATCAGGAGCTTTTGTACTGCGACTGCTTCAGATAAGCCCTTATGGTAGGATTTGAGGGTTTCGTCCAAAACAAGATAAATTCCTAAACCAAGGCAAGAGAAATCCCGAAATCTTTAAATCTAAACCAAAACGTAAACCAGAAACAAAAACAAATGAAGAGACGCGGTGGTGTGGAGGACTTACAGTGGCAGGGATTACATATCTCGCGGCTTGCGGTGGTGTTCTTTTCTGGCGATGGACCTCACGATGGTCACGGTGGCTCGCTTGGTGGACGGCTGAAGAAATGCGGTGGCCAAACGGCGAGAATGAGGGCTTGCACAGAACATAGATGATGAGTAGCAAGAATACCGTACACGATGAAGAGAGAAACGCGCGAGACTTAAATTTAAAATTTTGACATTTAACATCGGTTAGAAAAGGAACCGATGTTAAAAATCACTTTTCAACATCGGTTGCTTTTTAACCAATGTTAAAACTCACTTTTTAACATCGGTTGCTTTTTAACCGATGTCAAAAGTCACTTTTTAAAATCAGTTAAAAAGCAACCGATGTTAAAAGTTTGTTTCATCAACCATTTATTTACAAATTTGCCACCGGGTCTACTTTTAACATCGATTTTAAAAATAACCGATGTCAAAAGTGTATTTTCTCAACCATTTATTTACATGTTTGCCACCGTCTCCATTTTTAACATCGATTTAGAAATAACCGATGTTAAATCCTGACGTGAAAAAACTATTTTCCACTAGTGAATGATTCAATGCTTGAGGATTTGAGCTTTTGTTCCTCCTTTTGATTTTGGGATGCTATCACACTTTTTCTTTATTCACAAAAACATAAATTATACAATGTGTTGTCGTGCGATGATTAGTTGTCGTGTTGTCGTGTGATGATTAGTCGTTAGCTAATTAGCTGTCAGTTGATTCCTTTTGTTCAAGCAATATGGTGATAAAGGGACTTTGTCTCTCAACTACGAGTTTCTAGACTACTCCAAAGAACATATAGTATAGAAGGTTGAGCTAGAAAACTAAGGTTGCATGAAAACGATAAAGGAAAGCGATAAATAAAGTAAAACTAAATGTAAAGGCTTGTGTTTGATTGAGTGTGTTGTCAAAAATGACTGTACAATTGATATTTATAGCCTTAAATTACCCAGCTAACATAATTTACCACTGTATACACGTTTTTAACCAACTAACTCACATTTTACATCATATAAAATCATGGCTAACAATAATAATGTTGGTAAATGCTTTATATATCAGCTAAGGTACATACCAAAACTTCTTTCCTCAACTAACTGACTAAAACTTCATCAGCAGATCACGTATTCCACAACCTTATTTTAAGGAAGTGGGTCTTCAATTATGCACCTTGACCTAGTCAACTCACGAGATACCTTGGGTTCCAGCTGATTAGCAAAGTTACGAACCAAAACTCACTATCTCGGCTAACTGCCCCATTAGCTGACCGTGTCCTCCACATCCCTATTTTTAAGGGAATGAATCTTCAATCACGACCTTGACTCGGCCAAATCATTAAATGCCCATAATAATACAGATAACTGCCTAGTCAGCTAAGCTATAAAGGAAAATCCACTTTCTCAGCTAACTGTCCTACCAGCTGACCATGTCTTCCATGTAGAGATTTTTAAGGGAGTGGATGTTCATGCACGTTTTTGACTTGGTCAACTCATAAACTGCCCATGATTTCAGCTGATCAGTTTCTATCTTCATATTCCCTCTCTCCAAAACCACCTTCAACTTCATCCCAAGAATCTAGGCAAATGGTTACATGGCTCAAATTGCTTTTGGCGTCTTCCTTTTTTGAATATTATCAAAGCCTCTTTGGACCTATTTAAACAACATTCACATGAGCCCACGACCTCTAAGCCCATCTCGACTTAGCAACTTCGTTCGGTTGATTCCGCTTCAGCTAAATCTATTCCGCTTCAGCTAAATCTCCTCAGCAAACCTGGATACTGCTTCTCAATTATTCGTCTTCTCAACTCTGTCGGCTCACTTAATCAACCAGTCGTCTGTCATCTAACTTAGCCAGTCAGTCGTCTATCAGCTCACTCTTTACCAGCTAATCAGTCGTCAGCCGTTTGTTAGCTAACCCTTATCAGCTAATAGAAATGAGGAATTTTTTGGTGATAGCACAATGGGATTGGAATTTTTATTCCGTGTACTCCACCTCGCAAGTTTGTAATTATATTTGAAATGGAAATTGGAATCTGAGTATCTATTACTAAATTATTGAATACCCCTTTAGATAAAATAAGCAAGCATCCTTTAATTTGAAAACCAAGATTTGTTGATGTCTTTGATATTATCTACCATTTCACTATTCATTTTGGAAACACGTCCACCTATGGGCAAACGTGCATTTGTAGCAGAAGCTACAGTATATTGCTTATGAAAAATCATGTCCTGGACGTGATTTCGAACGTCCAAACATAGGCTTAATGAATTTTGATGTATGTCATACGTGGAAGAAAACTATGATCACATATAGATGTTTCCCCTCTTTCTCTCATATGTTGATTAACATGGAAACCCTTGCTGATATAGTATTCAGAAAAAGATTGAGGATCAATACAAGTCTAATCAAAACCCACCATGTTCCATCAAATTAAAAAGATATCCGCAGATGGTGCACAGTGAAAACAAAATAATGGTCCATGTAACAGAAATTCATCGCAATCTCAACCATTTAATAGTAAATTAGATAAAAGCAAACGTTCATATATTTTTTTTAAATGTTTTATAATTTTATATAGAGTTTAATTGTTATGCACTGACAGTATAAAACATTTTTATATAGACAACCAATCACCAATCATGATATCAATGACTTTAAAAGTAGCTAGGATAAGAGTCAATTTTTTTTTTACTGATATGACAACTTATAATTGGATATCTGTGTAAAAATGCTTTACACTGTCAGTGTATAGCAATTAAACTCTTTTATATAATATATAGTGGCTAGAAGTGGAGTAGCTGTTGCAACAAATTATTCATTAGCATAATCATAATTAAACCGAAAGTGGGAGCTGCGGAAGTGCTTTACAATATGCCATATCCTTGTATGTAGTTAGAGGAGATTGATAGATGACAAAGAAAGGGAGTCCACTTAGAACCACTTTGTTTCATGGAAGGAGATATTCTTCCACTTCTTAGTCTCTTTAACCCTTGGAACGACCCAGACAACACACGGCAAAGTTACCCATGAGCTGGAAAATGAAACGAAGGGAAGACAAAAAAAATCTAACATGGCATCTTTGTTTTTTATGACTGTTATAACATGGCATCTTAAATTTTATTAAATAATTGAAAAAATATATAAAGTTCATAAAACAAATTATTTTTGGTGTGCACCAACGGTATCTCAATCGATAATCAGAGATTACTCCCTTACAAGGCATAGAAATCACCGAAGTGAGTTTTGTCTTTACCAACGAAGTTTTTCTATACACATTATGAGAATTGAACCACTGACAACATATTTAAGAAACTCAGTTATCTATCAGCTATGTCGAACCTTGTTGGTTATAAAACAATTTGTTGACCTCTTCTAGTCTTAAATAACATATTGATTTTTCACCAATTATAAATTCTCCAACATTTAATTAGGTGAAAATACTCGGATAAAGTGATAAGAACAATTTTCAAATCATGTGAGATCGTTATACATTTATCATACTTTATAAGAGATCATATTCAAATATTTATATATAAATGTTGAAGTACAGGAAAAGAAAATCTCATCTCTTTTTCTCGTCTTCCTCACTCTCACAGACGACGGCAGGGGTTATTTTGAACTATTTTGGCCTAAAATCACCCATTTGCTTCTTTTTTTCTCGTCTTTTCTTTCCATAAGTGGGTTTTTCACATAGATCTAGTTCTTTTGTGTAGGTTTTCTACATAGATCTGGATCTTTTTGTGTTTTTTTTCCCGTGTTCTTCGTAGTCTTGGTGTGACTTTGTTTGGTTTCCCGTCTTGGTGCGGTGCTGTTTGATTTCTGTCTGAGTGTGGTGTTCGTTTGTTCCAGATTGACAGATCTGCTTCGATCCATCACAGATTTGATCAAGACTTGGGTCCCAATGCTAAATATCCGGAAGCATGGGTATTCTGATGACTTTGATGGTGTCACTTTTGTAAGCAAGTTGACTTTGCTGTATTATGCTTTTAACCTGGGTGCTATGACTTCGTTCGCAGTTTCATCCTTTTCGGTTTTTAGCAATTTGGATCTATATTGTCATCAATGTATTCTATCAATTTGAATGAATGAATTTCTTTCTTGTCAAAAAAAAAAAAAGTACAGGAAAACAAAAAATAGTCACTTACCAGACTTATATTGGTAAATTTAGGAACCCTATATGCCCAGTTAAGAAGAAGTCCAGCTGTCTATTGGCACGTTATCCTCATTTCTTGCATAGTTGCTGATTTACGAAGCACTTAAACTGATGATCGCGTGTTTGTTTGTTTGTGGGAGATGGGTCCATGCAGAGCATACTCATGAATATGCAGTTTCATGATGGGAAAGCCTTAAAATAGTGGCAGCTTCTACGGTAAACGAACTTGACAAGTCAAAAGAATAATTACTTTTCATCCCTTCTCCTTTTATATCACTCTCCCCTCTCTCCTCTACCACCCCTCCACTCCCCCACCCTCACCGCCACCGCCTCAACGATCCCTACCACTCCCCCACCACCACCCACTCATCTCATGGAGCTCGTCGACACCATCATCAACGGCGGCTGTAATGTTGTCATTTGTCAATAGGAAATTAAATTGTGGAAATAGTAACATTATTGGATTGACCACGGACTAGTATTGACAAATCTGGTGTTTTTTAATTCGAATAAAGGTATGGCCATCAATTAAAGAGATGTCCCCAGACCGACAAATTCATTGACAGCCTCTGAAAAAGAGTATCTTAACAGATTCATCATTCATTCATAAAATAGCTTGTGTTGTCTTTCTGATCCACAAGAGCAAAACATACATCCAGGAATGGCAACAGGGCAGCGAATGCTTTTTCGTCTTTGCTCCCGTCTCTATCTTCAGTACTTGTTTATAATTTTCACGGGAGAGGGGGATATGGATGAATATTTACATATATCTAATAATTCAGAATAATTTTTATAATTAAAGAAATATCACAAATGATATACCATATTTTATTATATTTTGTTATATTCAATCTAAATAAATTACTATTATAAGATAATTTTTAACAGTTTCTATGATTATTGTTTAATTCATTAGAAAAAATTCATTATAAACTAATATGAAATTATAAACTTTAAATTTATCTTAAAGTAAAAAAGAAAATAATATACATAATAGACATGCACACACACCGAGGTACATATATTTTTACAATCCGATCATGTAATTACGAAAAATGGATTCTCTCCATCTATATTGCCCTTCCATCTCCAGCTAAATGTCAGCAATTAAATTAATTTAACAACTTCAATTACGGAACTTAACATATTATCAACCAGGGTATTGGAAATTTGGGTCTAGTATTTCAACTAAGTTGTTACAAGATAATTACTGTATCAGAAATCTCTCTTGTATTCATACATATACAATCTTATAATATTGGAGGGCTTCAACCTATGCAGTCAGAAAACATACCCCTCGAAAGAAGATTAAAACTTGCAAACAATAAGGGTAACCATCTTATCAACTAATCCATTCATATCAAAATTTTGATCCAAATGATGAGACACAGCGAAGGATTTTTCAAGATGAATCCCAACAGAAACGTGTTTATGATACAAAGGAACCCTATATTATACTGGAAACGTGGCCTGGCTAGGATTTGATCTCAAGATTAAACAATTCCCAAAGACTTGGTGCCACTTGAGTTAAAGCTCTTTGACCCAAAAGTGTGTTTCAATCCTTTAAGAGATTTCAACAAAGTACACAGTAACACAAAATGCAGATACAGTACTTTGTTCCATATATATCAAGACATTGTCTGGTGTGTAAGAATCACCTTACGATAATTTTCTCTTTCACTTTTCCTTTTGCCTGCATAGGATGTGCAAGATGACGTTTCCATACTTCATTTCTGTCAGAAATCGGAACAATGCATGATATAGTATCATATATGCATTTAACTAACAACAAACTACAGGAGCCACTATTAAATTTCTTGAGACCTTGAAACATGTTTAAGAATCAATGGATTTATGTTCAAACATTGAACCGCTAAATATAACATTACAAAGGGGTGAAAAATACTTTGTAATCAATCCTAAAAAGATGCCTACAGAGTGGATGGTTGACAATTTCCGCCTAACATGAATTTCCAGATGCAAATGGAGCTTATCAGGTATACAATCATGCTCATTACATGGTAACCAACAGCCAAAGCTCATCGAGACGCACGGATAGTAATTACTGTCAACAGTCAAGGTGGTACATTCTTTTTAAGCAGTAAGTGCAACCTTTCCCTTTTCCTTTTCCTTTTCCTTCTTAGCAGCTTTTGAAGGCTTTTCAACCAAGACATTTTGAGGTTTAACAATTCCTTGAATATCAGTTATCCTCAACTTGGTCAATTCCTGGAGATTATAACAGGCATCAAGCAGATTTCATATCAAAAAATTGTTATGAAACTACATCTGATTAATAATTGATTTCCAACCCACCTGGCGATGCCCTTTGGTTCTTCGGTAATTCTTCCTTCTCTTTTTCTTAAAAATGATTACCTTTGCATCTAATGCCTGAAATAAAGGAAAAATGAGCACACATACAAGTGCATAGAAAGAAAGAAAACAAATACACAGTGATTCGGACAAACCACGAAATTTTCATCAATGCATGTATAGAAATCAAAGTTATTAGAAACAGGACATGTCTAATGCATAGATGCAGATAACAGAGGAATAATCACTGCTATAGGGGCCCACAGGAAGGAGGGAGACACACACGGAGACCATGCAGGGGCGATTTAAGGTATTTGGGGGCCTAAAGTCATTATGAAATGCGGTTTTTTTTCTCTTTTACTTACTAAATATAATAATATTGTTGATAAAATTTAGTTTTCTAACTCTGTCTATAAGCAAAGAAGACCATTTGATGTGAAACAAAAGACAATTTTTAAGAAAAAATAGCAAGTATGCATTGCATGTGTATTTTTAAATTTAGATAAAATATAAAAATGTATATTACAACAAAAAATAATTAAAATTATAAATCAGATATGCATAATTAATTTTGGTAGAAAATAAAATTTAGATTAAAGAGAATAAATGTTTAAAATCACAAAGAAGATAAGCATAATTAATTTGAAAAAGAATTTGAATTAAAATTTTAAAGAAGAGAAGTTAAGACTGACATGTTTCATTCTTTGAGGGAGAGTACACCTAGAGATTAAGTCACTCTCAAGAGAGTGTACTCTAATTTAATAAGTAGGAGTGGATGATAAATAGTAGAGATAAAATGACATGAAAAATAACAATTGTAAGAAACATTTATTGACTAGTAGTTGACTAATAACTAAGAAGAAAAGTAGATAATTAAGAAAATTATATAGGAGTCAAGAAAGTGAAAGAATATATTGGGCCTTAAATTAAAAAATATAATTTTGTTTTCCAAAATATATAATATATAATTAATATAACATTAAAACAATTACGAGGCCTAAACAAGTTGGAGCCTAAGGCAAGGGCTTTATTGGCCTTACCCTCTAGCCCGCCCTGAGACCACGATAAAAGGGATCCATTATGAGAACCATTATTCAAAACAAATCACAAGTAAGAATAAAGTGACATTTTGTACAAGGCAATGACTATCAGAGTTCAATTTAAAGGAACAAAAAAAGGTCAGAATGACAATTCCATCTCAAGCCTCAGGCCCTCCAAAGCTGAAATGAACTTTGTCTTTAATATCTTTTAAGATTATAATATAACTAAGACTAAATTTTTAATGTTTGGTTGTTTTAACTTATTTTCAAGTAAGATTCTGGAAATTTTATCAACTCTATAATGAGATTCTTGAGTTTTTTCCTCTCCACTGTGAGGTTCTAGAATTTTTTTCTTACTTCTCTCCTGAGTTCCTCCTTTGCACCTACCTGTGCATGTCTTCAACAATGCATAAACAACTACATTTCTTCTTTATTGTGTTCTTCTACCATTAACAATCATGGATCTTTCGTTTTCATTATATCTCCAGAAAGTTCCTTTTTCAATTATCCATGCCATTGCACCACATCATAATTAAGATTGTGGAAAATGTGTCAGCTCTTTGTGGCTTACAAGGATTTTCTATCTCGGTATTGGCTGTTCTGCCATCGTTGTTTGTTCTGTAGGATGCATTTTTGAGCTAACACTCTTCTCTTTGAATTTCATTATTTTGGCAATAATATTTTTATCTATCTTTTGGCAGGAAAAGAAAAGAGATTGAACATCTTAAGAGATGCCTTTTTTATTTAAATTCATCTCTAATTTCTGTTACAAACAGAGAGCAGAGAGAAAGGGAGAGAGAGTGAGAGGGAAAATAAGTTGTAACTGAAAGTGTATTCTGAATTAGTTACTTGAAACCATGGTTGTTAGAATCGCGAGTTGACTCGCTGACTCGTACGAGTCCACGAGTCTGGGTGTGGAAATCGGGTGAACTCGGAGGTAGACTCGCCGGAGGGGTAGACTCGGCCGTGACTCGCTCGGACTCGGTAGACTCGCTAGTCCGAGTCCGAGTCGGCGAGTCTGGTTCGTCAGCTCTGATGCCTGAAACGTTGTGTTGGGTCCAAAATTTGGATCCCTTTTCTTCTTCTTTCTTCTTCGAGAGACCGATTTGCTGCTTCCCATCGTTTTCTTCTTCCTCTTCGTGAAAACACAGCACCTCCAACCCTAACAACGTTCTTCCTCCCTGCCGCGCCTCCTTTTGGCCCCGCCGGACTCGGCCGCGCCACGCCTGCCTTCGGTCGCTCGCCCCTCCCTTCCCTGCACGCAAGTTCTCCTCCTCCTCCCTTCTCCTCTCTGATTCGCAAGTTCTCCTCTCTGCCTTCGATCGCGCGACTCGCACCTCCCTGAATGCAAGTTTTTCACTTGCTCCCTTCCTCCTCACTTAAATCAGTTCACTTGCTCTCTATTTCTTACAATGTCTGGTTCGGGTGTTGGTACCAACACATCTTCAGCAGCAACCGGCTCTTCCAGAGGTAGAGGGAGGGTTAATATTCCAGGAAATAGGACTGATCCTGGTTGGAAAAATGGGACTGATGTTCTGGGCACTGGAAAAAAGGTTAAATGCAACTATTGCTCAAAGACGGTTAGTGGAGGAATTTACTGATTCAAGCATCATCTTGCCGGTAGTAGGGAAGATTCTGAACCATGTGCTTCAGTGCCGGATGAAGTAAAACAGTTGTTTATGAAAGTTGTTGCGGGTGCTAAAGAAATATCAAAGAAGATAAGAAGATTAATAGATGTGGAGGAAGATGATGATGATCAAGTTGCTGCAAGTGGCTCTAAAAAAAGTGTGTTTTCCTTTGCTAAAGGAGGAGTAAAAGTTGGAGGTGGAGTTCAAACAACAATCAATCAAATATGGAAAAAGGATCTAAAGGAGCAAATTGATGAGCAGGTAGCTAAATATTTTTATACAAGTGCCATTCCTTTCAATTGTATAAAAAATGTAGAGTTTGCAAAAATATTTGACATGGTTGGGAGATATGGAGTTGGCTACAGACCTCCCTCTTATCATGACATAAGAGAAAAAATTTTGAAAAAAGCAGTGGTTCGAACCAATGATATGTTAGAAGAGTTTAAGGAGGAATGGAAGAGAACCGGGTGCACAATCATGTCCGATGGGTGGACGGATAAGAAGAGGCGTTCAATATGTAACTTTTTGGTCAATAGCCCGAAGGGGATGGTCTTTCTCTATTCATTGAATACTTCTGACATCTCAAAAATGACTGATAAAGTTTTTAAGATGTTGGATGATGCAATCAATCAAGTTGGAGTGGAGAATGTGGTTCAAGTGGTTACTGACAATGCTGCAAATTTCAAAGCAGCGGGTGAGATGTTGATGCAAAAACATCCTCACTTGTATTGGACTCCATGTGCTGCCCACTGCATTGACTTGATGTTGGAGGACCTTGAGAAACATCTAAAGGAGCACAAGGTTACTATAATGAAAGGTAGAAAAGTTTGTACCTACATTTATTGTAGAACTTTGTTAATTAGCTTGGTGAAGAAATTTACCAAAGGAAAAGACTTGATTAGGCCTGGCAAGACTAGATTTGCTACTGCCTATTTGACATTAGCTTGCCTTAATGAGAACAAGGCTGCATTGATGAGCATGTTTAGCTCAGATGACTGGACTGGAAGTAAGTTTGCCAAAACCCAAGAGGGGAAAAAGTGAAAGATATCATTTGTGATAATCGGTTTTGGAAAAACATAATAGTATGTCTGAAGGTAGCTGCTCCTCTCATTGTTGTCCTTCGTTTGGTAGATTCTGATGAAAAACCCGCCATGGGTTTTATATATGAAGGGATGGATTCAGCGAAGGAGAAGATAAAGAGCAACTTCAATGGAGTTAAGAAATGGTAAACTTGTCTACCTTTATCTCATTTGAAAGTTATTTACCTTATTTGTGAGTGTTAGTGTGTCACTAATATAGCATAATGGGTATTTGTAGCTATGAACCCGTCTGGAAAATTATTCAAGGATCTTTTTTACTACTTTCCAGGGTTCTTCTAGCGGCTGAGACAGAAACTGACAGACTTTACTGACACTGTAGCTGATTTCTGGTCGTGTAATAGTTGCATATTGCAGGGCTCCAACTATAGATCTATAAAGAAAGGGATCTTCCATGTAATTCCCTTCAAACTTGGTCAGTTTGCAGTAACTGATCATGGGAGTTGGCAGTCCTTTAGCTCCTGCCATATTAGCTTTTGTGAGAAGGTCCTTTATGTACTTGGACTAAAAAAGAACTATAGCCCCATTAGACAGCCTTTTTACTTCTATACCAAGGAAGTAATCCAAATCACCTAGCTGTTTGAGAGCAAAAACAGTGTTTAATTTTGTGATCAGTTTAGTAATCCTCAGTGATGAAGGGCATGTGACTATTATGTCATCCACATACACCAACACATAGGTTGTGTGACCAGAATGGGTGTGAATAAAAAGTGAAGGATCACACCTGCTTGGTTTAAAACCAAAGAGAACTAGTGTCTTGGTTAGTCTTTCGAACCAAGCCCTTGGGGCTTGCTTAAGGCCATAGATGGCTTTGTTAAGTTTGCACACCTGATGTGGGACTGAAATGTGAAAGCCTGTGGGCTGTTCCATGTAAACTTCTTCTAGAAGCCCATTAAGAAATGCATTGTTTACATCTAACTGCTGCAAGGTCCAGTTGTGTGTCATGGCTAGAGTTAGAACCACTCTGACAGTTATAGGCTTCACAACAGGTGAGAAAGTCTCTGTATAATCATGTCCCAGTTTCTGATGGAACCCCTTTGCCACCAACCTTGCTTTGTACTTGTTGATAGTGCCATCCGGGTTCTCTTTGATCCTAAATACCCACTTGCAGCCAATGGCCTTTCGATGAGGTGGTAGATCAACCAATGTCCATCTTTTATTAGCAATTAAGGCACCATATTCAGCTTGCATTGCTTCCTTCCAACGGGGAACAGTTAGGGCCTCTTTAGGACTGCTAGGTTCAAGGTGAGCGAGGAGCACAGTGGGATCTCCCTGTGATAACACCTTAGTCTTAGACCTTGTGACCATAGGATTTGTGTTTTGAAGTGGAGAAGGAGGGAACTGATCTGAGGGATATTAAGGAGTCAGACCCGAGTGCAGTGAGGGAAAGAGGAGGAAGTGGACTGACTGGACTGAGGTGAAGGTGGAACAATAGTGATAGGAATTGGAGGAAAGGGAATGGATTGGAGAATGGGATCAGGACTAGTAGGGCTGGTGTTGGCTGCAGTGACAGGGGGGATGTCAATTGCAATAGCAGGGACCTGACTAGGCTGAGGGGTGTTAGCAGAGATAGGTGTTGAGCTAGAGGCAGTTGTAGAGGCAGAGGTGGGAGAGGACTCACCATTTGAGGAGGTGGATGGAGGAGGAGACATAAATTGTTGAAATTGTTGGACCACTGGAAGAGGCATTAGATAGGTATTGACATGCTGAGAAGTGGATTCATGAGCTGTGTGTTGGGGTTACACTGCTTTTTGCAAAAGGAAATAGGTGTTCATTAAATTGTACATCTTTGGAGATGTAAAGTCTGCCATCAGATGAGAGGCATTTGTAGCCTTTGTGAGTGGAGGAATAGCCTAAAAAGGTGCATTCACAAGATCTGTAGTCTAACTTGTTCTTGTTATAAGGCCTGAGACAAGGATAACAGGCACACCCGAAAATTTTGAGAAACATGTAGTCAAGGTCAGTGTTCTATAGGGCAAAGAAGGGTAATTTTTGATGGAGGACGGGTGGATAGTCTATTTATGAGATAGGTAGCAATGGTGAAGGCATGGTCCCAAAATTTCATTGGTAATGAAGCTTGAGGAAGGAGGGCTAGGCCAGTCTCTACAATATACCCGTGTTTGCGCTCCACACTACCATTTTGATGATGTGTGTGCGGGCATATCACTCTATGAACAATCCCTAGATCTGCTAGGAATTAGGTTAAGGGACAAAATTCCCCTCCCCAATCTGTTTGTACATATTTGATTATGGTTTGAAATTGAACTTGGATTAAGTCCTTGAATTGTTTAAAAATGGTGAGGGCTTCTGATTTCTGTTTGAGCAAATAGATCCAAGTAAATTTGGAGTGAGCATCTACAATGGACATGTAGTAAGACTGTCCAGTAGTAGAATGCACCAGAGTAGTGAATAGCGGGCGATCGCGCCGCTATAGCGGGTTCGCGGAGCGGAGCGGTCACGGCACGCTACTGGCCCTCCATCGCGTAGCAGTTTCTGGGAGCGGCGATCGCGGCCGCAAAACGTGCCCGAATAGCGGGTTTTCGCGGCCAAGAAGCGCCATTAGCGGCCGCTATTGGTTGAGTGGGTTAAAACCCGACTTTACCCTCCCCAACTATGCATGTAACGGTAATATGTTAGGGTATTGTCGGGTTTTCAATATTTAGGGTAGATTCTTTCCTTTATATTACTCCCATGCTTCAATTCAACCAATATACACGAACTCTGTCTCTCTTCGAACGTGAGGACTGCCATCGTCTTACTCACCGGCGCCGTCATTTGCTCCTCCACTCGCCGCCGCCGTCTTTTCGGCCAACCCATAGTTCCGGCCACCCTCTTTCTTCAACACAGGTTTATTTCTTCTTTTCTTCTTTTCCCTTCTCTCTGTTTTTTTGTTCTTCCTTCTTTTCCCTTCTCTGTTTCTTCTGTTCTCTCCTTCATCTCAGTTTTTTCGGTTGTTCTATAGTGCTCTGCTATTGTTTTGAGTCATGGCTGCTTCATCTACTCAACCACAAGTCCCAGCTTCAATCTCTTCTTGTGGTTTGGTTAAGCCTTCTGGAGATAACATTGATATAGCCTGGAAATGGAACAGTTTGAAGAACCTCAAGGATCGAAAAACTGTGACATGTGATTTCTGTGGTCACACTAGCACCGGTGGGATTACCAGAGCCAAAAGGCACCAGATGGGACTGCGGGGTGACGTTAGTTCATGTAAGAAGGTCCCAACTGAAGTTAAGGTCGTTCTCAAGGATGCCCTTGAGCAGAAAAAAACAGCAAAACAGAGTTATAGTGAGGAGTTGCAGTCTGATGATGATGAACCTGTGCACCGAATTTCTGAAATACGAGCAGGAAAAAGGAGAGCTGAGATTGATGGTCCTTCTGCCAAGAAAGCAAAACCGATCAAAGGGCCAATGGATTTACTTATTCTCAGAAGTTCAGAAACAGCCACAACAAAGAAGCAAAGACAAACAGCAGTAAACGAGCAATGGGATAAAGAAGCAAGGGCAATCTGTCTCCAATACATAACTCGTTTCTTGTGTAGGAATTCAATAGCCTTTAATGTTGTGCGCTCAAAAAGCTTCAAGGAGATGCTTGAAGCGGTTGGAAACTATGGGAAACATCTCAAGCCTCCAAGCTATCATGAGGTTAGAGTTCCGGGAGTTAAAAATGAAATGGAGCATACAAAGGGACTATTGAAGGAGCATGAGGAAGAGAGGGCAAAGTATGGATGTTCCATTATGTCGGATGCTTGGACGGATAGGAAGAACAGGACCTTAATAAATTTCTTGGTGAATTGTCCATTGGGGTCTATGTTTGTGAAGAGTGTTGATGGTTCTTCGTACATGAAGACCGGTCCGAAGGTTTTTGAGCTATTGGACAGCTTTGTGGAGGAGATTGGAGAGAGTAATGTCATACAAGTGGTGACTGACAATGGAAGTAATTATGTCATGGCTGGTAAGAACTTAACCTACACTAATGTAGTTTCCTAATTCAAATTCTCAAGTTGTTTATTGCTGATCAATGTTTATTTAATTTGCACTTAGGTAAAATGTTAATGGTCAAGTATCCAAATCTATATTGGACTCCATGTGCTGCACATTGTGTGGACTTGATGCTAGAGGATATTGGAAAGATTGCTCGAATTAAAAGGGCAATACAAAGAGGCGTCGCTCTTGTTGGTTTCATTTACAACCATACTTTGGCTTTGAACACAATGCGGAAGTTCACAAGCAAGTCTGAATTGGTTAGGCATGGAGTCACAAGATTTGCTACATGTTTCCTCACACTACAAAGGCTATATAAACAGAAAAGCAACTTGAGGAAGATGTTCATTTCCGATGATTGGACAACAACTAAGACATCTAAAGAGGCCAAGGGAAAACAAGCAACAAAAACTGTACTTATGCCCAGCTTTTGGAATGATGTGGTCTTTTCTCTTAAGGCAATGGGGCCTCTCGTGCACGTTCTTAGGCTTGTAGATAATGAAAAAAAGCCGGCAATGGGTTATATATATGAAGCTATGGATAGGGCCAAGGAAGCTATTCAAAGAGCTTTCGGAGGAGATGAAGATAAATACAAAGAAATCTTTGCTATCATTGATACACGATGGGAGTGCCAACTTCATCACCCATTGCACGCAGCAGGCCATTATCTTAACCCAGAGTTATTCTTTAGCAATCCAAGGATTGATTCAGATCCGGAAGTATTGGATGGCCTCTACAAATGCATTGAGAGGTTGTGTAGAACAAATGAAGAGCAAGATAAAACATTAGATGAGTTGTCAATATATAAAAGAGCTGGAGGCATGTTTGGTTTGGATTCTGTTAAAAGGCAAAGGAAGACAAAAGCTCCTGGTAAGCAAAAGTGCATTTGCTTAGTTTAATTACATGCCCATTCATTTTATTGTCCAATAAGTTATTGCATGCCATTTGCAGCTGAATGGTGGAAGAGCTATGGAGCACATTGTCCATATTTGCAAAAAATTGCTGTGAAGGTGTTGAGCCTAACTTGTAGTTCATCTGGCTGTGAGAGAAATTGGAGCACTTTTGAGCATGTTAGTAATTGTTAATTACTTAGAATTAGAATTGTAGTGGTTGATTTTATGTGAGTAATTGTTGGCTGATTATTTTTAACTTATCAAATAGATTCATTCAAAGAAGAGAAACAAGCTAGACCACCAAAAGTTGCAAGACTTGGTTTACATTAAGTATAACCAAGCTCTAAAGGAACGTTATGATGCTCGTGATGTGCTTGATCCCATTCTATTGGATGGCATTGATGAAAGTAATGAATGGTTGGTGGGAGAAATGAGGGCTGATTCTGAAGATGGTGAAGATGAGTTAGTTTTTGAAGATGATACTTTAACTTGGGGAACTGTTGCTAGTGTTGCTGGGGCTAGTGAGCCTTTAACATACACTAGGCGGCAAACCAGGTTGAAAGAACAAGCTACTTCTTCAAGACCTTCAAGCTCCAGGAGAAAGGGAAAAGCAAAGGAAATTGTAGAGGTTGAAGAGGAAGAAAGTGATGAAGAAACTGAAGAGGCCGAGGAAGAGATCTACAAGTATAGTAGTGATGAAGATGATGATGAGGCAACATTGGAAGATTTGGAAGATGATTAGAATCTTAGAATTAGATCCAGACTATATAGTTTGATTTTGTTTGCAGCATTAGACATTAGTCTACTTTTGTTTGCTGCATTAGTCCACACACATTATGACTTGATTTTGGTTGCTGCACAAGTACTTGATTTTGTTTGCAGCATTAGTCTATAACTTATGAATTATGATTATATATTATGACTTTATGAGTATGTTTGCATTGTTCAGTAATTTGTTATGTTTTAGCATTTACATATGTGTGTATTTAAATTTTTTATCTTATATGTCTATACATTCAAATAGCGGCCATACCGCTCCCGCTATCCCGCTATAGCGTTTTTGGGGGTTGGCCGCTACGCTCCGCTATCCGGGATTGATAACTATGGAATGCACAAGGGCTGGGCCCCATAGATCAATAAAGAGCAAATCAAAAGGTTTGGCATAATGAGTTGTGGAGGACTGAGAGGGAAGTCTTTTAGACTTTCCATAGCAACAAGCAGTGGAAAAATCCAACACATTTTTATTAATATGATTGATATTACATTTTTGCAAAATAGTTTTTACAGCCATGTCATTAGCATGTCCTAGCCTACGGTGCCATACAAAGTAGGGCAGAGGCACTTTATTTGTGGTACTATCACTAGAAGAATTACAATTAGAAGAGGGAGCTACAGTATTTGTAGTACAATTTATTGAACAAGAAACACTTAGACAACTAGGAGGCCGAGGTACATAACTAGCAGCAGCTGGTACACACTTGGCAGCAACAGGAAACTTGGTGAAAACATAGAGACCATCAGAATTTACAGATCCTTCTAAGAGAATTCTGTTATCAACCTGAGATTTGACAAAGCAGACATGAGGTAGAAACATGAAGTATGCATTATTATCTCTAGAGAAACGACTAAAACTTAGGAGATTTTTAGTTATAGCACGAACATAAAGAAGATCATTAAGTGTAAGAGTGCAAGTGTTATCATAAGGAGAAATGACTGAGGTAGAACCTATAGCAAGTATTTTAAGACCAAAACCGTTACCCATGTAGATATGTTCAATACCACTGGAATCACCTTGTTGGTTCAAATTCGAAGCATGAGCTGTGAGATGATGTGTAGCTCCACTATCAGGATACTAGAAATTAGGATCTGAACCCGAGTTAGATGCAACCATGGCCATGGGAGCATTGACCTGTTGTGAGTTGTTCTGGCTAGAGGAAGCAATATTATGCCAGAGAAGTTGTAGCAAAGGAGGCAGAGCAGGTAACTGAGGTTAAGCAGGCAATTGTTGCTGCTGTGAACTGGAAGCAAAGTTCTGATTGGGAGCATATTGATGAAAACCAGTGTTAGGTGCCGCATAGCTCTGTGGTGCATAGTTCTGTGGCACAAAGTTCTGAGGTGCATAGTTCTGTGCAACATATGCTTGACCTCTGCCATTAAGTCTAGTGCTGATTGGTCTGAGGTGCAGAGTACGAGTCATCATAACGATAATAGCAATCCAAGGCAGCGTGATTGTTGCAATTACAGATCTGGCATAAGGCACCACCATACCGACCTGTGCCACCACGTCCACGGCCGTGCTGACCAAAGCGACCACCTCTTCCACCTCGAAAGCCATTTCCACAGTGAAAAGTGGCATTAGAGTTTTGATAGTTCTTATTGCTAGAGTGGGAGGAAATAGGTTGCGGAGTGGAAGAGCATTGTACCTGATCGGACACCTAAGTGGAAGGTGCAGTTTGTGCAAGATTCACCGAAAAAGCATTGGATGACACTTTGGCCTTGGATCTTTCTAAGCGAGACTCTTGCGAGAGCAAAAGAGACTCAGCCTCTGAAATTGTGTATAGTTCTACTCAACTTTCAATGGTTGGAAGTAAGATGTGATACTCTTCCGGTAATCCTTCAAGAACCACATCAAGATGTTCTTGAAGCGTAACAGGATTACCAATCGAAATCAAAGTGTCGACACTTGCTTTAATGCAAAGTAGATATCCTGATATCGTTCGATCACCTTTCACCATGTGACAAAGCTCTACTCGAAGCTGAGTACTACGCGCCTTTGTCTGAGAGTTGAAATGGTTGTGCAACGCATCCCAAAGTTCCCACGCGTGTGCATCCAATGACTTTGGCATGGATCGACTCTGAAATCGAGTTTAACATCCATATGAACAGGTGCGGGTCCTGAGCTTCCCACGCTAGAAACTCGGGATTCATAGTGTCGCTTTGTCGATCAGCATCGGTGGAGAATCCTGGAGGAATGCGCAGGCTCACCACAAATCGCTCAAGGTGATTCGCGCCAACAACTGCTTCTATGATCTATTTCCAGTGCAAGAAATTGTTATCGGTGAGCTTCGTCGTGATTACCTAGGAGAGATTGGGAGTTGAAGGCGCCGTTGTAGGCGGAGGCGGAGCGCCGATGTTCATGGCAGAAGACATGGCCGAGTCAAGCTCATGATACCATGTTACAAACAGAGGGCAGAGACAAAGGGTGAGAGAGTGAGAGGGAAAAGAAGTTGTAACTGAAAGTGTATTCTGATTTAGTTACTTGAAACTGTTACAGAGATAGCTATATATAGCATAGCTGAGAAGCTTGTAAGAGAAGCTAGGTCCTGACTAACTGTAACTGCCTTGCTGACTCAGCAGGCGCCTAATCCTCTATAGGCTAACCTATTGTTTATCTAATACACTCTAACAATTTCAATAACGAAACATTTTGACATATACGTACATAATGCAAAATGCAATCACAATTTCTGGTTTTCTTTCCTGTATATTTTACAGGTTTCAAAGACCAAAAAATTATATAATTAAAGTTTACAGGTTATCATATTATTAGAGGAAAATTGTATGCATATACATGAATTACATGTATTATATAATAATTTTAATTTTTTCAACCAGAGGAAATTCTGTCATTTAGTCACAATTCTGATTCCATTCCATTATAATTGCAGGCAGCAAAGGTATGAATGGAAACTAAAGCAATTTCCACCCAGATGCAACCAAAATCCAAAAGGGGAATGATCATTCTATACCTATTCCATTAATTTATTCCAACTCTCATCATAAGAAAAGCAGAAAAGTGGTTCTGAATACCAAATTTGCAGAAATTTAATTGAACTGGAAAGTTCCACAATCGACACTTACATGCTCCTCAACAACAACATGAACAGCTGCATCTGGCACTGTGGGTCTGCCAACTATTGTCTGACTATCTGAGCCAAGCAACAGAACTTTGTTCAGAATCAGCTGCAATGGGCAAACAATGGAATATTCAATCAAACAGCAAAAAAGATTCTATAACAAAGAAAATAAGCCATTGATTAATACGATTTTTCTAGCATACTTATACTGATACATATACACTGCTATTACACAAAGAGTATATCTAGAACTAGGACAAACAGGGTAGTTTATGGAAATATCAAAATGGTAAGGAGCAATTATACAACAACAACAACAAAAGCCTTTCCCCACTAGGTGGAGGCCCTGGAGGGTAAGCAGCACTTGTATTTGACATACAGCTGTAGTGCTGAAGAAAGTTGACATAAAAATTGTTCAAATAAGAACTATTGTTTTGAAATTTTAGATTGCCCTTGTTCAAATGAGCACCACTTCTAAGAAAAAAAAATTAAAATGGAGGTAAGTAGAAACATAATTTGTAGAAGGAAGAATATGACAACAATAGTTCAGCATGTGTATTACCATTGACAAAGCATTCAGGTAAAAAGAAAGTAAAAAAAAAATTGGATTTAAGAAAACTTTTAAAATATAAGAGATTTAATTCCTCGCACTAACAATATTATATTCCCAATGCAAATCCAATAGGACTATAATGCCTCTCATCTATTCAACACTCGGTTGTCCTCGATTTACTCCCCCAACCAATCCAACGGGTCTACTAAATAAGCAAGAGACAACATCACCAGCCTCTTAAAACAATAATGTAATTGCTTATTATCCTTAATTCTATCAGTACCACAGTATCATGTCACCATGAAATTAAATCAACTGGATATACAAAATAAAGCTATAACATAAGTCACACACAAAATCCACAAACACCACAGGATGAGTAACATTTTTCAAAGAACCCTCCACATTCTGTAACATTTTGCCACAATATTGCAGTTTTGATAGTCTCCACAACCGCAATATGACTGCTATTATGGCAGCACTGGCCGCATTTTCCCGCAATTATGACTGTGTCCATAATTTAAAATCATGTCTCCACCTATAACTCAATTGCATGCATACACTAGTGTTAGTTAGAATACATGTTAGCAAAAGAAAAGGGTCACCAACCTTATCATTCACTTCGCAAAATTTCAATCTCTCAGTGAAAATGCTGTCTCCATTGCTCACTTTAAACTGGTGCGACCCAATCTATACCCAGAAAAAGAAAAAAAAACTCAATCACCAAAAGGAAACAAAAAATTGAAACATTCATAGACAAAAAAAAAAAAAAAAAAACACAATTTATCAGATTAAAAACCTGAACAACAGCGAAAACAGACTCGTAAGGCTTAAAAACGCGATCATTCTTGTGAAGGGGTCCAATCACTTTATAACCAATAGCCAATGCTTCTTCTTCTTTCTCCTCTTCCGTATACACTTTCTTACCACTTGACACAGACACATTCTCATCATCCCAACTCTCTTCTTCCTCTTCCTCTCCCTCTTCCTCTTCATCTTCATCTTCTTCGTCCCCATCACTATCTTCTTCGATTTCGTTGCTGTGATCGCTTTGTTTGTCGGAAGAGAAGTAGCGTAGGTGGGACCATTGTGCAAAAGCAGAGATGGGTCTGGTGAATATGGGAAGAAAGGTTGATTTAGTTTTGAGAGGTGGGTTTGGAAAATGAGAAGAAATGGAGAGAGATTGAAGAGATGGGTTTGCGTTTCTGAAGAGAAAGGTTGTAGCTTGGCGTGTTAAAGCTTGGAGCCACCTTCTACTCGCCATGGAAGCTGTTGTTGTAGACACTAAGCTAGGTTTTTGAACAGAATCACTCAACTGTCGCTGACTCTTCTTTTTTCCTAAGAGGATTGTCATGGATACTTCCCAATTTACTAAACACATCCCGTTAACAGTGTAATTCTCAAAATATCTTTAACAGAAAAACCTTTAAAAGTCAACATTTTTTTTCTCTTCATTTTTACCCTCACAGATTATCAATTTCAGAAAGGTGGTAAATTTTATCTACAATCTCGCAAATAAGTTTAGCTTTTTTGCAAATATCTTCTTCACTCGCAAATAAGGTAATTACGAATTTTTTTCTATTTTTGATCTCGCAAATAGGGTATTTACGAGTGGTGAAAATTTTCCTTCACTTGCAAATAAGGTATTTGTGAGTGAAAAAATTTTCCTTCACTCGCAAATAAGGATTATTTTAAAAATATTGATTTTAATTTATTATTTATTTAAGTGATGCCGCGCAGTAGGGGAGCAGGTTGGTTGGCCGGTAGGGAGGCTGAGGCTGACGCCACTAGGATGGCGGTTGAGGCTGCGAGAGCAGAGGCTCAGCGACAGGGGCGAAAGCAGCGGGATGCTATGACTACTTCGCACCGTCGGAGATTGGTTGATAGTAGAGCTGGCCCGAGTAGAGGGGGACGTCGTAGACTTCAACCTCAGCACGAGGCACCTCAATACGAGGAGGACGAGCCATCTCAATACAAGCCACCTCAGGAAGAGGGACATGAGGACGAGGGACAATAGGACGAGATGCATATTGATGCACGGGCAGAGGAGGGACCATTTCCTGGAGGACCTTCTGATACATCACTGCTGATTTCATTCAAGGACCACATAGCTTATAGCTTGTGGAACGGAGAGGTAATTATTGTTTACTGTTTTTAAAACATTTAAGGTTTTTTTTCTTTTACTTTTGTATAATTCATGACAAGACATTTATTTTTATGTGTGCAGGATCGGGAGGACCGCTTAGGGTTTTTCCGCACGGGAAAAAGTGCCAGAAGTGGTTTGGCGAGCGTCAGCCACTACCACCTGCAGTACAGGCTCATGTCGATCGAGCTGGTCTGTCTCCTCTTATGTATTGCAGCTACCCGATGGTAGATAACTCGCTGCTGACAGTGTTTTCCGAGAGGTGGCACCGGGAGACCAGCTCGTTCCACCTTCCATTCGAAGAGATGACCATCACGCTGGATGATGTGTCATACATTTTGGGCATCCCGATCAGAGGAGCATTGTTTATACCCCCCGAGATGGACATAGATATTGCTATATCAGTTCTACAGTCATTGTTGGGGGTATCTTATGAGGAGGCTCGGGCGGAGGTGACGGACACTGGGTGGGCATCTGTCAGTTTATCTTGGCTGCAGGACCTTTATGATGCATGGAGTATTGAGGGTCCGATGGACGAGACAGCAAGGGCATTCATACTGGTGCTACTCGGGATGACTCTGCTGACGGATAAGACTAGCACTCGTATTGACTGCAAATATATCGAGTTGCTGCGTGAGTTCGAGCAGGTGGGACAGTGGTCATGGGGAGCTTTAGCCCTATGCCACTTGTACGGTTATCTCAGCGACGCCACCAGGTTGGCGTGTCGTTGGTTAGCGGGTTACATGACACTCTTTCAGGTACCAGTGTGTTATTAAAGTAGAAAATTAAATTTACAATTGTTTTAACTCTGACATGTTTTCGTAACTGATTCGTTATCTGTGACAGGCCTGGATCTACATGTATGTTCCTACTTCTGTGGTAGATCGGAGGCTTGTTGAGGGTTACGAGGGTGCGCGTGTACGCGCTAACCGCTGGAGAAGCAAGAGGGGTCATAAGAGGGTGCTTCCATACAGGCAGGCACTGGATGCGCTGACCGCTGATGACGTGTGCTGGGCACCATGGGCCGCATATAGGCAGTATTGCCCATTAGATCCGGTGGCACACTTTTCGAGGTACCTTCGATGTGGGAACACTATAGTGTCGTACCTGCCTAAGAGAGTACTGCGACAGTTCGAGTTCAGGCAGGAGATTCATCGGCAGCCACCTCGACGTCCCTCGGCTGAGGCCATTAGTCTTAACTGGATGTCCCCTCGCCTGTACTCTATTAGATAACTATTTCGGTTGAGGCCGGCCAGTTATCCAGCTGAGTGCGCCCGGATTACTTGGATTGGTACTACAGGCACTCACATCCACTGCTAATACCTCCATAGGCCCCACCTCCACAGGCTTCACCTCCGCAGGCTCCACATGATGCACATGTTGATTGTGTCCCTCGGGTAAGGAATAATAAGTTTTTACACTATATATATTATGTCATGTCGTAACATCATCTAATTTTATTTCTATATAATGTATTTATGTTATTATGTATTTATGTCATTTTGTAGGCGGCTTATGTTCATGCGCTAGGCGGGTTGGATAGAATTACCGTCATGCTTCATCAGGTCGTTGATTACGCACAGAAGGGAGATGACATGTGTGATTACCTTCGGGAGGTGCTTTGGATAGCGGGGGATCAGGAGCGTTGAGTTATTTTATTTTTTTGTAATTTATTTTCATACGAACACTTAGTCTTGATTATGTAATTATTATTGTTATTGTTATTATTATTGTTATTGTAATTATTATTGTTATTATTATTATTGTTATTTTTATTATTTATTATTAATGAACTATACAAAATAAAATAACAGTAAATGTAAATATAAAGGTACAACAAACAACGACGGTGTATTAGTCAATTGTCATCTAAGTTTATTGGATTGTATACATCATGATGTGAAAGATTAGGCGGTGAAAATATTGAAGACCATTCCTGCATTCGACTAATATACGGTGTTGGCCATGAATAAGCCTCAGGACGGGAAAAGCCATGCCAATGTGATGCTCTGGTAGGCAATGGACAACTATCCTTCAAAAATACCTGAAATAACGTAAATACAATTACCTGTACCCAGTGATTACCGTTGACAAAACCAATGCAAATGAGTGGATAGTTTGGAGTTGGTGCACCTCTAAGGGGAAAAATGTCCAGCACATCATACTGGCAGATGATAAAGAGACTAGGACCAACCTATATTTGGTTGCTATCACATGACCCATCTCTGATAGTGTCATCCACTTGTTTTAGTGACATGCATCGTGCACGTCCCGTAAATAAGACTTCAGTTCTTGTAATTGAACACCGAAAAGAGGGCCATATAAATCAACATTTCCCATAAGCTCTTTATGCAACTCCTGACGGATTAAAGGCCAACTATCCTCAGTTCTACCAAGCAATGCTGTAATGCAACGATACCCACAATTTCCATCACTGTCCACGTTAACTATGTCAGTAATGTATGGCTGAAACTGCACAAGAAATTGATTCATGAAAGGCCAACGTCTCCTCTTTGCTTGGGCAGTTGATTTCAACGAGGAACGCGCAGAACTATTCTCATGTGCAGAGTATATTGCATCGACATGCTCAAAATAAAATGAGTCACGTTTACAATCAAATCCATCCGTGTTGGTCTTTTTAGATTTGGGTGCCCCCTTAGTCTTCACCATTCTGGGCGGGGGGCACATTGTCTCAGGACAACATAGTTCTCGCACTTTGCGATATAATGTCCTTTTACCAACAATGTCAAGTGTGCGGAAATGGGTAATCAATACCTCCCACTGAAGCGCAAGTTCCTCTTCTGACACTGTTTCATCTGTTTGTTGTTGATCTTCTTGTTGCCAAAATGTAATCTCCTCTAGTGCACATGGATTACCTCCTATGGAATTGGAGTACCCGTCATACTGTAATGAGCCAGCTCACAAGCACAGGGTAAACCGTGTGTAGTTCTAAGAGTACAACCACATGCAGATTTATCAACACCTACATTCATCGCTCTGCTCCACTCATCAACAATATGTTGCAATGCACTCCGAGACACGAATCCAATCAATCTGATAAGCATACGATTGTTGTGTGAGTGTTCAATCACGGTTATGCTCCTCTCAAATGATGCCTTTATCTCGTTGTGTTGCAGCGTAAGCATGTTATTCATCGTCTCCCAACACATACACATGTCACCCTTGCTGTTTTGCAACAAATTCTTCAAATGTTGAGACTCAACCCTATCAACAAACATTCAAAACAACTTCAGCTATAGCATAACATGATTCATTAACAATTTTGACACTAGTTTGATCATACCTGTTTGTGGTTGTATTCCCCAAGTGCATCACTTGGTTAGTCCATGCCGCGACAAATTTGTCTTTGTGTGGATCCAACCAACTCTTCAACTCTTTTGCACATAATCAATTAATATAGGCCACTCTGCACATACTTCATGAAAACTCATCAGGCATTGCTCATACTCAGCCTCGTCAGCAGAATAAGCAACACTGTTCCATGCATCCTTGACTACCTCCAGTTTTTTGTTATCAGATACCAATTTTTTGCATTTTGTATAGACATTTTTTCCTATGTGAAATTGGCACAAAAGATTGCGAGTTTTTAGGAACACAACTGCAACCGCATTCATCAAAGCAAGATCTATATCTGTCACAATAACTTGGGGAATTGACTCATCTAGCACGAACAATTCTCTAGTGTCCAGACTTAGTTTTCAGCCCCTTCAGAATCCATATAGGCAAATCCCACAGTAAATGTCAGCTCTGTTGAAGTAACACCAACAATTTAAAGTAGTGGCCGCCTATATTTATTGGTTTTGTAGGTATTGTCAAGGATGAGACCATGTTAAATGTATTCAACAAATGGACGGAATCTGCATGTGCCCAAAATATATTTTTAACAACGTCCAAACCGTCATGTCTTCTATACCAAGAAACATATCGATCTCGATGTATTAAGTTTAGCAGATGTTGCATTTCTGTTCTAGGGTCTTTCTCAGATGATCGGTACTTTTGACGTTCGTTGTAAATGTGTTTAATTGTAGATAGGCTTTCCTTATCGCGACCTGTAACCGTCGACAGAATCTTTTTTGGCTTGACATTGTTCTTGGTCATTTCATGAACAAGTTTCTTCTCCTCTTCGCTTAAACAACCAATATAAGAATGACCCACCAATGTTTCAGCTAACCGATGGTTGTGTAATCCACATCTTACTTTCAGCATCCATCCTTCAATCTTTCCTTCAGTTGTCGATTAAGGTATTCCTTTAATTCTGAACATTCACTCACACTTTCGAATACCAGTTGCTTTAGAAGATGCATGCTTTTTAGGCTTAAACTTCCCACTCCTTTCACAACCTATAATTAATTTTGTACGTCCGCCTTTTTGTCCTGTCTCTGACCTCACAATGACAGCAACAAATCTATTTTGTTTTCCAACCTCTCGAGTCCAACACAATAAATCATCTCGTGTAGGAAATATCTCTATAGTAGTGAATGCTCCTGTACAGTCCACCATTGTTGTTTGGTTAATCTCATTAGAATCAAACATATTGCTGTCTTCCATCTCCAATAACACTACAATGAAACAAACAAAATAAAATAAATACCTAATATATGTAAAACGTAAAAAAAAAAAAAAAAAACCATAACACTCAAATTAGGTATTTGCGAGTTTACAAATTTTTTGTCCACTAGCAAATTAGCTATTTGTGAGAGTACAAAAAATTTGTACACTCGCAATACCTAATTTACAAGTATAAATAAAAGAGCAACTCGCAAATTAGATATTTGCGAGTGTGCAAAAATTTACACTCTCGCAAATAACTAATTTGCGAAAATTTACATTCTTTCGCTAATATCTAATTTGCGAGCGTCACGTATAATTTGGGAGAAAACTAGTAGTAAAAAATGGAACAGACTTCACACATTTACTTATCAGAAAATGGATTCGCGTATTAATAAATTATTCTGTATTGAACTCATTGTTCTTTTTCCCGTTTTTTCCTTCTAGATGTCTGAAACATATTAGCATCAAAAGGTTTTAATGAGTGTATACTTTTTTTTAATTGCTCACTCGCAAATATGATATTTGCGAGTACTTGCTTCACTCACAAATATCATATTGCGAGTGTGATCATATTTGCGAGTGAGGAATTAAAAAAAAGTACACACTCTCAAATAGAGAACCAAATGACAAAAAAAAAAATTTCAAGGGGTATTTTAGTAAATGCACTGTTCGGGGGGTGTCCTTAGCAAAACCCTTTTTCTAATGGGTCTAAGCCCATAAATTAAAGAACATAAAAAAAATGTGGGGGACATCACTGTACAACCTTACTTGTTTTATGTTTGATTTTATAAATGCTCGTGGAACAGCACAAAAGAAGAAACTAAGGACAGTATAAAAGTGGAAAAAATTGGTACCCACTAAGTGCTTGTTTGGATTACAGTTTGCACTTGGCAAACGTGGGTTAGTGACTCCAAACTTACTTTTGTAATTTTTTATGATGTTTGGTTTCTAGTTGGAAAAATTAATTTTGGTGTCAAACGTAAATTTGGGTGAATGTAAGAATTTGTTGCTTTTATGTTTGCCAAAACTCAGTTTGAGTTTTTTAATTATTACTTTTACCATATTACCCTTAAAAATTAATCACTTTTTATACTCATTTAAAAGTTGAAGGACATTTTGGTAACTAAACATTCAAAAGTCAATTTGAATGGTACAATCCAAACAACATTCATTCTACCAAAACTACTTTTAACAATAAAGTATCTAAACATAAATCAATTACTATCAACTCACTTTTAATCAAAACTTCATCAAAACTTAATTTTGCAAACGTTAAATCAAACACACCCAACCAATGGACAACTTTTTGTCCCTGGTACAATGCAATTGAAAAGTCAAAACTACCATTTTCATCCCTTCACTCTTTCCCACTTGACACTAATCCCACTACCCTTTTCTTCCTCTCTCTTGCCACGTAGCACTCTTCCCACTACCCTATTCATATGTTGCAAGTTGTGGTGAAAATTATAAAATAACCGTAATATGATAATTATGAATGGTGTATGATGGTTGAAGGAAAACGTATTCAAATATATGGTGGATTGGTTCCGGCCAAATCGTAATATGATATAAATTTGTTTTTTTTATAATTTATAATATGATAATTAAAAAATATAGATAAAAAGTTATCAATATTATTATAAATTGAAAATTATTTTTTTAAAATGACAAAAGAAAATATTTAAAAATATATTCACATTATTAATAAATTATAAATAAGAGTATAACATAATAATAATTTAATGATAAATAATAAAATATTCAAATTCAAAATAATAAAATTTTCTGTGTCTTTTCATGATGCAAATCAAACATTATATAGTACAAAGGGTATTTCTGTAAATTTTACGTTGTTTTGTCCAGTACATAAGCATACCAAACAACGTATAGCACAAAATTTCTTGTGTTGTGCATAGACTACCAAACATTATACAGCAAAAAAAGTTGTGATGTGACTTAACTACTTGTCCTGTATTGTTCTCTCTGTTCTGTCATGTTGTGTGTATCAAACAGACCCTTAAAGAACCAAGCTAGGTTTTAGAACGTTTTTGTTTTATGTATGTTTTTTGTTTTTAATTAAAACATAAAAGAGTAACAAAAAAAAAACATAAAACATGTTTGAAATTTTGTTTATTTTGAAGGATTTAATTGGTATACACTGTAAGTGTAAATGTTTTTTTTACACTATTACATCAATATAAATGATTGACTCTTCTCCTAACTACCTATTATCACTTAAAAAATATCAGTTGATGGTCGAATATGGTTGATAGCTGATTAAGATAATCAGCTGATCTTAATAGCCAAGTAGGATAAACAACCGATGATGAATTAGTAAAATTTGGCTAATCAAATATTGGGTTGGACTTGAATTGTGGGCCTGGTTACTAAAGAAGAAATATTCTGGTCAGCTAAAGCTTCAAGCCTCTAACTTTTAACTTGTTGACTCCTAAAACTTGTATAGTGGATAGAGTTGGTTGGGAGTTGTTTACATGTTCAAATATCATGAAGATTGAAGACCAACCAAGTTGAGTGTAACGACCTGGGCTGCTTTGTCCTCATTCACACGCTTTCTGGGAAACTTCCCAGAAGATCACCCATCTCACAAGTGTTCCAAATCAAGCAGGCTTAACTATGGAGTTCTTATGTTCTGGGCTCCCGAAAAAAAGATGCATCTTGTTAGTATAGGTAGTACCAATCAATTCCTTTAAGCCTTCCTTAACTATGCAGTCTCATATCTGCACAGTCTCAGGATCCCTCTCATTCCGATGTGAATTTGGTTCATTCATGTGTCATTTTGCCTTTTGCCTATAAGCCTGTCAATAACTGCGATGCGATCACTCCTCGTCCTCGTAAGCCTCAAGCGTCACATTCAGCAAGCAATTACCAACGGATAAACATGGATCATGCCATGAATTTAGGGATATTTTTGAACATGGTTCAACCGATGGTCAGCTTTTAGGATTAATGGGTTAGTGGGAATTGTTTGTAGCCATTTTTGTCAAGAATGGCCAACAGGAATGGCTATAAAATAGCTAAGTTTTTGTACCTATAAATACCAATTGTACATAAATATGAATTTAGACACATCAATCCAATCAATACAACTTATATTCCTGCGCGTTTGCTTTCTTTAAGTTCTTTATTTTTCTTGCAAACGTAGTTGATTTCGTCTTACTTTTCACTCTAAACATTCTTTGGAGTAGTTTAGAAACCTACAGTTAGGAAATAGAATCCCTTTCTTAGTCGTACAACAACAATTTTGGCATGCCCGGTGGAACCAAGGAAGGTGAGAACCTTGGGAAGTTTGCCTCTCCTGGTCATAATTTTAGTTGGCATATACACTTGCGATCTGGTAAGAGTTTGAGTAACATGGAAATTGCTCAAACTTCTAAGTAAAATGGGGCGCAAAAGACGAATGAGACTTCAGCCATGTTGGGAATGCCTTCTATGCCACCAGTAATGTCTATAGTCCCCACCACTCGGACTCATACGCCAATAACAACCAAGCCTGGACCATCAAAAGTGGCAGATGCGACTGATCAAGCACAGTTGATGGTGATGACTACCTCGTTTATTAAACAACAAATTGACATGGGAATCAATGAGCTCATGTATCAAATGTCCAAGTAGCTTGCAGACATTGTAAAGCCTATGATGCACAATGAAGTGCAACAAGCAAGGGCAATAAAGCAAAAACAACAAGGTACTACTGAAAATTCAGCTACTTCGACTATCCTAGGACAGTCAGGTCAATCGAATTAGCCTCAAGTGGTCCCTGCCATGGGGAATCAATTAAGGCAAACAAGCTATATATCACACGTTTAGGTGGGGCCTATTCAACCGGTCCAACCGAATACTATGCAGCAAGTACTACCATCCTTTTCTAAATTTTCGAATACTGTATTACACGTCACTAATCCTGTGGGACAACCTGTGGTACATGATGATACTCAGCCAAGTTTGCAATATGGATAGGTATCTATGGCCAGAAGTCCATCGAATGTAACTAGACAATTGGTTATGACGTGTTTAGTGATAAATGCTTCGACTAATGGTGCTAATATGCAGGCAGCCTCTCATGTCCAACCTACTTATCCAACCATGGGCTATAGAACAATACAGGCTAAGCTCCTGGAGATTATGTTATGGAGCAGTGATGGAATATGATTCCACCTACCTCGACTGATCCACCATTCTATCAGTCTGTACCAAAACAGCCAGCCTACAGTCAGATGGGTTCAATTTCTCCTAGGGGAATTTTGTGCAGGACACCAGGTGATTATAGTAGGGAGCAACTATGGAATGTTGTTCCACCTAACTCAGGAAATATCTCAGTTGTCCGAGGGGTTCAATATAGGGCTTCTGGTGATTATGCGACAGAGCAGCAATGGGTCACGAACCCATCTAATGCAGCTAATTAGATAGGGAACTTTTGCATGCCAGAGTTTAGTTATCAGGCACAATACTAGGGGCATCAATGCCTTTCAGGAAGCCAACAACTATGACTGGGGGAGCTTATACCTAGGCAATGGCAGTCGATAACCGACCACCTGGTCCTCAACTGATCTACCCCAATATGATAGATGAGACAATAAGGAAGTACTTTGGTGTGCATTTGAAGCCGTTAGATCAGCCAATATACAGGAAACCTTACCCAGAGTGGGCAAGACCCCTGATTTCACAACCTTCTCATGCGAGGATGGCAAGTCTACCAAGGAACATTTTAGCCGCTTTACTGTTCAGTGTGGGGAGGAAAACCAGAATGAATACTATAAGTTGCAGTTGTTCCCTCTTTCTCCAATTGGTACAACTTTCACATGTTATTCCTCCCTACTCCCAAATTCTGTTCAGAATTGGACCGACATGGAAAGGTGTTTCTATGATAGATTCTACAGGCCCCAACCTGAGGTAACTATAGTCGATGTGATGAACCTTAAGCAACATGTTGATGAACTTGTGGCAGATTTCATTGAAAGTTTCAAGAAGCTGGGGAGTAGATATTGGGGTTTCAAGAGGGATAATTTTTAAAAACAATTTATAAAAACCTCTTGAGCGGAAAAACCCCTTTACTAAAGGACTACGAATTGTAAATGAATCACAAGGATATTGTGTTTACCTCTTGAACCGTGGCTTTCCGCGAATACTGTGAGCGCGTCAACAACACCGGTTAGCCAAAGACGCTAATACTTGTGATGCTTATACCTTTCACTCCAGACCTCGTATCGTAAAACTGAACGGTGAAGATGTACAGCCACATGTCACGGACCTACTGTCCAAAAATCAGCCCGATCCAACGGTTAACGAATCTCGGGTCGCGAGATTAAGATAACTGTTCAGGCATAACCACCATAAGAAAAGGTTTCTCTATCACCAGTATTGCAAAGTAGCAATACCTCTACTGAGTCCATGCGAGCAAACCAACGTCAGAAATAGCGTAGTGCTAGCTATCAGAATTGGGAGAGGCACGGTACACAAAGAGAGAAAAGAGGGCGCGCCTGTCAAGGATGTACAACGGCCCTCATGAGTGCTCTGTGTTGTGTGTCACTTAAGTGATGTGCACAGCTTACTAATAATTATCACTCACTTAACCTAACCCACTTGGGCCACTATACGCTACAGGCTCAATGTTTAATTATTAATTAAATCATATTTAATTAATCAATTAAACTTATCCTCATTTAATTATTAATTAAATCATATTTAATTAATCAATTAAATTAATTCTCTGAACATTTGCTCTATGCGTAGGTTCTCAATTAATTGGCAATAATATTAATTATTATTAATCATATTAATAATCAATTAATATTATAAACAATGAGCAGCATGTAGCAATACATCATTGCTACCCAATTAATTAGAATATTGGTGATACAATTAAAATCATATTGTAACCATATATAATATGAAGTCAACGTCCTTTCGTCACAATGTCTTAATTGAACACAAGGCATAAATGTGTCATCCTTGTTAAGTCTAATTATTTATTTCTTGATCTAGTAATTGACGTACGATCATGTGGGCCCAATATCTCATATTGTTCCACCATAGCATCGCCATGCATTTCTACGTCGCATACCATCAAGAGGCTTATAGACATTACTCCTGTTATGTAGGAGGGACGAATCCTATCTACATCACTCACATTGCTCAACATATTTCATTGCAAGCCCAATAGTTATCTTTATAGGTGTCTTGTTACAGACAACGTTTAATAGCATCAAAGCCTACAACTACATATGTTAGGAATCGTAGTGACTTCAAGTCGAAGGACTACTTCACTATGGTCACCATGAGAATCGCTTATGACACTTACATAACTATTATGCAGCGTTCTCATAGCGGGTCACTCTAGTATAAATATTCCACTAATATTTATACCTATGTGAAGACTTGATATCTTATATCTATGACCAGTGAGATATGGTCATCAATACACTCACATAATAGTCTCAATGTATTATTATTGTCCTTATTAATAATAATACTTGAGTATGGATATTTAAGAATAGTGTTCTATAATTTAATGGCATCTCACGGTCAAGTCATACTTGACGTTTTATTAAATGAACTATCTATTCTAAGGACTTTATTATGCTATAAATATGATCACCAAATATAACATAACAAATAAATGCCTTAAACATATATCAAATATATGATCAAAGTCATGATACAAACGATTATCTATGCAAAATAGATTGGCCACTAGGGCTTACCCCAACAGTAGATGCAGTGTGCAATTCCCCCAAGCTGAATATGCTATAATGGCTATTAGGAATATACATCCACAGTCGCGGGAAAAGTTGTTAGCTCAATAATGTTCCGACTCGAGCCAACTAGCCTCAAAAGCCGCTCGAATTGAGCAGTTCATTATAGTGAGAGTGAGAGTGAGAGAGAGAGAGAGAGAGAAAAGAAGAGCTAGTAGGGGAAAGGGCTTCACATGGTGTCCATAGTGGATGTTGAGGATTAAGATGACATAACCGACTATGTAGCCGATCCCACGGATGACATCATGGCAGTCGAAATTTTTCAGAGGGAAGCCCTATTCCTGTCCTGCCTTTAAAGCGGCCAAGGACAAAGAAGCGGATAACCAAGAAAATAAAACAAAATACTTGTTTGATATCTCAAAGGCATATCAGATATTTGATTATTTGTTGAAGGATCAACAAATTCGACTGACAGAATGACACAAGATCATTTCATGTGAGGAATTGAAAAACAAAAAGTATTGTAAGTGGCATAATTCATATAGCCACGCCACGGTAAACTATGTTGTCTTTTGAAAAGCTATCCAAAAGGCATTTAAGGATGATAGGTTCAAGTTAGCCGATAAGATAGTGGCATAGATGACAATGGACACTGATCCCTTCTCGACAGTTATAATCGACATGATCTCTTTTTCAGGACCATCTGGCTCGCCATCTAAACAATGGAAACAGTCGATACGTCAACAATGGAGAGAAGAAGGATCGAGCCGATCAAGGAAAAGGAGTGAGCCTTCAGCAGATCCTAGTCGACAGAAGACCTCAATGGACATGCCTCCGGTGTTTGAAAGGTTAGGAACTGCTAGGGTGATGGCAGTATTGAAGCCTACATTTGGTTCTGGTAAACAATTTCGTGCAATAAATCAGTATATGAAGCCTAGTGTATTTTGATAGGGTTGAACGTCCAAAGCAGTATGGGCCGCGAGGTTTTCAAGACCAAAAACTTTTGGACATCTCAATGAATTAGCAAATGAGCTTCTTGAACCTGATGAAATAAAGGTAGAAGCATTGCAGAAACAATTTGATAGGCAAGCAATATGGTTGAGGAGGTCAAAAGGAGCACTAGAGGGCATGACTAATAATGGCATCCGATCAGCTGGTAAGGGAAAATTGCCAATGATAGACGAAGATCATGTCCCTAAAGGAAGAAGGCGAGTTGTTGAATTTAATGTTAAAGGAGGTATGAAATCATTAAGAATTATTGTTAAAAACACAAAGGAAATTAAGCCCCAAAGGATGATCAAGCCTCCTACTAAGGTAGAAGAACAACATTGGTTTTTAAATAAGTATGTTAAGGGTAAGGAGTCAATTGCCAAGGAAATGACTAAGCATTTAAACCCTCTATATATTAAAGCCCAACTAAATGGTAAGGCTATCAGCCGAGTGTTTGTTGATGGAGGAGCAGTCTTGAATAGAAGAAGCTTGGAAAGACCAAGGAAGACCTGGTCCCAACCAACATGAAGATGGCCAACTTCATAGGAGAAACAACAACTGCTTTGGGAGTCTTGGTGGCCGATGTAACTATGGAATCTAAAAATCAACTCTACCTTCTTTGTAGTATATGCAAAAACGACTTATGCACTACTAGTGGGGAGAGACTGGACCCATTCCAATAAGTTTGTACAATCCACTTTACACCAGATGTTGATGCTATGGGATGGTGATGAAGTTGAAACTACCGGCAGATAAAAATCCATTTACAGCTGAAATTCTGTTAGCTGAAGCCATGTTCTATTCTCCTCATATGGAACCTATCCGAGTGATTGAAGATTATGAGGAAGGTGTACGGGAGTCATGTGATTTGACCGCCAAGGGATTCATAGTTAAGCTTCAAGCTGACTCAGTGCCTTTTGGAACCATTTTTTTTATGAATAGTATGTTGGTGTAAGCCCTAGTGGCCAATTTGTGTATTAGATTTAATTTTGTATCATGACTATGATTTATATTGTATGTAATATAAGGCATTTCAGTTTATTATGTTACTGCTTTTGTAAATAATAAAGTCCTTAGAATAGTAAGTTCAGTTCAAAAGAACATCAAGTTTGATTTGATCGTGAGACATTATTAAACATTATAACACTATTCTTGAAACATCCGTAGTCCAGTATTATTGTTAATAGGACAACAATAATACATTGAGATTATTATGTGAGTAGACTGATAACCACATCTCACGGGTTATGGATATGACATATCAAGTCTTCACATAGGTATAAATATTAGAGTAATATTTATACTGAATTGACTCACTATGAGAATGCTGCATAATAGTTATGTAAGTGTCACAAGCGCTTCTCATGGCGACCATGGTGAAGTAGTCCTTCGACTTGAAGTCACTACGATTCCTGCATATGGTGTTGTAGGCTTTAAGGCTATCAAAACGTTATCCATAATAGGATAATAAGAATGGTAGCTATTGGGCCTACAGTGAATCATGTTAAGGGATGTGAGTGATGTAGATAGAATTCGTCCCTCCTACATAACAAGAATAATGTCATGGGACTCTTGGTAGAGTGAGATGTGAAAATACATGGTCATGCTAAAATGGGCCAATATGAGATATTGGGTTCGTTTGTGATTGTACATCTATTCGGAGATCAAGAAACATATAATTAAACTTAACAAGGGTGACACATTTATGCCTTGTGTTCAATTATGACATATGGACGAAAGGATATTTACTACACGGTAAAATTGGTTGCAGTAAAGTTAAAATAAAATCATCGATTTACTTATAAATTGGGTAGCAATGATGCATTGCAAGATGCCGCTCATTGTTTATAATATTTGATATTATAATTAATATGCGATATTATTATAATATTTAATATTATTGCCAATTTAATAGGAACCTATAGGGTCACACGCATAAAGCAAGTAGTTAGAGATGAATTAATTAAATAAATATGATTTAATTAATTAATTCCAGTTTGGGCTTGTAGTGTACAAGCCCATCAGGGTTATAACATATAGGGTAAAGGAGCGTTACTCTTTAAATAGATAATGCGCCTCCTTAACCGTATACACTAGACATACTTTACATCGCGACAAAACCTGTCGCGCGCCAGCTAGTACAATACGCATTCCTACAATAGACGTTTACTTGCGTGGACTAAATAGAGGTGTTGTCCCTGTCGTGGCACTGGTGATTCGGAGCACGCTTCAAGGATTATTTTGAAAGCACGCTTTTAGAGGTAAACACAGTAGCCTTTTGTAATTCATGTTTGTAATGCGCGATCCATGGGTATATAGTTTTCTTCCGCCTTGAGACATGATTTTAAAAGAGAATTGTCTTATGAAATCCCAATAGTGGTATCGGAGCGTATGGTCGTTATTACCTTGATTCCTAAGTGCTTTTTCGCCTTGGTTAATAACATGATTTATTAAATTTTATGCATGTTCTCGTTTTATAAACATATGTATGTTCTTGGCATTCTTGATATCATCTTCATGAGCACATGATTATTCTTTGAGAAATCTTTTTTCTCATTTATATATGAGATATGTATTTTAAAGACAAATTCCTTTTAAAATTGATTTGGTAAATCTATAGATTTTGAAATTGATTGCCTTTTTGATTTGTTGAATCTATAGATTTGAGATTGATTGTCATTTTGATTTGTCGAATCTATAGATTTTGAAATTGATTTCCTTTTTGATTTGGTAATTTTATAGATTTGAAATTGATTGTCTTTTTTATTTGGTAAATCTATAGATTTGAAATTGAATGCCTTTTTTATTTGGTAAATCTATTGATTTTGAAATTGATTGCCTTTTGATTTGGTAAATCTATAGATTTCGAGATTGATTGCTTTTTGATTTAATCATTTTAAAATTATTTAAAGATATTAATAATAATAAAGGGTTATTTTTATTTATAATTAAATAATTTTAAATATGCGGTATATGGTTATGCCATTAGATTATGGTGTTTATTATTTTGGTTAAATACGACCTGTGTGTCATGATTTATTTATTTAAATACGGCCTACATGTCGTGCCTTTATTTATTTATTTATTTATTTTATAAATGATGTAATTTCTCGAGTAAAAGAGGAGACAACACAATATGATGACGTCATGGGAGAAGCTTGCTTGAGGATCAAAGAATTGTAATAATTAATATTTAATTCTTGCATGTTAGGTGGCCATAACCGTTATACCTATCTTGTATGTTTATGTATAAGATGTATGTATGAGATACATGAAATGTATGACATGTATGATTTATTTGTTTGTATGCATGTATATATTGTATGTTTTGTATGTTTGAATATATGAAAGCATGTATGTCATGTATGCTGAGAGACATTTTGTATGAGATATAACACCGGTGAGATCTCTAATTAAAATTCCCTCAAAATAAAAATTAAGTCTTAAATGCCTTCCGATGTGTGGCACTCATCAATGCCAGAATTGAATGAGTGTAGGTTTGCCAAAGCAGAGCACTTGATTTATTTTGGTGAGGCGCGATGGGATAATAGTAATATTCAGTTGATAACCATTGGGCTTGACTTAACTGGGTCAATTTAATAGGATTGAAGGCTTGGAGGCAAAGGAGTTGAGCATCAATTTATTAGATAAATTGGAATAAGAATTATTCTTCCAGTTGATCCAATAATGACATGAGATGTAATTGGAAAAAAGTTTTCTACCTAAATAACAGAGTTTTGGATGATTAGCCAAAGTTGACTTAGAAGAAACTGGAATATGGATCTTGGTCCCATTAGAAAATCTTCCAACGGGATTTTTCGAGTCAATGATAAGGGTCATTTGATTTGAATAAAATAGTGGGAGCGTATTTAATAAAAGACCTTATTAAATATATTTTAATCATGATACTTATGTTATGCATGTTTCTATAGTTAGAATTACCATGACATAAAACACTACAAGTTATTACTGGGTTTTGTCCTTGAGAAAGACAAGGTATCCATAATTAATTTTTTGGATTAGTATGAGAATTTAAGAATTATCCTCAAGCATAGGAGAAAGCTGTATGTTCTCGAGCAACCGATTTCTGAGCAATCTGCTCATACTACCATTAAGGTCGAAAAGGATGTTTACGAGAAACATCAAATCGATGCCCTTAGTGTAGAATATCTCATGCTGGTAATCATGGAGGCGTAAGATATGATCATGCACCTCAAGATACTCTACCAAGAGCAAGCAAGGCATGAAAGGTACTAGGTTTCCTGAACCCCTTTTCAACTTCAAGCTAGTAGAAAGAAACCCAATGAGTAATCATGTGCTTCACATCATTGAGTACATTGAGAACCTATAATACTGGGATTTCCTCCAGGCCAAGCGTTGGCCAATAACTTGATCCTACAAACGTTGTCTTATAGTTACAGTCAATTCGTTATGAACGATTTTGACATATCTCTACTAGAGCTTGCTAGGCTGTTGATAACTGCCAGAAATACCTGGAAGGGTGCAAAAGAAGGATGAAAGTAAGACTTCCTCTTCAGGCAATTTTGTTATAGAAGTCAACCTATCTGCTTCTCTACATCATGGGTATTAAATACCAGATGTAGATCTCACATTTGTACAAATGTGAAGGACCTTAAAGAGAGTAGGACGTTGACTAAAGGCGAAATCAAACCACAAGGGGAAATGGAGCAAAAGTTGCCACATTAACTGAAAGAGGTTTTGACTTTGCCTTCGTGGCTTATTATGGAACTGAATAATTGTTATTATGTTCCAGCTATTAGTAGAAACATTAGTCACATGATCTTTTCTATGCTATCATGTTTTGGATAATGGACTTTGTGTCTTTAATCTTGATATGCCCATCTATAACATAAATGCAAAAATGGTCAAACTATGTGATTTGAACCCTACATGCCTTTGGCACTATCGTTTAGGCCATATAGGTAAGGATAGTATTTCCAAGTTCCACTAATATGGACTCTTGGACTCATTTCGATTGTGAATCATTTGAGACATGCGAATCTTGCTTATTGAGAAATATGACTAAGGCGCCATTCACCAATCAAGGTGAAAGGACTAATGATCTTTTGGGCTTGATACATAGTGATGTGTGTGGGCCACTAAATAAATCTACTAGAGGTGGTTTTCCTTACTTCGTTACATTTACTGATGATTTAAGTAGATATGGATTTGTGTATCTTATGCAACACAAGTTTGAAACTTTTGAAAGGTTCAAAGAGTTCAAAATGAAGTAGAGAACCAACTTGGCAAAAGTACTAAGGTCATACGATTAGATCGCGGCAGTGAATACTCGAGTCAAGAGTTTGATGACTATCTAAAGGAGTATGGGATAGTATCCCAACTCATACCTCTTGGGACACCATACTAGAATGACATGTCCGAAAGGAGAAATCGCATCTTGCTGGACATAGTACCATCTATGATGAATCACTCAAACCTTTCAGACTCTTTCTGGGGATACGTTTTGTGGCATCCTTAACCCCAAAATAGATTTATTATATCAATATTGATTTGCGAAAAGATTCTTTGCGGAATAAAGATATGAGTTCTATCATTAATAAACATTTTCGCAATAGTTAAGAGTATCACCATTCATAAACTCAACTTCAAATCCAATTAAATTAAATATATTATCATAAAACGTTTACAAGTTTCGCATAAATAATAAATAGTTTAAATAAGATAATCCCCTAGCCCGATGTCACATGGATTAGAACTAAACAAAAACCCATAAAGAAATAAATAACATGATCCAAAGCCTAAAGAACAACATCAAAATGAAAACTACTCCTAATAGAGCATCCACAACTCCACGTAAGATCCAATGCGTTACTCCTCGATCACTTGAGAATCATCTGTACAAATCGTACATTATACAAGAAGAGACACAAATACAAAGGGGTGAGAAGACATACTCATATACTATGTTATGGAAGTAAAATGGAAATTAAGGGCAGTGCATACACACAAATATACATATATACATATACATACATAAACATATAAGTACTACACACCCACAAATATGACATAATCATCTTCGTAAATTAAGTCAAATCATCTCATAACATCTTAACATATCATTTCATTATATTTTGTAAACATGTCGCATTACAATCACAAGCAACAATGTCCCCTCGGACTCATACAACACACATTTTTGAGTACCCACAAACAGGCTCTCTAAGGGCTGGGTCTCATCCACGGGCTCTTAGCGGCTGGATCCCATCTCAGGCTATTCCATGGCTGGGTCCATAAACGGGCCATTCAGAGCTGAGTCCCATCTCGGACCTTGCAGAGCTGGGCGTCACACAAACAATCACAAATGAGTACCCATCATGGGCTCCTTAGAGTTGGGTCTCACACCACTAGTGCAAAATATGGATTCTACAACAGGTTTCTAGATCGGTTGAAAAGGAACCGATTTAAAAAAAGAGACGGTGGCAATTTTGAAAATAAGTTCAAAATTATTTACATCGGTTCAGAAAGAAACCGATGTATAAAACATTTAACATCGGTTACATAGTTCAACCGATGAAAACAATTTAAATAAAAAACTATTTATTTATTCCCGCCAAGTATTTACATCGGTTATTACACAACCGATCTCATTAGTAAACTTTCAAACTCTGTTATTTGACAACCGATCTCATTATTAAACTTTCAAAATCGGTTCTATTAACTAACCGATTTCAAATCTTCATTAAACCCATTTCTCGTTCCAACGTTCTTTCATATCTTTCCCTCCTCACTGTTTGCCCTCTCTCTCGTTTGCTCCTTCTCCTTCATCCTTCACCACCGTAACCTAGCACCATCCTTCATCCTTCTCCTTCTCCTCACAAATCGTTACTGCTCCTTCATCGCTGATACACTGCCCAGTCACGCACGGCTTCACCCTCTCCTCTGAACCTCTGTACCAAACTTTGCCCACGGCTTCACCTCTGAGGTGAGTTTGTTTACATTTATTTTTTCGTTTTTGGCTTTAGGTTTTATGATATGGCTTATAGTTTATTTTCAATTCTACTTACATGCATACATAGGACAAGGCAGCACCTGTTGCTACTCCAGAAAAGCCACCTGAAGAAGATCTGAATCCATTCTTGATATTCCCTAACCTGGAGGAAAATTTGAAGGTATCTAATTTCCTTATTTTGATTATTAATTGCATCCCCATTCTATTCTGTTGAACCCAATGCTTCACTCTGTTAGTGTGCTCATGTCATATGGAGTCGTTTCCAGTCTTGCTCATGACATTTATATGAGTGTTTCCATGCAGTGGTCTGCTTAGTAAACTGAGTGAAACTTCCATGCAGTTCTCTTTCTTTCTCTCTACATTTTTGTTGTTGTCTGCTACCTGTTACTTTGGTTTTGCTATGTAACTTGATTAGTTTTACAGTATCGCATGTAACTTGATTAGTTTTACAGTATCGCATGTAACTTGGCAGGAAATCCATACGTGACATTCTAATGAAGAAAAACACTTCTCCTTCTGATTAGATTTTCTTATGAAATTAAAGGGAGAAAGGAAGAGAAAAAATATTAATGTATTAGAATTTACTATTTAGTTTGAAAATGTGGTTGATTCAACTTAAGTAAATATGCAAGGAAACATAAAACTATAAACTACAAAAATGTTTGACTAATTTAAAGAAAGGTGATGCGCTAATTTAGAGCTGGCAGTGATACTTAGTCAAGCATAGAGGAGACCATGGTCCAATCAAGCCCATTATAAGCTATTAAGTCAATTCTGGATGATAAAAGCAATTGTGCATATCCACTGACGCAATTTTTCACAGCAGGGACCTTTCATGCTTCTTGCATTTAAGCAAAAAAACCTGCGCATCCTCTAAGTTGTCCTCTAGACATAGCACCTTGTTTTCACCATTTCCTTTTGTCTCTTGAGCACCAGACAACAAACATTCTCAATTCTAACCACGAATGCAGTACATGACATGTAGATTTATAGATAGTAGACCTGCAGTACATGATAACACAACATAAAAAGATTAGGTTGAAAAGTGAAACTATCATTCTGCCTCCAATGTAAAAGATTAGTTTGAGGAGTGAAAATATTTTTCAGCACCTAGTATTGGCTTTGCAAAAGGAAAAACAAAGTAGTTAATGTAATTTCGATATGCAGATTGTAAAATACTTAATAATCATACCAAGTTAAGAACATCTAACATTGAAGCTTATCACGAAAAGATTAAGCATTGTAATGTAACAACAATACTAATGACACAAATTAAATAGTATGGGACAAATTCATGTACATAAAACGGTCTTCTTTGGCACCCTTCATTGCTGATTGAAAAACATATTAAGCTACAAACTCAAATCAAATTATTTAAGTGTATATTAAACCAAACCAGAGAAGCAGGACAGGTTATTAGTTTAACATAAATGGTTTTTAGTTTAACATGAATGGTTTTTAAATGTTAGGTTAAAAAACCTCTCATAGTTTTCTCAAACCCTCTCTTTGCTTTGTGTTTCTGATTTAGGGTGAAGGCAAGCCTCAACCCATCTCGAGCGCCCTCTCACTCATCACTTTCTATCTCCTCACTCTGAGCACAAGTAAGATATTATATTCCAATGTTTTGTTTGCTGCTTTAACTTAGGGATTGGACTGTTGGATTATCTTTTAGTGTTAATAAATTAGCAAAACCTTAGTTTCCCGTTTGAGATTCAATATTAACGAGCATATGTGTACTTTATTAAGGTACTACTCATTGTATTGAATCTTGAATTGTCCAAGTTGGACAGTTTGGGGAAAAACTTATTCTTCATTTGGTTAATACTTATTCCTTAATTCTCATATCTTATACTTGAAGAAATTTCGGTCTGCTGCATTTCCTTTTGTTCTCCGGGTGCACACTTTGTCGCGGTGGATGTCACCGCGGTCAAGTCGTGTACGTCGGAGACCAATGGGAAATGCTGCCGAAATTTCGTTAAGTATGGGCATGAAAGTTAAGGACTAATTGTTAACTGAGTTTTGAAGAAGTTTCTTCTCGAATGGGATAGGGCCATACCCTGTGATAAAAAGGAGTTGAAGATCTTGGACTAAGTGAAGTTGGTGTTGTTGTAGTTATGGATCGTAATTGGATCGATGCTAGACGCACAAGTCATGAGTATGAGAATGGAGTGGAAGAGTTTTTAGAATTTGCTAAAAGAAATGTTCCCGATAGTAATGGAAGGTTTTATTGTCCTTGTGTTAATTGTTTGAATGAGAGACGACTGGAAGCTGAGAAAATACGAGAGCATCTTATTTGTGAAGGGATATGTAAGAGTTATACAAGATGGATATGGCATGGTGAATTGTTAGACAAACCAAGTGTGTCCCAAAGAGAGGAGGTTGATGACGTAGATATGGACGATCGACTAGAGGACATGATCCGCGATATTGGACAAGAGTCATTTCAACGAGCAAATGTGTATGACACTTTGTGCAGTGATGCAGATAAGCCTTTGTATCCTGGGTGCTCTAATTTCACATGGTTGTCAGCGGTGTTAAGATTGGTAGTTATGAAGGCGAGAAATGGGTGGAGTGATAAAAGCTTCACCGAATTGCTTGAGTTGTTGAAAGAGATGCTTCCAGAAGGTAACACATTGCCGAACCGTAACTATGAGGCGAAGAAGATATTGTGTCCGATGGGTATGGAGTATAAGAAAATACATGCATGTCCTAATGATTGCATATTGTATAGGAATGACTTTGAAAAGATGCACGAGTGTCCAAGGTGTGGGGTATCACGCTACAAAGTGAATGATGGTGATTCAAATTGTGATGTGATCACAAAGGGTCCTCCTGCGAAGATGTTATGGTATCTTCCAATAATTCCAAGGTTCAAGCGATTGTTCGCTAATGTAAATGACGCAAAAAACATTAGGTGGCATGCAGATGAGAGAAAATGTGATGGACAGCTTCGCCATCCGGCTGATTCTTTGCAATGGAAGAGAAACCTTAGGCTTGGACTTGCTACCGATGGCATGAATCCGTATGGCACCTTAAGTAGTATTCATAGTTCATGGCCTGTTCTCCTGGTAATTTATAACCTACCTCCTTGGTTGTGCATGAAGCGCAAATACATTATGTTATCTATGATGATTTCGGGCCCAAAACAACCAGGAAATGACTTAGATGTTTATCTAAGTCCCTTGATTGAAGACTTGAGAAAGCTGTGGGTGGAAGGCGTTGATCTGTTTGACGGGTATTGCAAGGAGACTTTCAAGATGCGTGCCATGTTATTTTGCACCATCAATGACTTTCCAGCATACGGGAACTTGTCCGGATATAGTGTTAAGGGGCATAAAGCATGCCCTGTATGTGAAGAAGGCACATGCTACCATCAACTACAACATGGAAGGAAGACAGTTTACCTTGGGCATCGAAGATTTCTCACACCTGATCACTCGTATCGTAGATTGAGAAAAGCTTTTAATGGATGCCAGGAGAATGAAATTGCTCCGACGGCCTTAACCGAAGATCAAGTTTATCAACGGGTTAAGGACATGGATATTATCTTTGGAAAGACCCATAAGAAGGCTACTGAGAAAAACATATGGAAGAAGAGGTCGATCTTCTTTGATCTTCCATACTGGTGCAAACTTGATGTAAGACATTGTATTGATGTGATGCATGTGGAGAAAAATGTGTGTGATAGTGTAGTCGGGACGCTTCTTAACATTCAAGGCAAGACAAAGGATGGTGTCAATGCTCGTTTAGATCAAGTTGCGATGGGCATACGAGAGCAGTTAGCTCCACAATCAGTAGGGGTTAAGCGGACTTATTTGCCCCCAGCATGTCATACTTTATCGAAAAAAGAGAAAAAAAGTTTTTGTGAGTGTCTGCGGGGCGTCAAAGTGCCACAGGGTTACTCTTCAAATGTTAAGAGGCTTGTCTCAATGAAAGATATCAAATTAGTTGGTTTAAAGTCTCATGATTGCCATGTCTTGATGCAACAACTACTACCAGTGGCTATTCGTGACATCTTGCCTAAAAAAGTGAGACATGCCATAACAAGGTTGTGCTTATTCTTCAATGCTATATGTAGCAAAGTCATTGACCTTCAAAAACTGGATGAGTTGGAAACTGAGGCTGCTATTATCTTGTGTCAATTGGAGATGTATTTTCCTTCTTCATTTTTTGACATCATGGTTCATTTAATTGTTCATCTAGTGAGGGAGATTAGATTGTGTGGCCCCGTTCATTTAAGGTGGATGTACCCAGTTGAGCGATACATGAAGATACTAAAAGGGTATGTGAAGAATCCACACCGTCGTGAAGCATCTATTGTTGAAAGGTATGTTGCAGAAGAAGCTATTGAGTTTTGTACAGACTACATGTCAGAAGCGGAACCTGTAGGGCTTCCTAAGTCTCGTCATGAGGGAAGATGTGATGGTAAGAGTACACGAGGTATTACTGTTAAGAGCATGGGTCGAGAGGAAGTGCTTCAAGCACATTTGTATATATTGAATAACACCGATGAGGTTAATCCTTACTTATGTGATCACAAAACCATTGTCAAACAAAATTACCCTCGAATGAACGAAAAATGGTTGTTGAACAAGCATAATAAGACTTTCTTAAACTGGTTTAAAGATCAAATTGCGGAGGATAATACTGCTTCTGATACATTAAAATGGTTAGCACACGGGCCTAACTTTGATGTCATATGTTGGAGTGGATACGATATCAATAAGTTTTCCTTCTATACAAAGTCCCAGAATGACAAGAGTACCGTGCAAAACAGTGGGGTTATGGTTGTAGCCGAGTCTATGCACTTCTCTAGTTCAAAAGATACAAACCCCGTTATGGCATCCATATCTTACTTTGGAGTCATTGAAGAGATTTGGGAGGTCGATTACACTAAATTTAGAGTACCTGTTTTTAAATGTAAGTGGGTTGACAGTAACAGTGGTGTACAAACCGATGAGTTAGGATTTACATTGGTAGACCTTGGCAAGGTAGGTCATACAGAAGAGCCTTTTATCATGGCTTTCCAAGCAAGACAAGTGTTTTATATCCATGGTCCTTCTAACAAAAGGTGGTCGGTGGTTCTCCAAGGAAAAAACATGCATAATGGTAGTGAGGAAAATCAAGATTCAACTCTCGATATTTCCGATACTCCTTCTTTCTCAACACAGATGCCTACTTTCAATGAGGAAAATGAAGCGGACGATGTACATGCCATTCGTGATGATCATCATGAAGGGATATGGGAGAACATTACTACTTGACCATGGTGTAAGTTATGTTTAAAGTTATATTTATTAGTTAAGTTATGTTTATCTTGATAAATATAAGTTAAGTTTTTTTTGTTATTTAATTTGATATTTATATGTTAAGTTATAGTGTAAGTTATGTTTAAAGTGATATTTGTTATTTATCCATCTTTACTGACATAGTTTATTATTTTTTGTATAAACAGGCATACATGGCAGATCCCTCGGGCATCCCTCCTACACGCAGCGGGTCGGATACCCCATTGACAGGTAAAAAAGGTAGACGCGCCACACGATTAAAAAAATTGGCCATCAACCGTAGTGGTAATCAAAGGATGAGGGTTGAGTTTGATGGAGATTGCTTACCTATAGGGCCAATGGAAGATCAGTTTAAGAGTTTTGTGGCCGTCCTTGCCAAAAGCAAGGCTAGTATACTTATTGAGGATTGGGACCATGTACCGACGAACGTGAAGGATCAGATATGGGATAGTATCATGGTATTTTACTTTTACCCTCTTTGGTTGTATATATTTTATTTCACCATATTATTTTCATATACACTAATTTCTCCATTCTGTTTTGTAAATATAGCTCACCTTTGAAGTGCCGGATACCGAGCGTATGAAGAAAAAATGGATTTCGTATGCGGGTGAGCGTTGGAGAGCATTTAAAACACAACTAAGCGGGAAATACATACATGGGCGTGCAGACAAATCTCCACTTAAGATGTACCCGTTCCTTGATCAAGAGACATGGGATAGATTTGTTCAGATCCGATTGGATCCCGCCTTTCAGGTTAACTTGAGTTATATTGTTTAACTTTACCAACCAAATTGATTTTATTAATATACTGAATTCAGTTGATGTTATTTATATTAGGAGAAAAGGAAAAAGGTGCAGGAGATCCAGAGTAAGAATCTCTACCCCCATCGTTTGTCTCGTGGGGGATATAAAAAGCTGAGGAGGAAGATGATTGAAGAGAAGAAGAAACAACTTTTGGAACAAGCATTCCAAGCTGATCCTACGGCTGATCCACCTCCAGAAGTTGTTGATCCACCTCCACCCCCACGCCACCATACATGGAAGAGAGCCCGACAAGGACCATCGGGACAATATACATCCGAGGAGGCACGTCTTGTTGCCGAAAAGATTGTAAGTATATATTCAATTCTAATTGTAATTGTAACATGCTTATCCATCATCTTACACAAATTAATGTGACAATTGTATGTCGTAGGATTCCTTGGACGAACAAAGCACACAAGGAACCTTTGTGTCTACTGGACGCAAAGATGTCTTGGCTGTTGCGATTGGTAAAGAGGACCACCCAGGCCGTGTCCTTGGTGTTGGATGGGGTGTTGGCATTACCCAATACCATGGACCATCTTCACATCATCGGAAGAGGGATGATATTGAGTCCATCAAGGCGCAGCTTCGAGAAGAAATAAAACGAGATCTTCTCTCAGAGTTGGCATCTATGGGTTTTTGAAGGAACTTGCTTGAAACATAAGAAGGGGGGTTGAATTGTGTTTTAAACGATTTTAAATTCTTTTCGTAAGCAGATAATGATTTTCGCAAGATTGGACGCTTAAAATGATTAAAAGCAAAGAGAGCTCTTCCAAACTCCAAGTTGGACGCTCACTTAGTTTTGACTAAGACGGAAGACAGTGTAATGAAAGGCAATTCAATCCCAGTTAGTTTGTTAGACAGAAACTAAAGTAAGAGAAGGGAGAGAATGGAACACAACGATATTATCCTGGTTCACTCTTCACCAAAGAGCTACGTCCAGTCCTCTCTACTTGAGAGCTTTATCCACTATAACAAAAACCTTTTGTTACAAAGTATTCAACACCTCTTCAGGCAGTATTCTCAACCTCTTCAGGTTCTCTAAGTATTCTTTTACAGACAAGCCTCTTCAGGCTCAACCAAACTAAGGTTTTGAAAAAGATTGTTCTACTAACTCACTAAATGTGAGAATTCGAAACTAAAGCTTAGACTCTTGAAAATAGCTCTACACAGAGAGTAATATGAAGGTTAGAATCAGAGTAGCTTTTCTAGCTTTGCAAGCTTGAGATTTTCTCTTTTATCTCTTGAGCTAATATTTTCTTGTATCTCTTGAAGGATTTTGAAATGCTATGTGTTGCTTCACTTGTATTTTTGCTCAAGTTTGGTTTCGTTCTCTGTATCTTTGCACTTTCAAAAGATGAAGGTATATATAGCCTCTTTTCTTTGAGCAGTCTTCAGTCTTCAACGGATGGAAAAGGATCCGTTCTGATGAGCATTGAATGCATTTGATCCGTTGAGTCTGATAGCTTCTGAAGTTTCTGATCAGCAGAATAGACTATCAGGGTGATAGCTAAAAGTGGTGCTGACATATCCTCTGAGTAGAACGAAAGTTGCCTTTTGTTTATCCAAAACAAGAAGGTCAACTTCTTTAGGTGATAGAGACATTCTGGCTTATGCTTTACTTTTGTACGAATCTTACAAAGAATATTTTGTCCCACGGGTATAAGCCTTTTACAGGGAATAATAAATTCAAATGCTTTTACAAGATATTCGCGCTTGAAATTTAAAAGACATTTATTGGACTAGCTATTACAGAAGGTAACCAAAAGCATCTTTGGACTCAATGGTTCTATAAATTACCGTCCAATCGTAAACCAAGAATAGGTGTTGGACGAGATAAAGTCTTTGGACTATGTTGGACGAGATAACGTCTTTGGACTATGTTGGACGAGACAAAGTCTTTGGACTATGGATAGTCTTTGGACTCAATTTAGATTTGTCCTGCACACTTAATATAAAACGTTAGTCCATAACAAATCTTTGTTCATCTTAAATTAGCTCTTTATTAACATCAAAACTTAAGGGATTATCTAGACCATGACCACTTTGGTTCCAACAATCTCCTCCTTTTTAATGATGACAAAACATGCTAATTTTGATTGAACAAAGAATCCTAGAGAGCTGAAGGGCTCCCCCTAAGACAAACATTCTAATCATTTAAAGCATTTAATCATTTAAAGCATATAAAACAGATATGAGCACATGTATCATTTAAAGATTCAATCAACCCATTTAACTTTAAATAATCAATCAAATAATCAATCAATCCATCTTCTCTCCCTTTTTGTCACCAGACAAAAGAGTAAGAAACACATCATAGTCAGTTGATTTGAAAACAAAGAGAAGAAAAAAAAAATTTTAAGAAGAAGGAGGAGGTTTGGGAATGAAATCTTGGAACATGGCCGCAATTTGCTGAAGGAGCACCGCATTGTTGGCTTCTATGGTCCGTTGGACGAACTCTTGAAACTCAGGAGGAATAACCGAGGCGGAGCTCTCAGCAGTGGCCCGGATTGCGTCAACACCTCTTTGATCAGGAACTACACTCAGAGCCTGAGAAGGAGATGGAGCATTAGGATGGACCATTGAGAGAGGGACCGGTTGAGACTTGGACTGAGCTGAGTCTGCAACTTGTTCCACTTCGTTATCATGAGTTTCAGAGGAGGGTTCCACATAGATGATTTCGGTGTCCCCAGTCTCTTCAGGAATAACCGGCTTAGGAGGAAGAGTAGGAGGAACAAGAGGAACAACGATAGGTTCGGGTGGACGCAGCACTTCAAGTATGATATCAGCATCATCATACTTGTTTTCACTCCATCTGATAGGAGGCATACGCAGAACATCTCTAGGATAAAGAGGTATCCCAAAGATATCGTCTATGATCATGAAGTTTGCTTCACGGATTCGATATTGTCTCGGGTAGACGCGAATCTCTGCTTTCTCCTCAACTGATAATCTAGATGATGATGCTTCTTGGGAGCATCTCCAGATGTGATTTTCCCAAAAGATCCTAGCATCTGGGTCAAATCTGAATCGAGGATCTTTCTTCCAAATACTTTCGAGAGCCCCAGAGTTATCTCGATGTTTTGTCCAAAACAGGGGATCAAAAGCATTTTTGTAAGGCAGCGTCCATGACTCAAGCCTTTTGCGAAGGTCCTTATCCTTGTTGGGATCTAGGATAGGGAGCCTTGGGCAAGCTCGAGGAGGAACAACTCCTACGCTAGTGCGAGAAGACTTTGACCAAAATCTGTTTGGAAGGTTGTGATGGATCTTAGCTTCTCGAGTCATGTCACACTCCCTCCGCACAGTATAGTAAGGAAGAAAGTCCCGGACATCAGAATACTCCTTCCAAGTTGATGGATAGCTTGGAATGAAAGAAAGGTCGGGATCAAGGATGAAGTTACTTAAGCCAAACGTCCTTGCCCTTCTTTCATACTCCGTCTTGTAACCTCTCTTGTCTTCATGACGAAGAACAACGTGCCTCTTTATATTGTAGTGGCACCATTGGAATGCCTTGTCCTTGATAAGGTTGGGATAGACTTTCCTTGGAGGAAACGTCTTCTTCTCAAGGCAAGTAACCAAGGGTCCAAGGGCAGTGTATGTTTCAGAGGGCAGAGGTTTAGTTGAAGTGTATGGGATGGGGTGATAGCCAAGTTTAGGTGGTGAGGTGGATGACGTGGAGGGTTGTTCAAATTCATACTCGGGTAATGGAAGAGGGCTTTTGGGGTGAGGTTCAGTAGTGGGGGGGTGTGTGTTTAAGGAATGGAACAGGAAATTTGCGTTTGACGTCAGCCCAAATTGAGCATTTGTTGTTGTAGTCTACTCCAGGGAGGCGTCTATATTTGCTTATGGGAAAGATCCGTCTGGGGTAGGGAGCACCATAGGGTTGGAAGGGGTGATCTCCCCAGGGTGTGAACCAGTCTTCGGGTTCATTTGGTGAGGCTAGAGTTTGAGTTTGTGGTAGGTTAGTGGGTGAGAGAGGTAGGGAAGGTTCAAAGGTTAAGTCTTCTATCTCAGACGATTGGACGACAGGAGAAATAATAACTGAACTGGAGATAGGTTCAGTATTACCTTTCGTCTTTGCTCGAGATGACCTTGCCCTTGTTGACGAAGGTTTAGGCAGAGGTGCAGCAGATGAGGTTTCCAATCTTGGCCCTTTAACTACCCTGGAGATGGGTAGATTGTCCTCTTCATCCTCATCAGTGGGAGCTAGAACCAGCTTCCTTTTTCTTGAAGGTTGGACGATGAGCTTTGGACGAGACGAAGAAGTCTTAGCTATTGGACGAGCTCGCTCAACAGAGCGTCCAGTAGTGACACATTGTTCAGACGCTTCTTTTGAGCCTTGCGTCTGAGCTCCTTTTTGTTTTCCTTCAAGTTTGGACTTTTTAAAGCAGTCCAACTGCATCATTACCAAACTTTGCCTGCTAAACTCAGGCTGATGCACACGTTCAATGCCATGAACTCCGTAGTATTTGAACTTTCTTTCTGGAGCCAAGTTCTTTAGGTCGTCGTAGACCATATGCTTCTCAAATATTTTGGAGAGAAGAGCGCCATAGATGAGTGCAGTGTTCTTCCCAGAGCCTTCAATGGCATATTTGAAGAAGGAAAAGAGTAGGTGGGGAAGGTTTATTTGCCTTTAAAGAATCAAATGAACCAGACAAAATTGATGAGCCTTTGAAACGTTATCCTTTGACCCAACCTTATGAAGGATAGCCTTGTTCAAGATTTGGTGAAGAACCCTAACCTTGTCAGTCATTTTTGAGGCTATGAGTTTGTCACCTGAGTTCTTCAATAGACAATCTCTGATGGTGGAAGCATCACCAATCTCTTCTTCCCAGTCATCTTCAACAGTTATGCCTGATTGAGCGCACCCAGTTGCATTAGAGATAGTTGCTTCAGATACTATTACTTCAATGTCAAGCACTTTGTTGCGAATCTCCCTTGTAGAGACAATGGGGTTAGTCCAGAACTCCCTAACAAGAGCAGGGTAGATTACCGGAGAACCTTCAAAGTAGCTTGACCATCCAGCAGCATGGATGTTAGAGAAGATTTCTATCCCATTATCAGCCAGGAATTGTAGGTTAAACTTGTACTCGACCATGACATCAACAGTCTGAGCATTAAAGGTTTTTCCTTTACCCTTAGAGCCAGCAGCAGAAGAGGTTGCCATAGTTTCAGAGAGGATGTTTAAAGAAAAAGGTTTTTCAGAGAGGGTTTTCCTTTTCGAAGATGCAAGAAGAAAGGTTAAAGCTTTTTGTAAAGGTTTGATTTTTATCAAAACTTAGGTTTTAAAAGGAAGAAGAAGAGAGAGCGAAAACCTTTCGTATTTTCAAAGAGAGAGAGAGAGCGAAACGACGTGCATTAAATGTCTGACACACGTTCAGACTTTGAAACCGTAAAAAGCATTTTTGGCAAATAAAGAAGACAAAGAACTGACTCAGTTAAGGGAATGAAGGATAATATTTCATTCGACAAAGATTGAGTTTCATTAATGCATTAGACGAGCATTCAGAAAGTACACTGGACGAGCATGTATTGGACGTAATGCAAATATTGGACGCATGCATTGGACTTTCAGTCAATCAATGAAATGCATGTTCAGATATTTTCTTATAAATATAAACCTATCCTCGGCTAATGGTTTAGTGAAGATATCTGCCCATTGATGGTCAGTATCAACAAATTGAATATCTATTGTTCCTTTTTGCACATAGTCCCTAATAAAATGATGTTTTATTTCTATATGCTTTGCTCTAGAATGCAGTATGGGGTTCTTTGACAAATTAATAGCAGCAGTGTTATCACACATGATAGGGATGTTGCTTACAAACATGTTGTAGTCTTCCAACTGATGCTTGATCCAAAGCAGTTGTGAACAGCAACTGGCTGCAGCAATGTACTCAGCTTCAGCAGTTGATAGAGCAATTGTGCTTTGCCTTTTGCTTGACCATGAGACAAGATTAGCACCAATGAAGTGACACCCTCCACTTGTGCTTTTCCTTTCTATTCTGTCTCCAGCATAGTCAGCATCACAGAATCCAACTAATCTGTATTCATCAATTTTCTTATACAAAAGACCCAGATTAGTAGAACCTTTTAGGTATCTAAACATTCTTTTTACTGCTGAGAGATGAGACTCTCTTGGATCAGATTGAAAACGAGCACATAAGCAAACACTAAACATGATATCAGGTCTGGACGCAGTTAGATATAAAAGGGAACCAATCATACCTCTATATACCTTTTGGTCTACCTTTTTATCTTTAGCATCTTTGTTTAGCACGGACGTTGGATGCATTGGTGTATTCATAGGTTTACAATCGTCCAACTTGAAGCGTTTTAGAAGCTCCTTTGTGTACTTCGTCTGATGAATGTACACTCCATCTGATGTTTGCTTTACTTGAAGTCCGAGGAAGAATTTTAGTTCTCCCATCATGCTCATTTCAAACTCCCTTTGCATTAATTCAGAAAACTCTTGGCAAAGAGATTCATCAGTTGCACCAAATATTATATCATCAACGTAAATTTGAGCAACAATAAATTCCTTTTTATTTACTTTTCTAAAAAAAGTTGTGTCCACTTTTCCTCTGGAGAAGCCATTCTCCATTAGGAAAGAGCTGAGTCTCTCATACCAAGCTCTAGGAGCTTGCTTGAGTCCATATAAAGCTTTCTTAAGCTTATATACATGCTCAGGACGGTTCTGATCTTCAAAACCGGGTGGTTGGAGAACATATACTTCTTCATTAATTACACCATTTAGGAATGCACTTTTTACATCCATTTGGTAAAGCATGATGTTATGATGTGCAGCATATGAAAGTAAGATGCGTATAGCTTCTAATCTAGCTACTGGAGCAAAGGTTTCAGTATAATCAATACCTTCCTCTTGTGAGTAGCCTTGGGCAACTAGCCTTGCTTTATTCCTTACCACCTTGCCATCCTCGTCCAGCTTGTTGCGATAGACCCACTTGGTTCCAATTACAGACTTATCCTTAGGCAGGGAGACGAGCGTCCAAACGTCACTACGTTGAAACTGGTTGAGCTCTTCTTGCATAGCGAGGATCCAGCAATCGTCCAATAAGGCTTCGTCCACAGACTTTGGTTCCATCTCAGAGATGAAGGCTGAGTCAGCTTGCTCTCTGAAAGTTGACCTTGTCCGGACGCTATCATTAGGTTTGCCAATGATTTGATCCTCGGGATGATAAGTTCTGAATTGCCACGAACGAGGGGTATTTACAGCTTGCTGAGACGATGATGCGTCCTTCGTAGCGTCTGATGCCTCGTCTTTGTTGGTTGTTGGACGAGCATCTGAATCATTCAGATTCATATCTGCAAAAGAATCATCTAGCTCTGATAATCTCTTATCAGGCTGTTTGTCATCAAATTTAACATGAATGGATTCTTCAACAATCAAAGTTCTAGAGTTATAGACTTTAAAAGCTTTAGACGTTTCAGAGTATCCTAACAATATTCCATTATCTACTTTGGCATCAAACTTTCCTAGTTGATCCTTAACATTGACATCCAAAGGGGTGGAAATAAGAAATGTTGGGTTTACGTCCTTTCCACAATTCATAAGGAGTCTTATTCAAGATTGGTCTTATGTATATTCTGTTTTGAATATAGCAGGCAGTGTTTACAGCTTCAGCCCAGAAGTGCTTAGGGACAAAATTATCACTGAGCATTGCCCTAGCCATCTCTTGAAGAGATCGGTTCTTCCTCTCAACAAAACCGTTTTGTTGTGGAGTTCTAGGGGCAGAGAAATTGTGATGAATACCACTTTCATCACAGAACCTTTGAAAGAGCTCATTTTCAAATTCGCCTCCATGATCACTTCTGATCGAGCTGATGAATACGCCTTTTTCATTCTGAACTCGCTTACAGAATATAGAAAAGACCTTGATAGAGTCATCCTTGTGAGCAAGGAACTTAACCCATGTCCATCTAGTATAGTCATCTACTATGACAAGTCCATATTTCTTACCACTGACAGAGGCCGTCCTTGTTGGACCAAACAAATCAATATGCAACAATTCCAGTGGTCTAGAAGTACTAACAAAGTTTTTGGACTCAAACGAGTTCTTAACTTGTTTTCCTTTTTGATATGCGTCACAGAAAGCGTCTGATCTAAACACAATCTTTGGTAAGCCTCTTACAAGGTTATGTTTGTTTAGTTTAGAGATTAATCTCATACTAGCATGACCAAGTCTTTTGTGCCAGATCCACCGCTCATCTTCCATAGACACTAGACAAGATACACTTGAGTTGAAAGTTCCCCCAAATTAATCTTGTACAGATTTTTTTGCCTTTTGGCAGTGAATAAGATGGACCCATCAGGGTTCTTGACCATACATTCACCTTTATTGAAGGAAACAACAGACCCACTGTCACATAATTGACTTATGCTAAGCAAGTTGTGTTTTAATCCTTCAACCAGAAGAACATTATCAATAGAGGGAAGAGGATGCTTACCAATCTTACCTATTCCTACTATCTTACCCTTCTGATTGCCTCCAAAGGTGACCCATCCACTAGACTTCTCACGGATTTCTTGGAACATACACCTTTCTCCTGTCATGTGACGTGAGCAACCACTGTCCAAGTACTAGGACTGGGGTCTTTTTTTGTGTTGCTAAGCAGATCTGCAACAGGTATTATCATACTCTTAGGTACCCAGATAGACTTGGGTCCTTTTGGGTTAGTTGGTGGTCTTCGACCATGCATTTTGTTTTTGTTTTTGTAAGTGCATTTTGAAGAGGTGTGACCACTCTTCCCACAAATCTTGCAGTAAGTTCTGGATGCATGCAATTTATTTTCTTTTTGTTTTCCATAGGAATGAAAAGCCTTGTGATTTTTGTTGCACCCTGATATTTTCTGAGACGCAGTTTGTTTCTCAGAGTCATAGCCTAGGCCAGACTTATCATGAGGTGATCTAGTGTACCTCAATATCAGGTCTAGCTTCTCTGATCCTCCAACAAGCTTAGTTACGCTTTTGGTGAGATCAGATACCTCTTGTTTTAGTCTAGTTACCTCATGAGGTTCACTGGACTCAGAGGTGAGTTTGTCAGTTAGACTGACATTCTCGGCTTTAAGCTTATTATTCTCTTCAACAAGCTGCTTATTTAGTTTGTTGGATTCTTCCAACTCCTTATTTACTTTTGACAATTTTCTCTTAAGCACGATGTATTGATGATGCAATATAGAAGAATCATTTAGCAGTTCATCATATGCTTCTTGAAGAGAGTCAGAAACGGATACCTCGTCATCTTCTGATTCAGCGTCCGAAGAGCTTTTGGCCATCAGGCAGAGATTTGAGGTAGACGAGCTCCTTGGTCTGAACAGATGTTCCAGAGCGTCCAGCTTCTCCTTAGCTGTTTGGAGTTGCGAGACCATATCCAGTCTTGGACGATCAAGGGCGTTGACAAGACACCAGTTAGTATAGGCATTCTGAGAACATCGTCTGATATCATCATCATCAGACTGATCAGCTTCATCACTGGACTCATCAGCTTTTAAGGCTTTTGAGTTGTTGGACCTATGAGCTTTCAGGGCAATTCCCTTGTTCTTCTTTCCGGGATTGTCAAGATCAAGCTCCTGCTCATGAACTTGAAGCGTCCCTACAAGATCATCCAGAGTCAAAGTGGAGAGATCTTTGGCCTGGGTGATTGCAGTGACCAGAGGTCTCCATTTCTTAGGCAGACTCCTAAGAATCTTGGTGACATTCTCCTTGGTAGTGTAGACCTTTCCAAGGGATTTCAGATTGTTGATGATCGTCTGAAAGCGACCCATCATGTCAAGGATGGACTCTCCTTCAGCCATGGTGAACATTTCATACTGGCCAACCAGCATGATGATTTTAGAGTCCTTCACCTTGGTTGTTCCTTCATGGAGATTAGACAAGGTGTCCCATATTTGTTTGGCTGATTCACATGCGTGAATCTTCTGAAATTCGTCAGGACTGAGAGCACACATTAAAGCATATCTTGCTTTATGATTCTGTTCCATTTTAGCCCGTTCAGCATCTGTCCAGTCGTCCTCTGCTTTGTCTGTCCCGTCAGAGTTGAGACAAACGTTAGGACCGTTTGTGATTCTAGCCCAGAGAGCTGAGTTTGTACTGAGGATGAAACCTTTGAATCTCTCCTTCCAGTACAGGTAATGAGTACCGTTGAAGAACGGCGGTCTGGTCATGGAAGTGCCTTCCATAACTGGTTGACTCCCGCTTGGCATACCTGGTCCAGACATATCTGCAGTAGGATCTTTTCCTCTACACGGCAAAGTGCACAACCCAGAGGCTGAGCTCTGATACCAATTGAAGGAACCTGCTTGAAACACAAGAAGGGGGGTTGAATTGTGTTTTAAACGATTTTAAATTCTTTTCGTAAGCAGATAATGATTTTCGCAAGATTGGACGCTTAAAATGATTAAAAGCAAAGAGAGCTCTTCCAAACTCCAAGTTGGACGCTCACTTAGTTTTGACTAAGACGGAAGACAGCGTAATGAAAGGCAATTCAATCCCAGTTAGTTTGTTAGACAGAAACTAAAGTAAGAGAAGGGAAAGAAAGGAACACAACAATATTATCCTGGTTCACTCTTCACCAAAGAGCTACGTCCAGTCCTCTCTACTTGAGAGCTTTATCCACTATAACAAAAACCTTTTGTTACAAAGTATTCAACACCTCTTCAGGCAGTATTCTCAACCTCTTCAGGTTCTCTAAGTATTCTTTTACAGACAAGCCTCTTCAGGCTCAACCAAACTAAGGTTTTGAAAAAGATTGTTCTACTAACTCACTAAATGTGAGAATTCGAAACTAAAGCTTAGACTCTTGAAAATAGCTCTACACAGAGAGTAATATGAAGGTTAGAATCAGAGTAGCTTTTCTAGCTTTGCAAGCTTGAGATTTTCTCTTTTATCTCTTGAGCTAATATTTTCTTGTATCTCTTAAAGGATTTTGAAATGCTATGTGTTGCTTCACTTGTATTTTTGCTCAAGTTTGGTTTCGTTCTCTGTATCTTTGCACTTTCAAAAGATGAAGGTATATATAGCCTCTTTTCTTTGAGCAGTCTTCAGTCTTCAACGGATGGAAAAGGATCCGTTCTGATGAGCATTGAATGCATTTGATCCGTTGAGTCTGATAGCTTCTGAAGTTTTTGATCAGCAGAATAGACTATCAGGGTGATAGCTAAAAGTGGTGCTGACATATCCTCTGAGTAGAACGAAAGTTGTCTTTTTTTTATCCAAAACAAGAAGGTCAACTTCTTTAGGTGATAGAGACATTCTGGCTTATGCTTTACTTTTGTACGAATCTTACAAAGAATGTTTTGTCCCACGGGTATAAGCCTTTTACAGGGAATAATAAATTCAAATGCTTTTACAAGATATTCGCGCTTGAAATTTAAAAGACATTTATTGGACTAGCTATTACAGAAGGTAACCAAAAGAGTCTTTGGACTCAATGGTTCTATAAATTACCGTCCAGTCGTAAACCAAGAATAGGTGTTGGACGAGATAAAGTCTTTGGACTATGTTGGACGAGATAACGTCTTTGGACTATGTTGGACGAGACAAAGTCTTTGGACTATGGATAGTCTTTGGACTCAATTTAGATTTGTCCTGCACACTTAATATAAAACATTAGTCCATAACAAATCTTTGTTCATCTTAAATTAGCTCTTTGTTAACATCAAAACTTAAGGGATTATCTGGACCATGACCACTTTGGTTCCAACAGTTTTTCCCAGCAAAACACAAGTGCCCAACCGTCTGTACCTGTGAGCACTATGGGTTCATGTGATCATTCACATCAGCCTGATAAGGAGGATGATCAATGTGAGTTGTATGTTGATGATCATCATGATCGCCGGGTAGTGGCATTTGGGAGGGTACACAACTTGGGAAATACCTTACACCACCAGACATTAGAGGATGATCATGTGAGGGTGGTGGTTGAAGATGTTCTAGATGTTGATGCTCTAGTCCCTGTGCCCACTGAGGAGGTTATTACAGTTGGCCAGGCCCCCGGTAATTTCATCCCTTGGCCGAGAAGACTTGTGAGGTTTTTTGTTTCAGCCAAGGTATTCATGTAATTGTTCACTTACATATGTTTTTCTATATTTACAATTGAAATAACTTAATTGTGTTTACTTGTGTTTACTAATGCTTTACCTCTATTGTTTAGGATGATGGAAAAGATCATCGACCCAAAAGGCCTAGGTCGGATCCGAGAAAACTTGTGGCGTCTGGTTCATCGAAGGTATTCATATAATCATTCAATAAGTTAAGTTTTTTTTTATTTACAATTGAAATAACCTAACCGTGTTTACTAATGTTCTATATTTGCTGTTTAGGGTATTGACAAGGATGTTGAACTTGATGCTCTGGAACGTCTCGCATTAGCTGCCGTGAAACTTGGGAAGGAGTCCGCTTTTATAAATTTGGAACACGATGGCAAGCCCGACACTTTCTATATCCCCCAGAGGGACATTATGGAGATATGCATTGATAGTGAAATGCTTTGCATGACAATTGTCTCATTATGGTGCACGTAAGTTATGTTATTTCAACTAATTAATTTGTAAGTTAACTAATTAAGTTTTTAACTATTATAACTAATATTTATTTCAATATCTTAGGTATCTGCATCGCCTGTGTATTGATAGGGGTAACCTCCATCTTTATGGATTCCTTGACCCTCAACTAATTCAGGGTGAGACACTTAGGTCAGATGAGATTACTGCGTACATGCGACGTGTGCTTGATGAAGGCAAAAAACAGTTCTACCTGGCACCTTACCTCCATCTGTAAGTACAAGTTTTACTAGTGATTTATAATTATCTGTGACTTGTCTCTAACTGTTTCCAAATGCAGTAAACATTGGCAATTATTGATCATCTGTCGTGGTATGAGTGTTGTGGTCTTCTTTTGTTCGTTGGGAAGGAAGCCGACGAAAGAAATCAAGCTTATTGTTGAAGCGTAAGCTTTTAATTAATTTAATTTGTACTACATTTGCTTTATTAATTACTCTGAAATATATAACATACTTTAAATTCATATTTTCTTAATTATGATAGAGCTATGAACGCAAGTCGTGTTTTGGATGGTGGTAGGCCTAGGCCTATTAGGTGGATTTATCCTAATGTAAGTAGTTTATTAATTAGTACCCGAGATTCAATTGCAGTGTAAAATAGTTACTATTATGTTTTTACTCATTATATATTCAAATTGTGTATTCATTTGTAGTGTCATAGGCAACGTGACGGCTGGAAGTGCGGATATTATGTCATGAAGTGGATGTTCAACATTGTCTCCGCGAGTATTACAGATCGATGGAAGGAGGTAATTAACTAATAACATTTGTAAATAGTTATAGATTAATTATGTATAGTTATAGTTGATTAGTTATAATTAATGTGCAGATTTTCGACAATCCGGAAGCATTCTCTGAAGAGGACATTAAGGACATCAAGGAGCGTTGGATAAACTTTTTTCTTGAGATGACTTCTGAACATTAATTTATGGATGACATTTTATTTCTTTAATTAGTTTAATTTGTTATATTTCTTTGTTGTTTCTTTGTTATGTATTTAATTAATTAGTTTGAATTTATTACATTATATAATTAGTTGAGTTTGTTGAATCAAAAGCTGACTTTTGCATAATCAATAAAGTATAGTTTGGCTTACTTAGTATATAGTGATTTGGATTCTGTTATTGTTGGGATTCTATTTTGGCTGGGATTGTTCTGGTTGTACATATATGAAACAGGGTTAAGGATTGTCACTGTTTTAAAACAGAGTATTTAAAAAAAAATTGGACTATCAACATCGGTTACAATAGAGAACCGATGTTGAACTATCAATTTTAATCGGTTCTGAGTTACAACCGATGTGAAAATATACTTTCAACATCGGTTACAGGACCAAACCGATGTTGAATTATAACTTTCAACATCAGTTCTATATTATAACCGATGTGAAAAGATCTTTTTCAATAATTATTAATCTGTTGAATGAGAACTTTCAAAATCGGTTTGATTTATAACCGATGTTGAAAGTTAACTTTCAACATCTGTTAAAAATCGATGTTAAAAGGTCTTACAGTCTACATCATCTGTTTCTACATCGGTTCCATAACCGATTTAGAATGATATTTTTAACCGATTTTAAACATGTTTATTGCACTAGTGCACATAACATCCACAAATGAGCACCCATCACGGGCCCCTTAGAGCTGGGTCTCACACACAACATCCACAAATGAGTACCCATCACAGGCTCCTTAGAGCTGAGTCTCACACATAAACAATACATCACATTTCAAAATAGTCACAATCATAGTTCACATACATTCATCCTTAATTATAACTCAATATTCACATACTATAATCTCAAACCAATAGTCAGTAATTCATGATCAAAACATTATCATAATAACATTAACAACACTATACCACTTATAGTAACACATACATATTTATAACATCATTATAACAATACATACACGTTTTCATGATATCACAATCATATAATAGATTCAATACAATAATCATAGCACACAATCATCTAAGCCATTGCTCCAACAATGGTATCAACAAATCACTCAAGGCACAAGGGGAATCATGGGAATCCACAATCACCTCAATCCCATTCTTACATTCCCATATGATATGATCATCTTTTTCCCCCCATACCTGGTATGACAAAACGAAATTCGAGGAAGAAGAGAGTGCGAGATTCGTTCTTGGTTCCATCTCAGGGCTCAAGCGCTTGATCACAATACAACATAACGAAAGGAATAGATTCAATTTCTAATCCAATAGAAATTAAAGGAAAAAGGATGAACTTTAGGGTTGGTTATCTTACCTTGATCACAAACTAGAAGACTAAAACTAAAACAAAGGAGAGTTGCCTTGTCCTTGGTTCAATACACTTGTTATATGATGGTGCCAAATAGAACCCAAAAACGTTCATAATCAGTCCCCAAATCAAGAAAACTCAAGGAGAATTGGAGAAGATACAAGGGTTACAAGAATTTACCTCAACCCTAACCTATTAAGGTCAACAAGAACAAGGAAGAACGACTGCACAAAGGTTTCTTATCAGCTACGGTTATTTTCCAACGAAAACGGGTAAAACGGTTTACATTCTTGATGAATCTCAAAGGGATTAAGAGAGAACCCTAAGAGATTGAGAAATGATGTTTTCAGAGGTTTAGAGGCTGCTAACTAGGGTTTATTTCATGCTTAAAGGGTTATAAAAAGGTTTAGGATGAAACGGGCCGAAATAAGGATTTAAAACCCATTTCTGCAGAAAAACGCAGTCATAATCGATTATGGTAATTGATTATGACTGTTCTAACTCGATATTCGGCGTTCTCGAATACTATAATCGATTATGGCTTCTCTGACCCTCATAATCGATTATGACTACTCTGGTTTGTAGATAATTCTCTAAGCTTTCCAACGCATCCAAGATCGCCTCAATTGGACATCTAGAACTCAAGATACGTCCAAAACCGTAAAACAGGTTTCGTGACCCTTTCTAAAGATTAAACTACCCAAAACATACACTTAAACATCCAATATGGAACTAAGGACATAGATGATATGAAAACATATATAAACACATTGATACACATATAAACGAAAATTGGGGTATTACACGTTTTACCTACAACTGCATTCACTCCTAACCTTGTTCCATCAAAGGCGGTTGAAAAGACTCCATATGAGATATGGACGGGCTGAAAGCCCTGTCTATCATTTATGAGAATTTGGGGTTGTCAAGTCTATGTAAAACGTCTAATGACAGATAAACTTGGACCCAAATATGATAAATGTACTTTTGTGGGATATCCTAAGGAAATCAAAAGATACTATTTTTACAATCCTTCTGAGGACAAAGTGTTTGTCGCTAGGACTGGAGTGTTCCTTGAGAAGGAATATATCTCCATAGGAGCCAGTGAGAGGAATATAGAACTTGGAGAAATCCATGTACCACAAAATACTGATCCGCCTACAATGGATCAAGAACCAGTTCTGCAAGAAGTTGTAGTTCAACCAATGGTTCAAGTAACACAAGAATTGCATAGGTCTAACAGGCCATGTCACCAGCCTGAGAGATATGTACTACTCCTAACTCAGGAAGGTGATGTGCTGCTCATGGATCAAGATGAGCCTGTAACCTACCAGGATGCTATAATTGGCCCACAATCTGAGAAGTGGCTTGAGGCTATAGGATCTGAGATGGAGTCCATATACACTAACCAGATATGGACCTCGGTTGAGACACCCGAAGGGGTAAAACCCATAGGGTGCAAGTGGGTCTTCAAGAAGAAGACTGACATGGATGGTAAGGTGAATACCTTTAAGGCGCGACTGATCGCGAATGGTTTCAAGCAAATTCATGGTCTGGACTATGACGAGACCTTCTTCCCAGCTGAAATGCTTAAATCCGTTAGTATCCTACTTGCTATTGCTGCATATTATGATTACGAGATATTGCAGATGGATGTCAAGACTGCATTCCTTAATGGGAATCTTCTCGAGGATGTGTACATGACATAACCCGAGGGTTTTGTCGATCCAAAGGAAGCTGGAAAGGTGTGTAAATTACAGAGTTCCATTTATAGATTAAAGCAAGCTTCCAAAAGCTGGAATCTTCGTTTTTATGAAGTTGTAAGACAGTTTGGATTCAACAAGAACGAGGATGAAGCTTGTGTGTACAAGAAGGCTAGTGGGAGTGAGATTATCTTTCTCGTATTATATGTGGATGACATACTACTTATTGGAAATGATATCCCTACGCTACAAAATGTGAAAACATGGTTAGGGAATTGTTTCTCGATGAAAGACTTAGGCGGCCTTAGTCAGAGTACATATGTTGATAAAGTGCTTAGGTGTTTTAACATGCATGATTCCAAGAAGGGCCTATTGCCTATGTCACATGGCATATACCTGTCCACAAAACACTGCCTTACTACATCAGATGAGAGGGAACACATGAGTAAGGTTCCATATGCTTTAGCAATTGGATCTATCAGGTATGCCATGATTTGTACTCGACCAGATGTCTCTTATGCTTTGAGCATGACGAGCAGGTACTAATCTGATCCCGGTGACAGTCACGGGAATGCCGTCAAGAATATCTCAATTACTTGAGAAGAACTAAGGATTCATTCTTGGCCTATGGTGGTGAGGAAGAGCTTGTTGTAATGAGTTACGTCGATGCTAGCTTCCAAGCTGATAAGGATGATTCCAGATCACAGTCTGGATTCAATTGCCTGAATGGTGGCGCTGTTAGCTGGAAGGGTTCAAAGAAAGAAACAGTCACTAATTCTACTACAGAGGCTGAGTATATCATTGCCTCCAATGCAGCCAAGGAGGTCATTTGGATCAGGAAGTTCATTACTGAACTTGGTATTGTTCCTAGCATTGCGGACTCGATTGACATTTATTGTGATAATAATGGTGCGATCGCGCAAACCAAGGAACCCGGATCTCACCAGCGATCCAAACATATACTTAGGCGTTTCCAACTCATTCAAGAGATTATCGATGGAGGAGATGTAATGATATGCAGAGTACCAAAACTGGACAATGTCGCACACTCGCTGACCAAGCTTCTAACTCAGCAGAAGCATGATGCTCATACTAGATCGATGGGTATTAGATTTATGACTGATTGGCTCTAGTGCTAGTGAAAGATTATTGGTGTAAGCCCTAGCTGTCGCGACCGAAATCGCGAAGGAAGACGACGAGAAAAAGTGATTTTTAGAAAAACATAATAGAGTCGCCACCAATTTTATTTAATTTAGGAAAAATTGAAAAATCTTTTAAAAATAGCATTTGAAACCAAAACTGAATTCGGGAATCGATTGTGCATAGGGAAGGATGAGGACTTAACCCCACAACATTCCTGGTGTAACCGTTGAAAAAATGGTTACCCAAATTAATTGTGTTAATAATTAACAACTTTTAACGTATTTATTTTATCCCAAAAATTACTTACAAGAATAAAGAGATTAGTAATTAATATTTACACCAAAAAAAAGAATTTAATGGGAATATTATTGTTGGTTAGTAGTTCTAAGCGAGGTTGACATACTAGTCCATGGAGCAACCTTAATTCCATGGGATTGAGCATGATACCTTTTATAAAGAAATTCCAAAATAACACAAGTTCGATCATTTTAGTTAGTTATTTAAAAAATAAAACAAAATATGAGAACAATGATTTGTCTATTTTTAATTTATTTCATGGATCCTAAAGGAGGTTGAACATGACATATAATTCATAGAGTAACCTCAAATTTAGGGGATTAAACATGACACTTTTCATAAAACAATCCTAAATAATTATTCCCTTTACAGAGGAGTTTAACCTGATTGAAGGATATTCCCTTGACAACATAAGACTACTGCCCAGATTATTATTATTATTGAAATTATCATCAACCATCCAAAATAATAGAATATGGACCAAATCTCATATAAACTCATTATCCATGGAACAATGGACGTTGACAAAAATTCATAACAATATGCCGCACAATATGATAACGTGGGTCTAGGAACGAAGCCAAATGATCAAAGAGTGCTTATTAAAAGAAAACAAAAATTTACCATCCAACATTCATATGCTCAGTATCAATTATCACATTAGTGTCCTCAATGAACAACTAACAATCGACACCCACAGCTTTGGCCAACATCGAAATAGAAACTTCAGCAACTCTAACAGGTATTCAAGCAAACAACAGAAGAAAGATCGTGATTTGTCATTCCATATCTCATTCACAGGTACTTCAATGCATGAGGTTTCTATGCAAATTACTCCAACAGATCTTAATTTAAACGGATACACTCATTTGCTAGGCACAAACTAAATTTTAATTAAACAGACCAGTATGCATATCAAACATCAATTGGGCTAGCTCACACACTTCCTCATACAGTACTCCAATAAAACCCAACGAAGAAAGAAATTATGAACTCAATATCTTCACAAACCAGCACTGCCAAGAACTAAAGTCATCACAATAACATGCTTCAAAAGGCAAATTATTTAAGCATGAAAATAGCAACTAGAATCAATGCTCCAATAAGCACATTTTTTTAGCGTGAACACAATAACAACCAGAATCAATTCAGTATTTCATAATAGCATATCCAAACACATATTCAGCGCAAAAACAAATTTATATTGCTGCCTGCTACTGCATTCTTTCCTCTGCACATGTCTCAACCAAAAAAAAAAAAACAACGAACATTTTCAAGGTAAAAGAAACAATTGGTTAAGGCATTTAGTCAAGCGAGTGGTGTGCAACAAGGCAAAACCCATAACAACTCAGAATTGCTGCCAACATCATGTGACAAAATCAAATCAAAATTAGATATCAATGTACTGCTATATGCATGCATGATTTAAATTATGAGATGATTTACAAATTGAATTAAAGAAAAACAAAGCAAAACGAAACCTATGAAGACAATTTCCAGGTGAGGTTCTGGTGTCTCCTCCTATAGAAATTGAGGAGAAATGAAATGTATTTCATTGATCATAATGTTTATAGTAGCCTCATTATATAGGTACAACATACTAACAAACTTGGTAACAAACTTCCTAGGATAAATGAAATTCAAATCGAAGATAGGACTTTATCTTATCTAATATACATGGGAAACTAAGTAACAACTCTGATCTTATCAACAATTAACTTTTGGTGTAAACCCCTCAGGCCATTGGATTTCTTTGGATCTACTTTGATTTACATATATTTATATATGAGGCATTTCAATTTATTCTGTAATTTATTTAAGTGTAGTAAAGTCCTTAGAATAATTATTTTAGTTCAATAGAACATCAAGTACATGACATGATCGTGAAACCCTATTGAACTTTAGAATATTATTCTTAAAGTATTCATAGTCAAGTATTATTGTTAACGAGGACGACAATAATACATCGAGACTATTATGTGAATAGACTGATGACCACATCTTACGGGTCATAGATATGAGATATCAAGTTTTCACATACGTATAAATATTAGAGTAATAGTTATACTGGATAAACCCACTATGAGAATGCTGCATAATACTTATGTAAGTGTCTTAACCACTTCTCATAGTGACCATAATAGAATAGTCTTTCGACTTGAAGTCAATACGATTCCTATATGTGGAGTTGTAGGCTTTAATGCTGTCAAACGTTGTCCGTAACAAGATGATTATAAAGATAGTTATTGGGTTTGCAATGAATCATGTTGAGGAATGTGAGTGATGTAGATAGGATTCGTCCCTCCTACATAATAGGAGTAATGTCATGGGCCTCTTGATAGAGTAAAACGTGAAAATGCATGGCCATGCTGAAATGAGCCAATATGTGATATTGGGCTCATTTGAGATTACACGTGTGCTCGGGGATTGAGGAATAAATCATTGAACTTAATAAGGACGATATATTTATGTCTTGTACTCAATTAAGACATAGAGACGAAGGGACAATTACTGCACATTTATTTTGGTCACAACAAGGTTACGTCAAATCACTGACATTCTCATTACTTGGGTAGCAGTGATATGTTTCTAGATACCGCTCATTGTTTCTAATATTAAATGGGATTTAATATTACAGCCAACGTTATAGAAACTTATAGGGTCACACATATAAGAGCAGGTTAAAAGAAGCATTGGATAGAGAGTTGGACTCTCATATTTCTATTGGGCCTAGCACGCATGATGCTTGATGCATAGGTCAGACTCAACTCACTAATTCCCTGAAGGAGGCGCTATTATAAGTAGACCATTTAAGGACTTGTGCCATCATGCTTGACATTACCCTAGTCGCACATCAGAGTGAATAGTGAGTTGCAGGTCTCGTTTTTCGTAGCTAGCACGGTAAAACGGAGGCCACTTCTTGTTCATTATGTTGGACGTTCATGAAGTCTGCTCGTGTGGATACCGTAGAGGCATTGCTCGTGCGGTGCTCATGATAGACATAGTTTTTATCAAAGTTTATTTCGTGTCAAATAAGTCCCTTAAGTTAGGTTCGGGTGACAAACTTAGGCTTTTTTTACCATTCCTCCAGAATATGTGATGTCCTGACCTACGTGTCATTCCAAACCTACTTGACACTGCTGACTTGTCAATAAATATAATAATTTAATAATTTAGAAAAATATAATAAATAACATTTTTTTTAATATTCTTCACTTCATCTCTCCCTCACCACCGGACATCCCACCTCCATTCCAAGTTGGTCGCGTGGCGCGGTGGCTCGGCTGGTGCGTAGTGGCTGGCATAGCGGGGTGGATATGGACGCGTAGGTCAGATCTGGTTGTGCGTCGTGATGGTGTTGCGCGGCTGAGCGGTACCGAAGTTCACAGATACTAAGAAGAATCAGTTCAACCCTTCAAAAGTGAAAGAGAATAGGGTGAGTTATCTCCAAATGGTGACTTCGAAGAGGATAACTTCAGAGTTTATGGAGATGGTAGTTTTCAAAACCAAGGTTTTCGAAACCAACATTGAAGTACCCTGTAGTTTCAAATTATACATGCACCTTTTTGTTATGGTTTAATTTCCATTTAGCATATTACCCCTTTTTGTTATTCTATTATTAAAAAATAAAAAGCTTAAAATGATATGTCAAAAACTTAGGAATAAGGACAAAGGGATTTCTTAGGGGGGAGGATGGTGGGTGGTGATGGATGGTCGTAGGGTGAAGTTATGGTGATGAATGAAGGGATCGTGGTTGGTGGCCAGGAATATGGGACTGGTTGCAGTTATCTGGATTGATTTTCTAATGAGAGTAATGGAGGTGAAATGTGATATGGGTTATGGTGCTGCCAATATTGGTGGAGTGGTTCTCTGCAAGTGATTGACAGTCGAAGTTGTGGCCGCCACAGGGAGAGGCGGAATGGAAACCAAAGATGAGGCTCTGCCATCATTGAAGATGGGGTATTTTGGTCGTGAGAAACAATTTTTTAACATCATAATAGACACATCATACCATTCCTTTTTCTTTTTGTGATGTACTTTCAGATGCATATATATATATATATATATATATATATATATATATATAAAAAGAAGATAAAAGTAAGTAAAAAATATAGATAAATATATAATGTCAGATATGATGTCCAAATTTTGATGTTCAATTAATATAATTCTACCGTCATACACTAATACTATTAACCATGTCAGCTTGTTTTTAAATTATTATATTTATTGATACGTCAATATTGTTAGGTAGAGGTTCGAAGGTCACGTAAGTTAGGAGATAACAGATTTTGGAGGAATGGTAAAAAAATCTAATTTTGTCACCTAAACCTAACTTAAAAAAACTTATTTAATACGAAATAAACTTAAAGGATCAAAAAAAGATATAAATTTAAGGGACGAATCGAATAGTTTTATGTAGGCAATATAATTGTGAGATTGTTAAAATTTTTTTGCCAGTTGTCACTGTAGAGTTGGGCTAGGCCGTTGTTTAAGCTGTAATTTGAAGGAACGAGGATTCCAACTTTGACCGGCTAGAATTAGGGATGTAAATTTTATCTGTATCTATAGATACTCGTAAATAATATTCATAATGGATAAAAAATGAGTTTCTTAATGGATGCCCAAGGGATAAAATAAACGGATATTTTTTTAACCCTTTATTAATGGGGTGGAGTCGGATAGTATAGTATCCAAACCCGCGGGTACCTGCTAAAGTAAAGTTATTAAAATACTCTGTACATATATAAACAAAATGCTTGATTATTATTTGTTTGGTTTTTATTTGTTAAGAATGAATGCTTTTGTTTTTACACAGTTCCTATTAGTGAATATTGATGTGAATGATATTAAATAGTTCCTATTAATGAATTGTCTATTGTTTTACTATGGATTATTATTTGTTTGGTTTATTGAATTACGTGTGAATGATGTCAAGATAGGGGTGTTTGAATAAAAAAATTTGCTTAATATTCAATAATTTTGTAAGGTGTTTGAATATCTATGGATATCCGTGAATACCTATAAATATTGATAAATTTGTTTAAAAATCGCAAGACAGATACCCGCACGGATATGAAGCGGGAACAGATAGAAAATTCATCCAATGAAACAGATAGCGGGGGATTATTACATGTACCCACCCCGCCCCATTTACATTCCTATGTAGAATTAAACACCATTGTGGCTGTGTGGCATCAATCCACATGTTAATCATTTAGCTATTGTTTCATTTACGAGGAATGGTAATAATAATTTAACATATTAACATTTCAGTGGTAAGACACTTAGATAGTTTAATCAAGTGATTAGGGATTTGAATTCTGACTCTTATATATAAAAAAAAAACCTAATTGAAAGGGGAGAACCCATAACATGATTATCCAAAAATGGTGGTGAATGTTTCTTATTTATAACATGGTTATCGAAAGAAATATACTCTCTTCAATACACTTTTCATTTTTAGGTGGATTTTATATAAAACCCAGTAAATCACATTAGTCAACTCTTTATTAAGTGAGTCACATTAAATTCGTTCAATAATAAAATATGTTAAAAGAAGTATGATAAAAAAATTTTTGCTAGCATTTCACTTCGAGTTATATCATGTGTCTGTTTAGTTGAGATTATTCTTAATGCAAACGTAAAAATAATACTTTTCAAAATAATTATTTTAAAAGTTATGTAAAAAAAGCTTTTTTAAATGTGATTTTTGAATATGATTTTACATTTATAAAATCTAAAACCTATGAGATCTATGTAATGAGAAATTTCCTTGTTCGAAAAACTACGAATCTGTTCTTGACCAATAAGATGATGGATCACTGTATATGAACACTTACAAAAGTTTATCAAAATGCATTCCTGTTAATTATTGTCCATTCGTAGAGTTTTGTACGAATAAGTTTTACGTACAAACCATATTTTCCTTTCACTTCACAAATATTCAACATACGTAACTCTGCTCCATTGGCGTCAATTCCACATGTTAATCATTTAAATATTGTTGTTTCAATTATGGTATAAATTTAGCTCTGCTCCATTGCCATCAATTGCACATGTTAATTAATTATTTAATTATGGACCACGTTATTCTTATATTTAAATTTTTACACTTATCTCTTATGCCTACTATTTCAAAAATAAAAACAAACTAATCTCATTTTTCTTCTTTTTTTATTTTCAAAAAATAATAAATATATAGATAAATATAAAAAATATAAATGTTAAAGAATATATTACTAGTATTTTTAAAATATATGTAAAATGGAAAAACTTGGTGAGAAATTTTTTTTTTGTGAACCACAATTTCCCAATTAAAGTTGGTTGCTCTCATATTCTAGAGGTCTAATGATGGGGTTTCTTCCCTTATTTGGTATGAAAATATACGTGGAAAGGAAGAACGTCTTAGTGAGGAAAATAAAAATTGTGTGAACAATTTCTTATCCCTTGCTTGTGGAAAGGACGTGAGCAAAGGCTCAAGGTATGACAACGACAGCACATTATCCTCCACTCGTTTCTTTTTCTAGCTCTTGTCTAGTTCATGCCAACCATCTTATTATTTTACATGTGTAAGGTTGTATGAAACATATAAGTGAACAAAAATGTAAAGTGAGAAAGTAAGAGTGTATCTATTTATGATTATTTTAAATGGGTTAAGAATTCAATACACTTTAACTAATCAATGATAGATATATCTTTACTTTCTAAGTTTACATATTTGCTCATTTTAAAAGAGCCTAATCCTTTTTCTTTATTTACATTCCAAAATGCGTAACGACACTTTATTTTCTAAAGCTATCATGGAAGAGGTTTGTCTACTAGTTTACTAAAATGGCTCAATTATAAAATAGGGGGAAACTCAGGATGCTTGGCCTATACAAGTTGAAGCGATACACATTCATTTATCCATGTCTTCCTTTGTAAGAAAAATGTAAAAATATGCTTTCCTTTGTTGGTGTTAGATACAATCTTTTGAGGGTATAATGAAACACATGTATATCACTCCATACAATACACTCACACTGAGTATTTGAATGCCTGAAATATTATAATTTCTTCGTTTTTAAAGATGTGAAGCTTTGACGCTAAATTTGGAACATATATGCAACCCGGAAATATTCTTAAGACAGATACTACAATCAAAGTTAACATAGCTGATTTAGACCTAGGTCCTTTCTCCAACTTTTTTTATCAGATTAGTGACAGTTGTCTTAAATTCATAGTGTGGTCAGGTTTTGATGCTTATCAGCTATAATGTCCTGACTCTGGATTGGACCTACAATCAATGCAAATAGAGTAGATGAAGTCATTCTGAAATAACTGATTAAGGTTTTATTTCAAATGCTTTCTCAAATCATATTTTCGTTCTTAAAATAAAGCAGGTTTGGAAAGGTGGGGTTTAATAACTGATTACATTGGTAAATTCATATTACAGATAATGGGGAAAATTAAGTTTGTTTGATGGATTATAACCATCAAAATAGAGGAAGTTTCAAATGTTCATTTCAAATGTTCTTGCTTATGTGGGATGTGAAAAACTGTGCACCTATCCAAAAAAAGAAACAAACATTTTGGGATTATCTTGCTCTGTCAAAAAGCAACTTGCTACTCACATGGCAGAATTTTTTTATGTGCAACCCATTGGAACAATTTCTTGCATCAAGTTTGAGTGGTTGTATGTGTGATAGATAGAAATTTGATTGCCATGTGGTCATGAATATGATGATAGGTGCGGCAACTGTTAGCAGCATAATGGCCATATACCAATGTTGGCTTGCATCCTTCACCAAGGCCTACCAGTTGGAAATCAAAGTCTTCTCAAGTTGATTCCACCCAACTTGAATTAGACCCCATCAAATCTCAATGTCCAGGTATACAACCTCAGAATTTCAGATTAGAATCTAGCTATTCAACCCCAATTGTAGATGATCGTTTTTTTTTTAAAAAAAAAAATTTCGATTACTGAATTGCATACTTTCGGATGATAAGTTTGTGTCTCAAAAAGTCAGAAATTCTGAAGGTTGCATTGATTTTTTTGTTGTTGGATGCATTGGTTTATATATGGACAATGAACTAAGTTAGATTGTGATGATTCAGTAATGGAAAAAATCCCCCATGCATTGGTTTCCTCGATGTCAATCATGGAAACCAAAAGTATAATTAAGCCTAATTAAGTTAAATGCATTGTATTTATTTCCTTGATCAAAGTAAACAAAAGAATTGAAGTATCATTTCTTTCCATTATATCATACCAAATAAGAGGAATGATAATTAATAATGTTGCTTATTTTTCTTCTATGATATTAAAAAAATCAGCAATAACAAAATATTTTTTCTTTTGTACCGATTCTCTTCGGTGTAAAATTTTTTATACTGTTGATTAATCACGAATTATGGTTTGGATTACTTTTAACATAATGAAAATAAGCGTTAAATATTTTTAATGATATAATAATTTATGATTAACTGATAATGTAAAAAAAATCTTTACACAATACATACTAATTAAATCCTGTAAATATTCTTTATTTTAATTTTATCCATCCATCTTTTCAGTTGTTGAAAACATATCATTTAAATATTTAATTAATAAAATTATTAGTTAATATGTGCAATTGTCTTTTCCGATCATATAGTTAGCTGGGGTTATACTATTTATTTTATGGGTTTAATTTTAATGCATGGTGAATGTAAAGTGCTTTATATCATTTTATATCAGTTATTATTATTTTATGTATCAAAAAAGAAGTAGTTATTACTATTTTAATGATATAGTAGTACGATTGAATGTCGGTATACGTACAACACGGGTATTAAAACTAAATCCTTATCCTTATTTAAATGCATTTACTTTATATTGGGAAGAATCTCATGGAATAGTATTTTATGGAGGTTTTTTTTGACTAAAAAAAATATTCATTCATTTAAATTAATAAAATACATCAAAACAACATAAATTCAACATCTTTAAAAATCAAAAAGGATGAATCTGTAAACAAATTCACAGCACCCAGGTTAATAGCATAAAACGACAAAATGCTTACAAATGTGACAAAATTAAAGTGATCGAAATATCCATGGTTCTGGATCTGTAACATTGACGCCCAAGTCTTGATTGAATCTGTAATGGATCGAAGCTGATCTGCCAATCTTAACCAAATGAACATCACAACAAGAAGGGAAACAAAAAAACATCGCACCAAGACGACGAACAAAACAATGTCACACGCGGACAACAAAATCATGGAAAAATACAAAAGAAAAACTAGATCTATGTGAAAAAAACCCCTTATTTGGATAAAATGAGAAAAAAATGATATAAATGGGTGATTCCAGACCAAAAAATGGCCCAAAATCACACTTTTAGATGAATGAGGAAGAAGCAAGAGAGAAGTAAAGAGAAGGTTGAAAGAGAGGCAACTGATTTATTTGATGGGTTGTTAAGACAACTTGTAATTTGTTTTGGTTATTGCCAGCGTCAATTTTGTATTATGTAAATAGAAAATATGTCTTTTATTTAAGGATTGAATTGTTATATATGGTTAGTGTAAAAAAAATTTTATATTATTAATCAGTCATAAATTATTATATTAATAAAAATATTATACTTTTATCATGATTATCTTAAAATAACCCATAAGATGATATTCGATTAATTAATAATATAAAAAAAATTTTACACTGCACGGATATCAAAATTAAACATTTTATTTAAAAACATCACATATAAACAATTTATAGATATACATCACTTTCTAAATGCCAGCTTGACTTGCTCCTCCTCTAATTTATATATTTGGCTCATCAACTCCAAGTGCTTCCCATAAAACACTGAGAAGCACTTTCCAAGGAGTAAAATGGCTGGGACGAAGAGTATCATGCTCATGGATGCTACCCTGCTACATAACAAAATGCATTTGAACTGGTTTCAAGAACGCCAATCTTTTTGTATTAGCCATTCCAATTCATTGAGTAGGAGTGGTAGGACAAAAATCAGGTTGAGGAAGAAGCTGGTGAAGCCAATTGCACCCACCGTGGCAGCTCTAGCTGAGGGTGAACCCATGGCGTTAGACATCTCTGAAAAGCCCACTAGCATGAAGCTGAAGGCACTTGTTGCCGTGAGAAGTGACAATAAGGCATTTGCAAACGAGATGGTGAATAACCTTCTAGGCATTTTCAGGCCTCAACCCCAGAGCAAAGGTGTTGTTCTGCAGCTTGTTAGCACAGAACTTGATCCCAGTAAGAATCTCTATCCATTTATTTTAGTATAAGTTACACTCACTCCCCTCCTAGTTTGATAAGGAAACACTTCACCCCTTTTTTCCTCAAAAATGGACACTCTATCTGTTAAGTGTGAAAGTTCTGCATCAGTTGAATATAAGAGCCAAGAACCATTATAATAACTTTGGCAATGCTCTCATATAGCTTTTGGAGCAGTGTTACACACAATTATTTTAATAATATCCTAATTGATCATGTTGACTCACATTTTTTATTAGAATATTTTTTTGGATCTATATATAAACAAAAAAATATCTAAATTTTTTGTACTCAAATATAAGCAAAAGTCAACCCTATTTAATGCTATTGTTTCAAAAATACATTTTGATTAATTGTTTTATTTTTCCAAGAATATTATACATACACTCGCAAGATATAACTTCCAAGAGTATTATACACTCCCAATAATAAATAATTTAGAAACTATAACTTATTTTTTACACAAATCAAGACAATTAAACTAATAAACATAACATTTTTTGATGCGTATGAAGTTAATTTTTCTTTTATTTATATATAGATTCACGCGGAAATACACAAAAAAGAAAAAATATCGACAGGAGGTCCTCTGTCGAAACTTGAACCATGATATTCAAGAGCCTAGTGTCACCATCTCATTGAAATATTCATAATTAATGAACGATTTCATTGGAAGTAAAATGGAGTGCCTTTTGATTTGCTCTTCTTCTTTCTTTTTGATAAGTTGCTGCCATGAAATTTGTGTCACGAAACTATCTCTGTTAACAAAGAAATAAACCATGACAACAACTATACAAAAACAAGTAATGCACAACACTAAACAAGATATAAACGCAGCAAAAGCTAAAATGATAAAAAAGATAAACACCGGATTTATGTGGTTCAGTCAATGCGACCTACATCCACGGGAAAGAGCAGTCAATCTTCACTATCATGACCAAAGAGATACAAAGCTTTACAATAGAAATCTCCACCTATCTTTTCTATTCTTGTACACCCATATGATTCACATCATTCCTCCAAGAAATACCCCAAGATAGCTATTTCTACTCCTATGCACTTTCTCAATCTCTTACAAATCACTCTATGAATCTCTCAAGACAGAATTGTTATTCAAGAACTCTCTTACTCACAAATCCCTCTCTAAAATCTCCTTTCAATCTCACTTCTGGAAGTTACATAAGTCTAAGCATGTATTCTGAGTATTCACCGTATTGAATCCATCCAATAACCCTTTATGTATATTGTCTGAACCAATTGCTCTGTTTCTGGCGTTTTCCTGAAACGTGAATTTCGTTTAGCGAGATTCCATTCGCTTAGCAAAATTAAGACAGTGATACATAATTTGAAATTCCTCTTTCTCGCTTAAAGAGATCTAATTCGCTCAACGAATTCTCCAAAATGATCTAATGGCAGATTTTACTGATTTTGAGCCATTCTTAACGGTTGATTTATAGCTGCAATTAGCAAATGTTTATGTGAGACCAAGCAGGGTTGAAGCTAGAAGACTTTCATTGAGGGGATCAAGAAAGAACTATACTTTATTTAGGAGGTTTAAGTTAAAGAACTTTTACTTTTTTTTAAAAAAAAATTATATCTAAAAAACTTGAATTTCAAAAGATTTGGGGTGATGATAATTCGTAATTACTCTATTAATGTAGTACCCTACCTATCAATCTAAGCAAAGGGTCCAAACATATATATTTACCTTCTCTTTTTTTATGACAGATTCATAAGTGTTTTTGTAACAAATAAAATTTATTGCTTTGTATCATTTAGCATGTGTCATTTTTTAAATATATTGTTAATGTGAGAGACACTGATTATCCACATTATTGAGATGGTAAACATTGAATGCTACAACTTTCTTTTTTTGGTGCTTCAATACTTCAACTTTTATAACTGTGAGAACATAAAAAAAAATTCTCTGTATTCACCTTAAAAAAAATATAAAAAAAAGCGTATGGAAAAATGGCAACTTATATTGTATCTGATTTTCTTTTTATTTTATTTTTAATCGAAACATTTTTATTTATAATTGTAAAAATATCTTCTAATTATTAATTTTTTTTATTTTCTAAGTTGTTTTAAAAATAATTTCATGAAAACAATGTAACGTTTATTCACTATAAGTTATCCAATGTATGTTAGCGGTTTATCCTTGTCAAATATAGTCGTGATATTTGTATAATTATTTATAAAAACATATCAACTTAAAATAAAATAAAAAAATACCTATTTACCCTTATGATATTTTCACTTCCAAGTTAATATTTGACTTCTTCTGTTATGATTATTAAATGAAAGGGAGCATGGAGGCAAAGTTGAGCAGAGAAATTGTGTTGGAGTGGTCCAAAGACCATATTGGAGCTCGGGGAGGCATCAGCACCTATAAAGTGGAATTCTTGGTAGACTCGGATTATGGGGTTCCTGGTGCTGTCATAGTCAGTAACGGCTATGACAGAGAGTTCTTCTTAGAAAGCATAGACATTGAACATAATGTTCATTTCACTTGCAAGTCATGGGTCCAACCAAATAAGCTTCATCAACAAAAAAGAGTTTTCTTCATTAACAAGGTAACATGAAGCAGCCCAACTAGCCTTGCAGTTTGCATAGACGTCATGGATGTTTTACATGATTGAATATTTTAGGATTATGTTTTTAAATAACTCTAATCTTTTACATATAACTTTGTATATACTCTATCCGAATTGATTCACTTTCTTGAAGGTACTAGCTAACTCAGACGATAAAGATCTCTGTAGTTGATTGTAAGGTCATGAGATCAAATCTCGCTTTCACCCTCGGCAAGCCCTTAAATATTTATAGTAAAATTAAGTTGACATTTACATCTCTATAATTATTTTCTAATACTTAACAAATTGGCAATTTTGTAATCATTTTAAGTGCTTTGGACGCAAGTTAAAGTATAGATAATAGACTTAAGGTGCGTTTGGATATACAGCTTATTTAAGCGCTTATGCGATAAGCTCTTTTATAAATAAGCTAAAAATCGCTTATTTTCATAAGCTTGTCTGACAAACTTATGAAAATAAGTTAAAAATAACTTATGAAAAGATCATAAACTATTTTCATAAACTATTTGTATAAGTTTAACTCCATAAGCTATTCTCATAAGTTCCTCATAAACTCTTCCAAACGCATCCTTACACTCGGCACAGTTTCACAGTTTAACTAAATTAAAATTAAGCAAAAGTCTATCTTCTAACAGTGTAACATTGCACAACAGGCCTATCTACCTCGTGAGACACCAATTGGGCTAAAAGAACTGAGAGAGAGGGAGCTGAGGCTGCTCAGAGGTGATGGCAGGGGACGCAGGATATGTTCTGACAGAATTTATGACTACGATGTATACAATGATTTGGGTGATCCTGACAAGGGAGATGAGTATGCAAGGCCAACACTGGGTGACCAACACAACCCTCATCCCACACGTTGTCGCACTGGACGTCCACATAGTAAGACTGGTCAGTTTTATTCACTTCAGTAATTAACTTTTGTTGCTTTCTATAGGCCATGTACACTCATTGAAAGAGATGTCCAATTTTGTTGCAAATCATCTAATGCACGGTTGGAATTGGAATACAAACTTATATTCATTGCCTAATGAATCCTACACATAAGCATGAATGCAATACCTAATCTTCATTTCATAAATTCCTAATCTTAGTCAAGGAGGGAATTGAAGTCCTTATATTTCACTTCAAAAAACTTACTAAAATACTTTCAAGCCATAATTTTTTATCTGTCACCATAAGTTATATTTTAAATTCCACTCTTTGTTTCCTAAATGTGAGACTTGTAAATAAAAATACTCACATGCTTCTGTGTAAGTAGTTGAAGAAGGTAGATAGATATGAGTAAGCACTACTCAATTTACCAAAATAGAAAAAGAGTAGACATGAAAATAAGGAACATAGCATGGGGAAAAAACTAAGAACTAAAAGTGAGTGAAGTGATATGATCAGGTCTCCAATTAGAGACACGAAATTAATCATGTTCATTTACCTAACAACTGATTATTGAAAATTATTAACTCTTTACATTTATTCCACCTTTATATGCAAACATGGCCAGATACGACGATGGAGTCACGGCCGGGTGAATCAGAATCTATATATGTCCCTAGAGATGAAGAATGGGAGGACATAAAGCGAGAAACTATAGATCAAGGAAAATTGATGGCAATGGCTAGGAATGTTGTTCCTGCATTAATGGATAACATCATGGGCAGTGAAGTGATTTCAAACATTGATTACTTTATTAAAAATCCTGGACACTCTGATCCCAAGTCTGAGCTTGGTCTAGGTGCAATTCAAGCCCAGCAACCACTGTCATGGATTTTGCTGAATTTGGGTGGCGCCATAGAAGAATTTTTCAAATTTGATCCACCAAAGATATTTTCAAGTATCTACAATCAAATAGTGTCTGTTTCATTTTAGACAAACAAATTATTCAAATAAAGTGACATGCTTTTCAGGGGGGAAATTACATTTGTTACAAGATGATGAATTTGGACGTCAAGTGCTTGCTGGGTTAAACCCTCTGAGTATTGAAAGGCTCAAGGTATAACAATGACAACACATTATCCTCCACTTGTTTCTTTCTCTAGCTCTTGTCTAGTTCATAACATACATTTTATTATTTGACATGTGTAAGGTTGTAAGGAACATCTAAAATTTTACATACCTTCAAAAATACTTCTATATATTTCAAATAATGATTCAAGTATTAAAAATATAATATAGTAGAACATAACTAACAATTTCTATTATGTTCTTGCATCTTGTCACTTTTCCAATAGGTTTTTCCACCTGCGAGCAAACTGGATCCCTCTATCTGTGGTTCGGTAGAGTCAGCAATCAAAGAAGAACACATTATAGACCACATTGATGGGATGTCTATCCAACAGGTACAAAAAAATGATATAGTCTTACCTTGAGGTCAAGTTCCATTGAAGTGGCAATTCATAACATGTTCTCTGCTTTCAAATTTTAGGCAGTTGAAGAGAATAAGTTGTTCATATTGGACTATCACGATCTCTACCTTCCATTCCTAGATCGGATTAATAATCTTGATGAGCGCAAAGCTTATGCAACCACCACAATTTTCTTCCTGACCAAAATGGGAACTCTGAGGCCCATTGCCATCCAGCTTGCTCTCCCAACATCCAAGCAGGTTCTCACCCGTCCTGCAGATGCCAACTCCAAATGGCTCTGGCAACTTGGCAAAGCCCATGTTTGTTCTAACGATTCTAGTATTCATACACTTGTGCATCACTGAACATTTATTTCCTTATAAATGATAGTATTAGAAAAAATCCTAGCCCATACTTCTATGTTAGAAAATCAGTGATGCCATAAGACAATGATCAATGGCTGCATAGCATTTTCTTTCCCCCATGGAATGTGGGGATTATATGGTACTCCCACCGTCCCTTAATATAGGAACCTTTTAACCATATCACATCCCTTAAGAAAGTTGGTTATTCTAGTTAATTAATAACATTAAATTTATATACAATTTTCCCAAATTGCCCTTAAATTTATTACACTCAGAATTCCACTTTTTCCACTTAATTAATCACCCACTCAATTAACATGACTCATCATCTCCAAAGGGCAATTTAGTAAAAAAGTAATTATTGCAGCATAATAACTTGAAAAGGGTCTTATAAATTGGGACTAAGAAATCCATCAAAAGGTTCCTATATTAAGGGACAGAGGGAGTAAATCTGAGAGCTACAAGGGAAAGGGATTTCTTTTGGCCAAGAAGCTTAACTCTCAGCAATAATAGGGGGCATGGTTCCCCTACATAAACCTTATTTAACAATGACCAAAGGTCATAAAAGAATAATTAAATTGTACTAACACCGGGTTGTTCTTGAGGGATCCAAATATGTATCAGATATATTTCATAATGAGAACAACTTAAAACAGAAGATTAGAAATACTGTCATGTATACAGATGAGTAATTTATATGATGACATGGCTTCTGATAATCGAACAGGTTACGGATACATGCATGCATAGAACCATTAATAATTGCTGCTCATCGACAACTGAGTGTAATGCATCCTATATTCAAGCTTCTGCATCCCCACATGCGATACACACTCAAAACAAATGCAATAACCCGTCAGACACTAATCAATTGTGAAGGTAGCATTGAGACAAACTACACTCCTGGAAGATATTGTATGCAAATTAGTTGTGCTGCCTATAAAGACTGGTGGCGATTTGACATGGAAGGTCTTCCTGCTGATCTATTAAGAAGGTATACTATACTATTTCCATGATGTATATTCTCTGCTGCCCCGATAACATTATTCTTTGCTTAGGACCTAGGAGAGTTTTTTTGTATCTCTATTATATTCTACAAAGTAGATAGATATGGATTATAATATCTAATAATTTCATCTTTATGTAGAGGTTTAGCAGTTCCGGATACATCCCAGCCGCATGGCATTAGACTACTAATTGAAGACTATCCCTATGCAGCTGATGGACTCCTCATATGGTCCAGCATAGAGAAGTTGGTCCAGACCTATGTGAACCATTACTACAAAGGTGACATTGCCATTGCTTCTGACTATGAACTTCAATCTTGGTACAAAGAATTCATCAATCTTGGACATCCTGTTCATAAAAATGCTAGTTGGTGGCCTAAACTTGCCACCACTGAGGATCTCATCTCCATCCTTACCACCATTATCTGGATTGTATCAGCACAGCATGCTGTGTTGAACTTTAGTCAATACCCCTATGGTGGGTATGTTCCAATCCGTCCACCATTAATGCGAAGACTAATTCCTAAGGAGGAGGATCCAGGATATTCAGATTTTGTCATGGATCCAGAGAGATACTTCCTATCATCACTGCCAACTTTGTTTCAGGCAACAAGGTTCATGGCTGTGATTAACATAGGTTCTTCTCACTCACCTGATGAGGAATATATAGGAGATAGAAAAGACATGTCCTCTTGGTTGGGAGACCCTGAAATCATTGATGCATTTATCCAATTTTCAATGGAGATGAAAAATATTGAGATGGAGATTGAGATAAGAAATACTGATCCTAAACTTAGAAACAGATGTGGCGTTGGAGTTTCTCCATATGAGTTGCTTATGCCTAGTTCAGGACTTGGGGCCACAGGAAGAGGGGTGCCAAATAGTGTGACAACCTAAAATTTTAATCTGTGGACAGGGTAGTAATGAATCTATGTTCCTTTGTTTCTTATCTTAGATGGGATTAAAATGAAATAAAAAGGAACATTGCAAGCATGAGATCATTTGTATGTGTACTGAGTAGCGTTAAGATTTGAGAGTTATAAGTCAAATTCTTTGCGGGTTAAACATAAATTTCTGTAGAAATTTATGCATTGGAATCAACTGTCAAAAATATTCAAGACGTGTGCATTAAAAAGTATTACCAACCAGAGTAGTGAATAGCGGGCGATCGCGCCGCTATAGCGGGTTCGCGGAGCGGAGCGGTCACGGCACGCTACTGGCCCTCCATCGCGTAGCAGTTTCTGGGAGCGGCGATCGCGGCCGCAAAACGTGCCCGAATAGCGGGTTTTCGCGGCCAAGAAGCGCCATTAGCGGCCGCTATTGGTTGAGTGGGTTAAAACCCGACTTTACCCTCCCCAACTATGCATGTAACGGTAATATGTTAGGGTATTGTCGGGTTTTCAATATTTAGGGTAGATTCTTTCCTTTATATTACTCCCATGCTTCAATTCAACCAATATACACGAACTCTGTCTCTCTTCGAACGTGAGGACTGCCATCGTCTTACTCACCGGCGCCGTCATTTGCTCCTCCACTCGCCGCCGCCGTCTTTTCCGGCCAACCCATAGTTCCGGCCACCCTCTTTCTTCAACACAGGTTTATTTCTTCTTTTCTTCTTTTCCCTTCTCTCTGTTTTTTTGTTCTTCCTTCTTTTCCCTTCTCTGTTTCTTCTGTTCTCTCCTTCATCTCAGTTTTTTCGGTTGTTCTATAGTGCTCTGCTATTGTTTTGAGTCATGGCTGCTTCATCTACTCAACCACAAGTCCCAGCTTCAATCTCTTCTTGTGGTTTGGTTAAGCCTTCTGGAGATAACATTGATATAGCCTGGAAATGGAACAGTTTGAAGAACCTCAAGGATCGAAAAACTGTGACATGTGATTTCTGTGGTCACACTAGCACCGGTGGGATTACCAGAGCCAAAAGGCACCAGATGGGACTGCGGGGTGACGTTAGTTCATGTAAGAAGGTCCCAACTGAAGTTAAGGTCGTTCTCAAGGATGCCCTTGAGCAGAAAAAAACAGCAAAACAGAGTTATAGTGAGGAGTTGCAGTCTGATGATGATGAACCTGTGCACCGAATTTCTGAAATACGAGCAGGAAAAAGGAGAGCTGAGATTGATGGTCCTTCTGCCAAGAAAGCAAAACCGATCAAAGGGCCAATGGATTTACTTATTCTCAGAAGTTCAGAAACAGCCACAACAAAGAAGCAAAGACAAACAGCAGTAAACGAGCAATGGGATAAAGAAGCAAGGGCAATCTGTCTCCAATACATAACTCGTTTCTTGTGTAGGAATTCAATAGCCTTTAATGTTGTGCGCTCAAAAAGCTTCAAGGAGATGCTTGAAGCGGTTGGAAACTATGGGAAACATCTCAAGCCTCCAAGCTATCATGAGGTTAGAGTTCCGGGAGTTAAAAATGAAATGGAGCATACAAAGGGACTATTGAAGGAGCATGAGGAAGAGAGGGCAAAGTATGGATGTTCCATTATGTCGGATGCTTGGACGGATAGGAAGAACAGGACCTTAATAAATTTCTTGGTGAATTGTCCATTGGGGTCTATGTTTGTGAAGAGTGTTGATGGTTCTTCGTACATGAAGACCGGTCCGAAGGTTTTTGAGCTATTGGACAGCTTTGTGGAGGAGATTGGAGAGAGTAATGTCATACAAGTGGTGACTGACAATGGAAGTAATTATGTCATGGCTGGTAAGAACTTAACCTACACTAATGTAGTTTCCTAATTCAAATTCTCAAGTTGTTTATTGCTGATCAATGTTTATTTAATTTGCACTTAGGTAAAATGTTAATGGTCAAGTATCCAAATCTATATTGGACTCCATGTGCTGCACATTGTGTGGACTTGATGCTAGAGGATATTGGAAAGATTGCTCGAATTAAAAGGGCAATACAAAGAGGCGTCGCTCTTGTTGGTTTCATTTACAACCATACTTTGGCTTTGAACACAATGCGGAAGTTCACAAGCAAGTCTGAATTGGTTAGGCATGGAGTCACAAGATTTGCTACATGTTTCCTCACACTACAAAGGCTATATAAACAGAAAAGCAACTTGAGGAAGATGTTCATTTCCGATGATTGGACAACAACTAAGACATCTAAAGAGGCCAAGGGAAAACAAGCAACAAAAACTGTACTTATGCCCAGCTTTTGGAATGATGTGGTCTTTTCTCTTAAGGCAATGGGGCCTCTCGTGCACGTTCTTAGGCTTGTAGATAATGAAAAAAAGCCGGCAATGGGTTATATATATGAAGCTATGGATAGGGCCAAGGAAGCTATTCAAAGAGCTTTCGGAGGAGATGAAGATAAATACAAAGAAATCTTTGCTATCATTGATACACGATGGGAGTGCCAACTTCATCACCCATTGCACGCAGCAGGCCATTATCTTAACCCAGAGTTATTCTTTAGCAATCCAAGGATTGATTCAGATCCGGAAGTATTGGATGGCCTCTACAAATGCATTGAGAGGTTGTGTAGAACAAATGAAGAGCAAGATAAAACATTAGATGAGTTGTCAATATATAAAAGAGCTGGAGGCATGTTTGGTTTGGATTCTGTTAAAAGGCAAAGGAAGACAAAAGCTCCTGGTAAGCAAAAGTGCATTTGCTTAGTTTAATTACATGCCCATTCATTTTATTGTCCAATAAGTTATTGCATGCCATTTGCAGCTGAATGGTGGAAGAGCTATGGAGCACATTGTCCATATTTGCAAAAAATTGCTGTGAAGGTGTTGAGCCTAACTTGTAGTTCATCTGGCTGTGAGAGAAATTGGAGCACTTTTGAGCATGTTAGTAATTGTTAATTACTTAGAATTAGAATTGTAGTGGTTGATTTTATGTGAGTAATTGTTGGCTGATTATTTTTAACTTATCAAATAGATTCATTCAAAGAAGAGAAACAAGCTAGACCACCAAAAGTTGCAAGACTTGGTTTACATTAAGTATAACCAAGCTCTAAAGGAACGTTATGATGCTCGTGATGTGCTTGATCCCATTCTATTGGATGGCATTGATGAAAGTAATGAATGGTTGGTGGGAGAAATGAGGGCTGATTCTGAAGATGGTGAAGATGAGTTAGTTTTTGAAGATGATACTTTAACTTGGGGAACTGTTGCTAGTGTTGCTGGGGCTAGTGAGCCTTTAACATACACTAGGCGGCAAACCAGGTTGAAAGAACAAGCTACTTCTTCAAGACCTTCAAGCTCCAGGAGAAAGGGAAAAGCAAAGGAAATTGTAGAGGTTGAAGAGGAAGAAAGTGATGAAGAAACTGAAGAGGCCGAGGAAGAGATCTACAAGTATAGTAGTGATGAAGATGATGATGAGGCAACATTGGAAGATTTGGAAGATGATTAGAATCTTAGAATTAGATCCAGACTATATAGTTTGATTTTGTTTGCAGCATTAGACATTAGTCTACTTTTGTTTGCTGCATTAGTCCACACACATTATGACTTGATTTTGGTTGCTGCACAAGTACTTGATTTTGTTTGCAGCATTAGTCTATAACTTATGAATTATGATTATATATTATGACTTTATGAGTATGTTTGCATTGTTCAGTAATTTGTTATGTTTTAGCATTTACATATGTGTGTATTTAAATTTTTTATCTTATATGTCTATACATTCAAATAGCGGCCATACCGCTCCCGCTATCCCGCTATAGCGTTTTTGGGGGTTGGCCGCTACGCTCCGCTATCCGGGATTGATAACTATGTTACCAACAACAACAAAAAGTGTGTCAAAATTCTACTGTCCTTAGTATTAGATCGTCAACGAATCACTACTTCCTAAACCAAATGTAAATGGAGACAATTGTATGCCAAGTGATTTTTTTTGGTTTAAGAGAGTTTACGCAAAAGGAAGTCTACCTTGCTCTAAAGTGTGGCAAGCTGCAAGCTTAGGTGAGCGTTTCAAGTAGTTCTACCATGATGTAAGTTTGAGTTCTACAATGACAAAAGGCCATACCCATTTTTAACTCTTCAACTCTAAATATTTCGAGAATAAAATTTCTATATGATAATTAAAAAAAGGCTTTTTATTATACTGAGCAATTTGTTACAAAGACAATACTGAGATATATTTGTAACAAGTAACAATGAAGCTAGAAATTTCAACTTTACTGAGCATAGATGCAGTAAACAATCAAAACCAATGATAAATGTTCACAAGAAATCTAGTAAATACTACAGAATACAATATCCTAAATTGGGGTCCAACTTAGCTTATGGAATGAGTTCAGAAAGAACAAATACCTTTCAACTGAGACCCACTAGGCCATTACTACTGTAATCAGTGTGCCTTCAAACTGGTAAAAGTAATTGTGGAAGCTACCTTGAAGGTTGAGTTGACCGTGTGAATGAAAACCCAAGCTTTGTGACAATTTGGAAGGGTCCCTAGCAAAAAGACAGGAAGCTCTAATTTTGCAACACATGTGACAATTTGGAAAGGGTCCCCCAAACCGCAAGCACAAGGGGCTGGCAAGCAGTGTATGAAGGAAATAGTGGTCGCAGCAGCCACACCTATTGAGAGGATTCTAGGAAACGTTGAAAAAAATTAAGGAGCTCTAATACATGAGAAAATTAGAAAAATTTAGGAAAAATTCTTCTGATGAGCACCCCTATCTCCTGCAAAAATAAAAACCATGTTAAGCTGCAACTTTCCAATTGGTACCTTTGAACATATACAGAGTTCCTCCACATTAGTGCGCTACTTGATAGTTGCTGTCTCAGGAATCATAGTTACTCACAACAAGATTGTCTCGCGGCAAAAAGGCCAATGTAAATTTCGATCTTAGTTGTAGTGGTAGTGCATATATATGACTAGACTTAATCATCCCGCAGAACAAACTAAAACATCCCAATCATTTCAACAAAAAACAGAAAAGATTGACAAGATGTACTCTAATGCATCAAATACGAAATCATGGCTGTTTTATGATAGGCAAGCAATCACCCTTGGACTATATGGGTGCACATCAAAGGGTACACCCAGCTCAATAGCCATGATGCAATTTTATTTTCTTGTGATAGCGTATGGTACACACCAAACATGACCTCTAATCTCAGTCAGCATATAAAAATCCTTAAACAACTCAAGCTTGATTCTCATAAGATACGGTATATATCAGGGTGCTGTTCAAGGAGAACAAATCTCCTGATGAAATATCCAGCTGAAATACTAAGGGTGACACAATTCGAAACCCATAGCTTTTCTGCATAATTCTTCTATACAGTTGCATCTTGCTGTAATTTCAACTGTGCTCCTGCATATTCTTCACTACACAGTCACGTCTGGCTTAGATCTGAGCTCTTTGTCCTACTGATCCCAGTAGTTTCTTAGCTGAGACATATGCAAGAGAAGTTCATCTCTGCCCAGTCCAGTGACACTGCTGGTCATAATCCATGGGGGATGTTGCTTGTAGTGTTGTCTGATTAACTCTTGAAAATCTTTTATGTTCTCATCAGGCCGTTTGCCCTTTGCCACCTTCGCTTTGTCACATTTTGTGAAAACAAAAGTGATCGGTATCTGAAATTCACAGAAGTTTAATGGAATTTAGACTTGTTTCAGTACCTTATAAGCAATAATCTAGGGATCTGATAGACTAATATAAAAAAGCATCATACATTATTGCGTCCAAGCCAATTTGCACAATCCAAGTCAATCTTTTGAGCTGGAACACTTGCATCAATGAGAAGCAAGACAGCCACCAGAGTACTTCTGTTCAAAAAGTACCCTTTTGTGAATGAGGACCAATCCGTTTTAGCAGCTTCAGGTGCTTTAGCAAAGCTGCATAAAACTCAAAACATGTGAGGAAAAGTTCTTCATTTGATTGGTTAAAACAGTAACACAACACCACCAATCACTATCGCTCAATCCCCTCCAATCCAGAAAAGGAAAAAGAAAAAGGTAGAGGCAAAAGCTTAATTGAAGAAAACAGAGACCAATTCTGCAAATTGGGCAATACAAGTAAAGATACAACATTGTTGTTGAGCATTTTCAAAGAAACTTTAATTATTATTAATCAACTCAAGAAACTTAACAAGGAGGATGTCTAGGTCCATTGTTTCAGAACAAATATTCTCCTCCCTTCACAAACATGCATGCCTATATTCTGCATCAAACTGCTTCATCATTCATCAAGGAAATAAGTAATCTAGATGACCTCCATTACCGATCTATGTGCATGGCTTTCAATACTGCATATTAACTCGTAGTTTGCAATATTGTCCCATTAACTTTGTAATTTGCCCAATTGCCCCCAATGCCATTGAATCACTAAAACAACTATGCGTCATACTCATATATATAAATATATAAATAATAAATTTAAAAGTTTGTAAATATATAGGTTTTCCCCCATATAGCAAAATTAATGAATCGGTTATGGTTAGAACCAGATAAAGAAACAACTCCATGATTTGTACAACTAATTGTAACACTTGACACCACTCACAGATCTGCATAGAGTACATCTACTTCACTCCGAAATTCTGTATACCTCGATATCCATCTACACACTAACATCATTCTACGGTGTCTATAAAATAAAGGACGGTCCAGTGCATGAGGCTCCCACCTGCTTAGGCTTTAGGAGGGTAGATAAATGCAGCCTTACCCTTACCCCGCAAGCGGAGATGCTTTTCCAGGATTTGAACCCGTGACCTTGAGACCACGAGACAACAACCTTACCGTTGAGCCAAGGCTAGGCCTCAGGGCGTCTATACAAAGTGTTGTTGAAAAAACATTTTCCATAAACCAAAAAACAGAACACATTGAAATTGAATGTTTTCACTTGTGACTCACCCATAACCAGGCAAATCGACAAGGTACCAGTTTTTGTTCACCAAGAAGTGATTGATAAGCTGTGTCTTCCCTTCAAGTACAAGATATTAGTTTACCAAAAATGTGACATTACACGAAGGTAGAATAGAATAAGCTTTATGAAAAGTGAAATAGATTGGAAAAACCTGGTTTCTTAGAAGTGAGTGCAATCTCTTTCTTGCGAACAAGGGAATTAATGAGAGAAGACTTGCCTACATTGGAGCGACCCAGAATAGCGAATTCGGGTCGGTCATCCCTGGGGCAATCCTTAGCCCGACCACTACTCTTAACAAACTCAACTTCCTTTATCCTGGCATCACCCGCGTAGGGTCCGACTACGATGTTGGATCCGGGTAGGATCATAGAATCGTTGACCTCTTCGGGTTGAACTCCGGGCGGAACGAATAGAAAGGTTCGGAGAACGTTGTCGTTTTGGGAGAGGGAAGATGGGTTGGTGGTTTTGGAAGCTGAGGTTAAGTGGGAAGAAGAGTGCCGGAAAGAAAGGAGAGAAGAAGGAATTGTGGTTTTGGGAATGGAAAGAGAAGAAGAAAAAGAGAAAGAAGTTTGTGTGAGTGAACGACGAGGGACTTGGAGGGTTAGGATTCTATTTCTTAGCACCGTCGTCATCGTTCTTCGTTTCCGTTGCACTAACCTGACTAACTAACTTCTGTAACTCTGCAAGTGGATTAGGGGTACCTACCAATAGGCTCTTATTCAACGACGTCGTTGGGACCCAGTGTTGAGTGTAGTTTGTCCGTGGAAACTTTTATTCTGCCCTTGACGGTAAATAAAATGCTCGATGGGTATCATACGATCATACCGCTGTGTGGTGTTGTATTCTTTTTGCCTTTTTGGTTGCTGAATTGCTGATTGATTTTGCACAAAGAGATCGTCAATTTTCGCATTCTGTTCTTACATTTTTTTTCATGTGTTTTTTTTTTTTAAATTACTCTTAAATCTCACGTATGTTTGGATAGAGGATATTCAAGAAAAAGAAAGACTTATTTTCTATTTCTAAATTAAATGTTCTAGCAAATACCTCGAATACAAGGAGGATATCATAAGAACAATATCGCTATAATTTTCTCACTTCACTTACAAGAATACTCTTAATACCTCTTGAAGTATCTCGAATCTCTGGATATAATATGAAAATAAGTACATTCAATAGCTTGCTTCTACCCTTCCCCTCTATGTGTTTATATAGTACTATTCCCAACTTTCCCACTCGTCCCTATATGCTCGGTTCGTGGCGGTTATCCGAAGAGCACGTCTTCACGTTCATGGTTATGGGAGCTCCTCGTTCTCTGCTTTTCCCTCGTGCTTTAAACAACTGAGGATGGATAGCGAACTTGGTGTGAGGAAGGTTGGGCTTGACTCGGTGTTAGGAGGGTTGGGCTCAATTGGATTGTAATCGGATCTAATGAGGTATCTTTTGTGGTGGGCTTGTCATTTAGTCGACTCAACTTGGTCTGCTTATTCCCATGTTGTACACAAGTCCCCCAAGCTTTGAGCTTTACTGAAGCGAAAAAGCTTTATAGGCCGAGCTTCTTCTTCATCAGTCTTGACCGCTGATTCAGCATACGTGATCGTTTCTGTCCTCATTGCATTCACTAAGCTAGTATGATATCATCGAAACCGAGTATGATACTGAGTCCTTCCCTTTAATACACGTCACTTCATTTATATTTCCAACGTGTCTTGAGCCTTGTGCTTTTATTACCCTGTCTTTTCGTTTCTTTTGGCTGCTTTAACTCGAGCGTCGTCATTACTGCTTGTCTATTATAGGCACTCTACTATGTGATGATGACCTATAGTGTCATTAAATTTTATATCTCCTTCCCCGTTTCTATAAAAAGATTTCCCTTTCGTCTTCATCTTCAAGCGATATTCCCCTTTCCTTGCCTACTGCAACTTTCTACTATTCCTCTTTACTTCCCGCTTCATTTCCAGGTACGCGCACCTCTTTCTCCTTTTTTCAACTTGTATTTGCATTATGCCTTCCCCTCGTTCTACACCCAGTTTTCTTGATGATTTGGAACCTAATCCCCGTACTACCACAAACCCTGAAATTCATACCGTGGATGATTCCGCATCTTCTTCCTCTTCTTTTTCTCTATCCGCCTCTTTGGATACCCAAAATCAAGTTAACCTTGAGGATGATGCGTCGGCATCCTCAGGTAATCATCAGAGGAATCCCCCCGTTCTACCAGTTCCAGAGGTACCTATTATGCCTGGGTATGAATGGGTTCATCCTGATGTGGTGGCCTTCTTTTCTGGCTACCAGACAGAGGAGTCGATTGTGGAGTTGAGAAGGGAGATCAAACTGTCCGCGTCGGGTGACGAAGATAAATTCGCATGTTTGCCCTGTTCTGACAATGAGCGAGTATTCATGAGGCGTGTGGAGCTCGAGCTTCCATTCATCTTCTTGTATAAGACCTTGTTCGTACAACTAAGAGTAACCCTTCCCTTCTCTTCTTTTCAATGTCATATTTTTTCCCTTTTGAACGTTGCTCCAACTCAATTACATCCCAATAGTAGGGTATTCATGAGGGCTTTCGAGATTCTTTGCTCCGCGATTGAAATGGAAGTTTCTGTTTCTCGATTCCTTCCTTTCTTTTCTATAAAATTAGGCAAACAATGTCGTGGGGTATCTCTGAATGGACATCATGGGAATAAACTTTTCTCTTCTTTCAGCTCCTCGTACAAGTATAACTGGAAGACCGAGTTTTTTAAAGTGAGATCGTCTAATGACGAGTATGCTTTCTTCCTTGATACCAAAGGGTGTCCCATGTTTCCTTTGTATTGGACTCGTTCTCCTTCCTGTATTTCTCTTATTGGCTATGAATCAACTAAGGTCATAAGGGACGATATCGAGTTTCTCTCCAAGCTTGCTCCTATTAGCTGCTTCGAGCTTCTGAGAATCCTTTTTTCCCGTAAATCCAAAAAGCTTTTTAAGCGTAGGTATGGTTGTAATTGTATTAAATTTATGTCTTACTTGTTGTCATTTAAATGCTAATGCACAGCCTCTTTACTTGTAGGGCTAATGGCTCCCAAGATGTCTGTGATTGAAATGACGAAGATCCGGCTTCGTCAAGAAAAAACTAAAGAATTCGGAACACAAGTTGGCACTCCTGTTTTGCTCCCCGTCGATGTTGGTGTTCCTGCAACTGACCAAGTTGCTGCCCCACCTATCTCTCCTTATAAAGTGGAAAACTACCGAGTGCGAAGCAAGCACTGCTGCTCCCGATCCTCCTGCTCGAGTCCAAACTCCCAATCCACTGGCAAATCTTGATAAACGAAGCTCGGTTCCGAAGAGGAAGTGGTATGACTTCTCTCGCAGCACTATTTCGGGTACCTTATGGACCTATGATCTTAATCCTCAACAAGTAGTTGATTCTCATTTAACACACTTAGCAGACACCGATGTTTTTAAAAAATATGGTGAGGAATCGGCTTACGAGGCCGTTCAAGTTTATGCACTTCACACTGCTGAGTTGGCTCGCTTGGCAGAAAAGAAGAATGAAAGAGATTGCCGAGAAATAGAGCAAATGAAGAAGATCATGGCAGAGGTGCATAGCTTGAAGCAGGACTTACTCCGGGTTTCAAAAGAACGAAATACTTTATCTTAACATTGCTAACGTTTAACCTCGAGGAGTGGGGAGTTGAAGATGGAAGTTGAGAAAGCTCGGGAGGCAGCGAAGGCGACTGAAGAAGCGGCGAAGATGGCTGAAGAGGCGGCAACGAAGGCTAAGGACGATCAAGCTTCTGTTGCTGTTCAGCTTGAACGGTCAAAGAAGATAGTTGCAGACTTGGAAAGTTCTCTTTCTACCCAGAAAATCCGTTTCGAGTCTGAGATTGAGAGTTACAAGGCTGCTATGACTGATCAATATGTTGCATGCTTTGAATCCGCGATTAATCAAATTAAAGTCATCCTTATTGAAGCAGATATTTCAGAGGCTAATGTATGGAAAGAAGTTGTTGATGGCCGACTAGTTGAACAGTCAGATGGGGTTGAGGGTGAAGAAGTTAATGAAATTGTGCCAGTCATTGCAGCCACTAATGAGGGCAACGTTGGGGATGTAATTAATTAGCTTTTTGTTTGTCTTCCTTTTGAATGTTCGCTTGTTGAACTTGTCAAGGGATGTTTTTCTTCCTTCATCTATATACATATTTAAGTGAATTTGTGTTTGATTCACCTATACTGATTCTCTAGACATAAATAAACATAACTTTTGCGCATTTATCTTTCACCCGAACCTGCTCAAATTTTTAAAGATTAAACGTTGTCCACCTTGTCTCTCCAATGAGGGCTTAACATTCCAACTGATAAGTTCACATTTTATGTGACTTATTGATAAAAAATATTAAAAGATTAACGCAAGAAAAATAGAAATGATAGACAAAAAGAACACATTTTGGACTTAATCAAGAAGAAAATCTTAATCCATGTTTTTATTGAAAACTTGGGTTGATGTTCGCTTGGACCATCGCCTGGGGTTCGCCCAGCGAAAATGGATGCTCGCCTGCAATCGCTTGAATACTCGCCCAGCGACAATTACACGATGAAGGATCCATCGCCTCGAGTTTCGCCTGACTTCGCCTGGGCGATCGTTCCCTGCCAGGACTTCGCCCAGAACGTTCGCTTGGGCGACTAAAGATAAAAAAAAAAACTTCGCTTGGACCTCTCCTCTGTGTTCGCTTGGGCGAATTCAGTTGTAACAGTTGCCACGTCAGATTCGCCCAGCGAAACATGTTCCTTGCCCAGCGGCTCGCGCGTCCCCCAAAATGTATAAATAGGGCTTATGTTGACGGGATTAAGGGCGCAATTTTTATTCTTTCCACTTTTTCTACATTGTAATTCGATTTCTCTCCAGAATTTATGGGATTGAAGCTTGGGAAAGCTCCATGTCACTAGATTCTTCGCCTTCCATGTATCTTCTTTTCCCCTTTTCCATTATGAGTAGCTAAATCTCTTAGGTTAGGCTTGATGAAACCCATTTGGGGATGATGAACTCAGAAGTGTAGTTTGTAATTTCATTCTTTTATGCAATTAATGGTGCTTTCTATGTTCTTAATGCATTCTCATGTCTGATCACCATTTGAATGAACCTAGTGTAGGATTATGATTGGAAAATCTGTTTCTATATGGAATTGAGCATTGCTCCCATGAGAATCTAATTGCTTAGGGATGAGAATTAGGTTTCATGTTTTCTTGACAAGTTCTTGCATCTATTGTTGATTGTGAGGTTGAGTTTGCTAAGGAATTAGGGGTTTAACTTTGGAATTTAGGGATTCTTCACCAAGGGATTGGGAAAAATCCATGATTATGAACTTAAGATCAATTGCATAATTGAGAGAGTTACAAACATAAGTCTGAGTATAATTAGAACCATTGTGCAGAAATCAAGCCTAATCGCCTTAAAATCATTCTTTTAAACTGTCATCTCTGTTGGTGCTAGTTGTTCTTAAAAATACAAAATCCAAATTACCTCACCTGAATCTTTTTACTTGTTCATACGTAAATCCCTTTATCATAGTTCAATTAGAAAGGTTTCATAAACAGATAATACGTGTACTCACTTAAGTCCTTGTTGGGAACGATACTTTACTTTCACTCTATTACTTGAACGATTTGGTACACTTGCCAAATTATCATCACCAACCTTATCTCTCCAAAGAGGCCTTTTACGCGAGCCTGTGCTCGGTTTTAAGGGCTTAACATTCCAACCTTGTCTCTTCAAAGAGGCCTTTTACCTGAACCTGTGCTCGATTTTAACATTCCAGCCTTTTACCCGAGCTTGTGCTCGGTTTTAAGGGCTTAACATTCCAACCTTGTCTCTCCGACGAGGCCTTTTACCTGAGCTTGTACTTGGTTTTAAGGGCTTAACATTCTAGCCTTTTACCCGAGCTTGTGCTCAGTTTTAAGGGCTTAACATTCCAACCTTGTCTCTCCAAAAGAGGCCTTTTACCCGAGCTTGGGCTCGATTTTAAGGGCTTATAGGCTTTTTACCCGAACCTCTGCTTGGTTTTAAGGGTTTAATTTATCCAGAAGTTCATACTTGGGGTCAACGTTTCATGAATTTGCTATAGTAATGCAAATTAAAATTTCATTAATTTGAATATGTATAGGGGAACGCGGTGTGCCTCATTAAAACCTTCCCGGCCAAAAACCCTCCTTTGGGGAAAAAAGACCAGGGTAGGAAAAAGAGTACACACCTTTTATATAACGTAACTAAAATAAAACCTGAGATGAGAAGCATTCCATGTTCTCGGAATAGGCTTCCCAGATAGTTCCTCCAGTCTGTGTGCTCCATTTTCCAAATTCTTTGCCACCCTGAAAGGTCCTACCCAGTTGGTTGCTAGCTTTCCCTCTGTCATCTCCTTACGTGCATCTCCTTGTAGGCTTTGCACCAGATCTCCGGTCTTGTAGGTCCTTGGCTTCAAAGTTGAGTTATATTTCTGAGCGACTTGTCGTTTACTGCCTCTTCCACAACCTTGGCTCTTTCCCTGACTTCATCCATTAAGTCCATTTCTAGCTGTCTATTGTCGGCATTGTCCATCTCGATATACTGAATCCATCTCAGGGAGAGCTCCCCAATTTCTACCGGGATCATTGCATCCGCTCCATACACTAGTCTAAAAGGGGTTTCTTGTGTGGTTGATTGTGGCGTGCAATGATATGCCCATAAAATACTCGGAAGTTCCTCAGCCCAAGCACCCTTACTTTGGCCCATTCTCCTTTTCAGCTCGTTGACTAGTACTTTTTTTGCAGCTTCCACCTGCCCATTGGTCTGAGGATGCTCAACTAATGAATACCAATCCCCAAATTGCTACAAAACTCACCAAACTGCTTGTCTGTAAACTGCTTTCCATTGTCAGAAATGATAACCGCTGGGATTCCATAGCGACACTCGATGTTCTTCCAAATAAACTTTTGAACTTGCTTGGCTGTGATTCTAGCGAGAGGTTATGCTTCTATCCATTTTGTAAAGTAATCGACAGCCACTAGCAAGAACTTGCCTTGTCCTTTTGCTATGGGAAAAGAACCAACATTGTCAATTCCCCACATATCAAAAGGCCATGCCGATGAGATTGAATGGAGCTCCTCCGACTTTGTGTGTTTTAATACAGCAAACTTCAGACATTCTTCGCATCTTTTAACCCATTCGGAGCAATCTGCTTCCATGCTTGGCCAAAAATACCCAGCACGGCGACTTTCTTCGCCATTGCTCTTCCTCCGTTATGCATCCCACAAATTCCTCGATGAATCTCTGTTATGACATACTGTCCTTGTTCTTTTGTCAAGCATTTAATCAATGGCCTTGAAAATGTCCTCTGTATAATTCTCCTACTACAATCGTGAACGAGCTTGCCGTTATTCTGATTTTTCGAGCTTCTTTGGGCTCATCCGGTAGAGTGTCCCTTACCAAATAATCATAAATCGGGGACATCCATTCCCGGTTGCCCTCTTCAATGATTAACACTTCTTGTGATTCTATGCTTGATGTGGGTAGAGTTTCTTGAATCACTGTTCTGTGTTGACCTGTCTTTTTGGTACTGGCCAACTTAGACAGCAAATCAACTCGAGTATTTTTCACCCGAGGTATGTGTTCAATTGTAAACTTTTGAAAATCGGGAATCAAAGTATTAACCTTACACAAATACCTAGTTAAATTAGGTTCCTTGGCTTGGTATGTTCCCAAGATTTGCCGGGTAATAAGTTATGAATAGCTTCTGCATGTGATTTTGGTAACCCCTACATCTTTTGCAATGTTAACCCGGCAATGAGTGCTTTATACTCAGCTTCGTTGTTTGATGCCTTAAATTCGAATTTGAGTGACTGCTCCAAGACCACATCCCCAGGACCTTCCAGTATGATCCCGGCTCCGCTCCCCTTGATTTTTGATGCTCCATCTACATATAGTATCCAACATTCCTCTTCAACACTCGGCATAGGTGACAATTCAGCTACAAAGTCGAATAAGCATTGTGCCCTCACCGGCCCTCTTTGCTCATATTTCAAACCGAACTCTGACAACTCAATTGACCAAGCAATCATTCTCCCTGCCAGTTCAGGCTTTCACAACACCTGTTTGATGGGATGGTCGGTTTTGACAATTACCTGATGGCTCTGAAAATATGGCCTCAACCGCCTCGCTGCTGTGATTAGTGCGAATGCTAACTTCTCAATAACCTGGTACCTCGCTTCTGCCTCATGCAACACCCGACTGATGTAATATATTGGAGACTACTGTTTATCTATTTCCTGCACTATAACTACACTTACAGTTGTCTTGGTCACTAAAAGATATAAAAGTAAATCCTTACTCGACTGTGGTTTACTCAAGATTGGTGGCAATCCCAAAAATAGTTTGAAATCACGAAAAGCTGCTTCACACTCGGCATTCCATTAAAATTGTTGTGGTTTTTTAAGCAATTTGAACAGAGGCCGAGCTCTTTTTGCGGATTTCGGGAGGAAGCGGGATAAGGAAGCCAGTCTTCCCGCCAATCGCTGGACTTCCTTTATATTCGCTGGACTTCGCATGTCAATGATGGCTCGGCATTTGTCCGGGTTGGCTTCAATTCCTCTGTGAGTAAGCATGAATCCCAAGAATTTGCCACTTCTGATTCCAAAGTTGCATTTTTTCGGGTTGAGTCTCATGTCATGCTTCCTTAGCTGACTAAAGATCTCCTCTAGGTCCACTACATGCTGAGTAGATTTCATGTTCCGCCCAATTTGTTTGTCGAAGACCTTGTCCATTAACCTCTGATACGTCGCCCCTGCATTTTTCAGGCCAAAGGGCATGACTCGGTAGCAGTAGTTCTCCCTATTTGACATGAAGGCTGTCTTCTCTTCATTCAGGCCGAACATCCTAATTTGATTATACCTAGAGTAAGCATCGATCAGACTAAGAATCTCGTATCTCGAGGCTCCATCCACCAACTGGTCAGTGCTCGGCAATGGATAAGAATCTTTCGGACAAGCTTTATTTAGATTGGTGTAGTCTGTGCACATTCTCCATTTCCCATTGGCCTTCTTAACTAACACTACATTTGATAGCCATGTTGTATACTTGATTTCCCGGATCAACTTTGCTTCTAATAGCTTCTTAGTCTCTTTTTCCACTGCTTCTCTTCTGTCTTCTCCTAGCTTCCTCTTCTTCTGAGCTATCGGCTTAGCGTTCTGGCATAAGGACAACTTGTGACATATAAAGCTCAGATCTATACCGGGCATATCTGCTGCACTCCAAGCAAATAAACCGGCATTCTTCAGCACCACTTCCCTAATTTCCTTAATTACTAACTGTTCATCAAGTTGGGTACCCATCTGGGTAACCTGTTCCGAGTTCTTTCCTAATTGGAAACTGCATATTTCATCAACAGGCCGAGGTCGCAGCTCTTCCATGCCCATTCTTGGGTCTAACTCCACCGTGTTGACAGCTATCATGTCCCTATCTGACTCCTTAAGCTTCTTTGTGACTGCATCCTTTTCATGACTCACTTTGAGGCTATCAACATAACATTGTCGTGCTATTTGTTGATCTGCCCTGACAGTGACAATGTCTCCTGACGTGCTTGGGAACTTCATGGTAAGGTGGGGAGTGGACACCACTGCACCCAACTCATTAAGACTCGGTCGTCCAAGGATTGCGTTATATGCTATTTTGTAGGCGGTACGGGTCTCCACGATTACATACTTGACTGAGATAGTTCTCGAGGATACTCCATTTCCAAATTTGGTGAGTAGTTCTATGTAGCCTCGTGTCTCTGCATGTTCTCCAACAAATCCTACCAACGCGGTGTTAAACTCCATGACTGCACTATCTGGGATTCCCAATTTCCTAAAGGTAGAATAAAAGAGCATATCTGCTGAGCTCCCCTGATCAACCAATGTTTTCCTGACCATGAAATTAGCCAACTCTATAGTGATGACCATAGGGTCATCCTGATTTGGGTCAACACCGACATAATCATCATCAGTAAACGTAATGGACGGGGTTACCTGTTGAGGTTGATAGATGATGGAGTTTACCATTCGAACTGCTCTGAGATGTTTTCTCCGGGCTAAGCTTGTTGCTCCTCCTCCCACAAACCCCCCCGAGATAGTATTGATAATCCCTCTGACTTGTTGTTCTTCGCGGCCTCGAGGAGGTATGATGTCCTGACCCTCCCTCGGCCTTCGATGGTCTTCGCCCCTCCTATAAACATTGCTTCTTTCTCTAGATCTCCTTCTCTGTCCTCGATCTCCCTCCTGCCTTCCATCCCTTTGTTGCTGGTGTCTACTTTTTAGTACAAATTCTTTCCCATTTGTATGAGTTCTTCAATTTTGGTCCCTCCAATTCCAGTAATCCTCAGTAGTATGGCCATAATTGTTATGGAAGTGGTAGTGTTTCCTTCGATTTGCCTTGTCTGAGACCCGACCTTGAGGAGGATACTCAACAATATCTGTATGGTAAACTTCCTCCAGAATTTTGGCTCGTGCTGTGTTGAGCGGAGTATATGTGGTATACTTCGGTCTCCGGTGGAGCGGTTGTTCTCGGAATTTTGGTTTGAATTCTCTTATTGTCGTATATCCCTTTCCCGTAGAATGATGTTCCCTTCTGTCAGGTTTTTCAGAATGCTCTTGCCTTTTTGACTCTCTGACCTCCTCCATGTTAATGTACCGCGACGCTCGCTGTCTGAGTTCATCTATATCCATTGCCGGTCTTTTGGCCAACGAATCGGAGAAAGGACCGGACCTTAGCCCGGAAGTTAGTGCGTGGAATGCCACCCCCTCTTTCAAGTCTGGAATTTGCACTGTTTCAACGTTGAATCGATCGACAAAGTCCTTTAGCGACTCTTGCTTTCCCTGTCTGAAATTCACTAGACAAGCCGACGTTTTCCGCATTCGTCGACTCGTCACGAATTGAACGCTGAATTTTGTGGTTAGATCATGCCTGGAAGTAATAGATCTCGGGGGGAGTCGAGAATACCACAAAAGGGCTTCCCCCTCCAGAGTAGTAGGAAATACCTTACATTTAATATGTTGAGATGCCTGAGAGACCATCATCTTGATGTTGAATGAGGTGATATGCTCTTGCGGATCCATGCTTCCTTCATACTGCTTCACCTTAGGGTACTGAAAATTGATTGGGAAAGGAATGACAGTGATGTCCTCTATGAACGGATGTTCCCCCTGGTCTGCATTACCTCCCACAATGTTGTCATCATTGCCATGGTTTCCTAGAGAATAAAGGTCCCTTTTCCTGACTCGTGTTGTTCCTGCATGCGGGGATTGGCAATCATGACGACTCCTCTCCTCATGACGAGACGATTGTGTCCTTCTATGACTACGTTCTCTGATTCTTCGATATTCTTCGTTTTCCCTTCTTAGCTCGTCCAACTATCGTCTCAGACCCTGAACTTGCTATTGCAGTGGTCCGTCCTCCTGACTCCTACACTGTATAGCATCCTCCCGATGTGATGACGTTGTCATATTACTTCTTCTCCCATTTGCACTACGTGTCTGCACCATGACACCCTTCTTCCCGTTGTGGCCGGGGAAGGTTTGCTTCGTTCTCACAGACGACGCCAAATGTTCTAGCAAATATCTCGAATACAAGGGGAATATCACAAGAACAATATCGCTCTGATTTACTCACTCCACTTACAAGAATACTCTTAATACCTCTTGAAGTATCTCGAGTCTCTGGATATAATATGAAAATGAGTACATTCAATAGCTTGCCTCTACCCTTCCCTTCTATGTGTTTGTATACTACTATTCCCAACTTTCCCACTCGTCCCTATATGCTCGGTTCGTGGCGGTTATCCGAAGAGCACGTCTTCACGTTCATGGTTATGGGAGCTCCTCGTTCTCTGCTTTCCCCTCTTGCTTTAAACAACTGAGGATGGATAGCGAACTCGGTGTTAGGAGGGTTGGGCTGGGCCTCGTGTTTAAGTCGGTTTGTGCTAAACTGGATTGTAAACGGATCTAATGAGGTATCTTTTGTGGTGGGCTTGTCATTTAGTCGGCTCAACTTGGTCTGCTTATTCCCGTGTTGTACATTAAGTAAACTATAAAATATTCAGATTTAGTTGTTATACACTTACACTGTCAACAAATCAGAAATTGTCATAGCAATAAAAATGATTAACTCTTATCCTAACTACCTTGAAAGTCATTCAAATCATGATTTCTAATTGGTTGACAATATAAATTTTTTTACACTGACAGTGCATAACAATTAAACTCAATGGTTATAAAAATGAATAAAGGACGGTTAGAATGTTATATAATGATCTTTCATTTTAAAAAAATCTCCAATATAGATCAATATATAAAGGGGAGTGCTGGTAACATACTCTTTAATACTCTCTTTCCAACACACTTTCTCCTATTGATCGAAATTCATATGGGTCTCACTAATTCATGTGGGTCCCACTTGATTTTGTAGGACCCACATGAATTCCAACCAATAGGAGAGAATGTGTTGGAAAAAGTGTTAGAGAGTGTGTTATTAGCATTTTTCATGTAGATTAAAATAATAATTTGATCCCTATAGATGACACTGATTCTTCATTAGTCCCTATATGTAAAAAAATATTAAAAAAATCCTCATACGTGCAATCGTTATCCGTTTGGTCCCTCCCGTTACCTTGTCATCTCCAATAATCCGTTAACTCCTACATATATGGACTAAATGAAGAATTCGTATCAAATGTAGGGAGCAGATTATTATTTTAACCTAAATTATTGGATCCTATACGTGACACAAATTCTTCATTTAGTCTCTATACATAGTAGTTAACGGATCATTAGAGAAGGCAAAGTAACGGGAAGGACGAAATGGATAACAATTGCACGTATGAGGACCTTTTTAATAATTTTTTATATATAGAGACTAAACGAAAAATCGGTATCACTTATAGGGATCAAATTATTATTTTAACCTTTCACATATAAATTGAAAAGAATAAATCATTCCTCCCATTTTTTTCAAAAACCCCAACCTCCAAACATAGCCCGAGGTTTAATAAGTACCAACATTCTGATATTTTCTAAGTTAGATTCATGAATGATGAGGTTGAATCACTCATTCATGATCCTAAATATAAACCTTGTACGGGTTGCCAAGCTTAGTGCCAATCTGCCTTTGTCCACCCAGAAAACCCTAATTTCGGGCAAACATGACGTGGCACTCATGACAAAGATAAGGTAATCCAAAAGATGGACTTCAATGCCAGGTTCAATGACCAAAACACATAACCACCAACAGAAACTAAGAGAGGAACAAATGGTAGGCAGAGTATTCTTTGATAAATTTTCGTTACTTTATTAATAAGAAATAAGTATAACAGATTATGAATATATATAGATATAGATATATCTTTCAGAGTATAACTGAGAGAAAGTACACTTTTTCTATGATAATGGAATAACAAAATGGGTTGCCACGTGTGGAATTTGGAGGCAACCCCTATTTATAATTATTGAAAATTTTACTATATGTACAACAAAAAATTAATAAAGATGGACAAATGGACAAAACAAAAAGAATAAGAGCGTCTGTGTGGAAATACTACAACACTTATCCTGCACATTTCACCTCTAGCTCTGCAATGAATGATTTCAGTAGGTGGAATCTAAAAATATATATATAATCACCCAAACAAAACTTTTAACTTGCTTCAATGTCTTTACTTCCAGCAACAACTTTACGGTGGTGCCTAGAACCAGATCTCCTGTCTCTTCCACGCCTTCCAGGGCCTCTCCTAATGGGTGAAGTTACAACCTTTTCAAGTGACGACGTTTCAAGCACAGGCAAAGGAGGTGGCGGAGATGATGGAACCGGTGGAGGAATGCCTCTGACGACTGGTGGAGCGAGGCGCAGCAATATATCCCTGTGGTATTTCTGTAAGCACAAAAAAGATTTGTATTATGGTAAGGTAAATGAGTGAAAAAGTGACCATGAAACTACATGGGCAATAAAGTTGGTTTGGATAAATAATGTACCATTCGGGAAAAAGATACAAGAAGTCAAGAACCATTGAAACGAGAGGTTTTCAGCAAAAAACCTCAACCAAAGGGGTTGCAGTACAATTTTCATAAATTTTTTTGGCCATGCAATCGTGAACTAAAGCTAATGCAACATAATAATGATGGAACTGGTCACGTCCTTCCCAATCAATTTTAAAAGATGAATGTTAAGTGGTTAACTAGTGAAATAGAGGAATGTTTATAACTACGTGTGAAAACATTTAGTCAGATATGCAAATAAGATAAAATAGTTACCTGAATTACAAAATTGCGCCTTTCACAATCCAAGAACATGTGAAAATGAAAATCCACCCTTGACAAAACTTTGTCCCTGACGGTTGAGAAACTAATCTGATCCCTAGAAGTAAATCGGTCAACTTCATTGAACCAAAGACACGTAAAGAGGTTGCTAATAGGAACATGCTCTCGCACGATTACGCATCCCTCAGGAACATCTGCAACTTAGCCATGAAGCTTGAGAAAAAATAAAATAAAAATAAAAATTGAAGCTAGATAGATACAGGAAGTTTCACCTACCACTTATAAGAGGAAGCTTGGCCTCTGTATATGGGGTCAATCCCTCCTTCTTGTAAAACTCAATCTGAAAGTCAATAGAGGCATTATCATACTTTCTGGCAGCTTTATTAGCCTCGGCCTCAACAAATACATCAAAACGTCTATAATGCTTAGATATTGCAAAAGTTGCATTCGTCCGCCACAAAAACCTAAATAAGAGTGGAAAAAGTAGTAGTTTTAGGTGCCAAAAAAACATGTATTATGGCAAGATAAAGAAAAACAAAACTTTAATAGTTAGAAATGGCATAGGTATGAAATATGATGCCTAATGTATTACATTTTTGGACATACTCCAGATCAACATAGAAAAAAATGGAAAGCAAGACTTAGCATAGAGAAGGTGGAAGAGAAGGATCTAACAAATCGATTGCAAAATCTATGATATATTCCGCAGGAAACATCATCATTAGGGTTTGCATAATTTAGAGGACTGGTTTTCATAATTGAAGTTGAGCTTGTATTAATGACCATTTCATAACATTTGAATGAAGAGCAATGAAGTCTAACCTCGACATCATCTATCCACCGACCCTTCATTTCAATTGCTTGTTAAGTGTTTGTTAAAATTCCTTAAAGAAACTTAATAACATTTATCACTCGTTTACTTCTTATTTATGTTTGAGCTCCCTTCCTCCCAAACTTTAGTCTAAATAGTGGTTCAATTTGTGAGTGGTACCTGGTTTCGATCCTTGCAAATTCACCGTTTTATTACTTGCTATGATCCGGTATACTTGCAGTGTCTTCTCAAGTTTTTGGCGCCGTTTCCGGGGATCGGTATGCCAATATCAAAAGTACCAAAGGGGACTCCCAATTTAGACACCTGTTTTATTTCTGTTTTTGGTAATTGTGATATGCTTGTTAAATTTTCTATATGATTAATATTTTCTTCATTTGATTAGTTTTCTCTATTTTTAATTGTTCTTCTTTTGCATATGTGAGGCAAAATCGATTTGAGTGAGCTAGTATACAACCCGAAGATTGAACATACAACGCGGAAAAATAGAAAAAAGGCAAAAAATAAAAGGAATCAAGAGAGAATCAATATTTAAGAGGAACCAACAGTTGTTATGGCAAGGGAAAATCCTGGAAATGGTGGAAGAACCTTGGGGGACTATGCCACACCTATCGCAGAAAGGTGTGCTACTTGCATACTGCACCCTCTTATTGCTGCCAACAATATCGAGATAAAGTCGACCTTTCTCCATTTGACCCAACAAGTACAATTTGGAGGTTAGGAGAGTGAAAATCCTCATGCCACATCACATGACATCCTTCCTTCAATTGTGTGATATGGTCAAGATGAATGGGGTATCCTAAGACGCCATTTGGTTGAGTCTCTTTCCCTTCTCATTAAGGGATAGAGCCAAGAACTGGCTCCAATCCCAACCAAGGGGAAGCATCACCGCATGGGAGGATTTAGTAAGGAAGTTCTTGACCCGGTTATTCCCCCCATCACAGGTCATCAAGATTCGGTCAGAGATTAATGCCTTTGCTCATAAAGATGGCAAATTGCTTTATGAAGCTTAGAAGCGGTTCAAGGAACTATTGAATTCTTGCCCAAACCATGAGTTTTCACTTTGGAATCAAATGTAAACATTCTATAATGGACTAAACCAGAATACTAGACGTATGGTTGATGCCGCAACTAGGGGTTCACTTAGAACAAAGACCCAGAAGAAGCACAAGAGTTGATTGAGACTATGGCATCAAATGAATACCAATTGCCTAGTCAATGGTCGATGGGAAAAGAGGTTTATTGGAGTTGGATGCCTACAATGCTATCCTTGCCGAACAAAAGAGCATGTCACAACAATTGGCGTTGGCGGCTCTCACTAAACAACTAGGGGCTGTACAACTTCATTCCGTCCAAGCACAGCCCCTTGTTTGTGAATTTTGCGGTGGAGATCATGCTAATGGCAATTGTGAAGTTGGTGGTTCGAGTCAAGAAGAGGTAAATTACATGGGAAGCAATCGGGCCTTCTCAATCACATATAACCAAGGGTGGCACAATCACCCTAATTTTGGTCGGAGATAAGGGCCACAAGGGCAACATGAACAAGGGCAGAAGATGTCAAGGTACCTTTCCCGGAGACATCGAAGTCAATTTGAAGGAACGATGCAAGACTAATACTACCCGGAGTGGGAAGGTAGTGGCTCCTCAATAAAAGACTCGGAAAAACAATAAATTGGAAGATGGAAAGTTGGAAGAACCCAAGAAGCAAGATGAGGTTATTGAGGGAATAGTTGAAGAATGCTCTGATGATGAAGTTGAGCCTCATGAGGGTAATGTATCTACCTCCTCTACTGTGCAACCTGTTTTGGTAGAAAGTGAGAAGTTTGCCCGAAAGAAGACTAGGAAGTAGATACTTGAGGAAGTTGATAATCCTAAGGAGTTACCTCCTTACTTCAAGGTAATGTATCACTATCCAACTAGCGGACCGCTCTATTGCTCATCCATATGGTGTTGTGGAGGACTTGTCAGTGAAGGTGGATAAGTTCATTTTGCCGGTAGACTGTGGTATTTTATATGGAGGATGATGTGGAAATTCCTTTAATTCTTGGATGATCTTTTCTAGCTATGGGTAGGGCCTTAATTGATGTGCAGCAAGGAGAGTTTATGCTTTGAATACTGGAGGAAAAGGTAACATTTAATGTTTTTGATGTCATGGGCCACCTAGAAGACAAGGATAGCTGCTTGAGGATTGATTTGGTAGAGCCACTGGCTGAGAAAGCAGCACAAAAGTCCTTTCAAGACCCCCTAGAGGCAGCACTTATTCTTGAAAATTCAGTGGAAGGTGTTTTAGAGGAGAAGGAAAGAGTGGAGATCGTTAACTACCTTTAAGCATGTTCGATTTTGAGTATAGATGAGGGTAAAATCATTGAGAACTTAAGAAGTCATGACAAAGGGGAACCACCGAAACTTGAGTTGAAAGCTAGCCAGTGGGTGTCACTGTGGAAAGATCTAGTTTGAGAACATACATTATGGGTGTCAATCCTAAACAAGCGGGATATCATATCTATCTCATACAGAAGTAGATAAAACGGTGAATCACATGCCAACTTTTATTTTTAACAAATGATAGATGGACGGAAATAAGAATGTTTACGTCACTTTCACAAATAGAATGAATAGTATATAGTATTGAAGAGAGCTACTGAGATGTACCTTTCAAGAATTCTATATGGATCCACAACAAGCTCAAGCTTTCCATCAATCCAAATAGAATAGCGAGCATTTGGAACCAATCTATGCAACAAAAGCTTCGGAATCTGTGGAAAAGGTAGTAAAGGTTACAAGGTAGTAAGGTACATAAAAGTACTACTTTATGAACTATAATACACAACAGTATCTAGGCAATATTTTAGTTTTTTCAATTCTGTTAGACCTTGTGGTAGTGAGGTATACATGAATAAGTGTAGGAAGGGGAACAGTGTGTTAGATATGGGCCTTAATGGGCTCTGTTATGTTAGTAAGCCTATTAGTATTAGTTAATTGTAATGGGTTAGCCATCTATAAATAGAACTAGAGGGAAATAGATTCGTTCAGTTAGGCAGTTGGGAAATCGGTTGGGAGAGACTAGGCTCTCGAATTCCCAGAGGTCATTGTATTCTCTCTTTCTTCTACCTCTGTTAGGGACCATTTTCCCTCAGAGAGTACTCAATAATATTGCACCATCCAGTTCAGTTTTGATAGTCCTATCACAGTGTATCAGCCCACCCATGTACTAAGGACAAGGTAGGGAATATGGAGAATGTTCATGCTAATGATGCAGCAAAACAGAATGCTGATGTGGCAAGAGGAGAGTGGAGGGGAAGATCCGAGAATAATTGGAGGGAGGGAGTAACTACTTAAAGAAAAGAGGGTCATGCATAGAGGGGATCATCACTTTGGTAATTGGGTGGTATTGGTTGGCTATAACAGAAAGTTAATCCTCTGATTTCAGTCGTGGGTTACTGTCTCCTACTTTTTCTGTTTCTCATATCTGTAAGGAGCAAGCTCCATTTCCATGTACTTAATATAAATATATTCAGTACCTATCAAATTCATACAGAAAAGCTAACTTATATTTTGTTGGAAATAACATTATTAGTTAATGGCTTCTCTTCCCTAAGAGTTAGATTCATTGTATAGAAGTGGAATAGGTGCACCGTCCACATTAATAGTTTTACATTGTAAATTGTATTTAGAATGTTAGTTCCTATGTAAATCACATGTATAAATAAATCTTCTGTTGAGTGCATTACTCAAGCAAATACATTCAGAAATATTGTGTCCCTTTGTCTACTTGACTTCTCCTTTTTTCACATGGTATCAGAGCTCCCAATCTTGGGAGTCTCTGTTTCTTTTTTGTTTCGCTACCTCAGCCTTCATTGCTGATTTTTCTTAGGTACCTTGCCTTCATTGCAGGACCTGTCCCTTCGTTACTCTGATTTTATTCTCAGTCAGAGCCTTCATTGCTCTGTATTTTTTCGCAACACCCATTCTGTTCCAACCACCAAAAAGGACGTTGACCGCCGACATCCGCTGTTGACTGTCACATTTCAGACCAGCAACCATACCAGAAGAACCGCAGCTTTGAGATCGGCCAGAACCCAGAAAACTGTGGCAAAAAACCACCGCACGCGCCGCCACACGCGCATCCGTATTCTGGCGCGTGAAGCGCACGCGCCGCCCGCTTGCTTCGTTCTGACCGGAGGCATCTTCTGAACCTGTTTTGGGGGTCGGTTTTCTTATCGGACCTCTCTTTTTTGGGTCTCTGTACAGTTCTACTTGGTGGGTGTCTTGGTTCTTTTTTATCAGTGAAGATATTGTGATCCCCTTCAGGTAATTGTCTCAAGAGTATGGAGAAATCATCATGTAATTGTAGTGTTGTGTGTTCAGGTATGTTTTCACCTTCATTTGGATCCAATGTCTCAAATATACATTCTCCCATCTTCTGGATTTTAGACTCTGGAGCCACGGACCATATGACACCCTCACCTAACCTTTTTTCCACATATTCTCCATGTTCCAGCAATAAGAAAATTGCCACTACTGATGGCACTCTTATAACTGTTGCTGGCATAGGGAACATTGACATTAATTCATCCATCACCTTAAAAAATGTCCTTCATGTTCCAACATTGTCCACCAACCTTGTTTCTATACAGAAACTTACTAAAGACTTATCATGTAAAGTGATTTTTCACAGTGATTGTTGTCTTCTTCAGGACAAGGAATCGGGGAGGACAATTGGACGTGCTAGAGAAGGGAATGGCCTTTATTACCTTGAAGACCACTTGTCTCAATCATTCATGTCAGAGTCTGTTCTATCAAAAAGGGAAAAGATTTTGCTTTTTCACTATTGGTTAGGACATCCCTCTTTTGAAACCATCAAATTTATGTTTCCATCCTTGTTTTTTGGATTAAGTATCGAGAGTTTTCACTCTGATGTGTGTGAGATTGCAAAACACAAGCGTATACCTTTTCCATTAATTAACAAAAGAAGCTCATTTCCTTTTTATCTTGTTCATTCTGATGTTTGGGGTCCATCTTCTGTTCCAAATGTTTCTGGAACTAGATGATTTGTGACTTTTATTGATGATTGTACCCGAGTTACTTGGACTTTCCTTCTTAAACACAAGTCTGAAGTGAGCAATGTTTTTCAAACCTTCTTCTCAATGATTAAAAATCAGTTTGGTTTGACCTTAAAAAGACTTAGGTCTGATAATGGCAAGGAGTATTTTAATCATGACATTACTCTATTCTGCCAAAAAGAGGGAATAATCCATGAGTCTTCTTGTGTCAAAACACCACAACAAAATGGGATTGCCGAAAGGAAAAATAGGCATCTTTTAGATCAAACCCAGGCACTGTTGTTTCACAAAAACGTTCCAAATTTTTTTGGGGGGGAAGCAGTTCTTACAGCAACATATCTCATCAATCGGTTGCCCTCTGAAGTCTTAGGGTTTAAAAGTCCTATGGATGTTCTTTCCTCCTTTTTTCCCAATGTGCCCAGTTCTAATAATCTTACACCAAGAGTCTTTGGGTGCATGGTTGTCAAACTCGCGAGTCAACTCGTTGACTCGTCCGAGTTCACGATTCCACATAGGCCAAACGAGTTGAATCGCTGTCAGAATCGTTTTTGGGGTAGAATCGGTCAAACTCGTTTGACTCGGTCAAACTCGGTCAAACTCGCGATTCTAGCTGCGAGTGAGCGAGTCTGATCTCGCCTCAGGAATGGGCCTGAAAATGCCCAAAACGGTGCGTTTTGGGAAGAAAACTTCATTCGCGTGCTCCCTCCTTCTTCCCTTCTCTGTTCCAAAAAACACGAACGAAAACCTAGCCCACTGACTGCCGTCGAGCTTCCTCCTCCCTCCTTGCTGCGAACCTCCGTCGCCTTCCCTGTCGCGAACGCTCGCCGGAGTCCGCCTGCACCTTGCTCGAACCAGAACCCTCCTTCTCTACTTGAACCCGAAACCCTTCTTCTCGGTTCGGGTTTGTTGCAGTAGCAGGCTAGCAGCTGCTGGAAACCCTCCTTCCTTGCTCAACCCTCCTTCCTTGCTCGAACCGGATAACACAGCTGCAACAGCAGCAATGTCTGAATCGGATAACACAGCTGCAACAGCAGCAACCGGAAGCTCTAGAGGGAGAGGTAGGAAAAATTACCCTGGAAACAGGACTGATCCTGGGTGGAAACATGGCATTGATGTTCAAGGCAATGGAAAAAAGGTTAAATGCAACTATTGCCATAAGGTTGTTAGTGGTGGAGTTTTCAGATTTAAACATCATCTTGCCGGCACTAGAGAAGATTCTGAACCGTGTGCTACGGTGCCGGAGGAAGTTAAACATCTATTTATGAAAATTGTTGCTGAGGCTAAAGAGGCAGCAAAGAAGAAAAGAAGATTGATTGATGTTGATGAGAAAGATGTTAATGAAGTTCAAGAGGTTGCAGCAGCTAGCTCTCAAAAAAGAGGATTTTCCTTTGCAAAAGGGAAAGTAAAAGTTGGTGGTGGGGTTCAAGCAACCATGAATCAAATGATGAAAAAGGATTTAAAAGATGAAGTTGATGAACAAGTAGCGAAATTTTTTTATACAAGTGCCATTCCTTTCAATTGTATAAAAAATTTGGAGTTTGCAAAGATGTGTGAACTCATTGGGAGATATGGAATTGGCTACAAACCTCCATCTTATCATGATATTAGAGAGAAACTTTTGAAACAAGCAGTGGCTAAAACCGACAATATGCCTGATGAGTTTAAGGAGGAATGGAAAAGAACCGGTTGCACAATCATGTCTGATGGTTGGACAGACAAGAAGAGGCGTTCCATATGTAACTTCTTGGTGAACAGTCCTAAGGGGACAGTGTTTCTTTATTCATTGGACACTTCTGACATCTCAAAAACAACTGAAAAAGTTTTTAAGATGTTGGATGATGCTGTTAATGAAGTTGGAGAGGAACATGTGGTCCAAGTTGTTACTGATAATGCTGCAAACTTCAAGGCAGCAGGTGAAATGTTGATGCTGAAGCGACCCAACTTGTATTGGACTCCATGTGCTGCTCATTGTATTGACTTGATGTTGGAGGATTTTGAGAAACATCTGAAGGTGCATCAAGTTACTATACAGAAGGGGAGAAAGATTTGCACATACATTTATTGCAGAACCATGCTCATTAGCATGGTGAAAAAGTTTACTAAAGGAAGGGACTTGATTAGGCCCGGTAAGACTAGATTTGCCACTGCTTACTTGACCTTAGCTTGTCTTAATGAGCATAAGGCATCATTGTTGAGTATGTTTAGCTCTGAAGACTGGAATTCAAGTAAGTTTGCCAAAACCAAAGAGGGAAGAAAAGTGGAAGATATTATTTGTGATACTCGGTTTTGGAAAAACATAATTGTATGCCTCAAGGCAGCTGCTCCCCTTATTGTTGTCCTTCGTTTGGTGGATTCTGATGAAAAACCCGCCATGGGTTTTATATATGAAGGGATGGATTGTGCCAAAGAGAAGATTAAAAGCAACTTCAATGATGTTAAGAAATGGTAAACTTTTCTAACTTTATCACATTTGAAATTTAATTACCTTATTTGTGTTGTGTTATACTGTTATTAATATAGGATCTTTGTAATTTGTAGCTATGAACCCATCTGGAAAATCATTGATGAGCGATGGGATAACCAGCTTCATAGGCCCTTACACGCAGCTGCTTATTATCTTAATCCCTCATTACACTATGATTTCGATCATGATGATGTTGAGGTAAAAATTGGGTTGTACGGCTGTATGGCAAGGTTGGTAAAGGATCCCGAGGAGAGGAAGAAGATTGGTGTACAGCTTGCCGACTTTCATTATGCTAGAGGGCTCTTTGGTCTTGATGCTGCAAAGGCTAGCAGGAAGAGTATGCTTCCTGCAGAATGGTGGGACTTCTATGGGGATGGAGCAGTAGAACTAAAGAGGTTTGCTATTCGTGTGCTTAGCTTGACTTGTAGCTCTTCTGGGTGTGAACGTAATTGGAGTTCATTCGAAATGGTAATTGTAGTTATGATTTTGTTTCTAGTTATTAATTTACTTTGTTTAGAAATATTAAGTTTTGATTTTTATGTTTTATTTTCTAGGTTCATACAAAGAAAAGAAATAGATTGCATCAAAAAAAGATGAACGACTTGGTATATGTGATGTATAACTTGAAGCTAAAGAGTAGAGAAAATAGGAAAAGTGTTGTCCTTCCATTTGAAGACATTCATTCTGATGATGAATGGATAACTGAAGAGGGGGATGATCCAAATGTTGATGAGGACAATGTTGAGCAACCTATCAATATTGATGAAGAGAATGTTGAGCTTGAGCAACCTATCAGTGATCCAATTGATTTGTGCTTTGATGAAAATATTGAAGAAGTTGTTTCATCCGGGGAAGAACTTGATTATGATGATTCTGATGATGATGATGATGGAGATGGGGATAATGATAATGGAGATGATGTTGTTAGAGATTTGACTTTAGACATTTAGGAGTTGTTTTTTGATGTTCATGTTATATACTTTTATGTGATGGTAATGTTTTGTATTTGGATTATGGTACTTTTTAATGATTATGGTGATGGTAGATGTTATTGGATTATGATGTTGCTGTTTTGTTGCTTTTATGTTATTTATATATGTCATTTATAGTTTTTTTTTAATATTAGGTAGACTCTTACGAGTCTACGAGTCGAGTCTACGTGTCGAGTTTACGTATGCTTCACGAGTCTACCTAGACTCGCGAGTCTGACAACCTTGTTTGGGTGTGTCTCATTTGTCCATGTTCATAGTCAAGACAGCGGAAAACTCGATCCTAGAGCTCTAAAATGTGTTTTTGTTGGGTATTCCCCTACTCAAAAAGGATATAAGTGTTACCATTCACCCTCCAAAAAACTCTGTGTGTCTGGAGATGTAACCTTTCAGGAAAAACAAGCTTATTTCACTCAACCTTATCTTTAGGGGGAGGATCTAAGAGAAGATAAAGAAATTCATCTTGAAACTCTTGTTTTGCCTAGCCTTGAGTTAAATATTCCATCCTCATCAGCTGAAACGGAACCTGCAGCTGAAACCGAACCTACAGTTGAAGATGAATCTGCATCTGAACTTAAACCTGAAGTTAATGTACGAGGGGGAAAAAATCGGGTGTTCCTAAGGAAGCAAAACCAACTCCTCAGGTAACAAATTCTGATTCCATCACTTTACAAGATAATGAAATAGTTGAAAATGATCTTAACCTTCCAATTGCTCACAGAAAAGGAACTAGAAAATGTACCGAAAAACCATTATACCCTCTTGCAAACTACTTTTCCTTTCAAAAATTCTCACCAACCCACATGACTTTTCTTGTAAACCTAAACAATACCTTCATTCCCACCAGTGTTTTTGAGGCATTATCTTTTAAAAGGTGGAAACAGGCCATGGATACAGAATTGGAGGCATTGGAGAAAAATAAAACATGGGAATTGATTACTTTATCGGAAGGAATGAAACCAGTTGGTTGCAAGTGGGTGTGTACTGTAAAGTATAATGCCGATGGATCAATTGAGAGGTACAAAGCAAGGTTGGTAGCCAATTCACACAAACCTATGGAATTGATTATTAAGAGATATTTGCCCCTGTTGCAAAGATGAATACAGTTCGAGTAATATTATCTCTTGCAGCTAATTATGGCTCGGAATTGTAGCAGTTTGATGTGAAAAATGCTTTATTGCATGGGGAGCTTGAAGAGGAGATTTATATGGAGGTACCACCAGGATATGGGAAAAATATTAGTGGCAATACTGTTTGCAGCCTAAAAAAGGCATTATACGGGTTGAAACAATCACCTTGAGCATGGTTTGGAAGATTCACTAAGGTTATGACAACCTTAGGATACAAACAAAGTCAAGGAGATCATACATTGTTCATCAAACACTCAACTTCAGGGGGAGTAACTGTGTTGTTAGTCTATGTGGATGATATCATTGTCACTGGAGATGATTGGAAAGAACAACAAGTCTTGAGTCAACATCTAGCGAAGGAATTTGAGATAAAAACTCTTGGGAGACTAAAATACTTTCTGGGAATTGAGATGGCTCACTCCAAGAAAGGTATTTTCATATCTCAAAAAAAAAAAAATTGATCACAGATTTGCTCAAAGAGACAGGAAAGACAGCTTGTAAACCTGTAAGTACTCCCATAGAACCGAACCTTAAATTGGGTAATGAAGAAGATAGTGCAGCGGTGGATAAAGAGATGTACCAACGTTTGGTTGGTAAATTAATTTATTTGTCTCACACAAGCCCAGATATTGCATTTGCTGTAAGTTTGGTTAGTCAATTTATGCATTGCCCAAGAGAAGTTCATTTGCAGGCAACTCATAGAATCCTGCAGTACCTTAAAGGAACTCCAGGGAGAAGAATTCTATATAGAAGGAATGGGAATGCAATTCTTGAAGCCTACACGGATGCCGACTATGCAGGATCAGTAACCGATAGACGGTCCACTATTGGATATTGTACTTTTCTTGGAGGAAATTTAGTGACATGGAGGAGCAAAAAGCAGAATGTTGTGGCCCGTTCTAGCGCTGAAGCTGAGTTCCGAGCTATGGCTCAAGGTATTTGTGAGCTACTTTGGCTCAAAATAATTTTAGAAGACTTAAAGATCAAATGGGAAGGTTCTATGAAACCATACTGTGATAACAAGTCAGCAATCATCATTGCTCATAATCCTGTTAAGCATGAACGAACAAAACACATTGAGGTGGATAGGTATTTTATCAAAGAGAAGCTTGATTCTGGTCTAATTTGTACCCCATTTGTACCTTCACAAGGCCAACTTGCAGACATTCTTACCAAAGGACTGTGCAATGCAGATTTTGAGAGAATTGTTTGCAAGCTGGGAATATAAAACATCTATTCTCCAGCTTGAGGGGGAGTGATGGAAATAACATTATTAGTTAATGGCTTCTCTTCCCTAAGAGTTAGATTCATTGTATAGAAGTGGAATAGGTGCACCGTCCACATTAATAATTTTACATTGTAAATTGTATTTAGAATGTTAGTTCCTATGTAAATCACATATATAAATAAATCTTCTGCTGAGTGCATTACTCAAGCCAATACATTCAGAAATATTGTGTCCCTTTGTCTACTTGACTTCTCCTTTTTTCACATATTTTGAATGAAAAGAATCATCATGATGCTAAGACACAAGGTTGTAGCCAATACTAGGAGGTCTACTGAAAATGGCTAACAACTCATATGCTAAATTCTATTTCACAGTCATCATGGTGCTTGCAAACTAAATAATTCTGACCTTTCCTGTCCGCCTTGCATCTGTGTAAGGAAGATTACGAGCAACAATAATTCTCCATAAACCAATCTTCTTGCTGATTCCCAGCCTGCCAGAACTCCTCAGATATTTTTCTGTTTCTTCATCTACAAACATAAGGAAGCATACAGTCTTCCTCGAATAATTATTTATATTTCTTGGCTCATTTATCTCGTCAAAATTTCCTGCACAATATATTTAATTTATAATCAATCACTAGCTTAAACAAGGAAATAAATGCAGAAACCACATAATACAGACCAAATATGGCTGATGCAACAACCACTCCATTACACTGCTCCATTTCAAGAAGGTCAGCTTCATCCATGTCAAATCCTGTGTTGTGGCCAGGTTTAATTCCTCTAACAAATCTGATTGATGCACACATGCATCATTGAAGATGCAGAATGGATTGATATCAGTAAAAAGGTATGATATGAGATATATACTTTATTAATGGTACAGACAACTTATACCATAAAGAACATTCCTCAGTGACTATAGAAATACATAAGGGAAACATGCAACAAAAAGCAAAACATACCCACAGTGAACACTCATTGACTCTTGTATATTAAAGGAGTCATTTCTCTGTTTCAATGTAGGATATCCACCAAATTCCGAACCTCCAAATTCTCCATCTCTACTTAAATTTTCCTCGTAGATATATGTTAAATTCTTAAGTACTGGCGAAGGTGATGGGAACTTTGGCATCCGTGCAATGGCTTCTTCCACAGGAAGGTAACATACTGGGCATGCTGAAACATAAACAAGCCAAAAATTCAGGAGAAAAAACACATACAATATGCAGTATAAAATATATAGAGATCCTATGTGTCATCATTAGCTACAAAAATTCGAAGAACTAATATGGGTACTATTGCAAATTCTTAAATATCAAACAGCCTATAAGATATCTTGGGCAGCAAAGCAAAATAGTATACAAAAACTTACGCCGTGGCCCAATGCGCTTTTTATCAGCTGGTGGAGGAGGGAGTGTGAAGCTATTACACGGATGCCCTGGAGGAAGATGGTAGCCCAAAAAATAGCTAGGGTGAGGAGGAGGAGGAGGAGGAGGAGGAGGGGTTAGTGCCAAATTTGTACTCAAGCCCATGGCATTAGCTGCCGTAGAGATCAAAGATGCAGAATCAACTATAGACATGCTTTGATTAATGCTAATGCTCCGCATGCTGTTTCCTTCCTGAGAATCTTCACCTGAAAGCAAGCCAATCACGAGCATTATGTTACATCCTAATTAAAGTAGAAAGAAATCAAGTGATAGATGTGAATCACAACTCAAAGCACATGCAAGCAAGGCAAGTTAAGCCAAACAGAAGAACTAGATAGCAATGGCATTGGCATATTCCAATTTAAATACTACTGAAAAAACAAAAAAAGAAACAATTCTGAAAACTCAAATTGTATTATGAGAATTGCATCAACCAGACAGACTAGTATATGCTTTAAACCAGCAGTAATCACATTGCAATAACATATTCAAAACCAAAAAAACAAAAACAAAAACAAAAGGAAGAGAAAGAGAGACTGTGGACCTTTTGCAACATACAAAACCCATATGAAAACTGCAGCAGAGATAAGACAGAGGAAGAGCATTCCAACCCTCTTGCGTCCAGCAAACTTGCAGATCCAAAGGAACAACCTCTCTTTCTCTTTCTCCTTAAGCATCTTGGAAGGTTTGCGTGCTGTTGCAGCTATAACTGTCTGAATCTGTAGTTGCTGCTTATCCAAAGACCCATAACTTCCAGAACGAATTCCCAATCCCAATGATCCTCCTCCAGACATTATTACTGTTATTATATCTCATTCTCATCAAAATTCAAAACCCTCATATGCCCCTCTCATTCCTTCATCACCTTCAATTTTTCTTCTCTTCTTTCTCTGATTCAATAAATAACCACTTCACCAATTGGAATGCACTTAGCATTACCAATGCCACTCTCACTTCCAACTCAACAATGGAAGAAAAAAAAAAAGATTTTTTGTCTATCTGGGTAACACAAAAGAAAAAGGGAAGCAAAATCAAATGAAAAAGGAAGGTTCAGAAATAGAAGAATTGCACCCAAATCAACTGAAATACGGTTATATTACACTGAAAAAGAAACTGGTTCCCAAGAAAAACTCTCCCTTTCTTCCAAAATTGGAGATCAATCTAGGGCTTTTTTTGGTGATTTGCTCTTTAGGGTTTTCTGAAATCCGAGACTTGGAAACCGGAAGGAATCAGGGATCAAAAATTTCAAGTGATATAATTTTTTTAATTATTGTTATTTATTTTTCCGCAGATCCGGAAGTGATGAGGATGAACTCAGAGGAAAATTTTGATTTGAGTATTTATATGTGAAAAAGTTACCGAATTAGGGGAAAAATTAAAATAGAAACATGGAAAAATGAGATAGGGTAGTGGGCACATTGCACAATGTTAGCCCCTTCAGACACTGATGTCTCACTCAACAATCAACATGACATGAAGTGTGGTGCTATTCCACCCGATTGCTTGACATCTGCAATAGTGCAATATAATAATTATGATTAATGATTAATTATTATCGTTTTGTTCAATGTTTTTTTTTTTTTTTGTTTCTTGAGAGGATCGTTTATTCAATGTTAATATCATATAAGATCTTGTTAATGAGTATCCTAAGATAATTAATTAAGGAACCAGTAAAAGAAAATTTTGTATTAAGGAACTAAGTGTAACATTTTCTAATATATTAAATACATCATTTTTTCATACATAATTTCTTTTCTTGATTCCTTAAATAATATCCTAACGATACTTATTAATATTTTCCTATCATATATTATTAGAGTTTAATTATTATGTATTTACAGTATAAAATTTTTTATATTATCAGTCAATCACCAATCATTGTATAAGAGATTATGAGTGACTTTTAAGATAGTTAGAATAAGAGTCAAAATTTTTAGTGATGCGATAATTTATGATTTAATGTATTTTACATTGTCAGTGTATAATAATTAAATTGATATCATTAACGTAGTTATTTAAACATTTTATATGATATGATAATTCCTCGTTCACTGAAGGGTAAAAGTTTAGGCATCTATCTTGGTGCTCCTCTTTTGCATCACAGAGCTACTAAGAATACCTAATTTTTTATTGATAAAATGAGAAAGAAATTGTCCGGTTGGAAGGCCTCATCTCTCTCATTCGCCGGAAGGATCACCTTGGCTCAAGCTTCTTTGGCCTTATGTGATGCAAACTAGTGCTATTCCTGCCTTGGTTTGTGAAGAAGTTGAAACATTAAGTAGGAATTTCATTTAGGGAACCACAACTGATCATAAAAAGAGTCACCTCATTTCCTAGAGTAAGATCGATTTACCTAAGGAAGCAGGAGGACTTGGCTCTAGAGATCTTATAATTCTCAATAATGCCTATATGATGAAGTTGGCTTGGAGCTTAGTGGCGATTCCAAAGAAGCTTTCAGTTAGAATTATGAAAGCAAAGTATAATTGTGGAGCTCTCTCTATGCCAAAAGTTGTTGTAAGAATTCTTGATCGAATGTTTGGAGGGAAATTGCTGGTATTTGGTTTGATGTGGAAAACATGATTTCTTGGTGTTTAAGAAATGAAAATTAAGTAAATACCTGATTTGATCCCTGAAATTGTAGGGTCGTATCAACTTAGTCCCCCACATTATCAATATTACAAAATGATCATTGGAATTGTAAAATGTAGCAAATGCATCCCTGACATTATTCACTTAGTTTCAAATGCATCCCTGACATTATCAACTTAATGTCATTATAGTCCGTGCAAATATCAACGGAGGGACGAATCTGATTAATTTTCTGTAATTCCAGGGATCATTTTGAAATATTGATAATGAGGGGAACTAAGTTGATACGACTCTACAATTTTAAAGATTAAATTGAGTATTTACTCAATGGAAATTCAACTCGATTTTGGAAAGGTAAGTGGATTCCAGGGTCAACTAGCTTAGAGGAATGCTATTTTGGTAATATTCCTCAAGATAAGCTGATTTTCCAGTTTCTTTCTATGAGCAGAATAATAGTTGGAATCAGGAAGCTTTTAACAGATTTATTCCAAGTGGTTTATGTGACAATATTGCTATGGTTTCTTGTCCTACATCTTCTGTGTTAACAGATTTTCACTTTTGGTCTCCTAATTCTAATGGGTTATTTAGTTTAAAATCTGCTTATCAGTTCTTAAGTGCAGCAAGAGGTAATCCTTATTCTGAGCCTCAAATGCAACCTCTTTTTAGAAAGATATGGCAATGGAAGGGTCCAAATAGATTGAGAGCTGTTCTTTGGAAACTCTTACATGGCAAGCTGCTAACAAATGTTGAGAGGAACAAAAGGGGCATGACAACATATTCTATATGTCCTAGATGCAATTCCAATCCAGAAACTATTATGCATATTTTGAGGGATTGTGAAGAAGCTTTTGTTTTTTGGAATAGGGTTATTGATCCTGCTAACGGGAGTAAATTCTTTAGCTTGGGGCTTGTTCCTTGGTTGGAATGGAACCTTTCTTCTGCTGATATTGGCCAGGTTCCTTGGAGCTGGATGTCTTTTTTCACTATTTCTGTGGCTGCCTTATGGAGAGATAGAAATAGTTTGGTGTTTTCAAATGAATCCAAGATGCGAGGAGATTTGTGGTAACTGATATGCTCTCAGGTAGATGCTATTGACAAGGAAATAAATCATCCTCTTAATTTCATTGATGATAGAAAAGTAATGGTTAATGTTAGCTGGCAATCTTCTCCTCCTAACTTCTTTAAAGTCAATATTGATGGTGCTCACAATAATTTTTATGGTATCTCTGCCTGTGGTGGGATAATCTGATATGAAAGAAGGCTCCTTCATTAAGGGTTTTTACTGTAATTTGGGTCTCGGCTCTGCCCTCTTAGCCGAATTTCATGCTCTTCTCCATGGTATTAAAGTTGCTCAAAGTCTTGCATTGGAGAGAGTTATTTTTTAAACAGATTCTACTGCTGTAGTGAATCTGATTTCAAATATCTTCTATTTCAACCCTCATACTCAATCTCTATTGGAAGAAATCATTTTGCTTTTTCACTCCAGCAATTGGAAAACTCAAGTGCATGATGCCTTTAGAGAGTCTAACAAATGTGCTGATTTTTTGGCCAAATGTGGCTTTGATGCATCTATGCATATTCAATTAGTTAATTCTATTAGCCCTTTGATAGGCTTATTTGTTAGCAATGATTGTAAAGGGTGTTTATCCCTGGACTTACTTTTTTTTTTTTTATCATAATTCCTAGACTTACTTTGAATTAATAGATGAGTATCCCTTTTCTATATAAATTTTTTTTTACACTAATCATATATACTAATTAATTAAATATATTTTTTTAGAAAAGACATTCATTTATTCAAATTGATAGAGTACATCGATGACAATACAGATCCAAAATTGTTAAAAATCGAAAATGATGAAACTGCGAACAAACTCACAGCACCTAGGTTAAAAGCATAATACAGTAAAGTCAAATTGCCTACAAAAGTAACACCATCAAAGTCATCGGAATACCCATGCTTCCGGATCTGTAGCATTGAGACCCAAGTCTTAATCAAATCTGTGATAAATCGAAGCAGATCTGTCAATCTGGAACAAACGAACACCGCATCAAGACGGAAATCAAACAACACCACACCAAGACGGAAAACCAAACAAAGCCACACCAAGACTACGAAAAACAAGAAAAAAAACACAAAAAATCCATATCTATGTAAAAAATCCATACAAAAGAACCAGATCTATATGAAAAACCCACTTATGAAAAGAAAAGAAGAGAAGGAACGAAGTAAATGGGTGGTTTTGGCTGCCGCCGTCTGCTAGAGTGTGAGGGAAACGAGAGAAAGAGAGGAGATTTTCTTCCTCTGAATATTATTATTAATTAAATATATTAATTAAACAAAAAAAACTATTAATATTGATTATTTAATAATAACTAGAGGTATAACGTATACATAATTACATATATCATATGTTATTTTATATTTATATTATATTTTTAATTTTATGTTATGATTATAGTTTGTTTTATTTACTAACAGGGATTGACACATCTGGTCAAGCCTTCCGTCCATACTCGTTATGGTTTGGGTTCGATTCTCAGATCTATCCTGTTAGTAGGCAATATGTAAATCCCACTATAAATCCTCATAGAGGATGGTGGTCTTCCCTGACCTTACACGACGGTGTGCTTTCCCCTAATCTAAACTTTATCTTTACAAAAAAAAAATAGTTTTTATTATTTCACATTTTTGTATTTATATTCTAATTTTGTTAGGATAACAAAATGTGAGAGATGCCATATGACATGTGAAATGTAATATAATTTTTATTTCATTGATACTTTTTTTGGATAACTATGATATAGGTACGAAATATCCATTACTGTTAGCAGTGACTAATATCCGTCGAGAAACCTGTTGGGCACACAAGGTGGGTTCTCCCCTTCCAACCAGGTTTTCTCCATACACAAGAGCCAGGATTCGAACCTCTGACCCCTTGTTTAATTTGTCTGAGTCCCTTACCACTCGGATCAATCACATGTTGATATTTCAGCGATACTTTATGGGTAAAACTATATATACTTTATATTTATATAATTTATACAATTTAATATAACTAGGTTTTACATAAATTTTTACACAACTATGTTATAATTCTACCACACATGCAAAGGCGTAACTAACATACACCCAAACATATGTAACTAGCATTTGCATATTTTATTGGCAAGTTTGTGGACAACCATAATGCTTTGCCTCCCCTCTGCCTGTGGTTGATGATGGTTGTCTTCAAGTAAAGTATTTAACTAATTTTTTTTTCTTTTGAAATCTTTCTTTGTTTTTTAATTAGCATAGAATTGTATGATTAATCTGTGGGATTGATGTTACTGGAGCACTCAGAATGGGCTGGGAACATTGAATATTTTGTTATTATTTAGCCAGAAATGGAAAGGTTCAGTTTCTTCTTACAGGAAGTGTTCCTTTCTAACTTATTCCGATTGTTTTTACTTTTAACCCGCTTTCTATTTCCAACAATTTAAGTGCATCATATTCTCATTTTTAGGAACGTATATAGTATCACTGTTTCTTTTCTCTTTGGTGAAACTTATTGTCAATATTAATAATTCTTTATATGCAGATTTCGTTTCATTGTCTTTCCCTTTTCTTCAAAACATCACTCATTAAGAGCATGCACACAGCGGACAAAAATAAAGAAAATGCTGACTCAAATGAACCCTCAATTTCTTTCACTAATTTATAGCGTGAAAATAACATAAATCCCTCGATTTAGCATTTTTTCTAACATATTTGCAGACTCCTCTTAGAACCTTTTTTTTGGGTAGATCTTAGCACCCATATCAGCAACGCTATTTTAAGTAAGGATGACAAAGTGAGTCAACCCGTCCCTTCACGTCATTAACCAATCTAAAATGAGACTGAGTGAGCCAACCCGTTTTAGTCGTATGAGTTGAATCCCCCAACCCACCTCGCCTAATGTTAGGTTGACGGGTTGGCCTGTCAAACACAAAAAAACATAAATAGGGTTGGCGGGTTAACCCGCTTTAAAATAAAAAAAATCATATAACATTTCTTTTTTTCGGGTAATCTTCATAGTCTTTCTTAAATTATTATTAAAAAATTGAAGTAATTTTATTTTATGCCATACAATTCGTGTTGCAAAAGTAAAGACATTATTTTTTAATATGAAATAATTTCAAGTAACAATTAAATTTAATTAAATAATGTTAAATAATTAAAAGATTAATAAAAAAATTTCTTTTTTAATTTATCGGTTGACGGGCCAACACGTCACTGACCCGTTTTCAAGAGGGTTAAGCGGGACAGGTTAAAGTGGGTTGATGGGTTTAGAACCCCAACCTATCCCACCAAATTTTGGTGGGTTTGACGGGTTAATCCGCGGGTCACAACCCACTTTGCCACCCCTAATTTTAAGCCAAAGAATTTCACGAACCTTGGTACGACTGAGGTGGCATAAATTGATAGGGAGTTTATTTTACTTTTCAACAAAAAAAAATAAACCTACATCAGAATAGCACCATTATGTTTTCTTTACATGATTATATTTAGAGCCTGTTTGGCAAGGCACTTCAACTAGCTTATAGCGGATGAGAAAGTAGTCCCATTTGGTAAGTGCGTCTGTCACGAGCTTATAGTGTTTTTTCACGAGCTTATAGCGTTTTTTCCAAACGTTACTTAAAGTAGCGTTTGAGCTTATAGCTTATAGCGTTTCATTTTTCTTTCCACTTTTATCCTTATTATCTTCATTCAATTCTAATTTTATTCTCTTCTCTCTCTTTTATGTAAAATCATTAATGAAGATGTCCTTTTATGTCATTTTATATTTTTCAGCTAGTTCAACCGCTAGTTTTACCAAACACTTTCACATAAAATAAGCTAGCTTATCCGCTATCCGCTATCAGCTACCTCATTCGCTATCCGCTATAAGTTATCCACTATCAGCTAGCTTATCCGCTAACAACTAATTTTACCAAACAGGCTCTTATAAGTTTGATGTAAGAAAACCACGTATATACATTTTTGGAAAAGGAAAAATACCCTTTTAAAGTAAATTTGTAAGACAAATAAGTAACTAAAAATATTTTTATTTATATATTATTTTATGAGTTAAGATCATTATATACTTTGGAATTTAGATGAATTAAGGATAACTATACTTTCACTTATTTTTATAAAATTTTTCATATATAGAAATATTTAAGTATTCTCAAAATAAGAGAATTTTTGCTTTGTCCTATTTAATATATAGTATTTTATTTTATTTATATTTTTAAAATTAAAACTCAAGTAATGCACATTGAATAATATCGGCTATAAAAATCTTACTCCGAAAACACTTAAAATTTTTCATATATACAAATTAAATGCAAAATTTAGTAAAATTTCAATCTTGGTTAGTAGTACAAAATAATATGGCAAGTTTTTTTTGGGGAATTATTTAAACTGGTGAGGTGTAACACGGAAACTTTTTAGGAGGTCATCCATCCTAAAATTACTTTCCTCCAAACACATTTAGCTGCAAAATTCTGATGGGATGTAATGCATTAATACTGATATGATCGCACATATATGACAAGTTTTTTTTAGTCATCAAATTTGGCTTTAGCTGCCTACAACTTAATTAATGCATTGAACATCTTGATGTCAATCACCCATTTTAAGATTATAATAAATATTTATCTTTATATATATATAAAAGTAACCGACGCTTTGGTCATTTTTTCCTTCCAAAACTAAGGTTAATTTTTTAATTTAACTAAATAACATAGAAGATATAAGAAATAGTTTTAGTTGTTATTAAATTAGACCCATTTTTTACACTAATATCGGAGGCCTAATTATTAATAATTATGGAGCACCGAACGCATATCTTTGCTCATTATCACTGTAGTTGCTCCTTCATTTTCCCAGACAACCCAAAGCTTTCTCTGCTGCTTGGGAAAAGAGGAGTCATCAAAGCTCCACAATTTAAATTGCAAATGGGTGGGTGTGTATCTTGGATAGCTATTTTCTCCTTAAAAACTCCAATTGGTATGTTCCTTGCAAAATCAATCTTCTATCTTTTCCTTTTAAAATTTTCCTTAAACTTTTTGGGTCTTTCGTTTTCTGATTTGCTTCCTATCTTTGTTTTAGGGTTCTTTTTGAAGGTTGCTTGGGGGTATCATCTATCTCTATCTATTTGTAGGTATATTCCTTTTTCAACCTTGCTTCTTCTCTGACATGCATAAGTTCATATGCTTTTGAATATGTTTGGTTTATGTTGATTTGTTTTCTTTTAAGGTCTCATTTGAAGCTTCACAACTGTGCCACCGTGAGTTCTTAAGGTCTTACCTTCCTTCTCCATTTAATTTTTTATATGAAAAATGATATGCATAAGTTCTTTGGTTTTCGATTTGGTTCTGCCTTCGTTTTAAAATCAATATTCCATGCCTTCGTTTGTTTTGCTATCTGAGACATTATTTTGTTTATAATTTAGTTGCATTTAGTATTTTTTTAATTTTCTAATTTTTTTTACTAGGATTCTATTCTTACCATTTTTTCGTTTAAGAAATGTTCTTCACATTATTTGCTAAGTTGACTCCAATCAAATATGCATTTTAGGGCAATCTGCATTTCATTATGTAATTTATATTCTTAAACTGCATTTCAGTCACTTCAATCTGAAGCATTTTTTCAGGTTTATAATTTACTCCCTGAATAGAATCAACTTAAATTAAGCAGCCTGAGCAACAGGCTCAGATGCATCTGCTTCTTGCCTACAAATTGTGGTTCAATTAACTGTAAAATCAGCCAAGTCCCCTGATATTAAAAACATAATGAGAGCTTGATCTGCAATTTTATTCATCCATTTGTAGTCATGGAATTGGATGCTGTGAAGCAAAAAAGAAACTTAGAACTGATCAGGAGGTTTCTTGGTATGAAGTCATGATATATGTGGTCAATGGATATATTGTGTCCAAATGAATATCAAGAGGTTGAGACATGAAAAAATTGCCTCTGCAAACAAACGAGATACCTCTAATGTATTTTATATATGTCAGATTTCTCATTTGCCTGTGATACTTTTTACAAACATATGCTAAGGTCCTTGAAACTGGAATAAATATAGCAAAGTAAGCAAACACATTATGTTATCCTTCTTGCTTTGAAATTGTTAACTAAACTAACATCTACTACTATGCTTTAATATGTAAGACAAATAGGCGCTTTAATACAATATTTGTGCAAAGCTTTTAAGAAATAGATTCAAGATAAGTTTCTGACATTATTTTTCTTTTTCTCCATATCCTCGATTTTTATCTAATTCTTGAAATCATAATAATTATCTATTTTTATTCAAGGTGGTTTCATCAGTTTTTCATTGAAATAATCTTTTGATGAATATCAATGATGAAATTCATATTATGATCACAGAAGAAGGAGCCTTAAGAAATTAAGATTGAAGAGAAGTTGCAGACTATGTGTCACTACACAATTTCCACTTCAGAGCAAAGGAAGCAACTCTGGAGGAAGCACCTTAAATGAAGTTAACCTCGAAAACATGCTTTGCATTTTTATAGCTTTGCTCTTTTTGATGATCAGTTGTTAACATTGGTTTGCCTTAATCATGATGATGAGATTTGGTTTTGAACAATTATTTTTTCTGTGCTCCTAAATTCGATAGTTCTGCTTTTTTAAACTACTTGTTTATTACTTATCTACAAAAGAGCTTGGCTATTCCAGTCATTTCTATAAGGCTATTAGAAGTGAAACTAAATAGTTGTTTGCGGTTGTAAGACATTTTTGTTGTTCAAGGAGTGTTTGATTTGGTAGTGTTTTTTCAAAGGCTTTGTGATTGTACCTGTTTTGTCTTTGTTCATTTGTTGCATTGCTTCAGTGGTTCAAAGGTGGCATCACTTACATTTGTTAAAATTGCTTGGATAGATATGTTGAAGTTGGACTTGGTGACAGAATTTCCATTTACTGGGAAAAGAACAAACTTGATGTTGATGATACTCTAACATACACGAAGCTTCTCTATCAACTTTTCCAGGTTAGTTCAAAATTCTGACTTTCCTATGGCTGTCTTTTTATCATAGAGTGAGACATGTCATTAGAGCTTTTATCACTACATTATGATAAGTTTGATTTTCTTAAGTCTCTTTCTTTGTAGCTAAATTAGATTTCAGTAGGAGATAAAATGAAAATATGCATTATGCTTGAATTCTAATAGTTTCGTCAGTCATGAGACGATATGTTAAAAAATAAGAGACATGACAACATGAAAAAAAATATTTGATTTTTAAAATAGACTAAGTGAACTAAAACCAACCTAACGGAAACTATATACATTTGTTGCCTACTATTTCGATTTTTGGTAAATAAATTACCTTGGCCCCCTTTTTTATTACTTTTATTGCACACGAAAGAAACAATCCACAACAGACTTTGCTACGAATCATCTGGTGGATAGCACAAGTTTTTTTGGACATTAACTGTGATGTGTTAGTGTTATTGTTTATCCAATGTAACATATCCTTAATATAAAACCATTCCCCAGATGGTATTGACATAATATAGGAAACCCGATAACCAAATTATCAGTAGTTGTAGATATAAATAGACAAGAATGCATACCACATCATCATCTCTTGCAGGTTTGGTATCACCATAGTGTCTTGATACATTTACCGTGAGATGGTATATTCACAGTGGATAGAGAGAGGTGGCCACATCAGAGGAAAACAGCTAGCTATCAATTCTCAACTAAGTTGTTGAGAGGCTTCAACAGTTCAGTGTTCAAATCCAATGCAGTAAAACTTGCTGGGATAGAATTTGAAGCTGATATTATTAAGCTGCAGGTAAGATGTTATTTGGTGAAATACAGAAAATTCTATTGTTCTTCATAGTTACAATCTTGGTATTTACCTGCATCTTGCTTCTTGGCAGGATCGTGAAATCAACTCTAGATTCTGTATTCAAGGTTGTCCTTGGTGTAGAACTAGATACCATATTTGGAACTTGGATCAGGATCCACTGCAGTCATTTGAATCACACATTCACACAAACATTTAAATATGGTAAAAAAGAGAAGGGTACAATATTTGTATTAATATTTTTTTTATACACAATATTTTATAGCATCACGATTTCATGCAGTCACTCAAGTGACTGTAGTGGATCTATTTCCGTGGAACCTGCGGAGAAGGCACACAATTTTCCAATGCTTTTGATGAAGCAAGTGTTGCTATCATGTTTCAGTATTTTAAGTTTCTCCGGAAGATTGAGCGGTTCCTGAACATTGGATTGGAAACAATACTTAGGAATAGCCTAAGAGTGATTGACGAATATTTCTATAAACTATTGGAGCAAGAACAATTAGCAGTGATTACACTTAAGTCTCACACACTCACATTATCGCAACAGAGAAAACAATAAGAAAGAAAATTGTATGCACTCTAAGTTTCACTGAATAATACATCATCTCTTTATTCACCGCACTTTATTATATTTATACACTTATGTTGCAATCCCCCATGGACCAACTTTCTCACTAACTCCTAACAACTTGTTGTTACACTCTTAACAACTACTTAACTACCACTAAGTGAATTAACTACTTCCAACACGCCTCCTTTAATTCAGTTTCAGTTTCCTCTAAGCAAGTATGTTAGGCAAATATGCATCACTATGAAATCTAACATCCCAACTAGTTTGGCACCTTAGATTTCACCATTCATTTGTAGCATATCATACTTTTCACTTAAATTTTGCTAGTGATACAACTCCCAGCTTATCTCTTAAAAATTTGAACCTTTCACCCTTCAAGGCTTTAGTCAAAATGTCAGCCAATTGATCTTCAGTTCTGCACTAATTCAGCTTCAACTTACCTTTATTCACTTGATCTCGTAGAAAGTGAAATCTTGTCTCTATATGCTTGCTTCTACCATGAGCCACAGGATTCTTTGCTAAGTCTATTGCGGATTTGTTATCAATATGCAACTGCATTTGATCATCTAACTTCAAATGCATTTCCTCTAGTAATGTTCCAAGCCATAGTGCCTGACAAGATTCATAAGAAACTGCTATATACTCAACTTCACATGAAGAGAGAGCAACTACAAGTTGTTTTTTCGAGCACCAAGTCACCGCAGCCTTCCCAAGCATAAAGACATATCCTGTGGTGCTTGTCCTATCACATTTATCTTCACACTAATCTGAGTCTGTGAAGCCAATTACCTCTGCACTGCCTGTTCTATTTGCTGTAAATAGTAGGCCATAGTCTAGTGTTCCTTTGATGCACCTCATAATTCTTTTTGCTGCCACAAGATGAGAGGTTTTTGGACACTCCATAAACCTGCTAATCAAGTCAACTCCGTAAGCTATATCTGGTCTAGTGTTACACAGATACCTCAAGGGACCAACTATCTGTTTGTACAGGGTAGCATCAACTGCTTTTTCTCCATCTCCTTTGTCTATAGCCTCAGATTGGTCTGCATTGGTGTTGGAGCAAGGTTACAGTTACTCATATGAAACCTCTGTAGAATATCTGCAACATATTTTCTTTGATGCAACAAAATTCCATCTCTTGTACTTACAAATTCCATACCAAGAAAGTAGGAGAGTAACCTCATATCTGACAGTTCAAATTCAGATTTCATCTGAACCTTGAACTGGTCAATTTCTCTACCATTGCTTCCTGTTACTAGTAAGTCATCAACATATAGACATATTAGCAACAGGTCTGTGCAACTAGAGAACTTCATGTAAACTCCATGTTCCACTGAACATTTGCTGAATCCTTGTTGCACCAAGAAGCTGTCAAATCTTCTATTCCAGACTCTAGGAGCCTGCTTCAATCCATACAGTGCTTTTCTCAGCCTGTAGACCTTTTCTTCACTGCCTTCAACCTCAAAACCTGGTGGTTGACACACATACACCTCCTCTTCTAATGGTCCATTAAGAAATGCTTACTTTACATCAAGTTGGTGCATGGACCATCCTTTAACACTTGCACCTGCAACCACAAGCCTTATTGTTTCAATTCGAGCCACAGGAGCAAACACATCACCATAATCTAGTCCTTTTTTTATGCAAGAACCCCTTTGCAACAAGCCTAACCTTGTACTTTGCTACTGTACCATCTGGCTTCAGTTTGGTTTAAAACACCCATTTTACTTCAATAGGCTTCTTCTGTTGTGGTAAGTCCAACATCTCCCATGTGTGATTCTTGTCTATGGACCTTGGCTCTTCCTTCATAGCTTCTAGCCACTGTGACTGCTGCATTGCTGGCTCAATAGTCACTGGTTCAGCCTCAGCATACAGAGCCAACTGCACTAGATCACCATCTTCTGTTACTGCACTGTCAGGAAATCATTTAATCTGGCAGGTTGTTGCCTACCTCTTTGTGGTCTCTGCACGCCAGGAGAATCATTAGGCAGTTGGGGAGAGGTCTGCTCTATGTTTTCCAAGGCAATAGAGACCAATTTTTGTGGATTGCTGACCTGTGCAGTCCAATTCCATGAGCTAGACTCATCAAATACTACATCCGTGCTGATCACAATCTTTCTTCTAACTGGATCATAAAGTCTATAAGCTCTTGTAGGATGATAGCCAACCATTACCATCTGCTCACTTTTGTCCTCCAGTTTTTTCCTTCTCTCATATCGGACATGTCTGTAGCACAAGGAGCCAAAAATCCTTAAGTGTTTTACATTTGGCTTCTTTTCTATCCAAGCTTCTTCAGGAGTAGTTGACTGCAACCTTTTTGTTGGACACATGTTCAGCGAATATACTGCTGTAGTCACTGCTTTAGCCCAAAAATAGTATGGCATCCCCTTGCTCTTCATCATACTTTTGGCCATATTCAACACACTAATATTTCTTCTCTCAGCTGCACCATTATGTTGTGGTGTGTATGGAGCTGTCACTTCATGAATGATACCTTCTCTTTCACAAAATTCCTCAAGTTCATGTGAGGTAAACTCCCCTCCTCCATCAGTTCTCAAGATCTTAATGACCTTGCTACACTGTTTTTCTACAAACACTTTAAATCTTTTGAAGATATCAAGTACATCATATTTTCTTTGCATAAGAAATACCCACATTTTTCTTGTATAATCATCAACAAAAGAAATAAAGTACTTGTTACCTCCAAGAGAAGTTTCCTCAAATGGTCCACATACATCAGAATAGATGATTGCTAGTGGTTCAGCTCCACGAGTTGCCACATTATTCTTGAAAGAAATCCATGTTTGCTTTCCCATCATGCATTCTTCACATACTTGATCTGCTAGCTTGATTGGTGGTAAGCCATGCACCATTTGTTTGTTCTTTAACTAACACAAGCTTTTGAAGTTCAAGTGTCCAAGTCTTAAATGCCAAAGCCAATTCTCATCTTGTACTTCAGCAGAGAGACTCACCAGTTTAGCCACCTAAATGTCAATTTTAAAGATCCTGTTACTTGACAAAGGAGCCTTTAGAATTAACTTTCCCTTTGAATCAAACACTTTTAGCTGGTGATCCTTCAAGCACATTGAAAAACCTCTTTCTAGTCACAGACCCAAGCTCAACAAGTTGTTTTGCATGGTAGGTACATAGAGAACATATGAAATGTAAGCAGGTTTTCCATCTTTTCTTCTTATCAGAACCTTTCCCTTACCTTCTGACTTGATGGTGCTGTTGGCTGCAAACCTGACATTGCTCTTCACTGAGTCATTCAGTTCTAAAAACCATCCTTTGTTACCAGTCATATGATTCGAGCATCTTGTTTCAAGATACCAAGAACCAAAATTTGCACAATCTGATTTGGTAGTGGCCATGAGGAGAACTTGATCAGGATCTGAATCATCAGCAAAGTGGCCATATCTTTGATAAGCATAACACTTTACTTTACTCTTGTCAAACTTTCTTTTACCCTTCCACTTCATAAACCTCCTTTCTTGCCTGAGTTATCACCTTGTTTCTGATCAAGATTGTAATCTTATTGACCAGAATTATCATCACTTCTTTCTTTGTTGCTCTTGCTCTTTCCTCTGCTCTTCCAATGTCAGTACCCCTTCTATTGCTCTGAGCTTGAATAGCTTGCTTAGAATTTCTGTCACTACTTCTTTCACTCAGCCGTTGTTCATGTGCCTCCAAGGACCCCTGCAACTCCTCAACCTTCATAGTTTCAAGATTCTTGGACTCCTCAATTGCCACCACTATGTGGTCAAATTGAGGGATCAAGGTTCTTAAAATCTTCTCTACTATTTGCTGATCTAAAAATGTTTCACTACAAGTTTTCATTGAATTCACCAATACCTAGATGCGGGTGATATACTCAGCAATGGACTCTTAAGCAGTCATTGACAATAGCTCATATTGTCTACGAAGTGACTGAAGTTTCACCATTTTAACCTTATCAACACCTCCATATGCCTGATTCAAGATGTCCCATGCGTCCTTGGAAGTCTTGGCAACGGAGATCTTTTGGAAATTCGCAGAGTCCACACATTGGTGAAGAATGAAGAGAGCTTTGCAGTCTTTCTTCTTAGCAGCACTATCCTTCTCATCTTTGATCCCTTCCTTCACCATTTCCAGTACATCCTGGAAGCCAAAGATGACTCCCATCTTTACAACCCACTCTTCAAAATTCTTGCCATCAAGAACCGGTAACATTGCTGGAAAGTTCCCATTGGAGGTAGCAACCATGGCAACACACTCACGCAAGTCCCTCACGAAAAAGCTCTGAATACCAAATGTTGGAGCAAGAACAATTAGCAGCGATTACACTCAAGTCTCACACACTCACAGTATAGCAACAGAGAAAATAATAAGAAATAAAATTGTATGCACTCTAAGTTTCACGGAATAATACATCATCTCTTTATTCATTGCACTTTATTATATTTATATACTTAAGTTGCAATTCCACATGCACCAACTTACTCACTAACTCCTAACAACTTGTTGATACACTCTTAACAACTACTTAACTACCACTAACTGAATTAACTACTCCAAAATAAACTAATCAGAAGCAAGCAACATGTTAATTTTATCTAAGATGGACGAACACATGTATAAAGTAAAATATCCACCATTAGTATATTCATTATTCCATTACGTTATAGTTTAATATATTAATTAATATTCTTACCACCATAATTCTGTTTAAAAAAATACAATGTCTTCAATCAAATAATTGCTTAAAAGTTTATCATAAATGAAAACCTTTTCATTCAAACACAGGGTTTAACGTAATTATTTGCAATTTATTATTCAATTTATTTAACATAATACAAGTTTTCTAGAAAATTTTATAATTTAATTTCATACATAAAAGAGTTAACAATAACAAAAATAATAATTTTTCTGTTTTTTTTAATTTTAGAAACAAAATTATATAACTAACTTTATATTGAGATATTAAACATTCACAAGCCTTACCATGCACAAGTGCTACATGTTCAGACTATATATTGAGAAATTGGTGTCTAGGTTGTCATTGGCCTATAGATTGCAAACTCTTTACTGAATTTATTTATTTTATGGGACATATGTATTTCATTTCAAAATTTCAATTTCGTTTTGAATTTCATTAGCATATGTTGCAAACCCTATATAAAATGCATTGCTTCATTTATGCATTTATTAATTTTTTTTCAAATTTAACATAACCATGTATGGTCTTTTCAAATAATATGAAATTGTATCGCCGACACATATTTCACTTGTGCATCGCACATGTCTATATATATATATATATATAAAGGGCAACATAATGTTATAAAACTCCCCATACGAGCTTATCTCGCATTGTCATTTGTAAGTGACCGATTCCACAACTCAAACTCATGTTGCATGACAACAATTCCAACCACTCACATTGAAATAGCGCGTTTACGGAAAAACGCTATTTAAATGTAGATATTTAATAGTGTTGCCTCAGACAAACGCTATTGAAATAGTGCCTATAATAGCACCTTCTTGAGGAAACACTGTCTTACAATGTATTAATTAAAAGCAGAACCATTTAGGTGACCAAACTCTCTGCATGTTAGTTGACACAGTTCATGAACGTACAATAAAACTCTGCAGAGATAACTCGACATTCAACCTTCAACGCATAGAAAACTGTCTATAATCAATTCTGCCTTAATATCTATTGAACCAACGCACCGGTCTATTAAACCAAACTCTTTTATAAATAACTCTCCTTTGTGTTCTTATCCTTCACACTACAACCTTTATTTTTGGAGCTCTCTTATGACTTATGAGCCATATTTCTGGAGCACACAAGAGTTGATAGTCCCATATATTTTTTTCCTATGTCGTTACTAATGTCCAGAAGAGGGGAATCCTTCCTAAATGTCATGGCATACGAGAAAAAGATATGAAAATACTAGTGTCTCTCACTAGAGAGGGAGGCGCCCAGAAATGAAAGGTGAAGGCTCAAACACTACTTTGCCTTTCGTTACTGATATCTTTTCCCTGGCGTTGGGTGTTCTCCAAATACTTTTGGCTGAGAACACTACATTGTTGTATGAGGAACGAAGACTTGTGGCATTAGTGGAGTCTAAAAACGAGATAATATTGAACTACTGATGTTTTTGTTCCTTTACAGAACAAGCGGCCTTTTGTTCCTTTGCATCGACGCGCTGCAAAAAATAACTTTGAGCAAACGTCTCTGTAACAATGTATTCAATTTTTTTATTGTCTCTTTAATAATGTTTTCAATTTTTAATTGCCAATGTAAACTTAAACATCATGTATGTATGAATTTGAAACATATGAAATAAAATAGAAATTACGTTCTTTCAATTCTCTTTTATTTAACAATGTAAATGGATTTCCAAACTTAATCAACACACTATAATCCAATAATGAAACATAATCCAACAATGCATTGTGACACAAGATATGGGCTTGAGAATAGTGAGATACACATCAAATGATACTGACACAAATACATATGGGGGTCACCGTTTTAAAGACATGGCAAATGCGTTTGAAGAGGATCTTCATGATTTTCCTCAAATGTTTGAGAGGTTGATAAGTGATACAGAGAAACCATTGTATCCTGGTTGTACTAAATTCAAAAGATTGTGAGCGGTGCGAAGGTTGTACAATCTGAAATCTCGCAATGGATGGATTGACAAGTGTTTACAGAGTTACTTACACTTCTGAAAGATATGTTGCCAGAGGATACTGTTCTTCCTAGTTGAACATATGATGCTAAACGAATGTTATGCTTTATTGGCATGACCTATAAGAGGATATATACATGTTTATCCTAACGATTGCATTTTATTTTGAAATGACTATGCATCGTTAAGAGAGTGTCCAAAATGTAATGCCTTGCGATATAAGCAAATGAAAGAATCGGGTTCAGAGAAGGTTGTATGGTATTTTCCCATTATACCCAGATTTAGGCGCATGTATCGTAGTGCATAAATTGCAAAGCACTTAACATGGCATGATGATAAAAGGATTAACACCTGACAGATTCTCCTCAATAGTTGAAATTTGATCACAATTTTCCTAATTTTGGGCAAGAAGCAAGAAATTTACGCCTTGTGTCTACTGACGGATTTAACCCACATGGTGTTTAAAGTAGCAGTCACAATATATGGCTGGTGATTTTGGTGATTTATAACTTACCTCTATGGCTATGCATGAAACGAAAGCATATGATGCTGTCTCTGTTAATATCTGGGCCCAATCAACCAGGAAATGATATAAACATATACTTGGCTCCTTTAATCGAAGACTTGAAGCAAATGTGGGAGACAGGTGTGGAGATGTACGATGGGTTTTGAAACGAAAGTTTCAATTTGAGGGCTTTGTTATTCGACACAATCAATGATTTTCCGGCGTATGGCAATCTGTCAGGATACAATACCAAAAGTCAACGTGCATGCCCTATATGTGAAGATGATACATATTAGAAGCGATTGGAACATTCTAAGAAGAATGTCTTCCTAGCGCACCGTAGATTTTTGCCCTAAACACATCGTTATCGGTGATGGAGAAAGGCATTCAATGGGAACTTAGAAGAAGATAAAGCTCCTTTGTCATTGACAGGTGAGCAGCGGTTTGAAAAGGTTAGTGATTTGTGTACTAATTTTGGTAAACCTTTTACAGGAGAACTTGTCACAAGATGGTGGAAGGAAAGGTCAATTTTCTTTGAGTTGCCATATTAGAAGTCATTATATGTTTCACATTTCCTTGATATGATTCATGTTGAAAAAAATATCTGTGATAGTGTCATTGGTACGTTACTCAATGTGCAAGGAAAGACTAAAAATAGTATTAATGCAAGGATGGACTTGGTTACTATGGGAATAAGAACAAAATTGGGACCGGTAAAGAAGAGAAAGTGTACATATCTACCTCCCGGGGCTCATACTCTATCTAGAAAGGAGAAAAATTTCTTTTGTACGTTTATTCATGGAGTTAAAGTTCCAAAGGGGTACTTTTCAAACATTAGGAACCTTATATCAATGAAAGATATGAAGTTAAAGGGTTTAAAGTCTCATGATTGTCATGTTCTTATGGAGGATTTTCTACTAATCGGGATACGCTCCATTTTGCCCAAAAAAGTGCTATCGTCCATAACTAAACTATGCAATTTCTTCAAGGCGATTTGCAGCAAAGTGATTGACCTTATGAAATTGTCAACATTACAAAGAGGAATTGTTATGACTTTGTGTGAGCTTGAGATATATTTCCACCTTCGTTCTTTGGCATAATGGTCCATCTAGCAGTTCATCTGGTTAGAGAGACACAACTGTGTGGGTCTGCTTATATGAGATGGATGTATCCATTCGAGTGTTACATGAAGATATTAAAAGGGTATGTGAAAAATCGATCACGACCATAGAGTTGTATTGTTGAATGGTACATAGTGGAAGAAGTTGTGGAACTCTGTACTGAATACCTATCCAACGTCGAGTCCATAGGGCTTTAAAAGTCTTTTATTTCGGCATCTCAAGCTCCACAAGTGTCACTACAAAAAAAATAGGTGTTTAGTGACCACCAAATTCGGTCGTAAAGCTATTTAGCGACAAAATTTTTATGTTTAGAGATAGATTAAGTGTGGTCTCTAAATTCGGTCGCTAAAATACCTTTTTTTTTAGTGTGTTCTATGTCACCGATCCATTTGATAAGAAGTGGTCCATTGTTCTTTTGACCCACAAAGTAATGTCAACAATATTGACGATGAGCACAATAATGAAGCTATAGATTTGGAGGATGATCCTTTCCTCAGAAAATCCCAATCACTTGAGACTGATCCAAATGGAGATGATGGGCTGTATATGAGGGATGATCATGATGAAGGGATTTGGGTCAATCCATCATTTCGTACTCATAAGGGACAAACGAGTCTCAACCCGACGAGGAATACGAAAAGATCAACTTAAAATGTATGTTATTTTTAATTAATTTTAAAGAGAGGTACTTTTTATTTATTTCGTTGGTATATTCTTCACTTATTATTGTCTGCTGAATTTTTACTTGTTGTTCAAATTATGTTGTAGGTAAATGGCAACAACCAGCAAGTTGGGAGATTCTGGTTGTTAGGTAAATGTTCAAATCTTGGACTTTGTAAATTTTGATATATTTATGGGAGTATCTGTCTTTTGTTTTTGCATTATCATATCTGTGTTTAGGAACCAAAGTTTGATTATTGGTGTTGATTGCCGAATGTTGTATTTTTTTTTATTGTTGAATGTTATTTTTTTTTTTATTGCTAAATGCAGGGGAATGTGCAGAATAAGTGAAATTAATTAAAAAAGGTGGAGAATAGACAACGCTTCCTTAATAATACGTTATCGTAGTTCACATTATGATGGCGCTTTATAGTTAACACGTTGTCATTTATGGGTAACTAAGGTAGCGCATTTTTAAGGATGCGCTATCTTTAAAAGTTATACATTGGATAATTTGTGATTGATTAACAATGGAAAAACTTTACACTGATAATATATAAAAATTAAACTCATTTTCTTTTGATGAAAATAGATTTTTTTTTGTCATAGAGGAATATTTATAAATTTTAATTTTAATATATTGCATCATTCATTGTCATGTCATTAAAAGACTCTCACATTAGTTCTCTATCAAGGCTTAGTTAATTTATTTATGTGATATTAATTAACTTAAAGCCCTAAATGTTGTTGTTTTGACTTTCAAGCATTTTTAACCAAGTAATATTTAAAAAACTGACATGGATTACCCGATTGTGTGTTGTAGTCATTTATAGACCGTGAACTAGTCATGTTTCTAGTCAACAAGTCTTTATTATATTATCTTGTTCAACTTGGGTTAAATCTATCAATATGTGGTTGGTCTAAGTGGTAATGAGCTTGGCCCCCTTAAGCAAGTGGTCAAGGGTTTGATCCCTAACTTTTGCGTATGGAGAAAATCTGGTTGAAAGAGGTTAATCCTTAAATGTCATTCAGTACCTCATGAGATTAGTTTTCGCAGTTGCACGCGGAGGATACTTAGGAAACAAAAAAAAAACTCTGGTTAAATCTTTGATCTAGCAAATTGAATCAATTAAACCATTATCAAAAATCATTTATTGTTTAATCTCTAATTTGTTTTTAAAACATTAGATTTAACGGTGAATGATAAAATCATATTGTAAAATAGAATTTATCTTTTAATATCTCATTTAAATTCCTTAACATTCTATATAGGAGAGACCATCAAATTTGACTTTCATCTCAAAGTTGTCCTAGTTTTTCATTAGAAAAATGTCTGTATAACAAAATAAAACGAGTCTAACTGAAATAAAAGAGAGGGATCAAATTACTCCAAAAATAACTTTAAAGTATTACTCTCGATCACGTTATAACAAATTAAAATGAGTCTAACTTTAATAAAAGGGACCATTCATTTAAACTTATATCTAAAGGCTTAAATTTATTCAGTTAAAAAATCACGTGGCACTAAATCACGTTCTTGTTCTTCGTTTTCTCCTCAATCCCTTTGTCTTTCTCAAAACTTTTCTCATTCCTTTCTAAAAGATCATGTTCTGCTTCTAAATACACTAATCACCAAGAATAGAATTTTGAGTAATGCTTAGTTATGTCCAGTGGGTGACTTGAAATTGCAGACCCCGAATAGACCCATAACAATAGTTCCATCTTAACTTAGGGAAAGCATTCTCAAAGCATGAAATAACAATGATAACCTTATTTACAACTGAGCTCTTCATGTTTCTCTGGTACATTAGACAATACCTAATCAACATTGCAACATGCTGCTAGCTATGACTCATGTGACTGCCACACCGACTGCCGCCGCCTTGAATTTCAATCGCCCAAACACAGAACAAGCACTAGACCAAGTTTGAATTCGAATTTGAATCTGAATAAGATGATTCACATACGAGGAAGAAGAGAAGAACAAGTTTCAGTTGTAACGCCCTTCGTTACATTAGTAACCCAAATTAATATTTAAATAAAATATGAAGAAATACAATTTTTCTTAATAATACTAAATAAACACTCATTATATTAGTATCCAAAATAAATGTTTACATCATAATCCAAAATAACATAATTTAATTCAAAAGCCTCAAAACTAGTTGTCTACTACAGCTCATATAAAAAGAAATAACTAAACGATAACATAAGTCCTCCTGACACATGTCATACAATACTAACTAAGCTCTAAAACTAAAAAGATAGTCTTCAAGTCTCTGTATACTCAATGGTGTCATCCTCAAGCTCTGAAAACAATACTATTAATGAGATATATAATCACATTGAATCGAAATACATTTATGAATGGTTTTCGTAAAAACATTGTTTTCAACCGGCGTGATAACCGGAAAAACTGTCCATGATACCCGCTATTTTCCGAAATAGTAAATACTACATAATAATATTATGTGAAAACCAATAATCAACCATCATCAACATATCATAATTCAAGCATATACAATCCACATATGTCAAATAATTCCAATAAACACATATGTCATATGACTGTCAAACTTAACATAACAATGGCGTCCTATTGCCTACCTCTACTCATGAGAGGTATTTCGATGTCATATTCTCTTCAGTGACATTACTAATTTTTCGATACCAACCAAGTGCACCGACGATATTACTTCTTTTTTGACATCCCAATGTATAGCGATGTTGCTTTCGATACCCCATTAAGGCGATATTATATAATTTTGACATCCCAATTCAATGGCGATGTTACTTTCGATATCTCTTTCATAGGCGGTATTACTCACACATCATATATCACGTATAACGATCAATCAATCATGCCAAACAACATATGTTATCATATATTCCAAATAGATCAGGCCAATAAATCAATACCCACGCCAATCATTCATATCCTAACGCAGATCATGAAATCAAGCACTCAATTTACTAAAATTTCATTATAATTGTAAACCCCCGATTTTAGAAAGGAGAATTCGACCAAACATACACCACTATCTTCAAAAATATGTTTTGAAATCATACTCCAAATCCCAAACCGTTTTGCACCATGGAAAGGGTGAAAAAGGTATTTATACTCACCTCTTAAAAACTTTTAAGAAGCTTCAGGCGTATCTCACGAACACGCCAAGAAAGCTTCCAATAAATCTCGTCATTCATCTCTCCCTAGGCCCCTTCTTCTCTAAGATCTCCTTCTCCAAGATCTTGAATCCTACAAGGTAAGGAAGAGAGAGTTTTAGGGTGTAAAAAGGGTTTCTATCTTCACTAGGATGTTATAAGTTGGTATTTATAAGTGTTCCACTCGTCCCCCAATTAAAACCCTTGTGTTTTCACGTGTTGTCGTCGAGCACGGGTGTGCTCTTAACCAGCATGGTCGTGCTCTTTGCTAAGAGAAAGGGTGTGCTTAGCTGAGCAAAAGCGTGCTCATCAACGTCACTTTCGCATTATTTCCGGCAAGGGCGTGCTCATGAGCACTACGCGATCTGGAACATGCTCCTTCTAGCACGACCAATGCTCATTAGACGCGAGCATAGGCGTGCTACACATGAGCACGACCGTGCTCATGCGTCAGGAAGGGTTTTACACTCAGAAAAACAGACTTAGTCGCATAAAATTATCAAACTATTCTAATTATTTCAAGGGCGTAAAACATGAATTCTAAGCTTCCCGAAAAATCTTTAATTTTTTATAATATTATTATCTTTCTTATTTTCAACTTTTCAGAATGTTACACCAGTTCCAAGCAGAGCGATTCTGAAGAAGTAGATGGTAAACGAAGAAAAAGTAAGAGGAAGAGTAGTGCAAGTAAGAAGAAAAGGAACAAGAACAATATGTTCAACAAGGGAAGCATATTCCCCGTAGGGGTGGAGTGGGTCTTTCTGTAGAGGAGATTCAAAAATTTGGGAGCCTTGGTTAGATGGGTGGTAGCAGGCATCAAAAGATGAACACTATTCATATTAAGAAAGAAAACTAGGTTTATAGCGTAGAGGACAACAACGCGGAGTGTGTGAAGCCAAAAGGGGACTTAGACACAATTCAAATGGGAATATGCAAGGAGAAAACGAATAGAGAATGAATCACTCTTCAATGTGATTTTTAGAAAAGGAAGAAAAAAGATTTTAGAAAGGCAGATGGAGGGAGGAGAAAACAAAAAATAAGAACGTGATTTAGTGTCACGTGATTTTTTAACTGATAAATATGAGCCTTTAGAAATAAGTATAAATGAACGGTCCATATTGAGAGTAACACTTTAAAGTTACTATTGAAATAACTTGGTCCTCTCCTAGGCTCCCATAATATTATCATTGTTATTTCATGTTTTGAGAATGCTTTAGTAAAAATTATACATATATAAGTGCATGAGTATCATTAATGTGTATGCATATTGTCCTATTTACAAGCCTCGTTTTGGTAAAGAACAATGACAACATAAGCCTCTTGCTTAATTTTTATAATCAGAGAGAGACACAAATGATTTAAAATGTATGGCTAGTAAACAAATGAGGAATATATTGAAAAAACGAATAAAAATAGAGAGGGTTATGTATTTTGAATTTTGAAATTACAATGTGATTGGGGTTAGCGAAAATGAGATCGAAGGTATAAAGGGGTGTCTAGAGGAGAGGCAGAGATTGCAACAAAAGTGTGCATAAAGAATTATGGAATGCGAAATTTTTTGGTTGAAATTTCATGAAAGATTTGAATTTGATCCGAGTTTAAAGTGTTAAGTTTCATGTCAGGTGGGGTACATAGAGAATGTATCCCTTATAATAATTTGGACAATTTTTCTTCCTTTAGTTAGTTTTTGGAATTGAGTTACATGAGTTTTGCCTCTCCGTACAAATCATTTTTCATACACATGACAGAAATCAAACCCCTGACAACAAACTTAAGGAACCTAACTATTTACTAATTGTGCTGGGCCTTGTTGATTACATTCAATTGTTTTAATATGGCATTAAAATCTAGACTAAAAGCCTAAATTGGCCCCTCAGAAAAAACGAGGTTATACTTTTAGTTCCTGAAAAAATAATTAATCAATTAGTCTCCAAGAATTACAAATGTGGGACACTTTAGTCCCTCAATTACTTTCCGCCCATGGAAGTCCGTGAAGATGCTGAGGTGTCCTGTTAAGTTGCCAATGTGTACTGTTATTTGTCTATTTGTACAGTTATCATATTTCCACCGTGGAAAATGGCTGATAAACTGAAAAACGTGCAAAGCATGTGCCACTAAAAAGGATCTTAAACCAGAATAACGTAGTTTTCGCTGACACTTCTTCTTCCCCCATCAACCCTTTAAGGCCCTAACTCCATTGCAGCAGCTTCCATCTTCACTGCTAATTTCTTTGTGGAGGGAAGAAAGAATTTTTACACCTCCGTGAGCTACAGACGAGACGAAATCGTTGCCAGAATATGCCAACAAAGAAGAATGACCCAAAATTTCACTCAATAATGGAGAGATTTTGAGTGGAGAGCGACCGATTTATTGTGGGTTTATGGAAAGGGATTTCAGAACTGTGATTTCAGTTTCTAAATAAGGGTTTGCATTAGGGATTTCACAAAAAGGAATGGGATTGACAATCGGGAATGAAAAAAAAAACCCCACTCCAAAATGATGCAGCATTGAGAACGAAATTTGAAATTCATTTTGGGAGAAAAACGACAACATTTGGGCAATTTAGGCCCTCATTTTTTGTTTTTTAAACTAATTACATTGTGGGATACCTTATTATCTTAATGGGCTTTTATGCACTTAAAGTAATAGAGAGACTAACGTGTCTCACGTTTGTTATTCTTAAGGACTAACTGATTAATTAACTTTTGCCGGAAACTAAAAATGGACCCACATTTTTTACGAGGGAGTGGCATTTAGTCTAAAATCTAACCGGAGTCACTCACAAATATCTAATACTATACGTCAAACAGTTATATAAACAAAGTACTGAACAATAATTTTTTTAGTAACTATCTTTTAAGATGGCATTAGGCCTATTATTCTAATCGTTGATGGTACACTCATTATTGAATGAGAAGAAACAAAAGGGTTTTGATAGCCATGATTCTATGATCGTGACATCTTGTTACTTGTTAATTACTTGTACTGAATGAAGGTTGGGAAGCAGAAGTGGCAGAATGGGGAAGTGCAGTACACTTTCGCTCCAGGAGCAGTGCTTGTTGATGAGACGTGGAAATAGAAACGACTCAAGAAAACAGAATGAATTATTTATAGAAAACAAATCTTATCAAATTATACAATTTCGCTCCCTACAACATCTAGCACCAGTGGTCTAGTGGTAGAATAGTACCCTGCCACGGTACAGACCCGGGTTCGATTCCCGGCTGGTGCATGCGATTCTAAACTTTTTCCCATTTCTAAAATATATACACCAAGTCCAACCCTTTTATTCAAATTTTAGGTTGGGCCTCAATCTTAACTAACTTTTAGAGTCAGCTTGAGCCCGAATTCATCTAATAAATGGGCAAGGCTTGAACCTGAGCTGATTCAATGTACATGTTGTTTCATCAAAAGCTCCTGGCCCACGATTATGGTTATTGATGTCCATACGGTTTTGACTCGAAGTATTAATATCCAAAATGTACTAATTAGTTTGGACAAATGATGACACTCATCTGGGTTCGAGTGATTGAACAAAAAAGAAAAGTAGGATCACGTTAAAATAAAGGTAGAAAGGAAAAACAAATGTTATTCTCACACTAATTTGCGGTATAGTTGTTACTTATCTATAACTATTATACAATGGTTCAAACTTTTGTACTTAAAACCCTGGAAGTGTGAAGCTCTATGCAGAAACTAATCAGTTTAAAAAAAAAAAAGTGACATAAAAGAAGTATAGACATGGAGATGATGGAGAATTCATGGCTGAAGACTGTGGTTACAGGTAAGTGGAGGTGGCCGTTTGGGAGTTGGAACGAGAATGGAAGACATTTGAGAGTTTTTTAAAAGGAAAAAAAGATGTGAAAAATTTTTAAAAGCCTTCCAAAACCCTCCCCTAGTTATATTTTTAATTTTTTCATTTTGGGGATTTTGATTCTTTTGTTGAAAAACAAATTCCATGCAAGGTGGAGGATTATCCTCCCTTCCCAACCCTTTCCCCATCACTTCCATCTCAAACCCCTCCCATCCTTTTTCCCTTTAAACTCCCAAATAGACCCTAAGGCTTAAATCATGCGGTATAACTCACCTTATTCTAAATTTTTTGTTTTCAAAAATTTAAAAACATCTAATCCACAATAATTTTCTGAAGAATTATGTGGCTTAGAGTTTCTCATCCCATTAGGGATGACAATGGATAACGGATCTATAGAATACCCACTTAATACATATAGGTATGGGGCGGATATATATAATCCCATATTCCCGCCGCCCCCCCCCCCCAAAAAGTACCGCTTAACAAAAAAGTAAAAAAAACATATTCTAATAAGAGTGCGTTTGTTTTAGATTATTTGATCATAAAAATCATTTTTTTAAGTTAAAAATCATTTTGCTAAGAACTGGTTCACCACCATTAACTTCTATATCTCAAAAGAATTCTATTTCTAGTAAGTAAAGATTAGTAAGTTGAACTTGATATGTCAGATGCAATGTAATAATTTCAACCATTTAATTTGAACACCCATCTACAAGAACACCCACCGCATGTTTGGAATTAGTTTTAGCTACACATGATGATGGAATTTAATATGCACCTCATGGTTAAGTAAAATTAATATATATATGTATAGACATTTTTATTTGCTTTAATTGCTTTCAATTTAGATTTGATGTTACTAAATATAATAATGATATTGATCTATATTTATTTAATGTTTTGCAGAATATTGGATATTTTGTATAAAAAATCTTTGCATTTCAGTCTTACATATATCATGATATATATCTGTAAAGTCAGAACATACTAAAATAGGTGCGAGTATAGATACTTAGGTATCCAACGAGTAAGGATACAGGTACTTAAGTTGCCACCCACGAAGATATGGATTCGAGTACGGATATTTTTTTAAAATACGGGTATAGGGATGAGTACTATAGTACCCTATCCATGCCATATCCATTGCCATCACTATATCCCAGGGAAGGGAAAATACGTAGTAGTAGAATCTATATTTTTGTCAAGGTAAAATTAAATTAGTTTTCATAATTTAAGTTTCTATTTTCTTTTCCATTTTCAAAAGTTGTAAAATTAATATATTTAAAATTATTAAAATTTGCACAATCAACTTAGCACCGGATTGAAGTCAAATCCATCTAGACATGACGTGAAAGCTACAAGAATTAACTTTCACTCTTGAGACAATTTGTTTTACACATGTCATTACTATTGTGATTTTGCATCAAACGTGATTTTGAAACCCGAGTTCCAAACACATATTTAAGATATCATTCCTAGAATGAGTGATTGATAGATGAGTGTTAATACCTTCCCTACTCGTAACCGATTCTCGAGTTTGATCTTGTTTTCAAATATCAATTTTCCAAATAAAAGGATTTTTCTAACGACTTCTCAATTTAAATAAACCCGACTCCATTTTGCTTTTGTTTTTCATCGTTCCGTCCCAATCTCGATCAAAATAGTTATAATATTTTTATTTGATCAAGTTAAAGGATTAATACGATACAAATTTTACAAACTCACACATTAAATCGTAAGCATTAATAAGTGAGCTGTGAGTGGTAAATATTAATTGTCTGTTATGTTTGAAATAATATGAACTTGTAATAGTAAAGGAGCAAATCCCATGCACAAACAGATGTCACACCTGTACATATTGATTGAATCTTCAATATATAGCCATACAAATTAGTCACTACTTGAGTCTTGTCTGTTTTATTCCATATACAAGCTTCCTTTACATATGCACATAGGTGTCAAATCGGCCGACTGACCCGATTCGGCCTAAGGGTAGAACCGAGTCGGGCCAGTCCAACCATAGGGCCACGGATCGAGTAAATCTTCAATTTAGTCCCTGAATTTGTAAGGTCGTATCAACTTGGTCCCTGATATTTTCGAAATTTCAAAAACATCCATGAAGTTGTCAAAAGTTAACCAATTCTGTTTCTCCGGTAAGGATCAAGTTGATACGAACCTTACAATTTCAGGGACCAAATTAACACAAGGATCTAAATGATACAACCTTATAATTTCAGGGATCAAATTGACTATTTACTCGTCACGGGCCATATTGGCCATATTGGTTCGGGTTAATAATTTGTTGGCCCAACCCAACCCATGCGTATGGCCACGAGTCGTATTAGTCCTATTTTTTTAGTGTTTTCATTTAAATGCATTAATATATATATATATATATATATATATATATATATATATATATATATATATATATATATATATATATATATATATATATATATATTAAATAACACTAAAATATAATATAAATCACAATTTGAAATATGTAAACAAGTATTAAAGAATTTTTTTTTTTTACTAAAAGTCATTAAACATGTAACTTTTTATCACAAACTATTAGATTAACTAACTAACTAACTTAAGCAACATTTATTTTTAATAAATTGAAAGATCAATTATCCAGAAGTTGTAATATGAGCTATTAAATTATATTACTAATTGTTGAAAAATTAAAAAAACGGGCCCACCGAACTACGTCGAGTTAGCTTGCGAGCCAATCGGGCTGGGCCAAATTGGCTCGGATTATTTTCGAGTCAGCAATGTTCTGTCCCAACCTAGTCCTAGATCGGGCTTGTTCGGGCCAGCCTGACAAATCGGGCCCAAATTGACACCTCTATAATTACATCACATCAATACTAAGCCGCACTAACTGATCACACACCACACAACCACACCCCATGACAAGGCAGTGGAAGGGACCATACTACTATAAAATTTTGATCTAGAAATAAATATTTTCTATTTCTAAATTTGGATTGAGACTATTAGACGTCTGTTAATAAAATTCAGGCCTCTAAATTATCAAAAATAGAAGTTTGCATCTGTCTCTATTGAGAGACAAAAAATTTTTGTCTCTTTAATTATTAATATTCTGTCTTCAAGATTTGACCAAAATTTACCCATTTTTTTCTTCCAAATATCATTTCTATTTCCGTATCTAAATTAGATATAAATATTTTCATTTCTAAATTAGTCTATAATATCTTAAAAAATATAAAAAAATCAAGCATTTAGCTGCAGTTTACCAGAACAAAAAACCTTTATTTTATTTTGAAAAAAATTATATTTTCTTATTCATATAATTATCCAAAAATCATAATCAATGATCAATCATTATAATTTTTCAACTAATAAATATCAAAATAGTTGAAAGCATATAAATTTGTTGTATTATCATATATAAACATCATTATATTCTATTACATTTAGCAAGTATACTACTTTAATTTATAGTAATGTTTGTTTTTTATTTTTAATTCTTATTTGCATGGGGCGCAAAATATTATATTAGAGGATAGAAAATAACTTATTATAAATAAGCTAATATGTTTTTATGATAACATTGATAATTTGATAAAGAAACTCAACGATAAAAACACATAGTATGGGAGTTGGAGTAAAGTGTAAAAAACAATAACTAGAGGAAATAGATAACCTAAAGATGAAGAACTCTTTGATCTTGATCAAAGTGAATGAATTAAATTCACATTCTTAATATAAAATTTACATAATATATTGCTTATATATAAGGTATTAATGTGGTTAATCAACTAGTCTACATAAGGTTACAATCAAGTGCTAACTGTCAAAAAATTGGATCAACTGCCAAGCAACCTAATTAATTGCTGAGTTACTAGTTTTTCCAATGAGCATGGAAGTTCCAAGTCCGAAAACTGGTGACACCCCCCACAAGCTAGAAGGTGTATGTCATACATTCCCAACTTGGAATGAAGTTGTGAAGGGCTTATGAGCTAGTGGCTTAGTGAGGATGTCTGCAACTTAGGAAGTTGTAAGGATAAGAAGCAGATGCAACACACCAGTTTGAACTTTGTCTCAGACAAGGTGACAATCCATTTCAATGTGTTTTGTCCATTCATGAAACACAAGATTGATAGCTATATGAAGACCAGATTGGTTGTCACGATAAAAGGCAACTAGTGTGGAGTAGAGAATTGGAGATCCTGATGAAGGTAGATCAACCATTGTGCCTCACATGTGTCCGAAGCCAAAGCCTTATATTCTAATTCAAAAGATGCCTAGAGATAATGGACTGCTTTTTGCTTTTCGCTTTTCCATGAGACTAAGAAGGACCCTAAGAAAAAAAAGCAGAAATAGAACGACGAGTATCAGGGCAAGCACCCCAATTTGAATCACTGCAACAGTTTACTTGATATTAGACTTGACAGGAAAGAAGAGCGTTCCGTCAAGGGAACCCTTGATAAACTTAAGAAGTCTCAAAGCAGCTCGATGGTGATCATGAGTAGAAGAGTCCAAATACTGACTCAAGTGACTCACTGCATATCATATGTCAGGTATGGTATGTGTGAGGTAGATGAGTCTGCCAGGTAGTCTTCTGCAGGCATTATCATCAAGAAAGGGATCACCTTTCGATTTGAACTGGAGCAAGGTTTAGTAGCAAGTAAGCATATGTCTTGAAGGAATATATATACACACACTGAATTGTCCCCCTAACCCTTTATACTGAATTGTTCATCAAGTAAATGCTTCATGTGAGTGACTTCAGAAAATCATTGCATGCAAGCACCAAACCATCCACATGGAGAAGGACGACAGTAAAGCAAAGGTGGAGGATTTGGTGAAGAGAGAGTAATCCGCCTTTGATTGCTTGTATATGTTAAGTCTCCATGCGTATGATAAAACTTTTTACCTTCAATTTTGATGAATCGAAACATTTGTAAAATGATTTAGTTGAACCTTATGAAGTTTGCTAATGAATTTATACAAGTGTGCAGATCTCTTAGTTCATTAAACAGGAATCACTCTTTCAGAATAGCACGCACTCAAACAATACATAACAAACCAAGCGTCTGTTCAAAGAACCGTCCGTTCACCTATGGGATGCCTCACCTTTGTGAACAAACCTCAATACAATTATTCTTTTCCAAAACTCTAATAGATGCCCCACCCTTACAAAACTAACAAAGAGATACTTCCACTCTCTTTCAAAGAACAATTGATTGAAAAATTCGTAGCAAAACTCTCACAGTTTGATACATAAATTGAAGAACTATGAGAAAACCTCTCTTTTTCACATGAAGTTTTTCAATATGATTTCAGGTACGATAATATGTATATACCTATTTATATTAAATTCAAAAATATGAAGGTCAAGCTTAATGGATAAGATCATTTGAATCTTAACAAACTCAGTTTTTATGCTTCAAAACATTGTATATCGATTCTTGTCCTTGTACATCGATATATTAAGAACTGGCTATTTTCAACATGTGTACATCGATTAATTTCTTGAGTACATCGATTTATCCATTCTTTACATCGATTCATAAGTAAAGTCAGAGAGGGTGCTTACCCTGAGATACATGGTACATTGACTCAATTTAGAGATATGTCGATGTATGCAGTTTAAATCCTCAAGAATCAGCTTCCGACTTGACTTATACATGGATCTACAACTATATTGATGCGTTCATTATGGCATATAGTTTGTTGTTAGTTTTGCATTGCATGGTAGTCATTTTAGTGGTTTTTACCCATAGTTCTCATGCATTTTTGCTTAGTATATATAATGCACTTGATTTGAGTCGATTGTGCAGAAAAGAAGGTTTTTGGCCTAGGAAAGTAGAGCTAATACACTTAGACGGATGTTGCAACCAACTTGGAGGCCAAAGTACTAAAAGATGGCAAGTTTTAGGAGCAACACGGCCTGACCGTGCCCTAGGTCACGGTCGTGCCTTGGTGGACATGAAGGAATTCAAATTGCACAAACAGTGCATTCCACGGCCAGCCCGTGTTAACCACCACGCCCGTGTCGGGCTGCGCTGATTTTTATCTTTGTACTTTAAGAGCAGCACGGCCAGGCCGTGCCAGGCTCCACAGCCGTGCTGCTGTTCGCTTCTGACTTGGAATTTCGCGTTTTTGACTTAATTTTGGGAGTTTGTCAACCCTATTTGGTCTAAAACTATAAATAGGCTTAAAAAAACATTGGCCTAGGGTTGGATTTTGGGGAATGGAATGAAGAACAAGTGATCAAAGTCTATTTTGAGGAATCAATGGAGGCTTTAACGATTTTTTCATCTCAATTGCTTGGCTCCATCTCTTCCATGAGGAACTAATTCCTTTGTACTAGGGTAAGATGAACTTTGTGGATCCTTTTTTGTTATTGAATTCAGAACTTTCAATGCAAGTTTGATGTATGTCATTTGATCAATTATCTCTTTTCTCAATGCAATTCTATGCTTGATCACCATGGGGTTGAACTAGGGTTTTAGCATCAATTGGGAAGTTGAGGTTGAAACGTGCTTTGGGATAATTTGACATATCTATAGGGTTATAGGAATATAATTCTAGTTGGTATGAGTTTGTATGAATCCATATCCTTTATGCTTGATTTGATTAATAGGAACCTAAGGGATTAGGGCTTATTGGTTGAATTAAAGAGATTAAGAGGAAAGGAATTTTCGTTAATCTAATTTAGAGGATTTAAACTTAAAATACGTTATCATTGCTTGCATTGGAATAGAATTCAAGAGCGTAAAGGGTGAGACAAAGGGATTCGAGCCCTAGTCACCTTATTCTCCTTAATATCCAAATTACATATTTTGTTAGTCGTTTTCTTATTGTTGAACACGAGTTACACACTTCAAACACTAATAGTCTTCGTCAATAGTTCAATTAGTACATCGTTGGTACAGTTAAGAATTGGTCACAATCCCTGTGGATACGAACTTTTATTACTTAACGATGAAATCGTGCACTTGCTATTTTGTCCAACAAGTTTTTGGCGCTGTTGCCGGGGAATGTTGAATTAATTTTTAACAACGCAAACGAGTACCTTTTTGAACTATTAATTTTATTTTTTTGTTAAAAAAAAAGAAAAAAGAAAATTATATATATTAACTGTTGCTTTTCTACTGATCTTTTCCTTTAGTTTTGTGCATGCGAGGTAAACACATAGGTGAACTGTTGTTTGATCCAGAAATTGAAAAGACAGCAAAGGCACTAAGGAAGAAGATAAAGGAAGCTAAGCAACGACAAAAACAATCATCTGCATCTACTTCCCAAGTCCCAACTCAAGAAGTTATGGGAGACAAACCACGCACTTTGGGTGATTTTGGGAGATGGAACAACCATGCTAGGGTTGTCAATGCCTACCGACAGGCTGAGGCAAATGCCAATTTTGAAATCAAGCCGACTTTGTTAAACACTCTCAAGCAAAGCCAATTTGCGGGGAATGAGATAGATGACCCAAAATGCTAGGGTTTGTAAAATGATTTAATTGAACCTTATGAAGTTTGCTAATGAATTTATACAAGTGTGCAGATCTCTTAGTTCATTAAACAGAAATCACTCTTTCAGAATAGCACGCACTCAAACAATACATAACAAACCAAGCGTCTGTTCAAAGAACCGTCCGTTCACCTATGGGATGCCTCACCTTTGTGAACAAACCTCAATACAATTATTCTTTTCCAAAACTCTAATAGATGCCCCACCCTTACAAAACTAACAAAGAGATACTTCCACTCTCTTTCAAAGAACAATTGATTGAAAAATTCGTAGCAAAACTCTCACAGTTTGATACATAAATTGAAGAACTATGAGAAAACCTCTCTTTTTCACATGAAGTTTTTCAATATGATTTCAGGTACGATAATATGTAGATACCTATTTATATTAAATTCAATAATATGAAGGTCAAGCTTAATGGATAAGATCATTTGAATCTTAACAAACTCAGTTTTTATGCTTCAAAACATTGTATATCGATTCTTGTCCTTGTACATCGATATATTAAGAACTGGCTATTTTCAACATGTGTACATCGATTAATTTCTTGAGTACATCGATTTATCCATTCTTTACATCGATTCATAAGTAAAGTCAGAGAGGGTGCTTACCCTGAGATACATGGTACATTGACTCAATTTAAAGATACGTCGATGTATGCAGTGTAAATCCTCAAGAATCAGCTTCCGACTTGGCTTATACATGGATCTACAACTATATATATCGATTCATTTTGCTTTTGTTAACTAGTAAGCTATCTCTTCAACATAATACATGAATGTATAAATGTGATGCATCAATGTATTTTTTATTGTTTCACAAAATACAAGCTTAATGTCGTCCAATATAGATGGATGTATAAAAACTATACATAGGTGTATTTTATGATTTTTCAAAAGAATAAGTTCTGACCTGAAATATACATAGATGTATATAATTACACATGGATGTATAAGTGTGTCAGAATACTGTTTCCTTTTAACTTGTTTTGAAAATTATTTGATAAAAAACTAAGTTAATTTCAACTTTATAAAACATTTCTACTTATCTAAAAAAAATCAACTTTATAAAACACATTTTTATGCAAGTTAAGAATCTATCATGTGATCAATTTTTTTTTTTACATAAGCATCTATTACTCAATGTATCTATAATTTGTCTTGATGCTTTGCAACTTGAGGCTCTTTATAACTTTGAACTTCACTTGTATAACTTTGATCTTCACTTGACTTTTGTATACACAAATTAAACTTCCTTGCGTATTTGATTAGTATACTTTCATTCATTAAACATAATTTTGTCTTACATCAAAACTCAAATAGAGAATATACTTATAATAGGAAGGATGCTCTAGTCGTAAATGCAAAAGGTGACAATTATTACTAAAACAATTGTGTACAAAATGAAAGCAGTATAGGGATAAACATAGGGAAGTCATTGCATGCAGGCATGTCTTTAGTTCAACTGCACCAATCATATTCAATGTATGCAGGTCTTATGTGACACCCGCTACCCCGCATATGATAAATAAGACATCCAAGTTAAATAAAACTTACCATAACAGATAACAAGTACCACATGATCCAAAACATTTAAAACATAACGTATCAACTACAAAAAAACATAAAGAAAACAAAACCCAAAACCCAATGTCACATATCAGAACTGGTATATAAAAACATCGATAACACATCGGATAACAACTTAAACATAAACTATCAACCAAACAACGAGTAAGAGATCTCCTCAAGATGACTACTCAGCAGCTGGCTCACCCTCCTCTGCATAAACAAAGGTACATGTGTTGAGTCTCCAAATGTCTGATGTGCATTTACCTTAGTTTTGATGAGATTAAAACAATTATTCAATGATTTAATTGAACCCGTCTGTGGTATTTAACTCGTCTACTTAGTGTACAGATTAAAACATTAAGCATCTATATGAACTGTTCACTCGTCTGAACTTAGATAAGTTCACCCGTCTGAACTAACTTAAGTTCACTCGTCTGAACTAGCTAAGGTTCACTCGTCTGAACTAAGAGAAGTTCACTCGTCTAATGAAGTCTTCAACCGTCTGATCAAAGGAAGACTCACCCGTCTAAAAGACTTTGCAATTGACGTCATCTCCTTGTTAAAGAGTCAACCCGTCTAATGAAGTTACTCATCCGTCTAGTGACTAACGTTAAAGAATACATTGGATGAAAGCTGTCTCGACTCTGATAAGGAACTTCAACAAAGTGTTTTGCCTGAACACAACTACATCTTACACTAAAAGGGAAAGTCTTCCCTTTGCAAACAAAAAGTACGTATACAGAATTGCTGAGACCAAAGGTATATCAGAAGTCTGCATCACTCTGATGAAAGAGAACAAGCGAAATTCCCTATGCTTTAATGGCTGATCAGAACGACTCTATTGCATTTATTGAAGATCTGCAAGAAGCCAAGCCTTCAGACTTTGTGTCTAACGGCTTTAAAATCTTGAAGCCTATTTAATGAAGAAGACTTTGAAGACTGAAGTAGAGACAAGAGAAGAGAACGATCAAAGCAATCAAAGAGCAATTACTCTGTGCATTTATATCTTCATTCCTTTATTATTTATTCTTCAATCATTTGAAGTTATTACGCAGTCTTTTAGATCAACAAACCCGTTTGAGCCTGAAGAGGCTAAGTGTGCAAACAATACTTGTCTGGAGCCTGGAGAGGCTAGGTGTGAAAACAATACTCGTTTGGAGCCTGAAGAGGCTAGGTGTTAAAATAATACTTGTCTGTCCTGTAACCTAAATCAGTTATAGTGAGAAAACTTGGTGCTGCCAAGGACTGGACGTAGCCTCATTGTTAAGGGGTGAACCAGGATAAAACCTGCTGAGTGATCTCTCTTTCCCTTAACTCTTTAGTTTGATTATTTGTCTTAACTATCATCTAACTAAAGGGGTTTATAATTGTATTTATCAAACCTTTTTTATCTTACATGATTGTGTGTTTTCTGTGAAAACCTTCAGACGAATTATCAGTCTGATTGACCTGTCTGTGTTTACTCGTCTACTATAACCCGTCTGTACTTGCGAAAAAGTTTCTAAATTCCGCATAAATTTGTCAAACACCATTCAAGCCCCTTATAGTGTTTGCATCTGTCTATTTCAGTTGGTATCAGAGCTCAGCCTCTGGGTTGAGCACCTAACAGTGTAGAGAAAAGATCCTGAAGAATAGACAATGAATTCTGGAGCAAGTTCAAGTGGGAACCCCCAACCTGAAGGAGGCTCTATGACCAGACCCCCTTTCTTCAATGGTGTAAACTACAACTACTGGAAAGAAAGGTTTCAGTGGTTCATCTTGTCAACAAATTCTGATGTATGGGATGTCATTACTGATGGTCCTTACGCTCCTCAAAATAATGATGGCTCAGACAAGCCTAAGGCTCAGTGGACACCTGCAGAAAAGACAAGATGAGATCTAAACCATAAAGCCAGATATGCTATAATCTGCTTTAGTCCAGAAGAGTTTGAAAAGGTATGTGCTTGTGATTCTGCTAAAGAAATATGGGACTCCTTATCTGCCACACATGAAGGAACTGCAAAGGTAAAAGAATCTAAAATTTTTATTCTTGTTAGAAAATATGAATTGTTCACCATGGATGAAGGTGAATCTGTTGCTCAAATGATTGGTAGATTCCAAACTATTACTAATGGTTTAAAATCTCTTGGTAAAACATATACTAATGCTGAGAAAGTTGCTAAGATTCTCAGAAGTCTTTCAAGGCAGTGAAGACATTTTGTCACTACTATTTCTCAAGCTAAGGATCTCACCTCCTTTACTATGGATGAACTTCTTAGCACACTCACTGTTCATGAGCAAGAGCTCAATGAAGATGTGTCAATCAAAAAGAGCAAAGCCATTGCTCTAAAAGTTGATCTAAAGGCAGCTAAAGCCTTAAAAGCTTCAAAGGCAGGCGAGTTTGACCGTGACATAGACGAGTCTGATGATGAGGATTCTGATGATGATGAGGAGACTTCTCTCATGACCAGAAAGATTAAAAAGCTCTGGAGAAAGAAGAAGTTCAGAAAGGAGAAGCCTTTCAGAAAATCCCACAAAGAATCCACATTAACAGACAAGAGTCCAGTTGTCTGCTATGAGTGCAAGAAGCCTGGTCACATCAAAACTGAATGCCCTCTTTTGAAGAAAGCTTCCAAAAAGAATTTCTTCAGAAAGAAGAAGAAAGGAATGATGGCCACAAGGGAAGATCTTGAATGTTCATCTTCTGAAGGAGAAGCGACAGAAGAGGAAGCCAATCTCTGTCTGATGGCCAACATAGATTCAGAACCTGAAACTGAGGTACATTCTGAACTTGAGGAATTGCATGATGCTTATGATGAGCTGGTAGAGGAATCCAAAGGCTTATCTAAGGCTTTCAAATCCCTCAAGAGAGATTATGTTAAACTCCTCAGTGAGCGTAAATAAAAATCTCAAGAGTGTGAGATGCTGGCCAAAGAGAATAGCCAGCTGAGGACTGAAAAGTCTGATGAAGCTTCGATCTCAAGTGAAACATCACATTCTGAAGAACTGGTCACACTTCAACAGAAAGTGAAGGAGCTCACTTCTGATCTTGCTAGATTTGTTAATGACAGAGATAATCTGACAAAACTGCTACGATGTCAGAGACACTCTCTTAACAAAGAAGGCATTGGATATATATGATCATCAAGCTGATCATAAAGTATCAACAAAATCTTCAACTGTCTATGTTAAACCCATTCCAGTTAGAATTAGGCCCGTCTGTAACTTCTGTGGAAAAGCTGGACATGTTATGTCTAAGTGTTTTCACAAGAAGAAGAGGAAGTCTTCACAGACTCCTAGAACTAACAGAAAAGGACCCATAAAAATATGGGTACCTAAAGATAAAATAATTTCAGTTGCAGACATCCTTAATAGGACAAAGCAGACGCCTCTGCTGGTACTTGGACAGTGGCTGCTCGCGACATATGACAGGAGAAAGGTCTATGTTCTAAGACCTCCAGTCTAAAAATGGTGGATTTGTTGCCTTGGAGGCAATCAAAAAGGAAGAGTAATTGGTGTTAATACAATTGGTGGTAAACCCCCTCTTCCCTCTATCTCAAATGTGCTTATGGTTGAAGGACTAAGACACAATTTACTTAGCATAAGTCAATTATGTGATAGTGGATTTGATGTCTCCTTCACTAAGAATGAATGCATAGTCAAAGACAAGAGTGGCAAGACCCTCTTTTCAGCTAATAGCCAGCAAAATCTTTATAAGATTGAGCTAATTGAACTCTCAGATCAAAGTGTAACCTGTCTGATGTCTAAAGAGGATGAAAGATGGTTATGGCATAAGAAACTAGGGCATGCTAGTATGAAACTTATTTCGAAATTGAAAAAGGATAACCTTGTGAGAGGATTGCCTGATATTAGTTTCAAGAAAGATGTTTTATGTGATGCATGTCAGAGAGTTAAACAAGTAAAATCAAGTTTCAAATCAAAAAACCTTGTATCAACCTCTAGACCTCTTCAGTTGTTACACATGGATCTGTTTGGACCAGTTAGTGTTGCCAGTTTAGCTAGAAGGAAATATGGATTTGTCATTGTTGATGACTATTCTAGATTTACTTGGGTACTTTTCTTAACCCACAAGGATGAGTCTTTTAAGGCCTTCTCTGTATTCTGTAAGAAAGTACAAAATGAGTAAGGTTTCTGTATTTCTACCCTTAGAAGTGATCATGGGGGAGAATTTGAAAATGAGTAATTCAAACTGTTCTGTGAAAAGAATGGAATCTCTCACAACTTCTCTGCACCTAGAACTCCACAGCAAAATGGAGTGGTTGAGAGAAAGAACAAATCTCTGCAAGAGATGGCTAGATCAATGCTCAATGAAAATAATCTCCCTAAGTACTTCTGGGCTGAAGCAGTAAACACTGCATGTTATGTGCAAAATAGAATACTTATAAGGTCTATCCTAAAGAAGACTCCTTATGAATTGTGGAAAGGTAGAAAACCCAACATATCTTATTTCCATGCATTTGGATGTGAATGCTTCAACCTAAATACCAAGGATCAACTTATAAAGTTTGATTCCAAGGTAGACAAAGGTATCTTCATTGGATATTCTGACGTGTCTAAGGCATATAGAGTTTTTAACTCTAGAACCTCTGTTGTTGAGGAATCCATTCATGTAAAATTCAATGATAATCTAAAGACTGATAGGGAACTATCAGATCTAGAAGATGATCTTGCAGGACTTGATCTTACCCAGCAGACGAGTCAACAGCCAGACGTATCAAAAACTGAGTCTGTTGAGGAATCTATCAGACAAGTGGAGCAGACGAGTCATCAGTCAAGTCAACATCAGAATGATGATCTCAGAAGAGACTGGAAGTTCAAATCTCATCATCCTGAAGATCTTATCATTAGAAGTCCCTCTGAAGGTGTTAGAACCAGATCTGTCTTAATAGAGTCAAGCTATATGGCTTTTCTATATGAAATTGAACCAAAGCATATTGAGGAAGCTCTTAAAGATGAAAGTTGGATTCTTGCTATGCAAGAGGAACTTAATCAGTTCAAAAGGAATGATGTCTGGAAACTTGTCTCCAAACCAACAGACAAGTTTGTTATTGGAACACGATGGGTTTTCAGAAACAAGCTAGATGAATATGGCAAAGTTGTCAGAAACAAAGCAAGGTTAGTAGCTCAAGGCTACAACCAACAAGAAGGTATTGACTATATTGAGACTTTTGCACCTGTAGCTAGAATAGAAGCTATTCGCATACTCATGTCATATGCTGCACAACATCAAATTACTTTATTTCAAATGGATGTAAAAAGTGCTTTCTTAAATGGAATAATTGAAGAAGAAGTTTATGTTAAACAACCTCCTGGTTTTGAAGATAATGAAAAACCAGATAATGTTTTCAAACTTAAAAAGCTTTACATGGTCTAAAACAAGCGCCTAGAGCATGGTATGATAGACTTAGTTCTTTTCTTATGAATAATGGTTTTATAAGAGGAAAAGTTGATACAACCTTGTTTAAGAAATGCTCAAAAGATAACTTCATAGCAGTTCAAATATATGTTGATGATATTATTTTTGGAGCTAATAATGAAAAATTGTGCAAAGAATTCTCTAAGTTGATACAAGCAGAATTTGAAATGAGCATGATGGGAGAATTGAAGTTCTTCCTTGGACTGCAAATCAAGCAGACGTGTGATGTAATCTACATCCATCAACAAAAGTACATCAAGGAGATTCTAAAGAAGTACAAAATGGATAGCTCAAAGATCATGAAAACTCCAATGCAAACTAATGCTAATCTAAGCACAGATGATGAAGGTAAAAAAGGTAGACCAAACTGTCTACAGAGGTATGATTGGATCTCTTCTTTACTTAACATCTAGCAGACCTGATATTCAATTTAGTGTTTGTATGTGTGCTAGATTCCAATCTGATCCCAAAGAATCTCATCTTAAGGCTGTTAAAAGAATCTTTAGATATTTGCTTGGAACCACTAATCTTGGTTTAATGTATTTGAGAACACAAGATTACAGATTAGTTGGTTTTTGTGATGCTGACTTTGCTGGAGATAGAATTGAAAGGAAAAGCACCAGTGGAGGATGTCACTTCATTGGAGCAAACTTAGTCTCCTGGTCAAGCAAAAGACAGACGACTATCGCCCTCTCAACAGCAGAAGCAGAATATGTCTCTGTTGCAAGTTGCTGCTCACAGCTATTATGGGTAAAACATCAACTAGAAGATTACTCTATATTTGAGCATAATATACCTGTCTGGTGTGATAATTCTAGTGCTATTTGCCTAACCAAGAATCCCATACAACATTCTAAGGCTAAGCACATAGAAATCAAACATCACTTCATAAGAGATTATGTTCAAAAAGGTGTATTTGATGTTAAGTTTGTTAAAACTGAAAATCAATGGGATGATATCTTTACAAAACCTTTAGCTGAGGATAGGTTTAAGTTTATAAGAGATAACTTGAATATACATTGCTTTGCTGAATAACCTGTCTGATGAGTGTTTACGATACCCGTCTATGATTAATCGTCTGACCTTATGAGTCATTCGCTCTTCTTTTAAAAATTCTTTTTAAATGGCTATTTTCTTTTAAGTATCGTTTCATTATCTGAGGCAAAATGTGTACATGTTTTTTTTTTGTCTTATTTTAAATCTGAATCGTTCTTTTTTCTTTTAAAATCTCCATCCGTACGTTTTTCAAAATCACTCTCTTTATTTCGCTCTCGTTTCGTCTTCTTCCCTCTTCACTCACTCTCTGACTCCCAAACTTCTCTAACCCTAACTTCTCTGAAATGGCACCCCCAAAGCAACTCTCTGCTGATGTCATTGCTAAGGGTTACAACCTCGATGTTGAAGCTGTTCACAAAATCATCCCAGGGAAACTTATTGACCTTTTGGCTCTAAGTCGGTTGGGTTTAGATGTGCTTGAAGAGCTCAACTACTCCAACTGGACTCCTTTCTTCGACTTGAAGGAGCCTGTACACCCCAAGTTGGTCACTGACTTCTGGACCAACGCCATCATTCTTCACTCTCCAAGTGGCTTTCCCACGGAGATTCAAGCTCGTATTTCCAACCAACGCTTCTCCTTCTCCCTCAACACTTTGGAACTGGTAACTGGATGCCCTAGACATGGTGCTGGTTATGCAGACAACTGGGCAGATTCAGTAAGCCAGAGCGATTTCAACATCGCCCTTTTTGGTAACCCTAATCCTACAAATTTCAAATCGAGTAACCTCGTTCCCAAATGCCGCTTCTTGCTCAAGCTTTTGCAAAAATATGTGCTACCTAGGAAGGGTTCAAGAGACTACATCTCTAAGATGGATTCATTTGCCCTCTTTCATCTCATTCACAAAATCAAGGTAGACATCAATGACCTCATTTTCAAACATTTCGTGTCATTGATTAAGAGACTTAGCTCTCCTACCTATCCCTATGGCATGCTTCTGACCAAGCTCTTTAGAATCAAAATCTTTGTCCCTGAAGAAGTCAACTTTGTGGAAATGGCTAGACCTTTAGCCAAACAGACTATCTCTTTAATGAGGCTCTCAACCCCTGCTCCATCCTCTTCAAATCAAGCATCTGAGGATCAGAAGGGTAAAACTCCTGCTGAATCAACCGATGAGTCTGAGGCCTCTGCATTTGAACATATTTACAAACCCTCTGGAAAGATTACAAGCCAAAGCCAGCCCCTTTCTTCAGAAGAAAGTGCTCCTATTCTCACCTTGAAGAAGAGGAAGCTGACTCCCAAGAGGCAAGCTCTTGTTGTGGTGGATTCTGATTCTGCCCCTTCTCAAGTTATATTGAGTGAGACTGTCTCTAGTGAAGAGACTGCACCTGCTCAGGGGGAGCAACTGCCCAAGCCTTTAGAACAAACCTTGGACCACCCAGCTTTTTGTCCTGGCATTATTCCTAAAAGGAAGAGATCTGGCATACCTGTTGTAGCTACTGCCATAGAAGCCCCTCATGTTAGCCAACCTGCTGTCTTTGTGGCTCCTAAACGCATCAAGCTCAGAATGTCAGAAAACTCTACTCTTGGCAAGTATTCACCCTCTTCCTCCTCATTTCATGATGAACCTCTGGCTTCACCCATTCAGGACAACTCCTATAACTCCTCTTTTTCCGCCTCTTTCATCATCGTGTCTGATTTGTGTCATGTTTCAAGGGATTCAACTCCTGACAAACCTGTTGGCAATTCTTCTTTTTTGTTCAAGTCTGATTTGCAACATTTAATGTCTGCCAGTGTCTCTAACCTTACTGTTATACCTCCTCCTCCATCTCACTTTACCAATACCTGTAGAGCTCTGTGTTTTTTTGAACCTGTTGTTATCAGTTTTCATCACCCTGCTCCTTACATAACTCATCCATCTCCTCTCTCTATTCTGTCCTTTGTTTTTCCCTCACCTCCAGAAGATAACTCCTCTGATGATTCTTTCCATAAGATCACCTTTCTACCTTTCATCTTCTATAGAAATCTTCACTTACGCTTCTTTCCCCGGATTTCAGAAGCCTTCTCTATCCCTTCTGCACCACCTGTCTATGCTCTTCCCTGGCATTCTGATGACTCTGCTGATCACATTTCTGTGCCCAGACGAGTTCTTCAAGCTCTGCATTTTGAAGTAGCATCACTCAGGAACTTGGTAGAAGCTGCTCACCAAGATCTTGCTGCAGAAAGAAGAGCTAGAACTGTTTTAGAAGCTAGAGTAGAAGCTCTTTTTGATCTTTTTAACACTTTTTATTTGTAATTTTATTTTTTTTAAATTACCTTATACACAGCCAATGATGGTTAAATACAATTACCTCCTCTGTTTCTCTTTTTTGATTATGACAAAATGGGGAGAAAGTTAAATGAAAAATGTTTTAGATGTTACAACTGTCTGATATGAACAAATATTTATATAAATATGATGTATCTTTTCTTTTCTCTCTGTCTATATTCTATTGCTTTTGATAATGTCAAGGGGGAGAAAATACTAAGATAAGACTAAGACAAAAAGTTAAATGCTTATCTGTCTGAGTATGTTATAATTATGGAACAATGTTTTTAATCTGTCTGATCATATACATGACTGTTTTATGTGAATTTTCTTAAGTTCATTAAATCATTTAACAAGTTTTGTCATCATCAAAAAGGGGGAGATTGTTGTGTCCCCAAATGTCTGATGTGCATTTACCTTAGTTTTGATGAGATTAAAACAGTTATTCAATGATTTAATTGAACCCGTCTGTGGTATTTAACTTGTCTACTTAGTGTACAGATTAAAACATTAAGCGTCTATATGAACTGTTCACTCGTCTGAACTTAGATAAGTTCACCCGTCTGAACTAACTTAAGTTCACTCGTCTGAACTAGCTAAGGTTCACTCGTCTGAACTAAGAGAAGTTCACTCGTCTAATGAAGTCTTCAACCGTCTGATCAAAGGAAGACTCACCCGTCTAAAAGACTTTGCAACTGACGTCATCTCCTTGTTAAAGAGTCAACCCGTCTAATGAAGTTACTCATCCGTCTAGTGACTAACGTTAAAGAATACATTGGATGAAAGCTGTCTCGACTCTGATAAGGAACTTCAACAAAGTGTTTTGCCTGAACACAACTGCATCTTACACCAAAAGAGAAAGTCTTCCCTTTGCAAACAAAAAGTACGTATACAGACCTGCTGAGACCAAAGGTATATCAGAAGTCTGCATCACTCTGATGAAAGAGAACAAGCGAAGTTCCCTATGCTTTAATGGCTGATCAGAACGACTCTATTGCATTTATTGAAGATCTGCAAGAAGCCAAGCCTTCAGACTTTGTGTCTAACGGCTTTAAAATCTTGAAGCCTATTTAATGAAGAAGACTTTGAAGATTGAAGTAGAGACAAGAGAAGAGAACGATCAAAGCAATCAAAGAGCAATTACTCTGTGCATTTATATCTTCATTCTTTAATTATTTATTCTTCGATCATTTGAAGTTATTACGCAATCTTTTAGATCTTCACATTTAATACAGTCGTTTGAGTGCTTGTGAAAGACTTGCAAATTGTAATCTATTTTACAACTTCTCTCAAACAACCCGTCTGAGCCTGAAGAGGCTAAGTGTGCAAACAATACTTATCTGGAGCCTGGAGAGGCTAGGTGTGAAAACAATACTCGTCTGGAGCCTGAAGAGACTAGGTGTGAAAATAATACATATCTGTCTTGTAACCTAAATCAGTTATAGTGAGAAAACTTGGTGCTGCCAAGGACTGGACGTAGCCTCATTGTTAAGGGGTGAACCAGGATAAAACCTACTGAGTGATCTCTCTTTCCCTTAACTCTTTAGTTTGATTATTTGTCTTAACTATCATCTAACTAAAGGGGTTTATAATTGTGTTTATCAAACCTTTTTTTATCTTGCATGATTGTGTGTTTTCTGTGAAAATTAACCTTCAGACGAGTTATCAGTCTGATTGACCTGTCTGTGTTTACTCGTCTATTATAACCCGTCTGTGCTTGCGAAAAAGTTTCTAAATTCCGCATAAATTTGTCAAACACCATTCAACCCCCTTCTAGTGTTTGCATCTGTCTATTTCAACATGCATAGAAACAACAAAGATAGGGGGTAAGAAATCGTACATATGAATATAAAATGGTAACGGAATAGTTAATAAGATGAGCATGCAACACACAGTCATGCAACACATATTATATCATGTAATAGAATGCGTGCAATACGACGCAATATCACTACTCCATGCACATGTGGATATATCAACTCTAACTCTGGAAAGACGATTAGGAGTACATATCCATGTTGACCATCCTGCATCAACGTTGGAACACTCACCAAACCATGGGTGAGTCCGTGGATAATCTCACACTATTCCTGATAATGTACTCTGGCTCATCAGGGTAGTAAGGTTGTTAATAGGACACTCCGGCCACAAGTTGCAAGTCCATGCCATAACGGAACCTCCTTACCCAACTCTATCCTCAAGGTCGGGTTAACACCCATCGTGGCCTTCACCATCGTGATTCATCGTTTGCTTTCCATCCAAACTATCATCTTTATGCAATGATGCGTGCAATGTTCAACAAACAGGCAAACACATGTCCAACAATCCTCCAACATAACCATTAATAAAGATTATTAAACTTGACCATCAACGATGATCATTATCAACGTAACTTGACCATCAACGATGATCATTAACAACATCTGACGATAACTCATCGTTACCGTCTTCAACAACATCATCACTAGCAACATATTGTTACAATTAACACTTCGTCTTTATTAAGCGTTAGATTTAATCTTACTATCTCAACCTTAGAGTCTTTATTTAATTCATTATCGTAGTTCATTCACTGTCCTCAAGGTCACATTCTGTAATCATATTTATCATACTGTTATACCAAAAGACTATTTAAACTTCTTTTAACTAAATCTGAGAAGTGCTCTCAGATCTACCTAGGTGCACGGCCTGAGCACGAGCGTGCACGCTAATAGCACAGGCGTACTGAAATGCCCTTTGCAAAACACGAGAGTGCTGCCCTAGAGCACGGGCGTGCTCGTTCGCTATTGCACTAGAACGGACGTACCGGATTACAGCACGGTCGTGCACGTCCACTAAGTACTGAGCACGGGCGTGCTCACCTTCAGAACGTGCGTGCTCAATGCCATTGCAGCATTCTCAGTTCTGGAACTTAGAGTTTTCTAGATTCTAAACACTTTGATCATGAATGGATGCGATAATCAACTACGAAAAGTAACCACGACCGCAACGATGTCCCTCAAGCGAAGAATGGCGAAAAACAATGAACAACACGGTTGATCTCCTTCAAGAATCCTTGGAAATGGGTTTAAGAATCCTTGCTGGAGAGAAGGATGAACCTTTTATGAGTCTAACATACTGTTTGGTTGGAGGGGAATGGAGGGGAGGAATTATTTTAAATATTTCTTGTTTGGTTCATTTTTTTGGAGGGGAGGGAGGGGAGCAAAATCCCTCCTGGGTCAATTTTGGCTCCCCTCCAATATTAGGGGGATTTGGAGGAGAGGGGAAGGGGTTTAAAATATTTTGAATAGATTGTCTAAAATATCCTCACTTATATGTTTTGAATTCTAAATTTATAAGAGTTTTAAAGTAATTTAGTTTTAAAATCCCTCCCCTCCCCTCCTCTCCCCTCCTGAACCAAACATGAAAAGTGTTATTTCTCCTCCCCTCCATTAAAATCATTTCCCTCCACTCCCCTCATTTGAATCAAACACACCCTAAAACGTTTGTGATAAGTCTGGGTTGAAAGCTTACGTATATAAAAGAATTAGGCGAAGTATGCTGAACAAAAGTCCAACTTACGTTTTGCTGCTATGCGCGAAGCACGACCGTGTAGCTCTTTAGCACGGGCGTGCTGGCCAGTGAGAACAAGCGTGCTGGCTTATCGGGTTCATTGATTGGCCATTTTCTAAGGTCAACTAACCCAAATACGTTCCTAGACATCTATAACAAGCACAACAATTATAGATAATACATAACAACACTTTACAACAAGCAGGTGAAAACTGAGGTGCTACATCTTGCATATGACAAGCAAATTTTGAAAAAAAATCAGTTTGTAATACAGGGATGCAATAAATTTTGAGACTGAGAGTAGGTTAAAATTGAAACTTGGTATATAAAGGACATCAATTAAGTAAAATGGTTAGAAAACATTGTTGTTCCTGAAATGGACGTGGTCACTTGACTGCCATATGACAGCTTGACAGGGATTAGTCTAATTCTCCTAAGACACTAAAGTTATGATAAGGAGTAGCAAACATGGTCCTTTGCTCACGTATCAAGAATCCAATGTTTAGGTTTTGCAAAGCAAGACAAAACATGGACTGTACTAGATGGATTGTGCATATATAGGAGTTTGGTTGGTAAGGGTGGTTATTTGGTTTGCATTATGAGAATGCCAAGTTATTGGTTGTTGGAGCATTGCCAAAAGGGTTTTATGCTGTTCTGGAGTGAAGAACAAATTGGAGTCTTCCTAATTCAACGTACGTATGAGATGTCTCACTCTCATTGTCATCATAAGTATCTTCACCAGGAGTATTATAGTTATTCACTACACTTTTTTTCTTGAACTGGGGAGGGTGGCCATGATTCTTGTAACAATTGTTCAACGATATGACCTGTCTTACTGCAATAGGTACACACTTTGATATTTTGCCCTTTCCTCCATCGCCCTTCCTGACGTAGAGGTTGGATATCGAAATCCTCTACCCCTGGACTTACTTCTTTCACTGAAACTATTATTAATAGCATCAACCAAAACTCTAAGTTCTACTAATAGCAAATACATTTGCCTTATTTGTTCAACTAATAAAGAAAAGACATTTATTTAATGTTAGTGTAACATTCCCACTTTTACTTGTTCAACTAATGGATGCATCACCATGCGACAACTCCTCGCTAACCGAGCCACGTAGTGTCCTTCTCCCTTAGCCATTAAGCTGTCTCGCAACACCTCACCCCATCAGCTTAGTCACTAAGCTATGTCCTCCTTCATTTAACATCTAAAAACTAAAACAAAGAAGCTAGAGTGAGGGAGGGAGAAAATGCAAAAGAGATACTTCGAGAGAGAGAGAGAAGAATCGCGAGTGAAGAAGGAAGAGAAAGGTAAGCCTTTAACTTCTCTCTTGCATGGAGGCCTTCAGGCTCTCTGATGTACCTCAACCTTTTACTACTGTTGTTCTATTCTTCTTCCTCTACACATTGGTACCAGGATTGAGTCAAACGGCAAAGCGTTGCTCGTGGCTCATTAACTCACACTATTCGGTTTTAGCTTGGATATTAGGTAAGAGGGGTCTCAAAACTTGAAAAAATCGTTAAAGGATTCTTTGGTACTTTCGGAATGTGCTTAACATCATTGCATGTGGTTTTATCGGATGGAATCTCGGTTCTTCAAGATCTCTTGATGTTGTTTCGATATTCAAAACAAAAAATTGCTATGGTATGTCATTTGCTTGATTTGTTGGTAAAATGATGAAATGAAATTGAGATCTGAATAAATGAATGCCTTGTGCGCGCGGTTGCATGCGGAATGTGGATCTTGGAGGCTTAGTGTTCTTGGTGTTACATTTATATAAAAAACTTGTTTGCCACTGTTTTGGGAAATTTTGTATGATGATGGACAAAGAATTGGGATGTTGTTTACGTTTAGTAATGTAATTGTTTTGCTCGAGTTAGAACCATATTATGTATGGACTGAGTTGAAAAAATGAGTGAAATCTACATGCTATTCATTAATAACTACACATGATCATGCCTCTTTAAGTTTTCTAAGGTTAGGGAATTGAAATCAATTAGGAGTAAGTTAAAAAGGTAACTTAAGTAGTAAATAAATTACACTTAGTAAATTCTAAATTTTTAGTTCAACTAAGTAGAAAGCTGTCTTGATTAATTAAGCTAGTATAATTAGGGACTTTATTTTGGTTTGGCCGTGTACCCTTTTTCATGGGGGAAACTTTTTGTTGTGCTTTGGCGTAAGTTAAATGAATTACCATGCTTATATACTAATTTAGTTTATGTGGCCTTGAAAATTTATAATGCTATACTGTTACTATAATATTAGAATAAATGAAGGGAAAAGGTTAAATTAAATAGAAACAAAATTTATCTTGGATTACTACTTGATACATTTTAAGAAAAAAATGTTGGGTGTGATTTTAATATGTCTTGGTCATATGAAGCAAAGTATGAACACCATTTTGAACTGTCAATAGCGTATTGGAATGTATGCTTGATCAAATGAAATATTAATAAGTCATGTGAGGATGGAAAATGCTGTTGTGTTATGTTGATTAAAAATGGCCACATGTACTAACTTTGATATTAGCATAGATATTATGTTAATTACACAAGTTAAGGTGAATTACTGGTTAATGTGTGTATCGTGGAATTTAGTGAACACATGCATATTGTGATACATCTGTGATATGGGGAAGCCACACCTTGGTGTGTGCCGAATTGATTAGGGTGACCTTGAGGATGTCATCGGCATGTAGTGGTCTTGTGCAGCCAGTAGATGATTAATAATGAGATTTTTTTTTTATTTTGATCAAGGTAGCTCCCTCGAGTAGGGTCATTGATGTAGGGATGAAGAGCTATCCTGACTAGATTAATTAAACTACAACAAATTCGAAATTTAATAGCGCATACTTAACAGCGGTTTCACGACGCAACGCTTTAAAAAAATGCGTGGGAGTGTTCAACAACGCACAACCGGGGAAACACAATTAAAATATACACCTTTTATAGCATTTGACTTTTCAAATGCTATCTTTACTCACTCCCATTTAAGGAAAAAATGTGTTCATTCTTTAATAGCGTGTTCTCGGAGAAGCATTATTAAAATGTTCATATTTAATGGTATTTCTTTGGACATGCGTTGTTAAAATCATCCATATTATAGCGTCTACTTGTGCAAACACTATCTTACCACCATTCGATGTTTCCCACGGCCAAAATCTCTAGCAAAAGACCAAAAGCCGTGGGAAAACTAACTTTTCCCACGGATAACCCACGGCTCCAGCGTTGTTGGAAAAACGGGCTTCGAAAATGTTTTCTCACGGCCATTTTTCAAAAGACCGTGGAAAATTACGCATGGCACAGCCCCTGGGAAATTTCCCACAACTTCAGCCCTGGGTAACTTGGGCATTTCCCACAGCATTATCCCTGGGTACCATGTTGATGCTTTTCCCATGGCCTAGGCCCTAGGAAATAATAATTTATTTTTAAAAAAAAATATTAATAATATATTAAAAATAAATTAAGTAATTAAATAAATTGGCTTTCTAGGATCTATATTCTATACTAACTCCAGCAACTCAACAATAACACTAGCTATTCAAGGATCTATATTCTATATGGAAAATCATATTTAAAACCTGTGAACTAAAAATTTAAAAAATAAATTAATAACAATCTCTTTTCATCAACCATCATCATTTGTTGGAGTACGGATAGAGCAGCGAGGTCCCCAAAAATTACACAAAAAAGTGAAATGACAAATTCTGATGCAATGCTGATAAGAAGACAGCGACAACAACAATGACTGAAGATGGTCCAGTGACGGGAGACAGCAGCTCTGCTCTGATAAGAAGGGAATCGTAAGAAAGTGAAGCAAAATGGAAAAAATGAAAAAAAAAATGAAAAATTTAAAAGAAAAAGGAAAAGGCATTCAGCGTGACCGGAGACTTACCTTTGTTGGCGGGTGCAGTGGTTCTGGTGGAGACTGACCGGAGATGGTCCTGCGCACGGTGGACGGAGACAGTTCTGCGCGGTGAAGGAAAGAGTTATTATAAGAGAAGGAAAGAGAGAAAGAAGGAACATATTGGTGGCAGTGGAGTGAGGCCGGACGAGCGGCGGCGGTGGAGGGACGCGCGGTGGAAGGAGGCGCTATTCTGATTTCTTTGAAAGAAGAGTGTGAAACGGTGGAAGAGTGTGGTCTGTTCTGATTTCGGACCTTAGTTATTGGGTATTTACCCCCGGCTTGGCCGTGGGAAACACTAAAAATTCCTTATCCACGGGCAGGGCCGTGGGAAATAATTAAAAACAAAACGTCAAATTCCCACGAGCTTGGCCCTGGGAAACACTAAAAATCCCTTACCCACGGGCAGGGCCTTGGAAAATAGCGAAAAACGAAATGTCAAATTCCCACAGGCTAGGCCATGGGAAACACTAAAAATCCCTTACCACGGGTAGGGCCCTGGGAAACACCGAAAAATGAAACGTCAAATTCCCACGGGCTTGACCGTGGGAAACACTAAAAATCCCTTACCCACGAGTAGGGCTGTGGGAAACGTGGCGGGAGAATTTAGCGCCAGTTTGCATTATCCTTTTCCCACGGGTTAGGCCGTGGGAAATGTCAAAATTACATTTCCGAGGGCTTGGACCGTGGGAACGTTTGAGGGAAACCATCTGAGGCTTTTCCCACGGCCCAAGCCGTGGAAAACGTGAAAATTACACACGACCTCTAGGCCGTGAGTAAAAGGCCGTGGGAAATAGCGAGATTTTTTGTAGTGCACATAGTCTAGTTGATCGACTCTCTACAAATTTGTTGACACAGTTCATGAACGCTAATAATCCTCTATCCATAATCAATTCTCCCTTAATAGCTATTAAATTATCCAACGCTTAGTATTCAAATCAATTGAACCAAACTCTCCTATAAATAACCCTCATCTGTTTATAAACTCTTTGTATTCTTTGTTCGTCATTTTTGAATCTCTTTTATGAGCACAGAAGAGGCCGGCAGTCCCACATCTTTTATTCAACTATCAAGACTAATGTATGGAGTCCTTCCTAAATGTCTTTAGAGACGGGAAAAAGATGTGAGAATGCTGACGTCTCTCATCTCAACGCTTCAAGCTGATAGGCTTTTGGGCATCCAAGTAAAGCTCTAATCCTCTGCCTTACTCAACGCTTCAAGCTGATAGCTTTTGGCTTCAGGAAGGCACCCTAGAAACGAAAGCGAAGGCTCAAACACTGCTTGTATGGTCTTCATCCTTCACATCTTTTTTTCGTCTATCATCTCGATGCTTCTGGGCATCCAAGTATTGCTTTCCCCTGCCTTACTCGCCAGATTGTTGGATGAGAAACGAAGGCTTGTGACATTGGTGGAGTCTAAAGAGAAGCGCCCCCTTTGCATCAACGTGCTGAAAAAAAGAATTTTGAGCAAGTGTGTCATTAACAATTAATGTATTCAATTGTTTATTGTTAATGTAAACTCAAACATCATATATTTATGAATTTGAAACATATGAAATAAAATAGATCGAAATTTTGTTCTTTGAATTTTGTTTTATTTAATGTTGTAAATGGATTTCCAAACTGAATCAACACTATAATTTGACGATAACGTTGTTTTTTTGAAATTTGATTATCCTAAAAAAATGTCATTGGAAAATCAAAGGAAGGCAAAATATATATAAAAAAGAAAGAAAGAAATTCGAAAAGGTTTACTCAAAGAAGCGCTATTAATAAGAAAGACAGAATATAAAACAAATAAAAAATAATTTTGATAGCGTTATTCAAAGAAACACTATTAATATGTACACATTTGTTAGTGTTTAACCAATGAAACAGAATCATCAACCAACTCTTTACATGTTAGTTGACACAGTTCACAAACTTTAATACCATAATCAATTCTACCTTAACTGTCCATAATCAATTCTACCTTAACTCTATTGATCCAAACCCTCCTATAAATATCCCTCATCCATTTTCTTATCCTTCACACTAAAAATTTTATAAACTCATCGTTTTCTCAGTATATTCTATGAAAGAACATGGCAGTATCTGATAATATATATTGTACCAAATGTTGAATATCAATGTATATTGGATGTGTTTTCGTTTTCCTACCTGATGCAGTTAGGGAATGCCCTTACTTTGAACTAACTATTACTGTGTTTTGTTATTTCTATAAGTGATCATGTTGCCCTTACTTTCTGGATTGTTGTACTGTTTGTAGCTTTTATTCTAGTTTGTACAAAAACTGTTGCTTGACTTATATGATTAGTATAATGCTGTTGAATATTTAAGACTGCCCAATAAGCTCTTACTTTCAAATGTTTATCAGTATCAATGTATATTCCAAGTTAGTCATAAACATTTCATTACTTCTAAGTTTGTCATTATGAGGATAGCATATATATATATATATATATATATATATATATATATATATATATAGAGAGAGAGAGAGAGAGAGAGAGAGAGAGAGAGAGAACATTGATAATAATCTAGAACATATATAGAACAACAAAAAATGCATACATAATATAGTTACTTCATTTATAATAATCTTAAGGTTGATACATTGCCAAAAAAAAAAAAAACACATTGATAGTATAGCCTCACTCCCCTCTTCTCCCCTTCTCCCTATGATACTCCAAATTTACCCTTGCTTGATGGGTTACCCCGAGCATAGCATAGGCCTCTCTATACTCAACCTTTCTTTTTGACTGAATTTCTCCTCCAATTCAGATTCAGATGGAGGCAGTGGTGAGGCAAGCTACGGATAGGTAGATTCTGAAGAAGAATGTATCATGGGAGGAGCCGGGTTAATACCCGTGCCTCTGAGGAAGGCAATGTCAAGAGATTTAGGTCACATTGACGATGCTTCATGCCAATAGGCTTTATGAGATGCGAAGATCTTAAGAAAGAGCATTCCATAAGGCATGCCTCCATCATTCCTGAGAAGACAGTATTTTAGATATTCCATGATGAGGAATGGAAGGTTGATTTTGTAGTAGGTGAAGAAGTGATAGACCGCGGCCATTTCAGACTTTGATAGAGCGAAGGAGTGTGAGCCTTCATGCTCTGTGAGGGGAAGAATGAAATGACGGCAACACTCCATCAAGAATCAATCTTTGTTGGTTAGTAGAGAGGACTGATTCTTCTTAAGACCACGACGTTCTCCCCAAAGAGTTCCTGATATACCTTCTTCAAAGAAAGTCTTGGGTTTTCCAATACCTAGTCCAAACTTATGAAACTCTCCAAACCCTTGTTTGGAGCTCCAGTTAATTAAGCAACAAGAGCCTGAGTGATGGTAACTGGTACACCGCCACTTATGTGCCCAGTGATGGATCCATCAACATCGATATCAACTTTTGACTAGAACTCCTTGATTTCTACCATAGGGATTTGTCTCTAGAGTTTGAAGTACTCTGTCTATCCTTGAAAAGCAACCTCTTTAGTTGCGTCATATCTCGCCTCTGTAAGTTCTTCAAGATCAATTCTCCTTGAAGTAATGGGACAGGGAACCATTTGGGTTTTGGATAGTGAAAGGTTTTCCGGAAAGTGAAAGGTTTCTGATCGAGTGTGGAATGGTTTAAGAATATGGAATGGTTATTTATACGGCGAGCAAACGATGCAGTTAGTGGAGAAGACGTGTAGTCATGCGTTTTGAAAAAGAAACCATAAATAGAACCAGTTACGCAGTTAGTAGAGAAGACGAAGCGATTTGCATACAGTTGTTCTCTGACACTTGGTATCATTCCCGCTACTGAGATGCGGGGTTAATTAAATGTATCTCATTTAATAGCTTTTACTTTACAAAGTGCTTTTAAATATCTATTTAAGGATTTTGATATCAAGATATAATAGCGATTAAACAAAGAAGCTTTGTGATTTGTATCTTATTTAATTAATAGTGTTTCCTAAATGAAGCGCTATTAAAGGTTTTTACCACCTAAGAGTACCTATTTTTTAAAGGATTATGTCCATTATTTCTATTACTGTTCCTCACTCTTTCAAACCCACGCGCGCTTTTAGACTCTCACTCTCAAACTCTAACTCAGCCACTCTACTCGCTCTCTCACTCTCCCTCTTTAGTCGATTCACCACTGCCACCTAGCAACTAAATCTCACAGTCTTCTCTGGTAAGTCCCTTCACCTCTGTCATTTGAAATACTTAGGGTTACTTTTAGTAATTTCATTCTTTTATGTAATTTCATTGCAGTTAAATGGCTACTTAGGGTTTCTTGATTTTTGACGAATCCAGATATGAAATCAGCAACATACCTAATGATGCAGACATTCGTTGGCAGACGATAACATTATTGTTGAACAAATACAAATTTGGTAAGTTAGTGCTTGGCACAATGACTATAAGAATTTTGGCATTTCCCTTTTTGTTAACTTTCGTATGATGCTTCAGTTTTCAAACATGGCTAAGTGCACAAACTTATGGGAATTAGGTTTCTATATGTCTTATATGATAAATGTTTCAAGTATTCAGCTAAAAGTCTTGAAATTGTATAATTGTTACGACTTAGAGGAGATTGAAATTGATGCTCCAAGTGTTGGTGATGCTTCAACTGTAAGTTCCCCTTAGCAACCTATTTATTTCATTTAGTTTGCTTGTTTAACCTTTTACAAAACATGTGTAATTGGTAATTAATTTTTTGATTCTGTAGGTTGAGTTTGACTAATTTGAATTGGAAGACTATTCAATCGATCCACCGAGCATCAAACTCGTGACCCTACGTGCAGATTCAGATGCAGAAGAGTGGAACTTTCTTCTTGTCAATAGCTTATTCTGGAGCTATTGTCCTTCTATGGTCTTCTTAGTTGTTAATGAATCCAGATATGAAATCACCAATATACCTAACGATGCAGACATTCATTGGCAAACGACAACATTATTGTTGAACAAATACAACTTCTGTTAGTGCAGAAAAGGATGTAAAGTGGACTTTGTCAAATAATGGTACATTCATTAGAGTATCTGTTTTTGTTTGTAGCATTATCATACCTATTTTTAAGAACCAAAGTTTGATTATATGATTATTGAATGCTATTTTTTTGAATGTTGAATGCCGCATTTTTTGTGTTTTGAATGCTAAATGTTGATTTTTGATTGTTGAATGCAGGGGAATTTGCAGAAAGCAGTGAAAATGGCAACTTAAAAAAAGTGGCAAAAAGACTGCGTGTAAATATGTAAACGATATCGTTAGATAACCATAAGATAGTGCTTCACTTAAAATGCGCTATCGTTTGTTAGATAACTAAGATAGCACATTTTTAATTCAGTGCTATCTTTATTTCGATCTTGCATCAGCACCGCTTCCTGGATGAGCATTTAAGTTTGAACTACTACGACGTTTGGTCTGACACGCGCTATTGTAGTATAATAGACGACAACGCTTCGGGAACGATGTAGTTGTATACAACTTTCAATAGTGTCAAGATAGATAGTGCTCGAAAGCGCTATCAATGCCATAAATAAGCGCTATTAAATCCCAAATATGTTGTAGTGTTAATATCACGGGAAGTGGAGTGCGCACGATAACTCTGGATGAGTTGGCATCACGTGAAATGTACTCTCGACCCAGTGCTTCGCAGAGTACATGCCACGTGGTGCCAACTCATGACATACATGCATGACGCATCACATTAGTTAGATGCATAATTATCCGTGACTTTGTCAAATTTGGTTGAATGTGATATTCCATCTTTGACTTGGATGCTTGCTATGATGAAAGACAGAGTGAGTGTGGTTGTTTAAGTCTTGGTATATTCATTATTGTGTTTACTTATATATGCATGTTTTGTTGACTCTATCTACTGAGAATCTAGAATTCTCACTCCCTGCTTGTTTGTATGTATTCCATGTGTTTCTTGGTCAGACTTAGGTGCAATACAGTGTCATGACCATAAAAAAAAAAAATTACGGCAAAAACAACACTTTCAGCAAGCGTAAGATTTAAGAATTTTGAATTCTTAAATGTCCTAGATGTGTCTTTGTTCCAACCAACGCGCAAGTCCCCTAACAAGATAGGTCGGTTCACTTGAAGAGAATCTCTTTTCTATGATTAGAGACTCGACCATCATGTCCTGTGCATGAACAAGATTCATAAGATCCAATAAAATAAGTGATGTGGTATAATCCGATTAAGATACGGTAGTTAGATTTGAAAGGATGCATTTTATATCACTAGAGACCGAAGTACGTGTAAAACTAGTGAATAGTAAAAATTTAAGGTGGAATTTCAGCAAAATTACCCTCCCCAATTCAAGGAAGGCCGAAGGGCCTAAAAATAAGGAATAGGGGCTGTTTTGCACAATTTAAGAAGATGAAAAATGAGGAGGAAGGGGGACCTGGGAAAACATAAAATTATAAAGAGAGAAAATAGAAAGAGAAAAAAAAACAAATAAAGAAAGAAGAAAAAAAAAGAGAAACTAGAGAGGGGAAGATGAGAGATTTTGAAGATGCAGACCTCATCTCACTGAGTGCTAGAAGAGAAAGTTCAAGAGCTCCTTCCAAGTTTCCAAAAGACCCCAACCCCGATCCACCTTCTTCACCATGGCCATACCTCCATTCTAGGGTAATCTTAAGGTGAGGGTTTTGTTGTTTGTTTTATGCTTATTCTTTTCATTCATCTTGTAATATTGTTATTTATAGTTATGAGAAAGGGGGAAAGTCTGAGGTTAGAGAAGAATGGGATGAAACCTAGGATTGGACAAGATGAACCCCAATGTTAGGGCTTATTTGGCACATGTTTGGGTTGATGATTCCACAGGATTAATATGAGTTTTTCTTTGATTATTTGATTCAAAATCGAATTAAGATAATAACCATGGTAATGATGTCGGTTTAATTAGTTCTTAGTTGGAGATTACATGATAGGATGGGCATTGGGACAATTTTGAGGGTGAACCAGAAAAATAAAGAACATGAATGAATTTGTGAGAGAACTAACCATATTATGTTTTGGCTTCCAAAATGAAAAATTAACATTGTGAACTCACATTATGTCCTTGCCTTAACAATCCACAAGGCGTTTTAAATAGGAAATAACGAAATGGAGACCTAGAGTACACCAAGGTGTTGGAAGTAGAAACTAATTCGGCACAATTTACTCTCTAACAACATATAGTCCAAAGTGCATAACTCTCTCCATAGTTATCCAATTAAAATGAAACCCGTCTTAAATGAAAGATAACATCTTAATTTAAGTTTGGTTAAATTATTATAATTTTTATCACAATAGTTTAATACAAAATTTGAGGTGAAGTCCGACCTAAATTCTGCAGAATTTAGCTTAGGATAGTTTGTGCTGCTTAAGGTGTAACTTAATCTATAATAATCCAATTTAGGCGAGATCAAATTCTTTAGAAAGATAATGTATGAAACTAAGTTGAAATATTTTCATGATTTTTGCCTTTAAAGTCTGAACTAAGTTCTGCAGAACTGAGGCGCAAAATAGTCTGCAAGACTGCATAAGATTTTGAATAGATGTCCAAATTTCTTAAAATTTGTCACTTTAGAAAGTTAACGTCCTAATGTGTAATCAACTTAATTTTCATGATTTTTGGATCCTTGGTTCAATACCAGTTTTAATTTGAAAGGAAAGTAGGTTGTCCAATATGCACATCTTTTAGAAAACTTGTCTTATTAGAAAGATAAAATCTGAAATTATATCTAGTAAAACTTTTGTAGCTTTTAGATTTACGGATAAAAGCCAATTTAATTTTAAAAGTAGAGTAAGGGTTGTCACGATTACACTCTGGCAGCCTGTGATCTAGGCTAAATAACTTAACCTGTAAAACTCTGATTAGGATGGGATTGGTCTCATTTGAAAGCTGGCATAATTTACATAGTAAAATTTTCAGAGTTTTTTATACCAGTTTTAATTTGAAGTTGGGTTAAATTTCTGCTGGAAGCTTAGCCTGACAGTCAATCTAAGTAAGGTTATAACTTAAGCTACAAATGATGGAACCATATGTTTCATTTGTGGCATTTGAGGGCTTAGGTAAAGAACTCGCAACTATTAAAATACCAGAATTTTTTGTTAAAGTAGGCAATCCCAGTTGCGATTTATTACAAAACACAACTTAAGTGGATATTTGGGAACAAAGCTTGACAATGGTAAGTGCTAAAATTTTAAAATATGACGTTCAAGCAATTATATCGATTATATAGCTACTGAAGTTGTTTGTTTGTATATTGGCTTGATGATTTGGAGTGTATGATTGTAAATATGAATTATTGGTGTATTGTGTTGGAATATTCTGTAATTAATTATATTCTAATATCATAATGTGGGCAGATATCGTCAATTAATTATATTAGCTATTTATTAATTAGGAGCCTTAATTGATATGTGATCAAATTAAGTAATAAAGCTAATTAAATTTCTGATTTGATAATAAATTAGTTAATTGATATGGGCTAAATATGAGTGGATGTCATTGATGACCCATTTCGGAATAATGGGAACCCTAATTGGCCATCACCCTATATATAGGTTATGGTCCCCAATACACCGGAAAATATCGCATACCTTCTCTTCTCCCCATCTGAAGAGCGACTAAGGTATAAAGAGTCCCGGTTGAGGAAGAATCACAAGCCAACGAGTGTTCATTACCCGTCTCTTTTCTCTCCCCTCTCTGTGTTTCAGGATTGCCGTCGTTCGTGAAGGTTGGTGATCAAGTTCCTTTCTGAAGAACGCTTAAAGTCAGGAACATATAATGAATTCAGAACACGCTTGAGGTCGGGAACATGCAATGGATCCAAGATATGATAAATCAGCATGTTGTAGATCCTAAGGTATCAAGTTTTAGTTGTTCTTGATAATAGAGATGCATGCTATATATGGTTATTAAGTTTCCGCAATAAAGTTTATGATAGCATGCTTTGCATATGATTATTGAGTTTAAATCTAACATATTGATATTATGATGAATGACTATGTGTAAATTGATAATCTTATTGATTTTTTTACTAGGGATAGAATGAAAAATGATATGAGATATTGTTGTATATGTGAACCCTTGATTATCTTGTTGGATATGTGATAATAGAATGTGATAGTGCAGCGATGATATTGAATCTGATAAATGAATATTGTACTCGATTGATGATCTTGATTGTCCCCAAAGAATGTGAGATTTATTATGATTGACATGTGATTTGGTTGTGACATGATTTGATGCATAAATGTGGATTCTCGTTGAAATGGGTTGTAAAAATGGAAATGATGATAATGGCTTGGGGCCGACCGGAGGAGGCGATCACTCTAGGATAAAAATCGACAACGCCGGATTAGGGGACTAGCTAAAGAACAACCCCGAGAGTTAGGAAGATAATATGAGTGGTGAGGCCACAAAACTGGAGGAAGCGATAGTTTCGAAATAGAAATCAACACCGTTGGGACAAGGGAACCTAGAGAATAACCCTTAGGCCACCTAAGAGATTACGAGTAGTATGAAATAATGATGATACAACGCCACTGTAATGGAATAAAAATGTTTTGGTTTCAGCCGAGTGAGTTAAAAGAAATGATGATTCTATGTTAAAGGCAAAACAAAAACCATTCCAAAGAGAATTCCACGAGATTGATTGTAACTTTGGTGTATATAATGGATTTTGTGAACCATTTTGAAAACTTATGTGTGTTGGCACCAAGTACCGCAATGTAATTGTGAAAAAGATTTCTAAAGTTAAAGTTGATGCTAGGCTTCGGGGTCAGATAGTCAATCTTAGCCCTAGCTGATCATGGACACTAGATATGGGTTGTGACATGTAGGAACTGAGGATGAGCCACTAGTGGAAAATATGGAATTTACGACCAACTTTAACGTCGGTTAAATAAAACTTGACGTTAAGAAAGATGTAGTGGCAGAATGGTAAATAATTAATTCATTTAAATCATATTTAACGTCGGTTGTATGAATACCCGACGTTAAAAATTTGAGTAAAACTTTTAACGTTGGTTGTTAAAACAACAGACATTAAAAGTCACATTTTAACGTCGGTTCTTGATGTTGGAACCAAAGTGGTTAAGGTCCACTAATCCCTTAAGTTTTGATGTTAACAAAGGACTAATTTTAGAAAAACAAAGATTATCTATGGACTAACGCTTTATCTTAAGTATGCAAGATAATATATATAAATCCAAAGACTATCTAAGTCCAAAGACTTACGCTCGTCCAAACTCCAAACCAGATTAGCTCTTGCTTAGACCAGACGATAAAAGAAAAAAGTCTTTTCAAACGATAGAATCTTGAGTCCAAAGACTCTTTCTCTTTTTTGTTGTAATTGTTAAAGTCCAATAAGCTTTATTGTTTTAAGCACGAACACACTTGTAATCTTTTGAATTTATTGTTCATTGTGTAAATGCTTGTATCCTATGGACAAACATTCCTTGTAATCTTCGTACCATCGAAAGCTGAAGCCAGTCTGTCCTTGACACAAAAAGGTTTTGACCTTCTCTAAAAAGAAAGACAAAAGGCAACTTTCGAGTACAAGAAAAGATGTCAGCGCCTCTTTAAGCTAACAAGCCTGATAGTCTACTTTTCTGATTAGAAGCCTCAACAAGTTATCAGACTCAACGGTCCAACGCATTTAATGCTTGATCAGAACAAATTCTTTTCCAACCGTTGAAGATTGAAGTTGATCAAAACAAGAAGGCATTAAATATCTATTCTCTTGATGATGCAAACTAGCGATGCACAATGGAACTTGAGAAAAATACAAGTATACAAAAAGAGAGACAAGACAACTGAATCAAACTTGAAAGATATTCAAGCACACAAGACAATAAGCAATCAAGAGAAAATATCAAAGCTTGCAAAGCTTACTCTGTTCTTAACTTTCAAATCACTCTCTGCGTAGAGTATTGTTTAAGAGTTCTAAGCTTTAGTTTCAAACCCTCACACTTAGTGAGTTAGTAGAACAAATCTCTTTTCAAAACCTAGTTGGTTGAGCCTGAAGAGGCTTGTGTAGAAAGAATACTTAGTGTGCCTAAAGAGGTGTAGAATACTTGCCTGAAGAGGTGTTGAATACTTGTAACAAAAGGTTTTTGTTATCGTGGAGAAAGCTCTCAAGTAGAAAGGACTGAACGTAGCTCTTTGGTGAAGAGTGAACCAGGATAATATCCCTGTGTCTCTTTCTTTCCCTTGCTCTTGTCTTTAGTTTATTTATTAACTAACTTCTTGGGATTGAATTGCTTTCTTATCTCCTTGATCTTCCTTCAGAAAGCGTCCAACTTATTTGTGTAACACCCTGTTTTTCCTTAAATATTTTTATTTAAGTTGATTTAATTAATTTATAATTGTTGGTTAAGGGTTAAGTGAGATTTTTGGCTTAAAAGTCCCTTTCTGGAACATTGGCACGCCCGTGCTGATTTCCAGCACGCCCGTGCTATTTTTAGCGTCTCTTGTGACAGCTGAGTCACAAGCACGGCCATGCCGTTAGGTAGCACGGTCGTGCCGTTGAGCGAACCGCGTCTCACTGATGCTGAGTTCGGCACGCCCGTGCCATTATTCAGCATGCCCGTGCCAAAGGGGAGCACGGTCGTGCCATGTGCGCAGATTACATTATCGCACAGAAATCGAGGGTTAGCGATTTTAACCCTCATTTGACGGCGGCTGCGACCCTAGTGCGACCAGAGCACCTTGCTTCTGATCTCCATTAACCTTGGTGTGTTCTTGGAGTTTTGGAGGCCTTTGATAAGCCCCTGTTACGCTTATGCCAGCCCTGTAGGTAACGTTCTTCTCCTTTCTTAGTTTCTTTTCATGCTTTGGATTAGAAAATGATGGGTTGATTGTTTTAGTTGACCAAGGCTTGAGTACGGACTGAGCCGCTTGGGAGGACGTGACCGGATTGTGTTTGGGGCTATCGTTGCTGCAACCTTCAAACTAGGTATGGGGAGAATGATAGTTTAATCACTAGGCAGTGGGAGTAGTGTAAGATGAGGGGTTCCCATGACCTCGACATTATTTGTATGCTAATTGTTAATGTGCTTGTTGCTATAATTGATTGCTGTTATGTGCATATATTTGTTGTTGAATTGTTGTTTGATATGAACCTGCTGCTATGTCCCTAAAATTGGTTAATTAGGATTTAATTTTTTAAATGATAAAGGGACTGCCGTTCCCTAAAAATATTTCATAAAATATGAATTAATAAAGAGTGAGTTTTTATGTTAATGGATTAGTCATGAGCCTAGGGATGATTTTTGAGGGTGTTAGGGATTTTTTTGGATTAATAGGTTAATCTATTCTTAGCTGTCCAAAACAGCACTGTCGCGCGATCAACACGGCCGTGCAGAACAGGGAGCACGCTCGTGCTACCAGTTGAATTCTGGAAAATGGCCGCGCTTTGATCACGGTCATGCAACATAAGAGCACGCCCGTGCAGATGTGCACGGCCGTGCATAATAGAGAGCACGCTCGTGCTATCGTGTAGCACGCCCGTGCCATTGTGCAGCATGCCCGTGCCATATATGCGGCATGCCCGTGTTACACTTAGGAGGGAGCACAGTCGTGCCATCGTGCAGCACGGCCATCCACCCCTCCTGTCAGAAACAGTGATTTACGGTTTAATGGGGGTTTTAACCCCCAATGTTCCCAATAATGATAGCATAATACACCAAACAAATGATAATGATAGATAACTTAATTTTATAATAATTAAGATGATAAGTTAGTTAAGTCGGTGCCCTCGAGGTTACCGCACGTTGATATAATTGGATGCCTTTAGTGGTCCAATGTTGCATTGATATAATTGGGTGCCTTTAGTGGCCCAAGCGGAGGTGGTGATTGTTGTTGTTTGTTGATAATGTTCATGCATAGCATTGGAGATGTTAGTTAGAGGAAGTTCAACATAGGGGAGGTCGTCCAAGAGTACGGCGATCTGGCCATCCACGGTTGGTTCACCCAAGGTTTGGTGAACTATGGCCCCCCGTGATGAGGCATTCATGGTTTGATGTGTTGGCTATCCAATGGGTTCACCCATGGTTTGGTGAAGTGCCGACGTTGGTGCCTTTAGTGGCCAATGTGGATATGTAACTCCAAAGTTGTTCTTCCTGAGTTAGTTGGATCCACATGCATTGATGGAGTAGTGGAGTAGAGTTGCATTGCATCATATAGCATACTGGTTGATTTATGATGTTGAGATAGTATTTATGTATGTAAGTGTATGCTATGACTGTTGCCATGCCATGATGTATGTCGTCTTATTACTTTTTCCATGTCGTTGTGATTACATGTTTCCTTACTCCCCTTTCTGTGTTTTCTTGTTTGGCATGTATGGTTCATGCAGAGGATGACGAGCAGCCCGGAAAGGAGTGACTCTGAGGAGCCACCACTTATAGTTAGGGCCTTCTGTTTAGTTGTTTGTATTTATTTTAGTTTTCTGTTGTATTCTGAGATTTTTCCGGAACGGTTGTACCAACTCTGAATTGTGACATCGGGGTTGGGATATTTATGATGATGTTTTCATTATTGTTATAAGTATTGGTTTAATACTATTTTCCGCGTTTGAGAACTGTTTCATGTGGTACCTTTTCTACCCATGAATATTTTTAATAAAAGAATGCATGTTTTAATTCTTATCTGTATTTAATTTATTATTTTTATTATTTACAATTAATGCATGTATAACATGTGGGGTAGAAGGGTGTCACATTTATTGGTATCAGAGCCGGTCTGTCCTATCAGGTCGTGGTATGAGTCTGTTGTGTACTCTTGTTTGTGTTATTTGTTTGTATTGTCTATACTTGTATAGGCAATAATGTTTTAAGTTAAGAGCCTGTAGCTTTTACCCACATAAGTTTCTGTATCTAAGAGTTAATTTGAACATGTACAGGAACTCATGACAGGTAGAGGTAGAAATGATCAGGCTATTACGGATGCATTGGTACATCTTGCCAATATTATAGGGCAAGCCAATAATAATCAGGGTGGACCAGCAGAGTTCCAGGGTCTTAACAAGTTCCAGCGGAACAATCCGCCATCTTTCAAAGGAGCTTATGATCCTGAGGGAGCCTTGCTGTGGCTGAGAGAGACCGAGAAAATCTTTAGAGCCATGGATTGTAATGATCAGCAGCGGCTTATTTTCACTACCTTCATGCTCACCGAGGAGGCTGAGCATTGGTGGGAGAACTGCCACCAAAGAATGCAGGCTGAGGGTACTGCGGTCACTTGGGCCATATTCAGGCAGAGGTGTTTGGAGAAGTACTTTCCTGCTGACATCCGTGATAAGAAGGAAATGGAATTTCTGGGGCTAAGGCATGGTAACATGTCTGTAGGAGAGTATGCAGTAAAATTTGAGGAGCTGGCAAGGTACTATACCCCATATCAGTATATGGCGGATGTGCGCTCCAAGTGTGTGAAATTTGAAGATGGGCCCCGACCAGAGATCAAGCAGGCAATCAGTTACCAGGAGATCTGAGTTTTTCGATCCTTGGTTAACAAGTGTAGAATCTTTGAGGATGCTTACAAGTCCAGTGTGGCGAGTTACAGGAGTTCAGATAGCCAGAGCAGTAAGAAGACTAAACAGAAAGATAAAGGCAAGCAACATCATGCTCCTACCGGTCGAGACTTCAAGCGGAGTGGTGGGAAGCCACAGTATTCTCAGGATAGGTTCAGAGGCGGGAATTCTTATGCCTCTAGACCCATGATGTGTACCAAGTGCGGCAAGTCCGACCACTTCACCACCCAGTGCAAGGAACCACATGCTATCTATTTCAGATGTGGCAAGCCAGGACATATCTGCAGGAATTGTGAAGGAGCCAAGTCAGAGCCTCCTAGTGCTAACAAGAGTTAGAACTCCCAGGCCTATCGACTGCAGACCACTGGGAGAGTCTTTACCATTAGTGGAGCTGAGGCCTCCGAGTTCGATGACTTGATCCAAGGTACATGTCTAATTGATGGAAGTCTTTTAACTGTATTGTATGATTCGGGTGTTACGCACTCGTTTATATCGCACGCTAGGGTCAAGAGTTTGAAATTACCTGTTACCTTTCTTGAGTTTGATTTGATTGTTTCTACACCTACAAACAAACCTGTTCTCACTTCTTATGCATGCAAGAACTGTCATATTGTTATTAGTGGTAGAACTTTCATTGTTGATCTTGTATGTCTACCTTTGAAAGACCTTGATGTTATTCTTGGCATGGACTGGTTATCTTCCAACCACGTTCTTTTGAACTGTTTTGATAAGATCTTAGTTTTTGGCACTCCTACGGAGTTTAAGGATCCGACCTTTATTTCTCCCAACCAAGTGAAAGCTTCGATGAGAGAGGAAGCCCAAGTATACATGATGTTAGCTTCCCTGGAATTAGAGAGCCCTCCTGATGTTGGAAGTGTGCCTATTGTGCGGGATTTTCCTGAAGTGTTTCCGGGGGATGTTTATGACTTACCCCCAGAGAGAGATGTTGAGTTCTCCATAGACTTAGTGCCTGGCACCGGGCCAATCTCCATAGCCCCTTATAGAATGTCTCCTCTAGAGTTTCCTTGGGGAGCACCTGTGTTGTTGGTAAAGAAGAATGATGGTAGTATGAGGTTGTGTGTCGACTATCGGCAACTCAACAAGGTGACCATTAAGAACCGGTATCCTCTCCCTAGAATTGATGATTTCATGGACCAGTTGATAGGCGCTTGCGTCTTTTCTAAGATAGATTTGAGGTCAGGGTACCATCAGATTAGGGTTAAGTCTGAGGACATCCCGAAGACAGCGTTTAGGACGCGATATGGTCACTATGAGTACTTGGTTATGCCCTTTAGTGTGACCAATACTCCTACTGTGTTCATGGACTACATGAACAAGACCTTTCACCCTTACTTGGATAAGTTTGTGGTGGTGTTCATAGATGACATCTTAGTGAACTCCACGACTAAGGAGGAACATAAGGAGCACTTGAGGATTATTTTGCAAACCCTTAAGGAGAAGAAGTTGTATGCTAAGTTGTCTAAGTGTGAGTTTTGGTTAAAGGAGGTGAGCTTTTTAGGACATGTCATCTCTAAGGGTAGCATAGCAATAGACCCCGCTAAGGTTGAATCGGTGCTCCAGTGGGAAGCGTCGAAGTCTGTGACTGAAATTAGGAGTTTCTTGGGGTTAGCCAGGTATTATAGGCGGTTTATAGAAGGTTTCTCTAAGATAGCTTTACCCTTGACCCGTCTCACCAAGAAGGGACAGTTGTTTGTGTGGGACTCTAAGTGTGAGGAGAGTTTACAAACTCTTAAGGATAGATTGACATCAGCACCAGTGTTAGTTTTGCCAGACCCTAGTGAACCTTTCGTATGTTACTGCGATGCTTCTAAGCAAGGTTTAGGTGGTGTGTTGATGCAGGATGGTAAGGTAGTGGCTTATGCCTCTAGGCAGTTGAAAACTCATGAAAAGAACTACCCTACCCATGATCTAGAGTTAGGAGCTGTTGTTTTTGCCTTAAAGATTTGGAGGCATTACCTTTATGGAGCGAGGTTTGAGGTCTTTAGTGATCATAAGAGTTTGAAATACCTTTTTGACCAGAAGGAATTAAATACGAGGCAGCGTAGGTGGATGGAATTTCTTAAGGATTATGATTTTGAGCTGACCTACCACCCAGGAAAGGCCAATGTAGTGGCAGATGCCCTTAGTAGGAAAGTCTTGCATGTTTCTGCTTTGATGATAGGGAGATGGATCTGATTGAGGAGTTTAGAGACCTTAGTTTGGATTGTGAGTTTACTCCTATGGGTATTAGGCTTGGAACCTTGAAGGTTACCAACAGCTTGATGGACATAATTAGAGAGGGTCAGATGTCAGATAGGTTTCTGTTAGACCAGCGATAATTGCTTGCTCAGGGTAGAAACCTTAGCTTTAGAGATGGAAGTGATGGGATCTTGAGATTTGAGGATAAAGTCTGTGTACCAGATGTTCATGAGTTTAGGAAGTTGATCCTTGAGGAAGGACATAGGAGTGGATTGAGTGTGCACCCAGGTGCCACCAAGTTGTATCAGGATCTTAAGCGTATGCTTTGGTGGCCTATGATGAAAAAGGAGGTGGATGAGTTTGTGTATGCGTGCTTAATGTGTCAGAAAGCAAAATAGAACACCAAAAGCCTTCAGGTAAGTTGCAACCTTTGAGCATCCCAGAATGGAAGTAGGATAACATCTCTATGGATTTTGTGTCTGGACTCCCTAGGACTCCAGCTGGTTTTGAGGCTATATGGGTTGTTGTGGATAGATTGACAATGTCTGCGCATTTCATTCCGATGAATATGGAGTATCCTTTAGAGAAGTTGGCTAGGCTATACATCAGAGAGATATTTAGGCTTCATGGTGTTCCCTCTAGCATAGTATCAGATAGAGACCCAAGGTTTACCTCTAGGTTCTGGGATAGTTTGCAGATTGCGTTAGGGACAAAGCTTAGGCTAAGTTCAGCGTATCACCCACAGACTAATGGGAAGTTTGAGAGAACCATCCAGTCCTTAGAGGATTTGTTGAGGGCTTGTGTGTTAGAGCAGGCAGGCAGTTGGGACAAGATTTTGCCCCTGATAGAGTTCACCTACAATAACAGCTTCCATTCCAGTATTGGGATGGCATCTTATGAGGCTCTGTATGGGAGGAGATGTAGGACACCCTTGTGTTAGAATGAACCTAGTGATAATGTGGTGTTAGGACCAGAGATAGTACAGGAGACAACAGATAAGATAAGGATGATTCAGGAAAAGATGAGAGTGGCACAAAGTAGGCAAAAAAGCTACCATGATAAAAGGAGGAAGGCGCTGGAATTCCAGGAAGGTGATCATGTGTTTTGAGAGTTATCCCGACAAATGGGGTTGGTAGAGTGATGAAAGCAAAGAAACTTACTCCTAGATTCATTGGTCCTTACCAAATCTTAAAGAGAGTCGGCGAAGTCGCCTACCAGATAACCTTACCACCGTTCTTGTCCAACCTTCACAATGTCTTTCATGTGTCCCAACTCAGAAAGTATGTCCATGACCCTAGTCACGTGATAGTACCCGATGAGATACAATTGAAGGAGAACTTGACTTTTGAGGTACTACCCCTTCGAGTCGAGGATAGGACAGTGAAGCAGCTAAGAGGCAAGGAGATTCCTTTGGTCAAAGTTATTTGGAGCGGAGCTACTGAAGAAAGTGGTACCAGGGAGCTGGAGAGTAAAATGATGGAAGCATACCCACACCTTTTCAATCAAGGTACGTGGAAATTTCGAGGACGAAATTTTTATAAGGGGGTGGAATTGTAAAACCCTGTTTTTCATTAAATATTTTTATTTAAGTTTATTTAATTAATTTATAATTGTTGGTTAAGGGCTAAGTGATATTTTTGGCTTAAAAGTCCCTTTATGGAACATTGGCACGCCCGCGCTGATTTCCAGCACGCCCGTGCTATTTTTAGCGTGTCTTGTGACAGCCGAGTCATAAGCACGGCCGTGCTGCCAAACGGCACGGCCGTGCCGTTGAGTGAACTGCGTCTCGGTGAAGCTGAGTTCGGCATGCCCATGCTATTATTCAGCACGCCCGTGCCAAAGCGGAGCACGGCCGTTCCATGTGCGCAGATTATATTATCGCATAGAAATCGAGGGTTAGCGATTTTAACCCTCATTTGACGGCAGCTGCTACCCTAGTGCGACCAGAGCACCTTGCTTCTGATGTCCATTAACCTTGGTGTGTTCTTGGAGTTTTGGATGCCTTTGGTAAGCCCCCGGTATGCTTATGCTAGCCCTGTAGGTAACGTTCTTCTCCTTTCTTAGTTTCTTTTCATGCTTTGGATTAGAAAATGATGGGTTGATTGTTTAGTTGACTAAGGCTTGAGTACGGACTGAGCCGCTTGGGAGGACGTGACCGGATTGTGTTTGGGGCTATCGTTGCTCCAACCTTCAAACCAGGTATGGGGAGAAGGATAGTTTAATCACTAGGCAGTGAGAGTGGTGTAAGATGAGGGGTTCCCATGACCTCGACATCATTTGTATGCTAATTGTTAATGTGCTTGTTGCTATAATTGATTGTTGTTATGTGCATATATTTGTTGTTGAATTGTTGTTTGATATGAACCTGCTGCTATGTCCCTAAAATTGGTTAATTAGGATTTCATTTTTTAAATGATAAATGGACTGTTGTTCCCTAAAAATATTTCATAAAATATGAATTAATAAAGAGTGAGATTTTATATTAATGGATTAGTCATGAGCCTAGGGATGATTTTTGAGTGTTAGGGATTTTTTTGCATTAATAGGTGAATCTGTTCTTAGCTGCCTAGAACAGCACTGTCGCGCGATCTGTAACACACCGATTTTCTTATTCTTTTAATTAATCAGTATTTAGGTAATTGTATTTTATTGGAGGGTCTAGAAAATGAAATAAATTATTCCGAGACCATAGTCACGCTTTACGCTATCGTAGGAAGCTATGGTTAAATTTTGGTCAAAAACTCAGACGGAGCCCGGTCTGCGTTTTACACTGACAATATTATTTTACTGCTCAGACGACCTAATTTTAACTTGTGAACGAAACGATTAGGCTTTAAATAAAATTGCGAACGTTACCGGCGATTTTGAAAATTTTTAAAATAAATAAGTTTTCACGATTTTGTTGGGGCGAAATACTAAATCGTGAAAGTAACGGGGCTAAAAACGGATGAACATGAAGTCACATTGCCTAGGAAGGCGTGCCTGTGACTCATCACTGTCATCATTACGTTTCTGAAAATATCTAGATATTTTCTGAAAATATCTAGATATTTATGAGATCTTTTGTTGAAATGACAATTTTGTCCGTAAGAGAAATTACTCTTTTGCCATAAAATATCTAAACAAATGGGCCATGGGCCAAAAAGCCCACCAAGGGGGCGGCTACTCCTCCTATAAATACCCCTCCCCTTCCTTTGTTTTCTTCACATCTTTCTTCACATCTCTCCTTCATCACTTTCTTCAAGTGCAAGCTTCCTTCTTCACTTTTCTTTAAGCTTCAAGAGGAGCGAGCCTACGGCTGTGAGGCTGTGCAGAGGAGCAAGAAGTGCTCGTGAGTTCGTGATCGTTGCTACGTTTGCTATCAGGTGGGGGAAAGAACCACAATATCGTCGGGGAGGCAAGCTTTAAATAATATATATTGATATGCGTAGGGCGACGCAAACCTTACTAGAGGTCGTTTGACTGTTAGGTTGATTTTACTGCATATTGAGGTTGTCTTTGCTATGATTGGATATTTGGTATATTATATGTGATATGTGTATGATGTCTATTATATGCTATAATTGATTAAATGTTATTTATTTGTAAGTTGATTTTACTGTTGAATATATATTCTGGCTGTTGTTGATGTACTGTTGTGACTGCTAATATCTGATTAGAGCTAGGCAGTGATTTCTGATAAGTTGGGAGATGAATGTGTAGTGAGGAAATCGAGGATATTTATTTGTGTCGTAGTGCTCAACCTAGCGATACAGTTGATCTGTTAATATTGTGATATAAGTTGATACCCGGTTAAGTCGGATGAAAGTTGGTTGTGGTTGTTTATGAGTCGTGGTTGAGACACTAAGTGTTGATCCTCAGATGAGTCAGTGAGATTCATGTTGCATAGTTGTTGTTCATCACCGTGTTGGCATACCGGGCATTCCTATCTTACCTGCGAGGAGACGATCGTACCGATTAGTTTGGCATAGGGGCGATTCCGATCTTGCCTGCGGGGAGATGATCGTACCCATTAGTCAAATTGTAGACGGACGGGCGAATGTCTTGACCTGGCCTGCGGGCGGGGGGATATGTCATTTCCGTAAGTCGAGTTGTTAACGGACGGACTAATGTTCCGACCTGGCCTGCGGGCGGGGGAATATGTCGTTGCCGTAAGTTATGTTGTGGGCGGGCGATTGTTCTGACCTAGCCTGCGGGTGGGGGAATATCATAGTCGCGAGTTGAGCCTGAATGCTTTTGACCGAACCCTGCATTACGGGGGGTGGCACAGAGATGAACGAGATATCTTGATCTGTTGGAGATGTCGCGCCGTGATCGCGTCCATATAGTTGTTAGTTGCATGAGTGTAAGAGACAGTAGTTAAGAGAGAATTATCTGGGAATTGTTTGGCTATTACCGTTGTGCTATGAGTGTTGCTATCCATCTAGATTATTTTATATAGTCGTTTTCCCATATATGATGAATTGCTGTTTCTTATCCCCTATATTTTCTATGTCGTATTTTATTATTCTCGACCGTACGAGAAGATCCTGTTGAGGATTTGCCGGAGGAGATTGATGGTATACTCGTAGAACCAGATGCTGGCGGGAGAGCCCTGCATCCCGATGCTGGAAGACGTTAAACATTGGGGTTAGTAGTTGTAGTTGTTATGGCCACTATATGGGTTGAGTGACATGTATTTTTGAGGCTAGGAGAGGAAGTCGTATGTACTTTTATTTTCGCTGCTATGCTTTCAGTTTTATTTGGTGCGTACTCTGAAGTATTTTATAGTCGGTATCAGTTGTTGTAGGCTCTACTGATGGAGCCAATACTCTTACTTATGTATAAGTCATTTATAGTATCAGTCTGTTGAATACTTTAAATATTTCCCCATTTTTATATTACCACGTTGCGCTGCGATATTAAGAAATAGAAGTCCGGGTTACTAATGGGACCTCCGAAGAAGGGGTTGTCTCATTTTGTGGTATCAGAGCAGTTTGATTCTCAATCAAGGACTGCTTGGGTTAAGTTGTAATTTTTGGCTGTGTCTAGTTAAACCCGCATTGGGTATTGACTATGCTTAGAAGTTGGGTAGAGTGTCCGATACGCGAGTTATCATAAGAGGTAACTGTCCGAACATTTGTGAGGCATATGATGCTTGCTCTATGGTCTGGTATGTCTTACAAATGTGATCTGATAATTTCTTCCTCAGGAAATTAAATGGCTCGAGGACGACCTAGAGGACGTGGCGGAAGGGTCACAACGAGTGCCACTGAACTCGGGAATGGTTACGAAGGAAATTCCCTTGTTGGTGATGGGATAGAGTCAACTGAAACCCTAAGGACAGTTCGGGAGTTGGCAACAGCAATGTTGCATCAGACGCAACAGAATGCTCAACTATTGCAGGTAACCATGCAACAGCAACAGAGACAGAATCAGCGGGGTGGAATGGAGGCGGAAGACGCTGGACTGAATACTTTTATGAAAGGGAAGCCGCCACAGTTCAATGGCGACTTTATCCCAGAAGGAGCTGAACTATGGATACAAGAGCTGGAGAAAATATTTGCAGCGATGCACTGCCGTGAGGATAGAAAGGTGACCTATGCATCCTTCATGCTAATGGGAGGTGCAGAACTGTGGTGGAAAGGCAAGCAGAGGATGCTTGGAGCAAAAGACAGAGATATCAACTGGGGACTATTTCGGGAATGCTTTCTGGAAAAGTATTTTCCCAGGATGATGAGGAGAGAGAAAGAAAAAGAATTTATGGGTCTAAAACAAGGGACCACGTTTGTTGGGGAGTACGCTGCAAGTTTCGAGGCGCTACTCAAATTTTCTGAATTTTACCAAAGGTTCCCTGATGAAGAATGGGTTTGCAGGCGTTTTGAGGATGGCCTGAAATATGATTTGCAGAGGGTGATCGCACCACTGAATATCACCCGACTTCCTGAGATGCTGGAGAGATGTTCAGTCATTGAGAACATCGACAAGAAGCGAGAGCTGCAGCAAGGCAGAACTGGAGGACCTACCCGGAGATTCGATCAGAAAGGTTGAGGAGGAAAAGGGAAGATTTCAAACGGGACGGAAGCCTTATGACCGTCAAACAATAAGACCAGCTGAAGGACAACTCCAACCAAGTGGATGCCTTAGGAGTGGAGGATCACATACAATTCAGGATTGTCCGATAAGAGAGACTCGCCAGTGTTTTCGGTTTGGCCAAGTAGGTCACATAGCGTCAGAATGTACACAAGGAGCGAGGTACAACCCAGGCGGGCAGGGCCCAGTGACCAGGACCCAAGGAACCGGACAACAAGCAGCAAGACCACAAGTCGCAGGAAGGGTATTTACCATACGAGGAGCTGAATCCTCTCAATCCCCTGATCTTATATAAGGTATGTGCCTAGTGTCAGGTAAACTCTTATCTGTATTGTTTGACTCGAGAGCTACTCATTCCTTCATATCCCAAGAGTGTGTGGATCATTTCAAGTTTCCTGTTTCTTTACTTCCCTATGACTTAACTGTTTCTACTCCTACCAGTAATTCGTTGACAACCATAACTGTCTGTTTAAATTGTCTTATTGTCATTGAGAATCGAACTTTTTCTGTTGATCTCATTTGCTTACCTATGCATCAACTTGATATAATTTTAGGCATGGATTGGCTTTCGGCTAACCATGTAGTGTTAGACTGTTCTAAAAAGACCTTATCTTTCCCCGAGCAATCTATATTAATGCCTGCCAAGGATAGTAAGCTAGGTAGTAAATCTCAGAAACACGTGTTGCTACTCTCTATGGAAGCTAAGGAATCTCCTACGTTGGATTTGTTGCCTATAGTGAGGGAGTTTCCGGAAGTTTTCCCTGATGATGTTCCGGGTTTACCACCCAAAAGAGAGATAGAGTTCGCTATAGATCTCGTACCGGGAACTGGACCGATTTCGATAGCACCTTATCGAATGGCTCCAGTGGAGTTAGCAGAGCTGAAAAAGCAATTGGACAACATGTTGGATAAGGAGTTTATAAGACCGAGTGCTTCACCTTGGGGAGCGCTGGCGCTGTTCGTTAAAAAGAAGGACGGAAGTTCAAGGCTGTGCGTGGATTATCGACAGCTGAACAAGGAGACAATCAAGAATAAGTATCCGTTGCCTAGGATTGACGATTTGATGGACCAGTTGAAAGGAGCAGTAATATTTTCGAAGATTGACTTAAGATCTGGCTATCACTAGATTCGAGTCAAGAGGGAGGATATACCAAAGACCGTGTTTAGAAGCCGGTATGGACACTACGAGTATCTGGTTATGCCCTTTGGTGTAACTAATGCTTCAGCAGTGTTCATAGATTACATGAACCGGATTTTTCGACCGTTCTTAGATAAGTTTGTTGTAATGTTTATCGACGACATTCTTATTTATTCCCTTAATCGGGAAGAACATCAGGAACATCTTAGGATCGTACTTCAAGTGTTAAAGGACCGACAACTGTATGCAAAGTTGTCCAAATGTGAATTCTGGTTAGAAGAAGTACAATTCTTAGGTCATGTGATTAATCAGGATGGGATAGCAGTAGATCCAGCAAAGGTTGAAGCTGTAGTGCAATGGGAAAGCCCTAAGTCGGTGAGTGAAATACGAAGTTTTCTGGGCTTCGCTGGATATTACCGAAGGTTCATCGAAGGATTCTCAAAGATCGCGTTGCCGATGACACAACTAACAAGGAAGGGAATATCCTTTGTATGGACGGAGGAGTGTGAGAAAAGTTTTCAAGAGCTGAAGAGCAGGTTGACTACATCACCAGTACTGACGTTACCGGATTCTTTCGGACAGTTTGACGTATACTGTGATGCGTCATACCAAGGCTTAGGTTGTGTCCTAATGCAAGATCGGAGAGTGGCAGCATATGCTTCGCGGCAGTAAGAATTCATGAGAGGAATTATCCAACTCATGATTTAGAGCTAGCAGCTATCGTGTTTTCTTTAAAGATTTGACGACACTACCTGTATGGAGCCAAGTTCACGGTGTATAGTGACCATAAGAGTTTGAGGTATTTGTTTGATCAGAAGGAGTTGAATATGAGGCAAAGGAGGTGGATGGAATTCATAAAGGATTATGAATTCGATCTACAATACCATCTAGGAAAGGCGAATGTAGTAGTGGATGCGTTAAGTAGAAAATCTTTACACGTATCAGCTATGATGGTGAAAGAGCTAGAACTGATTGGACAGTTTAGAGATTTGAATCTAGGTTTGGAATTATATAGGGATAAGATACACCTAGGAATGGTCACGGTAACGAGTGACTTTTTGAAGACGATCAAGGAGAAGCAGGAGGTTGATCAGTATCTTCAGAAAGTAAAGGAACAAGTGACGGAAGGCAGAACTTCTGAGTTTAGGATGAATCAAGATGGAGTCTTGAGGTATGCAGTTAGAATTTGTGTGCCAATGGATATAGAGTTAAGGAGAATGATCTTAGAGGAAGCGCACAAGAGTAGGTTGAGTTTTCATCTCGGAGCTACCAAGATGTACCAGGACTTAAAGAAAATGTTTTGGTGGCCCGGAATGAAGAATGAGGTAGCTGAGTATGTGTTGGCTTGCTTGGTGTGTCAGAAGGCAAAGATAGAACACCAAAAGCCAGCAGGACTATCATAATCTTTAGATATCCCAGAATGGAAATGGGATGGTATATCTATGGATTTCGTGGTTGGTTTGCCAAGGACTAACAAGAGGCATGATGCCATTTGGGTAATCGTTGATAGGTTGAAGAAGTGTGCTCACTTCTTACCTATTGGTGAAAGTTATACATTGGAAAAGTTAACCCGAATCTACATCCAAGAGATAGTAAGGTTGCACGGAGTGCCTTCTAGTATTTTTTTCCGACAGAGATCCTAGATTTACATCTAGATTCTGGAAGCAGTTACATGAGGCTTTAGGAACTAAGTTAAGGTTGAGTTCTGCTTATCATCCCCAGACGGATGGTCAGTCAGAACGGATAATTCAATCGTTGGAAGATCTCTTAAGAGCTTGTGTTTTGGAACACACAGGAAGTTGGGAAGAGTTCTTACCATTGATCGAGTTCACCCATAACAATAGTTTTCATTCGAGCATAAGAATGGCACCTTACGAAGCACTGTACGGCAGAAAGTGTAGAACACCACTGTGTTGGTATGGAACGGGAGAAAGCCAAGTGTTAGGACTGGAGGTAGTACAACAGATGACAGAACAAATCAAGAAGATAAGGGAAAAGATGAAAATCGCACAGGATAGACAGAAAAGTTACAGCGATAAAAGGAGAAGACCTTTAGAATTCCAGGAAGGGGACCATGTTTTTTTGAGAGTGACTCCGAGAACTGGAATCAACAGAGCAATAAAATCTAGAAAGCTTACTCCTAGGTTCATAGGACCATTTCAAATTCTTCGCCGAATTGGTCCTGTAGCGTATGATATCGCTTTACCCCCAAACCTATCCAATCTCCATGATGTCTTTCATGTTTCTCAGTTGAGAAAGTACTATCCTGATCCATCACACATTTTAGAACCAGAGTCAATACAATTGAGAGATGACATTGAGTATGAGGCTCTACCTGTAAGGATCGCGGATAGAAGGATAAAGGAACTCCGAGGTAAACGTATTCTGTTGGTCAAGATCATATGGGATGAAGCTACCGGAGATGCTACCTGGGAACGCGAAGAGGACATGAAACGGTAATATCCAAGCCTATTTTAAAAAAGGTACGTCGAATTTCGGACGAAATTCTTTTTAAGAGGGGTAGTAATGTAACACCCCGATTTTCTTATTCTTTTAATTAATTAGTATTTAGGCAATTGTATTTTATTGGAGGGTCTAGAAAATGAAATAAATTTTTTCGAGACCATAGTCACGCTCTACGCTATCGTAGGAAGCTATGGTTAAATTTTGGTCAAAATCTCAGACAGAGCCCGGTCTGCGTTTTACACTGACAGTATTATTTTGCTGCTCAGACGACCTAATTTTGACTCATGAACAAAACGATTAGGCTTTAAATAAAATTGCGAACGTTATCGGCGATTTTGAAATTTTTTAAAATAAATAAGTTTTCACGACTTTCTTGGGGCGAAATACTAAATCGTGAAAGTAATTGGGCTAAAAACGGATGAACATGAAATCACATGGCCTGGGAAGGCGTGCCTGTGACTCATCACTGTCATCATTATGTTTTTGAAAATATCTAGATATTTCTGAAAATATCTAGATATTTATGAGATCATTTGTTGAATTGACAATTTTGTCCATAAGAGAAATTACTCTTTTGCCATAAAATATCTAAACAAATGGGCCATGGGCCAAAAAGCCCACCAAGGGGGCGGCTACTCCTCCTATAAATACCCCTCCCCTTCCTTTGTTTTCTTCACATCTTTCTTCACATCTCTCCTTCATCACTTTCTTCAAGTGCAAGCTTCCTTCTTCACTTTTCTTAAAGCTTCAAGAGGAGCGAGGCTGCGGCTGTGAGGCTGTGCAGAGGAGCAAGAAGTGCTCGTGAGTTCGTGATCGTTGCTATATTTGCTATCAGGTGGGGGAAAGAACCACAATATCGTCTGGGAGGCAAGCTTTAAATAATATATATTGATATGCGTAGGGCGACCGAAACCCTACTAGAGGTCGTTTGACTGTTAGGTTGATTTTACTGCATATTGAGGTTGTCTTTGCTATGATTGGATATTTGGTATATTATATGTGATATGTGTATGATGTCTATTATATGCTATAATTGATTAAATGTTATTTATTTGTAAGTTGATTTTACTGTTGAATATATATTCTGGCTGTTGTTAATGTACTGTTGTGACTGCTAATATCTGATTAGAGCTAGGCAGTGATTTCTGATGAGTTGGGAGATGAATGTGTAGTGAGGAAATCGAGGATATTTATTTGTGTCGTAGTGCTCAACCTAGCGATACAGTTGATCTGTTAATATTGTGATATAAGTTGATACCCAGTTAAGTCGGATGAAAGTTGGTTGTGGTTGTTTATGAGTCGTGGTTGAGACACTAAGTGTTGATCCTCAGATGAGTCAGTGAGATTCATGTTGCATAGTTGTTGTTCATCACTGTGTTGGCATACGGGCAATTCCGATCTTACCAGCGGGGAGATGATCGTACCGATTAGTTTGGCATAGGGGCGATTCCGATCTTGCCTGCGGGGAGATGAACCCATTAGTCGAATTGTAGACGGACGGGTGAATGTCTTGACCTGGCCTGCGGGCGGGGGGATATATCGTTGCCGTAAGTCGAGTTGTTAACGGACGGGCGAATGTTCCGACCTGGCCTGCGGGCGGGGAAATATGTCGTTGCCGTAAGTTATGTTGTGGGCGGGCGATTGTTCCGACCTAGCCTGCGGGCAGAGGAATATCGTAGCCGTGAGTTGAGCCTGAGGGCTTTTGACCGAACCCTGCATTACGGGGGGTGGCACAGAGATGAACGAGATATCTTGATCTGTTGGAGATGTCGCGTCGTGATCGCGTCCATATAGTTGTTAGTTGTATGAGTGTAAGTGACAGTAGTTAAGATAGAATTATCTGGGAGTTGTTTGGCTATTACCGTTGTGCTATGAGTGTTGCTATCCATATAGATTATTTTATATAGCCGTTTTCCCATATATGATGAATTGCTGTTTCTTATCCCCTATATTTTCTATGTCGTATTTTATTATTCTCGACCGTACGAGAAGATCCTGTTGAGGATTTGCCGGAGGAGATTGATGGTATACCTGTAGAACCAAATGCTGGCGGGAGAGCCCTGGATCCCGATGCTGGAAGACGTTAAACATTGGGGTTAGTAGTTGTAGTTGTTATGGCCAGTATATGGGTTGAGTGACATGTATTTTTGGGGCTAGGAGAGGAAGTCGTATGTACTTTTATTTTCGCTGCTATGCTTTCAGTTTTATTTGGTGTGTACCCTGAAGTCTTTTATAGTTGGTATCAGTTGTTGTAGGCTCTACTGATGGAGCCAGTACTCTTACTTATGTATAAGTCGTTTATAGTATCAGTCTGTTGAATGCTTTAAATATTTCCCCATTTTTATATTACCACGTTGCGCTGCGATATTAAGAAATAGAAGCTCGGGTTACTAATGGGACCTCCGAGGAAGGGGTTGTCTCACGATCAGCACGGCCACGGTCGTGCTGAACAGGGAGCATGCCCGTGCTCCCAGTTGAATTCTGGAAAATGGCCGTGCTTTGACCACGGTCGTGCAACATAAGTGCACGCCCGTGCAGATGTGTACGGCCGTGCATAATAGAGAGCACGCCCGTGCCATAGTGCAGCATGCCCGTGCCATATATGCAGCACGCCCGTGTTACACTTAGGAGGGAGCACGGCCGTGCCATCGTGCAGCACGGCCGTGCCACCCCTCTGGTCAGAAAGAGTGATTTACGGTTTAATGGGGGTTTTAACCCCAATGTTCCCAATAATGATAGCATAATACACCAAACAAATGATAATGATAGATAACTTAATTTTATAATAATTAAGATGATGAGTTGGTTAAGTCGGTGCCCTCGAGATTACCGCACGTTGATATAATTGGATACCTTTAGTGGTCCAATTGAGTTGCTTGGATGCCTTTAGTGGTCCAATGTTGAGTTGATATAATTGGGTTCCTTTAGTGGCCCAATTGCGTTGATATAATTGGGTGCCTTTATTGGCCCAATGATGAGGATGTTATTCTTGGGTGCCTTTAGTGGCCCAAGCGGAGGTGGTGGTTGTTGTTGTTTGTTGATAATGTTCATGCATAACATTGAAGATGTTAGTTGGAGGAAGTTCAACATAGGGGAGGTCATCCTAGAGTACGGCGATCTAGCCATCCACGGTTGGTTCACCCAAGGTTTGGTGAACTATGGCCCCCTATGATGAGGCATCTCTAATTTGATGCGTTGGCTATCCAAGGGGTTCACCCATCGTTTGGTGAACTGCCGACGTTGGTGCCTTTAGTGGCCAATGTGGATATGTAACTCCAAAGTTGTTTTTCCTAAGTTAGTTGGATCCACATGCATTGATGGGTTAGTGGAGTAGAGTTGCATTGCATCATATAGCATACTGGTTGATTTATGATGTTGAGATGATATTTATATATGTAAGTGTAGGCTATGACTGTTGCCATGCCATGATGTATGTCGTCTTATTACTTTTTCCATGCCGTTGTGATTACACATTTTCCTTACTCCCCTTTCTGTGTTTTCTTGTTTGGCATGTATGATTCATGCAGAGGATGACGAGCAGCCCAGAGAGGAGTGACTCTGAGGAGCCACCACTCATAGTTAGGGCCTTCTGTTTAGTTGTTTATTTTTATTTTAGTTTTCTGTTGTATTCCGAGATTTTTCCGGAACGGTTGTACCAACTCTGAATTGTGACATCAGGGTTGGGATATTTATGATGATGTTTTCATTATTGTTATAAGTATTGGTTTAATACTATTTTTCGTATTTGAGAACTATTTCATGTGGTACCTTTTCTACCCATGAATCTTTTTAATAAAAGAATGCATGTTTTAATTCTTATCTGTATTTAATTTATTATTATTATTATTTACATTTAATGCATTTATAACGTGTGGGGTAGAAGGGTGTCATAATTTGGGAACACTCTTTGCGCCCATCGCTGTTTCTTTTGTCAATATCTTTGCAAAAATATATATCTGCTTGCGAAAAGTTTTAAAAACGTAAGAAACACAATTCAACCCCCTTCTTCTTTTTTAAACAGGTTCCTTCAATTGGTATCAGGGCTCAGCCTCTGGGTTGAGCACTTAGCCGTGTAGAGGAAAAGATCCTACATCAGATATGGTAGGACAAGGTATGCCAAGCGGGAGTCAACCTGTTATGTAAGGCACTTCCATGACCTGACCTCTGTTCTTTAATAGAACCCATTACTTGTACTGGAAGGAAAGGTTCAAAGGCTTTATCTTAAGTACAAACTCAGTTCTCTAGGCCAGAATCATGAATGCTCCAAATGTGTGTCTCAACTCTGATGGGACAGAAAAAGCTGAAGATGACTGGATTGATGTCGAAAGAGCCAGGATGGAACAAAATCAAAAAGCCAGATATGTTTTAATGTGTGCTCTTAGTCCTGATGAATTTCAAAAGATTCATGCATGTGAATCAGCAAAGCAAATCTGGGATACCTTGTCAAATCTCCATGAGGGGACCATCAAGGTAAAAGATTCAAAAATCATCATGCTGGTTGGCCAGTATGAATTGTTCACCATGGCCGAAGGAGAGTCCATCTTGGACATGATGGGTCATTTTCAGACTATCATCAACAATCTAAAGTCCCTTGGGAAAGTTTACACCACCAAGGAGAATGTCACTAAAATTCTTAGAAGCTTGCCTAAGAAATGGAGACCACTTGTTACTGCAATCACCCAGGCCAAAGATCTCTCTCCTTTGACGTTGGATGATCCGGTAGGAACTCTTCAAATTCATGAATAGGAGCTTGATCTTGATAATCCTGGAAAGAAAAATAAAGGGATTGCTTTAAAAGCTCAAAAGTCCAACAACTCAAAAGCTCTAAAAGCTGATGAGTCTAGTGATGATGCTGATCAATCTGATAATGAAGTATCAGACGATGACGAGTTATCCTTCATCTCCAGAACGATTCAAAACATGTGGAGAAATAAAAATGGGCTGAAAAGAAGGCCATTTCAAAAGAAAAACTTCAAGGACCATGCTGAGTCCAAAGACAAAAGTCAGCTGGTCTGTGTCGAGTGCAACAAGCCAGGCCACTTCAAGGCTGACTGTCCCATGCTAACAGACAAAAAGAAGTTTTTCAAAAAGAAGAAAAAGAACTTCATGGCCACCTGGGAAGATCTCAATTCTTCTTCTTCTGAAGAAGAAGAAGAAGAAACAAATGAGGAAGCTAATCTCTGTCTTTGGTCCAATGTCCAAAACGAAGACTCTTCGGATGATAAACAACTTGTTGTTCCTGAAAAAAACAACTCGGGAAGCTATTTCTGAGAAATGATGGAATATTCCACCTGTTTTTAATGGAACGAACTATCCTTATTGGAAGTCAGTTTTTCATATATACGTCCAAGCTCAAAATTATGAGTTGTGGAATATATTCACTAATGGAGATCATCGTCCAACAATCAGTCTTGAGGATGGCTCAACAGCATCCATACCTGAAGCTGACTGGATGAATGAGGATATCAGATGGTATTCGCTAAATGCTCATGCTAATTGGTGTCTCATCAACGCTCTTGATCATCCGAGATTGGAGATGGTCTTGCAGTTCCAAACTGCTAAGGAGAAGTTGGACACCTTAGAGCAATTGTTCAGTCCAAGGAGTCCTTCTTCCTCAAACTTCTGTCTGATGGCAAACACTTCATCAGACGCTGAATCAGAAGAAGATGAGGTACCTGTTTCTGACTCTCTTCAAGAAGCATATGATGAACTGCTTAATGATTCCTCTTTATTGCATCATCAATATATTATGCTTAAAATAAAATTTTCAAAAAGAAATAAAGAGTTGGAAGATACCAACAAGCAAAATAAGCAGCTCATTGAAAAAAGCAATAAGCTGAAAGCTGAGAATGTTAGTCTAACTGATAGACTTACCCCTGAGTTTAGTAAACCTCACGAGGTAAGCAGACTTAAACAAGAGGTATCTGACCTAACCAAAAGCGTATCAAAGCTTGTTGGAGGTTCAGAGAAGCTAAACTAGATATTGAGGTATTCAAGATCACCTCACGATAAGTCTGGCTTAGGCTATGACTTTAAGAAACAAGGAGCTTCTCACAAAATATCAACACCAAAACATTATCATAAAGACTTAAGATTTCATAAGAATAAAAAAGAAACCAAACAACATGCATCCAATACTTATTGCAACTTATGTGGAAAAAGTAGTCATATGTTTTCGAAATGTATACAAAAAAAGAAAAAAAAAATATGCATGGTCGAAGACCACATACTAACCAAAAAGGACCCAAGTCTATCTGGGTACCTAAGAATACGATAATTCCTATTGCAGATCTGCTTAGCAACATAAAGATACTTGGACAGTTGATGCTCACGTCACATGACGGGAGAAAAGTCTATGTTCCAAGAACTATATGAAAAGACTGGTGGATAGGTCACCTTTGGAGGCAATCAAAAAGGAGAGATAGTTGGAATTGGTAAGATTGTTAAGCATCCTTTTCTCTCTATTGATAATGTTCTTCTGGTTGAAGGATTAAAACACAACCTGCTTAGCATAAGTCAATTATGTGATAGTGGGTATGATGTTTCCTTCAATAAAAGTGAGTGTATGGTCAAGAAGCCTGATGGCCAAGAGGCAAAATAATCTTTATAATATTAACTTGGGTGAACTCTCAAATCAAAGTGTATCATGCCTAGTGTCTGTTGAAGATGAGCGATGGATCTGGCACAAAAGACTTGGTCATGCAAGTCTGAGATTAATCTCAAGACTAAACAAGCATAACCTTGTAAGAGGTCTACCAAAGATTGTGTATAGATCAGACGCTCTCTGTGATGCGTGCCAAAAAGGAAAACAAGTTAAGAACTCTTTTGAGTCCAAGAACATTGTTATTACTTCAAGGCCACTTGAGCTGTTGCATCTTGATTTGTTTGGTCCAACAAGGACTGCTTCTATTAGTGGTAAGAAATATGGGCTTGTCATAGTAGATGACTATACTAGATGGACATGGGTTAAGTTCCTTGCTCACAAGGATGAGTCTATCAAGGTCTTTACTATATTCTATAAGCATGTTCATAATTAAAAAGGCATATGTATAAGCTCAATCAGAAGTGACCATGGAGGGGAATTTGAAAATGAGCTTTTTAAAGATTCTGTGATGAAAGCGGTATTCATCACAATTTCTCTGTCCCTAGAACACCACAACAGAATGGTGTTGTTGAGAGAAAGAACCGATCTCTTCAAGAGATGGCTACGACAATGCTCAGTGATAATTCTGTTTCCAAACACTTCTGGGCTGAAGTTGTAAACATTGCCTGCTACATTCAAAGTAGAATATACATAAGACCTATCTTGAATAAGACTCCTTATGAACTGTGGAAAAGATGCAAACCCAACATTTCTTATTTCCACCCTTTCAGATGTCAATGTTTTATTTTAAATACTAAGGATCAACTTGGTAAGTTTGATGCTAAAGTAGATAATGGAATATTGTTAGGATACTCTGAAACGTTCAAAGCCTTTGGATTCTATAACTCTAGGACTTTAGTTGTTGAAGAATCCATCCATGTTAAGTATGATAACAAACAAACTGATAAGAGATTATCAAAGCTAGATGACTCTTTTGTAGATATGAATCTGCATGATATAGAAGAATGTCCAACGCTTAACAAAGATGAAGTATTAGACGCAACTATGGATGTGTCATCATCTCAGCAAGTAGCTAACACCCCTCGTTCGTGGCAATTCAAGACTTATCACCCTGAGGATCAAAACATTGGCAAACCAAATGATAGAGTCCGGACAAGGTCAACTTTCAGAGAACAAGCAGACTCAGCCTTCATCTCTGAACTGGAACCAAAGTCTGTGGACGAAGCCTTAATGGATGAATGTTGGATCCTCGCTATGCAAGAGGAGTTTAATCAGTTTCAATGTAGTGACGTTTGAACGCTGGTCTCCTTGCCAAAGAATAAGTCTGTCATTGGAACCAAGTGGGTCTATCGTAACAAGCTGGACGAAGATGGTAAAGTTGTAAGGAATAAAGCAAGGTTAGTTGCTCAAGGCTACTCTTAAGTGGAAGGTATTGATTATACTGAAATTTTTGCTCCAGTAGCTAGATTAGAGGCCATACGCATTTTACTTTCATATGCTGCACATCATAACATCATGCTTTATCAAATGGAAGTAAAAAATGCTTTCTTGAATGGTTTCATTAATGAAGAAGTTTACGTTGTACAACCATCTGGTTTTGAAGATCAAAATCATCATGAGTATGTATATAAGCTTAAGAAAGCTTTATACGGACTCAAACAAGCTCCTAGAGCTTGGTATGAGAGACTCAGCACATTCCTAATGAAGAATGATTTCTCAAGAGGAAAAGTGGACACAACTCTTTTTAGAAAATCAAGCAAAAAGAATTTTATTGTTGCACAAATTTACATTGATGATATAATATTTGGTTCAACTGATGAATCTCTTTGTCAAGAGTTTTCTGAGCTAATGCAGAAAGAATTTGAAATAAGTATGATAAGAGAATTAAAATTCTTCCTCAGACTTCAAGTAAAGCAAACATCGGACAGAGTGTACATTCATCAGACGAAGTACACAACAGAGCTTCTGAAACGCTTCAAGTTGGATGAATGCAAACCAATGATTACCACGATGCATCCAACGTCCGTACTCAACAAGGATGACAAAGAGAAAAAGGTACACCAAAAGGTATATAGAGGTATGATTGGTTCCCTCTTATATCTAATTGCGTCCAGACCGGATATCATGTTTAGTGTTTGCCTGTGTGCTCGATTTCAATCTGATCCAAGAGAGTCTCATCTCTCAGTAGTAAAGAGAATCTTTAGATATCTCAAAGGTTCTACTAATCTGGGTCTATTGTATAAGAAATTTGATAAATATAGATTAGTTGGATTATGTGATGCTGACTATGCTGCAAACAGAATAGAAAGAAAAAGCACCATTGGAAGGTGTCACTTGATTAGAGCCAATCTAGTCTCATGGTCAAACAAAAGGCAAAGCACAATTGCCCTATCAACTGCTGAAGCTGAGTATATTGCTGCCGCAAGTTGTTGCTCACAACTTCTTTGGATTAAACATCAATTGGAAGACTACAACGTGTTTGTAAGTAATATTCCAATAATGTGTGATAATACTGTTGCCATTAATTTATCTAAAAATCCCATATTGCATTCTAGAGCAAAGCATATAGAATTCAAGCATCATTTCATTAGAGATTATGTGCAAAAAGGTAGATATCTTCACCAAACCTTTAGCTGAAGACAGATTCACATTCATAAGAAAATATTTAAACATGCATTTCATTGATTAATTAGGAGTCCAATGCATACGTCCAATATCATGTCTCAGTCCAATGCATGTGAGATCTATATAGGCTGAATTGCTCGTCCAATGCATTCATTGAACAAAATCTTTGTCGAAAACGTATTTATCCCTTATTCCCTAACTGAGTCAGTTCCGTTTTTCATAATTGCAAAACCGCTTTTTACGGTTTCAAAGTCTGGAACGTGTGTTAGTCATTTAATGCACGTCACCTCACCACCTTCTCTCTTCTTTTAAAAAATTTGTTTTTGAAAATACGAACAGTTTTTGTCTATAAAACCATACTCGTTAAAGATTGAATCTTTTCAATCTCTTCATCTTCAACCTCTTAACTCTTTGAAAAACCCTCTCTTGAAAAACCCCCTTCTCTGAAACAATGACATCTTCATCCTCCATCACTGCTGCTTCTAAGGGCAAAGGAAAGAATCTTGATGTTCAGACTGCTGATGTATTGGTTGAGTTCAAGTTCAATATGAAATTCTTCGCTGATAACGGGATAGACATTTCCCCAAATATTCAAGCTGCTGGTTGGTCAAGTTTCTTTGAAGTTTCTCCAATCATCTACCCAGTTCTTGTAAGGGAATTCTAGACAAAACCTGTAATCTCTGCAAGGGAAATCAGAAACAAGGTTCCTAAAACCTCAGTCATTGTCTCTGAAGCAACCATTTCCATCGCCATCGGTTGTGCCTAATCTGGAATCACTTGTGAAGATAAATAGGAAGAAGAACTTGGTGGTCCTGACACCATCAAAGAATGCCTTTTGAAGAACCTATCTGACAAGCTAATAGCCTCAAGAATGACTGACAAGGCTAGGGTTCTTCATCAAATTTTGAACAAATCAATCCTTCATAAAGCGGGTTCAAAGGACAACATCTCAAAGGCACATCAATTTTTCCTGGTTTACTTGATTCTGGAAAGGCAAATCAATCTTCCACACCTTCTCTTCACTTGCTTTAAGTACGCCATTGAAGGCTCTGGAAAGAATACCTCCATTTTGTATGCTGCTCTACTTTCTAGAATCTTTGAGAAGCATCTGGTTTACGACGATCTTTTGTCCCTGACTGTAGAACAGAAACTTAAATACTTTGGAGTTCATGGCATTAATCGTGTGCATCAACCAGATGCTATCCCATCTACTCTACTTTCTAGAATACTTGGTGATGATGCAACTGGACTGAAAAGTGTTCAGACGCAAGGTACAGATGAAGCGTATGATCAACAAGTCTCTGCTGGACGCTCGATAGAGCCTGCACGTCCAAAAGATAAGACATCTTCTGCTCGTCCAACAAACTCTGTCCAACCCACAAGAAAAAGGAAGCTGGTTCTAGCTTCTGTTGATGAGGAAGATGAGGATGATCCGCTTATCTCTAGGGTGATCAAAGGTCTTAGAAGGGAGTCTACTTCTGAAGCCTCTCGGCCTAAACCTGCTGGAACAAGGGCAAGGTCCACAAGATCTAAAATTAAAGGTAATATGGAACCCCAATCTAGTTTAGTTATTACTCCTAGTGTAGAGCAACCAATTGAGGTTGAAGACTTGCCGTTGGACTCTCAACCGTCCATAACCGTTTCACCCTCCACCTCACCTCAAATACAAACCATTCCTTCACCACAAAGACCATCATCACTCTCACCGTCTAAACCTCAAGACTGGTTTACATTATGGGGAAACCCTCCCTTTAAACCCTATGGATCACCTTATCCCAGAATGCTCTACCCAAAGATAAAATATAAACGCATACCCCGAATTACCTTTAAAAACGAAAGCTCTAACTGGGCTGACGTTAAAAGAAGATTCCCTGTTCTTTTTCATAAACACTCACCTCCCTCCACCTCTCAACATCCAAAAAGCCCTATCCCTCCACCAGAATACCAATATGAAACACCTTCCCCTCCACCTCAAAACCTCTCTGGTCCACCTCTTGAACATGGTTACTATCTCATCCCTTACACACCCACCAGTCCTCTGCCAAGTCAACTCTTCAATGCTCATGGACCCTTGCTAGTCCGTGTTGAGTAGAAAAAGTTCCCTCCAAGGAATATCTATCCTAATCTCATCAAGGACAAGGCGCTCCAATGGTGTCACTACAATGTTGGCAGACATGTGGTACCCCTTAATGAAGAAAAGGAAGGTTGCAAAACCACTGCTGAAAGAAGATCAAGGACTTATGGTTTGACTAATATCTTTCTTGATTGAGACATCAAGTTCATTCCAAGCTATCCCTAAACCTGGAAAGAATGCTCTGATGTTAGGGACTTCTTACCATATTATGCTGTCAGAAAAGAGTGTGGTATGTCCTGAGAAGCCAAGATCCATCACAATCTGCCAAAGAAATTTTGGTGCAGAAGTTCTAATACAAGAGTAGGACTTGTTCCTCCTAGAGCTTGTCCAAAAATTTCAATTCTCGACCCAAACAAAAACAAAGATGGACGAAAAAGGCTTGAAACATGGAGGCTGCCCTATAAAATTGCTTTTGATCCTCTCTTCTGGACTAGACCAAGAGACGACTCAATAGAACTAGCCCACATCTGGCAAAAGGATCCTTCTAAGAGGTATGACCCAGACGCTTGAATCTATTGGGAGAACTTCATTTGGAGATGCGCTCGAGAAGAGTCCACATCTGGTTTATCGGACAAAGAAAAAATGAAAATTCATACATTTCCAAGACAATACAGAATCTCTGAGGCTGACTTCTTGATAATGGATGACATCTTTGGAATACCTTTGTACCCAACAGACGTCCTTCCTGACCCTAAATCTGGATGGAGAGAAAATAGGTTTGATGACACTGAGATCATCCTTGAAGTACTTCCTCCTCCACCTAAACCAGTTATTCATGACGATCCTAACACTGAGGCACCTCTAGCTGCACCAATACCAGTTATTTCCGAAGAAAATGGGGACACAAAGATTGTCTGTGAGGACCCTTGTCCTGAAGAGCATGTAGAGGAAGTTGAACAAGTTGCAGACTCAGAACCCTCTAAGTCTCAACCTATTCCTCTTTCTGTGGTGCATCCTACTGATCCTTCACCGTCCAATGCTTTAAATATGATTCCTGATCAACAGAATCCTGAGGCAACAAAGGCCACTGCTGAAAGTTCAGTCTCTGCTGTTCCTCCGGAATTTCAAGAATTAGTCCAAAGATCTATAGAAGTAAATAATGCAGTGCTGCTTCAACAGATTGCAACCATGTTCAGAACTTCCTTCCGAACCCTCCTCCTCCTCCACCTTCTTAAATAAATCCTTTTCCTTTTCAGTCTTTATTTTATTTTACCTGACCATGATATGTTTTCTCTCTTTTGTCTGATGACAAAAAGGGGGAGAAAGGGATATTTAATTGAAAATTAAAATTCATAGTAGTCTTATAATTGCTTGATTGCTTGCATTCACTGCTTATAGTATATGCTTTTACTGGACTAGACTCTGTTTCTACCCATATATGCTTTAAACTGCTTATAGTCTTTGTCTTAAGGGGAGCTTCTCAGCTCTTTAGAAAACTTTGTTCAATCAAATTAGTATGTTTTGCCATCATCAAAATGGGGGAGATTGTTGGAACCAAAATGGTTATGGTCCACTAATCCCTTAAGTTTTGATGTTAACAAAGGACTAATTTTAGAAGAACAAAGATTATTTATGGACTAACGCTTTATCTTAAGTATGCAGGATAATATATATAAGTCCAAAGACTATCTAAGTCCAAAGACTTACGCTTGTCCAAACTCCAAACCGGATTAGCTCTTGCTCAGGCCAGATGATAAAAAAAAAAAAAAGTCTTTTGAAACGATAGAATCTTGAGTCCAAAGACTCTTTCTCTTTTATGTTGTAATCGTTAAAGTCTAATAAGCTTTATTATTTTAAGCACGAACACACTTGTAATCTTTTGAATTTATTGTTCATTGTGTAAAAGCTTGTTGTAACACCCCATCGAGGTGTCACAAATCGTAACTCAAAATTCTTGTGATTCGATTAATTAAAACTTTTTCGAGATTTCTTATTAGATTTATTGTGGAAATTCTAATACCGATCCAAAGCTTTAACAATAACAAAGGAATAAATTCAAACTCATCATTTATGAAACTCATTCACTTTGCCTTAAGGCATACATCACTTCACTTTCTTAATACATATCATACTGAGTCACTGTCAATGGACCTGACTTTAAATATCAAATCCTAAGAGCTGGTCTAACAAAACTCTAAGAACAATAAGGCATACTACCTAGCATACATCGCCCAAAAGATACTGGGCCTCGTCATCAACAGTCCACCGTCTTCGTTGTCGATACCAAGGAACTCAGCTGCAGGATCCCACAGTGGCCCAGAGGACCATTGGAAAATATATGTACATGTGTTCAAAAAACACAACAGGGTGTCCAACATGTACAGGCAAGGGTGAGATACTCTTTCACAAGTTTATCATAATAGCCACACAAGTAAAAGAACATATAAATAAAGCATCAACACAGTCACAATAGCAGAAGTAACACAGGGCATCACACCAGGTAACAGCATGTCCACAAGTATACCTTAAATTGCAATATATCATTTTAATCAATTAATAGCATAAGACATCCTTGAAAGCAGAATAATGATGTACAATAAGTAAATGTAATCATCAACAACCATGCAATGCAATGCAATGCAATGTGATGTACATGACTCAATGCCATATGCCACAACGGTAAAACCCTGACCCCTACTCCATGGAGCTAACAAATCGTCAGAGAGAGTGAATGGGAGGACATGTTCTGTGTATGCCAGCCTTAGGCAAGATGCTACAACATTCGTAACGTGCATGTATCTGGCTTTTACAGAAACACTCTCAACCAAACATGAAAAGTACGACTCATGCAAATGAAATGCCAATGCTTACACAAAACAGATGCGATAAAGCAACGTCTATCCACCGGATAAACCTCAAGGTTCACTAAGGTTCTCTCCCTTTGGAACTATACGTGTTTTCTTATTTCAAAACATTTATCCACCGGATAAATATCACATGATTCCTTTGGAATGATTCGGACTATTTTCAGAATTACCGACTTTCTCTACAAACCAACACAAGTCTTTTCAGCGTTTTTTGTCCTCACTCACATGCTTTCTAGATAACTTCCCAGAAGGTCACCCATCCCATAATTATTCCAAGTCAAGGACGCTTAACTATGAAGTTCTTATGTTCTAGGCTCCCGAAAAGAAGATAAATCTTGTCGGTATAGGTAGCACCATTCAATTCTTATAAGCCTCCCCTCAGCTATACAGTCCCATACCTGCACAACCTCAGGATTCCTTCCACTGTACAGTCTCATAACTGCATAGTTTCAGGATCTCTGTCATTCTGGTCATCATAAGATTGAAACAAGTGAACGATTGACCTAGATCCGAATCACCGGTCCGTCATCGAACTACTGTGTCAAAACCCAAAACGTTTTATGTTTGTGTTTATGTCTTATGAATCATATCTCAAGTCCTAAGTATTATGAATAAGGATTGAGAATCCACTTAGATAAGTCTTTGATCCTTTCTAAGATATTAACTCTTTGATTTTCAAATAATGAAATAAGTGTTGATTCACTTAAGTTTTATGAAATCATTGATGAACCAAGTCATCAATGGTATAGTACATGGTCTTGTTCTACCACATACCATACTTAATTACCTCTTGTCTTCAACTCTAAGTCAATTACTTTAACTTAGGCTTTCATGCGTAAGACTTTACGATTTGAGTTAAAAACTCTCTTTGTAAACCAAAACCCTTCTTTATTGAAAACACATTAATTTTAAAGAACTTTGTTACATGGTTAAGGTAAATATCTTAACAAACTTGGAAAGGTTTTTCCTTACTAACTTAGTGTAAAACCATGTTCTAAGTTAGTGTAAAAGAAATATAATCTCATTAAAAACTATGTTAGCTTTCACGAAAAGACATTTTCGTTTTCCGAAACATCAAATACTTGTAGAAGGTATTTTCTTGACAAACTAAATACTTTTTAGTAAAATCGGCCATTATAACGTTTAGCTTAAAAGCTTTTCATTCCTCAAAATCAAGCTATAGCCAGTGCTATGCTTTCAACCAGTCAAGGATATATATATATACACACACACACACACATCAAATCCCAATTCAAGGTTTCCATGCCACAATTCATATTCAAATATCCAAGCATATACAATGTACAGCATATCTTCCATCACTAATCAAGCATTCACATAATGCATCAACTAGGAAAATCATCAACTTCACATCATAATTACAAACATCCAACACAACTCATGAGGCTATCAAACTTATTGGAGCTAATCTCCCCTTACCTTTTAGGAGTCATCCTCCGAAGGTAAGTCGCCCGATTGGTCCACGAATTCTCCCGATTCCTCGTCCGATTATCCGACAACAAATACAAACACAAAACCAATCCAATCATCAATAATTAACACACAAACTTCCCTAATCCCCTAGAAGCTAGGTTAGGCCAAAATTGATGAAATTGGCTAGAGATCACATTTGATTCCAATCTTTTGGATGGTTGGTTCTTAAGATTGATTAACACTAAATCAAGTCCTAATACTCAAAGGTATGAAATAAAACTCAATGTTCTTCACATTGAGGGTCTCGGCCATAAAAGGGAAAACATGGCTAGGGATTGATTTGGTTTTCCATCGCTTGGATTCAAAGACAATAGGAGAGGTAAGGATGGAATCAAGAGTTAGAAATCAAAAATTGAACAAAACACTATTCATCATCTTCAACAAGGGTTCGGCCACTTTTGGGTAATTAGGCTAGGATGAGAGTTGGATCATAAGCTCTTGGGTTTAGGTAGAGGATGATGAAGTGAGCTCAAAGAAATTGGTTTCCCATTAAAAGGATTTTTCTACAATTTCCTATGAATTTTTGAAGTTTTGGATCATAACTTGATTTTTATGAAAACAAGATTTCAAGCATGAAATAGAAGGAGATTCAAGAAGCTAGGAGATCATAGAAGTGATCTTACCTAAATATTGGTGAAGATTGATCAAGGAATCAAGTTTTTCTCTTAATGATTCAAGGTTTTCCTCTAGCAAAAATGGAGTTTTCTCTCCATGGAAGAAGATGAACTAGTTGGAGCTCATTTGGGGCTGGTTTGGGGCGTGAATGGGGGCTGAAATGGAGGGCTGGTCAGCTCTTAAAATAACTCACTTAAGGGCATTTTGGTCTTTTCCCTCAAGGACCAAAATGTCATTAAAGAAAAGGTTAGGGGTATTTTGGTCATTTTGTGTCCAGATATTTTTGAACGTCGTGTCAACTTTGGCATGTTACCTCAAGTGATATGACATGATTTGATATCAAGATTATCCGTTGGTGGGTCTCGGTAAGTCCATATGCGGCTCCTTTCGTTACCTGATTGAGGATTTCGCTCGAAAAAAGGTCAGGAAGTGATTTTTGTGAAATTTGACCAAAACGTAGAGAATCAAATTCTAAGACTTATTGTCTCGTTCACGGGTTCATCTGAGGTCTCTGGAGCATTAAAACCATATTGTCAGTGCAAAACGCAGACTGGGCTCCGTTTGAGTTTTCACCCAAAATTTAACCATAGCTTCCTACGATAGCGTAGAATATGCCTATGGTCTTTGAATATTTTATTTTATTCTCTAGACCCTCCAATAAAATACAAATGTTTAAATACTGAATAATTTTAAAACTTGAAAATTGGGGCGTTACGCTTGTATCCTATGGACAAACATTCCTTGTAATCTTCGTGCCATCGAAAGCTGAAGCCAGTCTATGCCTGACACAAAATGGTTTTAACCTTCTCCAAAAGGAAAGACAAAAGGCAACTTTCGAGTACAAGAAAAGATGTCAGGGCCTCTTTAAGCTAACAAGCCTGATAGTCTACTTTGCTGATCAGAAGCCTCAACAAGTTATCAGACTCAACGGTCCAACGCATTTAATGCTTGATCAGAACGGATTCTTTTGCAACCGTTGAAGACTGAAGTTGATCAAAACAAGAAGGCTATAAATATCTCTTCTCTTGATGATACAAACTAGCGATGCACAATTGAACTTGAGAAAAATACAAGTATTCAAAAAGAGAGACAAGACAACTGAATCAAACTTGAAAGATATTCAAGCACACAAGACAACAAGCAATCAAGAGAAAATATCAAAGCTTGCAAAACTTACTCTATTCTTAACTTTCAAATCACTCTCTGCATAGAGTATTGTTTAAGGGTTCTAAGCTTTAGTTTCAAACCCTCACACTTAGTGAGTTAGTAGAACAAATCTCTTTTCAAAACCTAGTTGATTGAGCCTGAAGAGGCTTGTGTAGAAAGAATACTTAGTGTGCCTGAAGAGGTGTTGAATACTTGTAACAAAAGGTTTTTGTTATACTGGAGAAAGCTCTCAAGTAGAGAGGACTAGACATAGCTCTTTGGTGAAGAGTGAACAGGATAATATCCCTGTGTCTCTTTCTTTCCCTTGCTCTTGTTTTTAGTTTATTTATTAACTAATTTCTTGGGTTTGAATTGCTTTCTTATTGCGTCCATCACTGTTTCTTTTATCAATATCTTTGCAAAAATATATATTTACTTGTGAAAAGTTTTAAAAAATTAAGAAACACAATTCATCCCCCCTTCTTGTGTTTCAAACATGTTCCTTCACTTGAAACAACTGACGTTAAAAGTTTTACTAAAATTTGAGTAAAACTTTTAACATCGGTTTTTTAAAAAACTGACGTTACAATTTGACTTTTAACATCTTTTGTCTTAACAACAGACGTTAAAATTTTTACTCAAATTTTTTTAAAGTAAAGTCGCGCCCTAGGTATCAGTTCTGCACGCACTCACTACAGTTTCTCTTCTCCGTTTGAAAAGATCTTGTCGCGCTCTAGGTTCAGTTCTGTCTCTTCTCCGTCACACCACCGTCGCGCCCGAGGTATGCTTTTTCTCCCTTTCTCTTCTACCTTTCTCTTCTCGCTTTCTCTTCTCCCTTTCTCATTAAGCTTCTCTTCTCATTAGGTTTCCTACTGCACCATCACACCACCACCTTTTGGGCTTCTCCTTTCTCTTCCTCAAGTCGCTGCTCTTCCAACAGGTAACCCTCATTAGGTTTTCCCAATCCATTATCATTTTCTTTATCTTGTTGTTCCTATTATTAGATTTTCCAACTGCTTGGGTCTCTGTTGCTGCTTGTGATACTTTGTATAGATTATTTTTCTGGTTCTTTGGCATGCTCTCTTATAGTATAGCAAGTTGTATAGCAGTCAGGTTAAGATGCTGAAAGTATTAGAGGGTATATGATGCTAAAAGTATTAGAGGGTATAGGGTATATGATGTTGAAGGTATTAGAGGGTATAGGGTATTTGAAATTTAATGCACATATAGTTTCTCAATTTTGTGCACAATTTGGATATGTTAGGTTATAGGGTATATATGGTTGTTAGGTTTTCAAATACTAATTCTTTTTCAATCTCCCCTATTGTGCTTATATTGGATATATGTGTGTATATATCTACAGAACCCCTCTAGTTATGGATCGTAGTTGGATGGTTAGTAAACGCACAAGTGATTAGTATTTGAAGGGAGTGGAAGTGTTTATAGAATTTTCTCAAAGAAATCTTCCTGATAGTGATGGAAAGTTTTGTTGTCATTGTGGCAAATGTTTGAATTTAAGGAAATGTACATTGAAGGATATATGTACTCATCTTATTTGTAATGGGATTTGCAATAATTATACAAGATGGATATGGCATGGTGATGTGTTGTTAAATAATGAGCCTAGTGTGTCCCAAAGTGAAGAAGTTGACATAGATATGAAGGATGATCGACTAGAGGACATGATCCGTGATATTGGACAAGAGTCTTTTCAGCGAGCACATGTGTATGAAACTTTGTGCAGTGATTTGGATAAGCCTTTGTATCCAGGGTGCACTAAGTATACATGATTGTCAGCGGTGTTAAAATTGGTCACTATGAAGGCGAGAAATAGTTGGAACGATAAAAGCTTCACTGAATTGCTTGAGTTGTTGAAAGAAATGCTTCCCGAAGGCAACACATTGCCGGACCGTAACTATGAGGCGAAGAAGGTACTGTGTTCGATGGGTATGGAGTATAAGAAGATACACACATGCCCTAATGATCGCACACTGTATAGGGGTGACTGTGAAGAGTTGCACATGGAAAAGAATTGATAGCTTGTTTTCGGATTTCAGAAGTGAGCTAAGAAACCTTAGGCTTGGACTTGCGACGGATGGAATGAATCCATATGGTACCTTAAGTAGTATTCATACTTCATGGACTATTCTCCTGGTAATTTACAACCTACCTCCTTGGTTATGCATGAAGCGCAAATACATGATGTTGCCTATGATGATTTCGGGCCCAAAACAACCAGGAAATGACTTCGATGTTTACTTGAAAAAGCTGTGGGTGGAAGGCGTTGATATATTTGACGTCCATTACAAAGAAACTTTTAAGATGTGTGCCATGTTGTTTTGCACCATCAATAACTTTCCAGCATACTGAAACTTGTCCGGCTACAGTGTTAAAGGGCATAAAGCATGCCCTATATGTGAAGAAGGCATATGTTTGACTCAATTGCAACATGGAAGGAAGACAGTTTACCTTGGGTATCGGATATTTCTCATATGTGATCACCCATATCGTAGATTGAAGAAAGCTTTTAACAGGTGCCAGGAGAGTGAAATTGCTCTGATGGCCTTAACTGGAGAGCAAGTTTATCAACAGGTGAAGGACGTCAATGTTATCTTTGGAAAGGTCCAAAAGAAGGCTACTGATAAAAACATATGGAAGAAGAGGTCGATCTTCTTTGATCTTCCATACTGGTGCAAACTTGGTGTTGGACACTGTATTGATGTGATGCATATGAAGAAAAATGTGTGTGATAGTGTAATTAGAATGCTTCTCAACATTCAGGGCAAGCCAAAGGACAGTGGGAATGCTCTTCTAGATCTGGTTGAGATGGGTATACGAGAGCAGTTAGCTCCACAACCAAAGGATGGTAAGCGGACATATTTGCCTCCAGCATGTCATACTTTGTCAAAAAAAAAAAGAGAACTAGTTTTTGTGATTGTCTATGGGGCGTCAAAGTGCCACATGGTTACTTTTCAAATGTCAAGAGGCTTGTCTCAAATGATCTCAAATTAGTTGGCTTAAAGTCTCATGATTGCCACGTGTTGATGCAACAACTACTACCAGTGGCTATTCGTGGTATTGCTCCTAAAAATGTTAGACATGTCATAACTAGGTTGTGCTCATTCTTTAATGCTATATGTAACAAAGTCATTGAGCCCCAGAAGTTGGATCAGTTGGAAGATGAGGCTGCTATTATCTTGTGCCAATTGGAGATGTATTTTCCTCCTTCATTTTTCGACATCATGGTTCACTTAATTGTTCATCTGGTGAGGGAGATTAGATTGTGTGGCCCTGTTTATTTAAGGTGGATGTACCCAGTTGAGCGATACATGAAGATCTTGAAAGGGTATGTGAAGAATCCACAACGTTTCGAAACATCTATTGTTCAAAGGTACGTTGCAGAAGAAGCTATTGAGTTTTGTTCAGACTACATTTCTAAAACTGATCCTATAGGGGTTCCTAAGCCTCGTCATGATGAGGCAAGATGTGAAGGCAAGGGTACACATGGTGTAATGGTTAAGAGCAAGGGTCGGGAGGAAGTGCTTCAAGCACATTTGTATATATTGAATAACACTGATGAAGTTCAACCTTATGTGATCACAAAAGAGACGTCAAGGTAAGAAACCCTCGAATGTGCGAAAAGTGGTTGTTGAACATGCATAACAAGACTTTCTTAAAATGGTTTAAGGAAGATATTTTAAAGGATGATAGCACTGCTTCTGATACATTAATATGGCTAGCACGTGGGCCTAGCTTTAATGTCATATGTTGGAGCGGATACGACATCAATATGTGTTCCTTTTATACAAAGAAACAAGATAACAAGAATACCATGCAAAACAGTGGGTTTATGATAGTGGCTGAGGCCATGCACTTCTCTAGTTCAAAACATACAAACCCCATTATGGCACCGATTCCTTATTTTGGAGTCATTGAAGAGATTTGGTTGGTCGATTACACTAAGTTTACAGTGCCTGTTTTTAAATGTAAGTAAAAGTCGTGTACAAATCGATGAATTAGGATTTACATTGGTAGATCTTGGTAAGGTAGGTCACACGGAAGAGCCTTTCATCATGGCTTCCCAAGCAAAACAAGTGTTTTATATCAATGATCCTTCTAACAAAAGGTGGTCAGTGATTCTCCAAGGAAAAAGCATGCATAATGGTAGTGATGAAAATCAAGATTCAACTCTTGATATTCCTGAGACTCCTTCTTTCTCAATACACATGCCTACTTTCATTGAGGAAAATGAGGTGGACGATGTATATGCCACCCGTGATGATCATCATGAAGGGATATTGATCTAGATAAATTAAAGTTGACCATAGTGTACGTTATGTTTACCCATGGTGTGAGTTTTGTTTTTTTAGGGTTATATTTTTATTTATCAATACTGTTTATTACTAACCTAATTTAGGGTATTTTTATTTATACATGTTATGCTAACCTAATTTATTACTTTTTTATCTAAATAGGTATATACATGACTAATTCAGCAGACATCTCTCATTCCCAGGATGAGTTGGTCACGGCTCCGCTCACTGATAGTGTAATTAAGTAGGCTAATTATATTTTTATTTATCCATGTTAAGCTAAGGTTAATTTATCATTTTTTTTTTGTCTAAATAGGCATCACACAGGGTTGATTCAGTAGTGTCGAGTAGTCGGCCTGCCAAAAAAAGGGGGTAGGAAAGCCACAACTTTGAAAAGTTTGTCCAGATCCAGGATTAATAACTAGAGGCTTGAGATCGAGTTTGGTAGTCGCCTAGAGCCTATGGGACCCTTTGCTAAGAAATTCACCAGTTTTATGGCTTTGGAAGCTAAAACCCATACTAGCATTCTATTTGATGATTGGGATCACGTACCACAGAATGTGAAGGATCAGATTTGGGAGTCAATCACTGTATTTTCCAATGATCTCTTTGTTTTTATTTACATTATTTAAGCATATTATGATCCATGCATTACTAATTCCTTCTTCTTATTTTGCAATTAATGTAGTTCACATGGACCGTGCCGAATACTCTTGAACATCAGACAAAATGGCTTCAACTTGCGGCTAAGCGTTGGACGGGGTTTAAGTCTTTTCTGGATAGTAAGTACATATTTGGAGAGAAGAACGATGAATCTCCTCTTGATGTTCACTCGTTCCTTGATAAGGATACGTGGGATAGATTTGTTTTGAGCCAAGCCAGTCCTGAGTTTCTGGTTAAAAGGGAAAAGGGTAAGGCGAGTCAGGCGAAGAATGTCCACCCCCACACCATGTCTCAAGGTGGGTATAGATTGGTGGAGAAGAAGTTGATGGATGAGAAGTTGAGAAAGAGGGAGGAGAAGTTGAAAGAGCGGGTACAAGTAGGATAAGAAATATGTGAAATTGTTGATCCTCCGTCTCCACCCCCACGCGAGGACCCATGGGTGGAAGGTCGAAATACTAAATCGGGAAATTTTAAAGTTGAAGTCACACGCGTTGTTGCTGAAAAGATTGTAAGTAACAAATTAAATATACTACATTTCTACTTGTAATTGTAACACATTGTCTTACACATTTTTTCTAAATTTTGTCTTTGTAGGAGGAGCTGAAGGAACAAGGCTCACAAGGGTCCTTCCTTCCATAGGGACATTCAGATATCTTGGTCGTTGCTCTAGGGAAAGACGACCACCTTGGCCGTGTTCGTTGTGTTCCAGGGACGGTGGGCATTAAGAAATTTCATGGAACACGCGGGTCACGTAGGCGGGTCGAGCAGGAGATCAATAAGGAGGAGCTTAAAGAAGAAGTTAAATAGAACGTTATTTTTAACCCAGCTTTTAGATAAGAGCTTATGTTTTCGCTTCTAAAGGACCCCACCTTCACACAAACTCTTTTGAAGAAATTTTCATCAAGGCAATCCCAAGAAGTTGCCCAACCTTCGCACATGGAGGTGGAGTTGTCGAAGCGGGAGTTGGAGTTGTCCCGGCTATTCATAATCATTCTCAATTACTTATATTTTCTTTATTTATAATTGAAGCCGAAGCTGATAACGCATCATCAGTCTCCGTTAGCTCGTCTGTTTGCATTTGGTGTGGATTATCCTAATGATATTTTTGAAATTCCGTTGGAACACGATGGCTTTGCAGGAGAACCTCATATTAGCATCGCTGGTGACGATATTGATCAATTTTGCACTGATGGTGAATGGATAGCCAACACAATTCTAAGTATCTAGTGCACGTAAGTATATTTTGTGACCTTATATATATTGCATCTTAAATTAGGTATTACAATTTTATAATTTATTTCAATATATTACGTGATTAACATCAACTTATTGCATATCTTAGGTATCTGCATCGCCAATTACTTGAGAGGGGCAGCGATACTGTTTACGGATTCTTAGACCCTACCCTCACTCTTGGTAATTTCATGGCTGATCACACTAAAGTCAGTGCATACATAAAGACCTTAATGGAAAGAAATTGGAAACAAATATATATAACACCATTCGTAAGGAATGACCATTGGCAGATGCTCCTACTTATTCCTAGCAAGCATATTGTCGTCTTCTTCTACTCGTGTCACTATGATCCGGCAAAGGAGGTGGTGGCCTCAATCAATACGAACGTAAACTTTTATTTAATTTAATTTATAAAATTTGCTTTTATTTTATAAACATATAATTGACATGAATATTTTGTTTATCATAGAGCTATGAAGGCATGTAGCATTTCTTGTGCAAATGGGAAAAGTAGGTCTTCCAAGTTAAAATCAAATCCTGATTGGTATATCCTAAAGGTAAGTAGTTTATTATTATTATTATTATTATTATTATTATTATTATTATTACATTAACTCGATATCCAATTTCATATTCATTTGTAGTCTTGTAGACAATTACACGGTTGCGAGTGTGCTTTTTATGTGATGTTTCATATGTTGAACATTGTCTAAGCGTCTATTACTGACGGATAGATGAAGGTAATTAATTATTATTATTTTTTTTGTTGATAACTTAATTTAATATTGAGTTTATTTGAACTTTTGCAGGCTTTCAGCGATCAGTCTTCTCTCATTAAAGAAGAATTCAAAGACTAGAGGGTGCGCTTTGCAACTTCTTTTTTTTTAAGTATGCTGCAGAGAAAAGAGTAGAAAAATTAGATCCTGCATACTTAGAAGATATTGATTAGTTTATGTATGTATGAATTGTGTATAGAATTCTAAATTGTACTGACTAGCTTGCTGTAGAATTTTGCATGTATAGAGAATTCTGAATTGTAGTTGGACTAGTTAAGTAAATAATATTGCAAAATCTGTATTATGGAACAGTATATTCTGAGTAAATAATGCAAATTCTATATTCTTGACTTGTTAGAATTCTGGTTGTACGGGTGTACTGAATTTGTAGAATTCTGCAGGGAGCTGGGAAATATAACCAGCATATATATATATATATATATATATATATATATATATATATATATATATATATATATATATATAGTTTTAATGTCGGTTGTCTATGAAACCGACGTTAAAACTTAACTTTTAACGTCGGTTTTATATACAAACGAAGTTAAAAGTTCACTTTTAATGTCTGTGGCCTAGGCAACGGATGTTAAACGTATATATTAAACGTCGGTTGATAATGGACGTTAAAGATCACACTTTTAACGTCGTCTATATTAACATCTAGTCTGAAACCGACGTTAAAAATCATTTTCAACAGACGTTAAAAGTACTTCATGCATTAGTGAGCGATTCCTCACGCAAGAGTGGAAATGGAGGAAAAAGGCTTCTTAAATTAAATTCTAGCATTTTGTAATAAGAAATATTGTATTTAACGATGTTTGTAACTTATGGCATGTAAAACTACTTCTTTGGATGATAATTTAGATGATTATTTTTTGCATAAGTGGAACCTTGTGTTAAATTGAAAGTGTAACTACTTAAATATAATTAGTTAGTATAATAGTCCAGTTAGTGATGTTTGATATGTAGGTAAATAAAATAAGTAGAAATGGGAGCAAATTCGTGAAGGGAGGCAAACTAATTTGTATTTGAAGTCTAAACTAAGTAACTCGACCTAAACTAAGGGAATAACGAAATCACTACTTAGTATACATATAACCACATGTAGGATAGGGTGTTAGAGATAGGCAATGGCTCCATAAGCATGATTTGTGACCTCGTTGTTGCATATTGATCATTAAGGCTTTTCAAGAATCAAATGACATAATCATTCTCCCTATAGGATCTAATGGTAGGAACAAGATTACATATCCATTGAATCTAACAAGTGTATGATGAAAACGGCCAATTCTTACTATAGACATTTTAAAAGAGTAAAATAACCACTAATCGAAAAATCACCTTGTCTTAATATGTAGTGTTCTTCTTGCAACTCAAAGATTAGAAAGACATCTCCTTGATAATATCTTTCCCACATATCATTCTAGAATTCTAATGTAGTTTCTATCCAAAAAGCATTTTGTGCTATCGAACGATCTAAAGATTGATTGTTCCAAGATAGTACCAAAGTATTGCATTTGCCCGAAGCCTCAGTGAGAAGATCTATGAGACGACCTGCAGTCCCAATGAAGAACCTATGATATTTAGCTAAGCCTTCAATCCTATTATCACATTAACGCGCTTTATTAAGACGAAACGCAGCGGAAAGAATAAAACACGAAAACGAAAACATATTAAGGCTATGCCAATACACGCGTATATCAGAGTAACGCAGTTCAAATGTAAAAGATACATACAAGCATCGATTGCCCCGTCAGTAGGGCTACAGTAATATTGTATACATACAGAGCACGTCGGGACAACTATAATCAAAATACATCAAAAGGTAAAGAGGAGACTCTAAGCTAACAGTGAACGCCACCTCCGCCTCTAGAGGCCATGGTCCGTGACTCGTCCATCGGTATCAGGCTCGTAAGGAGTGCCATCCAACTCCTCGACATCTGGTTCCTCCACAGGGTCTTCCCATACAATAAAATAAACATACAGAGAAAATACAGGGAGATAAGAAACATGCATCATCAAATATGGGAGAGGGGCATCAGTACAACATATATATACATGCAGCACACACATACGGAAAACAAACAACACACCAACACCCATCCCTTGAGTCATACAGCACAACCATCTCAAATTTCAATCTCTTAGATCAAACCTATACGAGGGATACTAGTCCCTATATACATGTTGACTTCCCTATATGCATGTCGGCCGATACATCACGTCCCCAGTTAGACATCCCCGTAGGGATAACAGCACGTCCCCAATTGGACATCCCGCCTCGGGATTAAAAACATCACGTCCCTAATTGGACATCCCCCTTTGGGACAAATATGTTGTGGTATGAAATGCTATGATATGCAACACATATCCATCACAGGTTGATACCGGGACCTCACACATAAATCACTCGGCCACGACCACGATGCACTGCATCCACATTAACATCATCATCAATATCAACATCAACATCACGACGCCTTGCGTCTACGAGCCACAGCTCCATGGTTACGACCACGACGGTATCAACCCGAACAACATCACAACTCACCATACTCTCATCAACAACCATCCAGCCAATCACAATAATAAAATGTCACAATAGTAATTAAGCCAATACAAATATCATCACAATGACAGAGAAACAAATAATCACCAAGCAGTTCAACATAACAGATCAACAGATAAGCACATAAACAGTTCAACACATCAACCTCAATCAATCACATCACCTAGATTATCATCTTAGTGGTAATAGCCCAAAGGTACCTACACCTAGGGTCCAGGAACTTTGCCCAGGGCTCAACCTCTAGTAGGGTTTAAGGTTCCCCTACACATGTATACATTCTATACTAAACTTGCCTTCCTGACGAAAGCAATTCTTTCTCCCCACCAGAATAGTTTCCTGGTACAACTCTGACTGCGGCTCTGCAACTATCATTCGTACACGCTCTCGAACAATTGAATGCCGTCTGATCCATCACAACAGATCACAACCAGAAATCAATAAAATCCAATCAAACTTATCAATATTCCTACAAAGTTAAGTTACGGCCTCTATTTATTAAAATAGGCTAGGGGTATTGAAATTCTACCAACTCTTGGATAAATGATCCTTAAGCATGCACAACACTAGAGTAAGTTTTTTTACTCAAAAATGGAATCAAAAACCTAGGATTTCAACATACATAGGGTTCGGCCCTTTTTACCCATTTGAGCTAAAGAGCTCTTTTGGTTTCAATATCTTGGATCATGATAGAAGACAATGAATCTAGCTCAAAGAAATTGGTTTGGCATCAAAAGGATTTTTCTACAATTTTTCATGGATTTTTGAAGTTTAAGCTTCAAAGTTGGAACAAGCTTGAAAATGCATGAATCAATGGAGGAAACATGAAGTTTAAGAGCTTAAGGATGAAGTTCATACCTCCTTGATGTTAAGGATGAGCAAAGGATCAACTTTGCTTCACAACTTCTTTGAAGAATCTTAAGAGAAATGAAGAGAAAATGATGAAGAAAGATGAAGGAGAAGAAAGAAAAGTGAGAGTGAAATGATGGAGGAGGGAGGTGTGAGGAAGAGAGAAGGGAGGGATGAGGAGGTTAAAAATTCACTTAAGGGTAATTATGTCATTTCACCATAGGTTTTATGGTGATTTCATGGAAACTCAAGGGTGTTTTGGTCATTTCACGTCCAGATATTTTTTGAAAACCATCATGACTCTGGCACCTTTCCCAAGGTGATGTGACATCAAGTTTATCCGTTAGCGGGTCCTGATAAATCCATATGCAGCTCGGTTTGTCTCCCGGTTTGAATTATACCCGAATAGTTTATTATTATTCCGCTTTTAAGGCGTGAAACCAATTTTAGCAAAAAGGTAGGAAACGTGATTATAAGACTAACTGTCTCGTTTACGAGTCCAAATTAGGTCTTTTGAGTAGTAAACACTACTGCAGTGAAAAACAAAAACCGGGCTCCGTCTGAGTTTTCGACCCAAAATTTAACCATAACTCCCTACGATAGCATAGAGTTTGACTATGACCTCAGTTTATTTTATTTCACTCTTTAGACCCTCCAATAAAATACAAACTCATAAAAACTGTTTATTATCTTTAGAAAACTTTTTAAAAAAACGAGGTGTTGCAATCTACCGTGCGCGACTTAGAAAGAACGTCATCAATAAACTGCAATTTGTTCTTCCATATGAGAGTCATTAACATAACTGGCCACCAAAAATGGTAGTTTCCGGCAATCAAACAAGTGGAAACAAGAACAACATCTGGATTTTCATTATGGTGCAACAACCAGATTCACCATGGCATAAAAAGATTGGAGAATCAACTTTTGAGGATTAAAGCAAGACCATGGAAGAAAGATCAAAAAACACGATCTTGATTGAATGGCAACACCATAGAAAGGAAATATGATATCATGTGAAAAACATAGAACCAAAGGAAGAAAAAAAACCTAACTAAATGATAGAAAAACCCATAAATAGAAAGCATTTTGTTTTGTTTTGTTTTTTTTTTATTATTTTTGGCAATTAGCAAAAAACATCTTCGAACATGGTGTGTTCACGAGTTTATCTAATATAATTAAATATGATTATTTATACCGTGATGTCATATCTACAACTATTATATTTCCCATCTCTTTCGGAAGATAATATATATATATGTATATATATATTCAATTCAGTCTCGGCCTAAGGGTGAGACAATTAAAATCCTAGTGTTAGGTTCATTAGCAAAAAACATTATTTAATTTTAATTTTTATAAAGCAAAAATTGTCGCATATACTGGTAAAATGCCCAACCTAAAGCACAATCTAACCTAAGTATACTATCTCACTTAAAACAAAAAAAATCTTCTTAAAGTTTAATTTAGGCATCACTCACCTTATAGTGGCCCTGATGCATATATTTGCATGCAAAGTGATGAAAAAAGATTCTCTCCATTTTTTATCTCTTCATTGTGTCTATTTCTAAAGTTTTTTTCAAATAAAAGTGTATTATACATATATATGTAATCCTTCCATGCATTTATTATCTCAAAACTTTAGTAATGGACATCTTCATTTCTCATAAGAAATGGAGAGGATATTTACTCCAAAGTGATCTCTCAAAATTTAAAGCTTTGTGAAAGTAATTTGGTTCGCGTATGAAATTTTAGACAAGGATACCCTATTCCACATGTGAAGAGAGAAGAAAATAAACAAGTATTCTACCAAATATACAGGCGATAATTAATTATACCGTATATACACATAAATGCAGGGCTAGAAGAGTAGAAGTAGCCCACGCTAACTTAACAACAGCTAGCAGATGTCAATGTTTACGATTGGACATACATAAGGATATCTATACACATTCAGCCATCGTGTTTGAAGTGGTCCAAAATTCCAATGTAATTATTATTGGCATTGAGGAAAAAACAATTAGCTGATAACACATTCACAAATGGGGATAAAAAGAGCACATAACTACAATTTTCTATGCAATGTAACCCATATATATTGTTATTATTTTCCTCCTTTATTGTTATTATTGGAGACTCGCATATCTGAAGTTCGAGTTTTATTTAAGTTTTGAAATTGGATGAGAAAGACAACGATCAATGACCAACGTGTCGTTGATATTTACAGTTGACGACAATATAGATCTCAATCGTCTACGCGTAGCGGCAAAGAAAACATGTAGAACGTTCAAAATTGTTTTTTGTTTTTCTAATATACGTTTTATAATAATAATATAATGGTAATTCTGTACACCTGGATGCTGATTTTCTATTCTATTTATTAATTTAACTCGTGCAATAACAAGATATAAAAGAACATCTTTGTTTTTTTCGAAAAACCAGTATAAAAGAACATCTCATTGGTAGAGTTTTATTATTTAAACATTTAAAATATAATATTTAAATAGAATTTTACTTATATTTATAATTATTTTAGTTTATTTATATATAATATATAAAAATAGTGGCACGTTACTTTAGATAAATATATATTTTAAATGTTAAAAAATGCTTTTATTGTTGGTACGGGCAATGGAGGAAAGCAGCCCAAAAAGGAACTCTTGGGGATTGTTTTTTCTTGCTCCTATTTCACGTTAGCTGATAGGAAAGTAGGAGACCACTGCGCGGCAGCAAATAATTGTGCAAAATATTAAATAATTAGATTTTTATAAAAAATAATTGTTAAATGATGCGACATTATTTTTAACCTTGAAATGATTTAATTGATTGTGTTTTTTTTGATATCTCTAATAATTTTAGGATAAAAATTATCTTATTCAATTAGAATGCGTAACCTAAATTAAATGGATCATGTTAATGGATCAAGTCAAATGATTATCATTGATTGGATCACCTAGGGAAGGTAAATTACACTTGAGGTATCAGAGAATTCACCTTAATTAGTATGTATTATCAGTATAAAGTTTTTTTTTTACACAGTCAACCAATTAGAAATTATCACATAAGCTAAAATATTTGAATCTTAAGTTAAAAAATCACTTATATCATGATTTATGATTGATTAACAACGTAAAAAATTTTACACTGATATAATAATTAAATTCTAATGATTTTCACTAATTTATTAACTTATCAAATTCATCATTTTAAATAATTTTAACAAAAATTCCGAAAAATTAATGCTGACCGTGTCACCACTGATTATTATTCTAGTTTTTTTTTTTTTTTACAGCAATTATTATTTTAGTTAAGAAATTTATTTCTTGATAAATGATAAAATAGTTTATATTAAAAACTGTAATCATATATAAGGAAAAGTGATTAGAGACATCCTAAAGTCCATATCTTTTGTAAATAAGTCTTTCAACTTTAATTTCATCTCAATTAGTCCTTAAACTCTAATTATACATTGATACAAATAGGTCATTCAGTTAAGATACAATTAACTTATTAATATTGAATAAATAATGACCGGTCATCCTTATTAAATATAAGAGTTTAATTATTATACACTGTCAGTATAAACTTTTTATACTATCAACCAATAGGAAATCATGAAATATATGACTTTTAAGATAATTAGGATAAGAGTCAAACATTTTAGTATATGCAACAAATTATGATTGATTGACAGTATAAAAAGTTTTTACATTGACAATACATACTAATTAAATCCTAAATATAAACTATCGATTTATGCTTTTAGTTTAAAAAATTTATATTATCTTATTTTTAAAATTTTAAATTAAAAAAGATGAAAATAAAAAATAAAATATAAGAAATTAAAAAAATTAAATTTTTTGATAATTTTTATTTAAGAAATCAAAAAACTAGGATAAGATGTTTTGTTAGGTAAATTTTTTAAGTGCAAAACATAATTAAAGGGTTTATTCATTTAATTTCAAGTAAACATAAGGAACTAGTATAATATTCCCTCCATTTCTTTTCTGTAGTCTCTTTAGCAATTTATTTTTATTTCAAAATAATTGGAGTTTTATAAACCCAAGAGGTATAATTTCTCCCTTTTTTTTTTCATATATACCCTTAATTGGCTTTATGTTTTTCTAGATTATGCTTCTTGGTTGAATATTTCATTTAATTCTTCACTGAATATTTTGATACATTTACACGCAAATTAATGATTTCTTAAATTCTGTGTAGAATGCTAAAAAAGATTAAAGAAATGGAACGGAATGAGTAATAATTAGAGTTTAGCTACTAATTAATTGGGACGAAATTAAAGTTGAAAGTATCTTTTTGCAAAAGACATAAAATTTAGTGCTCTATGTACTTTTCTCTAGAAATAATATAACTTTTATATACAGAAATTTCAAATTTTCTATTTCAATAATTAATTTAATTCTGGTCATTTCTTACAATTATATAGAATAAATACTCAATTTGGTCCCTGAAATTATAGGGTCGTATCAACTTAGTCTTCCACATTATCAATATTCCAAAATGATCCCTGAAATTATAGAAAGTTAATCAGATTCGTCCTTCCGTTGAAATTTGCATGGACTATAATAACATTAAGTTGGTAATGTCAGGGATTTATTTGAAACTAAGTGGATAATGTCAGGGATGTATTTGCTACATTTTATAATTTCAAGGCTCAAGTTGGAATATTGATAATGTGGAGGACTAAATTGATACGACCCTACAATTTCAGGGACCAAATTGAGTATTTACTCAATTATATATTAGCATATAATAAAAAATGTAACTATATATTTAAAAAAAAAAAAAGGGAAAAGTATGTAGAGACAACCATGTTTTTCATAAATAGGTCTTTCAACTTTAATTTCGTCCGATCAATCCTTAAATTCTAACTATTGTTACAATAGGTCATTCTAGTAATATACAATTAACTTATTAATATTGAATAAATAAGAGTAAATATTTAATTTGGTTCATGAAATTATAGGGTCGTATCAATTAAGTCCTTCACGTTATCAATATTTTAAAATGATTCCTGGAATTGTAGAAAGTTAATCAGATTCGTCATTCCGTTGGTATTTGCATGGACTATAATGACATTAAGTTGGTAATTTCAGGGATGCATTTGAAATTACTTGAATAATGTCAGGGATGCATTTGCTACATTTTGCAATTTCAAGGATCATTTTAGAATATTGATAATATAGGAGATTAAGTTGATACGACCCTATAATTTCAAGAATCAAATTGGATATTTACTCGAATAAATAATGACCGGTCATCCTCAAAAAATATAAGCGGTTGATTTAAGCTTTTAGTTAAAAACAAATTATAGTATCTTATTTTTAAAATTTTAAATTAAAAAGTAAGAGAAAATAAAAAATGAATATAAGAAATTATAATAAAATTTTATGATAATTTTTATTTAAGAAATTTAAAAAATAAGATCCGATGTTTTGTTATATAAAGTTTTTAAGTAAAAAACAAGAATTAAAGGATTTATTCATTTAATTTCAAGTGAACATAACGACCTAGTATAATAATAACTGGAGTTTAGGGACTAATTAATTAAGACAAAATTAAAGTTGGAGTTGTCTATTTACAAAAAGCATAAAATTTAGTGGTCTATGCACTTTTCTCTAAAAATAATATAATTTTTAATATCCAAAAATTTCAAAATTTCAATTTTAATAATTACTATTAAAAAATAAAATTAATTTTAATTCAGTGTCATTTCTTACAATTATATATTAGCATATAATGAAAATAACCTAATCTCTTGGGTAATAATTATCATATTTTAAAATCTTTTAAATATTTTTTTTTTGGTAGGTAAAAGTTTGGGTGAGTTGGTCCTGACGGTTCATCAGGGTCAGACTAGGCCTCACGGCTCAAAGAGCATTTGCAGAGGTACTTACAGATTACCCACTAACGAGGTCCTCATATCGACAGCGAAATTCGAACTCACGTCCTTGTGAGATATGAGTTGTATCCTTACCAGCTGTATCAATCTTCGTTGACATTCTTTTACTGATTTGACAATATATAATTACATAATTAAATAATTAAATAATAATAATATATAAATTTACACTTATATGAAACAATTTATTTGAAATCAATAAATCAAAACACATTTAGGAAATATTATAAGAGTTTAATTGCTATACACTAACAATATAAACTATTTTTACACAGACATTCAATCATTCGTTGTCACATCAATAATAAAATTTGACTCCTATTCTAACTACCTTAAAAGTCATTCATATTATGATTAATGATTGATGATTGATTGACAGTATAAAAAACTTTAAATTATTATTACGTGGCAATTGAACTCATAATTATAAATTATAAATGATTTAATGATATCAATTTCTCAATAACGAATTGAAATACAAAAGAACAAAAGGCCACTCTAACAACGTAGATACCGACCGAACTTTTCCCCAATTATTATGCCTCTCTTCACAGTAAGTTTTTATGGGTCATCTTGATTCTTGAAAATTACTTTTCTTTTCAGGACTTTAATTTTGATGGAGCATAAGTGTAAAAAAATGGATCTAATTGATACATGCTACAATGATGATGTAAATTTTTTTTATACGGTCAATTAATAATAAATTATCATATCAATAAAAATGTTTGATTTTTTTTTTTGTTTTTAAGGTATTTTCGCGCGCAACTGCAGAGACTAATCTCTTAAGCACGGTAGGACCACAAGGGCGGCAAAGCTCTCCCTCAAGAGTTTTAACGGTGCTGCACTCCGAAGGCTCGGATTCGAACTCAAGATCATTGGTTAAGCTGGAAGATACCTATGTCATCTCATCCAAGCGCTCTTGGATGTTTGACTTTTATTCTAACTAACTTAAAAGACAACCAAACCATAATTTATGATTGGTTGACAGTGTAAAAAACTTTACATACACTAAACTGTGCATAACAATGAAATTCAAAAAAAAAAAAAGTTTGTATTTTTATTTAATGATCGATATGTATCATCACATTTTTGACATTTCTGTAATTACAAAAAAATTAATGAAACTTATTAAATGATACAACTTCACATTATTAAATGTACGTAAAAATGTAATATTTTTATACTCAAAATGCATCAAAATAAAAAAAAATTCACTTGCTTATATGTTTCTCTTGGCAATTACTAATTACTTATAAATATTGTTATTGAAGTTACTGAATTGACCATTTCAACTTTGGGGGTTAACATTAAAAAATCATATTTGGAAACATTTTTTAGATTTTTTAATGGCTAACCAAACTTTATATAGCATTAACAAGGCTGTAACATGAATGAGTTCTGCAACACCCTTTCGAAATAAGCCCCAAAGCCACTTTAGAATCGGAGAGAACCCGAATATTTCTAAAACCTCTACTCCAAACAATTCTGAACCCATGAAAAATCACCCATAATTCAGCCTCCAGCACATTAAAAGAGCCAAGATGGACCGAAAATGCAAATAAGAAATTTCCTTAATCATCCCGCACCACCCCACCACAAGCACCATTTGCACCCGCAAGGACAACCCATCCATCAGTGTTCAGAGCTAATAATGGTTCCGGATCTATCTACTGGCAGCATACTTTCAGGGAAGCTAATCAGGTGGCTGATGCTCTGACAAAGTATGGTTTATCTATAGATGTGTCCTATAGAATTTTTTATTTTCCTCCTAATTGTATTGATAATGTCTTAAGGACAGATATTTCTTATACTTGATTTCCTAAAGATTTTTAGTGGGTTTTAGGTTTGGGTTTAACCCCTTTCATTCCCGAAGAAAAAAAAACTTCATATAGAGGATTCAAAGATTCGGTGTGTTATAGGAGACATTTTTATATTGGAAAATGTTCCCCAATATTGTCTTTCACGTGATTCAATTGACCACTTCAACTTTGGAGGTTAACAATTAACTATCATATTGGAAACATTTTTTGGATTTTTAATGGTTAAACCGAATGGGAAAAACTTTTTGAAAGTTGTCTCTAACGTAATGTATCCATCTTCAGATTTACAACTCTAGAAAATGCCTTTAATAATAATGCCTATTATTTTATTTTTTGTTATAATGTTATAGGTGCGAAATATTTGTCTGTTTCGTCGATGACTAATATCTGTCAGAGAACCTGACTAGCCACCCTTAGTTACGACACCCCCTCTGGGATATCATATGGTAACTCGTTGAGAAAAATAAAACTTTAGTAAACTTACTGGTTACTTTCGAAAAATAAAATTTTTAAAGTATTTAAGTCATTTCGAAATTTAGTGATAAAATATTCTTTTAACTTTACCATACCACTAATATGCATTAGATATTTCATACATAATAGATCACCATCAGTTTATACACAAGGCCTTTATACATACAGGCCATTCTCAAAAGTGCAAAGTAAAGACAGTAAACTACATAAGATATGTAGCACTCGTATAGAACCACATCCCAAAACCTCATGGCTCTTAGTAGCCAAAACAAACCGACGAATGCACTACTCCAAAACTAGACTCATCCTACAGCTGGTCAACTGCTAATGATAATCATTGGAGATATCTTGGCGATCATCCCCAGTCTCAGGAAGTGTATCGGCTGAAGATATTGTAGTACTCACTCCCTTGTCAGGAACGTCGTCATCATCATCGATAGGATAGTCATCTGGCTCCACCTTAATGAGCTCCTCAGGGTCCTCCTCTATCTCGTCTATCACGGGATCCAAGATAGCTGGCGCTGGAGGTGGTGCTGGTACCGCTGCTGGTAAAGGCTGCACTAAGGGATGATGAATCCCCAACTCTCCATGGTCAACCAGGTACGGTAGTAAGAGCCACATCGGAGGGAAAGATACCTCAACAGACTCTACGGTGTGCGTTCGTCTCTGCGATCCTGCCTCGAACGTACCGGTGACATCTCGCACCTGGGCCCGTGTAGGTGGCGCTCTGTGCCCCTGGGTTTATCATCCAGGTGCCACCATTCTCCGCATGGCACTACAACAGAAAAGGCTTTTAATAGCGTTTATTTTTTGCATTTAATAGCGCTTTTAAGCGCTATTAAATAGAGCGCAATTAAAGGTTGACACAAACAGTGGCGTTTAAAAAAGCGCTATCTAAATTCAAACTTTAGATAGCGCTTTCTCAAGGAAGCACTATCTAAAATCTTCCGCCTATTTTTTAATAGTGTTTCACATATAAACGCTATTAAAAGTGCGTCACTTAATGTATAATCTGGCGTAGTGTGGTCAAACGTCAGAGTGCGAACCCTCGAATGCTCCAGAGGTATTTCTGAATCCATCTATACTCAAACACAACCATTTGCCACCAAAGATGAACCAACCAGAAATATGCAAGGGTGAGATACCAATGTATGGATTTAAACATGATAACTATATGCAAGACACATCAAACATCACATGAACATATATAATCATTACAACACAAAATTTTACTGAATAAACAAGTAATTTATCAAAGGGTTTCATACCTGACAGTCATCGTCATTTATAAAAATGCATGACACTTCAACGTTCAATGTCTAGTTCTTTTCTTAATCTCCGGAGATCCCAACTTCATAGAAATGAGCTGATCAAGCTCGATTGCCAAATAAGGCACATCGTGTTTACCATAGTACACTATCCAACACAAGGCAAAGTGATCGTTGTATATGGTTTTCACTGTCTACCAAGACACAATGATACGCCGTAACATGAATATCCTGGCCACCAAGATATCATGCTTAACACCGTAAGCATGTCTGCCAAATAATGCATGTAAAATATTTCGTTTCTTGTCATTTTTCTTTTTGTTCATTCTTCCCTTGTCGAAGCTCAAAGGCTCCCGACCATTCGTGATTTTCAACGTTTTGATATTTTTCATCATCAACACAAGACAAAACATTCGAGTGCTCAATCATGAAGCCCTAGACCGATGCACCAGTCTTAGGTTCGTGGTGATAGACAAAACATATAAAGAACACGAGTCCACAGGACACAAAGTCCACAACACTGTAACACGGATCTCAGATCCACGTGTCATTATCACAGAACACTAGTATCCCGACGTTTCGTTTACTAGGTTCACGTCTCAACGTTTTTGTCGTTTTCGTTCTGTGAAACACAAATGCAAAAACAAAATCCCCGCAACTTATCCAAGTTGTCGGATTTAACACCTTTTGAACAAAACTTGTTTACAGAAAATCCTTTTCTTTGAAATTTATTTGTAAAACCGTCGGATCACCAATAAAACTTATTTTTTCTTTGAAAGTCTTTTCCCAAAGCTACAGTTCTCCAAAAGAGGGTCATTTGAGACTGAATCGTCGTCCCAATAAAAATTGCCGTTTTTAAAACACCTTGCGTAAATGTTTTTGGAATTAATCATCGTTTAGCATTTTAAAAAAACGTTCTAATTTAAAATTTAGCTTTTTCCCTCAAATTAATTTCCTCACCATAATGATTAACTATTTTCGAAAATTCCCCTTTTTGTCTACTAACTCTTCATTTTAAATTTCCTTTTGATAAAATTAACATCCTTGAGGACTTTCTAACGTTTCCCAATTAAATATTTGACGTTCCTCATGAAGCTTTTCAAGGCTTTTATCTCGTTCATTAATTGAGCACTGACCACTGTTAGGCTTCTCAATCAACAATCAACATCAATAAAATTGACACCTCCACGTAATAGCAGATAATACAGTTTATAACATGCATTATAATACCATAGCACATCACTGCAAATAATCAATTAAAAGCAGATAAATATCAATGGATAACACAATAGCTGAAATTAATTTAAACACCCACCACGCAGTTCAAATTATATTATACAAACCACTCATAGATAACATATAGTTATCGAGAAATCTCTCAGGCAAACTCCCCTTACCTCTTGTAGTCTAGTAAGGTTTTGTGCCCTCCAATCTTCCTAGGCTTCCCTCTATTCCACGAATCACCAACTCCTATGGTCCAAGCGTATTTCGCGAATCACCAAATCACGACTATTCTATAGATCCTTTATCACACAATCATAGAATAAGTTAAGCTTTAAAAAAAAAAGGCTTAATTGCACTTTTGGTCCCACAGGTATCACGATTGTGCAATTTTGGTCCCTCGGATTTTAATTGCGCCAATTGGGTCCTCCAAGTATCACGATTGTGCAATTTTGGTCCCTCAAGTTTCCATTGCGCCAATTGGGTCCGCCACGTATCATGATTGTGCAATTTTGATTCCCCAAGTATCACGATTGTGCAATTTTGATCCTCCAAGTATCACGATTGTGCAACTTTTAACATCAATAGCCTACGAAGCACATGTGCGACTGATTTGGCACTTAATGAGACTAGTTTGGCAGATTACGTGTCATTCTTATGTGACACTTAATGATGTGCATTTGATCATTAAATGGTGTGAGATGTCAATGATGTCTTATAAGAATGTCCCGTAAACTGTTAAGTTGACTTCACTAAATGTCAAATCAGTTCACGTGTCCTATGTAGGCTATTGACGATAAAACTTGCACAATCATGATAATTGAGGGACCAAAATTGCACAATCATGATATGTGGGGGACCCAATTGGCGCAATTGAAACTTGGAGGACCAAAATTAAACAATCATGATACTTGGAGGACCCAATTGGCGCAATTAAAACCCGGGGGACCAAAATTACACAATCGTGATACCTGGGGGACCAAAAGTGCAATTAAGCCAAAAAAAAATTATTGATCCTCTAGGGTATAGGTTCGGCCTTCCCAATTAGATTAGGCTGGGGATGTTGAAATTTTACCAATTCCTGGATAAATGATCCCTAAGCATGATAGAAACATAATCAATAGTCCTTAATCAAAAATTTGAACCAAAACCCCTTAAACCCATTAGGTGGGGGTTCGGCCAAGCTTGGGAAAAAGAGAAGGAGATTTCTTTTGGGTTCATGCTTCTAGATGATCACTGTATACATCATGGTAAGTTCATAGAAATTGGTTTCATGATCATAGGATTTTTCTACAATTTTCTAGAGATTTTTGAACCTAAAACCCTAGAATTGAAACATGTGATTTTGGCCTTGAATCAAGAAAGTGTATGCAGGACTTAGAGCTTATAGATCAAGGTGAGTGAAGTTCACCTCTTGGATGATGAAGATTTGCAAATATTCAAGCTTCTCCTTCACAAAGTTGGCCTAGGTTCTTCTTTGAGAAAATGAGAAAATGAAGAAGTTTGGATGAAGTGAAAAGAAATGGGTGAAGGGCTTGGTGAGGGAGTCTTATGCGTGGGAGAGGTGAGGGACAAGGGTGTCCACTTTGTTAAATTTTAGGGATAAAAGAGTAATTTCACGTAGGGACAAAATAGACATTTCACCAAATGTGTAGGGACATAATTGTCCAATTGCCTCTAACTCATCATTACCTTGGTGAGTCACATACATGACTCACCTAGGTGAGTTGTCCTTGAGAGGACATGATCTTTATCCTTTAGCGGGTCCCGGTAATTCCGTATTCAGCTCCGTTATTCACCCTATTTAAGATTTGGCCGAATAATATATATATTTTCACTTTTTAGTGAAAAATTTCAAAATAACCAAAGTCGTTGGAAATTCAATTTAAAACTTACCTGTTTCGCTTATGAGTCAAAATTAGGTTTTATGAGCAGTAAAATTTTACTGTCAGTGAAAACGCAATTCGGGTTCCGTCTGAATTTTCGACCCAAAATTTAATCGTAACTCCCTACAATAACGTAGAGTATAGATATGATCTTGGTTTATTCAAAATGATACTCTAAACTTCGGGTAAAAATATAAACTCATTTATATATATTATCAACTTTGAAAGTAGTGAAAAATCGGGATGTTACATTACTATCCCACTAAAAAAAAAAATTCGTCATCGAAATTACGTACCTAGAAATAGGTCAGGATATTGTAATCTAATTTTGTCCTCAGCTTCCCATGTTGCCTCTCCAGTTGTATTATCCCAAATAACATTGACCAAGGGAATTTGTTTACCCCTGAGCTATTTAATCATCTTATCCTCGATTTGTACTGGTGAAGTCTCATAAGACAAGTTTTCTTTTAATTGTACTACATCGGGTTCGATTACATGATATGGATCAGAAATATGCTTCCTCAGTTGTGAAACATGGAAAACATCATGAATATTTGAAAGAAAAGGTGGTAAAGCAATTCGATAGGCTACTGGACCCACACGACGAAAAATTTGATAAGGTCCAATGAATTTCAGGGTGAGTTTTCTGGATCTAATTACCGTGCCAACCCCAGTCGTAGGTGTGACTCTCAAAATCACATGATCGCCTTCCTCAAACTCAAGAGGTCGTCTCCTCTTGTCCGCATAAGTTTTCTGTCGGCTTTATGAGAAGACCCGTCGTCCCATTGGAGAACTTAAGATATTAACTAACCTTAATCGTATAGTAATCGTAGCGCGCCTTGTTGACACGAAGCGAAGTGGAAAATTAAGCGCGAAAACGAAACTGTTAAGGCACGCAACGTTTCAGAGTACACAACTTTTCAGATATAAATAAATACGTACATATATCATGTGTCCCATCAGTAGGGCTACAATAGTATTATATACGCACAACGTACGTCAGTACAAACTATAATCAAAATAAAACATCAAAAGATAAAGAAACTCCGACGATAGCCACACTTCTGGCACAGAACTCAAAATCTCTCAAGATTAGGGTTCGTGGCTCGTCCACCGGCATCAGGCTAATGCGGAGTGTCCTCCAACTCCTCAACAACTATTTCCTCCATAGGGTCTTCCCATAAAATAAAAGAAACATACAGAGGAAAAGACAGGGAGATAAGAAATACAGTGCATAGCAATGTCAGAAAACAACAATAATGCAGTAAACAACAACATGTAGCATGTAGCAGATATAACAGATATGGCAGTTACTGCATTCCAACAAACATCTCTCGAGACAATACAGGCAACAAGCATCCATCCCCATGAGTCTCACACTCATATCAATCCTCTAGACCGGGATACTAATCCCATGCAGCATGTCGGCCGAAAACTCACAAAGCTGGTTCCCATTGGAACGGTTCCACACCCGAACAAGTCCACACCGGAACATGTTCTGTGTCGGAACGGAGTTAGTTTGCTCAAGAAACCGAACCGTTTGCCATGACCAATAAGAGTGCATCCCTCTTCCATACTGGAATCGCGGTATCTTGGTCGCCTCAGAATGTTAGCTTGGAACAAATGGAAAGCTCTGGGATTAGTCGGGCAAACCGGACTAGATCGGGTGTCACGACAGGATAGGTGCTACCTCATCCATCACTGTAAACTATCCCCGAGACCGGCAACATCCCCAAGGTCACTCACTTGATCGCCCCAGCTACTTTCCGTACCCGCACTCAGGTACAACTGGCAGCCTATACTACCTGTCATACGACCTTGCCACTTGGCAGCTGATGATATGCAACAAACATCCTTAACGAGTTTGATACTGGATCTCACGCCTAGACACTCAATCAGAAACAGCATAATGCCACTGCATCAACACGGCCACAGCCTCGACGCCATGCGTCCACGAGCCACAGCTCAAACAATCACAGCCACAACCTCGAAAATCAGCATAACCGCAATGGCACCATTCACGGTATCAACCCGATAACCACACGGCACACAGCCAAACTTAACTCTAACCGTAATTTCGCCACAACGCTCAACATCACACATATAGCATAATAACAACAAAGATGTTATCGACAGCAGCACATAACAGCATATTACATACCAAGTAGCATATAGGCATTTAGACAGATAGCAACAACAGAATTCCATAACACAACAGTCATACGAAACAGATCATCCTCTGTCAACAGTTCGCTAATCTAGGGTTTTCAAACTTAACGGCGATAGCCCAAAGTAAGCTAAACCCAGGGGTTAGGTATTTTATCAGGGCTCAACCATTAGTAGGGTTAGGGCTTCCCTACACACAGCAGAAAACACACTACACTACTCTTGCCTTCCCGACGGCAGCAGTACTCTTTCTCCCCACCTGAAAAATCGTCATGCGAACCCACGCGATCACCGGCTCGCTCCTCCAAGCTTGAGTTCACAGCACTAGCCTCCAAGAACAACCACCACGCAGCTCCAAGAACAGCTCCTTCAGCCGCGGTCTCAGCTCCAAAACTCGTACCACCACGAGCACGAACTTAGCCCTACTCACGAGCACAACACATATACAATAATGTTAGCCTTAGGGCAAGCTCAAAAGATCAAAGAAAGAGGTAAAGACTCGAAGAACGCCAAGAACACGAAGAATGCGTGTTAGGGATTCGAGTTTACCTCGGGCAAATCGAGAAAGTAATCCGCCAAAGTTGAAGATAACTTAGTAGCGATCACAACCGTGCAGTCAGAATCGCGTTCCGGCAGCTCGATCGTCTCAAACACTCACTTTCCCTCTCTCCGCCTTGTTCTTACTGTTTTGGGGGAGGAAAATTCGTGCATTTCACAAATGACATCTATTTATAGAAGTTGTTCTCAGCTGACAACGCTTGAGCGTTAGCTCTCTCAACGCTTGAGCGTTAGCTCTCTCAACGCTTGAGCATTGACGATTCTGCATCGCCTCTCCAACGCTAGCTATGACGCATGGCACTTTATGTCCCATCAGTGTCAATCAACGGGTCATAGTGACCACGCTTGAGCGTCCAACTTGCCCCAAGCTAGAGCGTTGGTACGCTAGGGCGTGCTCCCTTCCCATGCTTGAGCGTGATGCTCTGCTGGGAAAATCTCTCAAACTTCTGACTCCAACAGTTACTCGTTTTACACCTAGGTACCTCCAACCTTGTCCAAGCCTATTCCTAAGCTTCCAACTAGGTCTTAAACTAATACAAAACGATTCACACAAACATTCAAAGCCATAATCGATATTAACCAGCTCGATTAGAATTACAGAAAATCGGGATGTTACACTTTGAGTTGTCTGCATCTTTTCCTGAATCATCTTCACCTTTTCGGTTGTCTGTTGCACGATATCTGGTCCCAACAATAGGCTTCCACCATCCTGGTACCAACATAAAGGTGTTCTAAACAGTCGACCGTATAAAGCTTCATAGGGTGCCATTCCTATGCTCGAGTGGAAACCATTGTTGTAGTTGAATTCTATCAATGGTAGAAATTCATCCCAAGTACCAAGATGTTCCAACACACAAGCTCGCAACAAATCTTCAAGTGACTGGATCGTCCTATCTGATTGTCCATCCGTTTGTGGATGATATGCTGAGCTCAATCTGAGTTTCGTTCCTAGTGACTCGTGTAAACTTTGCCAGAACCTTGACATAAACCTCAGATCACGATTTGAAATAATACTCGAAGGCACACCATGTAGTCTTACAATTTCTTCGATGTATAACTGAGTTAATCTCTCCATCGAGTACTCTTGCCCAAGCACGCTTAACTACGGAGTTCTAATGGGATCCAGTTCATTAGTACTGAAACACTATAAAAAAAATGGGTAGAAATATTTAATAGTGCTTCATTAGGGGTTACCTTTAATAGTGTTTCCTTTAGGCTGTGCTTTTCCCTGCGCTTTCCCCACCTTTAATAATGTTTTCTTAAAGAAACATTATTAAAGGGATCAAGGAAGCTCTATCTTTTCCCAATTTTTTTAAAAAAAAAAAACGCGCTACACCATTTAATAATGTTTCCTTAAAAAAAATGTACCCCACCTGGATCGTGTATCTATTTATGTTCGCAAACCCCTGTTGCGTTTTGTATTAGGGTTTTTATAGGACTCCATTGCATCCTTTGGCCTCTTTCTAAGAAGAATGACGCACAATTCATTTCCATTTAGAGAGTGCGTTCCGGATTCAAAGAGTGCGATTTGTAAAGGAAGAGGATTTGAGGCGTGATTTGGCCTTAGTTAGGGCAAGTTGTGTTTAGGTTTTTTGATGGGTTTTAGTCCCCCCACCCCCCAAGAAAACGCTTGTTGTAACACCTCGAAAACCTTGTTTCCGTTATTTAGTCGTTTTTACGAATAAATTGTTTTAAAATATAATTGGCTAATTATAAGTAATGTTAATTACCTATAGATAAGAATTCTTTTGAATTCAAGTAAAGAACTCATAATTCATTGAATAGTTTCTTGAGCCTCTATATGCTGTTTGGAGCAAAGCCGAAAAAAATATTATTATTTTAATCAGGACCGCTATGTCACAAAGTTTGGGCTCGGGGCCGGGAAGATGTTCTAGGCCAGAACCGGAAGTAATTTATGACCACTTTTCGCTCTAGAGATGGTAATTTAGACCCTACCCGCTGGGTACCCACAAAAAATACCCACAATGGATAGGGTAAATACCCGCTTTATGGGTATGGGTCCGGGTATGAATAGTTACCCGCAAATTTGAATGGGTATGGGTGCGAGTATGGGTACTCTATTACCCGCCCCGCCCCACACCGCATATATATATATATATATATATATATATATATATATATATATATATATATATATATATATATATATATATATATATATATATATATATATATATATATATATATATATATAATAACTTAGATCATAGTTTTTTACATTTTCATGTTTTGCATACTTCGTGCATCCCCATAATTACGTAAACCAATATGAAGCTTTAAACATGAGTACTAGATTTTAAGAGGAAAAAGATGATTGTGGCTATCCATTTACCACAAATACGCAGGATGTTTTGGACTTACAAACTTATGAATTTATTGTTTTGGATGTGTATTGTGATATTTACTCGTTTTGGATGTTTTAGATGGTTCTATTTAGTTATAAACTTTGGTTTGTAATGTTTTACGAGTAAATTTGAAAGATTTTTGGATGACTTTTTAATTGAGTTATAATGATCTTTTTGTCATTTATGCTTTTGCTTAGTTAAAGTATGGGTAACGGGTGCGGGTATGAGTATTTAGGTATCTAGAGGAGATGGGCACTAAAGTTGCTACCCATGCGGGTACGGGTACCGATATTTTTTTCAAGCACGGGTATGGGGACAAGTACTATAATACCCTACCCATACCCTACTCATTGCCATCCCTATTTCGCGCTTTCCTAAGTGTTACTAAGCTTTGGTTATTAACCTTTTATCCTTACCATTTATAGAAAAGCAATTTAACAATTTATGGTTAATCTTACTTACTTTGAATGTGAGATCAACGAGTGTTGTCCTTGATTCAATCTTAACCATACTTTTTCTTGCAATTAATCAAATCAAAGTGTCATGCAAATTTGATTAATTTGGTGAAGCAAAATTTTTGTCGTATATGTATCTAATGCTATACGGTTTTGAAGTGAAGTATTACACTTGAGTTCTTTAAATTATCTTCATGTATAATCAAAATACAAATATACTGCTAACTCTCATCTATTCCAAAGCTTTGTTAACTCTTGATTAATAACCTATCATCATTTCCTTTTATGGATAAACAAATTAATTATTTTTGGTTAATCTACCTTACTTTAATCCTATGATCAATAAATGTCTTTCTCTTTAATTCTAAGCCCTTGGATTTCTTACACTAAATTAATATCATTTCAAATTATCTCCTAGCTTATTCCTTGGGTGAGAAATTTGGCCATATGGTGATTAAAACACCATTTCACTTGGTTTTTAATTATTGAAAAGATCAAACTTTAATATTTCATGAACTTTGAACATTTCTCTCTTCTCTCTCCTCATTCTCTAAATTCGGCCAAGAGCTAAGCTTGATCATCTAAGCTTTATTTTCATTTTCTAAGTTCATATCCTTGCTTAACTTGATCTTCTAAACATTTTCTCTTTACAAAGTTTCTTGATTTAAGCTATTTTGTACTTCACCTCGAGAACACTTGAGTTTTCTCTTTCTTTTTTTTTTTTTTTTCTCTTTTTCCAAATCATTTTTGATCATATTTTCATGATCCAACACATGTTTCAAACTTATAAGATCATAGCCTTTCTTACCTTGATCATCTAGCCAAATCTCCTTCACAAAGTTTCTCATTTTGAGATACTTTGAGTTTTGGTCTTCAAGAACTCAAGAACATCAAAACTTTGTTCTTCAAGTTCTATCTTCAAAGTAAGTATTCTAAACTTATTTCTTATTCATTTCCTTTAATAGAATCATGAAACAACTTCTTCTAGTTCATGATTTTGCCACAAAGTTTCAAACCTTGTTGTTGATCTCTACATAAGTTCGGCCTCTTCAAGTTTTGTTGCTTGGAGTTTTACTCATCCGAAAGGAACTTCATTTAAGGTAATGGGGGACTGAACCATATCACACGATAATGGTGGAATGTGAAAATGGTTTCTTGGTTGGTTTTGGAGAAACCCTAATTCAAGGGTTCTTCACTTTGTTATTTTGTTCTCCATAAGAACAATGTTGTAATATTTATTAGTTACTTGATTTGTGTTCATTGATATGTTTGCATGGTTGAAAATGGTTTTACTTGTTGAAAACCATTACTTTGATCTCTTGATCAAGTATGGATTTTATGCTTGAATGTTAAGTTAGCATGGTATATTTCATTATAGTTGATATATGATGCTATTGTGGAATGTTTTGGTGAAGCAAAATCTTCATCCATATGTAATATACAATTCGGCCAAGTACCAAAGAAAATGAAGTTCACCTTCAAATTTATAACTTAAGTGATTTAGTAATTCTTAAGTGATTTAAAGAACAATGAAACAAAGAAAAGAAAGAACAAGTTTTTGGAACTATCTTGGACCATATGGATTCGGCCAAAAGCTTTAAAAATGGTTTGAAAAGTGTTTTGAACTTAACTTATGTTATTAATTGATCAATTGATGTTTTAAAAGTCAAAGGAACAAGTGCTTTCAAGAACAAACAACCTTTGAAAATTGTTAGATAGCACTCAGCCATATGTAGGTTTTTGAAATAAAATCAATCTTTGATTTTCAATTCAATGTTTTGAACATTAACATGAATATTTCAATCAAGTAGAATTCATAGATAAAAAGGAAGAAAACCTATGTTTTACAGTTTAAGTGTAATATAGATTTAAAAGGATGATTTGTGAAAACCCTTTGGGAACTATTCTAAGTGTTTTCATTACTTAATCTTAAGTTAAGCATAAATGATTTCAAGATAAAATGAACTTAGACTAGAAGATTTTTTTTCGTAAGTTAAAACAAAAGAGTTTCAAGCTCCAACTTCTAACTTTAAGTGTAATTAAAGTTATAAAGAAATTTGAAATAATGTTTCAAAGGTATAAGACTTTGAATGAAAGGCACTAAGGTACTTTGCCAACTCATCCTTTTTAACAAAGAGTTTATATAACCATTTATTTTCAAGTAATGGATTTATTCTTTTAAATAGACTTTTGGATAAAGTAAGTTGTTACTAAAAGAAAGGAGTTTAACTTTACCCATAAGAAGACAAAAGAAATTTTTTAAACTCAAACTAAGGATTTTCCTAAGTTAAAACCCTAAGTTAAATAATTGACTTACAGTGAAAGAAAGAGATATGAAGTGCGGTGTATGGTGGAATAAGACCATATGTCATACCATTGATGATTCATTCATCAATGGATTCATAAGACTTAAGTGAATCAACATGTGTTTAATCACTTGAGAAATAACTAACTTATAACTTAGAAAGGATCTAAGACTTAACTAGAGGATCTCTCATTCCTTCTTAACAAAAAATTTAGGCCTTGAGAAGTATATCATAAGATATAAACACAAATACAAAATGTTGTTTTTAAAAACAATAGTTCAATGACGGGCCGGTGAATCGGACACGAACATCGTCTATCTGTGTAGTCTTGTGATGAGTCGATCCTAGAGGGATCACAAGATTTATCCGGTGGATAAAAGATTTGAAACACTTTAATTGTGTAAAGCTGCTAATGAATGGATATCGGTGGAATCACAAAGGTTTATCCGATGGATAGACATTTATCGTGTCTTCCTTTTTATGTGTAAGCATTGCCATTGTTTTAAATAAGTCAGTAAGGCCTTGAGCCTACGAGTTGAGCTTAAAGCTTGATGCGGGTGCAAATATTAGGGTGACGATCAGTTTGACCTTGGAGGTATCGGGGTTGGAAATACTTACATGTGAGCATTTGGTAGCTCTTTTGTGTCCTGATGATCCATACAATGCACCAATATCCTCAGCCATATGTCGTGTTATTCATCTTTGGTGTAAAGCGTTTCCGCAAAAGCCAGATCTATGCCCGTTACGAATGTTGTAGCATTTGCCCATGGCTGGTGCATGAAACATGTACTCTCATTCACTTTCTCCGATGGTCATTTTAGCTCCATGGAGTAGGAGTCCGAGTCATACCTATTCGCACATTGAATGTATCCTATTTATCATATTAAATGACTTGAATTTGTCATGTTGTTATCTTGTTTAAATATAATACTATTTACATGGTGATTTCTGACAACATGACTATTGATGTGATATATGATGTATATGGGTATTGTACTGTTTTCACATCTACCATATGTTGTGTTGATGAATAGAAATCTCACCTCATTAATTTGTATTGCATCGCAATGTGCTTCTCTGTTTGTCTTACGAGAAGGTCTTGATGCCGAGACTTCACCCGGTGCTTCGGTTGTACATCTCTGTTGAGTTTCCAAATGGTTCTGGCGTGTGGACATCTATCCATGATGGACGTCTTGCAAAGTACGTGGGAAAAGTCACTTTCACCATCCACATGGTCACAGAGGAAGGTTTCTTAACCGCTTCATCGCTTGCCTTCATGTCGTTTGTTATTAGGGCTATGGTCGTATGTGAAACGCTAGGTGGACTTTTCCACCGGTGCGTTCGTTGCCTTCTCCCTTTCTTAGGGATGGGCCTCTTGTTAGCAGAGTTGCATCTGAGGCAACTCCAGCGGTGCCTTCCGTAGGGGTTCCAGCAGTAGTCCGTGCTAGGGTTCCTGTTAGGTCTCGTCTAACGGTTCCTGGTTGTAAGGCGATCAGCAAGAAATATAGGAGGGAGGTGATCTATCCACGCTTTCCTATTCCTTTCACTTGTCTTTTCATTAAGGAGAAGTCAGAAGAAGGATCCAACGGTTGATTCGAGGGATATATTTCCGTGTAGTCTGTTGTTGGCTAGTATAGGGTGTCAGAGCGTCTGTACCGTTCTTTTATCTTTTGTGGATCTATGTCTCCAAGTATGTTATGTTTAGGAGATGCGTCTCCAAATCTATATATTGAGTCTGTATCTTTCTGTATTTCTTTCTATAGTCGGGTTGGGTTTTTTGAAAGTCCTTTATGATCTTATGACCTTATATCCTGCTATTTTTTGCCTTAAGAGGGACCAAAGTAGCGCTTCCTAGAAGAAGTGTTATCGTAGGTATACCACTAGGATAGCCCATCAAAAACAATATCTTCGGTTACCCCTTTACTAGCATGATAAACCTCAATTATGTGCATTTTATGAGGGGTAATTGAGTTTAATTTTGGTGCATTTAACGATATTTATTATTGTATTTCACCATTTTGTCGAAGTTTTCATAGAATTGACGTTTAAGGCTGCTTGTTGGACAATTAAAGGATTTTGGGAGATTTTGTGCTAAAAAGAGGATATTTTGAAGACTGGAGCTCGAAGCACGGCCATGCTTCCACTTAGCACGGTCGTACATACCTATTTGCATAGCAAATCCGACGCAATTATGGAAAAAGATTCAAACCAGTTCTCAGCAGTCAAAGTACAACTATACAGAAGATATTTATGCATATATCCCTTGTCACCGTTTTGATTATAACTTGAGCTCTGGATGTCCAATTGAGGCGTTCTTTGTGGCGTTGGAAAGCTTACGAAAATATCTACAAGGCTATATAAGATGCATGTCCGTACATGGCACGAACCACAGTCGTTCACACCTATGTACTGCCGTGCACAGTCCTGTGCACTATTTGACGCTGATTTTCGTACTTTAGGCCCATGTACGCCCGCGTATGTCATGATGCACGACCGTGCTTCGATATGCACGATCGTGCATGCCGCGCTGAGCAGCACAACAAGTCTTTTCCCTATAAATAAGAAGCCAGGGGTTCAACATTAGCAACCAGTTTTTATCTTATCATTTTTCTTTAGTTTTATTTTATTTTCTTCTTCTTTGTTGTCTGAGTAGTTGATTTTCTTATAGGGTTATGGTTGATATTGTATTGTAAAACCCTTTTTTGCTATGTCTTAGCTTTAATCGAATTCTATTTGATTTCGATGTTGCAATCTGGTTAGTTTTATTCTATTGTTTTTCATCCCATGTTAGGATTGCACACCCTTGCATGCTATTAATCAATTAGTTGACCAGTGACTATACTACAATTAATTGGTAGACCTATAAGATAAACGGGGTTTAAATTATTGCATGACAAAACTTGATTTATTCCTTTCAATCAATCAACCTCTTTATGCTTTATGGTTTCTCCGGGTTAGAATTTCTTGCATGATCAAACTGGGAATTAATTTGGGGAAAATATTATTGCAATTCATGATTATTGATTGTTAATAGTTCTCGTACAGGGATTGATTTTCGGAAAGCAACTGAGAAATTGAATAGAACTAGGATTTGGGCGGGAAGATAAGGTACAAGTGAAACCACGACCCAAGGTTTCCATCTCTTCATTTCTAAAACACTTTTTCTTTCTTATTTTCTTTATTTACATCACAAGCTCATCATCTCGAACTATCTAAATAGCGTAAGAGTTTCTTGCATTTAGTACTTGCTAATTAATCCCTTGGGTTCGATATCTGGATTTCTGTCTTATATTGCTTTTGCGATAGGTTACACTTGCCCTTAAGTGCGTTCAGACCGCAACATATCGTGAAGATATATAGCGCTTACAAGCACTATTAAATGCTACACAGAAGCAATTTTAAGGTCATTTCTGACATAATGATTACTTAGCGGGTTAAGATCTTTATGTATTTTATCAAATCAAGAGTATGTATACCATACTTATTAACTTTACAGGCGAACTCACTTTATAGGATCCTTGTCGAGTCACTATACATATTGGATTTAGCAATGGTTCTCTATTTAGCGGGTTAAGATCTTTACTCAAATTTATTTCAAAAAGCAAATTTTAAAAGCATAGATTTTAGCAAGCAGACGCTTAGCAAAGAAGTAGACGCTAAACAGGTGTCTAATCAAATATAAGGAGGTTTGTTCAAAAGAAACAATTTCTCAAACATATATTTAAGTATGCACAGTTTATCCCCAAGGTTAGTCAGAGGTAAATAATGAGAATAAAATCAATATTTTAAAGTTTAAGGGATAGAAGATAAACACACAAAGATTTATCCTGGTTCACTGACAACCATTGGGTTACGTCTGATCCTTGGCTAAACCAAGTTTATCCACTATAACTGATCAGGTTGCAGATGAATATTCTTTTCACACCTAGCCTTTCCAGACTCCAACGTCAACGAGTATTATTTTCACACCTAGCCTCTCCAGGCTCCACAAGTATTCTTTCAGCAAGCTTCTTCAGGCTTCAAAGATTAATGATAAAGGTTTTGAAGCAACAGCTTCAGATAACAAGATGCAAGTAAACCAATCTACACTCAAAGAATGAATACAAATAAGATTAGATATGACTGCTTGTACTATGAAATTCTCTAAAGATTTACAATGAGCAGAGAAGAGTATTTGCACAGGATGATTTGAAAGTTTTGAGTATTTTGTTTGTTGTATTGATCTCCGCGTAATTCACTTGTCTCTTGTATCATCCCTGTTTTATGAAACCCTAATTAAGGTGGATAACCTTGATCGGGTGTTCGTATGACTGTGTGATTGTTTGTGGTTTAGTTTGACACCTAGTTGGAAGTATAGGAATAGGCTTGAACAAGGTTGGGAGTTCCTAAGGTGTAACATGAGAAACTGGGTAAGTCAGAAGGCTGGAAGTCTTTTCCCTGCTAAGTTGGATGCTCAAGCGTGGGAAGACTGCACGCTCAAGCATTGCAATGCTTAGGCGTGGGAGAGCTTGCACGCCTTAGCATGCTGAGTGCGTTGTGCTAGCTATTCTGAGTTTGGACGCGTGTGAGACACGTGTCAGGTCAGAGAGAAGGCGGAGTGGACGAGGTTCCACGCTCGACCGTGGAGAGAACCCACGCTAGAGCGTGGTAACGTTCAAGCGTGCTGATTTTCCACGCTTAAGCATGGACAACAGAACAAGTTTATGTGTTTCCTTTCTCTTCCTCATTTCTTGCTCGAAATTCTGGGAATTTCTGAGAGTTCTCTACGACTTAGAGAGAGAAACAGAGGTGTGGAGTGAGAAGGCTTGATTTGGTGGAGATCGGAGCATCAAAACACAATTCCGGCAACACCGTTGAGATCGTGACCTCGAAATCTTCACCTTCGACCGATCGATTTCTCGATTCGCTCAAGGTAAACTCGAATCCCTAACATGCGTTCTTTGTGTTCTTGGCATTCTTCGACTCTTTACCTTCTCCTTTGATCTTTTGAGCTTGCCCTAGGGCTAACACTGTTGTACATGTGTTGCGCTCGTGATTAGGACAAAGTTCGTGCTTGTGATTTTGCACGTCGGCAAGGTTGAGGCCACGGCTAAGTTTAGGGCTACCATTGGAGAAGGGCTGCGAGCTTGAGAAGGAAAGGGGAGCGTGATCTTCAATTTCGTGATTGCATCGAAGTTCGTGCTACGACTGTTCAGGTGGGGAGAAAGCGTTACACACCTCGGGGAGGCAAGAGTAGTTTATATAGCTCTGTTATATGCTTTGTGTTGTCGAGGAACCCTAAACCCAACGTGAGGTTAAGACCTGACGAAGTTCCTAAACCCTCGGTTTAGCCTACTTCGGGCTAGTGCCGCTGTGTTGATACCCTAGGTTAGCATATTTGTGTTGGTTGACGTGATGTATGTATGATTACTCTGTGAGTATCTGCTTATCTGCTGACTATGGTATGTGATACATCTGCATGATATGATGGCATGATGTCGTATGGGATGTTTACTGCTTTGTTTAGCATGCTGATAATGATGAACTGCTATAAGTATCTCGAAATGCGTGTATGCAAGAGAATTGGAGGTGTAGTATGATTAGGGCTTTGACACCGTGGTGGACGTTTGAGCTGATAGTCGAGATTCGAGTTATAGTTGGAGCTTGGAGCTCGTAAGTTTATGATGGGAGCTTGGAGCCCAGATGGTTACAGTGGAACTTGGAGCTCATTTGGTTACAATAGAGCGTGGAGCTCATATGGTACGGTTGGAGCTTGGAGCTCGTGTTGCTCGGAGCAAGTTTGCATATGTCGCTATATCAGCTAAAGAGAGATGGATGACATGCATAGCATATGCATATGATGCCAAGTGGCGAGCCGTATGCTGCGAGGTATACGAGGTTGGTGCACCGGGTGCGGGTGCGAAAAACGGAAGGGAAGGTCTATGTGACCTCAGGGATATACTGGACACAGGTGTACCCACAAGAGACCGGTGAGGTAGCTCCTATCGTGTCGTGGTAGTCCTGGGCATGTTCTACTATCCCGACTGGAACCTGAGTCTTTCTAGTTGCCGGTGGATCTTCCGAGGAGGCCCAGATAGTTATCTTTGTCGGGGACTGTTGAGCGGTGATGCACTCTTATGGGTCACGGCGAGCGGAACAGATTACCGGAACAAACCAACTTGTGGTTCGTTGAGCGGACGAGATGTTGCCCTTAGTAGGGTGTTTAGTACCGACCGGCATGCATAGAAAGAGTACGTGTCACATCTAGCTAGGGAACGACCATGGTGTCTAGACATTGTGAGATGGTTGTGTTTGCTATATACTCTGCATTGCATCATCCCTATATTTGATGTGCTGTATATCTTATCTCCCTATCTTTTCTTTATATGTGTATGTTCGTTTTACGAGCATACGATGAACCAGTAGAGCCACAAGATGGACTCGAGACATCACCCGTTTATCACGGGGGCACCGCGGATGCCGGTGCTGGGGGATATTGAGATCTTGTATCACGATGAGTGGGGATGGCGGGTGGACCCCTCGACCTTTTTGGTAGTATACGCAGGACCTGTCAGTCTGATCTTCAGGAGCGGTACCCCACCGTACGTGGACATCATCGGACCCTACCGGGTATATCAGTTTCTGTCTTTCCATCGGATGTGGCGTCCTCCGAGGCAGAGAGAGCAGGACTACTTGTGCGTGGCACCCCAATCTTCAGGGGTATCCAGCAGGAGGGGCTTCGTCTACAGAGGGCAGTGGAGACGTTCAGATCGGTACCTGAAGGCATCTCTGAGGCGCCGGATCGTAGTGTCGAGTTCCTCATCCAAGTACGAGCCTATGCGGGTTTATAGGCATACCCACGAAGAAGGGCAGGGCAGCTTAGGACATCCTCACCACTGATGGTGAGGGTTAGCCAGTGCGTTTCTAGGACTGTGTGGAGAGGCTGATGTATTTTTGAGAGTGGGCTGGGAAGTGCTGGTGAGGGTGTTGGAAAGTTTTCCTTTTGAGGTCTTGATGTATATGATTATTTTCAGTTTACAATTGTACAGTTCGTGTTTGTATTACAGTAGCCCTACTGATAGGGCAACTACGTAATTACTTATATAGTGCATGTATATGTTTTACCTTTCCCGTTGTACTTTACTTTGATGCATGCTTTTATATACGTGCTTACGGTGTATGTTTTATAGTTTACCGTCCGTTTTACAAGCGGGTAATAATATCGCTAGGTTATAGTTAATATTATAAGTGGGTTCTAAGCCTAATGGGATTATCCTACGTAAGTGGGGTCGTCTCATTATTACGGTATCAGAGCAGTTTGGTCCTATCCGGACTGTGGAAGTCAGGGACTAAAATTGCGGGTGCTAGGAAGTTGAACTGGCTAAGTTGGTCATCTCTGCAAGAAGAGTACGACTGTGTTTAGAAGGGTAGAAGGAGTGCAATCGATTGTAATGATGTATGAATGATAAGTAGATATATGTATTTATGTTGCTTATCATGTTTGGACTTTAAGCTAACGGTTATTTGAATCAAGAACCAATGGCACAAGGAAGAGGTAGGGGTAGAGGCGGTGGTAGAACGGGTCCAAATGGAGGTCTAGATGCTGCTTCTTCACACACTGTAAACAGAGTCGAATCATTGGAGACCCTCAGGACTATGAGGGATATGGCTGCCGCAATGTTACAACAAACTCAGCAGAATGCTCAGCTCATCCAGCTAACTCGTGAGGACCAACAGTAACAACAACAACAACAGAGGGATGTCATGAATGAAGATGTGGTGGTAGGGATTTCATGAGGCGGAAACCTCCTCAGTTCAACGGGGACTACAATCTCGAAGGATCAGAGCTATGGGTACAAGAGTTAGAAAAGATCTTCACAACAACACATTGTGATGATGTTCAGAATGTCTCTTATGCATCGTTTATGCTGGTTGGAGGAACGGAGATGTGGTGGTAGGGAAAGCAGGGACTGTTTGAGGCAAAAGGAAGGGCGATAACCTGAGAGCTTCTTAAGGAATGTTTTCTTGAGAAATATTTTCCTCGGATGACCCGGAAAGAGAAATACATGGAATTCCAGAGCCTGAAGCAGGGTAATATGTAAATCGGCGAATATGTAGCAAGGTTTGAGGCACTGCTCAAGTTTTTAGAATTCTATCAGCGGTATCCGGATGAAGAGTGGATGTACCGTAGATTTGAGGACGGTCTGAAGTACGAGGTCCAGAAAGCCATAATGCCTTTGGGGATTACCAGATTCCCTGATATGCTGGATCGGTGTTCAGAGATCAAAAACATCGAAAGGAGGAGAGAGCTGACTCCTAGGAGCGGAGGACTTGTCCACAGTAACCAGAGAGGTAGAGGTGGAAAGTTTCAGTCGGGTCGAGGACCTTACCCGAGGCCCAACCCGAAAGCAGGGGAGGCCGGAGGACAAAGGCGAGTGCAACTCAAGGATTGCAGGGATGCTTCAAGTGTGGGGGACCATACATGGCTCGAGACTGTTGGAGCCAAGCACCAGAGGGAACGATGACCTCTTATGCGTGTGGAAAGCTGGGACACATAGCAAGGGCTTGCAGGCATGGGAATGCCAGACCAACCGGAGCAACTGGGCAGACTACGAGGCCACAAGCTACGGGAAGGGTGCTTGCCATGAGGGGAACTGAATCCTCTCGATGCCCTAATCTGATTCAAGGTAAGTGTTTAGCTTCAGGCAAGCTCTTATCTATTTTATTTGATTCGGGGGCTACCCACTCGTTTATTTCTATGGAATGCATTGATCACTTAGGGTTACCGGTTTCGTCTTTACCATATGATCTTACTGTATCCACACCTACGGGTGATTCTTTGACTACCCTGTTTGTATGCTTAAAATGCCCTATTACAATAGAAAACAGACATTTCTTCGTGGACCTGGTCTGTTTGCCTATGCAGCAGATCGATGTTATCCTAGGCATGGATTGGCTTTCGGCCAACCATATGGTGCTTGATTGTGCCAAGAAAACCCTTTTGTTTTTTTGAGCTATCTGGATTGACGCCTGCTAACGAAGGTATTCCAAAGGGTGTACGATCTGAATAGTACGTGGTGTTGTTCCTCTTGGAAGCGATGGAACTCTGAGTGTGGGAGTGCTGTCTGTGGTGCGGGAATTTCCGGAGGTGTTTCCTGATGATGTTCCAGGGTTGCCACCGAAGAGGGAGATCGAGTTCACCATAGATCTTATACCGGGAAATGGGCCTATATCAATAGCGCCGTATTGGATGTCTCCAGTTGAGCTGACCGAGCTAAAGAAACAGTTGGATGAGATGCTAGGCAAGGAGTTCATCAGACCTAGTGCATCTCCGTGGCGAGCGCCAGTACTGTCTGTGAAGAAAAAGGACGAGAGCTCGAGGTTATGTGTGGACTATCGTTAGTTGAATAAAGTGACGATAAAGAACAAGTACCTGTTGCCAAGGATCGATGATTTGATGGACCAATTGAGGGGAGCAACTGTATTTTCAAAGATCGACCTGCGATCTGGTTACCATCAAATCAGGGTGAAAAGGGAGGATATACCGAAGACTAGTTTTCGAAGTCGGTATGGGCACTACGAGTATTTGATTATGCCTTTCGATGTGACTAATGCTCCAACCGTGTTCATGGACTATATGAACAATATATTTCGACAGTTCCTAGATAAGTTTGTTGTCGTGTTTATCGATGACATCCTTATTTACTCTTAGAGTAAAAAGGAACATCCAGAGCATCTTCGAGTGGTGCTACAGGTGTTGAAGAACAGGCAGTTGTACGCAAAGTTGTCAAAGTGTGAGTTATGGCTGGAAGAGATGCAGTTCTTAGGACACGTGATCAACAAGGATGGAATCACGGTGGATCCTGCTAAGGTGGAAGCGGTGGTTAAGTGGGAAAGCCCAAAGTCTGTGAGTGAGGGTCGAAGCTTTCTTGGGCTAGCGGCCTATGACGCAGTTGACGAGAAAGGGGAAGGCGTTCGAGTGGTCGGAAGCTTGTGAACAAAGTTTCTTAGAGCTGAAGCGGAGGTTGACCACGTTGCCGGTGTTGGTTTGGCCAGATCCGTTAGGACGTTTTGACGTGTATTGTGATGCGTCATATCAAGGATTGGGTTGTGTCCTCAAGCAATAAGGGAGAGTGGTGGCTTATGCTTCCAGGCAGTTGAGAGTGCATGAACGGAACTACCCGACTCACGATCTGGAGTTAGTTGCGATAGTGTTTGAATTGAAGATATGGAGACACTATTTGTATGGTGCTAAGTTCAGTATATTTAGCGACCATAAGAGCCTGAAGTATCTGTTCGACCAGAAGGAGTTGAACATGAGGCAGAGGAGGTGGATGGAATTCATAAAGGACTATGAATTCGACATGCAATACCATCCAAGTAAGGCGAATGTCATAGCGGATGAGCTCAGTAGGAAGTCCCTACACGTATCTGCCATGATGGTACGAGAGTTTGAGTTGTTAGAGCAGTTTAGGGATCTGAATCTGGAAGTGGAAATCGTCGAGGATAAGATGAATCTAGGGATGATTGAGGTAACTAGCGATTTCCTGAATTTGCTTTGGAGAAAACAAGCTGAGGATGGGTATCTTAAAGAGGTTAGCCGGTTAATTGAAGAAGGTGAAACGTCTGAGTTCAGAAGGGGTGCTGATGGTTTGGTTAGGTATGGTGACCGAGTTTGTGTGCCTGCGGATAGCGAATTTAAGAAAATGATCTTGGAGGAAGCACACAAGAGCAAGTTGAGCTTTTATACGAGGGCTACCAAAATGTATCAAGATCTTAAGAAACTGTTCTGGTGGCCGGGGATGAAGAAAGATGTAGCGGCTTATGTCCTATTCTGCTTGGTGTGTCAAAAGGCGAAGGTTGAACACCAGAAGCCAGCGGGATTATTGCAATCACTGGATGTTCCAGAGTGGAAGTGGGACAGTATTGCAATGGACTTTGCCTTTGGGTTACCAAGGACTCAGAAGAGGTATGATGTAATTTGGGTCATCATAGATAGGTCGACGAAATGTGCCCATTTCTTACCTATCAACCAGAACTATTCTCTGGAGAGATTGACTCAAATTTACAACAGGAAGGTGGTGAAGCTACATGGTGTGCCTTCAAGTATTATCTCGGACCGAGACCCGAGGTTTACTTCTAGGTTTTTGAAAAGTCTAAACGGAGCATTAGGAACAAAGTTAAGGTTGAGTTCTGCGTATCATCCACAAACGGATGGTCAGTCAGAACGGACAATTCAATCGTTGGAAGACGTGCTAAGAGCATGTGTGTTGGAACACATAGGAAGTTGGGACGAGTTTCTTCCTTTTATTGAGTTTACCCATAACAACAGTTACCACTCAAGTATCGGGATGGCATCGTATGAAGCTTTGTACGGGAGGAAGTGCAGGACTCCGTTGTGCTGGTTTGAGATTGGAGAGAATCAGTTGTTAGGTCCTGAGTTAGTACAACAGACGACGGAACAGGTTAAGTTAATCCGGGAAAAGATGAAAGCCGCAAAGGACAGGCAGAAGAGCTACGCTGACAAGCGAAGGAGACCCTTAGAGTTCTAGGAGGGCGATCATGTGTTTCTGAGAGTTACTCCAAGGACTGGTAGCATTTATTTTTACCAAAACAGTCCTGGATACACACACACAAATTATTTGTTACTCTTTGTTAATCTTGATTAATAGAACCATTAATTCAAACATGTTACTTGAATCACCATATAATCCTCGTGGGAACGATCTCTCTTACACTTTATTACTTGTTAAACGATTGTGTATACTTGCACAAGCTCATCAACCATTTTTATAGCAACAAGTTTTTGGCGCCGTTGCCGGGGATTATATGGTGATTCAAGTAACAAGTTTAAATTAATGGTTCTATTAAGCAAGATTAACAAAGAGTAACAAATAATTTGTATGTGTGTATCCAGGACTGTTTTGGTAAAAATAAATGCTAGAGCAATAAAAACGGATTTGTTAACAGAATGGGTAAAACAGCTACGGGGAAGTATCCTTTGCAACTTCAGTCTAGCTCAGTTATGCGTTTGCAATGCTATGGCAATTTGGCTCCAGGAAATGAAAGTTTGTTTTCCAACAGTTCTGAGATGAACTTCACTAAACGTCTCCTATTCCTAGGTCCATATTAGTTACATTCACGCCTCACTTAAGCTCGTTCCAACTAGCCTAAGAGTTAGAATGTTCATTCCTAAATCACTCTTCATCATAATTTTCCAATTAATGATTTTGCTCTTATCTATAAAACAGTTCTGCTACACTTAGCTTTGCCAAGCAGCCGTGAGCTCAAGTTTTAACTAAGGTGATCAAGCTCAATTAAAACACAACCAAATCAAATTTATAGAAAATGCAATAGCAAAGCATAACATAACATTCACTAGAAATCCATTATAAGTTCAACATCCCATAGCTACAACTGGTTTAGCTCATATTGAGCTTAGAAAAATAAAGAGAAAAATAAGAAATGGAAGAAGAAGCCATTACAATGGAGGAGATATAGAAAGGGGCGCAGCTGCTGTCCTCTCCAGTAAGGAAGATGATGTCTCATCTTATCTCCCCTTTGCTGTCCCTTATTTAGGGTTTTTTTAGAATTATCTCAAGGCCCTTTCCTCTCTCATCCTTTTTGGGCTAAAAGTTGGCTAGTAAAAGTGTCATTGGCCCAATTCCTTAAGTCCAATGCATTAAATACCAGCTCCACATGTAAGTCACTGCCCTTATCAGTGAAGGACATCGCATTATGTAAGAGAATGTTTTGAACTTTTGTCATTTTCCCAAATCAGCTTCAGCTACGATTGCTACAGCATATCCCAGAGCAACGTCTCCAGTTCAGCACCTGATTCTCTAAAAACTGCCCTGCACAAAAACTCTCAATTAATTACCAAAAACAGTTCTAAACGACACCAAAACATTAAAACTCACAAAAGACTCTTATAAAACACACTTTACACAAAATCACACTAAAATACTAAAAATATAAACTCAAAATACTCAAAGACCACAAAAACACAAGTGAAAAAGGTACAAATAACTCTTCATAAAAAGAGTTATCAACTGGCATTGGCAGGGAAATTCGATCCAGAAAGCTTACACCCAGATTCATTGGACCATTTCAGATTCTTCTCCGAATTGGTCCAGTAGCTTACCAGATAGCCTTACCGCCTAATTTGTCAAATATCCATGACGTCTTTCACGTCTCTCAACTTAGAAAGTGTTATCCTGATCCATCGCATGTGTTAGAGCCCGAATCAATCCAGGTAAGAGAGAACCTTGAATACGAGGCTTTACCTGCTAGGATAGTGGATAGAAGGATCAAGGAGCTTCGCGGCAAACAGATTTCCCTAGTGAGGGTTGAGTGAGAACGAGAAGCACAAATGCGCCAACAGTATCCATCTTTGTTTATAGGTATGAGCGAGGAATTTCAGGGATGAAATTCTCTTTAAGGGGGTGGTAATGTAACATTCCTATTTTCTGAAACCCTAATTAAGGTGGATAACCTTGATCGGCTGTTTGTATGACTTTGGGATTGTTTGTGTGTAAGTTTGACACCTAGTTGGAAGTATAGGAATAGGCTTGAACAAGGTTGGGGGTTCCTAAGGTGTAACACAAGAAACTGGGGAAGTTAGAAGGCTGGAAGTCTTTTCCCCGCTAAGTTGGACGCCCAAGCGTGGGAAGACTCCATGCTCAAGCATTGTAATGCTTAGGCGTGGAGAGCTTGCACGCCTTAGCGTGCTGAGTGCGTTGTGATAGCTGTTCTGAGTTTGGACGCGTGTGCGACACATGTCAGGCCAGGGAGAAGACGGAGTGGACGAGGTTCCACGCTTGTGCGTGGAGAGAACCCACGCTAGAGCGTGGGAACAATCAAGCGTGCTGATGTTCCACGCTCAAGTGTGGACAGCAGAACAAGTTTTGGTGTTTCCTTTCTCTTCCTCATTTCTTGCTCGAAATTCTCGGAATTTCTGAGACTGCTCTGCGACTTAGAGAGAGAAACAGAGGTGTGGAGTGAGAAAGCTTGATTTGGTGAAGATCGGAGCATCATAACACAATTCCAGCAACACCGTAGAGATCGTGACCTCGAAATCTTCACTTTCGACCGATCAATTTCTCGATTCGCTCAAGGTAAACTCGAATCCCTAAGACGCGTTCTTCGTGTTCTTGGCGTTCTTAGAGTGTTTACCTTCTCCTTTGATCTTTTGCTAACAATGTTGTATATGTGTTGCGCTCGTAATTAGGGCAAAGTTCGTTCTCGCGATTTTGCGCATCGGTAAGTTTGAGGCCACGGCTAAGCTTGAGGCTGCCATTGGAAAAGGGCTGCGAGCTTGAAAAGGAAAGAGGAGCGTGATCGTCACGTTCGTGATTGCATCGAAGTTCGTGCTACGACTGTTCTGGTGGGGAGAAAGAGTTACACACGTCGGGGAGGCAAGAGTAGTTTATATAGCTCTGTTATATGCATTGTGTTGTCAGGGAACCCTAAACCCTACTTGAGGTTAAGCCCTGACGAAGTACCTAAACCCTCGATTTAGCCTACTTGGGGCTAGTACCGCTGTGTTGATACCCTAGGTTAACATATTTGTGTTGGTTGACGTGATGTATGTATGATTAATCTGTGAGTATCTGCTTATCTGCTGATTGTGGTATGTGATATATCTGCATGATATGATGGCATGATGTCGTATGGGATGTTTACTGCTTTGTTGAGCATGCTGATAATGATGAACAGCTGTATGTATCTCGAAATGTGTGTATGCATGAGAATTGGAGGTGTAGTCTGATTAGGGCTTTGACCCTGTGGTGGACGTTTGAGCTGATAGTCGAGATTCAAGGTTATAGTTGGAGCTTGGAGCTTGTAAGTTTATAATGGGAGCTTGGTGCTCAGAAGGTTACAGTGGACCTTGGAGATCATATGGTTACAATGGAGCATGGAGCTCATATGGTACAGTTGGAGCTTGGAGCTCGTGTTGCAGGCAGCAAGTTTGCATGTGTCGCTATATCAGCTCAAGGGCGATGGATGACATGCATAGCATATGCATATGATGCCAAGTGGCGAGCCATATGCTGCAAGGCATACGAGGTTAGTGCACCGAGTGCGGGTGCGGAAAACGGAAGGGAAGGTCTGTGCGATCTCGGGGATATACTGGACACAGGTGTACCCACAAGAGATCGGTGAGGTAGCTCTGATCGTGTCGTGGTGGTCCTGAGCACGTCCTACTATCCTGACTGGACCCTGAGTTTTTCCAGTTACCGGTGGATCTTCGGAGGAGGCCCAGATAGCCCTATTTGTCTGGGGAAGTTGAGCGGTGATGCACTCTTATGGGTCACGGCGAGCGGAACGGATTATCAGAACAGACCAACTTGTGGTCCGTTGAGCGGACGAGATGTTGCCCTTAGTAGGGCGTTTAGTATCGACCAACATGCATAGAAACAGTACGTGTCACATCTAGCTAGGGAACGACCGTGGTGTCGAGACATTGAAAGATGGTTGTGTTTGCTATATACTCTGCATTGCATCATCCCTATATTTGATGTGCTGTATATCTTATCTCTCTATATTTTTTTTGAATGTGTATGTTCGTTTTGCTAGCAGACGACGAGCAAGCAGAGCCACAGGATGGACCCGAGATGTCACCCGTTTATCACGGGGGCACCGCAGATGCTGGTGCTGGGGGATATTGAGATCGTGTATCACGATGAGAGGGGATGGCGGGTGGACCCCTCGACCTTTTTGGTAGTATACAAAGGACCTGTCATCCGGATCTTCAGGAGCGGTATCCCACCGTACGTGGACATCATCGGACCCTACCGGGTATATCAGAGAGAGAAGGACTACTTGTGGGTGGAACCCTAGTCTTCAGCGGTATCTAGTAGGAGGGGCTTCGTCTACAGAGGCCAGCGGAGATGTTCAGATCAGTACTTGAGGGTAGCTCTGAGGCGCCGGATCGTAGTGTCGAGTTCCTCATCCGGGTACGAGCCTATGCGGGTTTATAGGCGTGCCCACGGAGAGGGGTAGGGTAGCTCAAGACATCCTCACCACTGATGGTGAGGGTTAGCCAGTGCGTCTCTAGGACTGTGTGGAGAGGCTGATGTATTTTTTAGAGTGGGCTGGGAAGTGCTGGTGAGGGTGTTGGATAGTTTTTCTTTTGAGGTCTTGATGTATATGTCTATTTTTAGTTTACAGTAATACAGTTCGTGTATGTATTACAGTAGCCCTACTGATGGGGCAACCACGTAATTACTTATATAGGCATGTATATGTTTCACCTTTCCCCTTGTGCTTTACTCCAATGGATGCTTTTATATACGTGCTTACGGTGTATGTTTTATCGTTTGCTGTCCGTTTTACAAGCGGGTAATAATATCGCTAGGTTATAGTTAATATTATAAGTGGGTTCTATGCCTAATGGGATTATGCTACGTAAGTGGGGTCGTCTCATCTCTACTTGCAAATATGTTCAATGTCTTGTTTAAATAGTCTTCACTGAGAAAAGATTCGTTGGTGACATTCTTTCTTCAACAAATGTTTTTTCTTCTAGCGTTCTGAAAAATCATTAATGCAATAGAATCATTCTAAGAAGCATTAAATGATTGAGGAACGTCGAAGGCACTCTTACACAAAGATTATTATTTTTAAGAGAGCGGCAACGTGTTCAAAGCAACATTAAAGTCTTCAGCAGCACAGATTACTTCTTTTGTACAATCAGTCAGAATAAACCGCTTTAAAGTGGCTTCTGTTGCATACCAAAAGTGTTATGTCCGGTACTATGAAACAAAGTATTTCCTTGTTCCTTTTGACTTTAAGCAAATGATCCTCGTAAGTCTTGAAGTCTTGAGTAAGTCATTAAATGTGTCCATAGCATATTTAATAGTTCTTCTCATCAGTTCTTCATTACTTTGGATCAAGACGCTTCACATACGCTTCTTAAGAAGATCTTCATTAGACGCTCGAAGGAGCGTTGCCTTACGCGTGATGTTCTCAAGTAGATGCTTGAGAAGAGTCTTGTCTCTTTGTTTGGACAGACGCTCAGTATTGTTGGGTGATTCTTTGTTTAACAACTTTGACGCTTCAAATATGTATTGATATTTTCTAAGAACTTCTTCGAAGAAGGATGTTTGTTATATCTTTAGCCTGTTCTTGTTAATGGCTCAACAGTAAACGTGATCATCTAACTTCAATACAAATCTTCATTTGTTGTCTTGTTGATTCAAAAAATTCTTCTTCTGATAATTCTTCAGACGCTTCAGCTTGTATTCAGATGATTGATCAAAAGATGTTCAACTGTTTAGTGCTTTGTTGAACTTATTCTATTGTGATCTAACTTGTTCAGATGTAGTCATTTTACATTCTCCAGTTACTCAAGATTGATGAATTCTTGTGACTTAGCTTTGCCAGATTTGTTGTTGATCAGACTTCATAACTTGTAGATAGACGCTTCAAAGCTTGAATTGATTTATTTGTTAGACTCTTTGAAGCTTGTTTGATTTGTCTATCAGCCGCTTCGAATTTGGCTTGAGACGCTACAATACTTTAAGAAATTCAGGCTTGATCATTAGATGATTGTCCTTTCTTGATAGACTTCTTAAACTTTCTTGATATCAAGTAGATTCTGCTGATTTGTTTCATTAACTTAGAAATCCTTTGAAGAGATTGATTGTTTGCACACTTTAGTAGATTATGAGAAATGTTGACACAATTCATTTAAACCATTAATCAAAAGTTGCATACGGTTAGCACAAACTAGCAGACACATAGTAAGGTTGACGGACGCTTAGAGACCTATCTCGCCCTATGTTGATGATGTCAAACATTTTATATGATTTTAATGAACATTGTCAAGAGAACATAAAAAAGACAATAGATACCAAAATAAGTTAATGAATACCAACTAAAGAATACCAACTATAATTATCAGATGATATCAATCTAACAATAAACCATTGGTATAAACCATTTTTGTCTTTTCTTTTTGCCCTTTTTTCCTTTAAAACATAGAAATTGAGATGACCCGCCGTCCTACCAGTAGAACCTAAGATATTGACAAACCTTAATCGCATTATAAACGTTAGCGCGTCTTATTAATACGAAGCGAAGCGAAAAATCGAGTGCGGAAGCAAAACGATGTATGGCACGCTACGCCTCAGAGTATATCTTTAAATATAAAGAAATATATCGCATACATCATTGCCCTATCAGTAGGGCTACAGTAATAAAGTAATACATAGAAAGTATTTTAGTACAAATCAAATTAAAAGTATGAAAAGTAGGCCGAGAGACAACTCTCTGGCTAACCACGATCATTACCCGACCTCTCGAGGCTAGGGTCCGTGGCACGTCCTCCAGAGTCAGGCTCGTAAGGAATACCATCCATCTCCTCCGCAATTGGTTCCTCCTCGAGATCTTCCCATAAAATAAAGGTAAGACATACAGAAAAATGCGAGAGATAAGAAACATAATTCATCAATATGGGGCAGGGGCATCAGTACAGCATATGTATATACATACATCACACAACACATTTAACATATACAACACAACATCACCCATCTCTTAAGTCACCCATCATAATCATCGCAAACATCATTCTCTCAAATAAGCCTATAAGAGGGATACTAGTCCCTATGCATATGCTGACTTCCTTATATGCATGTCGACCGATACAACACATCCCCAGTTGGACATCCCCGTCGGGATTACATCACATCACGTCCCCCATTGGACATCCCGCCTCAGGATTTAAAGTAACGTCCCCAATTGGACATCCCCCTTTGGAACAAAATGTTGTGGTATGAAATGATATGAATGCAACAAACATCCATCGCAAGTTGATATCGGAACCTTAAGCCTAAACACTCGTCCACGACCACGACACATTGCATCACATCAACATCAACATCAATCATCAACATCAACATCACATCAGCATCAACATCAACATCAGCATCACGACGCCTTGCGTCTATGAGCCACAGTTCCACGGTCGGGACCACAATGATATCAACCCGAAAAACATCATCACTCACCATACTCTCATCAACACTCAACCACCAGTCAAATCACAATAACATCACAACAGTAATTCATTCCAGTGCAGATATCATCATAAAATCGAATAGCAGTAAATCACACAGGTAGTTCAACAAATTAAAGCAACAGATAATCAAATAAATAAATTAACACATCAACCTCAATCAATTACATCATCCATAATATCAACTTAGTGGTGATAGCCCAAAAGTACCTACACCCAAGGTTCAGGCACTTTATCCAGGGCTCAACCTCTAGTAGGGTTTAAAGCTTTCCCTATACAAACACACACACACACACACACACACACACACACACACACACACACACACACACACACACACACACACACACTATATATATATATATATATATATATATATATATATATATATATATATATATATATATATATATATATATATATATCTAGACTAAGCTTACCTTTCCGACGATATCGGTTCTTTCCCCCCACCTTAGTGATTTCCACGCGCAGCTCCGGCTACGACTAGCTACCGATCTACATACACACAATCAATAAAGGCATTAACTAAAAAAAAAAAAAAACAAAGATTTCTCCTATTGCACCACCCCTAGGGTTCGGCCCTATTGCATGAAAAAATAGTTAAGGAGCTCCAAAAATTCTCATTTCTTGGATAACACCCTAACTAAACGTGATAACCCTAGATATCAACTCAAAACATCAAAAACCAACCAAAATCCCTACCCTACACTATAAGGGGATTTCGGCCTCTCTCTCAAAAAAATAGCTAGAGAGATTTTTTGGCTCTAATCTCTTTGATCATGCAAGTATGTCATGAACCTAGGCCATAGAAATTGATTTGGTATTAAAATGATTTTTCTACAATTTTTCATGGATTTTTGAAGATTTAGGGACAAAAACCCTAACATTTATGATCATGGAATTTAGAGGAGAAAAATGAGAGATTGAGAGAGAATGAGAAGACACGCTACCTTCTAGGATGATCTCCTTCAAAGTTGGTGAAGATTGCTTCACAAAAACTCCAAGTTTCAAGCTCCAAAAATGAGCTTTAATGGTGAGGAAATGAAGAAATGAGAGAAAGAAGAAGATGGGGTTTGGGGCTGCTGTTGGGTGCTCGAAAATTTGGGAGAGTGAGGGTGAGAGAATATGTATTTATTAGGAGACTTAACACTTAAGAAAAAAAAAGGTAAAAGTAATAAAAGGTAATTAGTAAAAACTAACCAAGGGCAATTTGGTCAATTCACATCCCGACATTTTGAAAATCCTCACGACACTAGTAGGAGTCCCCAAATGATTTAACATAGTCTTGGTATGAAAATTATCGGCTCAAGGTTCTCGAAAAACCCTAAGACAGCTCGAATCGTCACCCGGATCGATTTTCGGCTCGAATATAAAATATTATTTATATTTTTGGATGTCAAGACTCTTGTCACTATAGCTTTTCTGTCGATCCCGTGCGACTTTCATCTTTTCCCGAATTTTCTTATCTTACTCTGTCGTTCGCTGCACCATCTCTGGGCCTATCAACTGATTCTCCCTTGTTTCATACCAAAAAAGCGATGTTCGACACTTCCGTCCAAACAGTGCCTCGTATGGCGCCATGCCAATACTTGAGCGGAAACTATTGTTGTACATGAACTCAATCAGTGGAAGGAATTCGTCCCAACTTCATGTGTTTTCTAAAACACATGCTCTTAAAAGATCCTCCAACGATTGAATCGTCCTTTCAGACTGACCATCCGTTTGCGGATGATAAGCTGAACTCATTCTAAGCTTCGTTCCCAAAGCACCGTTCAAACTTTGCCAAAACCTAGAAGTAAATCTCGAATCCCTGTCCGAAATTATACTCGAAGATACTCCATGTAATCTTACCACTTTTCTGATGTAAATCTGGGTTAATCTCTCCAAAGAATACCTTTGGTTGATCGGCAAGAAATGAGCACACTTCGTGAGCCTGTCAACGATTACCCAAATTGCTTCGTACTTCCTTTGCGTCCTTGGTAGTCCGGAAACGAAATCCATTGCAATGCTATCCTATTTCCATTCTGGGACATCTAGTGATTGCAACAACCCTGCTGGTTTCTGGTCTTCAATGTTTGCCTTTTGACACACCAGACAGGATTGGACATATTCTGCTACTTCCTTCTTCATCCCAAGCCACCAAAACATTCCCTTTAGGTCCTGGTACATCTTTGTAGATCCGGGATGAAAACTCAGCTTGCTCTTGTGTGCTTCTTCCAAGATCATGTTCCTAACTTCGCTATCCTTAGGCACACATATCCTGTCTCCAAACTTCAGGATTCCATCAGCACCTTTCTTGCACTTTGAAGTCTTTCCTTCTTCTACCATCTGGTTCTTTTCCTGCAGGTATTGATCTTCTCCTTGCTTTTTCCAGATCAATTTTAGAAAATCACTTGTGATAGTGACCATTCCTAAACTTATCTTATCTCTGGATAAATTCACGTCGAGATTCAGATTCCTGAACTGTTCTAGTAGTTCCAGTTCCTTCACCATCATGGCGGACATATGCAGAGATTTCCAACTCAATGCATCTGCCACTACGTTGGTCTTTCCCGAGTGGTACTGTAGATCAAATTCATAATCCTTTATGAATTCCATCCATCTCCCCTGCCGCATGTTCAACTCCTTTTGGTCAAACAGATACTTTAAACTTTTATGGTCGCTAAACATGCTGAAATTAGCACCATAAAGATAGTGTCTCCATATCTTCAATGAAAACACTATTGCGGCCAACTCTAGGTCATGGGTTGGGTAATTCTGTTCGTGCACTTTTAGCTGTCTGGAAGCATAGGCCACCACTTTCCTTTCTTGCATGAGTACACAACCCAAACCCTGATACAATGCGTCACAGTACAAATCGAACGATATTGATGGATCTGGCAAGACAAGTACCGGAGATGTAGTTAGCCTCCTTTTCAGCTCTTGGAAACTAGCCTTACACTCTTCTGTCCATTCATACGCCTTTCCTTTCCTCGTTAATTGCGTCAAAGGTAACGCAATCTTCGAGAATCCCTCGATAAACCTCTTATAGTATCCTGCTAGTCCGAGAAAGCTTCTGATCTCAGTTACCGTCTTAGGGCTTTCCCACTTAACCATAGCTTCTACTTTTGCAGGTTCTACTGCTATACCATTCTTGTCGATCACGTGTCCAAGGAATTGTACCTCTTCCAGCCAGAACTCGCACTTTGACAACTTGGCATAGAGTTGTCTGTCCTTAAGAACTTGAAGTACAACCCTCAAATGCTCTTGATGTTCTTCCTTGTCTAAGGAGTAGATAAGGATGTCATCGATATAAACAACGACAAACTTATCGTGGTACGGTATGAAGATTCTGTTCATGTAATCCATGAACATTGCAGGAGCATTAGTCACACCAAAAGGCATAACTAGATACTCGTAGTGTCCGTACCGACTCCTGAAAGCCATCTTCGGTATATCATCTTCTTTCACCCTCATTTGATGACAACTGGATCTCAGATCAATCTTAGAAAATACCGTTGCTCCCCTTAATTGGTCCGTAAGATCGTCAATCCTTGGCAACGGGTATTTATTCTTGATCGTCACCTTGTTGAGTTGTCTGTAGTCCACACATAACCTTGAACTGCCATCCTTCTTCTTGACGAACAGCACAGGTGCTCCCCATGGTGAAACACTCGGTCTGATAAATTGCTTATGCAGCATGTCGTCTAGTTACTTCTTCAGCTCTGCCAACTCTGTTAAGGACATTCGATAGGGTGCTATCGAAATCGGTCTGGCTCCAGGCGCAAGATCGATTGCAAACTCTATCTCCCTCTTAGGTGGTAATCCTGGCACATCATCCGGGAAAATATCTGGAAACTCACCACCGGCAAAGCATCCAGACTTGGAGTCTCCTCGGCTTCCAAAGAAAACAACACCATGCACTCTCCTGATTGTACACCTCCCGATACACTATCACTGGCAGACAATGATCCAGATTGCTAGGAAAAGCAGAGGGTTTTATTTGAACAGTCCAGTACTACATGGTTGGCCGAAAGCCAATCCATGCCTAAGATAATATCAATCTGCTGCATAGGCAGACAGACTAGGTCCACAAGAAAAGATCAGTTTTCTAACATAACCAGGCATTTTAAACAGACAAATAGAATCGTCAGGGAATCACCCGTAGGTGTAGAAACAGTCAAATTATATGGTAAGGATGAAATAGGTAAATTCAAATGATCTACACACGCTAAAGAAATAAAGGAATGTGTAGCCCCCGAATCAAATAAAACAGATAAGAGTCCCCCCGCAACAAGGCACTTACCTTGTATCAGATCGGGACATTGAGAAGCTTCAGATCCTCTCACGACGAATACTCTTCTCGTCGTCTGTGGCCTATGCTGCTGGCCCACTACTTGTTGTCCAATCCCGACGTTCTGGGTTCTTCCGACTTGTTGTTGGACTTGACCTCTACCAGCATCCCCCGTTCGACACTCGTTGGCATAGTGGCCCCAAGTGCCACAACGGAAACAGGTGACGTTCGGTGCCTGAGCACAATCCTTTACTTGATGCGGCCCACCGCATCGAAAGCACTTGGAAAACCCTGGTTGTCCTTGACTGGCATTCCCTTTTCCATAACTTGCTGGTTGTTGATTCGGGCGACTGTAAGGTTTCACCCTCGGTTGGAACATTCCTCCTCGGCCTTTCTGACCAAAGCTCCTGGTTGGTCCACCGCTTGTTGCTGGAGTTTGTGTAACTCTCTCTTGATCGTGTCCTTCCAGTACAGTGCACTTTTCCACTAGCTCAAGGAATGATCGGAAGCTTAATTGCAGCATAGCCCTCTTTAGTTCGGGCCTCAGTCCGTCTTCGAACCTTCTGCACACCCAGTCTTCATCGGTTTATACTTGGTAAAACTAGGAGAACTTCAGCAGTGCCTCGAACCTCATGGCATATTCTCCCACCGACTTCTGTTCCTGCTTCAGGTTCAGGAATTCTTTCTCCTTCTCTTGACGGACACTCCGTGGAAAATATTTCTCCAAGAAGCTCTCACGGAACACTTCCCAGGTCAGCAGTCTTCCTTCAGTCTCTAGCAGTCTCTGCTTGTTCCTCCACCATGCTTCACCTGTTCCGACTAGCATGAAGGAAGCATAAGTGACTTTCCTATCCTCTCTGTATTAGATAGCGACGAAGACTTTCTCGATCTCTTGCAGCCATAGCTCAGCAGCTTCTGGATTGTATTCTCCATGGAATTGAGGAGGATTCCCTTTCACGAAAGCATTTTAGTCCAGTATTTACTACTTCACCTCCTCCTACCGGTTGCTGCTGTTGTCTAGTATCCCTCTCTTCCTGTCGCTGCATGAACTAAGCATTCTGCTGTGTTTGTTGCAGCATTGCAGCTGCCAAATCCCTCATGGCCCTCATTACTTCGCTCTGAACTCTGTTACCCCCAATTCTCGAGGTATCGCCATTACTGTCGGGGCTCTGGGTTCCAATTAGTGCTGCCCTTCCTCTACCGCGTCCTCTGGCCATTCCTTCCTGGTAAAGGAAGCGTTAGTCTCAATCCATAAGACATACAACATCAATCAACAGATATACATATCATATACCTCACGAATAAAACAGTTATCACACTCAATAACTTGCGCATCGGACACACTACCCTTTTTCTAACACAGTTAGTACCTGATAAGTGCCAATTTTTACTTACAATTCTAGAGTTTAATAGGGCACTTATCAACTCAATTTGGTGTAGGTTGAATTACAGACAAATCAAGAAAGGAAAACAAAGCTTGCAAAATTCGCTTAAGCCTGGAAAATTCGCTTAAGCGAATTTCCATCAGAAACACATGCTTTGTTTTGGCAACTAATTCACTTAAGTTAAAATGCTGAGCTAAGCGAGTCGCGCTTAGCATGAAAATTTTGCTTAAGTGAATTTACATCAGCAACTCATGTCTTGATTTGCAACTGATTCGCTTAAGCTAAAATTCTGCGCTGAGCGAATTCTGCTTAGCTTGGAAAATTAGCTCAAGCGAATTTCCATCAGAAGCAAATGGTTTGGTTCGCAACTGATTTGCTTAAGCTAAAATTCTGCGCTAAGCGAGTTGAGCTTAGCCTGGAAAATTCGCTTAAGCGAATTTCCATTAGAAACGCATCTTTGGGTTAGCAACTGATTCGCTTAAGCTAAAATTTCGAGCTAAGCGAATTCAGTTTCTTTAGCATGAAGAATTCTGCTTCAGCTAAGCGAAATTCTTGGAGCTAAGCGAGTATAATTGTCAATGCTAGTATACTCCCTAAATCACACAGTCTGATATTAGAATTGAACTGCTCTGATACCAATAAATGAGACGACCCGCCGTCCCATCAGTAGAACCTAAGATATTAACTAACCTTAATCGCATTATAAACGTTAGCGCGCCATATTAATACAAAGCGAAGCAAAAAATCGAGCGCGGAAGCAAAATGATTTACGGCACGCTACGCCTCAGAGTACACAGCTTTAAATATAAAGAAATATATCGCACACATCACTGCCCCATTAGTAGGGCTACAGTAATAAAGTAATACATAAAAAGTATTTTAGTACAAACCAAAATAAAAGTACAAAAAGTAGGCCGAGAGACATCTCTCTGGCTAACCACAATCATTGCCCGACCTCTCGAGGCTAGGGTCTGTGGCACGTCCTCCGGCGTCAGGTTCGTAAGGAATGCCGTCCATCTCCTCCGCAACTGGTTCCTCCTCGGGATCTTCCCATAAAATAAAGGTAACACATACAGAAAAATGCGGGAGATAAGAAACATAATTCATCAATATGGGAGAGGGACATCAGTACAGCATATATATATATATATATACACACTAAGCTTGCCTTCCCGACGATATCGGTTCTTTCTCCCCACCTTAGTGATTTCCACGTGCAGCTCCGGCTACGACCAGCTGCCGATCTACATACACACAATCAATAAAGGCATTAACTCAAAAAAAAAAAAAAAAATTTCTCTTATTGTACCACCCCTAGGGTTCGGCCCTATTGAATGAAAAAATAGCTAGGGAGCTCCAAAAATTCTCATTTCTTGGATAACATCCTAACTAAACGTGATAACCCTAGATATCAACTCAAAACATCAAAAACCAACCAAAACCCTACCCTACACTATAAGGGGATTTCGGCCTCTCTCTCAAAAAAATATCTAGAGAGATTTCTTGGCTCTAATCTCTTGGATCATGTAAGTATGTCATGAGCCTAAGCCATAGAAATTGATTTGGTATTAAAATGATTTTTTTTTTTTACAATTTTTCATGGATCTTTGAAGATTTAGGGACAAAAACTCTAACATTTATGATCATGGAATTTAGAGGAGAAAAATGAGAGATTGAGAGAGATAGAGAAGACTGGCTACCCTAGGATGATCTCCTTCAAAGTTGGTGAAGATTGCTTCACAAAAACTCCAAGTTTCAAGCTCCAAAAATGAGCTTTAATGATGAGGAAATGAAGAAATGAGAGAAAGAAGAAGATGGGGTTTGGGGCTGCTGTTGGGTGCTCAAAAATTTGGGAGAATGAGGGTGAGAGAATAGGTATTTATTAGGAGACTTAACACTTAAGAAAAAAAGGTAAAAGTAATAAAAGGTTATTAGTAAAAATTAACTAAGGACATTTTGATCAATTCACATCCCGACATTTTGATCAATTCACATGGCACTGGTCGGAGTCCCCAAATGATTTAACATAGTCTTGGTATGAAAATTATCGGCTTAAGGTTCTCGAAAAACCCTAAGTCAGCTCGAATCGTCTCCCCGATCAATTTTCTGTCCGAATATAAAATATTATTTATATTTTTGGATGTCAGGACACATTTTAGCAAAAAGGTAGAGGGTCGAATTCTAAGACTAATGGTTCTGACCGTTAGTCAAAATAAGGTCTTGATAGTAGAAAAATACTATCATCCGAAAAACATAGATGGGACTCCGTTTGAGTTTTTGGCCCAAAACTTAACCATAGCCTCTTATGATGGCGTAGAGCGTGACTATGGCCTCGGAATAATTTATTTAATTTTCTAGACCCTCCAATAAAATATAATTACTTAAATAATAATTAATTAAAAAGATTGAGAAAATCGGGATGTTACAGAAATCATTTTTTATTTTCTCCTCCTTTTGGCATCAGCAAAAAGGAGTAAGCTTCTAGACTGGTTAATCTTTCCTTATATGATCTCATTGGCTCCCCTTTTTTTTAGCGTTCTTAATAATCTCCTTCTTTATCTAAGCTTGTTTAAGAACAGAACAAGGGTGAATATCAGAGAAAAAGAGTCCATCAGAGCAATATCAATTAGCATAATATATCAAACACTTTATATTAGCATAACACTTATAATGACTGAAGCTTTTTATGTGCAAACAGAAATTAATTCAAGTAAGAGAATCAATGTAAATACAACCTAAAAGAACATTAACTGAAAATATGATATTTTCGTTTGCTATTATCATCATTTAAATGTGTACAATTACAAAAAGAGACACAAAAAATTCATGAGACTCGTCATCTTGGACAAACACGAGCTAAAACCTATTTTCTTTTAAGCAGCTCGTGAATCAGATTTTCAATATTCTCCATCTTGCTTCAAAGATAAGAGTTCAGATCTAGCAACACGGTCATGTCCTAGGGTAGCTGAAGTTCTAGAAGAGGAGTTGGATACAAAAGATGAGCTCGATGAGACACAAGGTGGAGAAGGAGGAGAAGATTTTGGAGTAGAGATAGAGGTTCAGATTGATCACAAGAATGAGACTAAGGAATAGCTCGAAGGAGTGTTAGAGTGATTGGAGGTTGATAGAAAACCATCTCAAGACAAGGAGAACATGGGGAAAAATGAGATAAAGGATAGATACATGGTAGACAAACAAGCAAAGAATTATATTTCAAACTAAAAAAGTTGCTTAAAGAGATGTAGAATCTAAAAGAAGTAAACATAGAGAGACACCAACTTTTATGAAGGATAAGTGGAGGTAAAGGTTCAAAAGGATAGATATATTTGAGATGAGAGAGAAGAGATGAAGTTTTTACACTGTAGAAAAGACTAGAGGTAGAACGAAGAATTGGAGTGAGAGAGAAATTTTTGTAGGCATGATATACAAACACAAATTTTAAAAGACACATAGGAACAGAAAAGAAGGTGGAATAAGATGTGTCATATATGGATACAACCTTATGAATTCTGAAGAGATGAATGTGAGGCTTGAAGACAAAAGAGGCATAGTTAGATGGATCTTTATAGCCAAAGTCCTGAACATCATACAAGCTAACTTTGCTTCCTATGATTTCAGTTTTCCATTTTATTTAATCTGTTAAGCTTGACCTAAACACTTGTGGATCAAATTGCCCTTTGACATTTTCAATTAGAATTATGAAGTCCCTTGGGATGAACTCATCAGATCCTGATAAAAACTTCTCCATCAAGTACTTCCTTTGATAATCAGCCTGAAGAAGTCTTTACCAAGGAAAATAGTAATCACCGGGGGCTTTCTGTTCCTTCTTGTTTGGAAGGAGATTTTCAGGTGCAATCTTGATAGGCCTTTCAATGGTCTTTATAGGGTGTGGCTCTCTTCTTCTACTTCTGTCAGTGCATTTTACCTAGCGAGTACACCAACTGATCTTGGGTGTAGAGAGCTTTTTAGCTTTCTTAACAAACTTTGTAGATTGTTTGACCAATCTTCTTTTTCTAGAAAGCACAGACCTTTGTATTTTTGGAAAAGAGCTAGGAACCAGACACCCCCCTGAGTTTCAGACAAAATTTCCTTAGGCTCAGTCTTCTACTCCAAGTACTGTTTGTACCATTTGGACCACAAACGCTTCTTCAGATTTTCTACAAGACCTTTTTCTTCTTATGAAGATGACAGGCATGTAGTCATCGCTTTCTTTATCAACAAGTACCATTCATTTTTCAGCTATAACTTCTTTACTCACTGGTAGTTCCACCATTAACTTTCCATTAACTTTCTTCATATTTAACTCACACAGAGTTTTCAAACTTATGATGGGTGACATATCCAAACCAACTTTAGTCATTCCAATCCCTTTGAGTCTCATCAGCCTAGAGAACAACATTCCATAGGGATAGGATGTTTTGGCTTTCTAACATGCACTCTTCATCATATGTTTAAAGATGAGGTCATTAATATCAGTCTTAATATGACGAAGAAGGTTATACAGAGCAAACTTGTTTGTCTTTGTGATAATATTTCTTCCATCCTTTCTTGGTGTAACACAGCTTGTTAAGATCAAATGCAGAAAACTTCCCTTGGGAACCAAGTCTAGGGCAGAAACACCTTCAGGTGGTGCATTCCCAAACAATGTGATAGTTAGGAAAGTTTGGTCAATAGTTTTCTCCTATTCATCATAGAAACCAGCTCCTTCTCTAGAACAACAAGTTACAACATCAATATCTGTTGGGTAAATCTTGACCTTGGTAAAGTTCACAACTCTGACAATGTTGGTGATTACTTTACTAGTTGCTACATAGGCTGGTCTCCAGAATTCCCTTAGGTGAGAGGGATAAACATTTTCCTTCAAAGTGAAAAACATTGTCCATCCAGGCGCTTAAAGTTCTTTAGAGATGTCTAAGCCACCGTTTTTAATTTCTTCAAAGGTTTACAAAGTGTTCGAGATTGAACCGCCTAACTTGACTTTCATTCATACCCTCAATGGATATAATATTACCTATTGCATTCTTAGGTGCCATTTGAAACATGTGATTATGAAAAGACACAAGAGAGAAGATAGGATTTTGAGAGAACACGCAGAGAGAGATGACTTCTCAAAAATATGTTTTTCATTTTGATGGAAAGAGATTACACAGGAAGAACATGTATCAGAATAAGAAACAGTTTTAAAAAACATGTAACTTCCCACTAACTCAAGCAGTTAAGAGAATATGAAACGAAAGACAGTTTGAAAGACAAAACAACATCGTACACATTTCTCAGTTTAAGTACATTTTATCCACGTCAGTCAGATGCTTAGCTATCAGACGAGTATTATTAAGAGATTATGCATATATCACAAATTTTAAACAAATATACATATACGGATTTGGATCCTGTGCTGTAGGTGAGTACGCAGTAACACGCAGTTGAGTGCATTTACACATGACACCGTAAACGGTGTACACCGTACACGGTGTACTGTTTGCCCAATTTGGAAAAAAAACACGCAACTGCGTGTTACTGCGTGATGGATTACTGCAGGGGATCCGGATCCATACATATACTTAATTGTCACTGGTATAATTATTAAGTTACTGACTTTACCATAATCTCTTTTGACATTCATTCTTTCTTTATTCTTTGATGGTCTCTCTTGCATGACTCTTCAGACGCTTCTTCATAGTGTCTAAGAGTTACTTTGAGATTCTTCAGATGGCTGGTCTGAGAACGTTAACTTTTTTTTGTTGTGTGTTGCAAGAATCCATCTTCCAGACAACATTGCTGGTGTTTTCTTGGTTCTGGTTAAAATATCTGCAACAAGAACAATCAAATGGTTTGGTACCCATATTTCCTTGGGTTCTTTAGGGTTAGTTTTGTTACTCTGTGAGGACTTTGCTTTCCTTTTATGAAAACATTTGGACTTAATATGTCCAGATTTACCACAGTGAGAACATGTAGGTTTAGCAAATTTCTAAATAAAGTTATTTGACTTATCTGAGTATTTACCAGATATATTACGATGTGTCTATTCCGAGAATCCTAAACCAGTTTTGTCAAGACTAACTTTCTGACTGCCTAGAAGCTTTGTCAGATTGTTTCTGCCATTAACAAATCTAGGAAGATCATAGTGAGCTCTTCGACTTTCTATTGAAGTTCCACCATTTCTTCAGAACGTAGAGTTTTATTAGTGATCTCAGGTTTAAGCTTTTCAGCATTAAGTTGGTTGTTTTCTTTGATTAACTCCTCACACTCAATATTTTTCTATTCATGCTCTTTTGAGAGCTTAACATACACTTTCTTAAGAGTTTTTAGCTTGTCAAGAATACAGTTGGACTCTTTGAGAAGTTCATCATTGGCATCTTGTAGATCCTCATGATCTGAACTCAACTCGCATTCAGAATCGGTATCTCCTATTAGACAGGGATTAAACTCATCATCACTTTTAGAATCTTCTTCAAGATCTTCCCAAGTGATCATTGGCTTCTCTTCTATAGTAGGAAGTCGGCAACACTTCTTTTCTTGTGGACAAACGTCTTTCAAGAGATTGAGCTTGTTTTTGTTGACATTATCAACTTCTTGTTTGGCTTTAGAGATGTTTGTTTTTATAGCAGCTTGTTTGATCATATCATCCTTTTTTATGCTGATCTTTTTCCAGTGTTTCTCAATTTTCTGAGTAATTTCTATATTTTCATCATTTTCCTCTTCTTCATCAGATTCTTCTTGTTTTGATGAGGATTCTTCAGTCAGAGGGATATTCTATGGTGACTCCTCTTCAATTTTGAAAGAGCTGATCTTGACTATCTCTACATCTAATTCTTTTTCTTCATCGGAGATTGATGTGATGGTTGATAGTTCTTTATGTTTCTCTTCAATGAGCTTTTCTTCATATATTTTCTCCTTATAGACAGAGACTTTCCACTTTATCCCATATTTCTTTAGTTGTTTCACATATGCAGATTTTGTCATACTTTGATCTGCTTAGAGAGCACATAAGAAAGTATTTCGAATTTGCATTCAACTGAAACATTCTTCTGTTCAGTTGTCCATTTTGATCTAGGAGTATGAATTCCATTCTCATCTATTGGAATGTATATATGGTGCATGTGAAATTATATCTCATAGATCTATATTTGTTGATTCAATGAACAATCTTATCTTGTGCTTCCAGTATCTGAATTCACAACCACTGAAAAAAGGAGGCCTGCTTAGGGATGATCCCAAGTTGAAAGAGTTGTTCATGCTTATGCTGGTACTTATTTCTCCTGGCATTGTGGTTTCCAGAATCTTTCCTTTGCACTTGTCAAGTGATCAATCCAGAGGCCGAGCTCTGATACCAATTAAAAGTACCATAAATAAACACTAGATGGGGGTTGAATTGTGTTTACTCAAATTTATTTCGAAAAGCAGGTTTTAAAAACAAAGATCTTAGCAAGCAGACGCTTGGCAAAGAAGCAGACACTTAACAGATGCCTGGTCAAATGTAAGAAGGTTTGTCCAAAAGAAACTATTTTGCAAACATATATTTAAGTATGCACAGTTTATCCCCAAGGTTAATCACGGCTAAATAATGATAATAAAATCAATATTGTAAAGTTTAAGGGATAGAAGATAAACACATGGAGATTTATCCTGGTTTACCCACAACCTTTGGGCTACGTCTAAGCCTTGGCTAAACTAAGTTTTTTCATTATAACTGATCAAGTTACAGATGAGTATTCTTTGCACACCTAGCCTCTCCAGGCTCCAACAACAACAAGTATTTTTTTTCACTCCTAGCCTCTCTAGGCTCCACAAGTATTCTTTCAGCTAGCATCATCAAGCTTCACAGATTAAGGTTTTGAAGCAACATCTTCATATTACAAGATGCAAGTCAACCAATCTACACTCAGAGACTGAATACAAATAAGAGTAGGTATGACTGCTTGTACTATGAACTTCTCCAAAGATTTATAATGAGTAGAGAAAAGTATTTGCACAGGATAATTTGATAGCTTTGTGTATTTGTTTGCTGGATTGATCTCTGCGTAATTCAGTTGTCTCTACTTGAAAATACATTTAAAGTCTTCTTTAAATAGTCTTCACTGGGAATGGAGCCGTTGGAGACATTCTTTCTTCAACAGTTGCTTTCCTTCAAGTGTTCTGAAAATCCATTAATGCAATAGAATCGTTTTGAGGAGCATTAAATGGTTGAGGAATGTTGAAGGTAATCTCGTACAAAGATTATTATCTTTAACAGAGCATCAATGTGTTCAGAGCAGCATCAGAGTCTTGAGAAGCACAGATTACTTCTTCTGTGCAATAAGTCAGAATAAATAGTTGTAAAGTGTTTGTTTTATGCCAAAAGTGTTGTGTCTAGTACTATGAAAGAGATATGTTTCTTTGTTCCTTTTGACTTTAAGTAAATCATCCTCTTAAGTCTTGAATAAGTCATTAAATGTGTCCATACATATTTAATAGTTCTTATGATCAGTTCTTCATTAATTTGGATCAAGACACTTCACAGATGCTTGTTAAGGAGATCTTCATTAGATGCTTGAAGGAATTTTGCCTTACACGTTGTGTTGCGTGTGATGTTCTCAAGTAGATGCTTGTCAGAGTCTTGTCTCTTTGTTTGGACAAGCGCTCAGTCTTCTCGGATGCTTCTTTGTTTAAAAACTCATACGCTTCAAAGATGTATTGATCTTTTCTAAGAATTTATTCAGAGAAGGATGTTTGTTATGTCTCTAGCTTGTTCTTGTTAATGGCTCAGCAGTAAACGTGATAATCTTATCTTTAATACAAATCTTCATCTGTTGTCTTGTTGATTCAGACAATTCTTCTTCTGATAATTCTTCAGACGCTTCAGCTTACATTCAAACGATTGATCATAAGATGTTCAACTCTTTAGTGCTTTGTTGAACTTATTCTGTTGTGATCTCACCTGTTCAGATATAGTCATTTCACATTCTTCAGTTACTCAAGATAGAAAAGTTCTTGTGACTTAGCTTTAGCAGATGCTTAAAAAATTGCATTGATTTGTTTGTCAGACTCTTTGAAGCTTGCTTATCATACGCTTCGAAGTTTGGCTTGAGATGCTTCAATACTTTAAGTAATTCAGGCTTGATCATCAGATGCTTGTCCTTTCATGAGAGACTCTTTGACCTTTCTTGATATTAAGTAGCTTCTGTTGATTTGTTTTATTAACTCAGAGATCCTTGGAAGGGATTGATAGTCTGCGCACTTAAGTAGATTATCAGCAATGTTCGCACAATTCATTTAAATCATTAATGGAATGTTTGGATTCATCAAAACACAGGGGTCAGACGCTTAGCACAAACTAGTAGACATATAGTAATGCTGGCGGATGCTTGGAGACCTAACAACACTGAGTTATTTTATCCACACATAAGTGTAAATTTATATATCGATACTCTACGTGTAGAGCTGCCAAAATGGATTCTAGCCTGTGAGGCAACCCAACCCAACCCAACTCACTAGTGGCTGGGTTAAGAAAAATCAGATTCAATACTTTAAGTAATTCAGGCTTGATCATCAGATGCTTGTCCTTTCATGAGAGACTCTTTGACCTTTCTTGATATTAAGTAGCTTCTGTTGATTTGTTTTATTAACTCAGAGATCCTTGGAAGGGATTGATAGTCTGCGCACTTAAGTAGATTATTAGCAATATTCACACAATTCATTTAAATCATTAATGGAATGTTTGGATTCATCAAAACACAGGGGTCAGACGCTTAGCACAAACTAGTAGACATATAGTAATGCTGGCGGATGCTTGGAGACCTAACAACACTGAGTTATTTTATCCACACATAAGTGTAAATTTATATATCGATACTCTACGTGTAGAGCTGCCAAAATGGATTCTAGCCTGTGAGGCAACCCAACCCAACCCAACTCACTAGTGGCTGGGTTAAGAAAAATCAGATTCACTTTTATCTCAGATTATTTTGATCTAGCTTACTTAACTTGCGGGTTAAACATGTTCGAAATGGGTTGACCCACTTTTTTCCCTTTTAAGAAAAAAAAAATTGTATACGAGCTAGCATTAATTTCGTGGGAAGTTGGTGTTTGGCATCACATTAAGATTTAGAGTTTGATATTTGTCGCCCAGTCCATTCCATAGATGCATTTAGTTTTTGGTATTTTAATTCCCTATTTATAATGAGTTCTTCATTATTTGCGACTTCCTCTTCACCATTAGTTTTTTTTTTTTAAATGTTCTGTGAATTTTCTTTAAAAAAAAGTGAGCCAACCTGTTTAACCTACCATCCCAGGGTGGGTTGAGATGGGTTGACTATTTCTTGGCTCACCCAAAAGGTGAGCCCGATTGGATTGACTCACTTTTTAGTCAAGCTGTGGTGGGCCAATCAGGGTGAGACAGCCAACCCGAGTGAACCAGGTTGGCTCACTTTGATAGCTCTAACTGTGTGTCATTCCTATTCTTGTATATTGTATACACACATGTGAATGGAAGTATCATAAAACTATCATATTTTTAGTATTCAAATAAGGAAACTCTTGTTAAGAGTGGTTGACACATCTAGTTGAACCTTCCACTCACACTCGATGTGACTTGGGTTCGATTATAAGATTTCTCCTCTTATTAGGCGATATGTAAATTCCACTTTTTGAATCAGTAAACCAAAAAAATAATGAAACTCTTTTATACATAAATATTGTTGGCCATGTTTCCAGTGTAAAATAAAATATTGGTCTCTATCTTTTAAAACATCGAACTTGTTTTTGTAGGATTAAATATTTAAATTATTATTAATAAAGTTGTGCACATGATGTACCTATGATACCTTGTGGGATATTATGGATTCTTACTCTTGTATATAATTTGAGGTATCATATTCAATGAGTTGAATGTCGTAAAAGTTATATTAAACTCTGTATACCCAAATAATAAACATAAAACGTAGATAGTCATGTTTCATCATCAAATTATAATTCAACTAAAAGAAAATAAAGAGACTGTTGATTGACCTATGTGTTTAGGGATGATTACTTCGTAATAATAAACACAACCTAGATGTTATATCTTAGATGATTGCTTCGTAATTATTTTATGATTTCATCTTCACATTAAATTTCTATATAGACGTATGGCATCTAGAGGACGTGATCCACCACCACTCATACCACCCATAGGTGGTAAGGGTAAGGGTGGACACTGCTCTTCGTTCGACTCGTCATCATACCAAGGCACCGCGCATTGTTACTAGTGATCTTGCAGATGGTTTTGTGTTTATGCCTTCGACATCTGCCTCTGCGGTATCTGCACTCCCATCACGCCTGCCTGCACCTACACAGCGACCACGTACACCATGAGCAGCACCGCCTCCACCGGTTGTACCTACGCCATTCACAGCATCCGAGATCGATATGATTCCCACCACAGGGTTCGAGACACATACATATCGGGGCGCTTCTAGTTCAGCTTGTGTGGGTGCATCTTCACCTGCTCATCAGGCTATGGTGCAAGAACATGAGTATAGTCCCGGCTATACACCCTCAGCTTCAGAGGCGGATGCAGAGGAGGAGGAGGAGGTTGAGGTCATGACCGATGGTCGACCTATCACTAGGCCGTCTAGTAAAAGGTAAGAGTTAATAAATTATATTTATTTAATTTTAATTACATATTTTTACTTTATATTGATTCACATGTTTTTACTGTTAAGGTTACTTCCTTCGAAGGTAGCTTCGAAGAACATCACAGCTATCACTGAGTCGATGTTTCATTATCCTTGGTTCATATGGGGACAACTCGATGACAGACAGAAGCGCAGTTTCTTTTACGCTTATAGAGTAAGTTGTAATTTTCAATTTATTTAATATGTTTTGGTTTATTATTTCATAAATTATTATTTATGTCTTCCTAATGCAGACAAAAGTTGCTTGGAGAGCCGAGCATGAGGCATTGGTCGAGAGGAACTTTCATATGAAGGCCAGCCATCGCCTATCCGATATGCTCAAAAACGCCCGCCTGAGGTGTGAGCGACCCTCATGGATGGGAGATAAAGTGTGGGATGCCCTATGCCGCCACTTGGCTTCTACTGAGTTCCAAAACAAAAATAATCAGTCCAGGCAAAGAAAAATAGGGCATCAAAGAAGGGTGGGAGCCTGCACACTAGAGGTTCCATCTGTCAGGCAGAGTACTTTGAGCGTCTGGTACATTCATACCTTCATTCTTATTTAATACATATATCGTTCTATAGTTTTTTAATTATTGTTTACTTATAATTTATGTTTGTGTTATTTATAGGTTAGGGACAGAAGGAGGCCAATGCTGATTAACGAGCTCCACTGCCATACCCATACCAAGAAGGGTACTGGCGAGTATATAGATGAGCGCTCTAAGCGCACTCAGGTAATCCCCTACAACATACTACTTTTATAATGTATTTTTTTATTATATATTATAAATGTTCTGATTCGTTTGATTATGTATAACAGGAGGAGTCCGAGGAGAGGATATCTCAAGTAACAGCCTCTTCCTCCACCCCACTTGAGCCCGAGGAGTAGGAGCGGCTTGCGCTGCATGTTTGGGCGGAGGTTGTTGGCGGCAAGAAGAAAGGTCGTCTATACGATGCAGGAGACCTTTCTGGTTAACTATCGGAAAGGGTCTTCATGTTTGGATATCGATGCCGAAGCATCCACTAGAGCAAGTCGCCAATCAGGAGTCTGCCGAGATTGCTGAGCTGAGGCGGAGATTGGCTGAGTTCGAGCAGTGTGTCGAGGAGCGTGAGCGCCGGGTGGAGGCGACGATGCAGCAGATGCTACAAACCGTACAACAAATGCAGCAGCAGCCCCCCAGCCTGCTCTGTTGACCCGTCGCACCGGAGACAACGATGATGAGGAGGAGAACTAATTTGATGATCTTGTCCGGACTCCTCATTATGATAGGGATTATTAGGTTTTCATGTTAGTTTTTTTTATTTATATTTCAATGTATTGTAAAAACATGTTATAAATCTTTTGAATATAATTTTAATTTCTTTAATGTTATCTTTAATTTTAGTATGCATTATTTATTTAATTAATATTTTTAAATAATTAATAACAAATATAATTATTTAATAAATATAAAATATAATTAATTAATAATTAATTAATCAATTTAAAAATAAATAAATTAAATTAATCGACGGTTAGGCCATCGGTAATGCGTAAATGTACGTACCGATGGCTTGGCCGTCGGTAAGATGTTGCAGGTAAGTGGTTAGGTTAGTACCAATGACTTGGCCGTTTGTAAAGTGTGTGGGTTATTACCGACGGCCTAGCTGTCGGTAGCGAGTATGGGTAACATTTCTACGGCCTTTTGCCTTTACCGTTGGTATTCATTATCGAGGACCTTATTTTCGACGGATTTTTGACCATCGGCATTCCGTCGGAAAGTGCCCATTACCGACGGCTTTTGGTGATTATCGACGACTTTTGGCCGTCGGTAACGAGCAGTTTTCGTGTAGTGTTAACATATTTCAATAAATATACGTGGATATCCGTGATACATAAAATTCGATAAAAACCCGTCTATCGGGTACCCCGTGCAGGTACAGGGAGGGTATAAGGGATTTTCATCCTACGGGACAAGGGAGGGGGAGTACTACCCATGCTCGCCCTGCCCCGCCCCATTACCATCCCTATATGTGTCAAAAATAATTGGTGCATATGTTTAGGATGATGTCAAACATTTTGGAGGCTAAACAAGACATACAAGTCTCGTACAAGAAGGCACAAAAAGGCCTTCAAAAGAACATAAGGGATTGGCTTAGTGATACATATGTGATATGTGGATAGATTATGATAAGGGAGCACAATTCATGTCCATACCCCTAACCCAATCTGCAATATGTAACACTAGAGGCTTTTGCAATGGGTTGGGCAACATCTATCTCACAAAGTGTGTCACAAAGCCTGTATCATGCATTTTGATTCGTCAATTGATTTAAATATTCAATAAGTAATAATGAAAGATATATATTTCTTGACCAATCAGAATCTATATGAGAGAATTGTGATACACGTTCTGAGACAACAAATGTCCCATCCTACGAGTCACCACGCATTGTCTATAGCTCCTACCACAAATATTTGTCAAGGATTCACCGGATATTGAAGTAAGGAGCAGATATACTCAGATGGACTCCCATTAATGAAGAACGAAGACTCTCACTGTCTAAGAGAGGAGGTGTAACACCCTTTCCGAGGGCAGAATATATATTTAAGGTTTACAAGAATTACGGTTTTAAAATTTCTTGTCGCAAAACTAGTCAATGGAATTGAAAGTAAAACCATACATGCGAAATATAAAGCAACTGAAATAAATTCTCTTTCATAAAAAGTACCATAGTTCATACATAAAAAATTTCCTAACTAGAAAAAGCTACACAGTTCATAGACCAACATAGATAAGCAAATACATAAGATATCTGGGAGACGCAGCTCCACCAAAAAGATAATCAAAAGAAAAGTACATGACTCTGGGTAAGACATCAATAACTGGCCATAAACAAGCTAATCGGAGGGTGGATCCTCCTCAGGATCACTGTCCGTCCTATCCGTTGAATCATCCTCCTCCTCATCCTCATCAAACACCTGGTGAAACAAAACGGTGGAGGGGGATGGATCAAAATCTTCTGTGAAGTGCGAATAATACGGGGTCCACCAGGAGTAGGAATACACGGCGAAGGTGCTCCGCCATAACGCTGTGGAGGGATCACACCAACTACCCACGCACGGGCCTGACAAGGATGGGGTGCTGAAGATACAAAACTGTCCTGGTCACGGCGCTAAAAGGTCGCATTGCTCCCGTAGTTGTCTTGGCGCCAGTCAAAGTGTAGGAAAGCACTAAAAGCAAACAAGATCCTCTCATTGTGTCGTGTCCTGACGATGAAGGATACATCTCCAATATGCTCTATACAACATGCGTCCTCGTTCTAAACCCAAGCGCCATGTCCACCATGCAGCTCAATTGAGACGTGAACCCATGCCTCAGGATCCCCTATCAGCATGATCTTCTACTCAAGATATAAAACATATCAAGAAACGAAACAACTAAGTAACGAGGTGACATTCCTGTCATAAAAACAACTCATGGTAGATGAAAACGGTACGACTCGCATTTACATCAGGCATAGCATAATATCAAGTATATCAATAATAGGGTACGGTTCGCAATAAGTCACATAATATCAAATAACTCAAGATGTAAGGTATGATATTATGATACAAACCGAACAGGCAGTAATGTGACTCAGACCCCTACTCCATGGAGCTAATACGAACAATTGGAGAGAGTGGTTGAGAGTAAGTGCATCACATGCGCCAGCCTTCGGCAAAGTGAGTACAACATTCGTAGAACTTGCAAGATTTTTGGATTTCCATGATCAACCTTGACCAATCCATGGATAGGATAGCATCTAGTCGAGACGTAAAAGCAATGCATGAAATGCCACAACACAAAAGAGCTACCAACTTGTCATTCATGGATTTTCCAACCCAGACATCCCCAAGGTCAGATATAACCATCACTAAGCAATCCTCACCCGCACAAGTGTAAGCTCAATCTCCTGGGCGCAAAGGCCTTAACCAACAGCTTTATGTGTTCAATGTTTATTCACCGAATAAACTTCATGGTTTCTTCGGAAGTCAAGCCAACTTTAGGTTTCGCGATAGTCCAAACTCTTGGATCCAACACCTCATTGGACCAGCATTCAAAACGCAACGTTTTAAGTTTGTGTTCATGCCTTATGAAGAATTTCAAACCTTAAACGTATTATGAAGGAAAATTCATAATCCTTCCCTTAATCAATCTTTGATCTTTACTAAGTTGCGATTACTTGCTTGACAAGTAATTGAAATACTATTTGTTTAGTTAAGTAATATAGGCCCATTGATTATATAAATCATCAAGGGTATGTAATTTAGTCTTGTTCCACAACATGACACACTTAATTATTCTTGTCTTAAGCTCTAAGTATTTTCTTGACTTAGGTATTTACTTAGTAAAATATGTAGTTTCTTTAAACATAAATCCCTTGGGTGCTCCAAAGACAAAGCGAAAATCATTTTTCATTGAAATAGGTTAATTGAGGTACATTGGTACCACTTTCATAAACTTAAATCCCATTAAAGAAGATAAATAGTTCTAAAGGCATACAATCCTTTATCATAGCTCAAATACCTCAAAATGATTGAGTGCTAGTGAACACAAGTTGTAACACCCTGATTTTTCAAGTTTTCTAATACTAATAAACAGTATTTATGTGTTTGTATTTTATTGAAGGGTTTAGAGAGTAAAATAAAATAAACTGAGACCATAGTCAACCTCTACGCTATCGTAGGAAGCTATAGTTAAATTTTGGATCCAAAACTCAGACAGAGCCCGGTCTGCGTTTTTCACTGAAAATAGTGTTTTACTACTACAAAAACCTAATTTGGACTCGTGAATGATACAGTTAGTCTTATAATCACGTTTCCTACGTTTTTGCTAAAATTGGTTTTTGACCTTCACAAATGAAAATAATATAAACTATTCGGGAGAAAACTCGAACTGGGAGTCAAACGGAGCTAAATATATAGGGATTTACTTGGACCTGCTAACGGATAAACAGGAAGTCACATCAGGTCACATCACCTTAGGAAGCGTGCCATGACTCACCACTGTTATAATGACAAACGAAAATATCTGAACGAGTTCACACTCCGAAAAGATCAAAAAGCCCTTGATCTTTTTCCTAAGGGACATTTGTGTCCCTAAAATATCTAAAAAAATTGGACAAAATTGCCCTCCCTTTATGCATTTCACTCGGCCCTCCTCCCTCTCTCTACCCCTTCACTTTCTTCTTCTTCCTTCATTTTCTTCTTCTTCCTCCATTTCTCCATTTCCTCCATTACTTTCTCTTCATTTTCCTTAAGCTTCCTTCAGGATTTTCAAGAAACTTTAAGAAGCCAAGTTGATCACCTCATCCTTCTCAATCATATACGAGGTATAGACTTCACTCTTGAGCTCTCAATTTTCATTTTTCTCCATTGAAATTTCATGGTTTCAAATTTATGATTCAAACTTCAAAAATCTCTAGAAAATTGTAGAAAAATCCTTTTAATGCCAAACCAATTTCTATGATCTAGTTTCATCCTCCACTTTCATAATCCAAGAGAATGAAATGAAATAATCTTCCTAGCCTATTTATTTTAGAGAGGCCGAATCTAGGAACTTTGGGGGGAAAATGGGTTTTGTTCAATTTTGTGAAATGATTCTTGATTTCACCTATTTCATTCCATAATCATGTAATCCAAGTGATTAGAAATCCAAATCAAACTCTAATCTATTTTTTTTCTTGGATGTCTGAAACCCTAGTTTGTTGGTTGAAGGGGTTTTGGTTCAAATTTTTGACAATTGAACATGGATTATGTCTTAGGTATGCTTAAGGATCATTGATCCAAGAGTTGGTAGAATTTCAACATCCCTAGCCTATTTAATTAAATAGGGGCAGCAGCATAGTCCTAAGGATTAGGGGATTTTTAATTAAGCTATATTGATTTCTGATTGTGTTTTGTTGTAAAAGATCCGACGGTGTTCGAGCGTTCGACAGCACGCGCGAGTGACAGTTGCCGAGCCGCAGTCGGAGCTGCACCAGGAACATTATTAAGGTGGGGAGAAAGAACTAATATCGTCAGGAAGGCAAGCTTAGTATAGAATATGTATGTGTGTGTAGGGGAACCCATAAACCCTACTAGAGGTTAAGCCCTGGATAAAGTGCCTGGACCCTAGGTGTAGGTACTTTTAGGCTATCACCACTAAGATTATAATTTCAGTGATGTGATGGATTGGAGTTGATGTTTTGAATCATTTAATTGATTATCTGTTTACCTATTATATTGAACTGGCTGTGTGGTTACTGTTATCGGCATTGTGATGATATCTGTACTGGAATAAATTCTGTTGCGATATTTTATTGTGATTGGCTGGTTAGGTGTTGATGAGAGTATGGTGAGTGTTGATGTTGTTCGGGTTAATACCGTCGTGATCCCAACCATGGAGCTGTGCCTCGTAGACGCAGGGCATCGTGATGCTGATGTTAATGTTGATGTTGATGTGATGTGGATGCAGTGCATCGTGGTCGTGGCTGAGTGCTTAGGTGTGAGGTCCCGGTATCAACCTGCGATGAATGTTTATTGCATATCATAGCATTTCATACTACAGCATATTTGTCCCAAAGAGGGATATCCAATTAGGGACGTGATGTTTTTAATCCCGAGGCGGGATGTCCAATGGGGCACGTGATGTGTTTTTATCCTTACGAGGATGTCCAATTGGGGACATGATGTTATCCTGACAGGGATGTCCAACTGGGGACGTGATGTATCGGCCGACATGCATATAGGGAAGTCAACATCTACATAGGGACTAGTATCCCTCTTATAGGTTTATATGAGAGAATGACTTTTGAGATGGTTGTACTATATGACTTAAGAGATGGGTGTCGTCGTGTTGTATCTTTTATCTGTGTTGTGTGATGCATGTATATATATGCTGTACTGATGCCCCTCTCCCATATTTGATGATGCATGTTTCTTATCTCCCTACATTTTTCTCTATGTGTTATTTTATTTTATGGGAAGACCTCATGGAGGAACCACTTGCTGAGGAACTGGATGACACTCCGTATGAGCCCGATGTCGGTGGACGAGCCCAGGATCCTAGCCTCAAGGGGTTGGGAAGTGATCGTGGTTAGCCGGAGAGTTGTCTCTTGGCCTATTTACATATTTTTGATTTCCGTTTATATTAACGCACTATGTACATATACACTATTACTATAGCCCTACTGATGGGGCAATCGATGTATGGGATATATTTCTCTATATTTTATAGCTGTGTACTCTGAGAAGATGCGTGCCTCAATTTCGTTTCGCTTCTTCGTTTAATTTTAGGCTTCGCTTCGTATTAATAAGGCGTGCTAACGATTATAAAAAGATTAAGGTTAGTTAATATCTTAGGTTCTTTCATGGGACGGCGGGTCATCTCATTTGTTGGTATCAGAGCAGTTTGATTCTAATATCGGACTGTGAGGTCTAGAAAGTGTACTGACATGATGAGTTGGATCCCCATTGGATACCAACTGTGGGGTAGAGTGTCCGATACGCAAGTTATCGAGTGTGATAAGTGTTTTAGTCGTAAGGTATATGATATGTATATCTGTTGATTGATATTGTGTGTCTTATTGCTCGAAACTAACGCTTCCTTTACCAGGAAAGAATGGCCAGAGGGCGTGGTAGAGGAAGGGGAGCACTAGTTGGAATCGGGGACTTCGATCGTAATGATGGTACCTCATGAAACAGAGGTGGCGAAGATCAGAACGACGCGATGAGGGCCATGAGGGATTTGGCCGCTGCAATGCTGCAACAAACGCAGCAGAAAGCCCAGTTTATACAGCGACAGGAAGAGAGGGATGATAGACAGCAACAACGACCGACAAGAGGAGTTGAAGTGGTAAACACCGGAATGAATGCTTTTATGAAGAGGAATCCTCCTCAATTCCATGGAGAGTACAATCCAGAAGCTGTTGAGCTATGGCTGCAAGAAATCGAGAAGGTCTTTGTTGCTATCCAATGCAGAGAGGATAGGAAGGTCACTTATGCTACTTTCACGCTAGTCGGAGCAGCAGAAGCATGGTGGAATAACAAGCAGAGACTGTTAGAGGCTGATGGGAGATTGCTGACCTGGGAAGTGTTCCGCGAGAGCTTCTTGGAAAAGTATTTCCCAAGGAGTGTCCATCAAGAAAAAGAGAAAGAATTCCTGAACCTGAAGCAGGACCAAAGGTCGGTGGGAGACTACGCCATGAGGTTCGAGGCGCTGCTGAAATTCTCTCAGTTATACCAATTGTACGCGGATGAAGATTGGGAGTGCAGAAGGTTCGAAGACGGACTGAGGCCCGAGCTGAAGAGGGCTATGCTACCATCGAGCGTCCGATCATTCCCAAAGCTGATAGAAAAGTGTACCGTACTGGAAGGACACGATCAAGAGGGAGTGGCACAAACTCATGTGAGAAGTGGTGGACCAGTCAGAAGTTTTGGTCCGAAAGGTCGCGGGGGAAAGTTTCAACCAAGGGCGAAGCCTTACAGTCGCCCGAATCAACAACCATCAAGTTATGGAAAGGGGAATACCAGTCAAGGGCAACCAGGGTTTTCCAAGTGTTTTCCATGCGGCAGGCCGCATCAAGTGAAGGATTGTGCTCAGGCACCAAATGTCACTTGTTTCCGTTGTGGCACGTGGGGCCACTAAGCCAACGAGTGTCGAACCGGGGATGCTGTAGGGGTCAAATTCAACAACAAGGCAAAAGAACTCAAGATGCGGGGACAAGACAAAATGTGGTGGGCCAGCCAGATAGGCCACAGACGACGGGAAGAGTGTTCGCCGTAAGAGTATTTGAAGCCTCTCAATGTCCCGATCTGATACAAGGTAAGTGCCTAGTTGCGGTGGGACTCTTATCTATTTTATTTGATTCGGGGGCTACACATTCCTTTATTTCTTTAGCATGTGTGCATCATTTGAATTTGCCTATTTTATCGTTACCATATGATTTGAATGTTTCTACACCTACGGGCGATTCCCTGACAACCCTATTTATCTGTTTAAAATGCCCGATTGCTTTAGAGAACCGATATTTTCTTGTAGAACTAATTTGTCTACCTATGCAGCAGATTGATATTATCTTAGGCATGGACTAGCTTTCGACCAACCATATAGTACTAGACTGTTCAAATAAAACCCTTTGCTTTTCCGAGTAATCTGGATCATTGCCTGCCAGTGATGGTGTGTCGGGAGGTGTACAATCAGGAGAATGCATGGTGTTGTTTTCTTTGGAAGCCGAGGAGACTCCAAGTTAAGATGCTTTGTCGGTAGTGCGCGAGTTTCCAGATGTTTCCCCGGATGATATGCCAAGATTACCACCCAAGAGGGAGATAGAGATCACGATCGATCTTACACCCGGAGCCGGACCGATTTCAATAACACCCTATCAAATGTCCCTAACAGAGTTGGCAGAGACGAAGAAGCAATTGGACGACATGCTGCAGAAGCAGTTTATAAGACTGAGTGTTTCACCCTAGGAAGCACCTGTGCTGTTCGTCAAGAAGAATGACGGCAGTTCAAGGTTGTGTGTGGACTACAGACAGCTCAACAAAGTGAAGATCAAGAATAAATACCCGTTGCCAAGGATTGACGACCTGATGTACCGGTTGAGGGGAGCAACGGTATTCTCGAAGATTAATCTGAGATCCGGATATCATCAGATACGAGTGAAGGATGATGATACACAGAAGACGGCTTTCAGGAGTCGGTACGGACACTATGAGTATTTAGTTATGCCTTTCGGTATGACTAATGCTCCTGCAGTGTTCATGGATTATATGAACAGAATCTTCAGACCATACCTTGATAAGTTTGTCGTTGTTTTCATCGATGACATCCTTATCTACTCCTCAGACAAGGAAGAACATCAAGAGCATTTGAGGGTTGTACTTCAAGTTCTTAAGGACAGACAAATTTATGCCAAGTTGTCTAAGTGCGAGTTCTGGTTGGAGGAGGTACAATTCCTTGGACATATGATCAACAAGGACGGCATAGCAGTAGATCCTGCAAAAGTAGAAGTTGTGGTTAAGTGGGAAAGCCCTAAGACGGTAACCGAGATCAGAAGCTTTCTCAGACTAGCAGGATACTACAAGAGGTTCATCGAGGGATTCTCGAAGATTGCGTTACCTCTGACACAATTAACGAGGAAGGGAAAAGCTTATGAATGGACCGAAGCGTGCGAGGCTAATTTCCAAGATCTAAAAAGGAGGCTGACAACGTCTCCGGTACTAGTCCTGCCAGATCCATCGATGTCATTCGATATTTACTGTAACGCATCGTATCAAGGTTTGGGTTGTATGCTCATGCAAGAGAGGAAAGTGGTAGCTTACACTTCCAGACAACTAAAGGTTCATGAACGGAATTACCCAACCCATGACCTAGAGTTGGCGGCGATTGTGTTTGCATTGACAAAATGGAGACACTATCTCTATGGAGCTAAATTTGGCGTATTTAGCGACCACAAGAGCTTAAGATATCTGTTCGACCAGAAGGAGTTGAACATGAGGCAGAGAGATGGATGGAATTCATAAAGGATTATGAGTTTGATCTATAGTACCACCCAGGAAAAGCCAACGTGGTAGCCGACGCATTGAGTCGGAAATCTCTGCATGTGTCAGCTCTAATGGTTAAAGAGCTGGAGTTGCTAGAATAGTTCAAGGATCTGAACTTGGGCGTGGAATTGTGTAAGGATAAGATAAGTTTAGGAATGGTCACAATCACTAGTGATTTTCTGGACTTGACCTGGAAGAAACAAAGATGAGATCAGTACTTACAAGAAAGGGACCAAATGATAGGAGAAGGAAGGACTTCAGAATTTAAGAGAGGTGCTGACGGAATTCTGAGGTTTAGGGACCGGATATGTGTACCTAAGGATAGCGAAGTTAGGAACATGATTTTGGAAGAGGCACACAAAAGCAAACTGAGTTTTCATCCCGGATCTACGAAGATGTACCAGAACCTAAAGAGAATGTTTTGGTGGCCTGGGATGAAGAAGGAAGTAGCAGAGTATGTCCAATCCTGTCTGGTGTGTCAAAAGGCCAAGATTGAACACCAGAAACCAGTAGGGTTATTGCAATCACTAGACTTCCCAAAATGGAAATAGGATAGCATTGCAATGGATTTTGTTTCCGGACTACCAAGGACGCAAAAGAGGTGCGATGCAATTTGGGTAATCGTTGACAGGCTTACGAAATGTGCTCATTTCTTGTCGATCAACCAAAGGTATTCTTTGGACAGATTAACCCAGGTTTACATCAAGGAAGTAGTGAGATTACATGGAGTACCTTTGAGTATACTTTCGCACAGGGATTCGAGATTTACTTCCAGGTTTTGGCAGAGTTTAAATGGTGCATTGGGAACTAAGCTCAGAATGAGTTCAGCTTATCATCCACAAACGGATGGTCAGTCTGAAAGGACGATTCAATCTTTGGAGGATCTTTTAAGATCATGTGTTTTGGAAAACACGGGAAGATGGGACGAATTCCTTCCACTGATTGATTTCACGTACAACAATAGTTTCCACTCAAGTATTGGTATGGCGCCATACGAGGCACTGTATGGGCGAAAGTGCAGAACGCCGCTCTGTTGGTATGAAACCGGAGAAAATCAGTTGATACGCCACGAAATAGTGCAGCGAACAACGGAACAAGTTAAGAAAATTTGGGAAAGGATGAAAGTCGCACGGGATCAGCAGAAAATCTACAATGACAAGAAGAGGAGACCTCTAGAGTTCCAAGAACTGGAATTGGCAGGGCAATCAAATCCAGAAAGCTCACACCTAGATTCATTGGACCATTTCAAATTTTTCGCCGAATTGGTCCAGTTGCCTGCCAAATTGCTTTGCCTCCCAACCTATCCAATATTCATAATGTATTCCATGTATCCTAACTCAGAAAATACCATCCCGATCCTTCACACGTGATAGAGCCTGAATCAATCCAGATAAGAGAGAACTTGGAATATGAAGTGTTGCCTGTACGAATTGGGGACAAGAGGGTGAAAGAACTCCGTGGAAAGCAGATTCCCTTAGTCAAGGTCATATGGTATGCTACAACAGGAGATGCCACCTGGTAACGAGAAGAGTATATGCGACAGCAATATCCACACTTATTCTAAGGTACGTTGAATTTCAGGGACGAAATTCTTTTTAAGGGGGGTAGTAATGTAACACCCCAATTTTTCAAGATTTCAAATACTAATAAACAGTATTTATGTGTTTGTATTTTATTGAAGGGTCTAGAGAGTAAAATAAAATAAACTGAGACCATAGTCAACCTCTACACTATCGTAGGAAGCTATGGTTAAATTTTGGGTCGAAAACTCAGACGGAGCCCGGTCTGCGTTTTTCACCGACAGTAGTGTTTTACTACTATAAAGACCTGATTTGGACTCATGAACTAGACAGTTAGTCTTAGAATTACGTTTCCTACATTTTTGCTAAAATTGGTTTTTGACCTTAAAACATGAAAATAATATAAACTATCCGGAAGAAAACTCGAACCAGGAGCCAAACGGAGCTGAATGGGATTTATCGGGACCCGCTAACGGATAAACACGAAGTCACATCAGGTCATATCACCTCGGGAAGCGTGTCATGACTCACCAATGTCATAATGACAAACGAAAATATCTAAACGCGTCCACACTGCGAAAAGATCAAAACTCCCTTGGTCTTTTTCCTAAAGGACATTTGTGTCCCTAAAATATCTAAAAAAATTGGACAAAATTGCCCTCCCTTTACCCATTTCACTCGGCCCTCCTCTCTCTCTCCCCCTTCACTTTCTTCTTCTTCCTTCACTTTCTTCTTCTTCATTTTCCTTAAGCTTCCTTAAAGATTTTCAAGAAACTTTGAGAAGCAAAGTTGATCACCTCATCCTTCTCTATCATCTAAGAGTTATAGAATTCACTCTTGAGCTCTCAATCTTCATTTTTCTCCATTGAAATTTCATGGTTTCAAGTTTATGATTCAAACTTCAAAAATCTCTAGAAAATTGTAGAAAAATCCTTTTAATGCCAAACCAATTTCTATGATCTAGTTTCATCCTCTAATTTCATAATCCAAGAGAATGAAATGAAATAATATTCCTAGCCTATTTATTTTAGAGAGGCTGAACCTAGGAACTTGGGGGGGAAATGGGTTTTGTTCAATTTTGTGAAATGATTCTTGATTTCACCTATTTCATTCCATAATCATGTAATCCAAGTGATTAGAAATCCAAATCAAACTCTAATCTATTTTTCTTCTTGGATGTCCAAAACCCTAGTTTGTTGGTTGAAGAGGTTTTGGTTCAAATATTTGACAATTAAACATGGATTATGTCTTAGGTATGCTTAAGGATCATTGATCCAAGAGTTGGTAGAATTTCAACATCCCTAGCCTATTTAATTAAATAGGGGCAGCAGCCTAGTCCTAAGGATTAGGGGATTTTTAATTAAGCTATATAGATTTCTGATTGTGTTTTATTGTAAAGGATCCAACGGTATTCGACCGTTCGACAGCATGCGCGAGTGACAGTTGTCGAGCCGCAATCAGGGCTGCACCAGGAACATTATTAAGGTGGAGAGAAAGAACTGATATCGTCGGGAAGGCAAGCTTAGTATAGAATATATATGTGTGTGTAGGGGAACCCATAAACCCTACTAGAGGTTGAGCCCTGGATAAAGTGTCTGGACCCTAGGTGTAGGTACTTTTGGGCTATCACCACTAAGATGATAATTTCAGTGATGTAATGGATTGAAGTTGATGTGTTGAATTATGTAATTGATTATCTGTTGACCTGTTATGTTGAATTGTCTGTGTGATTTACTGTTTGTCTAGCATTGTGCTGATATTTGTACTAGTAAAATTACTGTTGCGAGATTTTATTGTGATTTGGTTGGTTGAGTGTTGATGAGAGTATGGTACGTGATGATGTTGTTCGGGTTGATACCGTCATGGTCCCGCCCATGACGCTGTGGCTCGTAGATGCAAGGTGTCATGATGCTGATGTTGATGTTGATGATGATGTTGATGTGATGTGGGATGCAGTGCATCGTGGTCGTGGCTGAGTGCTTAGGTGTGAGGTCCCGGTATCAACCTGCGATGGATGTTTGTTGCATATCATAGCATTTCATACCATAGCATATTTCTCCCAAAGGAGGATGTCCAATTGGGGACGTGATGTTTTTAATCCTGAGGCAGGATGTCCAATGGGGGACGTGATGTGTTTTTATCCTTACGAGGATGTCTAATTGGGGACGTGATGTTATCCCGACGGGGATGTCCAGCTGGGGATGTGGTGTATCGGCCGACATACATATAGGGAAGTCAGCATCTACATAGGGACTAGTATCCCTCTTATAGATTTATCTGAGAGAATGACTTTTGAGATGGTTGTGTTGTATGACTTAAGAGATGGGTGTCGTCATGTTGTATCTTTTCTATGTGTTATGTGCTGCATGTATATATCTGCTATACTGATGCCCCTCTCCCATATTTGATGATGCATGTTTCTTATCTCCCTGCATTTTTCTCTATGTGTTATTTTATTTTATGGGAAGACCCCATGGAGGAACCACTTGCTGAGGAACTGGATGGCACTCCGTATGAGCCTGATGCCGGTGGACGAGCCCAGGATCCTAGCCTTGAGGGGTTTGGAAGTGATTGTGGTTAGTCGGAGAGTTGTCTCTTGACCTATTTACATATTTTTTTTTATTTCCGTCTGTATTAACGCACTTTGTACGTATACACTATTACTATAGCCCTACTGATGAGGCAACCGATGTATATGATATATTTTTTTTATATTTTATAGTTGTGTACTCTGAGAAGATGCGTGCCTTAATTTCGTTTCGCTTCCGCGTTTAATTTTCCGCTTTGTTTTGTATTAATAAAGCGCAATAACGATTATAAAACGATTAAGGTTAGTTAATATCTTAGATTTTTTAATGGGATGGCGGGTCGTCTCACAATTCAACCAATGAAGGGACAAAATGAGCAAGTGCAAGCAAGCTCCTTGGGTGCCATCGAAGCTTAAATTGTGCTTGTACATCTCAAATCATCTTGGTTTTAAAACGTTTTGAAGTTGTAAATCTTTAGGCTAATGATCAAGAACCATTTTCCTTTCAAGACTAGAGTTCATCAAAAGAAAAGAGGCAGAAACATATAAACACTCAGTCCCTGGTCACGGTCGTGCCTACATCACTGCCTGGTCTTGATCGCCTCTGTTTCCCAAGTTTTTAAGGGTCGCTCCCGTGGCCTGCTTCACGGCCTGAGCGTGATCCTCTCTGGTCCTAACATTTATTCCCCACTAAATCCAAAAAAAAGTGTATTCTATACTCATCCTTTGGGATGGTTTGTCTTCTTGAAAACTTACTTTCTTTAGTCTTTCAAATACCATGAAATCCATTTTAACAATTGATAAAAATCAAACAAGACTCAAGTGAAGTTTCAATTCAAAAACCAAATAGATACCTCATCTTAGGTTAGAAAAATTAATCAAGTTTTTCCTTTGGTTCCATGACCATTAAACCTCTTAAGCAGCTCATAAACCAAATTAGTTTTCACGAGATTTCCTCTCCATTTCAACCACACATGGTTGAATCTTGCATGGTCAAAAGGTAGGGTTTTGCTTCACTAAAACTCCTCAAAATCAAGCATGGTACATATATCAATATGATGGATAATAAAGTCATGAACATAACCAAGTATTATCATAAAAACCCATACTTCGACCAAGATTCAAATTAATGGTTTTTCACCATCAAAATCATTTTCATCATGTATATCATGTATTCAAACCCATAAACCAAGGTATTACAAACCAAGCCACAAGGAACTCATGAATAAGGTGTTAGATTAATTATTTCAATTAATCAAAATTATGAATTAGCATTAATTAATTATCTGGAATTATAATTAATATGTCAATTATGGTTAATAGCATTTTATCGATATAATGAATAGTATTGGGCTTATGTTCTGAATAGCCTGTGATGGGTTGAGCTATTCAATTGATGCCCAATGAGAGGTCCCTGCCCTCATACGATAGGTTACTTAATCGTTATCCCATTAGAAGGTTAACATAGCCAGATGAACCAATCGTGATTGAGGGGAGTCCACTCTCATTCCAATGCTCAACCAGGTGATTCACCCTGTAACACCCCCCTCGGGTGCTACGTACTCGAACTCAAAATGTGGAAAAACATCAAGAAATAAAACGCTGGTTGCTTTTGGAAAATACTTTAATTAATTAACTACGTTCGAAAACGTGGGTCTAAAAATTTTCTACATGCTCAAGTAATTCAAACTCAAGACAAAGGAATAAACTTTATAACACACATCAATATTTAAGATTCATACTAATATAATCATGACATAATTATGCTGAAGCATATAAGTTTCTTAGAAATACAGTTCCAACATAACATAAGTTCAGGTCTAACATATCATATTATAGACTCAAAACATTTGTTCCACATACATGCAGCAGATAATATAAGACTGCTTCAAAAATAAAACTCCTAAGCTGGTCGACTAAAAGTAGCCATTGAGATACAGCCCCAAAGTCAGCTTCGATTCCCAGAGGAATTCGGAGGGATCCTCTTTTCTGCTCCTTCAAAAGATTCCGTCATCTGAGTCCTCACGTGTCCGCGAGGACCTATGATCAACATCTGTACATGTATTCCAAAAACACAACAGGGTGTCCAACATGTACAGGCAAAGGTGAGCTACTCATTCTATAAGCTTATCACGATAGCCGCACAAGCGACAAACAACAGATACAATCACATATAAATACAGTTATAATAACAGTTATTCATATAACGTAATATCTCAAACACTATCATGAGTTATAATAATGCATAAGACTCTAATATCATCTTTCTAAATTCATATACTCCGAAGATTCCTACTTCCCTTCATCGAGCGATAGGCCGCAAATACATCCATAACACAATTGTTCTCATGAGTCGGCCTCTCAATTTAGGTCCGAACTCCAATTATTCCGGGGTACCAGGTCATCCGTGTTGGGCAACCGTTTTACCACGGCATGGGGTTGCGATGCCTCCGGCTACTTGTGGTGTTTCGAACACAGGATGCCCCTATAGACCTAGTGGTCTTAACTGGCTCATATTCTCAACTACTTGAGTTGTAGCTCGTTTTTAAATGGCACGTCTGCCGTTTCATGTATGTCCACAGAAAGTTCTGTTTTCTTTTTCATTCATTTTTTTTTTGCCGAGGCATATAGCTCACGACTCGTTTTAAAGGACATTAAGCCCGTTCATTCAAAACACAGGACACGAAGTCCGAGTGCTCAATCCACAAAACACTAGCCTGACGTCTCGGTCGCTAGGTTTGCATTCATCTCAAAAGATTCGTCGTTTTTCTTTCGGTTTTATTTCTCAAAACAACTTGGGAAAATAAAACTCAATTTCATTTTCTTGAACTAAGACATTTCTTTTTCAAAGAAAACATTTTCCGGGAAAAAACACTTTTTCGTAAACAAAACCGTTTTCTAAAACAAAACTCAATTTGCAATGACTTTCCTCAAACCAATTTTTCCTTTTCAAAAGGACTTAACTTTTCAAAAAGAAGGTTACTTCTCTTGATAAAGCAACACGTTTCCCAAAATACCTTTTTGATTTCAAAATTCGGTTTTCAAAAACTTTGATTTCGTGTTTCTCGAGTCATAGCCAGTCCTATGCTCTTAACCAGTCCAGGATATAAATATATATATATATATATATATATATATATATATATATATATACACACACCAATCTCAAATCAACAAAATCAATATATCTCAGCCAAGGCATCCATGCCACAATTCATATTCAATAATCAATCACGTACACAACACAGCTTTCAACCAATCCAGGATATAAATATATGTATATATATGTCAATCTCATTTCAACACTAACACATCAATCAACCAATTGCCATGAGGCTACCAAACTTAATAATGAAATACCTCCGTTTACCTCTTTAAGTTTCTCAATCAAATTCCCGAACGGTTCTCGGTTCCGGTTTCGTCCGTGTCACCTAAAAAAAAAGCACAATTCAATTCACAACAAAAATCAACACAAAATAACAACATCAAACCATAATTTTCCTCCCACAAAAATGGCAAAATAGGCTAAGGATCTCATTTGGTTCCAATCTTTTGGATGGTTGGTTCTTAAGCATGGTTAACACTAAGACAAGTCCTATTACCCAAAAATTTGAAACAAAATTCATGGTTCTACTCACTATAGGTCTCGGCCATGAAGAGTAAAAGAGGTTAGAAATTGATTTGGTCTTCCAATCATTGGATTCTAGGACAAAAGGAAAGGTAAGGATGGAATCAAGAGTTCAAGAACAAAAATTAAACAAAACCGCTATTCCCCCAATTCTTAGGGTTTTGGCCCTCTCAAATAAATTAGGCTAGGATGAGAGTTTGATCATATACTCTTGGATAGAGGTAGAAGGTGATGAAGTTAGCTCAAAGAAATTAGTTTACATTAAAATGATTTTTCTACACTTTTCTAGGAATTTTTGAAAATTTGGATCATAAACTTGAAATCTATGAAATCAAGATTTCAAACTTGAGATAGGAAGAGATTCATGAGGCTTAAGGATCATAGAAGTGATCTTACCTCTTGGATGGAGAAGATTGATCAAGAATCAAGCTTTTCTCTCAAAGATTCAAGCTTTTTCTCTTAAGAAAAATGGAGGTTTGGTTCAAGGAAGAAGATGAAGTGTTGGAGGCTCTCTCTTGCTGGTCTTATGCGTGGGAAATGGGGGCTGACCAGCCCTTAAATTAACTCACTTAAGGGCATTTTGGTCATTTCCTTCAAGGACCAAAATGTCATTTAAGAAAAGGTTAGGGGTATTTTGGTTTTTTTACGTCCAGATATTTTCAAACGTCATGATGACTCTGACACGCTTTTCCATGTGAGTTGACTTGATGTGACACCAAGATTATCCATTAGCGGGTCCCGATAAACCCATATGCAGCTCCGTTCGTCACCCGATTGAAGATTTCGCTCGAACGAAGGTCGGGAAGTGATTTTTTAAAATTTAACAAAAACGTACGAAATTAAATTCTAAGACTTATTGTCTCGTTCACGGTTCGAAGTTAGGTTTCCTGAGCAGTAAAATCTTATTGTCAGTGAAAAAACGCAGATCGGGCTCCATTTGAGTTTTCAGCTCAAAATCTAGTCGTATCTTTGTACGATAGCGTTGAGCATGAATATGGTCTCGGTTTATTTTATTTCATTTTCTAAGACCTCGAATAAAATATAAACTTAATTATTCTACTTATTACGCACCCGAATCTCAAGAAGAACACAAGATGGATGAATCCTAAATCCGTTATATCAGGTGCACAAATTCTATTACTTAATTCTCTATATCAATATGCTATAATTTTGTATCTACACGATCTTTTGGACAATAAATTCATCAATTGGTATCAGAGACTCGTAGATACTAATTATAGCTGTTGATAAAATATTAGATTAAAAGAAATAAATTTTATTTCAAATCCATTATATCAGAAGAATCTGATAATTTTTAATCACAGTTTCGCAAGAACTCTAAAAGATCCATGACCCAAATTCTGTGCAATGAAACAACGGTTTTCCAAATTGTTTTGGGGCTTCCATAGTATTTTTTCTTGTGATCAAAACCCATAAAAGAATCGAAGCAAATCGTTTCAAATTCTGAGTGTATTTGTTACTCTTTTGCTCGCGGTTTTTTTGCTGAAACCGCATGATTTTCGAGCTTAATTACTCATAAATGGTTACATGAATTTTGAAATTGATTTGGGGCTATTCTTTGCCTGTACCTCGTGATCGAAACCCATGCAACATCGCGAAAAATCACTGCAAATTCTGGGCGAATCCATGTTCAATATCGCGAGCTTTTTTGTGCGCAAAACCCAAAAACTTTTGGTTCAATTTTCACTCGATTGAAGCTGCTTTTTCTAGAATTAGTTAAGGGGTTCAATAGATCGGTGGTAATAGAACAACATACTGAAAAATCGTGGCTTTTGGTGCTGGAATTGGTTGAAACCGTCGGGTCAATATCGAGGGTCATACAACCCGATTACAGATATGCAGGTAAGGGAGATGAACATCTACAGCGACGCTCACTCTGGGGCCCTGTGCGTGGGGGCGCGTGGGCCCAGTTCCAAGGCCCATAAAATTTGTTTTTTCTGCCAAAAATTATTTATGTAATATTCTGTGATTTTTGGTATTTTCGGGAATTTTTGGATGCCCCTATATATTTTATATTATTAAATCCGAGAATAATCTGTAATTTAAAATATTGTACTCTCGGAATTTGGGTCTGAAATTTTTTGCGATTATTCCTTATTTTGCTAGTGACACTTTAATATATTATACTCTCTTTATTAATGTGTCATAATAATTATTGGATTAATTTTAGGCCTTATGTAAGTTGTTTACTTTATGTTTATGCATGATATAAAATTATCTTATTTTTTGAGACATAATTATTCTTAATTTGTATAACTGTAATCTCACCTATCGTGGGTACTTTTATGCAAATTTTATGTAAGTTAAATAATTAAGATTTCTCTTAATTATATTTTGTATTATATTAATAATAATTATCCCCTATCGGTGTATTGTTATTAATATAATTTGTTTTTTTTACTAAAATATAATTTGTTATTATACAATGTACTATTTGTTTTATACTTATATCAATAATTATTCGAGTACCCTATCGGTATTAGAATTTTTTGGTGATATAAGGTTTGTGCATTGTATATTTTGTGAAAATTCCCTATGTGCCAATGACACTTTTGTGTACCGCACTCATTAAAAATGCTATGATTATGCAATTAATCTTAAGGTGTCAAATATAATTATTCTTTTGGCATAATTTAATATTCTATATATATTCATTTTCACTACCGCTCTAATGATTAGTTTTAGTCACAAAATTAAATTTTGGTTTATTATTAATTATGTCTATTTTTTTATTAAATAAGCGTACGTAGTGAATTATTAAAATGTATATTATTTTTTCCATTTATGTATATTAAATTGAATGAAATTGAAAAAATTTATTATTATTTTTAATTATTCTAATATACATTATGTTTTTTCACTACTGCCCTCTTTGAATTTAGACCCATAAATAGTTTATTATTCTTGATTTTGTGACAGATATGTACTAAGTAATTCTTCTAATCATGTGTCTTAGTCACAAAATAAATTTTGGATCATAACATAATTAAATCTTATACTTTAGTGAATAATGAAATTAATTGTGTATTATTTTATGCCAATTCCTATAATTATATTGCCTCATTATTATTAATTTACCCACTTGTAAAATATTATTAAGATAATTTTGTTGAGTAATCCTCGAGGTAATTGAAAGTTCTGTCATCCTTGTAATCTATATGAATCATATTGATTTATAACTAGAGTTTTTTCTTTTGAGATAACAGTCTGTAAGGTTTTATGATAATCTCATTATATAAGTCATCAAAGCTCATAAGCTCTACACACAAAAAAGAATGACTCTCTCTGAGGCTAGTTGCAAAAATTTTATTTTATGACTTATTATATGATTGCATATGTGGAGAATTTTGTTAATAAGATATTATTCTCCTTTTGTGGTTATTCTCATTTTGAGACTATGCAATTGTATATGAGTGTGACTATTTCCCAAAATATTATGAAATTAAAGAACTCTACAATCAATTTAGTGATTGCTTTTTATAATACTCCTTTTTCAAATTATATCTTTATTTATAGTGAGAGTATTATATCAAGGTGTGATAACACATCTTGTTATTTTTTTTAAGAGTTCTATTTTGGGATACATATGAAGTTGTTTTATGCACTTTTTATATGCTTGACTAAGAATAAACAATAACTTTTGTCATTGTACTCTTTTCTATTAAAGTGTTAAGATCATGAAATTAATGTTATGGTACTTATTGGATAAAGTCATGCTTATTCATACTAATACTATTGTGCATGTCTTCAATTTATTTGAACATGACTTCTGTTGAATATTTTTTTAAAGGAAATTTTGGTTAATACAATGTAAAATATTTCTTACTTACTATGATTCGGGACCCTTAAGCGGGATCATCATAAGTAAGGAATTTTGTGAAATGCGTGTTTGACTTTGTATATGAATCATTTATTTTATATATAGGATAAATGGTTCCGTGTCATTAGCCCATTGTTTACATTGTATTATTACATTTCTTATTTATTGTAATTCAGGACCCTTAGGCGGGATTGCATTAGATAAGAAATTCTCTTTAAATGGCATAGTTGGCTGTAAATGAGGATAATTTAATTCTCTATTTTGTACATATTAAATGTTTCCCTTATTATCTTTGATATCGGCCCTTGCCTAACTCAGTCAAAACTATAAATGGAACTTATATATTATTATGTGAAACTTGACATGTCAGTTAATTGGGTATAATTCTTTTATAATCCAATATTATGTTAAACCTTTTTTTGTCTATCGCAATGCAAATTTGTGTTAAATGAACCTTTTTTTTACTCGAATGCATTGCAATTATTATTGGATTAAATTTCTCATTATGTGATAGAGAAAAATGGTTGAATATTCTCTTAAACCTTTGTTTTTTTAATATTCTTTTATTATTAGTTCAACTATTTTCTCTATCAAGTGGAAGAGTCTTGGATATTGTAATTAAGATCCCATAAGTGGGATTGTAGTGATACATTAACTTGACATTAATTTATTGCCCAAATTAACTAGCATGATTTTCTCTTCACATATTGTTTTTTTGTTGCTTTGTTATATGGACCTATATATTGAAGATATTATAGTCTTTTTGAGAATATTAAAATACACTGAACTCCCTATCATTGTTAAGAAAATAGAATAAAATCCCAAATTAGTCTATAATGTTTGTTGAGAATAATTTCTCTAGTCTATATCATTGTTCTATATCATTATAAATGATATATTTGGGATATACATATAGCAATGTCATTCTTATTCTTATCCTTTAAGATACAATATAATATTGCTTAATGTATTAATGTTTGTGAGAGTTACAGACTATTTGTTGTTATACCCTCAATTACAGTTAAGTATAGGTCCTATGTAATTCCGCTACTGGTAACATAATCTTGTGCTCAAGTGCTTGTGATTATTATTTAATACTTGAGTTTTGAGTGAGTTATTGAAAACTTGCAAGTAATCTCATACCTTTTTTTTTTTTAATACTAAGGATTTTGATCTCACTCATATGATGATAAGCTTTTCAAATGATCATCATACTTTATAATGTGAAGGTTGCCTTATTTATAAAATTCTTTTAGAATTTATATCTGATAATGACTCGAGGAGATTCTATGTTATAAAGTGTCAAACGAACACTTATAATCTCCTTAATTCTATATGCAGAATATGTGGTTAACTATGAAACCCAAAATTTTGTGAAAAATTGTCATTGGTAAATTATATGTGCACTAGTGTAGAAAACACTTTTAACATCGGTTAAAAATGACTTTTAACATCGGTTGTTTCAGCGATGTTAATACAGGCGATGTTAAAAGTGTGACTTTTAACATCGGTTATTGACCGATGTCAAAAGTCACTTTTAACATCGGTTCTAAACGTAGCCGATGTTAAAAGTGGACTTTTGACATCGGTTCAAGGCCACAACCGATGTTAAAAGTCACACTTTTAACATCGGTTCTGTGAACAACCGATGTTAAAAGTTTACTTTTGACATCGGTTGAATCCAGAACCGATGTCAAAAGTTATTTTTTTTAAAAAAAAATATGATTTTATTTCATAATTTCTTTTCCTCCCTGCAGAATCAGTACACACTATACATATATCCAAAATGCAAAAATCAGTACATCAAGTCCAGAAGTCCAGAATTCAACAATATATAAACATGAACTATATATATATAAATCCAGAATTCAACAAACATAAATCCAGATCCCAGAAACTCATATACAAACATAAATCATAAACCCTAAACTCATTCCAAATGCATGTGGGTAACTGCTCACTACGCAATGCATAGAAAAAAACACTAACTCTAACTATAACCAAATAATTACTTTATTTTCATTCAATTACAATTGAAATGCAGAATATAGTTTAAACGTGAAAGGATTCAAATAAAAAAGAAAAGGAAGAAAGATAACTTGAAGCTTTTGTACTGTGACTGCTTCAGATAAGCCCTCATGGTAGGATTTGAGGGTTTCGTCCAAAACAAGATAAATCCCTAAACCAAAACAAGAGAAATCTCGAAATCCTTAAATCTAAACCAAAAATGTAAGGGATTAAAAATGAAGAAATGTAGTGGTGTGGAGGACTTACAATGGCAGGGATTATGGACCTCGCGACTCGCGGTGGTGTTCTCTTCTGGCGGTGGACCTCACGATGGTCACGGTGGCTCGCTCGGTGGGCAGCTGAAGAAATGCGGTGGCTAAACGGCGAGAATGAGGGCTTGCACAGAACATAGATGATGAGTAGCGAGAGTACCGTGCACAATGAAGAAAGAAACGCGCGAGACTTAAATTTAAAATTTTGAAATTTAACATCGGTTAGAAAAGGAACCGATGTTAAAACTCACTTTTCAACATCGGTTGCTTTTTAACCAATGTTAAAACTCACTTTTTAACATCGGTTGCTTTTTAACCGATGTCAAAAGTCACTTTTTAACATCGGTTAAAAAGCAACCGATGTTAAAAATTTGTTCCATCAACCATTTATTTACAAGTTTGCCACCGCGTCTACTTTTAACATCGGTTTTAAAAATAACCGATGTTAAAAGTGTGCTTCCTCAACCATTTATTTACAAGTTTGCCACCATCTCCATTTTTAACATCGGTTTAGAAATAACCGATGTTAAATCCTGACGTTAAAAAGGTATTTTCCACTAGTGGTGGGGTTTCACACTATTATCTTATAACCACTTCTCTTGACAATTCTGCACTAGTCAATTTATCTCTAATTTATAAACCTACTCTTGAAGAGAGAAAGATGGTGAGTTTTGAACTCATTTTGGATATTATACTGCAAAGTTAAGATCCCACTATTAAATATTATATCATTAGAGTATTTTAATACTAATGAGCTCTAATGGAAATCCTAATTTTGTTTAGGTATACTGGATTAGTGGGAGTGTGTACACAATATTGTTGTATCTCGAGACTTATATATTAATTTTATATTGTCATATATTTGTGTGCTCATTTTGTTATCATATAACATATTATAAAAGGACATTATTATTTAGTTTTGTCCTATTGTACTGATATATATATATATATATATATATATAAAATCTGTTGAATTTCAGTAGGCATCTTGAGTAGAAGCCAAGGCCAATTGTTGGGAATTGTAAATTAATCTCTTTAGCATGCAATTATATTGTGCTTCTCTCTTACCCAAAATACACATTCTGATAGGTCATAGATATATAAGTACTTTGCAAGTATAATGTTAGTACTTCTATCGAATATGATATTCTGCATTGTTGGAGTACTTGTAAATCTTATGTTTGGACCGATAGTCTTAAGTGCAGGCTCATTATTGACATTCTTATGGCCATATTAATCTATAATATCATTCTATTTGAAGTCAGTGTCTAAGCCTTCCATGTAGGAGATTCTGGAATTTCCTAATTGTTTCTGGATTAGCATAATCACTTATTTAGTAGAATTTGGATTAATTGAATGTCAAATATTATAGATTATTTGTTACTTTAGCCCATATGTAATTACTCTTATTACTAGGCTATTGTGAGTACTTAAACACATGTAGATTATGTTATTTTGGCATTTACAAATTTTAGACTTGAATTGAGCATATTGTTGGAGAAAACATGCTCGGACAACCACTAACCAAAGACTTAACTATTGGAGTTTATCAAAATATTGCAACTCTTGTTTTGATTAAAGTCTTATGGTGTTTTGGGTTAGTGGGAGTCTGAAATTATTTTATATGAGATATGTATGAGATGACGTCTCTTTGATATATACCATATCTCTTATAGCATTTTCAGATGCTTGGGCCATACTTAATTGGATTACATATTACTCTTAACTTGATTACGCTTTTCCAAATACATCATTCTTTATATGGAATATAAGTCTTTAACATGTATGATTTGCTTCCCTATCGGATACCATTTCTGCAGCGTTGAAGCTTATGTTTCTTAGACTATTGATTAACATGTGCTTTAACCATAATTGATATTCTAGTCATAAAATTCTAGTTCTTCTGATAATTGACTAATGATATCCAAGTGGGAGAATGTTAGATTAACTATTTCAATTAATCAAAATTATGGATTGACATTAATTAATTATCTGGAATTATAATTAATATGTCAATTATGGTTAATAGCATTTTATCAATATAATGAATAGTATTGGGCTTATGTTCTGAATAGCCCGTGATGGGTTGGTCTATTCAATTGATGCCCAATGAGAGGTCCCTGCCCTCATACGATAGGTTACTTAATCGTTGTCCCATCAGACGGTTAACACAGCCAAATGAACCAATCGTGATTGAGGGGAGTCCACTCTCATTCCAGTGCTCAACCAGGTGATTCATCCGAATCTCAAGAAGAACACAAGATGGATGAATCCTTAATCCGTTATATCAGGTGCACAAATTCTATTACTTAATTCTCTATATCAATATGCTAAAATTTTGTATCTACACGATCTTTTGGACAATAAAATTCATCAATTGGCATAAGGTGGAGAACTCTTTCAAAAAGAGCTTATTGAATAAGTGTTTAATTAATCTATTTACCCAAACGCACCCTAAGAATGATATTATTGAAAGACAAATTTTGATTACTTCAATCAATATTGTCGTAAACTTGTTTTGCATCTCCTTCTAACCAAACATTTCTAAATCTAAATTTTTTCCAACCAACAAATAACACATTCTCATCCACCATGAAGGTGTGATGAGGTTCACTCCCCCATTACATCTTGTAGAGTCCACAAAGCTTCTTGACTCATGGTGTGATAGAGACATGTGGATGATACAAGATGAGTCATGAAACACTCCCAGCTCCGGGCTAGAACTTATTTCCAACCCTAGGGCCAAATCCCGAAACCCAACGTGCCCGATTACTATAATAATATATTTACCAGCTTCGACACAAAAACAATAGATAAAACTCAAACATTATTTTATGGAGTTAGTGTTGAATTTTGAATTCTTGAAGGAATTCTAGGTCATCAACTTCTGATTATTAATTAAATTAGCCAAATTGAGTTAATAGTCAATTTATACACAACAAACAGATAAAGCAGCAGATAGGGATTTTGGGGGTGTTACAATAGGCAAATAGACTAAAAAATCACACTCCTTTTAATTTAATAGGATATACTAAATTGAAAAGGGTAAACTATAATGGAAATTAAATTATTGAAACTTGAAAGTTTCAAAGTAATTAAATTACTAAAAATACCTAAATATAATATACCTAAAACCCTCAATTCAAGTTGCAAAGTTAAACCTTAATAAGATAACACCAGACTTGATTATTTGTATATATAAAAGATACGCTACATTATGCAATCTTAGCCATCCATTATTTGTTAATTTGGCCAATTACAAAGGTTGGCCAATAAATTGAGTAACTGGACGAGTTCAAGACTCAATTTGATAAGAAGCTACGTTAGGCTTGACTCAGAACTCGATAATCTCAAGTTAGAGTGAGGTATAAGACTCCACTATGTTATCTCTTGTTCACTATTTGAATCTATAATTTTTATTTAAATGTCTGATTATCTCTTAACCTGCTTCACACTCACAATTCTATTATCTCAATTTATAATATGGCGATTCATAATTTAATTTTAAATAATGAAATTTTTAGACTAACACTCAACCCAGCAAACTCCACAAACTTCAAGATTGATTAGGTGAAAAATGTCTACATCTATTAAATTGATATTATAATAAGAACCTTACTTTATGATCCTTCAAGATCGTACCAATTTTACAAACTTCATCACGTTTTCACCCCAAGTCAACACGATTTAATTAAGATCACGATTTTGACAACCATCCACAACAATTTATCGTTTCTCGGAAAGAAATCAAACATGCCAAACACAAGGAAAGCATGTTAGTAGAAAAAGGTTTGCTTTCAAGTTTCAACTTTCGAGTCTCAACCTCGATCGGATTCCTCCCATGACACATTCATTCATTTTTGTCAGTTGGTAAAAGTAATGTTATTCATACATATTTATACATATATATTTTTGGATCGTGCTAATGAGTGTTTTAAGGATACTGGTTAAGAAATTACAGAAAAGTAAGTTTTTATGGGAAAGTTAAATATATTGCTTCTTCAAATATTAAATACATCAATTCCTAATGAACATTTTTTTTTCTTGATTTCTTAACTAATGCCTTTAAAGTACTCGTTGGCATTCTCCATATATTTTTTTGATAAATTACATTTTACTTCCATATGTTTGGCTTAAAATACATTATCCAGTTGTGCTGTAATAAACTTTGCCAGTTTACCTCATGCTTTTCACCATTATCTAACAACTCTCTTCACCTATTTTCCTTCCATTTGTGGACTAGATGGAATAATTTCCGTCTCTAAAAGATGGAGGAGTTGAAAAATGAATGCATGGAACCAACAGAACCACGAGTAATTTGTCTCTACTTTTTTTTACAAATAAAATTCTTTTAGTTGAAAATAAATTCAACAATGATAGCTTATCAAAAAAAAAAATTCAACAATGATACTCTCACCATTTTATTTTAGGATTTGACTCCTCTAAAGTGATAAAGTCTCTAAAGTGAAAAAGTAAAGATACATCCACCTTTAATTTGATAAATGCATAAAGATCTTAACCCGCTAAAAATGATGCAATGGTGGATGCAATCTTATTTTCTCACTATTTAGTGGAACCAAATCTTTTATTTTACACCATTTTTTGTACTTACTTTATAAACATTGTCACCTCACTTTTGTGTTGGAAATAATAATGGATAAATAATAAATAGTTAAGATTTATGTGTAAAAAGTAGTGGGATGAAAAAGTGGTGAGATGAATATTTTATGAATAAATTTATTAAAAAATAGTTTTATATTTTAAACTAAGCATTTTTTAAATTAAAAATATCATTTATTTATTTATGAATAAAAAAATAAAAAAAATAATATTTAGTGACAAAAAAATCGGTCTTTATTCAACAATAAATGCTTTTCGAGCTAAAGATAATTGCTTTGGGTCGGCCTACTTTGTTGTTGGAGAAATTATATTTAATTTCCTTATTTTATTATTTGAAATAATTTCTGAATTAAGATAAGTATTAGGTATTATTTGTAAATGTAATTAGTTTTTTAATTATGATTTGACATATTTTGTATTGGAATAATTAATCTGTAACTATGCGACAAGTAAGGCCCACAGCTTAGGATAAGCGTAAACAATAATGAGCTTGCAAACTTTGATACTCTTATCACATAGGAGTATGATCCGTGCTTCACCGCTGTTCACAAAATACTACTAGTTTGGATTAGGATGGTTAGGGTAGTGGGGTTGGATGAAATTATTGCAAGTTGCAACAAACTGACGTGGATCCATGCTGTTATGACTGAAAACTACATTAATGCCCCGATCTCTATCAACCAATAAGAACCTTCCACCTATGCTGCCAGAATTCACCCTCACATGTTCGCGGCGATTTGAGATTGTTCCACTATTTTGGTATAAAAACCCGTCCATTCATTACAAACATACATAACATAACATGATCCACACAGCACCATTTGTTTCTTGTGAGTTGTGAGAGTCAAGCAACAAAGACCACGTTGTTGGTTAATTAATCATACACCATTATCCATGGGTGCAACCTCTATGGCTCGAGGAGGAATCACCACCAGATTTCTACCTGGTTTCCGCAGGGAATTGGGATGTGATCATAAGCTCAATTCTTCATCCTATGCTGAGCAACATGACACGAGTTTTGGCGATGTAGAGTTTGAATTTCTTGATGATCCTTTAGCTCAAAGTTCAAGTAGCGATGACTGTCACCCACATGAAATGGAGTTAGATGAAAACGATGGCGAGAGGGTTGATTCTGATGATGTTAGCATTGAAGATAACCGAAGCTTTTGGGATAACCAACACCAGAATTTGCAGGTAATTAACGGGCACCCTCTTGATTTATTGACCATATAGTATATAATTATTTCTTTGTTTTGCTCGTTAGTTTTAAATTGTGATCGCGATTGTGATTACATTTCGTTTATCGTCGTCAAGAAGAATCTTAGAAAAAATTATACGAAATATCAAAGTTACACAATTTTAATTATGATTGTCGATTTCATTTTAAAATCCTGATTATAATCGTAAATTATAATATACATGTAATGAAAAGTTATTAAATTGCAATTGCAACTTCTTCAATTAATCTCATCTCATAAGTCTGAATGGAATTTCAAATTGGCGATCTGTAAAATTAACATATATGCCCAGGTCTTTGTTTTCTTCCTTGATTAGCATATGCTATATTATAGCTTTGACTTGATCCATTTTCACTTTTGTCTCAAAAGCTTTTTAGACGTTTTTGTTTTGACCAAATTGGTTTTTATTTAGTGCAGGCCAGCCTATGCAGAACTAGTTCCCTGGAATCAAGGATAAGGAATGCCACCAAAGAAGCGGTTCAGGAGATACAAATAGCAGAAACAGTGTGCAGTTGCAGGAGACAGATGGCTGCCAGCTCCTGTCGAAACTGCTTCATGAGAGATGTCTCTAGGAGGCTTCAGAATGCTGGTTTTGACAGCGCCATTTGCAAAACAAAATGGAGAAGCTCACTAAATATTCCATCAGGTAAATAACATGTTGCAATAAAAATAACAATATATTTCAATTCAAGCCATAACATTCCAACAAATGCATCTTTTTTTTTTTTTTTTCTTTTGTTGACATTTGTTACACTTTTTCTATTTGTTTTCTTTTCGAAGTGAAAAGAGACCTTAGGTGGGTATAAGATAAGACAGGACCTAGCTATACTTAAATACGTTATCCTATCTTTTTTTTTTTTAACCTTAACAATAATTAATTAGTTTCTTTCAAAACACTAGCTAGGCTGTTGTCATTTAACAGTAAGGCTATTTTACAAAATTAGGATCATTAGCTATATTAAATTAGGCATTAGGTGCATGTTGAAAAGTGAAAAACGAATCTCTTAAACTTTACTTTAGAAAAGTAAAATATAAAAAAGTAAAAGTGTATTCTAGCCTGAATTTTCAACACCAACTTGTTCTCTCTATTAAAATTTGAAGTATTAGGTGCAAATAATTTTAAAATTTATTCTCTTTCACTATGTAATAACTTCAAACTTATGCATAAACACATATAACCGTTAAAACGAGAGAGAGAAAAAAAAAAAAAAACTTCAAGAAAGTTATATATATCAAAAGCTAACTATTATCATAACTGTGCAGGGGAGCACACTTTTCTGGATGTGATAGATACCACAAGCTCAAAGAAAGGAGATGTTAGGGTGATCATAGAACTGAACTTCCGAGCAGAGTTTGAGATGGCTAGGGCAAGCGAGGACTATAACCGCCTTGTCCGGAGGCTCCCGGAGGTGTTTGTGGGAAAAGTAGAGAGATTAAGCAACCTGATCAAGATCTTGTGCATGGCAGCCAAAAGGTGCATGAAGGAAAACAAAATGCACATGGGGCCATGGAGGAAACATAGGTACATGCAAGCTAAGTGGCTAGGTCCACATGAAAGGAACACTTCAACAACTTCCCTTTCAATGGGATATTCTGAGAAGATGCCAAAGCCAAAGCCAAAGCTAAAGGCATCAATGTTAACGGTAGATCTGCTAGAGAAGCTTCCCAATATGCACTGTACAGCTGTTGAAGTTGTGTAACATGTTATAAGGCAGAAGCTTATTTAGTTTTTGACTTATTACTTTCTTGTTTTTTCCGTCACTCTTTCCCGAGGGGAAAAGGGTGTAATCCAAGATGTCGCGGTCGATGTTAGTGTGCATTGCTGTGCATCGTTAATCGAACGGCTATTGATAGTTGTTCATCAAATAAAATAATGAGATAGATAAGATTTTCCACCTGAAAACAAATTTTCCGATAGACGTACGAATGATCAGGTGGAAAAGGTTTAATTATTGTCGGTCGGTCGGTCCCTCCCTACCACGGCAAGCCGCTGCCGCCTAGATCCACGGGCAACAACATCACATGCCGCCACAGACCACGTAGCGCGCCGCTCTCATCACTATTGAGACTCCATAACCAACATGCAATTTAGACGCCACAAACCGCGACCATAGCTGCACACCATTGGTTAGGGATGACGATGAGTGGGGTATGGGTAGGGTATTATAGTATCCCTCTCCATACATACTGGGGTTATAAAAAAGTATCCATCCCTGTCCCTATACTCGCTTGGATAGCAACTTTGATATCCGTACACTCACCAGCTGGGTACCTAAGTACCTGTACCCATTACCCGCACTTTATATAAGAAATTTGTGGATTTTGAAAATAAGATAAGTAAATATGGTATACCCAAAGATTTTCGATTGATATAATTTTCATATTATTCACTTTAAACAATCAAATAACTTATTTTTGTGCTTACATAAATTAAATTTATGTTCCACATAATAAATGTCTTGCATACCAAACTAAATATGCAACCCGTAGATTTAATAATCAATTTGTGAACATGAAATGTATGAAATGCAAAGATTCAAATACAAAACGTCAAATAATCAATCTCCAAAACATTAATTAAATATTACAATAAAAAAATGATAAATTACACTTGTGACACCCTCAAAACCTGTACCATTTTTTGTAACCAAAACACCAATTAAACGATAAATAAAACTTGCTGATTTTACTTTCGGAAAACGGTTCATTTAATATATCTTATTAAGTCCTGAAAATCGTGATAAATTTTTTTCTTGTTTAGTACCCATGAAACTACAACCCAGAATACTAAACGGAGTACTCATATATAAGTGGATATATATATATATATATATATATATACATCATCAACTAGAACTATGGACAATATGCCCTTTCACAAAAGAACTATAAAAGATAAACTTCTAAAAAACTAGAAACTAGGCGGCGACAGTCTGGAACCATATCTCTAAAACTTATGGCCATCAGTAGCCATTAACAGACTACTCAAAAATCGCTGCCTGAAAAGAAAGGTCTACACCCTAAGCTGGTCAATCTAGTGGAAACCATTAGACAGTCCCCCAAAGGAGGGTCCAACTGGTCCATCAGAAGAGTGGTCAGGGGAAGTTACATCCCCGTTGGCCATCGCTGCATCTCCGGCTCCCTCAGCCGGAGCATTCCCGTTTTCCAGAGGATGGTACTCAGGAGTCGCAATGAGCTCCTCCTCCTCGGGATCCTCCTCCTCCTCTTCCTCCTCCTCCTCCTCCTCCTCCCCTTCTGGCCCCATGGGCACCAAGATAAACGGAGGTGGAGGGGATAAGGGAGGCTGCTGCTGGGGCGACTGGGATATGGTGTTGCAACTCCCTGTGATCTATCAAAAACTATAGCATCAGCCAGACCGGCGGCAACGGAATCTGAACTGTCTCAACCGTGTGTACACTCTCTTGAGGTCCCACCTCAAGGTTCCCCCTCAGAGTTCAGACTGGGCCCGTATATGCCGCATTGGTAGCCCCGGGATGTATGACCCAGGCGGCAGGGTCCTCTCTATGCTCAAAGGTGAGGGAGCGGACTCTCGTGGGCGCTAACCCCTCGCTCCCCAAGTTCATCTGTACATAATGTATATACCAGAAACAGAGTAGTCCAGAAATATGCATGGGTGATAAACCAATATATGAATCCAAAAACGACAACTATATGCCCAATCCAAACAGCAGATTCATATAATATAACTCACTCAAATCATCATGCATCACATAGTACAGCATATAAAATCATGTACTAACAGCAGTAAATACACAAGGGCTTCGTACCTCACAATCAACGTTATTCTCTAAACGTATACATGGCACTTCCATATATCTCAACTAACATTCAATCTAGATTTCCGGAAACCCCATCACCATAAACATGAGTTGATCAGACTCAACGTCATTGCCCCGCAAGCAACAATGACAAACGCCAGAATTAAAATTTGGCAAAACGTGAGCACGTAACCTCCCAGGAAATAATACATGGGCGCGCATGTCAATGGTACTCACGATGTATAAGCCATACTATAGTGTCCTCTTCACTGGGCACAATACGCTCTCCCTGGCACGTATGACATCATTGTCCATCAAGGCACAATGTTACATAATGACATTAAGTCATCTCAGGTTCCCCTTGCCTATCAAGGTCCCCCGTTTCACGGCACGTCTGCCCAATACACAAATGCATGAGAAACTATTTTGTTCCCGATAATTGATCTTTGTCGTATCAATATTTCCTCGTTGTAGCATCAACGCTAACAACCACCATAATGTCTTAGACTCTTTAGGCCTCAAAAACATTTTCTCAAAACAGGACATTTAGTCCAAAACAACTCAAATCCAAACATCCCTAACCGATGCACCAGTCTAGAATTTTGGATTCAAGATCATAAAAACATCCTCAAGCCTACAAGACCACAAAAATCGTCCCTAAGCCGACAGGATTACAACTAACACGGATCCTTGATCCACGTGTTTCTACAGAACCCTAGAACCCCGACGTCTCGGTTTCTAGTTTCTAACACTACAAGAAAACAGTTGATTACCGACGACCAAAAACCGTCGGTAATCAATAAAAACTGTCGGTAACTACACTTTTCCGACGGTCCATTATCCGTCGGAAATAGGCTTGTCGGTAATATTTACCGACGGCCTAGCCGTCGATAACTATTACCGACGGCCACCACCTGCTAGGACCGTCAGTAGTTTACCGACGGATAGGCCCGTCGGTAATAGCTAGCCGTCAGTAATGACTGGCTATAATAGTTACTAACGGCCTAGGCCGTCGGTATATATAATTTTTTTTAATTACATTTTAAATGATTATTTAATTATTAATAAATTATATTTATATTTATTAAATATTTTTATTTATTATTAATTATTTATAAATATTAAATAAATAAATAATGCAAAATAAAATTAAAAATAACATTAAAACATTTAAAATTATATCCAAATAATAAATAATATATGTTCTTACAATACATAAAAATATAAATAAAAAAACTAATAAGAAATTCTAATAATCACTATCATAATGATGAGGAGACTAGATAAGATCATCGAAAGAGTCTTTGTCATCTTCATCGGCACTGGTGCAACCGGCCGGCTGATCTGGATAGGGGACTGCTGCTGAGGGGGCTGCAGCTGAGGAGGCTGTTGGTGCATTTGTTGTATGCTCTGTAGCATCTGCTCCATCCGCCGCTCACGCTCGGCAAGCCGCTCACGCTCCTGGGCACGCCGATCACGTTCCTCGGCACGTCGCTCAGACTCGGCCAGTCTCCGCCTCAGCTCAGCAATCTTCTGATTAGCGTGGTGACTGGCTCCGGTGGATGCTGTGGCACTGATATCCAAGCTCGAAGATCATTTTCGATAGTTACCGGAAAGGTCTCCTTCACCGTAAAGACGACCTTTCTTCTTGCATCCAACAACCTCAGCCCAAACACGCAGTGCAAGCCGCCGCTCCTCAGGCTCAAGTGGGGTGGAGGAAGATGCTGTTGCCTGAGACATCCTCTCCTCGAACTCCTCCTGTTATGCATAATCAAATAAATTAATGAAAACTATATATAATAAAACCATACATTTCAAAACTATTAATAAATGAGGTATTACCAGTGTGCGCCTAGAACGCTCATCTACATACTCACCAGTACCCTTCCTAGTATGGGTGTGGCGGTGGACCTCGTTAATCGGCACCGGTCCCTTTTGTTCCTAGCCTGTACGTACACAAACATAAATTATAAGTAAATAATAATTAAAAAACAATACGAATAACTTATGTATTAAATATGAATAAATGTACCAGACGCTCACAGTGTTCCGCTTGGCTAACGGAACCTCCTGTGTGCAGGCTCCCACCCTTCTCTGATGCCCTATTTTTCTTTGCTTGGGCTGATTTTTTCTGGAAATCAGCAGTTATCCAGTGGCGGCATAGGACATCCCAGACTGCATCTCCCATCCATGAAGGTCACTTGCCCCTCAAGCGAGCTGCCCTGAGCATATCGGATAGGCGATGGGAGGCCTTCATATGAAAGTTCCTCTCGACCAATGCTTCATGCTCGGCTCTCCAAGCAACTTTTGTCTGCATTAGGAATACATAAATAGTAATTTATTATATTAATAATTTATATGAAATAATAAGCCAAAAATATTAAGTAAACTGAAAATTTCAACTTACTCTATAAGTGTTAAAGAAACTCAGCTTCTCATTGTCATTGAGTTGTCCTTAGGTGACCCAAGGATAATGGAACATCGACTCAATAACAGCAGTGATGTTCTTCGAAGCTACCTTCGAAGGAAGTAACCTTAACAATAAAAGCATGTGAATCAATATCAAGTAAAAGCATATAATTAAAATTGAATAAATTTATTTTATTAATTCTTAACCTTTACCAGATGGCCTGATGATAGGTCGACCATCGGCCATGACCTCAACCTCCTCCACATCCACCTCTGAAGGTGAGGGTGTATACCCTGGACTATACTCCTGCTCCTGCTCTGTAGCCTGATGACTAGGTAACGATGCACCCACACCAGCTGAACTAGAAGCGCCCCGATGTGTGTGTGTCACAAACCTCGGGGTGGGAATCATATCGATCCCGGATGCTGTGAATGGTGTAGATGCAGCCGGTGGAGGCGGTGCTGCCTGTGGTGTATGTGGTCGCTGTGTACGTGCAGGCGGGCGTGATGGGAGTGCAGACACAGCAGGGACAGATGTCGAAGGGATAGACACAAAACCGTCTGCAACGTCACGAGTAACAATGTGAGGTACCCTGGTCCGACGACGAGTCGAACTAAAAGTAGTGTCGACACCCTTACCTTTACCACCTGTGGGTGGTATAGGTGGCGGTGGATCACATCCTCTAGATGCCATGTGTCTATAAAGCAATTCAATGTAAAGATTAAATAATAAAATCACTAGTGGAAAATAGACTTTTCACGTCAGGCTTTTAACATCTGTTAAAGAAAAACCGATGTTAAAAATAGACGCGGTGGCAAACTTGTAAATAAATAGCATATGGAGCAGACTTTTAACATCGGTTATAAGGAACCTGATGTTAAAATGTACTTTTAACATCCGTTTCTGGTAAAACCGATGTTAAAAGTTTCTTCCCTCCATTCCATATTTACTGATGCTAACTTTTTAACATCGGTTCTTTTTTAACCGATGTTAAAAGTAACTTTTTAACATCGGTTTGTTATATAACCGATGTTAAAATAAATTTTAACATCGGTTTTTTCTAACAACCGATGTTAAAAGTTATTAAAATTTATAACGTTAACTTTCTCAAACCTTCTCTGTCTCGCGCCCTACATTTCAACGTTACAGTGTTCTCACTCCCGCGACCTACTTTTCTCTTCTCTTCACTGACCTCCTTCTCCTCCGTTCATGAGCCACCGTAGAACCACCACCATAACTTCCTCTTGCTAAATACCATTTTTGCTAATATTTGCTCAGAACCATTTACAACTAAACCATCGCAACTGAACCACCCCAACTGCCTCTCTTCTACAACTGACCACCGCATTTGAACCGCCCCAACTCCCCTTCTGCTTGGTAATCCTTCTCTGTTAGTTACTGTTTAGCATTGTCTCTGTTTTAATGATTTGAATATTTCATGAAATAATGAAATGCATTTTGAGTTTTTTTTATACTTAAACACTTTGATGTTACATATTGAACATAGACTTTTAGGCTTTGCTTATAATCTCAATAGTCAAGGGGTTTGGGTTCTTTTAAAAAGTTAGGTCATCTGGATTGGTTTGATCAATATTCGAGGGGTTTAGTTTCTATTATAGGACTTAAAGTTTAGGCCTATAATTTCAAATACTGCTCTTTGAGAGTCTCCCCTCTTGTGCTCATATTGTATAAATATGTGTAAATCTACAGAACGTGGATATGGACCGTAGTTGGATGGTTAGTAAACGCACAAGTGATGAGTATCGGGAGGGAGTGGAAGAGTTTCTAGAATTGGCTCAAAGAAATCTTCCTGATAGTAATGGAAGATTTAATTGTCCTTGTGTTAGATGTTTGAATATGAGGAAATGTGAAGTTAAGCAAATATGTGATCATCTTATTTGTGAAGGGATTTGCAAGAGTTATACAAGATGGATATGGCATGGTGAAGACATGTTAAACATGCCAAGTGTGTCCCAAAGTGAAGAAGTTGATGTAGATATGGAGGACGATCGACTAGAGGACATGATCCGTGATATTGGACAAGAGTCATTTCAGCGAGCACATGTGTATGATACTTTGTGCAGTGATGCGGATACGAGGTGCACTACTTATACAAGGTTGTCGGCGGTCTTAAAATTGTTCAGTGTGAAGGCGAGAAATGGGTGGAGTGATAAAAGCTTCACCGAATTGCTTGAGTTGTTGAACAACATGCTTCCAGAAGGCAACACACTGCCAAATCGTAACTATGAGGCAAAGAAGATACTCTGTCCGATGGGTATGGAGTATAAGAAGATACATGCATGTCCTAATAATTGCATACTATACAGGGGTGTGTATGAAGGGAAGCACGACTGCCCCAAGTGTGGGGTATCGCGGTACAAAGTGACGGATGGTGATTCTAGTTGTGATGTGATCACAAAGGGTCCTCCTTCAAAGGTGTTATGGTATCTTCCAATAATTCCAAGGTTCAAGCGATTGTTCGCTAATGTAAATGACGCAAAGAACATTAGATGGCATGCAGATGAGAGGAAACGTGATGGAACGCTTCGCCATCCGGCTGATTCTGTGCAATGGGAGAGAATTGATAGTTTGTTTCCGAATTTCGGAAATGAGCCAAGAAACCTTAGGCTTGGACTTGCTATGGATGGAATGAATCCGTATGGTACCTTAAGTAGTATCCATAGTTCATGGCTTGTTCTCCTCGTAATTTACAATCTACCTCCTTGGTTGTGCATGAAGCGCAAATACATGATGTTATCTATGATGATTTCGGGCCCAAAACAGCTAGGAAATGACTTAGATGTTTATCTAAGTCCCTTGATTGAAGACTTGAGAAAGCTGTGGGTGGAAGGCGTTGATGTGTTTGATGGCCATTACAAAGAGACTTTCAAGATGCGTGCCATGTTATTTTGCACCATCAATGACTTTCCAGCATACGGGAACTTGTCCGGGTATAGTGTTAAGGGGCATAAAGCATGCCCAATATGTGAAGAAGGCACATGTTTCACACAATAGCAACATGGAAGGAAGACAGTTCATCTTGGGCATCGGAGATTTCTCAGACGTGATCACCCATATCGTAGACTGAAAAAAGCTTTCAATGGATTCCAAGAGAATGGAATTGCTCCGATGGCCTTTAATGGAGAGAAAGTTTATCAAAGGGTGAAGGACATTAATGTTATGTTCGAAAAGGCTCAAAAGAAGGCTATTGAGAAAAACATATGGAAGAAGAGGTCGATCTTCTTTGATCTTCCATACTGGTGCTGTGACACCCTTAAACCCAGTGCCACTTTCGTAACTCAAAACCCTTAATGAAACGATAAATAAAATTTCGCTGGTTTTACTTTCGGAAAATATATCTTTTGTGTAAGCAGATTCTAGAAATCGTGACAAAAATTTTTCTCATTAATTATACGTATGAACACCACTCCAGATAATAGAACTACTCATATGCAATAATTAGAACAAGATATATATATATACATATATATAATGGACAACAAGTCCCTTTACAAAAGAACGAATGATTACTAAACTTTCTAAAAAGCTATAAAACTAGGCAGCGGCAGTCTGGAACCATATCTCTAAAACCTATGGCCATCAGTAGCCGTTAACAGACTACCCAAAAACCACTGCCTCAAAAAAAGGGTCTACACCCTAAGCTGGTCCGACTAATGGAAACCATTGGACAATCCCCCGGAGGGAAGTCCAATGCTAGAACCAGAGGAAGAACTCTGGGAACCTACATTCCTGTTCCCCTGTGGATGGGGATCGGAAGCATCCGAAGAATGATCCTCCGGGTCTTCCTGAGGATCCTCCTCAGGGTCTTCCTCCTCCTCCTCCTCCTCCACATCTTCCACGACGTGCTCGCCCGCTACCAAGACAAAAGGCGGGGGAGGCGTCTGGGGTAGCTGTTGCTGCGGGGACTGTGCAGCGGGGGCGACCGACTCGATCACACCCTGCTCCATAAGGGCCTGCAGCATCAGCCCGATGGGAGGGAGAGGCACCTGGATGGTCTCCACTGTCCGAGTACTCTTCCGCGGTCCCGTCTCAGTCGTTCCGCTTACAGTGCAAACTGGTCCCGTGTACGCCGCACTTTCCACCCCTGGGTGGATGACCCAAGCGGCTGGGTCTGTCCTTCGATCAAACGCTAGGACGCGCATCCCGGAGTGCGCTAGGTGATCCGGCTCTGGCTCCATCTGTAAACACGATACAATATATATCCAAGGACAACCCGTCCAAAAACATGCAAGGGTGAGAAACCAATATATGAATCCATAAACAACAACTATATGCCCAATCCACACAACAGACCCAAATCATCATATAACATGGCATATATCATTAAATACAAAAGGCAGTAAATGCACAAGGGTTTCGTACCCCACAATCAACGTTATTTCCTAAACGTATGCCCCACAATCAACGTTATTTCCTAAACGTATGCATGGCACTTCCATATATCTCAATATTCACACTAGATTACTAGATTTCCGGAAATCCCATCACCATTCGAAATGAGCTGATCAGGCTCCAACATTTGGCCCAAAAACGAGTACTTTGAATCCCATGACACTACGCGATTCTCACATGGGGGCGCAATCAGAAGTACTCCACAAGAAAACGGTCATACTGCATTGTCCAACTCAAGGCACAATACGTTCCCAGAACACGTATGACACCATTGTCCATCAAGGCACAATGTTATGACAAACAAGTCATCTCAGGTTCTCCCTGTTTATCAAGGTCCCCCGTATCACGGCACGTCTGCCCCGCATTTAATGCATGAGAAACCTATCTAGTTTCCGATAATTGATCTTTGTCGCATCAATGTTTCCTCGTTGTAGCATCAACGCTAACAACCACCATAATGTCTTAGACTCTTTAAGCCTCAAAACATATTTTCTCAAAACAGGACACTTAGCCCAAAAACAACTTAAATCCCAACACCCCTAACCGATGCACCAGTCAAGGACGTTGGATTCAAGATCATAAAAACATCCTCAAGCTTACAGGACCACAAAGATTGTCCCTAAGCCGACAGGACCATAACTAACACGGATCCTTGATCCACGTGTTTTGCAGAACCCTAGAACCCCGACGTCTCGGTTTCTAGTTTCTAAGCTTTAAGCTTTAAGACCACTTTCCTTGAAAACTCGAAAACCAAAAACCCAAAATCTCCGATACTTACACAAAGTCATCGGGATCGGTTTTCCTTAAAACAAAACTTGGTCCAGAGACCATTTCTTTTTCTTTCGTTGTTTTTGTAAAATACGAACTTAAAACAAAACTTGCACAAACTCATTTTTCTTGAATAAACTCAGTATGACTTCGGAAACCACATTACTCAAAAGGATTTTCTTATCAAATTAAGACATATTGAAGGTTTCTAATGCCCTATTTGCTTTTAAACTTCACTTTTCCTTATCAAAACACATTTCAGACTTTTAAAGCTTTTAAGTTACACGATGTCGGATCCTAATCAAAATTAGGTCCTCTAATGCCTAGATCCCACAGCAGGGCACACATTACATCCATATAACCATTCAGCAAGTATAACATGCATTCAACTATATCAACAATTACATCAATACATCAACACATCAATGCATATTCCAATCAACAACAGTCAATCAAGAAATCAACTAACATCATGATATAACTATTTAAATACAATACAAATACAATACAAACACCGATGCAGCACATAGCTGTCGGAAATGGAATTCCTCAGGTTTATCCCCTTACCTCTTGTAGCTTCCAGCTCAACTCGGAACACCCGATCAACTTGTTCCTCTTCTCAACACGCTGCCGATCACTACATACACGTAAAACATATCGGCATTAACTTACAAAACGAAGATTTCTCCTAATGCACCACCCCTAGGGTTCGGCCCCATTACACTAAAAATAGCTAGGGAGCTCCAAAATTTCTCATTTTCTGGATAACACCCTAACTAAGTGTGACAGCCCTAGATATCAGATCAGATCATCAAAAACCAACCAAAACCCTACCCTACACCCATAGGGGGTTTCGGCCCCTATCTAGAAAACATAGCTATAGGGATTTCTTGGCTCTAAGCTCTTGGATCATACAAGTATGTCATGAACCTAGGCCATAGAAACTGGTTTGGTACAGATACGATTTTCCTACAATTTTTCATGGATTTTCAAAGATTTTAGGGACAAAACCCTAACATCCTTGATCATGAAAATATGAGGAGAGAAAGGAGAGATTGAGAGAGATAGAGTTGAACTACTACCTCCTATGATGATCCACTCCAAGTTTGGTGAAGATTGCTCCACAAAAACTCAAGCTTTTGGCCTTCAACAATGGTGGTTTTGAGAAGAAAAGAGAAAGAAGAGAAAGTGAGTGTGAGGGAGAAAGAGGGTTGCCGAAAAAGAGGGAGAAAAATGAGAGGATAAGAGTGAAAATGGTAGATATTTATGGTTTAAGACTTTAATAATAGGTAAAGTAAACCAGTAATAAAAATTAACCAAGGGCAATTTGGTCAATTCACATCCCGATATTTGGAATCGTCCCGACACTCGTATGAATTCCTCAAATTACTTGATACAATTTTGGTATGAAAAACATCTGATCGTGGGTCTCGAAAAACCCTAAGACAGCTCGAATCGTCTCCTCGATCGATTATCGGCCCGAATATAAAATATTATTTATATTTTGGACGTCAGGACACATTTTAGGAAAAAGATAGAGGAATATATTCTAAGACTAATGGTTTCGTTCGTTAGTCCAGATTAGGTCGTGATAGTAGAAAACACTATCATCTGAAAAACGTAAATCGGTTTTCGTTCGAGTTTTCGGCCCAAAACTTAACCGAAGGCTCCTATGATTTTGTGAAACAAGACTATGATCTTAGTTTTCCCAAAATCATTTTCTAAAACACAGATAAAAATATAAACTCATTAATTGAGTTTATCGTCCTTAGAAAGCATGAAAAATCGGGGTGTTACATTACTATCCCCCTTAAAATAATTTCGTCCTCGAAATTACATACCTGTGAACAGATAAGGATATTGCTCTCTGATGTTGTCCTCAGTTTCCCAAGTTGCTTCTCCAGTTGTATCATCCCAAATAACCTTGACTAAAGAGATTTGTTTTCCCCTCAATTGTCTGACTCTCTTGTCCTCAATCCTTACAGGTGCGGTCTCATAAGACAGATTCTCTTTCAAGGGTACTTGATCAGGTTCAATTACATGAGATGGATCAGGAATATACTTCCTCAATTGTGAAACATGAAAGACATTATGTAAATTTGAAAGAAAAGGAGGTAAAGCAATTTGGTACGCTACTGGACCAATACGCCGAAGAATTTGGTATGGTCCAATGAATTTAGGAGTGAGTTTTCTGGATTTCATTACCCGACCTACCCCAGTCGTTGGATTGACTCTCAGAAACACATGATCGCCTTCTTGAAATTCGAGAGGTCGTCTTCGCTTATCCGAATAACTCTTCTGTCTGCTCTGAGATGTCCTCATTCTTTCCCGAATCTGTTTGACTTTATCAGTCGTCTCTTGCACAACCTCGGGTCCTAGAATTGTACTCTCTCCATCCTGATACCAACAAAGAGGAGTTTGACACTTCCTCCCATACAGAGCCTCATAGGGTGCCATCCCTATGCTTGAGTGATAACTGTTATTATACGTGAATTCAATCAGAGGTAACAGTTCATCCCAACTTCCTCGATTATCCAACACACAAGCTCTTAGCAAATCTTCTAACGATTGAATCGTTCGTTCTGTTTGTCCATCTGTCTGGGGATGGTATGCTGAACTTAGACGTAACTTAGTCCCCAAAGCTTGATGTAAGCTTTCCCAAAAACGCGATGTAAACTTCGGATCTCGGTCCGAAACAATACTCGAGGGTATTCCGTGTAATCTAATTACTTCTCTTATGTACACCTCAGTCAACTTTGCTACTGTGTAGTTTGTCTTCACAGGTAAGAAATGTGCCGATTTCGTCAACCTATCCACGATTACCCAAATCGAATCAAAGTTCCTTGGTGTTCGGGATAAACTCACTACGAAATCCATAGAGATACTCTCCCATTTCCATTCCGGTACATCTAGGGATTGCAACATCCCTCCAGGTCTCTGATGTTCTACTTTTGCTTTTTGACAAGTTAGACATGATGCAACGTATTCTGCAACCTGTTTCTTCATACCTGGCCACCAAAATCTTTTTTTCATGTCCTGATACATCTTGGTTGCACCAGGATGCATACTCAATCCACTCTTATGGGATTCTTCGAGAATCATCTTTCTCATCTCCGGGTTGTTGGGTATACAAACTCGTCCATTACACCTTAAGATTCCATCTGCTCCCAAACTAAACTCACTAGCTCTCCCTTGTTCCACCAACACCTTTTTCTCCTGAAGAGATTCATCATTAGCTTGTTGCTCACGTATCTCTTCCATCAAACCATTAGAGATCTTAAGCATTCCAAAGCTTAGTTTCTTAGGACTTATTTCTAATCCCAAGTTCAGATCACGGAACTCTTCAATTAGTTTCAATTCTATCACCATCATAGTTGAAATATGAACGGCTTTCCGGCTCAAAGCATCTGCCACGACGTTCGCCTTCCCTGGATGGTATTGCAACGTGAAGTCGTAATCTTTTAAAAACTCCATCCATCGTCTTTGCCTCATATTGAGCTCCTTCTGGTCGAACAGATATTTCAAACTCTTGTGATCACTAAAGACATCGAATTTTGCACCATACAGATGGTGTCTCCATATCTTTAGTGCAAAAACCACTGCAGCTAATTCTAGGTCATGAGTGGGATAATTCTTTTCATGAATCTTTAACTGTCGTGATGCATAAGCCACCACTTTGCGGTGTTGCATCAGCACACAACCTAGACCTTGATGTGAAGCATCACAATATACTTCATAAGGTTCACTCGGTTCTGGAAGTATCAGCACTGGTGAAGTAGTCAGAAGTTCCTTAATCTTTTGAAAACTTTCTTCACACTGATCAGTCCAAACAAAAGGTTGATCTTTCCTCGTCAATTGAGTCAATGGTGACACAATCTTAGAGAATCCTTCAATAAACCTTCGGTAGTAACCGGCTAATCCAACAAAACTTCTTATCTCGGTTACAGTCTTTGGTTTTTCCCAAGAAAGTACGGCTTCTACCTTAGCAGGGTCCACAGAAATTCCTTGTTTTGTGATAACATGACCCAAAAATCCGACTTCTTCAAGCCAAAACTCACACTTAGAGAGTTTCGCATACAACATCTTTTCCCGCAAAACATGAAGGACTTGCCGTAAATGCTCCTCGTGTTCTTCACGATTCTTAGAATAAACTAGAATATCGTCTATGAACACTACAACGAACTTATCAAGAAACGGACGAAAAATCCGATTCATGTAGTCCATGAAAACAGCAGGTGCGTTTGTCACTCCAAAAGGCATCACGAGATACTCGTAATGTCCGTAACGAGTTCTAAAAGCAGTCTTTGGTATATCCTCCGTTTTCACTCGAATCTGGTGGTATCCTGACCTTAAGTCGATCTTTGAGAAAACAGCAGCTCCTCGCAGTTGATCCATCAAGTCATCAATCCTAGGCAACGGATACTTGTTCTTGATCGTAACCTTGTTCAGCTGACGATAGTCCACACAAAGTCTCGAACCTCCGTCCTTCTTTCTCACTAAGAGAATCGGCGCTCCCCATGGCGAAACACTTGGTCTGATGAACTGCTTGGATAACAAGTCCTCGACTTGTGTCTTTAACTCAGCAAGCTCAGTAGGCGACATTCGATATGCAGCTATCGATATCGGTCCGGTTCCTGGGATCAGATCGATGGAGAATTCTATGTCCCTCACAGGTGGCAAACCTGGAACATCCTCTGGAAACACCTCGGGAAAATCTCTCACAACAGGCATTTGACTCAGCTCGGTCTTCCCCTCGACTTCTAAGTTGGTTAAAAGCACGTATTTCGGATCTCCTTCTTTCGAAGAAGTTCTAACATGGTTGGCGGTTAAAAATCCAGAAATCTCAGTACTAGGAAAAACTAGGGTTTTATGTGCACAATCTAATAGGATCTGGTTGGAAGATAACCAATCCATGCCCAAAATTACATCTAACTGTATTAAAGGCAAACATATTAAGTCAACAAGAAAATGTCTATCCTGGATAACAATAGGACAGTTTAGACATATAGAATTCACAACAACAGGTTCAGCAGTTGGTGTAGAAACAATTAAATCAAATGACAAGGAAGAAACAGATAACTCTAAACGTTTCACACAATCCATAGAAATGAATGAATGGGTTGCACCTGAATCAAAGAGCACTAATAAGAGATTACCGTCTATGTCACACACACCCTGTATCAGATCTTCGGAGTTCGAAGCCTCAGCACCACTCAGGGTATAAACTCTTCCCCTAGCCGTCGGTCGTTTGGCTCCACCACTCCTGTCCGCAGTTTGGACTGGATTCTGGGCTCTACAATCCCTGGCAAAATGACCTGGTTGTCCACAACGATAGCAATGGTCATTCCTCACAGTACAGTTGTTTGCCAGATGCGTTGAATCCCCGCATTTGAAACACTTCCTCCCTTGGTTTTGCCCTCCTTGACCTCCACTGCCCGATGCACGAGCAACAGGCCGATAAGGTTGTTTCTGGAAGTTCCCAGGTGGTCGAGAATATGGTTTCTTCTGAATCTGTTTCCCTCTCTGGTCCTGAGATTGACCCTTGAATCGGAAAGGTCCTCCGACGTTTCCTCTATTGTCTCTCCCACGCTTCATTAGTTCTATTTGTCTGCTTTTCTCAACGAGCGCTTGAAAATTTCTAATTCCTTGCGGTAGGACCGACTCTTTTATCTCATACCGCAGTCCTCTCTCAAAAGCTTCGCATTTCCATTCTTCCTCAGGGTTATTTTGAAAGAAACGGAAATACTTGGCCAACGATTCGAACTTAGCTGCATATTCTCCGACTGACATATCTCTCTGTTGTAGTCGCAAGAATTCTTGCTCTTTCTCTGCTCTTGCACTCTGAGGGAAATATTTTCCCAAAAAGCGATCCTTAAACAGCGTCCACGAAATCACCTCGTGATTTACCTCCAGTAGTTGTTTCGTTCCTTTCCACCAATATTCCGCATCTCCTATCAGTAGGAATGTGGCATATGGCACCTTCACTTCTTCGGGACTACGTATCAACTCAAAAATTTTCTCAACTTCATGAATCCAAAGATTAGCTTTCTCAGGATCCACGTCACCAGAAAATTGTGGCGGATTCTGACGCCTGAAAGTAGTCAAGCTTCGACCCTCAGCGGCCTGGTCAGCACGGAGTTGTTCCTGAGCATTGTGGGCGTTCATGGTTGCAGTTTGGACAGCAATAGCCGCAGCCATGTTAGCCATTGCCTGAGCAGCAAAATCCATTCCAGTTGCTCCAGCAACATCCTCAGCTTGGACACCAGCTCCCCGACCGCGACCACGTCCACGGCCACGTCCACGTCCACGTCCACGTCCACGTCCTGCTTCTGCTCCAATTTCTAGTTCCATATCGGACCTACAAGGCCCAAATTCAGTCAAATGGCAACCAGAAAATAAAGCAAATAAGCAGTTATAAACATACAACATATCCAAGAGTAGTAACATCTCAACCCTTGGTTTCGCTACGCGAACCAAAGAGTCTGCCTGAGAAACAAGGAACAGCTCCTCGGATTCGCGACGCGAACACTCATTCGCCTCGCGATCCTGGAAGCCTACATAACTCTCGGCCTCGCGACGCGAAAGTTCCTTCGCCTTGCGAGAAGAAAACATGCCCTCTGCTTCGCGACGCGAAATCCATTTCGCTACGCGAAACAGGGGTCCTGTCCGAGACACCACTCCTCTGCCTCGCGTCGCGAATCCCATTCGCCACGCGATGCAGAGAACACATCTAGAAAGCTTCTCTGCCTCGCGACGCGAAATACATTTCGCTTAGCGAATCAGAGGCCATGCAACTCCACTCCTCTGTCTCGCGACGCGAACTCAATTCGCCACGCGACGCAGAGGACCTACCTGAGAAACAGAGCACTATTTCTCTGGCTCGCGACGCGAATTTCGGTTCGCTACGCGATCCAGAGAGCATGCAACTCCCCTCCTCTGCCTCGCGACGCGAGATCCATTTCGCTACGCGACGCAGAGAACATACTCGAGGAACAGAGCATCATCTCCCTGCCTCGCGACGCGAATTCCCATTCGCTACGCGAGACAGAGAACATGCCCTAAGAAACTTCTCGGGCTCGCGACGCGAATCACTTTCGCCTCGCGAATACAGAGATCACACAACAGCAAACATAACAGACCTATTCCCCAAGGATTCCCGAAAGACTCGACCAGCTCTGATACCACTAATGTGACACCCTCAAACCCAGTGCCACTTTCGTAACTCAAAACCCTTAATGAAACGATAAATAAAATTTCGCTGGTTTTACTTTCGGAAAATATATCTTTTGTGTAAGCAGATTCTGGAAATCGTGACAAAAATTTTTCTCATTAATTATACGTATGAACACCACTCCAGATAACAGAACTACTCATATGCAATAATTAGAACAAGATATATATATATATATATATACATATATATAATGGACAACAAGTCCCTTTACAAAAGAACGAATGATTACTAAACTTTCTAAAAAGCTATAAAACTAGGCAGCGGCAGTCTGGAACCATATCTCTAAAACCTATGGCCATCAGTAGCCGTTAACAGACTACCCAAAAACCACTGCCTCAAAAAAAGGGTCTACACCCTAAGCTGGTCCGACTAATGGAAACCATTGGACAATCCCCCGGAGGGAAGTCCAATGCTAGAACCAGAGGAAGAACTCTGGGAACCTACATTCCCGTTCCCCTGTGGATGGGGATCGGAAGCATCCGAAGAATGATCCTCCGGGTCTTCCTGAGGATCCTCCTCAGGGTCTTCCTCCTCCTCCTCCTCCTCCACATCTTCCACGACGTGCTCGCCCGCTACCAAGACAAAAGGCGGGGGAGGCGTCTGGGGTAGCTGTTGCTGCGGGGACTGTGCAGCGGGGGCGACCGACTCGATCACACCCTGCTCCATAAGGGCCTGCAGCATCAGCCCGATGGGAGGGAGAGGCACCTGGATGGTCTCCACTGTCCGAGTACTCTTCCGCGGTCCCGTCTCAGTCGTTCCGCTTACAGTGCAAACTGGTCCCGTGTACGCCGCACTTTCCACCCCTGGGTGGATGACCCAAGCGGCTGGGTCTGTCCTTCGATCAAACGCTAGGACGCGCATCCCGGAGTGCGCTAGGTGATCCGGCTCTGGCTCCATCTGTAAACACGATACAATATATATCCAAGGACAACCCGTCCAAAAACATGCAAGGGTGAGAAACCAATATATGAATCCATAAACAACAACTATATGCCCAATCCACACAACAGACCCAAATCATCATATAACATGGCATATATCATTAAATACAAAAGGCAGTAAATGCACAAGGGTTTCGTACCCCACAATCAACGTTATTTCCTAAACGTATGCCCCACAATCAACGTTATTTCCTAAACGTATGCATGGCACTTCCATATATCTCAATATTCACACTAGATTACTAGATTTCCGGAAATCCCATCACCATTCGAAATGAGCTGATCAGGCTCCAACATTTGGCCCAAAAACGAGTACTTTGAATCCCATGACACTACGCGATTCTCACATGGGGGCGCAATCAGAAGTACTCCACAAGAAAACGGTCATACTGCATTGTCCAACTCAAGGCACAATACGTTCCCAGAACACGTATGACACCATTGTCCATCAAGGCACAATGTTATGACAAACAAGTCATCTCAGGTTCTCCCTGTTTATCAAGGTCCCCCGTATCACGGCACGTCTGCCCCGCATTTAATGCATGAGAAACCTATCTAGTTTCCGATAATTGATCTTTGTCGCATCAATGTTTCCTCGTTGTAGCATCAACGCTAACAACCACCATAATGTCTTAGACTCTTTAAGCCTCAAAACATATTTTCTCAAAACAGGACACTTAGCCCAAAAACAACTTAAATCCCAACACCCCTAACCGATGCACCAGTCAAGGACGTTGGATTCAAGATCATAAAAACATCCTCAAGCTTACAGGACCACAAAGATTGTCCCTAAGCCGACAGGACCATAACTAACACGGATCCTTGATCCACGTGTTTTGCAGAACCCTAGAACCCCGACGTCTCGGTTTCTAGTTTCTAAGCTTTAAGCTTTAAGACCACTTTCCTTGAAAACTCGAAAACCAAAAACCCAAAATCTCCGATACTTACACAAAGTCATCGGGATCGGTTTTCCTTAAAACAAAACTTGGTCCAGAGACCATTTCTTTTTCTTTCGTTGTTTTTGTAAAATACGAACTTAAAACAAAACTTGCACAAACTCATTTTTCTTGAATAAACTCAGTATGACTTCGGAAACCACATTACTCAAAAGGATTTTCTTATCAAATTAAGACATATTGAAGGTTTCTAATGCCCTATTTGCTTTTAAACTTCACTTTTCCTTATCAAAACACATTTCAGACTTTTAAAGCTTTTAAGTTACACGATGTCGGATCCTAATCAAAATTAGGTCCTCTAATGCCTAGATCCCACAGCAGGGCACACATTACATCCATATAACCATTCAGCAAGTATAACATGCATTCAACTATATCAACAATTACATCAATACATCAGCACATCAATGCATATTCCAATCAACAACAGTCAATCAAGAAATCAACTAACATCATGATATAACTATTTAAATACAATACAAATACAATACAAACACCGATGCAGCACATAGCTGTCGGAAATGGAATTCCTCAGGTTTATCCCCTTACCTCTTGTAGCTTCCAGCTCAACTCGGAACACCCGATCAACTTGTTCCTCTTCTCAACACGCTGCCGATCACTACATACACGTAAAACATATCGGCATTAACTTACAAAACGAAGATTTCTTCTAATGCACCACCCCTAGGGTTCGGCCCCATTACACTAAAAATAGCTAGGGAGCTCCAAAATTTCTCATTTTCTGGATAACACCCTAACTAAGTGTGACAGCCCTAGATATCAGATCAGATCATCAAAAACCAACCAAAACCCTACCCTACACCCATAGGGGGTTTCGGCCCCTATCTAGAAAACATAGCTATAGGGATTTCTTGGCTCTAAGCTCTTGGATCATACAAGTATGTCATGAACCTAGGCCATAGAAACTGGTTTGGTACAGATACGATTTTCCTACAATTTTTCATGGATTTTCAAAGATTTTAGGGACAAAACCCTAACATCCTTGATCATGAAAATATGAGGAGAGAAAGGAGAGATTGAGAGAGATAGAGTTGAACTACTACCTCCTATGATGATCCACTCCAAGTTTGGTGAAGATTGCTCCACAAAAACTCAAGCTTTTGGCCTTCAACAATGGTGGTTTTGAGAAGAAAAGAGAAAGAAGAGAAAGTGAGTGTGAGGGAGAAAGAGGGCTGCCGAAAAAGAGGGAGAAAAATGAGAGGATAAGAGTGAAAATGGTAGATATTTATGGTTTAAGACTTTAATAATAGGTAAAGTAAACCAGTAATAAAAATTAACCAAGGGCAATTTGGTCAATTCACATCCCGATATTTGGAATCGTCCCGACACTCGTATGAATTCCTCAAATTACTTGATACAATTTTGGTATGAAAAACATCTGATCGTGGGTCTCGAAAAACCCTAAGACAGCTCGAATCGTCTCCTCGATCGATTATCGGCCCGAATATAAAATATTATTTATATTTTGGACGTCAGGACACATTTTAGGAAAAAGATAGAGGAATATATTCTAAGACTAATGGTTTCGTTCGTTAGTCCAGATTAGGTCGTGATAGTAGAAAACACTATCATCTGAAAAACGTAGATCGGTTTTCGTTCGAGTTTTCGGCCCAAAACTTAACCGAAGGCTCCTATGATTTTGTGAAACAAGACTATGATCTTAGTTTTCCCAAAATCATTTTCTAAAACACAGATAAAAATATAAACTCATTAATTGAGTTTATCGTCCTTAGAAAGCATGAAAAATCGGGGTGTTACAGGTGCAAACTTGATGTCAGACATTGTATTGATGTCATGCATGTGGAGAAAAATGTATGTGATAGTCTAATTGGAACGCTTCTCAACATTCAGGGTAAGACAAAGGACGGTGTGAATGCTCGTCTAGATCTGGTTGCGATGGGTATATGAGAGCAGTTAGCTCCACAACCAAAGGACGGTAAGCGGACATATTTGCCTCCAGCATGTCATACCTTGTCAAAAAAAGAGAGAACAAGTTTTTGTGAGTGTCTACGGGGCGTCAAAGTGCCAAGGGTTACTCTTCAAATGTCAAGAGACTTGTCTCAAATGATCTAAAATTGGTTGGCTTAAAGTCTCATGATTGCCACGTCTTGATGCAACAACTACTACCAGTGGCTATTCGTGGAATTGCTCCTAAAAATGTTAGACATGTCATAACTAGGTTGTGCTCATTCTTCAATGCTATATGTAGCAAAGTCATTGACCCCCAGAAGTTGGATGAGTTGGAAGATGAGGCTGCTATAATCTTATGCCAATTGGAGATGTATTTTCCTCCTTCATTTTTCGACATCATGGTTCACTTAATTGTTCATCTAGTGAGGGAGATTAAATTATGTGGCCCCGTTTATTTAAGGTGGATGTACCCAGTTGAGCGATACATGAAGATCTTGAAAGGGTATGTGAAGAATCCACACCGTCCTGAAGCATCTATTGTTCAAAGGTACGTTGCAGAAGAAGCTATTGAGTTTTGTCAAGACTACCTTTCAAAAGTGGACGCTATAGGGATTCCTAAGCCTCGTCATGAGGGAAGATGTGCCGGTAAGGGTACACGAGGTATAAAGGTTAATAGCAAGGCTCGGGAGGAAGTGTTTCAAGCCCATTTGCACATTTTGAATAACACTGATGAGGTTGCACCTTACTTATGTGCTCACAAACAAGAGGTCAAGGAAGAAAACCCTAGAAGGAACGAAAAATGGTTGTTGAACCATCATAACAAGACTTTCGTAGCCTGGTTTAAAGAAAAAATTACAAATGATCATACTGCTTCCGATACATTACAATGTCTAGCACAGGGGCCACGTCTTGAAGTCATATGTTGGAGTGGATATGATATCAATATGTTTTCCTTCCATACAAAGTCCCAAGATGACAAGAGTACCATGCAAAACAGTGGGGTTATGATCGTATCTGAGTCGATGCACTTCTCTAGTTCAAAAGATACAAATCCCATTATGGCATCGAAATCTTACTTTGGAGTCATTGAAGAGATTTGGGAGGTCGATTACACTAAATTTCAAGTGCCTGCTTTTAAGTGTAAGTGGGCTGACAGTAACAGTGGTGTACAAACTGAAGAATTAGGATTTACATTGGTAGACCTTGACAAAATAGGTCACACGGAAAAGCCTTTCATCCTGGCTTCACAAGCAAAACAAGTGTTTTATATCAATGATCCTTCTAAAAAAAGGTGGTCAGTTGTTCTCCAAGGAAAAAGCATGCATAATGGTATCCATGAAAATCAAGATTCAACTCTTGATATTCCAAAAACTCCTTCTTTCTCAACACAAATGCCTATTTTCGTCGAGGAAAATGTAGTGGACGATGTACTTGCCACTCGTGATGATCATCATGAAGGGATATTGATCTAAACTTGACCATAGTGTAAGTTATGTTTAAATTAAAGTATTCTTTTTTTATTTATCCATGTTAAAGTAGACTTATTTTTATTTCTCCATGTTAAGTTAGACTTATTTTTATTTATCCATGTTAAAGTAGGCTTTTTTATCCATGTTATAGTAGACTTTTCTTTATTTATCCATTCTTATATACTGACCTAATTTATTACTTTTTGTCTAGATAGGCATACATGACTGATCCAGCAGGCATTCCTCCTTCTCCTTCGCATAGCGGGTCAGGTGGTGCACGCCCCAAAAAAAGGGGAAGAGCAGCCACAAAGTTATGATCGTTGGCCCTGAGTCGTTGCAGTGATCAGAGGCTTCCGGTTGAGTTTGATACATATGGGGGGCATAGGGCCGAATGCTGACAAATTCACCGGTTTTGTGGCCCTGGAAGCTCGAAACAGGGTTAGCATTCTGATTGACGAATGGGCTCAGGTACCGAGTATGGTGAAGGATCAAATTTGGTCTTCAACCTTGGTATTTTACTTTTATCCTCTCTATTTGTATCTAAATTGTATTTACTTATATTATTATCATACTCTAATATATTTCCTCCATTTTGTTTTGTACTATAGTTGACCTTTGATGTCCCGAATACTCCTGAATGTAAGAAGAAATGGCTTTCTTTTGCCGCGAAGCGGTGGATGGGGTTCAAGACCTATTTGGGAAATAGATATATTTTTGAGAAGAAAGACGACAAATCTCCACTTGACACATACTCTTTCATTGATAAGGAGACGTGGGATAGGTTTGTTGTGAGCCGACAAGACCCTGCCTTTCTGGTAGTTTCCCGTTATATTCTTTATAATAGGCCTATATAATTTATTTATTTAATTGAATTGAATACGTGTTATTTGTAACAGGAGAAAAGGAAAAAGGCCAAGGAAATCCAGAAAACAATGTACACCCACACCATATGTCTCGTGGTGGCTATCGTATGGTTCGGCAGAAAATTATGAATGAGAAGATGAAAAAGAAGCAAGAAGAGGCCAAAAAGAAGCAAGAAGAAGGTGGAGCTGATGAAGAAGCCGAAGCCGATGGAGAAATAGTTGTTAATCCTCCATCTCCACCCGAACGCCATGAAACATGGATGGAAGCCCGAAAGACAAAATCGGGAGCTTTTAAAGCCGAGCCCACACGCATTGTCGCTGAAAAGATTGTAAGTAATTAATAGATTACTTCTACTTGTAATTAATACAGTTAAGTAAACACTATCTTACACATATTTTGTGAATTCCCCCCTTGTAGACATCGCTGGTGGAACAAAGCTCACAAGGATCATTCGTTCAACATGGACGTAGGGATATCCTGAGCACTGCCCTAGGTAAAGATGACCACCCTGGCTTTGTAAAGGGTGTTGGAGGGCTAGTGGGCATTCGGCAATATCACGGACGACGAGTCCATGTTGGAAGCCGAATCAGCAGCCACGAGCGGGAAAGCATTAAGGAGGAGCTTAAAGGAGAGATGTTTCCGGAGCTTATGGAATCATTCATAAAGGAGATGTCATCTAGGGGGGTTACAATTTCCCAACCAAGCCCAATGAGTCAACCTTCTCAGCATGTGAGCACCGTTGGGAGCTGTGAGAATGCACATAAGCCAGTTGAGATGCCTTTATCCCAGGTATGCATATTAATTTCATATTAATCATTTAATTACTTATGTCTTATTTATTTACAAATGACATTGCTTAACTAATGCCTTATCTTTGTTGCTTAGAACATTGATAAAAAGCTAAGATCGAATGTAGCTCATTTGGCCGCATTTGCTGCGGATGCGTCGGATAAAGAGTATGCTATTCCCTTGGAATACGAAGGCGCTTGCGACTTGCCAGCCTTTTTTTTCTCTAGGAAGGATATAGGTGACATATGTCTGCCGGGTAATTGGCTAGCCAATACCGTTCTGAGTATGTGGTGCACGTAAGTACACTGTTGACATGCATCTTAGGTATTTTAATTCTATAATTTATTTCAATGTCTTAGGTATTTAACATTATTGTATTCTAATATCTTAGGTATCTTCATCGCTTATGTATGGAAAGAGGCAACCAGAATACGTATGGATTCTTAGACCCAAGCGTAATTCAGGGAAATTACTGCACTAATGGGGATGCGATGAAGACATACATCCTGAAGCTACTTTGTCAAACAAAGAAAGATATTTATCTAGCACCAATACTTAGGAGTGGTCATTGGCAGTTGCTCATACTTCATCCTAGCCAACATCGTGTCGTCTTCTTATGCTCGTTGCACTATAGTCTGACATCTGAATTGAAAGACGCGATTGACATGTAAGCTTTAATTTAATTTGTAATTCAAATTGCTTTTGCTTTATTACATGAACATAATTGACATTATTATTTTTAATCATAGAGCTATGGTTGCAAGTAGCATGGCTTGTGCAGATGGCAAAAGTAGGCCATCCAAGTCAAAAAGAAAGCCTGAATGGATTATCCCACTCGTAAGTAGTTTATTATTTCTTACAAAAAAATTACAACAGTAATTATTATTATATTAGTACTGTACTTGATATTCAATTTCATATAGTCTTGTAGTCTCGTAGACAAGCTGGCGGCTGGGAGTGTAGATACTATGTGATGAAACATATGTTGAACGTGGTCTCCGCCACTATTATTGACGGATGGCAACAGGTAATAAATATAAAGTTTTGCACAAGTTAAATTATATTTTGTTTTGGTTGAAGATTTAATGTTGAGTTTATTTAAACTTGTGCAGGCTTTTGACGATCAAACTCCACTTGATAAAGAAGAGATGAAAGACCTGAGGGAACGTTTTGCTAATTTCTTTTATGAGTATACTAGGCAGCATAATGTAGATTGTATATGATTTTTGCACTTGTATGTATTGCATGTGACACATTTTGGACTTTAGGTTATTGCACTTATAACACTGTATATATGTAATGTCATTATAATATAGTTTAATTATTCTGGACTTGTGTAACTAGTACTGTAATATATATTGTAATTCCGGAACAGCAATCTAGCTATATGAGTTAATTACATGTTTGAATCTGTTTCTGGCATTATGTTGTGTACTGAATTGTGGATGATATACTGATGGATATGCAGGGTGGGAAAAAACTACAAATGAAACAACCATATAAAAAAAATTTACTTTTAACATCGGTTGTTCTAATAACCGATGTTAAAAGTAAACGTTTAACATCATGTGTTCCTAAAACCGATGTTATAAGTACTTTTAACATCGGTTTCAGATACAATGGATGTTAAAAGTGTACTGAACAGAGCACATCTCTGACTGAGACCACACTTTTAACATCGGGTGTTATATAACCGATGTTTAAAGTTTACTTTTAACATCCGATTTTTTGTTAACCGATGTTAAAATTAAACTTTTAACATCGGTTTACAACCGATGTTAAAAGTCACACTTTTAACATCCCTTTAATTAATGTCGCCACTATAACCGATGTTAAAAGTATTTTTTAATCGATGTAAAAAGTGCTTTCTGTACTAGTGAATAATAACATAATAAGATAATTATGAATAATCATCTAAGTTAGAACAATAAATATCTAAGTTCCATTCATAGTTTTGACAAGTTACATGATCTAATTATAAAGGTTACATGATTTTAAGTTTTATTCAGAATTTGACAAAAAGTCTCCATCATCTTCAGATCTAATTTCAATATTTTCTTCTCCTGAATCAATGACTTCGTCTTCTTCATCCAAATGCTCCTGAACGGATGACAAGTTTTCAGTATCCACTTCTTCACCAGCAGCTTCCAAGTCCCGTAAACCAACAATACGCTCAACTTCAATGCCTTCATTTACACGAGACATTTCATCCACTTGATAAGGCACATCTTCCTCCTGATCATCAGCTTCAATGCAACCCCTTGGTTTCGTCTTGATAACGACACACCAACCTCGTTTGTTCTTTCGGGTTGCTGGGTACGGGACATAATACACTTGTCTCACATTCTGTACTAGGATAAACGGACCAAAGTTATGATATTTGCTACCCATGCGAATGTCCACCGTATTATATTTGGGATTTAATTCTGTGCCTCTGATGGATGGATCAAACCAATTACAATAAAATAGAACAATTCTTTTAGTATAGTCTAAAGTAGTATACGCCAATTCATATATATGTTGGATTACTCCGTAGAAGTCATCTTCACCCCCTTCTGTGATGCCCTTCACGAAAACCCCGCTATTAATTATTTTTTTACCCCCCGTCCATGAATGGGTATAAAATTTGTACCCATTCATGAAGAATGTGTGCCATTCTTTGACCCTTGAATACGGACTGTCGGATAAGTTCCTTAAGTGTCTGTTGAGAGGAGTTGGTGCCTCACGGGAAACCTACGTATGGATGAATTCCTTATGTTAGATGCAAAAAAATTATGTAATCCTACGTACAGAATTTGAATATACTTACTTGTTGCCTAAACCACATTGGAAAATCTGCATGTATATGTGCAGACTGTTCTTGCTCACTCTCGTTTTCAGATAACAAGAATGCTCTGTACAAATTGGACAATTCATATTTTTAGCATAGTAATATTTATTATTTTATGTAATTGAAAGAAAAAGATATGCAATACATACTCAAGGTATGGCTTAACTTCGGTGCAATTAATCATCACATGGACATGAGCTGACTTCCTCTCTGCATCTGTTAACCAATGGGTCAACTCCATCCCGGAATGACGACCCGGTTGACAAAAGACTGACAAGGCTAACGGATGTCTTTCACTTTCATTTTCCATTTCATTCCTACTATTTCTCGGTGACAACATGAAGTTGTTGAAATAATGAGAACAAAAATGAGTTGTCTCGCGATGTAAGTAAGATGCACAAATTGATCCTTCAACCCTAGCCTTATTTTTCCCCGTTCGTTTTGAATCACCCATGAATCTATAAAATAACACATTGATAGTTATATATATTACATTTGATTTCAAATGGAAACAAATATATTTAAAATTGTATGATAGTTATATATACCTTTCAAGTGGATACATCCACCTATATTGAACAGTTCCACCAAGCCTTGCTTCATATGCGAGATGAACTGAGAGATGTTCCATGGAATCAAAGAAGCCGGGGGGTAAATATTCTCTCCAACTTGCATAGAATGATTGGAATGTTCTGCTCCATCCTTATCAATTCATCGTCCCTTAACGTTGCAGAACACAAATCCTTAAAGAATTGACTCAATTCAGTAAGGGGATTCAAGACATGAACTGGCAATGAACTAAAAGCAATAGGAAGTAAAGTTTCTATGAATACATGACAATCATGGCTTTTCATCCCATGCATCCTTCCCTTGCTGACATCGGCACATCTTGCCGAATTCAAAGAATAACCGTCTGGCATCCTTAGTTCTGTTATCCACTCACAAACTAACTTTGCTTCCAGCAGATAAACTATAATTGGCTTTGGGCTTTAATATTTTCCCATTAGCATGCTGCTTCAGCTCCAAGTCTGGTCGCCTACAGTACAAAGCTAAGTCCATTCTTGCCTTCTCATTATCTTTGGTGTTGCCACTCACATTCATGACTGTGTTGAATATGTTGTCAAAAAAATTCTTCTCTATGTGCATGACATCGATATTGTGTCTCAACAAATTATCTTTCCAGTACAAGAGATCCCAAAAAATACTTCTTTTTGTCCAATTATGCACCTCCCCGTATCCTGGTAATCTAGACACATGACCATTGTCATTGACTTTGGGCAGCTCCATGACTCTCGTCCAAATCTGTTCTGGTGTAAACCTAGGCGGCGGCTCATCTCTTTCAACTTCTCCCTTTTTGAAGGCGTTCTTGTTTCGTCTAAATGGATGATCTCTTGGTAAGAACCTACGATGCGAATCAAACCAGGAACTTTTCCCTCCGTGTTTTAAAGTAAAAGCCTTTGTATACTCCATGCAATGCGGACACGCAAATTTGCCATGGCTACCCCAACCAGACAACCTACCATAAGTAGGGAAGTCATTAATGGTCCACACCAAAGCTGCCTTCATTGTAAAATTTCGCTTCCTTGCAATATCATACGTTTCCACGCCGGTCCACAACTTCTTCAGATCATCGGTCAATGGCTGTAAATAAACATCAATACCAGCTTTCGGATTCAATGGACCCGGTATGAGACAAGTCAAAAACGTATAAGGTTTCGACATGTACATTTCAGGAGGAAGATCATATGGGGTAACAATTACTAGCCAACAAGAATACGGTGTAGCCAACGCTTGAATATAAGGGGTAAAACCATCAGAGCATAAACCAAGTCTTACATTACGGGGATCCGCGGCAAAATTTGGATGTACACGATCAAAGTGCTTCCATGCTTCGCCATCAGAAGGATGGCGTAACACGCCTGAACTTGTTTTGTTCTCATAGTATCACGTCATTTTTCCTGCAGTTTGCATTGATGCAAACATTTTCTGTAAAAACCTTGGAATTATCGGAAGATAGAACATTGCCTTAACAGGAACTGGTTTATTCTTACTTGTCTCGGTCTTGAGAGGACAATACCTCAACGCTTGACAAAATCTACATTCAAGCAGCGCACCATCATTTTTGCCGAATTCATTATCGTAAAAAAGCATGCACTCATTCACACAACAGTCAATCCTCTTAGCCTGTAGTCCCAACTTGGATACTAACCTCTTCGCTTCATAATAATTTTTGGGTAAACCGTCTTTTACAAGCGTCACGTCCAAAAGCATTTGGGAAAAATAATCCAAACACTCGTCGGCAACATTCCAATTGGACTTGCAAGCTAACAGTCTAACGCACATCGATAATTTAGAATCTGAGGCACCTTGATACAACGGTTTATTTGTCTCAATCAAAAGATTAAAAAATCTTGGTGCTTCCTCATTCGGCAGCTCTTCGGTGTTATCGTAATCATGTGCCTCATTCACTCCGAGAGCATCACCCACCATGTCCTGCATTGACGCAAATTGTTCCCCATATCCCATATCTGCGCGACTGCTTGAGCCACCCATGCAATTCTCATCAACCCCTAAATCAACATTTGGCACTTCTTCACCATGATCAGTCCAAATCCAGTAATTGTCCTTAAACCCAACTTTATACAAGTCTGTTTTCACCTCATCATCACTCTTAATCCGTCGACATTGACATTAAAGGCACGGACATCTAATTCCCCCATCATCGACGAAACGTTGTTGTCGCTTTGCTTGAGCAACATATTCTTCAACCCCATCTACAAAGGATCGTTTCAGACCCCTTCTTCCCAGATATACCCTATCATACATCCAACTATGATTCGAAGGATAAAAATCCATCTTCTGCATGTTAAAAGAATGCAAAACCATTAAATTTAGGCAACACGCCAACTTAGATATATCCACATTCACTTTCTTTATTTGGTATGGCCCTATCCCATTCGAGAAGAAACTTTTTCAACACCTGATCTTAGTTTTAATAGTTATTACCTAATTCATATGGCTTATATTTGGCGAAATTTCGACAGCATTTCCCATTGGTCTCTAAGTACAATAGTTGACCGCAATACTGGGGTCAAGTTTGCACCCAGAGAACAAAAGAAAATGTATTGGATCGATATTTCGTCAAATATAAAACATTAGAAATAAGCAATATTACTATTACACAAGTGAAGAAAATTTTTTTCCCAAACTATCCTCCTTGGACAATTCAAGGTTCAATACAATGAGCGGCACCTGTATGTGATTGCACGCCTGCTCAATAATATTGAACCTCAAACGAGAAGCTAAGGTTTTACTTCAGTATTAATAACTCGTCTAGAAAATAAAACTTTAACCTCTATGAGATAATTTTACTTGAAAGTCAAGTTCATGGGGTAAAGTGCATAGGGATAGATCAAAGTTGCAAATAAACCAACAATTAATTATTCTAAGTCTTATGAACCTTAACACCTATTTTAAGTGATAAGAAAAATTGGTACTGTATTCCTTGTTGCGGACTTATTTATTTTATTAACCGGTTTTGTTATTTAATCATTGTTGTAATTTAATTTTAATTTCAAATATTTAACCTCTTTATTCAATTAATCAAATATTATTTATTATTTCTGCCTTATTTAAATTTTTAATCGATTAAATTTTATTCACTAATTAGTTTCGCCACATCGCACTATCCGCTATCGAATCATCTGCAATTTGCCATGACCCCACCATCACCGTCCCGACATTTATCTTAATTTATTTTATTTATGTTATTGTATTATTTATTATATTTATTTATTTATTTATTTGATTTTACTTGACTAGGTCCATGGGTCGATGTTTCTAACTTAAACTAAAAAAAAGTATTATACGGTAACCTCTTTATTTTTTAAATCTTATATAATTAAACATGTAATTTATACTAAAAAATTCTTGAGTGAAATTAAGCACTACCACTACAAACATGCAAATTAAAACATTATAAATATAATTTAAAATAAAATTAGGGAATTAAAACAAATAAAAAAACAACCTAAACCTCAATTCAACCTAAGCACTACATAGCAAAACATACAATTTTACCAGCAATATATAGTTTGACACTACAATTTAACAACATAATACATGCTCAACAACTACAATTTTAGCAACATAATACATGTTCAACAACAATACAGTAATGCAAAGAAAAACAATACAATCCAATGAGGGCTTTTGAAATGACTCACTAGACGTGGAGGGGAGATGTCTAACAGTGAGGTAGCAAACAGCGGTGAGGTGGTGCTGGGGAAGAGGAGGTTCCGCGAGCTTGTGCTGGCGGGGTGGTACTAGCGGTTAGTGGTGGTGGCAGGAGAAGAGGCGGTGCGGCGAGATGGTGGTGGCCGCGAACAACAGCTGCATTGAGGAGAGGAGATGCGGCGGCGAGAAGAGGAGAGGAGAGAAGGGGGCGGTGGCGGAGGAGAGCAGACGCGGTGGCTGGGGGAAGGGACGGTGGCGGAGGAGAGACGCGGAATGGGAGAGGGAGGGGGAGGGGGTTGCGGCAGAAGGAGAGAAATGAGGGGGAGAAGCCGCGGGTCTGATATAAGTGGAAGCTTACCGACGGTTTAGACCGTCGGCAAGGTTACCGACGGCCAAGACCGTCGGAAATTGAGCGGATTACAGCCGTCGGTAATACTAAAATACCCCTACCGACGGTTTAGGCCGTCGGTAAATTGAAATGTGACCGTTACATTACCGACGGCTAAAGCCGTCGATAAGGGAAAATACCATTACCGACGGTCACGGCCGTCGGTAATTGAGCGGGAACATTTGCGCCAAAAAATAATGACGGATTTACCGACGGCCTACACTGCCCATTTTTCGACGGCTTAGCCCGTCAGAAAGTCTTCAATTACCGATGTCGTAACGGCAGTCGGTAATAATCCATCTGTATAACCGGATTTTCTTGTAGTGTAAGCTTTAAAACCACCTTTCTTGAAAACTCAAAAACCAAAAACCCAAATCTCCGATACTTACGCAAAGTCATCGGGATCGATTTTTCATAAAACAAAACTTGGTCTAAAGGCCATTTCTTTTTCTTTTGTTGTTTTTCGGTAAAACATAAACCTTAAAACAAAGCTTGTAAAATCCCTTTTTCTTGGATAAAACCAATTAATTTGAAAATCACATTTCTTAAAACGCTTTTGATCAAACGTCAACTTTATTAATTTAAAAACTACTGAAGGTTTCTAACGTCCTATTTATCTTAAAAACATCATTTTTCATTATTAAAACCACATTCTCAAAACTTTACTCTTTTAAGTAAATTTACCAAAAAGCAGTTGTTCATTATATTTTATTTCAAAAAGGATAATTACTTATTTTCTCTTAAATTAAGTTGAGGAACAATAAAACATGTTTATTTTCTCGATTCCACATTTCAAGCTTTTAAAGCTTTTAAGTTACACGATGTGAGATCCTAATCAATATTAGGTCCTCTAGAGCCTTAAATCCCACAGCAGGGCACACGATACATCCATATAATTATTCAACAATTATAGCATGTATTCAAATATGTCAGCAGTTATGTCATGCATATTCAAATCAACAGCAGTAAATCAAACAATCAACCAATAATCAGATACAGAACATTTAATTACAATACAAACACCGATGCAGCACATAGCTGTCGGAAATGGAATTCCTCAGGTTTATCCCCTTACCTCTTGTAGTCTCAAGGTAAGTTGTGAACACCCGATCAACCGGACAACTGGCTCCGCTAGCTGCCGATCACTACATACACACAATCCATAAAGGCATTAACTCACAAAGACAAAGATTTCTCCCACTGCAACACCCCTTAGGGTTCGGCCCTATCACACTAAAAATAGCTAGGGAGCTCCAAAAATTCTCATTTCTTGGATGACACTCTAACTAAGTGTGATAACCCTAGATATCAATTTAAAACATCAAAAACCAACCAAAAACCCTATCCTATTTACTAGGGGGTTTCGGCCTCACTCTTGAAAATATAGCTAGAGAGATTTCTTGGCTCTATGCTCTTGGACCATACAAGTATGTCATGAACCTAGGCCATAGAAATTGGTTTGGTATAGAAATGATTTTCGTACAATTTTTCATGGATTTTTGAAGATTTTAGGGACAAAACCCTAACATCTATGATCATGAAAAATTGAGGAGAGAAAGGAGAGATTGGGAGAGATGGAGATGAGATTCTACCTCCTATGATAATCTACTCCAAGTTTGGTGAAGATTGCTCCAAGAAATTTCAAAAACTTAAGCTCCAAAAATGAGCTCTAATGGAGAGAAAGTGAAAAATGAGAGAAATGGAGGAGATGGGGTTTTGGGAGAGGAAGGCTGCCGAGAAAAGTGAAAATGAGGGAGGATAATAGTGAAAATCGATAGATATTTATTCACTTTCTTAGGACTTATGTAATAGGTAAAAAGGTAGTTAGTAATAAAAATTAACCAAGGGCAATTTGGTCAATTCACGTCTCGACATTTTGAAATCACCACGACACTGGTATGAGTCCTCAAATAACTTGACAAAGTTCTGGCATGAAAATTATCCGTTCGTGGGTCTTGAAAAACCCTAAGACAGCTCGAATCGTCTCCCCGATCGATTATCGGCCCGAATATAAAATATTATTTTAATTTTCGGATGTCGGGACGCATTTTAGCAAAAAGGTATAGGATCAAATTCTAAGACTAATGGTCTCATCCGTTGGTCAAGATTAGGTCTTGATAGTAGAAAAACACTATCATCTGAAAAATATAGATTGAGCTTTGTTTGATTTTTCGGCCCAAACTTTAACCGTAGGCTCCTACGATTATTTGAAACATGGATATGATTTTAGTTTTCCCAAAATCATTTTCTAAAGTATAGATAAAAATATAAACTCATTAATTGAGTTTATCATTCTTAGAAAGCATGAAAAAAATCGGGGTGTTACAACACTAAAAGGAGTGTTAGTGAAAAAACAAAGGAATGCTATTGAATTGCAGAAAAAACAATATTAATGCCTCCTTTTTATTTCATTTGCCAACGCTTGATGATTATCATTATTGTCAGGTTTGTTCACAAGACAGAGGAAAACACGTCGAGATTATTATAAATATTAAGATACTAAATAGAGAAGGAAAACATAGAAACCAGGCATTTCCATAGGAGATGATTTGATCATATTAATCAAGAAGTAACATACAAAGTATAGGCGACAATGAAGCTAGCCAAGTGAAACTGACGATGAAGCAATAGTTTTTTTTTTAATTTTTTTTAATGTAATATATTATAATTAAGGTATGATGAAATAATATACAAAGTATAGACGATGATGAAACTAGCTAAGTGGAACTGACGATGAAACTTTGGAATTGACAATGAAGCTCTAGTTTTTTTTTAATTTTTTTAATGTAATATATATATTATAATTATGTATACAGAAAATAAATATATAAAAAAAATAAATATATATAGTGCGGGTACGGAGTGGGGTGGGTACTAGAATACCCGTACCCGCACTCATCCCCATTAATTTTTGCGGGTAATTACTCGCACCCGCACCCATACCCATTAAGCGGGTAATTACCCTACCCGTCATGGATAATTTTTGCAGGTACCCATTGGATCCGATACCCATTGCCATCCCTACCATTGCCCATGCACAAAGCTCTGCCATCTAGAAACTTGGATCCTGGTTGTCTGAATCATCGCGCGCCCACCACCACATTGATGACAAACTTAAGGAGGATTTCGAGAAGGGTTTGGAGACGGCGACCAAGCGATCGGCTTTGGAGGAGGAGCCCAATCTTGAAACAGCCAGATCTGTGAACGGCGAACTACCTTGTGTTTTTATTCCTGTGGCTAGAGTCTTAGAATTAATTCTATAATTCTCTAATTCCTTTAATCTTTAAACCATTATTCTAGTCGCATACACCCTAGAACAAAACAGCACCGCCTAGGATTTACATCATGCTAGATTATCAAGGATTCATCGGCTTCAACAAATACATGGGTCGATCGCAGGTTCCTGACCTTAAGTGTTCTTCGATAATGACTTTGATCACCAACTATTGCGGAATTATTGCAGCAATCTATCAATCACAAACGATAAAGGTGGTTTTATGGTTCTTCCTCAACCAAATCTCTTAGTTCCTCAATGGGACCTGAGCCTCTCCTCAGATGGAGAGAAGGGAAGACGCTTTTTAATTTGGTGTTTTGAGGACCATAATCGTTCCTTGACGTATTAATCTATTGGGGTTCTCATTATTTCATAATGGGTCAACATTGGTATCCACTCATTAAACCCATATCAGATTTCTTGTTTAGTCTAACGGACTCACTTAATTAGACCAATAAAATTGAGTCTCTTAATAATAAATAGCTAATATAATTGTTATTACCATATGAACCTATAATTATTGAAAATATAAATTTCCAACAAGCAGAAGATGGTGGTCTGGGAAGGAGGGTGGATCACAGCGGAGATAGCATGGGGATGAGAAGGTGGGAGAGTGACGGAGGTGGCGACCCGAGGGTGGGACAGGGAAGAGAAGAAGAAGGCCAGTGATGGTAGGTGGTAGTTGTGGGTATACAAGTTTAAATCAAGGACTCAGAAACAAATTTAAATAAAACGTGGCCTTATTGCGAATCCAGGAAAACCTGCCATAGGTCATCCCTTGTGCCCGAATGCTCACTAACACGCATGATAAAAGTCGCCTAATCTAAAAATACAGTACGTAAAAATAATTTGTAAAAATACATGGGCGCATGCGTTTTCAAGGCTGCTCTGAATTTTCTAGATCCTTTTAACATATACCTTTATCCGGTTGATTGATACATTGTTTTACATATAAACTCGTCGTGGGTGACACAATTAAAGGTTAAATATCCTATTTTTCCAAAAGCACGTAAAGATCTACCTCTAACATCGATCTTTCGTTTTCCCCCCTTAGCTGGCTACTTTAATTAATCAATCTAATATCCTGAGTTGTTTTTTTGGTGGATATCTAACGAATAACCTTAGTTCAATGCATACTTCCATGATCACTTTATTACCACGGTGATGGATATCCTTCGTCCACTAAAACTTGTCACAATTACGACTGGCTTAAAAAGGTAGTATAAGATTAGGATAAGTTACAGAACTTCATAAACTTCTTTGTCCGGTGGAACAAGAGAATAATTTATTAAGCCAACATTATAAACAATGATAATAAAAACACTTGTTTTTATTATATTTGAACTGGATAAAAACATGAGTCATTTTCTTTTATTTCCTGACAGTACTGATATGCACGAGATTTTAATTAATTAATGGTATAACCTTGGGATTACCTAATTATCCAAAAAATATTATCAACTGACGTAAGCCTAACATATAGACTACAGCTTCTACAACAATTTTAATAATATACTACCTCCCTAATAAAATATAAGCAAATTTAATCACCTTCATATTTATTAAGATAATTAGTTATTCACATTTAATGTTATTAATCTCATTTAAAAGTTCAACTACATTACCTAAATTATCCATCTTTGTTTATTCACATTAATTATATTATATGGAAACTTGTTTCAATTAAATGCAATAAAATAAAAGGCATTTTTTGTATACTATTATTAAATAGGATGTAAAAAGTCAACTTTTGCTTATATTTTGTTACAACTTAGATGGATCAATTTTTGTTTATATTTTGTTACGGATGGAGTACTCTCCTTTTGTCTAGAAAATGCTTTTTTTATAAGCAAAAAGAATATATTGATAAGAATATAAGGGATATCCTAACCCATATAAATCACCAACCTAAACATCCCTAAAAACTACATCATTTCAAACCCAATACCACTACTTATAACAGGTGATTAATTAATGATCAAATACAACAAGACATAACTAAACCACCACACCTTGACCAAAGACTTGCACTACCAAACAGTTCCTAAACTTTGGCCACTATTCCAATAACTGCTCCAAGAATAGAAAATATAATGAGCACATATGAGCTCATATAACATCAGCTATTAAATTTTAAAACTTTGTAGCACCTTGTGAAAACAATCAGGCTTCCTGTCATTGCAGCAACTGATATAAACCATTAGCATCCTCTTTGCATTACTGTTACAATTTCTCCAATCAGTAGCAAATCTAGCATAACCCCTTGAAGCGCATAGCAGTCTTGCATATGTTGGCTCACAGCAGGGTTCAAAATTGCGGACCGCATCACGTATTGCGGCCGCAATATTGCGGTTGCGGACCGAAGTGCAACCGCATCACACCGCAATTGCGGTGTGATCTACATTCGCGTGTAACGGCCGCAACGCAACCGCATCAGACGCCGCAACAGGCCGCATCAGCACCGCAACAGAGTTTTCAGTCTCGTTCCGTTCAATGTTACTTTCAAAAAGATGATGCAATGTCTTAAAAATGAATAAAAATATATATAATATTATTAATAGAAGATATATAAAGAATTACAATAATTATAGATTTTTTTTTATATTTGGTGTGAATATAAAATTATTTCACGCCGCAACGACCGCAATGCGTTTCGCAGCGACCGCAATGGCCGCAATCGCAACGACCGCAATCGCAACCGCATCCGCGACCGCAACCGCAATTTAGAACCATGGCTCACAGAGCACTAAAATCTCCCTGCAATTCAAGCATAGCATTATGACTCAATAACCATCAACAATGAATACCCCGATTTGCTGCAAGCCTGCACATTGTATTAAGGGGCCTGTTGCTACTATTAAGATTAGATTCAGCCCAAAGAAATGCTAAACAAAAACTAAACCTATAGAATGTATCCCGGTAATCAGACTCCATCAAACAGATACTAAGATCTAGTCAGCTTAGTATACTCCAACTATATATTTAGATAAAACTTAAATATAAGCTGAGATTCAATTTGTTCTACAGATTAGCTTCAAACAGCAGGACATGGGGGTTTTGTCTTGTAGTACAATGTTGCGGAATCATGGCAAACAAATGGACTTCCTGACCAAGATACATGGGAACAATGTTTTAAGATGTATGATAGTTCAAAACATTTAATTTAGGAGTATGTTAATTTTGTTGAGATAATATGTCCTAATATAGTTAACCAAAAATATGCATATTGAGTGGATTTTAATTATTCAAGTCCTGGAACTCCCAAACAAACGGAACCAAAATTCAAAAGTACGTTCCATTTTTTTTAAAAAGTAAAAATAAAACAATGAACCCATTGGTCTCTAAAACCGTTTTTACGTTGGTTCAACCGATTTTAAATTACTTGAACCGGGTTTTGATTGATTTTGCATGATCAAATCGTTTTTTTGATTCTTTAATCCGATCGAAATCGGAGAGGATATCTGTCCACGGTCCAATCGGTTTTTAAAACACGGCATTGGAAGCAAGATATTGTCAACTTCAAGCCCACCGGCATTGAAGTGGATAACAGCTGCCAATCTTCTCACCCAATAGTGGGAGTAGGATTTTATAAAGAAATGAGATAATTAGAGGATATATGATTTTAGGATTTAGCTCCTTCAAATTGAGATTGTCTCTAAAGTGAGAAAGTAAGGAAGTATCTACCCTTAAATCATTTAGTGGATTGGGATTTCTATGCACTTTATCAAACCAAGATTGAATACATATTTACTTTCTCATTTTAGAAACAATCTCACTCAGATCCATAATTTTAAGAACAGAATGATATAATTAGATAAGTGAAAATGATTGTATGATATTATTAAAGTTGAACAAATATTTGGTCTGTTATGTAAGAATCACATACACTTTTTAAATTATGGATACAAGAACCAAATTCAGTTATTTTTCTATTATTAAACTCTTTTTGTTTTACAAGGTTCAATGTTAGTATGTTTGTTAATATATTGAATATATATATATATATATATATATATATATATATATATATATATATATATATATTAATTTAATAAGTATAAAAAATAACAAATTACTTAAAAAAAGATTAATTAAAATAAAAAATACGAAGAAATTTGCCCACCGCCAAGGTAAACTCCACCACACCCCAAGGTCCTAATCCCAAATGAAACAATTAGCTTTTAGGTTCTTATATTTTTTTTTTGACTTAATTGCACTTTTGGTCCCCCTATTATTGGTCATGTGCGATTTTGGTCCCCTTATTTTTTCGATATTGTAAATTCGGTCCTTCAGCCGATATCCATCAATTTTTCAATGATCAATAGAGAGGAATCACTGCTTTAAGCGCATAGAACCTCTGGTTGAGCTTTTTCCTCCTCTTCCTCTCCGTTTCGACATGATTCAATATTTACTCTATGTCATTTATCGAGTTTGTTCCTCCTTTATGAAACCTTTATTTTGTTCTACCATCTGGTCCTTAATCATATAAACTCAACAAAATGTTTTATGTGCTTAAAGCAGTTATTCCTCTATATTGATCATTGAAAAATTGACGGACATCGAACTGAAGGACCGAATTTGAAACATTGGAGAAATAAGGGGACCAAATGTGCTAAAAAAAACCAGAGAAACCAAAATCGCACATGACTAATAATAGGGGACCAAAAGTACAATTAAGCCAAGAAAAATTATTTGTTATCTTTCTTTTACCAATCATAGAAGCTTATGGTATCCCTGTCTTGTTTTTATTCTTGTAACTTCTTAAAATATATAACATGTTCTTGAGTTTTTTAGAAATGTGCAACACTTTCCATTAGATATCTTGATCATGCGAAATAAAAAAAACTAAATATTTTCAAATTCAGATTCATGGGACTTCACTTCTCTTCAATATATTAATTATCATTTGATTAGGTTTACAAAAAATATAATTCGCCAACAACTTTAATGGATTAAATGAAATCTCATTTTTTAAAAAGAGCTATGGGTAAATAAAACAAAAGCGGCCTTCTGAAGCAGATCAGCTAGCTTCACTACAACAATCCTTAAACACCTTTTAGGGTTGAGATAAATTGATATCGATTTTGACTCATTTAACTCACTAGACAATTTTATAGAAGAGAATCTCAACCAATATCCAAACGTTTATAAACAACTATACTGCTATCCTATAGTGATCAAAATAAAATATATTTTTCATTGACAATAACTCAAGAAAAATTCTAAACCAAATAGGAAGAGTCAGCCACGCAGTCATTATGGGGCTTTCTTACAGCTCTTATTTTAAAAAATATAATGACCTTCCTTCCTGTTTATGTTGTTATTATAGTTATCTCTTTAAAATTTATGTTGTCATTACACTTACTCAGTGGCGGATCTAGGACCCTGAGTCGGTGGGAATAATTTATTTTAAAACAATAAATAATAATTATTATCATACATATAAAGATAAAGACATAAATGTTAAAATCATAAATTTCAATATATCTAATCAAATAAATTTCATAGCTTATAATTGTGTCTTTACGTGATTTCATGTTTTGAAATTGTTGCATAATCAGCTCATTGTCAATGCTATTGAACACATCTCTCTTAATATAGGTTACTAATGTAAAGAAAGAGATCAAGAAAGGGTAGGGCAATGTGGGCAAATATATAAAATTAGGGAGCAAAATAAAAAAAAAATCAAGGTATTAAATGTAATTTTATACAACTCAATGGGTGCATGTGCACACCCTCACAACAATGTAGGTCCGCCTCTCCACTTACTTCATTCGGTGGCATTTGATTCAGGGAATTTTTTTATTCCTAAGTATACTACATTTTGGCAATCTCATTCCCCAGGATTGTTTCTTTCCCACCCCTTACATATGAGAATAGAATTTTCAGGTTTCATTCACAAAATTTATTCTTGGGCATATTTTATGTTTGAGAATGATTTTTTATTTTTTGTACCAAACATGAAATGAAATTATTCCCACCTCAGTTTTCTAATAATGTCAAAATATACCTAAATACCAAACGCCACCTTGAGGTTTATATTATCAATGCACTAACACACCAATTAAAAGTATAAACTCAGAGGAACTTTGTGTAACCTCTAAAATAAGAAAGATGCGGAGTGCAATTTCTAAATGCCATATTATTTTTAGTTTTTTTCACTGAAAAACAAAGGGCTCCTTTTTGTTTTTCAAATTTTCTCCTTTGGTCATACTCTCTAAGCCCAGTGCTAACTGATAGCTCGCTTACGGGTTGCGGTTTCCGGGGTTTCAAAACTCAGCAAGGTAATGGGCCTGAGTAACATTCCATCCAAAATGCCTATATATCTTCTACTGGCTTACGGTGTTTGCCGAATGTTTTTGTGGTCTAACCTTAAAATCTAGAATGGATTGGGGTTAATTTGATAGTTTAGATGGAGCATTCCGTAAAAGGAAAAATGTACTGAAATTTTAACGAGAGATATTAATTAGTTCTTGGTTGGTAGTCTCTCTCTTTGAATTCTGTCGATCGTGCAGAAATCGTTGTTTCTGAATATATTGAGGGCTCGTTTGGTGGTCAGGATAGGATAAGAATTGATAGAATATGAAAGCTGAATAAGGATAGGATAGGATATAAGCATGATAAACTCTTATCATGCCCGATGTTTGATGCGCATCAGATAATGACAGGATATGATATAAAATATCCATAAATGATAAAATTACTCTTATATCAAAATTATATTTTTTTTTTCAAAAATAAATTTTCATATTATGTGGTTTTTTTATACATTTAAATTAAAAAAATACTTGATAATATATATTTTCGGCTTTTTAGTTATACATTAGTCTATTTTTAAAATTATAAAAAATTAACTTTTTTCACCTTTTAAAAAAAATTGCTAATTAAACCACATATTTTAATTAGTAATAAAATTGACTAATTAGGTTTGAAACCATAATTAAATAATAACAATATTAATGGTAAGAGATAAAAGAAAAAACATTTTTTTATCCTATCCTGTTGGTTCTAACCCAGCTCCACCTTCAGGATATAATTATAACTAAGTAACAGGATATGATAAGCTAACAGGATAAGCTTATCATATCCTACTGGTTCACCAAACTACAGATTAAAGTAGGACATGATAGCTTATCCTATCCTGTCTCCCTTATCCTGACCATCAAACGGACCCTGAAAGTCTTATGTCAGTTTAATGTTTTGTATGTAACTAGGGTGCTTTTATTAAACTCTCAAAAAAGACCAGAACATAAATTTCAGTGTCCTTGGAGCTGTAAGATAAGTTAATTGCATAATAATTTGAAGAATATTAACGAGTACCCTAAGGATACTCATTAAGATTTCAAAAAAAGTAAGTTTATATGGAAAAATGATGTATTTATTATTCTAAGATGTTGTATATTTAGTTTTTCCATAAAAACATGTTTTTTTTTTATTCCTTAAAGAGTGCTCTTAGGACACTCGTTAGCAAGACCCTAATAATTTTAGGCTACTTAAATAACTAATGTTAACAATTACCCAAAAAATAACTAATGTTAATGATGAACATGGGCTTGGTTCCGTAGTTTATAAATGAGCTTGGTAGGTTTACTATAATGCTTGACTTGATTGTGCTGTGTATTTTAGGCTAGACTTCATCTTGTCCTGTGTGGTTAATTTGTTTACAATCGAGGTGCCTCAAATACAAGACATATATGTGTGCGCACATGCTAGGATTCATGTCCAAATCGTGTAGAAATAAATTGAGTCACCTGTTTAGGTGTTATTAGGAAAACGTATGAAATGTTGCAAAATATAGATGTGTGCTCACTAGTGAAATTTTTTTCCCTAATGATATTTTGTTATATATTCTTGTTCTTACGTTTTTTTCTCTGAAAAACCTGAGGTTGGGCTTTCAATTTGTTTGCTTGGGTCATTCTCATGCTCTCTAAAGCACAGTGATAATTATTAATTGATATTCGCTCCCTTTTTGTTGCACTGTCTGGGGTTTCAAAACTGAGCAAGGTCGCTTTAGTAAGACTCGGTCTAAAATATAGGGACACATAAAAGAAAAGTGGGAAAATCTATAATACCTTTTAGGTATCATATCCATGTTTATATAGTCCAATCAAATTGTGAGAATTCAGTCCAATGTGTAATCCAATCAAATTGTGAAAATTTAATCCAATGTGATATTGACATGACCATTAAATTAAGATGACATATTCTGATTGGACATATGATACTCAAATCCTTTATTTTTCAACGATACGGTAACAATGTTCAAGAAAAGTAGCATCTGTCCTTACAGAAATTGGGATTACCTTTTCAGACAAACTCGGCCCAAATGGACCAAGCTTCTCCTCTTTTACCTCCTTTTCGGCCCATTGGGCATAGCTGCAGTAATGTGCTTGTTGACACCCCATCATTTACTTTTCAGCACACAAACTTGATGTTGTGCTTGTTTGTGTGCTTAGTCCTTCGGCCTTTGGGCCTCTCATTTCATTACCTGTTTTTTCACTATAGGAAAAGTTAAGTACAAGTTGTATACATTTGTACCTTTGCTGCGGAACCTAGTCCTACGCTTAAAGCAAAGGGAGAGGAGAGAAAACGAGGAGACCGTATGGTATCCGTGCGAAAAGTACACCACCAACCAGCTTGCTTTATCCAACCTTTTTTTTTTCTTTTTTTTTGACAAATTCTTTTTTTTTAATAGTATTTTGACAAATTCTTTTTTTTTTAATAGTATTTTGACAAATTCTTTTTTTGATTGATCTTGTAGCGTATTTAATTTTGATATATTATTAATGAAAATTTTTATTATATTTTTAATCAATCATAGTTCATCTTGTGGTTCTATTTGGTTCGAGTGATTACCCGCGATTGGGTGCGGAGAATATCCTGAAAAATAAAAAAGAAATCATTCATAATTCACCTTATATTATGTGATTTTTAAGTTAGTTATGATAAAATTTAAATATTATTAATGATAATGATATAGTAACTTATGATTGATGGACAATATAACAAATCTTTATACTGAGAATACATATCAATTAATTATTTGTAATAGGATCCGATATTTAAATGATTACACTTATTGACATTTTTTATACGAATAAATTCTAAAATTGAATTCAGAACAATATATTAAAAATATTTAAATTTCTTTCACTCCAACCAAAACACATTAATTACATTGTCAAAATTATTTCATAACGTTAAACATAATGACATAAATGAAATTCTCATCCTCCAACCAAAAAAATTTAAATCTCATTCTATCGGATAGTGACACTTGGATTCCTCCACCCACCATCACTTTCAATCTCTATTTCATTCAAAGCATAACGAAAACACAAAAAAAAAAAAAAAAAAAACCAAACGAAGTCTGTTTCTCCCCGTTTCTTTTGACTTTTTTTTCTTTGGTTTCCCACCACCTACCACGTCCCCCCTCATTCCCAAAAGGATTTTTTAATTAGTTATTAATAATTTTTTAAAGATTTTAATAATAGCAAAAACATAAAGTAATTGAGATATCATTGTATTTTAATTAATTAAGACTAAAGGTCCATTTTGATCCTTGACAAAAAATATGGGAACACTTTTAGTCCCTAACAAAAATAAATTATCAAATTAGTTCATCACAATTATAAATTAGGGACATGTTAGTTTTTCTGTTTGATTTCGTTAGACACCTTCCGTTATCTCTGTTATGTGTATCGTTAAGTTACCACTCTGTACAAAATTGAAACATCAAAACAGCGTTTTATATCTTTCTTCTTCCATAAGAAAATAGGAACCCTTGCACCTTCCCATCGTTACAGGTTTACAAGTTTCGCCCCTTCAACAGCAGCATTGGTTGAACTATGTGTTGGTGTTAGATAACTAAATTAAGCCTGTTTTAAGTTTACTTACATTGTAATAATATTTTATTATGAAGTGTAGCCTATAAAAGGCATTGGTCTGTACGTTAGTTTTGTATGAACAATAAAAAATATTGAGTGAATGAAATAGAAGTTCTCTTCCTCTCCTTATGTGCTGCGCGAGTGTGTGTTTGTGAGAGAAAAGTTTTGTAGGCTTGTTTCTTGTTATTGGCAATGAGACCGTGATATGAGAGGAACTGTTTTAATAGCCGAGGAACTGTGATATATGATATATTGCACAAAAGTTGATTTGAAAATTTGCTCTGTGATATATTTAAGAGAAAGGTTGATATATTGCATTTGTTATAGTGCTTCACTGAAATTGCTCTGTGAGCATATGAAAATTTGTAGCCCTTGAACAGACCAACGAGAGGGATGAAGTTTGGAATTACGGATTTGGCTACTAATTTGTGAGAAACTCATTGTAATTTTTGTTGAAGAATCATGTAAGTAGATGTCGTTTTTGTGGCTCTGTTGCAGACCAAATTCCATGCGCAAAACGACTACGATTTAATGTTTCAATTTTTAATTTAAAAAATTTTTTTTCGGGGCATATAACGATACAGAGTGACAACATAACAGTACACGTCAGAGAGATAACAGAAGGTGTCTAACAGGATCAAACATAAGGACTAACATATCCCTAATTTGCAATTATGAGGGACTAATTTAGTACTTTATTTTTGTTAAGGACTAAAAGTATTTCCACTTTTTTTGTCAGGCACCAAAAATGATCTTTAGTCAATAAATGATGCATACATCCTTCTTCTTTTTTTTCCACTTTGCAGTTTATATTTTTGGTCACTTTAGAGAAGTCTAATCCTAGATATAACTAGTATAAATCATCATCTTTATAATAAGAGTTTAAAAGCTATGCATTGTCAGTGTAAAATTTTTACATTATCAACTATTCACAAATTATGGTATGAGTAACTTTTAAGGTAGTTAGGATAAAATTCAAATATTTTTACTCTTGTGACAATTTATGATTGGTTGACAGTATAAAATATCTTTACAACGACAGTATATATCAATTAAATATTTTTTAATAGTACCTATGATTAGTATATCATTTATTATAAGGATTTAATTGGTATGTACTGTCAGTGTAAAGATTTTTTTACGCTGTCAACCAATTATAAGTTGTCACATCAACAAAAATGTTTTACTCTTATCCTAATAACCTTAAAAATCACACATATAATAAATTATGATTGATTGATAGTATAAAATACTTTCCATCAACAATGCATAACAATTAAACTACTAATTATATTAACAACATACAAATACAAGAATCTCTTGTCTCTAAAACGGTATTTATGTTGGGTATCACCATTGATTTAGGTATTTTAAAAATAAAAAATAAAGATATCATCTTTTAAGATAATAAATATATCATTTTTTAATAAAAAAATTTTACTATTTTAATTCCTAAATTAGTAGCCATGAAACAATAAAAAATATTATATTCAAAATCAATCCAATATAACTAATAATCTATAAATATTTAATATTTAATGATGAATTCTGGTACCCTATTATTTTTTTTTATCATGTTTAAGTGGTTTAATCAAATAGTGAGAATTTAGTCTTTTATGATACTTAGCATGTGTTTGGTTTGAAGGGCTCGAAGTGCTTTAGTCATGGTCAAACGTGGTTTGACCGAATGACTTCGATGTTTGGCTCCTATAGTCAAACGTGATTATAGTCTCAAAATCACTTTCATATTGAAGCTGAAAATTGTAGCTTTTACGTTGGCATCCAAAATTTGTAGCTAAAATTTGATAAAAATTAGTTTTTCAATAAGGGCATTCAAACATAAATCACTTTATTTTCAACTCACTTTAACCAAAATCAATTCCTTCCAATATGTGTGCTCACTAGTGAAATTTTTTTCCCTAATGATATTTTGTTATATATTCTTGTTCTTACTTTTTTTCTCTGAAAAACGTTAGGTTCGGCTTTCAATTTGTTTGCTTGGGTCATTCTCAAACCTGAGCAAGGTCACTTGAGTAAGAATCGGTCTAAAATATAGGGACACATAAAAGAAAAGAGGTGTTGCTTTTGATACCACAATTTTTTCTCATATATCATAAATTTTTTAAAAACATTTAAATATCTCTAAAATAGCCCTAATTATCTTAATACATCACTCTCCTACCATCTTCTTCCTCTTTCCCTCTTCTCCCTCCTCACCCCACCCATTCTTCCCCTCTCTCCTGCTTCTTTCTTTCCATCTTTCCCTCTTTGAGGAGCAGCAATGACTCCACCTCCGGAGGACGTTTTGAGCCCCAAGTGTGTCGATCATATTCTTAGCTGTATATATAGAATCATCATCTCTCATTCTCACTTGTGAGCCATCTCCGAAACTAAGACGACGTTCATGCTCTTGTTTTTTCCCTTCTTCGTTTGTATTAAGTGTTGTGTGTGCGATTGAATTCGAAGTTTCAGATTTCTTGTCCATGATTGGTCTTTAGTTTTGTTAACTGATTATTCAGTGATTGATAGAATAAAAGATATTAAAGGGGTTGCCATGGCATGACAGCCACGTTTACACCCATAGAATATGAACACCTCTCTTTTCTCTAATTTCAAATTATCCATCTATTTCACTTACATTACAGCTTTTTGATGTAAAAAACAGATGGATAATTTGAAATTAGAGAAAGGAGAGGTGTTCATATTCTATGGGTGTAAACGTGGCTGTCATGCCATGGCAACCCCTTTAATCTCTTTTATTCTATCAATAACTGAATAATCAGTTAACAAAACTAATGACCAATCATGGACAAGAAATCTGAAACTTTGAATTCAATCGCACACACAATACTTAATACAAGCGAAGAAGGAAAAAAACAAGAGCATGAATGTCGCCTTAGTTTCGGAGATGGCTCACAAGTGAGAATGAGAGAAATGACGGTTCTATCAGCAAGGAGAGGTTTAATGTAAAAAATGTTGAGTTGGCATAGTTTCCGTAATGTCAAACTGCAACACCTCTTCTTGCTCATAGTTTCCGTAATGTAAAAAATGTAAAAAATTGAATACATTATGTATTTAGTTCTTTTACATTACGGAAACTAATGTATTCAATTTTTTATTCAAGCTTTTTAACTTATAGTTTTCGTAATGTATTCAATTTTTAATACATTACGGAAAGTTTCCGTAATGTATTCAATTTTTTACATTAATTTTTGTAATGTATACAATTTTTAGTAACGTATTCAAATTTTTTACCAATTTTTTTACCTTAACATTACGGAAACTAATATATTCAATTTTTTACATTAAAAATGATGTAAAAAAAATGTAAAAAATTGAATTCATTAATGTATTCAATTTTTTTACATTATGGAAACTATAATTTTTTACGTTACCGAAACTATAGTTTGCGTAATGTATTCAATTCTTTTACATAATATATTCAATTTTTTTACATTACGGAAACTATTGTTTCTGTAAGGTATTTTATTTAGAATACCTTAGTACCCAAATTTTGGTGCATTACGAAAAATGATAGTGCAATTTGGAAAAACTCTGAATCCTTGCGCAACATGCATGAAAAAAATAAATCCTTACACGCGTTCTCTCCCGAAAAAAATATCACTGTGTTGTACTCGTTATCTTATAGGTTGTGCTCCCCTCTGCAGCTTTCCCTAAGTGGCAATGGGTTGGGAGTAAGAAAATAAAATATGAGGAGAGAGAAGAAAAAGAAAAAATAAAGGGGGTGGGAGGAGTTTGATCATAAGTAGGAAATTTAAGATATTTGTTTTTAAAATGAGGAGGGGTAAGAATAGTAAATAATGAGATATGAAAAGCAAATGTCGAAAGTTAATTGTGGAAAAAGGAGTTAGTATAGGATAAAATGATAAAAGATTATTTTAGGAATTTATTTGAAAAAAAATGAAAATGAGGAGGTAAAAATTATAATAAATGTGATATCAAAAACAAATACCTTCTTCTAACTTGAAGATGTGCTTGTTTGTGTGCTTACTCAGTTAGTCCTTCGGCCTTTGGGCCTCTCATTTCATTACCTGTTTTTTCACTTATAGGAAAAGTTAGTTACAAGTTGTATACATTTGTACCTTTGCTGCGGAACCTAGTCCTACGCCTAAAGCAAAGGGAGAGGAGAGAAAACGAGGAAACCGTATGGTATCCGTGCGAAAAGTACCCCACCAACCACTTTCTTTAAAAATATTTTATTTTATTTGAGGGTCAGCAGTTGTGCGTGAAAGATATTTTGAAAAAAAAAAAAAAAAATTAATCATAATTCATTTTATATGGTGTGACTTTTAAGTTAATTATGATAAAATTTAAATATTATCAATGATAATGATGTTGTAACTTATAATTCTCATAAAAAAAACTTATAATTGCTTGATAGTATAATAAATTTTTATGCTGAGAATACATATCAATTAATTATTTTTAGTAGGGTCATATATTTAAATGATTACTCTAATTAACATTTTTTATACGAATAAATTCTAAAATTGAATTCAGAACAATATAATTAAAAAAATAGAACAATATAATTAAAATATGGAGAATGGTAATCAGTGTTCTAAGAGCATTGGTTAAGGAATTAAAAAGAGAAAATTTTCATTGGGAATTAGGGCATTTGATATTTTGAGGAATAATAAACTTAGTTTTTCAATGAAAATTTGCTGTTTTTGTATTCCTTAACCAGTGTCATTAACCCTTAAAATATTTAAATTCTTTTGCTCAAACCAAAACACATTAATTACTTTGTCAAAATTATTTCATAACGTTAAACATAATGACATAAATGAAATCCTTATCCTACCACCAAAAAAAATTAAATCTCATCCGTACCTCATTCTCTACGATGGTGACACTTGGATTCCTCCACCCACCAACGCTTTCAATCTTTATTTCATTCAAAGCACAACGAAAACACAAAAAAAAAAAACCCAAAAACCCAAACGAAACCTGTTTCTCTACGTTTCTTTTGACTTTTTTTCTTTGGTTTCCCACCACCTACCACCTCTCCCCTCCTTCCCAAAAGGATTTCTGAATTAGTTATTAATAATTTTTTAAGAGTTTTAATAATGCTTACATATAAGGGAAAAAATTTCCTCTAAAGTTAACAAAAACATAAAGAAGATTGAGATATTGATATATTTTAATTAATTAATGATAAATACATCCTTATTTTCTTACTTTATAATTATTATCATCAAAAAATAATTATTAGCCGAAGGAACTTGGGTTGGGCCTTATTGTTTGGGCTCGATAACTTTTTATAAATAGTCGAACCTACATGTTGAATAAAGGAAGGCGAGCTTCAGGCTACATTTTGGTTCAATCACTAAGTCCTAAAATAATGAGAGTTTGAAGGAAGGTGGTTAGAGGTCATGGAGGTGCAAATTAAAAAGAGAAAGTAGCTGCTGAAGGTTATATCAGCACTATGAAGCAGTTACGCACGGATGAACATGTACATGCCTAATATATAGGGATTTCAGGTGATCATTTTTAGCCGTTGGACGTGTTATTGAAGCTATTAACCGTTTGTGTCAGCCAAGATGGGTTTAGTTGCTTAAATTTAGGAATTAGTGGGCAATAGGGATGACTTTAGTTTATTTTTGCCTTTGCAATATATATATATATGTATGTATGTATGTATGTATTTGAGTTGTACAAATCAAATAAGACATGAACACAATCAAACTCAAGCATTTACATTTATTTCTATCTTTCTTTTATCGTTTTCCTTTATCGCTTTTTATCTTTTACCTTTCATGCAACCTTAGTTTAGTAGTTCATCCTTCTACACTAGAGTTGGAGTAGTCTAGGAACCCGCAGCTGAGAAATAGAGTCACTTTCTCAACGTAATTGCCTGAACACAAAGGGGAATCAACTATGCGGATTAGCCGACCAAACGGCTAAAAACCAAATTTCGCATGACGACAACAAATGGCACACCTAGTGGGATCGAGAAGGTGAACACATTGGGAAGTTTACCTTTCTGGTCAGATTACATTGGTTTAGCATGGAACCGTCTCAATTTACTACCAAGAAGATTAACAACCGTAAAGCAGTTGAACCTTCAACTTCAATTACCTTAGGCATGTCATCATCTCAACCATTAGTGACAACTACGCCAATTCAACATGTCCAAGCATCAATGTCTATTGCATCAGTGTTAACTGCCGGTGGACATTCAACAATAATAGCTAATATGACTGATCAAAATCAGCTGATTATGATGACACCTTTGTTTATCCACCAAGAAATAAATATGGGGGTACATGAGATTATGTGCCATATGTCTAAGCGACTGGCTAACATTGTCAAACCAGTGATGCATAACGAAGTGCATCTGATGAGGGAGTAAGAAAAACAACAATTGAATTGTGGAGAGAACTCGGCTATTTCTTCTGTTATTGGGCAACTAGGAAAGCTGAATCTTATGCAACAAACCTCAAATGGTGTTATCCAACAAATACATCCCAGTCTAACCCAACATGTTCAGGTAGGACCATCTCAATTGGGCCAGCCGAACATGATTCAACACATCCCTCAACCTAGTCTCGTCTCACAGGCACCAACTGATCTTAGTGCCACTAAACTTGGGGGGCAAATGGTAGTGAATGATATTGTATCTCAACCGGTATTAGAGTATAGACATGTTCAATTGGCCAAAAGGCCACCAAGTACATCAGGCCAGCTTGGTATGTCGTTTTTCGTCTCAAACGCTTCGGCTATTGGTTCAAACTCACAGGTGACTATGCATGGGGTTATGACGTATCCTACCACAGTCTATGAGGCAATTCAGACAAAGTTACCTAGAGATTATGTTGGGGAGCAGCCATGGAATATGATTCCACCTACCTCGATTAATACGCCAGTTTATCAGCTGACCCCAGAACAACCGCCTTATGTTCAGATGGGCTCAATTCCTCCTCGAGGAATTTTGTGTAGGGCACTTGATAATTATGTTGGGGAGCACCAATGGAATGCAATTCCACCTACCTCGGCTAATCACTTAGTTGTCCATGGGATTCAACATAGGAATCCTGGTGATTATGCAGCAGAGCAACAGTGGATTCCAATTCCACCTTTCGTGGCTAGTCAAACAATGATTCCAAGCAAGCCAGAGTCGATGTACCAAATGCCACCAAGACAGTTAGGTCCGTCTCCAACCTCAATACCAAAATTTACCCGGCCGACAATGGTTAGAGTAGGCCAACTGTCACTCAGCTGATTGATCCCAACATGATAGCTGGGACTATAAGAAGGTACTTTGGCGTACAACTCAGGCCTTTAGATAGGCTTATGTATAGAAAGCCATATCCAGAATGGGTGGACAAAATGATGCCATTACCAAGAGGGTTTTAAACCCCAAATTTCACAACTTTCTCATGAGAAGATGGCATGTCTATCATGGAGCATATTGGCAGATTTGTTGTCCAGTGTGGAGAGGCTAATCAGAATGAGTATTACAAGTTGCAACTATTTCCTTTGTCATCGACAGGAATAGCCTTCATTTGGTATTCTACATTGCCTCTTAATTCTGTGCAAAACTGGGCAACTTCTGATTGGTTTGAATGACTTTTAAGGTATTTACGATAAAAGTCAATCATTTTTACTGATGTGGCAACTTCTGATTGGTTGACAATGTAAAAATACATAACAATTAAATTCATATAATTAATAATTTATAAATATTTAATGATAAATTCTGGTACCCTACTAATTTTTATCATGTTTAGATGGTTTAATCAAATGGTGAGAACTTAATCTTTTATAACACTAATATAACTTATTTAATTGAGGTAATGGATTCTAATTAAACATAATAACTTTTAGGATTTAATTGGTATACATTATCAGTGTAAAGATTTGTTACACAGACAACCAATCAGAATTTGCCACATAAGCTAAAGTGTTGAACTCTTATCCTAACTACCTTAAAATTCACACATCATGATTTCTGATTAATTGTCAATATAAAAAAATTTTATACTAATAATATATAACAATTAAACTTTAACTTTTATCCCAAAATATTGGATAGTAAAGATGGCACCATTTTTAAAACTCACAAGATACTAATGAAAAACATAAAGTAATGTATTAACTCTGTTTTACACAACAATGAACACCTGTACCCGCCACCCTAACCTAACCGAATACCCCGAACCCCAGCAGAGGGCAAACCTCATAATCACCGTCTCAAATCCGAAACATGATGTCCATATTGGACCCATCAACGGTCACTGTTTCCTGCGTATGTGACACGTACGTACTACAGGCTTTAACATTTATGTAGAGTAGTGTTATTATTATGGATTTTGAGATCTAAAGTCGTCAAAAAAAAAAAAAATTGAAAACCGATAAAAAAAAAATCAATTTTTATTGAATTTTTTGTTTTTTCTTTTAAAAAATTCAACTGTTATGTGTTGATTTTTATTTTTTTAATAATAATTATTAGTTTTATATGATGTATTTTTTACAATTATTAATATGCAAACGGAATCATTCAATTTTTTATGATTTGTTAGTTTATAATATTTTAATTTTTAGTATGTTATATGTTAAACTTATTGATATTATTTAAATTTATTTTTTGTTTATTGTGTTAATAAAAATTAAATCATTCAAACCAATATAAATTATTTTTAATAGAATTAAATTGATTTAGATTTAATATAGGAATCAATCCAATCCAAACTGATTAACAATTTTTGTTGGATTGGGTGATTTTTTATAGCTTTAAACATCCCTAATTATTATATTTTTATCACTAACTATTTCTTCGTACCCTTTTTTAGTCACATATATTATTAGTCACACTATATCACATATATTTCATTGTATTAAAAGTATGTGTTTTTTCTATTACCTTTAATAATTTTAGAGTAAAAATTATTCTGTTTAATTAGAATGTGTCATCTATATTAAATGAGTCATGTTAATGAATCAAATTAAATGATTCTTACAATTTGATTGGACCATTTAGGATGGGTAAAATTACTTTTGAGATATCAGCAAATTCAACTAAAAAGTATTTGAGTTTAATTCATATGCACGATATTTTTATATTGTTAATCAATTAAAAATCTTGATACGAATGATCTTTAAGATAATTAGATTAAAAATTAAATATTTTTCTGACGTGAGAGTTTATAATCGGGTGAAGAGCGTAAAAAATATTTACATTCCCGGTGTATATAAATTAAATCGAAAGTCTATCTGTAACCCTTCCTTTCTTTGTGGAAAATGGAATTAGGTGCAGCAGGAATTTTCTGGCCTTGCCAACACATAACAGGGAAACAGAAAGACCCCTCCTTCCTTGTAGCACGCCGATTTGAATTTTCCATCTTGGTGAAAGCCTTATAACAACCCTTGAGGTAATGCTTTATTAGCATTTTACTAACATCTTTTTCTTCTCTCTATTCTCCTTTCTGTGACGCAATTTGTTTTGTTTCTCTATCCGGGTCTTGTCAATCTACTAATAGTTTAATAGGCTTATTATTATTATTATTTAATATAATGATTACTTGTTGGTGTAGTCAATGGGGGATTGAATCATGCCTGTTTCTTCTTCATTATCAATATAAATAAATAAATAAATTTTTTTTTTTGTTTCTGGTGATTTTATTCAAAGTTAATATTTTATTAGATAGATTAGTTTATTCGGTCATCTTTGTGGATTTCCAGGCTTTTACGGAAGGTGGGGATTTGACTTTGATGGTAAAAAAGTATCAGCTGTAGAGGTCACGGAAGGTCAAGTGTTCATGATTTGAATGTTGATCAGAGTTTTTGTTACCTCTACAACTCAGCATGTTTATTGGTTTTTAATTGAGAATTTTTTCTGGGATTCCTTATCCTAATGGAATTTGATTTTTCATCTAAGATTAATTCATTCTTTGATGGGTTTGAATGGATTTCTCATTTTCTGTGGAAAAAAAAATGATTTTTCATGATTCAAACCACCAATTGTTGTTGATGGGTCTGAGGATATCTTCTCTAATTTATCTTAGAAGATCTTTCCAAATAGTGGATAAAGTGTTTTATAGCTGTTAGATATTTTGAGTTTTTTTTTTTTTTGGAAAGAATTGTTGGGATAAGATGGATGAAGATAGCAGCAGTTCTTGGATAAGGAGGGCAAAATTCTCTCACACAGTGTGTCACCGATTGGATTATTCCAGATTGGGCTCTGTTCCTATCAGCATTAGGTCAGAGAGGAATTCAGGTCTGAAATCTAGGCCACCAGAACCAGCTCCTTATAATCTAAACCCTGTTTCTAAGGCTTCATCACAGGTTCAGAAAAATGCCATAACAAACAAGCAGAGATCCTTATCCCCTTTGCCAGAAACCTTTGTTTCTGAAACCTTTAAGGAAGCCAGACATGAACAGAAGAGGTTCTCAACACCAGGTCCACAGAGGAAACACCAGGATAAGAGAATTATGGGGAAGTTACTGAACAAGGATTCTCAGGAAATTAAGGTGTCCAATTCAAAATCGCCAATTAGGTACTTTGCTGCAATGAAATTAGGAGACAAGTCGAAGCACCGCAAGGAATCAGCATGGGCAAAGTATTTTGATAATGGTGGAGGAAGGGTTACTGCTGTGGAAACAGCTGAAGAATGTTCTGTTGACCTCTCCAAGCTGTTTCTGGGTCTTAGGTTTGCTTATGGGGCTCACAGTCGCCTTTACCATGGTATGTATAAGGAGGAACCTGTTGCTGTCAAAATTATCAGGGTACCAGATGATGACGAAAACGGAACCTTGGCTTCTCGATTAGAGAAACAGTTCATTAGAGAAGTCACACTTTTATCTCGTCTCCACCATCAAAATGTTATAAAGGTAATCAAATCCAATCCTTTCCCTTCTTTTATGTATGCTGTTTACAAACTTTATTTTCTTGCTGCAAATACTATCTGTTATTCAATTATTCTTGTTGAATACAAGGCCAGCATATCCATTATTTTGTACTAATCACTGGACTTAAACGTTTAGTCGTGTTGAAATAATCAGCTATGAAAATAAGGATACTACTTTTTACATCCTTTCTTGTACATTTTGGTGTGATTATGCAGTTGATATCATGTTAAGAGAATTTAATTAATAACAAGGCTGGTACTTTATTCATCATTTCTCATATATTTTGTTCTTATTACACACACAGTTTGTAGCAGCTTGCAGAAAGCCACCTGTTTATTGTGTAATCACAGAATATTTATCACAAGGTTCCTTGAGGGCATATTTGCATAAGTTGGAGAGGAAAACTGTTTCTCTACAAAAGTTAATTGCTTTTGCTCTGGATATTGCTCGTGGAATGGAATATATACATTCTCAAGGTGTCATTCATCGAGATCTTAAACCAGAGAATGTCCTTATTAATGAAGACTCTCACCTTAGTATAGCTGATTTTGGCATTGCTTGTGAGGAAGCATACTGCGACTTATTAGCTGATGACCCCGGTACCTACCGCTGGATGGCACCAGAGATGATCAAACGTAAATCCTATGGGAGAAAGGTTGATGTTTACAGTTTTGGGCTTATCCTATGTGAAATGTTGACTGGAACAATACCATATGAGGATATGACTCCCATCCAGGCTGCTTTTGCGGTAGTAAATAAGGTATGCTCCTTTGTAATCAAGTCATATGGATCTGTAATGTGAATATCACGACCTATTTAATATTTATAATATCAATCTTATTTGCCAGTACCCTTTGGCATTGTCTTTCATGGGTTGCTTTTTGTGCACACTGGATTGAATCTTTTGTCAAATAATAGGAAAAAGGCAACAGCCCCTTTTCCCCACCCAATCCCCATTCTTCTATGATGTCGGACCTCTTTGAATGATAAGCATATAAGTGTAATGTAAACTGAACTTGTGTTCAGTAAATGATTCACTTGGCTTGCAGAGTTGCAGTTAGACAATGCATGATCCATTAACTAATTGTTTTGCAATATTTGAATCTATTTTATGAAGGTTACCATTATTCTCACACATAGCAGGGTTTTTGTCTTGTCCTATTCCTGGGAATGCTATAATTGAGAGGACATTTTTTTTCTTTTTGAAAAGCCTTCGCCACTTCTTTTACTTATATCGCAGTTTTATCTGTTCTTTTCATCCATTTTTTTGGGGTTTGTTTCTTTAAGTTTTTCATTCAACATGTTGAGTTATGATTGGCAAGGGAGGCATCTTTCTCCTGGCTGTTCACTTTTTGAGGAAATCAATCATAATGCCACTGTAAAATACTAAAATGCAAGCAAGTTTATAGCCCATGATGCCATGAAAGTATACTATTTTATAGCCTTGGTTGGGTACCTCCTTTACTCTTAAAACAATGGTGGAGTAATAGAAATTATATTCATCCACACTTGGCATGTACGGCTAACTGATTCAAAAAGAAAATATATTGCTGTATAAATTTATACAAATTGTTTCCTAAACTAACATGAATTAGTTTATATTAAATTATTGCATATGCCTCTATTTCCTCGAGTGTTGTAGCATCGTAGCTGATAGATTACTAAGAATGGAGCTTATTGAATTCTTATTATCATCAAATATTGGGTGATTGTGGGGAAGACTGTGTTAGTGAACGGTTTCTTTCTTTCTGTTTTTTTTTGGTAGCTAACTGAATTTGAAGAAAAGTGAAGTTGGTCAACCTCTTGTTTCCATTACTTCTTCTTTCTTATTATGAAACTCAAATGACAGGGGCTACCTATGCAATACTAATACTTGTGTGATTTGGTATTGTATTTCTTCAGAATGTGAGGCCTGTTATTCCTTCAAACTGCCCACCTGCTATGCGAGCTTTAATCGAGCAATGTTGGTCCTTGCATCCGGACAAGAGGCCTGAGTTCTGGCAGATTGTTAAGGTATTGGAGCAATTTGAATCTTCGCTTGCCCGTGATGGAACCCTGACTCTGGTGCAAAACCCTTGTTACCAAGATCATAAAAAACGGCTTAGTCATTGGATTCAAAAGCTTAGTCCTGTGCATCAAAATATTGGCCCTGTGCCTAAACCTAAATTCTCCTGAATCTTCAAAGTGACCTGGGTTTTGTACTACACCAGGCCCATTGTAATTAAGTTTATCTGGTTCTAGTCCCCTTAATAACATTCACGAGAAAGTAAATTGATTTGAAGGCATGTACATTGAGGTGAAAAAATCTTTTATTGGCGCTGTTGTGCATAACTAATTATAATGAAGTTATGGCACTAGGTTAGGAATAGTTTTTCTCTTTGGCCACAGTGTCCAGTTTATTTTTGTTATCTAAGGTACTTGTATTGGTAGTTTCTCTAGTCAAAGTTTTAATTCTACATTTTTATGTGTCATGCTTATTTATTTATGTATTGATGCAATGAACTCTGCATCCCCTACCAGTGGGAGAGAGTTACTTCTTTGCTTATTTTGCTTTCTTTGTACTCGATTTTAGTCTTTTGCTTCATGAAATTGAATTTGAAGTACTATCTTCAGAAGCCCGCCATAGAATCAGTCAGAATAGCAGAATATAACTTGATGGTTAACACTTGAAAGTTGAAGCTATTATAACTCAATGATGAGAATGGCACAGCTCTGCTAGGGTAGCAAGATTCAATTGCGAATTGAAGGAGGAAAAGGAGGAAAAAAATGAAATCGATGGATGTTGAAGAAAAAGTGATGATGGCCATGGCATTGTTATTTGTGGGTGAAATAATAATGTGTTAAGGGTGTTTAAATAATTTAAGTATTTATTTAGTTTTGGTAAAAAAAAAAAAAAAAGGATTTATATAGCTAATCTGGATTAAGGCTTTTTATTGTAGATTTTCTTTTTTCTATCTGATGCTCTCAGTATTCAATAACTTAATGCACCGGTAGGTTTCTGCATGCATGTGACATTAATGTTATGGATTTATGCTTTTGGTATAAGTTATCATCTGCCTCCGGTTACTTGTGGCTTCAACTAACTTTTTGCACCATGTCATTCTGTGAATATAAGCAAAAATATCCGAAGATTTATTATTTGGTCGCTGTTCGGTGAACATTGTGAACAAGTCACATTCATGGCACTTTCACCATGAATGACATTGTACAAGCAATTTATGTTTGTGTTGTCAAGTTATTGGTTTTTAACACTTTAGCTCAACTTCCTGATCTTCCGGTCACGCTACTTTAGTTACGTACATAATTTAAGTATGTGCAATGAATCTCTAGGAGATTGCACGTGACTTCTCAAATTCTACTACTTTTTTTTTGTAACAGACTTCTTAAATTCTATTGGACCATGTTCAGATCTACGATTTATGTATTTCTTTTAGGAAATGACCGTTATGTAGAGAAAGCCGAACTTGTTTGTTTATGTACTGTTATTCATGTACGCTTCTATACATGGTACTTAATATTTATATCATTTTATATTATTTAATTACAATCAATTTTATATTTCTGCGTAGTTTTAATCTAATTCTACTATCAATATTAGATGTGAGGTTATTTGATCCATAAGATGTCTACCAACCATTATTTAGATGCTATGTAACTGCCTGATTAAGCATGTTAGCTGTAATTTTAAATCAAATGTAGCTGATGTAGTTTGATGATAGGATATGTCAATATCATGGCTCACATTTGACTTTTCTCTTGTTTTGACTAACCTATGCCCTCGGTTAAGGATTTGACTATTCTCTTGTTTTGTCGAATTGGTCTTTGCTAACCTATGCCCTCGGTTAAGGGGCCTTGCAAGCGTTATCACGTTATATAGAACATTCATACAGGACTTACGAGACTTTGGGCTCTTTAACAAAAGGACGCTCCTCCGAGTTAAGATGTAAGTAATAAAACTTACGAGCAATAATCAAGAGTTAAAAAAGAGATAAAATCACCTGTAGCGATTTTATTTCGTTCACCCTAAATTTTGGGTTATGTTATGTCCTTGGCTAAATCAAGAGTTCCACTATAACTAATCAGGTTACAGATACAAGTATTCTTTACACACCTAGCCTCTTCAGTCTCAATAACAAGAGTATTGTTTGCACATCTAGTCTCTTCAGGCTCAATAAGTATTTTTCAGTTAAACTCTTCAGGCTTTACAAATGAATCACGCTTTAGCTTGAATTTTGTCTTTATCTGGCTGAGATGCTTGAATAAGCGGATATTGAATTAGTGTGATAACTCATATGCTTTGACTAAGAGTTTGTAAGAGAGAAGATGCTTGATCTCGAGTCCTGTCTTATTAATCATACGATTGTGTCGCGACCGTCCCGTCCGGCCACCGCGAAAAAGAGGGGGGAGTAAAAAACAACAGAGGAGTCGCCACCGAAATTTTTATTTGGGAAAACTTTGGAAAACCCAATTATTTAAGGAAAACTGGTCCTAAAAGAAACAAGACAGAGATTTGAGTTCGGGAGTCGGTTATGAGTAGGGAAGGTGTTAGCACCCTACGTCACCCGTTCTAAGAACGGTACCCCAAGTTAATTGTGCAAAAATTTTAATAACCTTTAAAAATATTATTTTACCCCATTTTAAAACAAAAAAGGAAATAAACACAAAAGGAAGAAAAATAAAATTTTGGCTTGACAGAATGATTATTCTGCTCCTACGTATTTTCCGGTGCGATGGAAAACTCAAAGCCACGTAGTTCTTAATAGAAAAAGTTTGATTGGTTGGTTTATTTTAATTTTTAGGAAAAGATTTGATTTCGAAAAAGGATTTTATTTCGAAACTGGTTCGCTTTTGCACAAGGTTAAAGATAGCAGTGCTATACGATAAACCTTTACAATTCTTATGACACTTGAGGATGGGAGACCATACATCAACGTCATAAATTGTCGCGCGAATTTTAAAATATTTTACTTAAAGAAGAATTCACTCTTGCACGGGGTTAAAGATAGCAAAACTATACGATAAACCCTTACAATTCATGCGACACTTGAGGATGAAAAAAAATTCATACATCAACGTCATAGATTGTTGCGTGAATTTCTTTGGAAGTGATTGTTATTTTTATTTCTCACTTTTGAACGATTTTTTTCTAAAAAGAGGGGATTCTTTCACTTTTGTATTTATGTTATTCATTTACTTTTATATTTTTTGGACTTTTACTGAAAATCTCAGCCCAAGAGATGAAGAAGTAGGACTCCATCACAACAAACTTCATGAACCTAAGCCCACACAAACCAAAACAAGCACAGCCCAAAAAAACTTAGAATAAAGGACCAGAAAAAAAAAAAAACAGAAATCAGAGAAAGAAATAAAAGGAAGAATAAAGAGAAAAGAGAAGGGATTAAACTGAGAGAAGGGGAGGCTTTCCCCCACCCCCTGCGAGAGAGAGAAAGAGACCAGAGAAGGAGGGAGAGTCGCGCGGGGAGAGGGGCTCGTCGCGGGCACGGCGGCAGCGACAGCGGTGCGGCTCGGGCTCGCGGTGGACGGGGCTGCTGAGGGGGAGCGGGTTGTGCAGCGGTGGTGCTCCCTGGCCCGCGGTGCGGCTGAGCTGGGCGACGGTGCAACCGGAGTGAGCTCGACGGAGGGGTCTCAGATCTGGAGCTGCGGTGGCCTGGAGCGGCTGGGTGGCGGGTCTGCTGCGAGCTCGGAGGGACGCGGCGCGACCGGCGTGGCCGAAGGCGGTGGCTCTGGCTTGGGATGATGGCGGCGGGCCTGCTGAGGCGGAGGGACGCGGCGCGACCGGCGTGACCGAAGCGGAGGCTCCGGCTTGGGCTGATGGCGGCGAAAGGCGGGGAACCCCGCGGTTGCGCTCCGGTGGTTCGCGGTGGTGCTCCGGCCGGTTCACGGTAACGAAGGAAAAAATACTGTGATGTATTTTGATGTTTTTCTGTTTTGGGTTGTTCACTGCTCCGAAAAAAAACCTCCTCTATTCCCTGTGAGAGGTTGAATTTATAGGCAAAAAAACATAGGAGAATGATGCCAAAATTTTCTGTTAGCTGGCTGAGGAAATGGGTACCTCAAGAGGGAGCAAATCAGCTTTTGTCCCTCTGCTTGGTGGTGCTACAGGGAGGAGAGCAATGTACCATGGCCACTGCTGGTGCTGCTTAGGGGGAAAAGGAAATAAAGCAAAAGAAAACAAAAGAAAGAGAAGAAAGAAAGAGGAGAAGACCTCCAAAAGAAGAAAAAACAAAACCTACATACCCCCCACCTTCTGAATTGAAATTTTTTGTTATTATTATTAATTTTAAATTTTTTTTTTGAACAAGAAATGGGCTTTTAAGTGGGTTAAACAAAAAATGGGATTACGGGCCAAAGCCTACTCAATTTTTCTTTCCTTTTCTGATCACCTAATCGAAAGATTAATTAACCCGGACAAAATTGGGCGTTCACAGCTGCCCCTCTTTACTAGGTTCTTATTAGATAATAGGTGTAACCGTAGTTTACCTTTTATCGTTATAAGAAACGAGCAAAGACTTGAACTTCGATTTTGTCCGGGGAAAACAAGATTCCCAAAGGTCAGATTGCCTATCGAGACTCAAACTAAAAAACTTGTGGGATGGACCGCTCATTAGAAGCTTGAACAGAAACAAAAAGAGCCTACGGGGTGGATTGCCCGTTAGAAGCTCAAACAAAAGATAAGGAGCCTATGGGGTGGATTGCCCATGAGAAGCTTGAACGGAAACGAAAAAAACCTACAGGGTGGATTGCCCGTTAGAAGCTTGAACAGAAACCAAAAGAGCCTACGGGGTGGATTGCCCGTTAGAAGCGCGAACAAAAGACAAGGAGCTTATGGGATGGTTTGCCCATTAGAAGCTTGAACGGAAACCAAAAGAGCCTACGGGGTGGATTGCCCATTAGAAGCTCGAACGGAAACGAAAAAAACCTACAGGGTGGATTGCCCGTTAGAAGCTTGAATAGAAACCAAAAGACCCTACGGGGTGGCTTGCCCGTTAGAAGCTCGAACGGAAACAAAAAAAAGCCTACGGGGTGGGTTGCCCGTTAGAAGCTTGAACAGAAACCAAAAGAGCCTACGGGGTGGCTTGCCCGTTAGAAGCTCGAACAAAAGATAAGGAGCTTATGGGATGGATTGCCCATTAGAAGCTCGACAAGAAAGGTACCAAAACTTGCGGAGTCGGGTATCCGCTGAGGCTAACAAATGCAATGCAAAGATTGGCCTGAGAAATGATGTTATGATGCATGATGTAAAACCTGCTTTTGCGATTGATGAAAAAGATGGTGTGATATGCAAGAGATGCTTTTGATGAAGCCATTATGATTTTTTCTTAATTTTTTATTCTTGGTATTTTGTTTCTTCAAATCATTGCTTGATCCTCGACCCTTAAGATTCGATCACAGCGGCTTGAGGATGAACTAGAACAAAGCCCATTACTCCTGGCATGTTTGTTAAAGGCATGCTTCATCCGTGATGATTGTCCCGATGGATGGAGAAATTGTTGTTTCCACAGCATCCCTGGTCGAGAGACTACCACGCTCTTCCCGAGCTTTAAAACCTTCAAAGAAATCTAAATGCTTTTATGATTACGTGTTTCTAGTTCAGTATACGCTTATCATAATGAATGCACACAGTTGATAATGAAAGGTGAGAGGTATACAACAGGAATGGAAGGAAATGTCATTTATTGAAAATGGAAAGGTGTACAAGGCAAATATCACAAAGAAACTCAAAATCAAGCAAGATTGTAGGGTGGAATCACATCTCTTTAATGACACTTTCTACAATGACCAGAGCTAGTATCCCGCATTTTAGCCTCGAATACCCATTAATCAACTTCAAAGAACATGATTTGCCCCAGTCAAGACTGAACATTGCCCCAGCTTACTAGCTTGATGACACTTCCTTCGTTTGCATTGGTGTATTTTAACTCTAACTTTTGCCTAGACTGCCTTCTCAGGTTTTCAGCCTAGCGGGTCGCTCTAACTTTTGCCTAGACCGCCTTTTCAGGTTTTCAGCCTAGCGAGCCATCTTTTTTCTCTTTCTCTTTCTTCTTTTCTTTTGCTATTTTGGAAGTGCGCTCAGGCATAGTACCTTTTGACCGCATCCGAGTTTATAGGGAGTGGCAGATCCTCACCATCTATCCTTGTTAGGATTAAAGCTCCTCCGGAGAAGGCCTTTTTCACAACGTAAGGTCCCTCATAGTTTGGAGTCCACTTCCCCCTATGATCCTTTTGGATGGGTAGAATCTTTTTAAGCACTAAGTCCCCTTACCGAAACTGCCTTGGACGCACCTTTTTCTCATAAGCTTTCATCAACCTCTTTTGGTAAAGTTGGCCGTGACATAACGCGGTTAATCTCTTTCCTTCAATGAGGTTCAATTGGTCGAGTCGAGCTTGTACCCATTTAGCTTCCTCTAACTCGGCTTCCATCAGCACCCTTAGTGAAGGGATCTCTACCTCGATTGGGAGTACTGCTTCCATCCCATAAACCAGGGAATATGGAGTTGCCCCAGTTGAAGTACGAATAGAAGTGCGGTAGCCGTGCAAGGTAAAAGGCAACATCTCATGCCAATCCTTATACGTCACCACCATCTTTTGAACAATCTTCTTGATATTCTTATTAGCTGCCTCGACTGCCCCATTCATCTTCGGACGATATGGGGAGGAATTATGATGCCTTATCTTGAAACTTTCACATACCTCTGTCATCATCTTGTTGTTGAAATTGGTCGCATTATCAGTGATGATTTCACTCGGCAACCCATAACGACAAATCAACTCTCTTTTGACAAACCTAATCACAACATTCCTAGTCACACTAGCATAAGATGCAGCTTCAACCCATTTTGTGAAGTAATCAATCGCGACCAGAATGAAGCGATGCCCGTTCGAGGCTTTTGGTTCTATCGGTCCAATGACATCCATTCCCCACATCGAAAATGGCCAAGGTGACGTTATGACGTTTAAGGATGTTGGCGGCGCATGAGCCCGGTCGGCGTATGTCTGACACTTGTGGCACTTCCTTGCATAAGAGAAACAATCTCCCTCCATTGTTAACCAATAATAACCAGCCCTCAAGATTTTTCTTGCCATGGCGTGTCCACTCGCGTGAGTCCCAAAGGATCCTTCGTGCACATCCTTGATTAACCATTTCGCTTCTTCTGCATTGACACATCTTAAAAGCACCATATCATGATTTCTCTTGTAGAGGACATCCCCGTCTAAATAGAAACTCATTGCAAGTCTTCTTAGAGTCCTTTTGTCATTCTCTGAAGCACCTGCGGGGTATTCTCTTTTTCGGATAAAACTTTTGATATCGTGGTACCAAGGCTTCCCATCAGGTTCTTCTTCCACCACTTGGCAATACGCAGGATGATCACGACTTTCCACCTTGATGAGTGGCAAGTCTCTCTCGTCGCTTACTTTGAACATTGAGGATAAGGTAGATAGCGCATCGGCTAATTGGTTATCCTCCCGGGGAATATGGTGAAACGTAACTTCATCAAACTTCTCAATCAAACCCTTGATGTAATCATGATACGGGATTAACTTGGCATCCCGAGTCTCCCAATCCCCTCTTAGTTGGTGAATGACCAAAGCAGAGTCCCCATATACCTCTAGCACCTTTGCTTTTGATTCTATTGCTGCATGGATCCCTAGCGCGCAAGCCTCGTACTCGGCGATGTTGTTCGTACAACTGAAGCAAAGTCTTGCGGTGATTGGGAAAAAATTACCTTCTGGTGAAATCAAGATAGCTCCGATCCCATGCCCCAGTGCATTAGAAGCTCCATCAAACAACAGGGTCCACTTTTCTTCTTCTGAAGACTGCCCCTGCTCAAGCAAAGCCATTATGTCTTCATCTGGGAAGTCACATTGCATCGACCCATAATCCTCTACGGGCTGGTTGGCTAAATAATCTGCGAGAGCGCTTCCTTTTACTGCTTTCTGCGTGACATAGGCGATGTCGTACTCGGATAGCAGGACTTGCCAGCGGGCAATCCTTCCAGTCAGAGAAGGCTTATTGAAGATGTACTTGATCGGGTCCATTTTGGACACCAACCAGGTAGTATAACTCAGCATATAATGCCTTAAACGACGAGCCGCCCATGCCAAAGCACAACATGTGCGTTCCAGCAATGAATAGTTAGCCTCACAACTCGTGAATTTCTTACTCAGATAATAGATGGCATGCTCCTTTCTTCCTGATTCATCATGCTGCCCCAGCACACAACCCATAGATTCATCTAGCACTGTTAAATACATGATGAGCGGTCTTCCAGGGACTGGGGGTACCAATACCGGAGGTTCTTGCAAGTACTGCTTGATCTTTTCAAACGCCTTTTGGCAATCCTCATTCCATTTTACCGCCTGATTTTTACGCAGCAACTTAAAGATTGGCTCACATGTCGCGGTTAACTGAGAGATGAACCTGGCAATGTAGTTCAATCTCCCTAAAAACCCACGAACTTTTTTCTCTGTTCGAGGTGCTGGCATATCGATGATCGCTCGCACTTTATCAGGATCGACCTCTATCCCTTTCTGGCTAACTATGAACCCCAAAAGCTTGCCCGATTTCACTCCAAAAGTGCATTTGGCCGGATTCAATCGAAGCTGGAACTTTCTCAACCGTTCAAAAAGCTTTTTCAAATCGTCAACATGGTCATCTTCAGACTTGGACTTTGCAATCATATCATCCACATAAACTTCTATCTCCTTATGCATCATGTCATGGAATAGAGTCACCATGGCCCGCTGGTATGTCGCCCCTGCATTTTTCAAACCAAAAGACATAACTTTGTAGCAAAAGGTACCCCACAGAGTGACAAACGTGGTCTTTTCCATATCTTCCGGAGCCATTTTGATCTGATTGTATCCCGAAAATCCATCCATGAAAGAGAAGAAAGCATGATGAGCGGTATTATCCACCAGAACGTCGATGTGAGGGAGAGGGAAGTCGTCTTTCGGGCTAGCTCTGTTCAGATCCCGGTAATCGACACACATCCGAACTTTTCCATCCTTCTTTGGAACAGGGACAACGTTTGCAACCCATTGAGGGTACTTCGCAACTGCTAGGAAGCCGGCATCTAATTGCTTTTTGACCTCTTCCTTGATCTTCAACGACATCTCTGCTTTCATCCTTCGTAACTTTTGCTTAACCGGAGGACACTCGGGCTTTAGAGGTAACTTGTGTTCTACTATGCTAGGGTCTAACCCCGGCATGTCTTGGTACGACCATGCAAAAATGTCTTTAAAATCGAGTAGCAATTTGACCAGTCTGTGTCGCTCACTTTCTTTCAGGGAAATACCAATCTTGACCTCTTTTTTATCGTTTTCTGTTCCCAAGTTGATCACCTCAGTCGGCTCTTCATGGGGTCGAATTTCTTTGGTTTCCTGTTCTACTAATCTCATTAGCTCAGGGGGAATGTCTTCGCTGTCATCAATATCCTCGTCAGCATGATTAATGGGATAATCAAAATTGTATGCGGGAACACTAACACTATCATTTTCAAGAGAGTCACTTTTAGATCTGCATTTTGATGATTATCAGGGAAAGGTGAATAAATAAAGATGAAAAGGCGAAGACCGTATTATTGACAATTATTAGGGAAACAACAAAAAAAAAACAAAGGGCGGAAGAATAAAAGGGACCGAACACATGCATTTATTGATAAGTTAATACTGAAATAGAAACAAGTAAGCCCGGCACAAAAGACATCCTAAAGCCTTGGGCAGAGCTAAAGGATAAGCATTACAGAATTACTTTGACAAAGATTCTAGGGTCCTCGGGAATTCAATGGTCTCCCAATTGCTGAGCTCTGTACCAGGAGAGCATGGATAAACAAGATTAACACTGAGATTGGTGGAATCATCTTCTCCGAGGGCTGCTACTTGGTCAAGGAACACGAACCCTGCACTGCGGAAGCTTTGTCGTATGTCACAGATAGGAACCCTTTCAGCCTCGTACTCACGATTTTCCAAACGAGCAAGCCTCTTCTCTTTCCTCTGTTCTAGAACTCTCCTCTTATCCACCTTGGTGGGTTTGTATCCTAACCCAAACCTATCCTTGTTTTCAGTAAGCATTATGATGTTGGGAACCCCTTGGTTGCTTTTTCCCAATCCGTTCCCAGGTCGATATCCTCCTTTAAGCATAACCCTCACCATCATGACAGATGCTTTTGACGGCCGCGGTTTTGAAAGCAGAGCCCCCTCTCTTACGTAAGTAGTATTGGCAATCTCTAGTGATTGGAAAGCGGTCTCAAGGGCTTCTTCTGCTGCCTCAATGTATGGGGTCATTGTTGGTTTGCTCACCAGCATGTCTTCTTCTCCAGAAATAATTACCAATTTATTATCAATGATGAACTTCACCTTTTGGTGCAGTGTGGAGGGTACAGCTCCAGAAGAATGGATCCAAGGTCTCCCAAGGAGGCAGCTGTAGGTCGGTGTGATATCCATTACTTGAAAAAGGACCTCAAAGGTACAAGGACCAACCTGAATAGGTAATTCGATCTCACCAATGACCTCTCTTCGCGTGCCGTCAAATGCTCTTACTATCATTGAGCTCGGCTTCATGTGGGTCCCATAAAAAGGCAGCTTAGACAAGGTCGACCTGGGCATCACATTCAAAGAAGATCCATTGTCAATGAGCACTCTAGCCATAATATGATCCCGACATTTCACGGAGATATGCAACGCCTTGTTATGCCCCATTCCCTCAACAGGTATTTCATCATCGGTGAAGGTTACATAATTATCGGCGATGATGTTGCCCACAATGTTATCAAACTTATCAACAGTGATGTCATGAGAAACATGAGCTTGATTCAAAACCTTCATTAACACCTTTCTATGTGGTTCAGAGTTCATGAGCAGAGACAAAAGAGATATTTTGGCCGGAGTTCGATTCAACTGGTCCACCACCCTATATTCACTTTGTTTGATGAACTTCAAAAATTCGGAGACTTCTTCATCGGATACTTCTTTTTTGTATCCATTCCCTCTTGCGCCCTCCTCAACAAGAGTTTCTTTTCCTTTTCCCTTGCAACTTCCTCCTTCCTTTTCTGTATCTTCTTTTCGCAACGCCTCCGGGGTATAAACACGACCGCTCCGAGTCATCCCACCGACTCCCGAGACATTGGTGACTACAGTGGTATCTTCAAAATATTGTGGTTGAACCTGCACGTCATATTTCCATGGTACTGCTTTGGTGTCCTTGTAAGGAAAAGGACGTGGAACTTGGATGACGAGTGGCCTCGGCCCACTTGAAGTCGGTGATGGTACCTCTTTGGTATAGTATATCACCAGTGGTTTTGGGACGATTGTTTCAACAGCTGGCCGAGGATCGACCCGGATGGTCAAAGGAGTTACATTGACCCGCATCGGGGAGACCGTAGATTCAGAAACCACATTTATGCCTCCCTCATCCAACTGGCAACCAATCAGGATCATCTTCATATCTAATAACCGTTGTACAACCTGTTTGAACTCTGCACAATCTTCAATTGTATGTTCTTTCTCCCCATGAAAGTCACATCTTACGCCTTTGTCAAGGTCACTTTCCTCCTCAATCGGGGCTTGCATCATCCCATGCCTACACATCTCCCTGAAAATAATTCTCATGGGGGTCTTGACCTTGGAGACTTGACTGATGAGAGTATACTCCATGAAGTCCTCTATGGCGTTGACGCCAGGACCCCCATGATTTGGTAGAGGATCTTGCCCCACATTAGGCTGCTCGAAGCTCAACCACTTAGCGTTAATCAGCTCTTGCACCTTAAGCTTCAAAGCTCTGCAATTTTCGGTGGAATGACCTGATGCCCCTGAGTGATAGTCACATTTAGTATTTGGGTCAAACCATTTCGGATACGGGGGTTCCATTGGTTTTGTTGGGATAGGAGCTAGCATAGAGCTTTTCACGAGTTGGCGTAGCAGCTCGGTGTAGGTCATGGGTATCGGGTCAAAATGTACAGGTTTTCTTTCCAGGTCATGAGGTGGCCGTCTCTGGTTTGTGCTTGGGTTGTGATGTGGTGGTTGAACTGTTTGGGATGGTATGGTGGGAAGTGTTTGGTGATGGGTAGGGTATGACGGCCGGTAAGGTGTCATTGGATGCTGAGGCTGGGGATGTGGAAATTGTGAGGTGGCGGCAATATATGGATGGTTAGTTTGGTGGTACGGAGTTTGTGGGTAATACTGGGTTTGGAAATATTGCTGAGGGTGGACAGGCATCAAGTTTGGTCTCCACTGGCCAGACTTATTCTGGTCAAAAGTCACAGCATGTGCTTCTCCTTCCTTCTTCCTTACAAACGGGGGCTTCTTCGGGCCGGGTGCCCCGATTGAAGTCTCGACAATCTTGCCATTCCTCATTCCACCTTCAATCCTCTCACCGATAACGACCATATCTGAGAAATTTGACGATACACTACCGATCATCCTATCATAAAAGGGCGACTGAAGTGTGTCAATAAACATCGCAACAATCTCTTTTTCTGCCAACGGGGGCTCTACCTGGGCTGCCACTTCCCTCCAATGCTACGCATATTCCTTGAAAGTTTCTGTGTCTCTTTTAGACATATTTTGCAGCTGCATCCGATCAGGCGCCATGTCAACATTGTACTTGTATTGCTTCAAGAAGGCGTCGGCCAAATCCCTGAAAGATCGGATATGTGCCCTCTCCAAGTGCGTGTACCAACTCGAAGCTGCCCCAGACAAACTGTCCTGAAAGAAATGAATCAGCAACTTATCATCGTGCGCGTATGATGCCATCTTTCGGACATACATGGTTAAGTGGTTCTTGGGACAAGTGGTTTCCCTGTATTTGTCGAAATCTGGGACCTTGAACTTCGGTGGGATTACGACATTGGGCACAAGGCAAAGCTCCGAGGCATCTCTGAGGCCATAACTACTTGCTCCTTTAATAACCCTTAATCTTTCCTCTAGTGTCTCCAACTTTTCCCTAGATCGGGGGTTCTCGCCGGACCGATCCACATGAGCTTCACCGTACATGTTCTGTGGAAGGTACTGTGGCATGTAGGCGGATGTGAAGTTTGGTGCCGCTTGAGCCCCATTGGGTCCAAAGTGCAGGGTGTACGATAGGAGCTTTGGATTAGGAGAAGGTATCACTGCCGGAGCACTACCTTCCGGAGGGTTTTGTGGCGGAGGGACCCCCTGTGTTGGGAATGTGAGGACAGAATTTTGAGGGACCTGGGCAGTGTCTTGGTGGTTAGGGTTATTGTCCTGTGGGCCAGCAGCAGTTGGCGGCACATAACCTGGAGGAAGACCGTATGGAGGATGGTTCATTACAGTAGACTCATGATGATTGGCAGCTGAGGAATGAGTCTGGTGGTTTGGATAAATAGCGAAAGGCACCATGACTCCTTGTTGGTTGAATCCTTGCATTTGCACAGGAACCTGAGTGAAACCAGGTGGGAGAAGAGGCGTAGCCGGATGCTCTTCATTCAAGGCCGAAGGGTTCTCATCTGTGCTTTTCTCCTTTTGCATCGCTTGCAACAACTCCAACATCTTTGCCATCTGTTCCTTGAGTTGGTCTACCTCTTCTCTCATCTCTTGGGTTTGTTCTAGGTCAGCCATAACTTTAGCTTGCGAACGAGTGCGGTAAGGGTGTCGCGGAGCAATGGTTCAAAAGATCACTGTTTAATTACAACAACGAAAAAGAAAATGAATAAAACAAAAAGGGATAAGAAAACACAGAAAACGTATTAACCCTTTCGAGATGCTTGAAATTATTAAATTTTATTTTTCAGAGAGTTAACGCCCCAACGATTGACAAGAGATGGTCCCTCCACTCCATTCAGAGGGCATTTTGCCCATAAGACGGCGTGGGGTTGACAACGAATCTAGGGGAGAGGATCCTTTCCACAATAGATGTCGTCTTTAGGCACACTAGCATTGCTGATTCCGAGTCGAGGAAGTAACAACTACGCTTTACACAGAAGGATAACTCCTATAAGGCAAGGACGTAGTTAGCAACATACTAAAGGGAGATTACGCTCCACGATAGGCGTTGTCATGAATCAAGTATAAGAGATGGAGAGCGAGAGAAAGTAAAGGCGAGAGAATGCATTTCATTTCATTGAAACCTCCAAGGGTAGTACATAGATTGAAATAACATCAAAACATAAATTCGCAACAACGCTTTTATCCTAAAGTCAACAACTTTGATCTTTTCCTTTTTAGGCCCCGGGTGAGCCCATCACACATCTGCATGAAATCTTCTAACTCCGGAGGGAGACGTCGCATAGGGTTCACGCGAATCCGCTTGCTAGCCTTCTCAAAGCGTTGAACAAAGGTCGGGATGCAATGACTTAGCTCATTAGCCATACTTATATACCTCTTCCTCCATATATCAACATCCAATCCTCGCTCTTTGGCTTCTCCCCTCCACCATTTCATGGCATTCACCGCTCGCGTCACCTGGTCATGATAATGTTTGGCTGACGTCCACCCTAGGTCGCAGCTTTGTTTGATTTCGAACAGCAAGGCATTCAGGTCCTCGACTTTCTGTGCCAATCCAGCCTCCACCTTGTTGTGTGTACAGATCTGGTTTTTTAAATCGTCATTGGCCTCCCTTTGCCGATTAATTTCCGCCTCTAATGCCTTTCCTCTCTCAACTTCGTCTTTTAACTGGCGTGCCTCTTCCTTTAGTTGAAGCTTATCCTTTGTCAAAGTCAACATTTTCCCTTCAAGTTTCTGGATTCTGGCCATGAGGCTCGCTGGAACCTTATCTGTTGTTCTTTTGACACCTGAGGTTGTGGTGATGTCGGCGCACATGTTTTTTAAGTGCTCATTTTCTCTTGCCAACTTCTCGTACCGCCTTTGATTGGTGACTGCCTTCAGCTCAGCATCTTGTTTTTCTTGCTCCACCGCTTTCATTTGTGCCTCCATGATTTTTAATTTTTCTGCCATCTGAGTCACCAAAAGAGAATGATCTTCGTCTTTCTGATCCTTTTTCGGAGTGCTGATGGGAACCTTCCTTGCTCTTCTCCATGTTTCATACTCTGAGACAATGATTAGGATCGGCCTGCCTAATTCGGCTCTCCCTGCCATCTTCACATTTTTCCATGCATCTCTGACCCTTTTTGCTAAAAACTTGGTATCTTCACCGTCTTCATATCGGAAACAACATCCACCGAGTTGTTCTTCTCGCGGTACAGTTTGTGTCCAGCAAAGCTGTCGCAGGGCTATGGTTGGCGTGTAAGATATGCATCCTCTCGGGCCCATTAAAGGCACATTTGGGAACTCGCCACAACTGTAAATGATATCTTGCCCTTGTTGACCTTCGTACCATGGGCATACCCACTTGAAAGAGCTGCCATCCACTTTGTCAAACTCGTTCTTCCACTCTTGTTCACTTTGCTGTTTCACTGGGATATTGTGGAAGCCTCTCAGTGGATCTGAATGTCGGCTGACATGGCCTTTCGCATACATGTGAGTGATGACCCATACATACAACAGTTGTGCACAACATCGAAGCTTCCCCTTTTGATGGCGCTGGCAAAAATCTAAAGTCAGAAACGTCTCAGCTAATATCGCGGGCACTGGATTCCTTTTCCTTTCTACTGTGAAGAATACGTCCAGTGCAGCTTGGTCGATCATATCCAGTGCTGATGGAAACAAAACCAGCCCATAGATGACAAGTGCCAATACCCTTTCGAAAGTCCCCCAATCTTGTTGATCTTTCAACCTTTTCAAGAGGTTTTCAAGGAATGTTCGAGTCAATCCCCATGAGTTTGAGTGTCCGGTCAAGTGGACGTCTTTTACAGGAAGCCCCAGTAACCCTGCTATGTTGGTGATGGTCAGGTATTGCCCCATATGGAAATAAATGACAGGCTTGGTCTGCATCGGTAACTTTAACAGACAAGCATATTCTTCGATGGTAGGGGTAATGTCCATGTGAGGCAACTCAAAACATCTGAGCTGCGGGTTCCAATACTGACTCAGAGTGCTCAAAACGGCAGTTTCAACTGGTACAAAGATAAGGTCCAGAATCCCTCCATACTTCTTGACAAAGATTCTTCGATTCTCTTGAGGTAATGCCCGACTTAGCTCCCTCAGGTTCTCCAGCGAGTTCATTATCACCTTGGAGCTCTTGCTAGTGTGCCTGGCTTTTTCCATCTCTTGTTTTTCAAAGAAGGGGTTAACTCTCACTAAATTAATCTGTGAAAGGAAAATTTTTATTAGCAAAAATCGAAAAATGAATGCACTTTATGAATGAATGAGGGTGCTGGTACACATAAAAGGGGCGTGAACCCCTTAGGGTGCGCTATGTATTACTAGCGCATGACTGTCCTTGCAATTGACTGCGTTTCGAAGTGCAATGGAAACGTAGCATAATGCTCAAGTCAAGGACGACATTGATCATCCAGGGCAACCTTAGGCGTAACAATGCATGAAAAAAGAAAAATGGGTAATATGCTAGGATGCTTGAAATCATGATACGTATGCAGCAGAAAGGAAGGCGGAATGTGCTCTTCTTTGTCCTACACAGGTTGCATCCTATGGTTGGGATTTCTGAAGTTAAAACCCTAATTCGGACGGCTTCTATTGGCAACTTATGTGCAGAACTCTTGGCATAGATCTAGACTCCTAAAAGGCCCCCAGATTACCCTCATCTAAAAGATAAGGACCCGGATCTATGAACCTCACCACAGGGACAAATAAGTCACAATATGGCAGTCCATGTACCGGTAGCAATTTGAGCGGGAGAATCAGTGACTGCCAGGGATGCAAAAGCATCACAATAACACCACTGAAACCCCTTCTAATCCTATGGCATTCCAGGACTCGGGTATAGAGCCCAACAGTGTGTGAAGCAAGTGATAGTGCGGTGTGTGCTGAGAGCATACAAACCTGTACAAAATCTTACACAAATAAAAACTCCCCAAACCTGCAAGAAGAAATAACCCACAACACAATGGTTTTCTATCCTAAGGTTGCAAGAATATATACAAAAAAGTATTAGAGAAAAAAAAATAATAATAATAATAATAATAAAAAAAAAAATAAATAAATAAATAAATAAATAAATAAAATAAAAACAAAACAGTGTACCAGGTAACAAAAAAAGAAAAAAAGGGTAAAATAAATAAATAAAAGTTATTAAAGATTTGCACAATTAACTATGATGGGCCTGACTCTCCAAAGTCCCCAGTGGAGTCGCCAGCTGTCGCGACCGTCCCGTCCGGGCGCCGCGAAAAAGAGGGGGGAGTAAAAAACAACAGAGGAGCCGCCACCGAAATTTTTATTTGGGAAAACTTTGGAAAACCCAATTATTTAAGGAAAACTGGTCTTAAAAAAAACAAGACAGAGATTTGAGTTCGGGAGTCGGTTATGAGTAGGGAAGGTGTTAGCACCCTACGTCACCCGTTCTAAGAACGGTACCCCAAGTTAATTGTGCAAAAATTTTAATAACCTTTAAAAATATTATTTTACCCCATTTTAAAACAAAAAAGGAAATAAACACAAAAGGAAGAAAAATAAAATTTTGGCTTGACAGAATGATTATTCTGCTCCTACGTATTCCCCGGTGCGATGGAAAACTCAAAGCCACGTAGTTCTTAATAGAAAAAGTTTGATTGGTTGGTTTATTTTAATTTTTAGGAAAAGATTTGATTTCGAAAAAGGATTATATTTCGAAACTGGTTCGCTTTTGCACAAGGTTAAAGATAGCAGTGCTATACGATAAACCTTTACAATTCTTATGACACTTGAGGATGGGAGACCATACATCAACGTCATAAATTGTCGCGCGAATTTTAAAATATTTTACTTAAAGAAGAATTCACTCTTGCACGGGGTTAAAGATAGCAAAACTATACGATAAACCCTTACAATTCATGCGACACTTGAGGATGAAAAAAAATTCATACATCAACGTCGTAGATTGTTGCGTGAATTTCTTTGGAAGTGATTGTTATTTTTATTTCTCACTTTTGAACGATTTTTTTCTAAAAAGAGGGGATTCTTTCACTTTTGTATTTATGTTATTCATTTACTTTTATATTTTTTGGACTTTTACTGAAAATCTCAGCCCAAGAGATGAAGAAGTAGGACTCCATCACAACAAACTTCATGAACCTAAGCCCGCACAAACCAAAACAAGCACAGCCCAAAAAAACTTAGAATAAAGGACCAGAAAAAAAAAAAACAGAAATCAGAGAAAGAAATAAAAGGAAGAATAAAGAGAAAAAAGAAGGGATTAAACTGAGAGAAGGGGAGGCTTTCCCCCACCCCCTACGAGAGAGAGAAAGAGACCAGAGAAGGAGGGAGAGTCGCGCGGGGAGAGGGGCTCGTCGCGGGCACGGCGGCAGCGACAGCGGTGCGGCTCGGGCTCGCGGTGGACGGGGCTGCTGAGGGGGAGCGGGTCGTGCAGCGGTGGTGCTCCCTGGCCCGCGGTGCGGCTGAGCTGGGCGACGGTGCAACCGGAGTGAGCTCGACGGAGGGGTCTCAGATCTGGAGCTGCGGTGGCCTGGAGCGGCTGGACGGCGGGTCTGCTGCGAGCTCGGAGGGACGCGGCGCGACCGCCGTGGCCGAAGGCGGTGGCTCTGGCTTGGGATGATGGCGGCGGGCCTGCTGAGGCGGAGGGACGCGGCGCGACCGGCGTGACCGAAGCGGAGGCTCCGACTTGGGCTGATGGCGGCGAAAGGCGGGGAACCCCGCGGTTGCGCTCCGGTGGTTCGCGGTGGTGCTCCGGCCGGTTCACGGTAACGAAGGAAAAAATACTGTGATGTATTTTGATGTTTTTCTGTTTTGGGTTGTTCACTGCTCCGAAAAAAAACCTCCTCTATTCCCTGTGAGAGGTTGAATTTATAGGCAAAAAAACATAGGAGAATGATGCCAAAATTTTCTGTTAGCTGGCTGAGGAAATGGGTACCTCAAGAGGGAGCAAATCAGCTTTTGTCCCTCTGCTTGGTGGTGCTACAGGGAGGAGAGCAGTGTACCATGGCCACTGCTGGTGCTGCTTAGGGGGAAAAGGAAATAAAGCAAAAGAAAACAAAAGAAAGAGAAGAAAGAAAGAGGAGAAGACCTCCAAAAGAAGAAAAAACAAAACCTACGTACCCCCCCACCTTCTGAATTGAAATTTTTTGTTATTATTATTAATTTTAAATTTTTTTTTTTTATCATTTTCGTTTTCTTTTTTTTTTTTTGAACAAGAAATGGGCTTTTAAGTGGGTTAAACAAAAAATGGGATTACGGGCCAAAGCCTACTCAATTTTTCTTTCCTTTTCTGATCACCTAATCAAAAGATTAATTAACCCGGACAAAATTGGGCGTTCACAGATTGTACACTTGAACAGATTCATTAGAAGATTTCACAAGGTTCATTTTAACCATTTTATAAATGTTTGAGTTCTTCAAAACTTTAAGGTTAAAAACTATATCAGACGCTTGAAAACTTAACATTATTATTATTATTATTATTATTATTATTATTATTATTATTATTATTATTATTATTATAACATCTGTCGTTACTATACTAAACAGATACTCATTTTATAATAATTATCCATTCGAGCATCAGAATACTACATAATAAAATTAAATACCTTTATATCATTAACTGAATAAAAAATCAAATTATAATTATTACGAAAACTATACATAATCTCCAAATAATTCTTTTCCTCAAAATAGAGCATCTAATAAAATCGAATAAAATGAAGAAAAAAAAGTGAATACCACTCAAATAACCCAGATCTGCAAAGCTAAATTAGGAATACCACAAATAATCGAGTGCTAAAATCAAATAAGGAAAACATAAATATGAAAAACCTAAAAAAAAAAAAAATCAGTATCCAAAACCATAATATTTAAAAGAAATCCTTAAAACTAAGAATTCAAGCTACTTGTCTAAGAATTGAAGGAATTGGAACAAATTAGAAGAAAAGAAGAAAAACAAACAACAAATTCAAAATTTATAGATCTATCCGAGAAGATGGTTTTTATCATAACCCGAATTTCGTAGCTATAACCAAATGAAAGAGAAAGACTCATTTCCCCTTCGCAGCCTCTCAAACATACATAAATTCGTTTCATCCAAAGTAGGAGATTACATTCATTAATTATAACAACGTAATGATATTAATACATAAAAGTAACAACAACACATAAATTACAAAGTCCTGCTTAAACTAGAACAACTTTTTTTACAACTTAAAGCAATGGTTACAGCCCATCAAAGCTATCCACATGGCATCCAAGGCTCCCAGCGGCTCCGTAGGTTCCTGCAACTGAAAGTTAAACGTAGGGTGAGTCCACCGACTTAGTGGATGAGTTTCCTCCAAATACATACAATCATAAACCATCGAGTGTGACTAAAATCACACATAACTTCATACATATCCAAATGCATCATATCATCTTGTTACATAACGTAACCATTATCACACATATGCAAAAATGGACCTCTTGTCCTCAAACTGAGTACTTGTGGAATGACTTGCACGTAATTTTTTTCTTATAACTCATGTTCCACTAAGGGGATACATATCATATATATTCATATCGAGTCTTCAGGGTTCCGATTGGAGTTGCTCAGTAAGTTCCCCCCGCCTCGATTCTTTTGATTTCGTATCTCGGAGATACTGCACCCTACAACGACCGACATCCCTCCTCAACTCCGGGGTTGCTCATTAAGGTCCCCAACCTTGACGGTTTTAGCTTATATACCAGAGATCCTTCCCCCTGGTCGGATTCCCAAAGTTTCATAACATTACTATATTGATCCATTACCTTTTTCAAAATTTAGTCACAATCACACATAGGCAACAATATAACCATCCAACTCACATAATATCATCATTTTATTAATCCATTCCAAGATTCACATCATGAACATACTCATAGGCCTCATAGTATGTCAATCAGATAGATATGCCTTCATAGTTCATACATTAAACATATATAAATACTCATCATACAAACAAGGAGATAACCAAACCATGTCCAACAAGCCATCACAAACTTCCTTTTTATTTCTTAAAACAATTTTTTTATATATTCAAAGGAGGTCATCTCAAACCATCATTTAAATCAATAATATCATCAACAACCATAATTGACATAATCCATAATATATATATTGAGTATCCAAGCGTCTAATAGACCTTTTTCCCTTAGTTTTGATGAATCCAAGGATTAACAATGATTTAAATGAACCATATGAATATTGCTAACGATTTCACTTAAGTGTGTAGATTGCTTAGTTTTTATTAAAAGAATATTTCCTTTAAAGAAATATATATGTTCAACACCTCAAGCCAGCAAAGCAAAGACTAGCGTCTAATAAGCCTCTGACCAAGCGTCTAATAAGCTTTTGATCAAGCGTCTGACCAAGCATCTAATTGACTTATGTCCAAGCATCTGAAGGCCAAGGTTATATTGATACGAAAAGCTTAAGCAATGAGTCTAAAAGACTTAGGACAACTATGAAGACTTCGTATAAATCAAAGTCAATCTCTTGAAAAAATGTTGCTGCATATCCTCGAATAGAAGCAGCAAAATAGCTTTTCTACTGTTGTGCCTATGTTTTGCAACTAAAAGGAAAGGAGCAAAACTATTGCTTTGATCCCTTAAGTTAATTTAATTTTTCAACTTGATCCCTTAAGTTTTTTTGTGACAAACAGGTCCCTTAAGTTTTTTTTTTTGTGACAAACAAGTCCCTTAAGTTTTTGTGACAGTGTATGGTCTTGCTATTAAATCAGTGAATTATGATATCATAAAAAAACTTAAGGGATCTATTTGTCTAAAAAAAAACTCAAGGGACCATTTTGAAAAAATTAAATTAACTTAAGAGACCAAAGCACTAATTTTGCCAAGGAAATATGTCTGCCCAAAAACAAAACAAACCTGTTGGACCGGGAAAAAAATGGAGAACTTCTCTATTAGATTATAGACTAACGTCCCTCAACATTAATGGCTAACTAGAACGACTCTATTGCATTTAATGGAAGTCAGTTTATTCAAACTGGAGAAGTCAAATTCAGAGGAATGTCTATAACGTATTTATTTTGAATGAAGACTATAAAAGGAGAAGAATTGAAGATCTTCAAAGTAGAGAACACATCAAGCATTTATTCAAAGCATTCATTTCATTCTTTTCTTCTCAATCATTTATTCATTCATTATTTGTTGAAGAGAAGTTATTAGGCAGTCTTTCCATACCTCATATTTATTCCACTCTTTGAGTGATTATGAAAGACTTGCAGTTTGTAACCAAAAACACTTATTATCCTTATTAGCGTTAGAGCCTGAAGAGGCTAGATGGACAAATAATACTTGATGTTAAAGCATGAAGAGTCTAAGTGAAAAAAGAATACTTGTCTTTAGATCCTGAAGAGGATAGGTGCACAAATAATACTTGATTGTAACCTGATCAGGTATAGTTGAAAATCTTGGTGAAGCCAAAGACTAGATGTAGCCCAAGTTGTTAAGGGTGAACTAGGATAACTTGCTCAGTGTGAATCTCTCTAACCCTTTTCTATTTGTTTATTGCATGTTTATTTATCATGTCACTAACTAAAGAGGTTAAACTGTGCTTTCCAGAAGATTCTTTGTCTTCTCTATGTTGCTTTTTTTTAATCTCCGCTTGAAACACTTGTCTCAAATAAGATATCTTAAACTTCATCAGACGAGTCTATCGTCTGATCCTTTTTGCTGCGTCTGCTTCCTGTTGTTTTCAGAAAATATCCTTGTTTTCGAAAAAACTTTTGTAAACACAATTCAATCCCCCTTCCAGTGTTTACTTCTGGTTGTTTTAATTGGTATCAGATCTGAACCTCTGGTTTGAGCTCACCCTAACTTCCTCGTCGTCAATACCCATCTTTCCTTTAACGCAATCCCCCTTTAGATTGCATTAATTTCTCCTACCCCACCTTGTTGTTGCCAACGTCGTGGAAGGCGTTTGATACTCCTTTACACATTCGCTTTTGGATTTTGGATCCTTAGCTGACAATCCCCACAGGAACGTCATGAGGATACTCAAAGGGAAACCCTTTCGTAAATATTCTGACATCTCAGTCACTATTCAAGTGATTCTAGAGAAATCAAAAAATGAGGGAAGACCTGGGTTTGTGGTGGATATCGGTGTCAATGTGGGTATGGAAAGCTTCGTTGCCGTGATCATAGGGTTCGGGGTTGTAGCATTCGAGTCTGTTTTCAAGAATTTGCAAAGATCTGTGAATGAATTTACTTTAATAAAGTGACAGATTTGGTCACTGTGTCAGAAGTTGCAACTTGCGATCTGTAAATGGATTTATTTTAAGTTTCTTTTATTAATTTAATAATATATATATATATATATTTATAAAGGGTATTTCTGTAATGTTCTCGAGGACGGGGAGTATGGTCCCCATTCCTTTTCTCCCTCATCCTCATCCCCAAACGACAAAAGTCCTCGCCCGTAAGACCCAAATGAGGCAGTCCCCGCAGGGATCCCTGTACACAAGTGAAAATTGTCATCCCTATTGGAGAGGTATGCACCCCTTAGGTTTAGGGTGTTCCGTTTCATGGAAGGGCTGAAGGATGATATTGAAAGTGAAATAGGGAAACACAAGAAGGGGGTTGAATTGTGTTTCTTAACCGATTTTCGAAAACCTTTCTTTTTAAAACAAACGTTTAAAGCAGGAAGATGAAAGAACACACTAAAACGATTATAAGTGATTAAGATACTTTGTTTTCAATCCCCGAGTTAGTAATAAATAAAAAAACTTAACGAGATAGAGAAAGAGAGATTCACACAAAGATATATCCTGATTCACTCTTTCAAAACAAATAGTTACGTCCAGTCCCTTCCTCCAGAAGGCTTTTCCACTAAAACTCTTAGCACTTAATACAAGCTGTTTCCAAGTCTTTCCAAGACTACAACTCCATGTATTCTGCACCTCTCCAGGCAACAAGTATTCTTTTACAGACAAGCCTCTTTAGGCTCAACAAATCCTAAGATTTGAGAGGGGTTTTTCTGAGCTTTTTACAAACTCACAACAGTGAGAGTATTACACGATATAGCTCTTGACAATCTGTTTACAACTTTACAATGAAAGAATGAGAACGTTTACAGATCAAAAACTGAGAGTGAAAGCTTTTTGGCTTTTTGTATGCAAAATGAAATCTCTTGAATATTTTCTTGCTCGTGTGTTCTCTTTTTTGCTTCTTCAGAGGAGGGTCTTGTTATAGCTTTGTCTTGACCTTCTGATTTCAAAATATAGGGAGAACTTTTCCGTTTAAACTCAATCAAATATCCGTTAGGCACAGATCATTTGCCAGTTGTTTTCCACTGTGTAATTGTCCTTTTAGAATGGGGAGGTAGTAGCAGCTTGAATGGTAGCAGACTGATTTTGCTTTGATGGCCGACAAGCGTTTTGCTCTACGTGATTCTTTGCTCTACGTGATTTGCTTTGTACGACGTTCATACCTTCGTTTGTCTTTATGTGAAAAAGATATTTCCTTAAAAAAGCGAGTGCCACGTCATCTACAAAAAGAAGTTAGTGGACGCACAGGCAAATATATAATTGGACGCACAAGTGTTTTAGACAATTGAACGCATACCCATTTGAAGACAATTGGACGCACAATAGTTAAAAACGATTGGACGTATAAGCATTGAAGACAATTGGACGCATATGCATTGAAGACAATTGGACGCACAATAATTATAAACAATTGGACAATAAAGCAGTGTAAAAATTTGGACGTAAACCTTTACCACTTAGTTTCTTTGGACGAAGATATTGCATTGAGTTGTTCTTTAAGAGCTAAGTGAAAATTTGGTTTTTGGAGAACTATCTGAAGTCAGAAACATACAAAGGTCTTTTGACCTTATGGATTAGCATAAACTTGACTTCGAGTATTTTCAATAAACATATAATAACTTTGTTAATCATTAAAACTTTTAGGGGTCATTAGTTATTACTGTTTTGGTTCTAACAGATATCTGTGGGTCAATTCCAATGACTGATGAGATGACCTTTGATGAAGGCAGAGCATGACTGACCAGAGGCAACAAAAGAGGATTGATAGATCAGGTGAGTTCTCCACGGGAAGATTTTCTCATCGATCATCCTTCCCATGAAGGCATTCGTCAGGAGGAATTAGGTGTGGCCATGACCAAGGGGGGAACCATAACTTCTTACCCTCTGGAGGCCCCAAAAGAGTATATCAGTGCATTCCCCACCAGCCAGTCTACCAGCTTGCGGTTCTTGCAGGAGGAGGCATATAGGCTTGTGTATATCTATGCCTTCCACTTTCTTTACATGCAGACAATTTGACCATTTCAGCAGATAGTGGCCCACTAATATGGGTGGCAAAGGGGGGCAGATTGCGCCTGTGGGATCGTTGGGGATGGGCAGTGTAGTGCATGCAAAGGACAAGGGTGCACTTTAGGGCCACCACCAGAAATTTTGCCTTAACTTCTCGGCCATTGTCTCTTTTTTTTTTTCTTTCGATAAAAGACTAAGATGTGCAAAGGCATCACTATAGAGTGAGTGATGCCAACTAGGTTGGCACCAAAGAAACTATCAATCATATGCAGCACACCTACAATTTATTAAAGAATTAAAAGAATAGAAAAGTATACAAAATCATGGGGGGACTAAACCAAAACCCATGAAGGAAATTATTTAAACCTATAGCTAGGCAAGCCTAGCCTATTTCCATCTATTTTTAATACTCCAAGGCACTAAGCTATCATTTTGAAAAGCCTGAACAACTAGCTTTGAATCACGCTCTAGCCATAACTTCTTCCACCCTTTTTGGCCATTATCTCTTTAGCCAAAAGATGATTTTACAAAAAAAGGGTAATGAGTTTGTAACCACCTTGTCATTGAACTCGCTCCAAAATGGTGATCTCCCTCTGTCTTCATCCCACCTGTGTTCATCCCTTGAACCACCACCAAGCCATCCTTCTTAGTGTTACGATGACTTTATGGTCATTTCCATAGAAGCACCACGCAAATCCCAACCTTTCTACCCAACACCACTTATACAAAGGGCAAAATACCTCCTCTTCATGCCACCTCACTCAGCAATGCGAACAATCGCCACCTAGAACCCCAAACCATCGTCCAGAACATAGAGATCCAAAATCTCACCACCGCAGCCATTGTTGCTGCTGGTCGTGCCACTAATTGCATCTCCACTGCTGCAACACGCGCTGCAGCACCTACGCGTGTTGCCTCACTGTTGAAGCCTCCCTCGTGACGCGTCATGCCATCCCAAACCGCTCCACATTTGTTACGACCCAGATGTCGTTGCTGCAGTCACTAGGTCATCGATCCACACCTTTGTGAGCCTCTGATCTTCTCCCTTTTGTAACTCCATTGGGTTTTGCCCTTTTAGTATGAGTTTCTTTTTCTTTTTAATGTTAATTTGGGGTTTATGTTATTTTATTAATTAATTAAAACATTGAAGGAACCTGTTGGAAATACAAGAAGGGAGGTTGAATTGTGTTTCTTAAGTTTTTGAAAACTTTTTTGCAAGCAGATATCTTTTCGTAAGTTATTGGGCGCAAAGATGTTAAAAGGATGTTGAAAGGGTGTACACTGACTTTGGACGAAAGCTAAAATATTTTCTTGAAGGACGATAGTTAAGAAAACAAATTCAATCCCTAGTGTTAGTTATAAATAAACTAAAGGTGGAGTTAAGGGGGAGAAGGTAACACAAGGAAATTATCCTGGTTCACTCTTAACCCAAGAGGTACGTCCAGTCCCCTCTATGTGACAGCTTTTTTTCACTATAACAAAAACCTTGTTAGAACACGTATTATATACCTCTTCAGACACAAGTATTCAACACCTCTTCAGGCAACAAGTATTTTTTTACAGACAAGCCTCTCCAGGCTCACCCAAGATGATTTAGAAAAGATTCTTAAAATAAGTCTAAACTCACTATGTGTGAGAGTATGACACTTAAGATCTAGAACTTTGAATAATGACTCTTCGCAGAGTTTAAATATGAATATTAAACTCAAAGAAAGCTTAAGAGCTTTTGTATGCTTTGATTTCTTGTTTTGTTGTAAGCTTGTATGATTTTTAGTTCAAGTTTTTGGTAATATTGTGAGACGACCCGCCGTCCTATCAGTAGAACCTAAGATATTAACTAATCTTAATAGCATAATAAACGTTAGCGCGCCTTATTAAAACGAAGCGAAGCAGAAAATTTAGTGTGGAAGCAAAACAATAAACGGCACGCTACGCTTCAGAGTACACAACTTTAAATATAAAGAAATATATCACATACATCATTGCCCTATCAGTAGGGCTACAGTAGAAAATGTAATACATACAGAGTATATTGTTACAAACCAAAATAACAGTATGAAAGATAGGCCGAGAGACAACTCTCCGGCTAATCATGATCACTGCCCAACCTCTCGAGGCTAGGGTCCGTAGCCCGTCCTCTGGCGTCAGGCTCGTACGGAATGCCATCCAGTTCCTCAGCAGCTGGTTCCTCTTCGAGATCTTCCCATTAAATAAAGTGACACATATAGAAAAATAAAGGGAGATAAGAAACATAATTCATCAATATGGGAGAGGGGCATCAGTACAACATATATATATACATCACACAACACAGATAACATATATAACACAACCTCATCCATCTCTTAAGTCACCAATCACAATCATCTCAAACATCGTTCTCTCGAATAAGCCTATAAGAGGGATACTAGTCCCTATGTATATGCTGTCTTCCCTAAATGCATGTCGGCCGATACATCACGTCCCCAATTGGACATCCCCGTCGGGATTACATCACATGACATCACATCATATCCCGCCTCAGGATTTTACGTAACGTCCCCAATTGGACATCCTCCTTTGGGACCAAATGTTGTGGTATGATATGATATGAAAATGCAACAAACATCCATCGCAGGTTGATATCGGAACTTCACGCCTAAACACTCGTCCACAACCACGACACATCGCATCACATCAACATCAACATCAATCATCAACATCAACATCAACATCACATCATCATCAACATCACATCAGCATCAGCATCATGACGCCTTGCGTCTACGAGCCACAGCTCCACGGTCGAGACCACAACGATATCAACCCGAACAACATCATCGCTCACCGTACTCTCATCAACACTCAACCAACCAATCACAATAAACATCGCAACAGAAGATCTTTCTAGTACAGTTATCATCATGAATTCAGACAATAGTTCATCAAACAGACAGTTCACCAAAATAAAATCAACAGGAAATCAATTAAATAATTCAACACAATCAACCTCAATCAGTCTCATCATTCATAATATCGACTTAGCGGTGATAGCCCAAAAGTACCTACACCTAGGGTCTAGCCACTTTATCAAGGGCTCAACATCTAGTAGGGTTTTAGGGTTCTCCTACACACACACACACACACACACACACACACACACATATATATATATATTCTATACTAAGCTTGCCTTCCCGACGATATTAGTTCTTTCTCCCCACCTTAGTGATTTCCTCGTGCAGCTCCGGCTACGACTCCGCAGCTGTCAGTCGGGTGCGCTGTCGGATGTTCGAATCCTGTCCTATTCTATACAACAAAACACAACCAGAAATCAATACAGTTAAGTCAAAAACTCCTTAATTCCTTAGGATTAGCTATTGCCCCTATTTAATTAATTAGGCTAGGGATGTCGAACAATTCCTAATTTTTGGATCAATGATCCTTAGGTATTCCTAAACATAATCAATGATGGCATTAGTTCAAAAAACAAAGATTTCTCCTACTGCATTACCCCTAGGGTTTGGCCCTATTGAATGAAATCTATGAAAAATAGCTAGGGAGCTCCAAAAATTCTCATTTCTTGGATAGCACCCTAACTAAATGTGATAACCCTAGATATCAGGTCAAAACATCAAAAACCAACCAAAAACCCTACCCTGCACAATAGGGGTTTTCAGCCCCTCTATGGATAATTATCCTAGAGAGATTTCTTGGCTCTAAACTCTTGGACCATACAAGTATGTCATGAACCTAGGCCATAGAAACTGGTTTGGTATCAAAATGACTTTCCTACAATTTATCATGAATTTTTGAAGATTTAGGGATAAAAAACCCTAACATTCCTAACCATAGAAATCAAAGGAGAATAAAGAGAGATTGAGAGACATATAGAGAGACTAGCTACCTCCTATGTTGATTTCCTTCAAATTTGGTGAAGATTGCTTCAAGAAACTTCAAGTTTTAAAGCTCCAAAAATGGAGAAAATAGTGAGGAAGAAAAGAGAAGAAAGAAGAGAAGAAGGAGAAATGGAAGAAGATGGGTTAAAGGGGGCTGGGTCTGACGAAAAAAATGAGAGAGTGAGGGTGAAAAATAGGGTATTTAATAGGAAGTCTTAAGAGTTAAGAATAGGTAAAGGTAAAAGTAATTATTAAAAACTTAATCAAGGGCAATTTGGTCAATGCACCTCCCGACATTTTGAAATCATCACGACACTGATAGGAGTCCCCAAATAATTTAACATAGCCCTGTTATGAAAATTATTGGCTCAAGATTCCCGAAAAATCCTAAGACAACTCGAATCGTTTACCCGATCGATTTTCGGTCCGAATATAAAATATTATTTATATTTTTGGACGTCAGGACACATTTTAGCGAAAAGGTAGAGGATTGAATTTTAAGACTAATGGTTCTGACCGTTAGTCAAAATGAGGTCAAAATAGAAGAAAAACACTATCATCCGAAAAAACATAGATCGGGCTCCGTTTGAGTTTTTGGCCCAAAACTTAACCATAGTCTCCTACGATAGCGTAGAGTGTGACTATGGCTTCGGAATAATTTATTAAAGTTTCTAGACCCTCAAGTAAAATACAATTACTTAATTACTTATTAATTACTGATTAATTAAAAGATTAAGAAAATCGGGGTGTTACACATTGCTTCTTCAAGGTTGAAGGTATTTATAGCCTTTAGTCTTCAACAAACTTGTTTCTTCAACGGTTGGCAAGAGAGGTGATGAGCATTAAATGCAAAAACCCGTTGAGTTTGATAGCTTGTGAAGAGCTTCAAAAAGCAGAGTAGACTATCAGAGAGTGATAGTTGAAAGTAGCACTGACAAATTTTCCTTGTACCCGAAAGTTGCCTTTTGTCTTACCTTGTTGGGATAGCCAACTTCAATGTGGCAGGATTAGACTGACTTTATGCGTTCGAGAGTACTAAGTTACAGAGAATTTTGTCTAAGGGATAATATGCAACACCCATTCTCGAGTGTCATATTCCCAAACCATTATAAGGCCGAAAATAATATTAATGCGGAAAATACGGGTTTTCTTTTTCTTTTCGCAATGATGTAATGGAATTAGTAAAGTAAGTAATAATAAATGAACTTAGGTTCACCATGCATTTCTCGAAGTCATACAGAATTAAAGTACAGAAATAGAAACAATACAGTATACAGACTTAGGTCCAAGCCTAACTGATAAGTATATAATTAAGTACTAGGAGTCACAGCTCCTCAAAAGGGCACAACTAACAGTTGGACACAGCCTGGCCAAGATAGAACAACATAAGGAGTCCCCCTCCGGACTCAAGGTAGACGTTGAGCAGAGTCGTCGTCGCGCCCATCTTCTCAAGCAGAAACATCAATACAAGCAGAGAAGATATACAGATATGAGTGAGATTCCCAATCATCAACACAGCAAAATAGCAGAAGTAAAAACGGGACGATGCACCAAGTAATAACATACCCAACATGCATACCATAAATCTCAATATATCACGTTAATCAATTAGCAGCATAAGACATCTTCGAAAACAAAATAGTGATGTAAAAAAAGTAAATGTAATCACCAACAACCATACAATGTAATACGATGCACATGACTCAAAGCCATATGCCACAAGGGTAAACTCTGACCTTTACTTCATGGAGCTAACAAAACGTCGGAGACAGCGAATGGGAGGACATGTTCTATGTATGCCAGCCACGGGCAAAATGCTACAACATTCGTAACGTGCACGTATCTGGATTTACGGAAACACTCTACATCAAACATGAATAGTACGACATCTAGTTGAGGATATCAGTGTATTGCTCGGATTCGCACAACACAAGAGCTACCAACTGGTCACATGTCAGTCTTTCCAACTCTGATAACTCCAAGACTATTTAAAACGTCACCGTAGGATTCGCATTAGCATCTAGGTGTAAGCTCAACTCCTAGGCTCAAGGCCTTACAAACTCATGCAATGAAATGCCAATGCTTACACAAAGCAGATGCGATAAAGCAATGTCTATTCACAGGATAAACCTCAAGGTTCACTAAGGTTCTCTTCCTAAGGAACTATACGCGTCTTTGTATTATAAAACTTTTACCCACTGGATAAATCTCGTGATCCCTCCAGGATCGAGTCATCACAAGACTGAAACAATTGAACGACTTTCTTGGATCCGAATCACTGGTCTGTCATCGAACTACTATTTCAAAATCCAAAACGTTTCATGCTTGTGTTTGTGTCTGTGTTTTATGAATTACATCTCAAGTCCTAAGTGTAATGAAGAAGGATTGAGAATCCTCTTAGATAAGTCTTTGATCCTTTCTAAGATATTAATTCCTTGAGTTTCAAGTAATGAAATAAGTATTGATTCACTTAAGTCTTATGAAGTCATTGATGAACTAAATCATCAATGGTATAGTGCATGGTCTTGTTCCACCATATACTATACTTAATTATCTCTTTTCTTTTGCTCCAAGTTAATTATTTAACTTAGGTTTTCATGCGTAAAACTTTACGATTTGAGTTGAAAACTCTCGATTTAAGACTTTGCCAACCAAAACTTTTCTAATTGAAAACTCATTTGATTTAAAAGAACTTTGTTACTTGCTTGAAGTAAAGTACCTTAACTAATTTGAAAATGGTTTTTCCTTACTAACTTAGTGTAAAACCCTGATCTAAGTTAGCGGAAAAGAAAATGGAATTTCATTTAGTTTTCAAACTATGATTCATTTAAATCTAAACTTTAGGACAAAGTCCTCTTTACACTACACTTTGAAGATTGAATGTTAACTTGATTTTTAAAAAGAATGTGACATCCTACTAAACCTAAGGTAACTTCATATTAATTTTACTTTCATGAAATCACTTTCATCATTTTATTCTTAAAACACTTATTTAATTGAACAAACTTGGACAAAAGTAAAACACATTTTCACCTTAGTTAAAAACACTTGAGGGCCTATCCCTTATGGATTCTTGGATCAAAGTCTCTTTTTGTTTGTTTTATTGAAATATAAGTTACGAAAACACTTTTTAACTGACAAAAACATTGAAGTTCAAGAACAGACTCATGTTCTCCCTTTTGTGTGCTTGAAGGCCAAATGATATATCATATTGAATGTGAAGATTTTGCCTCACTAACTTGTCAAGTAATAGCTCAAAATGATCATAATATTATGATGAACAATAATCATACATCATTTAACCATAAACAAGCATAAAATCCTTACTTGATCTAGAGATCAAAGTATGGTTTTCAACATACATGAAAACATTTTTCCATCCAAGCATACATCATCATAAACATATACTAAGCATGGAAACATTATTACAATCATGTTCTCAAAGAGAACTTCACCAATAAAGTAGTGAACCCAAGCAAAAGGGTTTCACCTAAACCAAGCATAAACAACCATTTTCATCTTCCACCAATTCTGGTGAGATGAGGTTCATTCCTCATACCTTTAGTGAAGAGGTGTTAGTGAAAGGAAACTCCAAGTTCCTTAAAGAAAAGGATGGTCGAATCCTATAGGAGAAAAAAAGTGCGATCTTTAACTTGTTTTCATGAAAATGAAGAACTAGAAGATGATTACTCAAGGTAATAAGTAAGGAAATGAAGAGAAAAAGCATTTAGAAGCTCACCAGCTCAAGAACAACTTCAAGGTTTTGGATGGTGTTCTTGGTGCTCAAGAACACACTCCACTAAAACAAGAAATTTCCTTCACCAAAGTTGATTTTTGGATCAAGACAAGATGAAGTATGGTTTTAGAATTGAAGAAAGAAGTTTGGTTAGTGATTTTGAGTGAAGAACCGTGTATGAAGAGTAGAGAGAGAAGAGAGGATTTTTCAAAAACTTAAGAAATGAAAGCTTTGATCTTTAGAAGAAGTAAAAATTATGTTGGTTAGTGTTTTTTGGACTTGATGGCCGAATGGCCCATTGGCTTTAGGACCAAAATATTGGTTAACCAAATATAGGTAGTTTAGCTTTTTCCAAGAAAGAAAAGTTGATAAAGTGAAAGTTGTCATGAATTGACAAAAAGATGATTGTCCACGCTCTACTTTACTGTAGAGAGTTACGATTAAATTTTAGGTTGAAAAATTTCGAACGAAAATCGATCTGTGTTTTCCACGGACAGTAAAATTTACTGATCAGAAAACCTAATTTTGACTTGTGAACGAAATGGTTAGGTTTTATATTGAATTCCCGACGACCTGGGTTATTTTGAAACTTTTCACTAAAAGTGAAATAATATATTTATTCGGGCAAAATATTAAATCGGAAAATCGACGGAGTCGAAAACGAACGTCTAGAGACAAAATCGGACACCAGACGAGAGACACAAGTCACCTGAGTGTGATGAGTCAGTGGGTGAGTCAGCACCATGACTCACCACATGTCATGATTACTTTTCTAAAATATCTAGATATTTATGGTGGAAAAGACCATTTTGTCCTTAGTCTTTTTTTGTGAAATACCATTTGTGTCCCTATGTGATTTTACTCTTTTGTCTCTAAGAACTAATGAAATCACACTTTTGCCCTTATGAGTCACCATTGTCATGATTGCATTTTTAAAATATCTAAGATATTTATGATCGAAAAGACCATTTTGCCCCTAGGAACTAATGAAATTCCATCATTGTCCTAGTGAGTCACCATAGTCATGACGGCTTCCTAGAAAATATCTAAGGTTCCTTGCGAAAGGACCAAAATATCCTTGGACTTCTTTATGAATTCCATTCATGTCCAAGTAGTGTTTTGACAACTATAAGTTATCAGTGAGTGTCCCGACTTGAAACAACATAGCAAGCTCAAATCAATATCTTATGATCATTAAGCTCATAATTGAAATTCAAATATGAATTTTCAGTTATTAACTATTCTTACGTTTATTATTAATCAGGTTGTGTTCTCAGTCAAGTTGTTCACATAAACAGTTAAAAGGCAGTTATTACCCTTTTACATAGAAGATAATAATTTGAAAATATTAACATTTTACATTGGCGCGTATTGAACATGGTCCAGTAAAGTAAATCTAAATAATTACATCGGACTTTTAATAAAGGCACATAAACTTTACTCTGATGAGTCTTTGGTCTCATATTTGTTACTGAAAAAGATCTTAGTCCATAAAGGACCTCGTCCATTTATCGTTTATAGCAAAATGATGGTCTGTGCGATCATACTCAAAGTCTAATAATTCTTTGGACTTTGTATACCTGCACACTTAGGATAAACTTGTTAGACCATAACAGATCTTTGTTCACCTAATTTAGTCATTTGTTAACATCAAAATATTAAGGGGTTATGGAACATAATCACTTTGATTCCAACAATCCCCCCTTTTTGATGATGCCAAAACATAATAAATTTGATTTAACAAAGTTTTTCTAAAGAGCCAGAAGGCTCCCCCTAAGAAAAAGCTTCTATCAAAGATAGTATATATCAGCATTTAAGGATTGGACTTAGGTTAAGAATGACAATATAAACAGATATTATACGTCCAACATATAAGGTATCGGAGCATATATATCATATCACAACATTCAATTCAGCAAACATGTAGAAACACAAGACTTATATGAATGGAATGCATCAGGTTTTAATAAGCAATTCTCAATCTAATTCCAAATTTCTCGTCTTTCTCTCCCTTTTTGCCATCAGACAAAAGGTGAAGTTAGAACATCATTGTCTGAAAAGAGGGGGTGGAGGTGGATCAGAAGGTTTTGAAATGAAATTCTACATCATAGCAGCCATCTGTGCCAACAGTGTTGCATTATTTGCTTGAAGAGAAGCAGATATGGACCTCTGAACAAACTCTTGAAGATATGGAGGAACAGTTGAGACCAAACTTTCAGCAGTGGCCTTTTTTGCCTCAGCATTTGCATTATCAGGAACCACACTGACAACCATAGAGGGAGAAAGATCAGCCGGATGAACAACAAATATAGGAAGAGGCTGAGTGCTTGGACGATCAGATATGTCATGCTCAAACTCTCCTATTTCCTTTTGTGGAGCAGTTGGCTCAACTTTTGCAGGCTCAGGATTAGGCGATTCAATCCATGGAGTATCAAAGACTTTCTCAACATTTGTGTAGTAAAAAGGAATCCCAAAGATATCGTCCATAATCATGAAGGTGACATCTGAGATTCTGTATATCGCATGAACGGTGGGGGTCTCATTCTTATCTTCCTCACCTAGATCGGATGGAGAAGCTTGTGATGTGCACTTCCAGATATGCCTTTCCCAGAAAGTTCTTGCATCATGATCTCCACGTTCCCAAGAGTGTTTCTTCATGATACTGGGAAAGTCTGTTTGTCATCGCGAGGCCTTTTCCAAAACATGAGGTTGAAGGCAAATGGGTATGGCTTCACATCTTTGGACAATCTTTCTCTCTCGTCCTTGTCCTTATTCATGTCCAACATTGGAATACGCGAACAGGAACGTGGAGGCACAACTCCCATGTTTGTGTTTGCAAATTTCTTCCAAAAGCTCTTTGGAAGATTGTGAGCAATTTTTGCTTCCTTGGGCATCTGAAGCTCTTTCTTGCAGGCATAGTAAGGCAGAAAATCCCTTACGTCTGAACATTCTTTGAAGATAGAGCGATGCACAGGAATGAACTTGACATCTCGGTCTAAGATGAACTTTGGCAGCCCAAAAATTGTTGACTTTTGTTGCTCAATAGTTTTCTAGCCTCTCTTCTGCTCAAAGTGTGGAATGATGTGGCGTCCAACACTGTAGTGACATCACTGGAAGGCTTTATCCATGATGAGATTTGTATAAATCTTCCGAGGTGGAAACCTCTTTTGTTCCAAATGAACAAGAAATGGTCCATTGGAAGTGAAATGTTCACTGGGTAGAAGCTCACCAGAGGATTGGTAGGGGTGAGGGATATAACTTATAGGAGTGGTTAGGGATGGGGGCTCATATTCATTTTCTAGTGGAGGGATTGGACCCTTAGGATTTTCTGTGAGGGTTGGGGGTGTGTGCTTGAGAAAGAGAACATTAAACTTTCTTTTGACCTCAGCCCAGTTTGTGCTTTGGTTCTTTAGAATGGGTGTGGGGTCAATGTAAGGGAACGTTTGTCTTGGGTATTTGGGTGTAGGGTAAATTGCTCCGTAAGGAATGAATGGTTTATCACCCCAATGAGACTGTATTTATTTGTTGGTCAGGAGAGGATAAGATTATTGATTCTTGAGGTGAGGTGAAAGTGATTGGTGAGGAGAAGTGTGTGGTGAGGTTGCTGTTTGGGGAAGGTGTGAAGGTGAGGTGTCTAGACTTTGGTGTAACTCCGAACAATTCTTTCAACTATAGCGGGTTGATCAACTATAGGAACAATAACTGAACCAGATGGAGTTAGGTGTTCAGTGTTACCTCCAGGAATTGATGCAGAGTCCTTTGTCCTTGAAAACCTTGGCCTTTTCAGAGTCAACTTTGGCCTTGGTGCTTCAGCTAGAACATGTTGTTTCAGTGCCTTTATCACCTTGGAGATAGTTTACTCATCATCATCATCTTCTTGCACAGTCTGAAGAACCGGGCTTCCTTTTTCTCTTATGTTGGAAGGTAGGAACAGTTGGATGAACAAAAGGTTGGTCTTCAGCAGTTGGACGAGCTTGCCCATATTTACGTCCAATAGCCAATGGACGATCATCAGACTCTTCTTGCGTTTGACTTTCACCAGCGTCTTTCGTCTGATCTTCTTTTCTTTTCTTATCTTGCTTTTCCAAAAAGGTTTTTACGGTATCTAGCTTCATCTTCATCAGACTCTACTTCCTAAAAATAGGTTGAACCAGACGTTCAATCCTATGAACTCCAAAATATTTTAGCTTGTGTTCTGGAGACAGAGTTTCAGATCATTGTAGATGAGATGCTTCTAAAAAATCTTCGACAACAGTGAAGCATAGAAAATGGTTGTGTTCTTTCCAGACCCTTGAATATTGGCTTTGAATATTCCAAAGAGAAGATAATGAAGATTCAGTTGCCTATCCAGCAGAAGATGAACCAGACAGAACCGGTGTGCCTTAGAGACAGAGTCTTTGGAGCCTACCTTGTGAATGATTGACTTATTCAGAATTTGATGAAGAACCCTAGCCTTGTCAGTCATTTTGGACCCAATCAGCTTGTCAGAGATGTTCTTCAGCAAACAACTCTTGATGAACTTTTGACGTCCCAAGTCCTTTTCCCATTCATCCACATACGTTATCCCAGATTGAGCGCAACCAGTAGCATTTGCGATGGTTGCCTTTGATACTATCACCTCAGTATCTAGAACCTTGTTTCTGATTTCCCTTGCAGTAATGGTAGGGTTCGTCCAGAACTCTCTGATCAACGCATGGTAGATTGGACAACCTTCAAAGAAACTCACCCATCCAACAACTTGGATGTGAGATGGGATGTCAATCCCATGATCACCGAAGAAATTTAGGTCGAACTTATACTCCAAGAGAATCTCAGCATTCTCAATGTCCAGAGACTTGCACTTTCCTTTCGCAGAACTAGAAGCAGCCATTGATGCAGAGATAGGAGGGTAAAGGTTTTTCGCAAAGGATTTCAGAGAGATAGAAGGTTGAAGAAGAAAACACTTTGTAAATGTTTAAACTTTTAAATGAGCGAGCTTTAAAATGTTTCACATTTTCTTTTCAAAATAAATTAAAAAAGAAAAGGAAAAGAAAGGTGAGACAACGTGCGCATTTAATGCCTGGCACACGTTCCAGTTTTGAAAACCGTAAAACAACGGTTGTAATCATGAAAACATATGTGACTCAGTTAAGGGAATGTGAAATAAATTTGCCTTGTGACAAAGATTTAGTTCATTAAATGTTATGGATGATCAAACATAGGCAAGTAAAGCACATATATTGGACTCACATTCACTGGACTCTATCAGGTATTGGACATATGCGTTGGACTCATGATCAATCTATAAAATGCAAGTTCAGATGCTTTCTTATGAATGTGAACCTATCTTCAGCTAAAGGTTTGGAGAATATATCTGCCCATTGATGGTTAGTATCAACAAATTGAATATCAATTTACTCCTTTTTGCACATAATCTCTAATGAAATGATGTTTAATCTCTATATGCTTTGCTCTAGAATGAAATATAGGATTACTAGATAGATCTATTGATGTTGTATTATCACACATGATAAGTATGTTACTTACAAACACGTAGTCTTCCAACTGATGTTTGATCCAAAGAAGTTGCAAGCAACAACTTGTAGCAACAATATACTCAATTTCAGCAGTTGATAAGGCAATTGTGCTTTGCCTTTGGCTTGACCAGAAGACTCAGTTTGCTTCAATGAAGTGACAACCTCCACTGGTGCTTTTTCGTTCTATACGCACAATATCCAACTAATCTGTACTAATCAAATTTCTTATAAAGCAAACCCAGATTAGTAGAACCTTTAAGATATCTAGATATACTCAGCTTCAGCAGTTGATAAGGCAATTGTGCTTTGCCTTTTGCTTGACCAGAAGACTAAGTTTGTTCCAATGAAGTGACAACCTCCACTGGTGCTTTTTCGTTCTATACGGTCTCCAACATAGTTCGCATCCCAAAATCCAAGTAATCTATACTCATCAAATTTCTTATAAAGCAAACCCAGATTAGTAGAACTTTTAAGATATCTAGATATGCATTTAACTGCTGAGAGTAGAGGTGTAAATGAGTTGAGCTATTCGGGAACTATTCGAGCTCGGCTCGTTAAATGCTCGATCAAGCTCGTTCGTTTAATTAAATGAACAAACTCAAGCTTGAAGTTGGGCTCGATTATTTAAATGAGCCAAACCCAAACCTTATAGGCTCGACGTTAACGGCTCGTGAATAGCTCGTGTGTGTGTGTGTGTATATATATATATATCCTAAATTCCTAATCCTAGTTTTTGTAAGTATCCCAGGGAGTGCAAACTTGTAACTAAAAGAAAAGGCGGTGGCAAACCAGTAATTATATGGGGGAAAGTTTGTAACCTACAGAATATACTGGTTCTACTTCTCATTTACCACAAAGATTATCATCTCAACTGTTTGGTCTAAGTTGATAAATTATGTCAAGCAAAAGGAATCTACTCCAACTCCCAAATCTGAGATTGAACTCTATCTAGATGAGAGTCCAATCATATATGAAATGGATCGGGAGCCTTCTCATCCTGTAAAGTTACTACATACTTAGTTTTGGTTTTAACCTCTATAATTGGTTTGTAGATCTAATAGGTTCCTTTCATCTTTATTTTTTTTTATCTCTTGCATATAAGTTAAAGTATCTTTATACAGTTGTACTCTTATCAATGTACCGTTTGCTTAAAAATATATATATAATATTTTATTAAAAGTTGATAAAATTAAGAAATAATTTAGGGAAAATTTTAAAAAATGCAAAAAATAATTAAGTTATAAATGAACTAAGTAGGATGTAAATGAACTGAACTATTCGTGAACTATTCGGGCTCGGCTTGTTAGTTAAGAAGCCAAGCTCAAACTTTTGGTTAGATTCGTTTAAATAAATGAGCCAAGCTCAAGCTTCCCATTTTTTTCACAAGCCAAGCTCAAGCTTCAAGTGCTCGGCTCGGCTCGACTCGTTTACACCCCTAACTGAGAGGTGAGACTCTCTAGGATCATATTGAAAACGAGTATAAATACAAACACTGAACATGATATCAGGTCTGGACGCAATTAGATATAAGAGGGAACCAATCATACCTCTATATACCTCTTGGTCTACCTTTTTATCTTTATCATCTTTGCTCAGAATGGACGTTGGATGCATAGGTGTATTCATTGGTTCGTAGTCATCAATTTTAAAGCGTCCAGAAGCTCCGTTGTGTACTTCGTCTGATACAAGTACACACTGTCCAATGTTTGTTTAAGTTGCAATCCTTGGAAGAACTTGAGTTCTCCCACCATGCTAATTTCAAACTGTCTCTGCATATGCTTTGAAAACTCTTGACACAGAGATTCATCAGTTGTACCAAATATAATATCATCAACGTATATTTTAGCCAGCAATAAAGTTCTTTTTAACATTTTTCCTACACGGAGTTGTATCAACCTTTCCTCTAGAGATGCCATTCTCCATTAGGAAGGTAACGAGTCTCTCATACCATGCTCTAGGAGCTTGTTTGAGTCTGTATAAAGTTTTCTTGAGCTTATATACATGCTCAGGATGAGTTTGATCTTCAAAACCCTGTGGTTACATCACATAAACTTCTTCATTAATTAAGCCGTTTAGAAAAGCACTTTTTCATCCATTTGATATAGCATGAAGTTATGATGTGCAACATATGATAGAAAAATACGTATAGCTTCTAATCTAGCTACTGGAGCAAAGGTTTCTGTGAAATCAATAACTTCTTCTTGAGAGTAGCCTTGAGCAACTAACCTTGCTTTGTTTCTTACAACTTTGCCATCTTCGTCCAGCTTGTTTCTATATACCGATTTTGTTCCAATGAAAGATTTGTCATTTGACATTGGAACCAGCGTCCAAACATCACTACGTTGGAACTGGTTGAGCTTCTCTTGTATGGCAAGGATCCACTCTTCGTCCATCAAGGCTTCATCCACTGACTTTGGTTCCAAATCAGAGATAAAAGGTTAAATCAACTTGTTCTCTGAAGTTTGACCTTGTCTGGACTCTATCATTGAGATTACCAATGGTTTGCTCATCGGGATGATAAGTCCTGAACTGCAAAGCACGTTGGGTATTGTCCACTTGCTGAAACGTTGATGCGTCTGATGATCCATTTTCTTTGACTGTTGGATGATCTTCCAAGTCATTTAGACTCATGTCTGCAAAAGATTCGTCCAGCTCTAATAATTTCTTATCAGGCTTCTTGTCACCAAACTTAACATGAATGAACTCTTCTACAACTAAAGTTCTTGAATTATGTACTCTAAAACCTTTTGATATTTCAGAATACCTTAACAATATTCCATTGTCTACCTTAGAATAAAACCTAACAAGTTGATCTTTGGTATTTAAAATGAAACTTTGACATCCAAAAGGGTGAAAATAAGATATGTTGGGTTTGCGTCCTTTCCATAGTTCATAAGGGGTCTTATTCAAGATTGGTGTTAGGTATATTCTGTTCTAAATGTAGCAGGCAGTGTTTACAGCTTCAGCCCAGAAGCGTTTGGAGACTGAATTAGCATTGAACATTTCCCTAGTCTTCTCTTGAAGAGATTGGTTATTTCTCTCAACAACACCATTTGTTGTGGTGTTCTAAGGGAAGAGAAGTTGTGATGGATACCACTTTCATCACATAACCTTTGGCAATGCTCATTTTCAAATTCTCCTCCATGATCACTTCGGATTGAGCATATACATTTGTCCTTTTTATTCTATACACGTTTGCAGAATATAGCAAAGACCTTGAATGACTTATCCTTTTGAGCAAGGAACATAACCCATATCCATATAGTATACTCATCTACTATGATAAACTCATACTTCTTACCACTGATAGAAGCAGTTCTTGTTGGACCAAATAAATCAAGGAGTAGCAACTCTAATGGTATTGAGGTGCTAATAATATTCTTGGACTCAAAAGAGTTCTTGACTTGTTTTCCCTTTTAACATGTGTCACAGAGAGCGTCTGATTTGTGCATTATCTTTGGAAGACCTCTTACGAGGTTATGCTTATTTAGTCTTCAGATTAATCTCAGACTTGCATGACCAAGTCTTTTGTACCAAATTCATCGCTCATTCTCAATAGACATTAGACATGATACACTCTGATTAGAGAGTTCCCCCAAGTCAATCTTGTAAAGAATGTTTTGCCTCTTGGCAGTGAATAACATGGATCCATCAGGGTTCTTGACCAAACATTCATCTTTATTAAAGGAAACATCAGACCCACCATCACATAATTGACTTATGCTAAGTAAGTTGTGTTTTAGCCCTTCAACTAACAAGATATTATCAATAGAAGGAAATGGATGCTTACCAATCTTACCTATTCCAACTATCTTCCCTTTCTGATTACCTCCAAAGGTAACCTATCCATCAGACTTACTGCGGAGGTCTTGGAACATAGACTTTTCTTTCGTCATGTGACATGAGCATCCACTGTCCAAATATCAGGGCTGGGTTTCTTTTGTGTTGCTAAGCAGATTTTTAACGGGGATTATTATGTTCTTAGGTACCCAGATAGACTTGGGTCTTTTCTTGTTAGTATGAGATCTTCGACCATGCATAATATTGTTCTTTCTATGTATGCACTTAGATGTGACATGACCAGTCTTACCATAGATATTGCAATAAATATTGGATGCACGTGGTTTGGTTTCTTTTAAACATTTTCAAAAAATAGGAACCTTGTGAGTTGATTTAGGTCTCGATTCTTTATGAGAAACTTCTTGCTTCTCCTTGTCATAGCCTAAGCCAGACTTATCATGAGGTCTCTTGTGTACCTCAATATCAGACTAAGCTTTTCTGATCCTCCTACTAACTTAGATATTCTCTTAGTTAGATCAAATACTTCCCGCTTTAGTCTTACGACTTTAGAAGGAGCATTGGACTCAAAGTTGAGTTTATCAGTTAGACTGACATTCTCAGCTTTTAGCTTATTATTTTCTTCAATAAGTTTTTGACTTTCTGTGCACATAGATTCATGTTCCTTTGTTGTTTGAGAAAATCTCTTTTTCAGTTGTTTATACTCGTGATGTAAGATAGAGGAATTACTTAATAATTCATCGAATGCATCTTGTAAAGAGTTAGACACCTCATCTTTGTCTGATTCATCGTCCGAGGTGTTGTTGGCCATCAGGCAGAGATCGGACGCAGGCGACCTCCTTGGTCTGTAGAAGACGTCTAGGATTGCCAGCTTTTCCTTTACAGTCTGAAACTACATGACTATCTCCATTCTTGGTCTATCCAAAGCACACATGAGACACCAATAGGCACAAGATTTAAGGAATATCTCCTAACGTCGTCATTCGTCTAGCCAGCTTCAGGCTTGGACACTGTTGAGCCATCCTTAAGGATTACAGTTGGACGATAGTCACCATTAATGAAAACATTCCAGAGATCACGGCCTTCTTGAGCTATGACCTATGTTTCAAACACATGTGTCCAATAGGGATAATCCATTCCATTGAAAACAGGTAGAAGATTTAGAAAGGGACATCAAACAGTTCTTCTTTCAGGAATAGCTTCCTGAGATCTTTCTTCCGGGACAACATGTTGTTCATTGTCTGAAGAGTCTTGTCCTTGCTCAGTTGACCAGAGACAAAGATTAGCTTTTTCCTTGACTTCTTCATCTTCCTCAGAAGAATCAAGATCTTCCTGCGTGGCCATAAAGTTCTTCTTCTTTTTCTTGAAGAACTTTTTGTTGTCCTTCAACAAAGGACATTCAGCTTTAAAGTGATCAGGCTTTTTGCATTCAAAGCAGACCATTGGACTCTTGTCTTTAGACTCACCATGATCTTTAAAGTTTTTCTTTTGAAATGACTTTCTTTTCATGCCATTTTTGTTTCTCCATATATTCTGTATTTTTATGGAGATAAAGGATAACTCATCATCGTCTTATGATTCGTATTCCGTCTGTTCAGTATCATCACTTGACTCGTTAGCCTTTAAGGCCTTTGAGCTGCTTGCCTTCTAAGCTTTCAAGGCTATAAACTTATTTTTCTCTGAGGGGTTGTCAAGATTGAGCTCTTGCTCATGTACTTGTAAAGTACCCACCAAATCATCCAGAGTCAAAGTTGAAAGATCTTTGTCCTGGGTGATTGCAGTTATGAGTGACCTCCATTACTTAAGCAAACTGCTAAGAATTTTAATCACATTTTCCTTGGTGGTGTAGACTTCACCGAGGGATTTTAGATTGTTAATGATCGTCTAGAAGTGATCCATCATGTCCATGATGGAATCTCCTTCTATCATTATGAACATTTCATATTGGCCCACCAACATGATTATTTTAGAGTCCTTGACCTTGGTAGTCCCTTCGTGAAGATTGGACAGAGTGTCCCAGATTTGTTTAGCAAATTCACATGCATTAATCTTTTGAAACTCATCAGGACTTAGAGCACACATCAAAGCATATCTAGCTTTGTGATTTTGCTCCATCTTTGCTTTTTCAGCTTCAGTCCATGCTTCTTCTGCTTTGTCTGAACCATCAACATTGCGACAAACGATTGGACCATTTGTGATTTTAGACCATAGAACTGAGTTTGTGCTCATAATGAAACCCTTTGAACCTCTCCTTCTAGTAGAGGTAGTAAGCTCCGTTGAAGAACGATGTTCTCGTCATGGAAGTGCCCTCCATAACTAGTTGACTCCCATTTGACATGCCCTGACCTATCATTTCTGCTTGTAAGGATATTTACTCTAATACGATAAAGTTCTCAACCAAGAGACTGAGCTTTGATACAATTCAAGGAACCTGTTGGAAACACAAGAAAGGGGGTTGAATTATGTCTCTTAAGTTTTTGAATACTTTTTTGTAAGCAGATATCTTTTCGTAAGCTATTGGACACAAAGATGTTAAAAGGACGCTGAAAGCATGTACACTGAACTTTGGACGCACGCTAAAACATTTTCTTGAAGGACGATAGTTAAGAAAACAAATTCAATCCCAAGTGTTAGTTATAAATAAACTAAAGACAGAGTTAAGAGAGAGAAGGTAACACAATGAAATTATCCTTGTTTACTCTTGACCCAAGAGTTACGTCTAGTCCCCTCTACGTGAGAGCTTTTTCTACTATAACAAAAACCTTGTTACAACAAGTATTCTACACCTCTTCAGGCACAAGTATTCAACACCTCTCCAGGCAACAATAAGTATTCTTTTACAGACAAGCCTTTTCAAGCTCAACTAAGATGGTTTAGAAAAGATTCTTAGGCCAAGTCTAAACTCACTATGTGTGAGAGTATGACAATTAAGATCTAGAATTTTGAATAATTACTCTTCGCAGAGAGTAAATATGAAAGTTAAACTCAGAGAAAGCTTAAGAGCTTTTGTATTCTTTGATTTCTTGTTTTCTTGTAAGCTTCTATGATTTTCAGTTCAAGTGTTTGATAACTTTGCTTCTTCAAGGTTGAAGGTATTTATAGCCTTCAGTCGTGAGCAAATTTGTTTCTTCAACAGTTGGCAAAAGAGCTATTTTGATGAGCATTAAATGAAAAAACCCGTTGAGTCTGATAGCTTGTGAAGTGCTTCGAAAAGCAGAGTAGACTATCAGAGAGTGATAGCAGAAAGTAGCATTGACAGTTTTTCCTTGTACCCGAAACTTGCCTTTTGTTTTCCTTGTTGGGGTAGTCAACTTCAATGTATCAGGAATAGATTGGCTTTATGCATTCGAGAGTACTAAGTTACAGAGAATTTTTGTCTAAGGGATAATACCCTTTTACATGGAAGATAATAATTTGAAACTATTAAGTTTTTGCATTGGCACGTATTGAACATGGTCCAGTAAAGTAAAACTAAATAATTACATTGGAATTTTAATAAAAGCACGTATACTTTACTTTGATGAGTCTTTGGACTCAGATATGTTATTGAAAAAGACCTTAGTCCATAAAGGAATTTGCCCATTTATCATTTATAGCAAAACGATGAACTGTGCGATTAGACTCAAAATCTGATAAGTCTTTGGACTTTGTATACCTGCACACTTAGGATAAACTTGTTAGATTATAATAGATCTTTGTTCACCTAATTTAGTCCTTGTTAATATCAAAATCTTAAGGAGTTATGGACCATAACCATTTTAGTTCCAACAAAACACTCTTTGGATTATGTTTTTTTGGTCTGATATCCTCGATATCCAGGTATCATATTGGACTCTAACTAATCCGAGTTGAGCCGAGAAGACCATAACCATTTTGAAGTTTTGGCACAAATCTTTTTTGGGTTTTGGAATGTTTGTTTGCTTCAAGTAATATGTTTTTTATTTAAAACAAAATAAAATCCTCTTAAAAGATAAAAAATTCCTTTTCAAAATTAAAACATTTAACTTACAAACATTTTAAAATACTTTGTGATTTTGAGGTTCCCATCCTCGGAATACACCGGAGAATAATACTTATTCTATTAAGTCAAAATTAAATTTACATAATTTATATATATTTTTTATTTTCAAAAAGAGATAAAATTAATTTTTTTAAAGTTATTGAAAATTTGCACGTCAACTTAAGATATCATTCATAGAATGAATGATACACACTTATTCTAGTAGTAATTGACTCAAGATTTTTTTTTGATAAGATCAATTTTCCTAAATTAATAGATTTTTCAATGTTTTTGCAAATTAAAAACTTCTATAGCAACTCCTTTTTGTTTTTGTTTTTTCCACACTTGCATGGATTCGGGTCACAACACCTTTTTAATAAAATTCCTTTACAATAGTTTTTTTGGAGTTTAATTTTGATATATCTTGAATGTAAAGTTTTTTATATTATAAAATAAATTATTTTAATGATGTGATAATTTATCATTGACTTTATACTAATAATATATAACAATTAAACTTTTTTAATTTATTTTCTTGGAATGAAAATTACAATAACAGGTAGTAAATTAAAAGATTCAAAACAACCAAAAACATTCGGATGAAATGACAAAAATCTCTTCCAATGGCCAGAATACCATCGCGTTAAAGGATGCGTTTGATGCGCATTGAAGTATAGAATAAAAAGAATAGTATAAGGCAATTATTTGAGTCACAGCACAACTCTTTATCCCGTACATTATTTGGTGGATAATGGACAGTATAAGTAAAATAATGTAAAATTTACTGAAATATCCTTTATAATATATAATATTATATTAAATAAGTATTATATAATATAATATATATATATATATATATATATATATATATATATATATATATATATTATCAAAGGGAGAGGGGGGATAATTTTGTCTTTTTGGATAGTATATCTATGGGACAAAAGATTGTCTCATGGTTTAGTGAGGAACAAGATTTTAGATTTTTATCCAATTCTTTGATCACTTTATAAATCAAACATAAAACAATTATTTTTATGCTGTCTAATTCTTTATTTTTTTTTTATTTTTTTATTTTTTTTTTTTGTAAATCAAACTCACACAATAACTCTTGAGTCCGTGGTGTTCGGCTCGAGGGATATCCTTCCAAAAAAAAAAGAGCAATAGGCTCAAAGCCAGTCCTTCTTGATCAGAAAAGCCGAGTGCAAGCAAAACGATAGCTTGAGTTGAGGATCGTTACCTATTACGCGATTGGAGAGCGACGCAGCAGCAACAAAGGTGAAAACTTTCCCATGTTCTTCTATATTTGACATACCCACTTCAATTCTTGTCTAGTTGCCTCCAATTTACTTCACTCCTCAATTTTTAATTCTTCACTTCTGCAATTGAAATTTCCAATTTTGGTTTATGTATGTTACACCCACTTCAAATCTTTACATTATTACTAATGCTTATTCGTCTTTTCCTATTTGCATTTAATTTGTGAAATTATTTGAAGGTTCAATCAGATATTCACTTTGATTTGAGCAAAATGTTCCCTTTTGGATATACAGAACACCTGCAAAATCGTGCGGTTGTTTTCAGATGGAACCTGGAAATTTTGACCCAAGACACTCTGGAGAATTATTGAAGTACAATTCCCTTCTACTTGTGCTTTTCATATTTTGATGTAGCTGCTGCTGCTTCTTTTCATTGAACTGGTTTTGAATTGATTCTATTTCTATGTTTATGGTGAATAGGCATATGGACAAGCAGAATGAGGTCCTTATGGAAGCACATAGATCAATGTTGCATGAATTGCAAAAACTTCAGGTCGTTATATTTTGCCTTAATTACTCAATCCTTTTCTAGGGTATTAGGGTTTGATGTTTTACATCGTCTATATTTGCTTTACGCTTGATTTGTTCTGCTGCCAATTTTTGAGAAAGCAATTCTTTGATTTTGCTAATAATGACAACACAAAATGTGACTGATGCTTTTAAGGGTGAAATATAATTTGTCCGTGTAAGGTGATATTATTTTGTGATGGTAAATTAGCTAACCCATAATTCTGGCTCATTTGATTTCAATCTCTTGCAGCATAATAATCCTGCCTATTGATTTATCAGCTCTTTGTCTGATTTATCTTGTGCATCAGATGCTTAGATCACAATGTAGATGGCTCCTTTGTCTTTGTCATGTGAACTAATCTCTGATGGTATATTCATTATCCCATGAACCTAGACCATTTGATTTCAGAATCTTGCAGAAAATTATTCTCACCTATTGATTAATCAGCTCTTTGTCCGTGATAGATCCACAATTAAACAACTAGTGGAAGTGGAAGTGGAGTGAGTAAAGAGGGCAGTAAGTGGAAACATATACAACTAGTGAGAGGTAGTGGGAGCGGACAAAATAAATAAGGCAACAATTAGCATTTACCTAAGGGGGTTATGGAAAATGAACACGCAGTTAGTGTAGCGAATAAATAGGAAAGTGGGGGGTGATTCAAATTATTCTGGAACTTGGAAAGGTTTGGGGTGGTTTAAGCCATAGGGCAGAGACTGCACTTGCAGCTCTGATTTTCTTTCTCTCTAGTCTATTTTATTGTATGTATGTCCTTAAAGTTTCTATACCCTACCACTGTAATTGGAGCTTGGATCCTGGGTGTTACTGATATTTTCTACTATTAATATCAGTTCCTATCATTCCGATTTATCTTCTTCATGATATGGTTATAGTACACTTTAGATGATTATGATATTATTTGCGATCTTTCAGTTGCCTTAATTACTAACATGTTTATTCAATGGAGGCGGAGAAGAAAAAACCTTTAAAAATTGGGTGTTTTGTAGCTCTACTTCTAGGCTGGCTCATACTGTTGAATTTTGTGATTTGGTCTGTTATGTCCAAATAGAATCTGTTCTCCCTTTTGATGCTATTGACCATCATGACTCATTTGTAGTTTTTACAGGATAGTTCTGGTTTTTATTGTTTCTTAATATTCAAGACATACTTAACTAATGTCAGACCTTCCTTTGGTGAGCATTATTGAACACAAATTCATGTGACCATATCTACCAAAACTTGAAAATCCCTTAAATTTTGAACTTCTGGTTGTCAGGTTGAAGAAGAAATGCTAATGCGCAAGCTTTATGAAGTTATGTCAGCTCATGGTCTCACTAAAAAGGTATGTCAATCTGCTTTATCTTTTTTTTTTTTTTTTTGTAGATAGGATGTCGATCTGCCATATCTCATTTACCATCCCATTAAAATAATATTCCCGAGATATGTCCAAAAGATTGAAGTAATTGTGTACACCTTTTTGGTTTCTGGTTTTTCGGTATTTGTATTGGTTGTCTTAATTAAAGTGCAGTAATTTTCACTAAAAAAGATGTTTTTTCTATTTCTTCCTTACCTGTAAAAGGAATGATCATGGATCGTAATAGGATTGAATATATTTGATGGTAGTCCATACTAGCACCTATCTAAACCTTAAATCTGTCACCTATATGTAAATTACAAAGAATCATAGGATGCAGCAGATTGAACTACTTCAATTCAAATTGCAGAAATCATTAAACGCCCTGTTTGTAACTTTGTATACATTATTAATTTATCGAATTTTGAATATGGGTGGACAATAAAGAGTTTCTCCTCAGGTGGTAGTTCCACTAGGTGGCATACCTCTATTTTCTTGCTTCTTTTGTTGTTTTGTCTATTTTTACGGAGAGGTGCATGATAGTTTATCTTTTACAATATAAAACAAATGTTAAAATTAATTTATAGCAGTGATAGTTGCACGAAAAAAGTGCAACACGGAAACCTCAGAGGTTTCAAATCAATGGATGAAATCTTTTCATCCATAATTTCAACTAATTCTCAAAATAACTTTGGCCAATTGTTTTCACTTTGTGTGAAAGATCTATATATGATCTTTCTTTGAAACTATGTTCCTCCTTCATAAAGACCTTTCATCCTCATTTGTCTACAACTCCCTCCCCCCATTAAAAAAACCCTCTATTACCTCTGCGTGTTTGACAAAGATTATTTTTTGGGAAATAATAGCTTATTTTTTAAAAGTTCTCTAACAAAGCTTTTGATTATAAGTTGTTTTGACTTTGAACACAATAAGCTAATCCAAACACACACTAAGTAATGTGGTTTATGCAGAGTGGCTTCACTCAGACCCATCATCACCACCCTTCTTTTCCCTTATTTGTTTCTCTCTCCTTTCCTATCTCCTTTCGCATCAAGGTCTGTCCTGCATTCTGTGAAACTCCTGTGCAGAAATAATGTGCAATTAACATTTTCGCCTCACTTATGAATAAAAAAGGTAAAGGGCAGGAAAGTTTTGGGATAAATTTAGTTTCAAGTGGCCAATTTAGGTTTCTTTGGCAACCATACTGATGTTTCACTTTTGTGCAGAATGACTGCTATTCCAACTCTAATAATAGTGCAGGAGCTGAATTCACCAATAAGGAAGTCAATGCAGCGCATGAGGAAGAGAAACGACATGATTTTGGTTAATTCACTCGTAGAGTCGGGCTTAAGACCAAACCCTCTTATGGAGATGAGATAGAGCCTTTTTTTTCTCTTTGAGTAACACTTGATTGTAAACAAAATCATTTTTTCCTCAGGGAAATGCAAGAATTATAAAATCTTCAACTTCAGTTATCTTATGGTTTTGGTAGGGAAAGGGGGCGAGTGGTCTTGTATGTTTTGCCACCAACGTCTTTGTTTAATGATAGAATGTACAGTGCACCAAGTTATACATTCTATACGGCAAAGTCTATAATCCTCCACAAATGTGTGGAAGAGTATGGAAACTCCATATGTTTTCGGCTATTGATTTATTATCTTTTAATTTTTCAATCAATTAATCAATGATTCAGATTGTTAGAGATCAATCCTCAACCTATTGGAAAGAGGATCTTAGCCTCGCCCATTTTATACATTAGATCTCATCAAAATATACTGCATGTGGTTACTTGTGGAGATGTTCTAACCTTCTTGGCCAACTTGTGGGCACACATTCAGAAAGTAAGCTCCATCATTTATAAAAATATGTTATAGTGGGATTTGCAGTCGAAATAAAGAACATGTTTCTTGTGTAGGCCATCAAAATTCCATCTACACTAATTACTCATGCAAAATAACTTGTCCTTATATCGAACCAAGAAGCTTCAAAGTGAAAGTGGATCTCATGTTGCACACGAAGTTGCACCAGGAAGGCTAAATCATATTTGCCTCCTTCGTATAAGCTATATCATTCGAAAATAAATAATGTTCGAAGTGTCAGCAAAAGTAACTTTTGCATGGAAAGCATGCCACAATTCTTGGGGGGGAAAGAAGATTATCCAAAGTTGTACTTCACAGTGAAAGGTATTGAGCATCTATTGCTATGGTGCCCAATCAGGTCTGCGTTAAATCTTTAAATAGAAAGCATTATTAATATTTTTTTTCTTTTGGGTTAAGGAATATGGCTATGAGGATAGGTTATTAAGATATTATCAGTTACAGCTCCATGCTTGAGATCTCAAAAGGCACGAAGAGGTTTACCGAAAAGATTCCATCAAGATACTTGCTCAAAAGATTTTCGCACAAATGTTTACTCACCAAGTGAGATTATTGGCCAAGAGGAAACTCGAATCTGTATACTTAGGGAGTATAGAACCTTTTTATTTTTTGAGGCAAGGGAGTATAGTAGGGATGGCAATGGGTAATAAATCCAACGGGTATCCGCAAAAATTATCCATGATGGGTAGGATAATTACCTGCTTAATGGGTACAAGTACGAGTGCGGGTAATTACCCGCAAAATTGAACGGGTATGGATACTCTAATACCCACCCCGCCCTATACCCGCACTCATATAACTAACTTTACATAATTGCACTAGTATTTTTCTGATGATATAAATAACTTAGGTAAAGCACCCGTTGTCCCTGAATTTTGAGGCAACCTTCACTGTAGTAATTATTTTTTCTTTGGTTCCTGTTTAGATCCTCATATGTTTAATTTGACGCCAATTGTATTTGATATAACCAAATCTCCTAACTTGGGGCCCGCATGTTATGTAGAGACTTTAAGTAAATGTGACCATTAATATTAAAATGATACTCTGTTGCTGCAAATAGAGCACTTGAGAGTGCTTAAAAAATTACTAATTGAATGCTTAATGTTGAAAAACTATTACATTACTTTGTGTTTTTAAGGAATGCTTGTGTTGCATACATGTGCTTCATATTAAAAAAATTTATGCTAGTATTGAAGATCATCTAGTTGAAGCCAAAGGTGATGCTAAGTTAATATGAAGCACTAACACAAGAAAGGAAGCCATGGCTGTGTTTGACATGTGTTAGATAACAATAGTACGTGTGTTACTCTAACATGTCTAAACTTTAATCTGAATAAAGTTATTATTAATATATATAGGAGACGTATCAATGAGATGAGGTTATTCTTAGTCTTTGGATCACACATGAATGGTCAAGATTGAAACATAAAGTCATGTGACATTTTTAAGTGACCATATGACCACTAACTAACTTTTAATCTTGACCATCTATGTATGGTTTTAATGGTCAAGATTTGCTTCTGTCACTAGATATGCCCTATATGTAATATTAAATTTTAAAAAATAAAAGCCTAAACCTAGTTAACTAATTTCTTTATTCCTTTCCGCTGTAACTCTGAATCTGGACTCTCCTTTTAGTTCCATAGTGTTCGAATTTTATGTCACTCCTCCTGGACTATCCTTGTTGCCACAGTGCCATTCTCGGTCTCTCTCCGATCTCCCTTCGATTGTTCGAGTGTTCAACTCTTCCAGGCTTAGATATATCATGAAGTATATTTGTAATGTGAGAACATATTAGAAAATAGCCTAATTTGTATTACATATTTATGTTCTTCTCTTTTGTCTTTTGACAGTACAAAATTTCATATCCTATTTTCAAACATCCACAAAATTTTTATATTAAAGTGCGGGTAATGGGTGCGGGTATGGGTACTTAAGTATCCAACAGATAAGGGTACGGGTATTAGAATTGCTACCTGCCCAGGTATGGGTCCGGATACAGGTATTTTTTTAAAACGCGGGTATGGGGACGGATACTATAATATCCTACACATATCCTACCCATTGCCATCCCCTAGAGTATAGAACCTTATCCCTTTGTTGATTGAGCTAAACATGTAAAGATTGTTTTATAGCTCATTTAATGAAAGAGCCAAGCTTGAAGCCTTTTAGTATTCAGCTTGGCCCAACTCAATTATATATCTCCTCCAAGCCTTTTAGCAAATGCTGCTTTTAACAAATAATTAAAAAAAAAAAATCATGCTTGCATCATACTCTTTAACATACTTATTTCAACGCACTCTTTTTTATTCGGTGAGTTTCAGATGGAATCCACTCAATCACATGGATCAACTTTCTATTTAGTGGATCTCACGTGAAATACAACGAATAATAAAGAATGTATTAAAAAGAGTGTGATGCTAACATTTTTCATACAAAAACTAATATTAGGATTGAGGTTGCAGTTCCAAACCATCCGGGAATGCTACTTAGGAGGCGTTGCTAGAAAAATTCACGCACAGTCAATACTCAATAGTCATTGCGGAAGCATTACCTTTGAAGTAACTAGAGGACGTAACTCAGGAATCAAACCAAAAAAGTTTGGATGGTAAAACTCAATTATCTTTTTTTTGATCAATAGTAAAACTCAATTATTGGAGATAGATGTCTTGGTCAACGGTATAAACTTTATAGCTTCATTTGTTGCGAAGATGCAAGTTCTCTTGGGTTCTAACAAACTTAGGGAATTTCCGTATGTTTGTGTTCAATCCATTAGTTCCCTAACAGGAAAAGGATTTTTTTATTTATCTTGTGTGTGCGTGTTTAATATGACAATTTAAACTTACTACTCTTAAAAGTTAATTATAATTTTTAATTAAAAAATGCACAAATGCTCCTGTTAACGGTGACGGCTCCATAAACTTTATTTTGAAAAAATCACCGTGAATTTTTTAAATTTAAATTTAAATGAAAGACAATTAAGCTTTTCAAAATTTGTAAATAGACACTTCTACACATAAATAAAAACCATTGACATATGAGTTATACTTAATAATTTATGGTAATTGTAATTTATTCATAGTATTTTAAAAAAATTAAACTTTTCTCCTATAAATTTTATTTATTTTTGAATTATTTATTATTTTCTATTTTATGAAAATAGAAAATAAACAAATAGGATATGTTTTTCAATTTAAAAAACAATATAAAAATTTAGAAATTTCCATATGTATTAATCAACACATGCAAGTGACATGATTACCATTTTCACTTAATTAGTAGACAGAAGAGTCTATTTGCAAGTTTTTCTAAATTGAAAAATTTCTCACCGAATTTAAATGTTCAAAATAGTTATTTTAAAATGAGATAAAGTTTAAGAGGTATGCAGTATTTTAATTTTTGCAGAAGCGTATGATCACCAGGGATGAGAATAGGATAGGCCGAGCTAGATCTTGACATGTGTTTCAATCTTAAGATCCGAACCTGACCTATTTGCCCGATATATGCCAATTTTTAAGGTCTGACCTACTTCAAAGTCTGGTCAGGCTTGAAAAGCATATTTAAAGACCTACTTTTCAACAAGATTTTTAAATATGCCTCCACTTATAAATAAGTTATATGTCTTCACTTGTAAATAGGCTTGTAAGCCTCTAATGATAAAAAGGTCGGTAAGCCTATATTGATAAATAGATCACAAGACATTCACAAATAAATATACTAGTAAGCCTTTACATTTAAATAGATCAATACGCTTTTACTTCAAATATCATAAATATTATAAATAATATATTATATTATTATAATATATTAAATTATATTTTATATAAATATGTATATACATGTGTGTTAAATAGGCCGATCTAATAAACCTAGTAGATTTTTTTAAAAACCTTTAGCCTGACCTTATTAACTATATAGGTTTTTTAAAAAGTCTAGACCTAACATTTTTTATTAAATAGCCAAGGCCAGGATAGACCTTAAATAGGTTAGGTCATAGGTCTTTGATGAGCTGTTTGGCCTATTCCCCACCCCTAATGGCCATGGTTCATTTTAAATTCATATAATCAACTCTCCTTTGTAAGCTTTTCTGTTAGCTGTTTAGAAACTATTTTTGTTTTCTGTCGAATGCTTATTAATTTTTTTAGGAATGATTGAATCATAATTCAAATAGCTATTATTCAATATTTTGCTTTTATAAATTCTTATTGCATTATCAATAATTGTTGACAAAAATTTAAATTAACCTTCATGTCCAACAAGTTGTTTTTTTTTTTTTTTTAAAAAAACATTACCGTAACCTCTCCAAAGATTAGGGATGGCAATAAGTAGGGTATGGGTAGGGTACTATAGTATCCGTCCCCATACCCGCGTTTTAAAAAAAATACTCGTATCTGAACCCATACCCGCTTGGGTAGCAACTGAAGTATCCGTATCATTACTCGTTGGGTATCTAAGTACCCCAGGTATCCATACCCATACCCATACCTGCACCCATTACCTGCACTTTAATTAACTAAAAAAATCAATAAATAAATAAAAACATTATTAAAGTCTAAAATATCATGATAGCATATAACAAGGCATAGTATTCTAGTATGTTGTCAAACAAATATCATGATAATATATAACAAAAAAGAACATTACTAAAGTCGTAGGAACTATAGGACTAGGAATAATAGAAACTCAGGAAGGATAGGAACTCAAGTGATGAACAACTGAACGGTGCCAGGAACAATAGGAAAGTAATAATCTAACTTTCATTTCAATTCAATTAATTGTTTTAATGATTTAATTGGTATGCACTGTCAGTTTAAAGATTTTTTACACTGTCAACCAATCATAACTTGACACATAAACTAAAATGTTGGACTCTTATCCCAATTACCTTAAAAGTCACTCAATCCATGATTTCTAATTGATTGACAGTGTAAAAACATTTACACTGACAGTGCATAGCAATTAAACTCTTATTTTAATTTTATATATATATATATGAGGAGGGATCAACTTACACCTACAAAATATTACAACTATTACACCCAATCTCAACCATTAACATACTTTAAATCTGATGGCTCTAATCTACTCACTAAAAGATCCACGTGACTCCCCTTTTCTCCACTTTCTCTTCCCTTTTTTTTTTCTTTCTGTTTTCAGCACTCCCTCTCTAGGGAGAGAAAACCCCAACAAATTCCATGTTTGTTCAATCTGGGTCAAGCGCAACCACCACATCATACTATTCCTTCGTCGGTTACTTCGCCCTATTTCAAAACACTAGTTATTCTTTTTTTTTAAGCCAAAACACTAAGTTATTCTATTATCTTATTGCGAAGGACAGTCAAGGACCATATACTTTATCATCATCTTAATTTACGTTTCCAAAAGGATTGCAGAATAAATGTACTAGCTTTACATTGGGTTTGAAATTTCAAAAGGATTGCAAATTCCTATTACTGAAAAAGAACGACTTTCCTCTTGCTCTAGTCCTTTCCCTTGGCCACGGCGACGACGGAAGTGTGAATGGTGGGACCTAGAAATAGGAGGCGCTCCTTCTTCCCAATAATTTCAAAATATTATTTCTCCACAACATTAAAGCTTTCAGCAACAAATTGATCAATTGTGAAGAGAGAAGAGTTAAAGAAAAATCAAAATCGGTGAAAAGGAGCCACTGCGCACCAGAGAGGGGATGCCTAGTTTCGCTATGTAAGCGGCTGCCATGGTTGGTTAGAGGTTGAAGAGGGCTCCATGTGATGCAGCGAGAGAAGAGAAAGTGTTTGTAAAGAGGAGAAAAGAAAAAACGGGGAAGAGAACGTGGATAAAAGAAAGGAGAAAGGAGGAGTCACGTGAGTCTTTTAGTGAGGAGGTTAGGGCCATCAGATTTAAAGTATGTTAATCGTGAAGATCGAGTGTAATAGTTGTAATATTTTGTGGGTGTAAGTAGATCCCTCCTCTCTCTCTATCTATCTCTCTCTCTCTCTCTCTCTCTCTCTCTCTCTCTCTATATATATATATATATATATATATATATATATATATATATATATATATATATCGTCCGTGTAGTAAATTTCTGTAATTGAAAACTACATAATTTCATAGCACAACAAACCTATGAATTAACATAATTTTCAGCCATCAACTACTCCAACATTGTCTAGGCAATTGGTCCAATTACACAAGAAACAAGTTCACCGGCCAAATAACAAGGTAATAGTATCTATTTTACCTATGGTAGGTTTGAATGAAAAACATCTTTCACAATGAGGAATTAGTTTCAGGATCACCAAAGAGGTAACTCAAGTTTAATATATATATATATATATATATATATATATATATATATAATAATAATAATAATAATAATAATAATAATAAAATATTAATATATAGCAATGCGGATATAGGGCGGGGTGGGTACTAAGGTACCCGTCTCCGTCCCCATACTTATTGTGCGGGTAATTATCCTACTCATCATGGATAAATTTTATAGGTATCCAATGGATATGATATCCATTGCAATCCCTACCTAAGACTTGTTGAAATTATACGACTTCCCTCTAGATATATAAGTTGATAGCATTTACCTCCCTAATATTAATCAACCATTAAAGGAATTAAGAGATTTAGCGCTAGTTTGTTTTAGATTTTCCACTATAGATTCACATTTAAAAATCATGTTGGCCAAAAGCTCCTCTACATAGCTTTTGGAAGAAAAAAAAAAGTGTCTCGAGACATGATAGATTATAGGCCTATGTTTTTTTCATTTTTGCAGTGTGAATAATTTCAACCAAATAGACTATTAATACCATATGTAAGGCACATGATTTTTAATGGCAATGTTGTAAAATTCTGGACTCACAATATAGTTCAAATGACAAAAATGTCATTATCTCCCCCTAGTCCTCTAATTTTGGAAGTTATTATCCGCATAAAAACCCTTCATTGACCCCTTCCTCTCTTTATGCTCATTCTTTTTACTCTGGTCCCTGTCTCTGATTTCCAATTACACCAGTTTACCGAGAATGAGATATTAATTGGTTTTAGCTACTATACCGATTTCCTTCCCCAACTCCCAAATATTTCTAGCCTCATTTTCTAACTCAGAGTTAAGGATAACATTATTCCTATTTCTAATATTGCTAACAGAAATCAAATTACTGACCTCTCAAATGTGTGAAGCACTCTCAAATATGTCTTCATGCCCCTACTCTCGCAAACATGCCCCAAATCATGAATCTTTTCGGCCATGGAGGCCTAAACTGGCCTAAACAACAGTGCTATTAGGTAGGCTTCGATGTCACCTTCCCCCACATCCCATAATATTTTGTAATACTAACTAATATTTTTTATTTTTGTTTTTATGGCCACTGGTGAACCAAATATTTGATGGAAAGAATAAGAAGAATATAATGATAGAGGGTTACTGGTTGATGAACTTTGTGCATGTTTGAACAGCATCAACGCACATAAAAAGGTGGCTCCCAAGTTTGCTGGAAAGCGCACAAGATTTGATTACAATAATGATTATGAGTTTGTGGAAGAAGTAGAAGTAGGCATTGTGCTGAGACTGAATCTACTTCTTTGTCTAACATTTTCCATTTGAAGGTTCTTTTCTTTGGCCCTTTGTTTCAGGGGGTAAATGCGTGATTTCAATCATTTAACATATATTCCCTCAGTTTCATTTTACTTGTCCCACATTTGAAATATTATATTGTCTAAAATTACTTGTCCCTTTAGAAAATCAAGAAGTATTATTACTTTTTTTTCTTCCAAAAATACTTCTTGCATCCCAACCAATTTATATTAACGAGGCATGCAAAAAACCATAAATTCATTGGGTTTATCATCCCCAATGTATTTGAGTAGCAAGGAGTGTAATAGTTGGTGAATAATTACAGCTATCTAACCCTACAATTTAAATAGGGATATTTTAGTCAAAGAGTGTCATTTTATTATAAAAATTAGTAAACTTAATCACTTTCTTAAGAGGTGTGCATAACCAAATGGGACAAGTAAAAAGAGACGGAGGGAATAGCGGTTAATGTTGTTATTGCTGGTATAAGTCTATAAATAAGGAAAATATCAAGTATAGTATAGACAAATTTTAAGGAAGTTTAGCATAATTTACTTTTAATAATGTAAAAATAGTACAAAGTAGAGGTGTTCACATCCAAACAAATTCAAATAAAAATCGAAAATCGATCCAAAAAAATCGAAAACCGAACAAAAACAATTTTTATTGGGTTTTTTGGAATCATTTTTTGTGAAAATCGATCGATTCGGTTTTCGATTTCTTTTTTTAGAACCGAACCCAATCGCATATATAAAATTCAATATTCAATCATTCTATTATTAGTATGCGACGTTGTATTAGATTAATATTTGTTGGTTTTTGTTTTCCTAATAATATTTATTAGTTTAATGTAATGTAGTTTTCTACTATTTTTATGTTTCAAACATAAAATTTATACTTATTAATTCATAATATTTTAATTTTTATTATGTTATATGTTACATTTGTTGATACTTTTTAGACTTACTTTTTAGTTTATGTTTGTAAATCATCTAATTCAATTCAAATCGCTTTTAATCGAATTGAATCAGTTCAAATATGATATAAGAATCAATTCAATCCAAATCGAACCGTAACTTATTTTATTTTTTCGATCGGATGACTTTATGATTCAAAACCAATCCGTCAAAACGAGCGATACAAAGGATTATGCTCTGCCAAACAACTTGGCTATTTCATAATGGGTGGGGGCTTGTCAGTTTTATTGAAATCAAGATTGTGGCAAAACGTGTTGAGTGGCTACATCTAGCACTGTCCAAACATTAATGGAGTCTTTTTCTACGATTAGAGCACCTAGATATTGTTCTAAGTGTTGCACTTAGATTGTGGTCCCATCCTTTCCCTCTCACCATTTTACAGCATTTGTAGTCTATTAGCTTTAGTTTATATAAATTGGGGAATTGGATTCACCACTCACTTTCACTTTTTCTTGCTCTTCTCTTCTTTTATAGCTTACGATTCTGGAATTGGGAATTAAGTATCAACCTCAATGTGGGCATCAATAAGTGTCTGACTTGTGGAAAATCAATGGTATTTTGAAATGATTGTCCTCTACTAACTCTCAACCCCCACCTTCAACGCCATTAATGATTTAATTGATGAACTTGGAATTTGAACTTCAGAAATTATTACTCTCTCCCAATCGTAGCTAGTCAATAACTGTCACCTTTATTTTCCTTGTTGTTGTCATTGGTTGCATAATAATAAAAAGGTTTTTCTATTATATACAAATTTGCATACGTTAAGGAATCATATATAAAATTTTTTTATGAAAAATCATACTTTTAATTTTTCAATATATTGAATGCGACATTTTCTAAGAGATGATTACTATTATTGATACTTTAATATGTGCAAGTTTGCACATGATAGAAAAACCTTAAATAAAATGGAAAAAAAACTTACCTGCTGTTCAATAGGTGCTGTTTGTTCTGTTCACCAATTATAACATGCCACATAGATTAAGTTTTTCATTTAAATTCAAATTTAAAATATTCTTATTTTTTCTATTGGTTTGTTAATCCATGTGTTAAATAGTGATTAGAGAATAGTAAAAACTGCACACAACAAACTGTACCTAAATTTTATCTAAATAAAATACGAATGTAAAGCCTATTCGAAACAACTCCAAAACTGGAGTTGAATTTTGTTTTGGTTGGACAATTAAAATCAAAAAACAAAAATCAGAAAGTAGGCTTGGCAATTCCATCCAGTTTAAAGCCCGCTCCGTATGAATGATATATTTAATACTTATTTTAAATATATTTTTAATTTGTACAGAGTGAATGATTAGTTTTAAGATTGTGATTACATTTATATAGATTTAATATAAAATATTCATAAATATATGACAGAATAGAACAATAATTTTACTATTTTTCTTACAGGACGGATATGAATTTTAATCTTAATAGTCCAGAATGAGCTAACAATAGAGAATCATTGTACATCAACGACACCTCCAATAAATTCTTCAAGCGAACTAATGGAATTTTTAATTTTGGTTTTTGAGGATATCCTTCGCGTGTAATTGCGGAGACTAATCCCTCGAGATGTTGGACGGCATTTAAAGATTGACCTCTCCCAATTAGGTTTTTTCCGTACGCAAGAACAATGGATCGAACTTCTAACAATTTGCTTAAGAAGTTTGAACTCGTTACCATTCAAATCAACCATATATTAGTGCGAACTACTGGAATTTGAGCCTTCATATAGTTATCAATTTACTCAAGGTAAGAAATAGTCAATTGTTTCATCTCCAAAAGAAAAATAAAAGAAGAAGGGTCGATTGCTAAGTAATCATTATTATTAGAAAGGAAGTGTTTCTAATACTGTTGTAATACTAGAAAAGTGAATGCTAATAGCATTAATATTTTAACATGTAAAAACTAATTCAGACCTCCTCTCTGCAAGACCTTAACATGGAAGGATCGACCAAGACATTTGTCTAATATAATCTTTATGAACCTTAATTTGGAAAAGTTATAAATTTTTATCCAAATTCATAACATTTTCATCTTTACCAAACAAACCTGGCATTGTTTACAAACTTTAGTAGCTAAATTATCATCCAGATATCATACGGGAGGTGGGGACATTAAATAAAAAGAATCTTTAACTGACATCTACCAAATAAATTTATACAAGACAGAACACTCTGTAATCAGTATACAAGTTTGCAGTGACCCAGTGGGACATATATCAGTACTAGCTGCCAGGGGTAAACGTGGAATTACAATGCTTAATTAGAAGGGTAATCGGATTATTATAAGAATGGATTTTATTGTTTGACATAAGAATGAATAGATACATCAAATCAAAATATAATATGGTTATACAGTTTCCTGATTTGTATAATCAAAGTTGTTACCATTAATGCAAAAGTGGACGATAATAGCAGTCGTCCCAAACAAGGCACAAGGATGTATTGCCTTCCCTTTGCCGTAATCGGAATCATCTTGTCGTGGGTTCTTTCTGAGAGTCAATGCCAAATATTAAACTCTTTTTGACGCTTTCTGTTTTTTTATGTCATAACATGACAACGGCCCCACTCATGTTTGTCTAAAATTCCAAAAATCACCAATGCAATCTTACCATTTGGAAACCGTTTTATCCAAGCCCACTCTCTCTCTAGGCGCGTGTTAATTTTCTTGCAATTTATGTTTTTACTTTCTTTCTTCGCTAAAATATATTTTGATTTTAATTTGACACTTTTTTTATTTTTTGTTCCAAAATGATCCCTTATTTTGCAAATTTATATTAATGTGATCCCTCTTTTATTTTCTGTTTCAAAATAGTCCTTTATTTTATAAAAGTTAAACTCATGTGATACCTTTTTTTATTCTGACATGCTCCCTCTTTATTTTTGTTGTTGCGAAATTGTCTCTTATTTTACAAAAGTTATATCAATATGATTATCTTTGTATCATAATTTAAGTAGAAAAGATCACATTGAAAATTAAAATAAAGATAAAAAAAATCATTTTAGAACAAAGAAAATAAAAGATGGATCAAATTGAAACCTTGCACCAAAAGTTTAATATAGCCTTCTTTCTTTTATCATTGTGTTCTTATTTTAGTCAGTTTTTTGCCTGGTTAAATGACATTTTTTTTTCCGAGTGAAATTCACGTTATTTTAGATGATGTTCGAAAATCATTAAAAAATAAAAGTTATTTTTATGTTAAAATGTAATATTAAATAAATATTCGTTCATGTTTGAACAAAATTCTACCTAGGAAACAAAAGATCTTTTTAGTGCTTTTACTTTACATTTAAAATATGTCATCCAAACATGATCAAAAAATGCAAAATGTACTTTTTTAATGAGCAAAGATTTTTTCATCAAAATAAATACATTCAAACGACATATCCATGCTTATTAGAATAGGACCGAATCGGCCGGTTTAACTAGTTAACCAGTCTTAGTATCAGTTCGAGTGCTCTTAAGAACCACTTGTGTCGAAAATCAGTGGAGAGTCAATCAAATCGAGACAAAATCGAACAAATCGGTGAAAACCGACAGTACAATGGTTTGTCCAAAATTTTAATTTTTTTTCTTAAAAAAACAAAAAAACGTCGCTTCAACGTGAAGCAACGTTGTTTCACTAGAACTCTTTAGGGCTCGATCTCTTTCCTCCTCTTCATTTCTCGTTCTCAACCGCCCGTTCCTTTTGATTAATCTGGAAAACCTTATTCTTGTTGGCCGGTTATCCTAACTCCGAATAATTTTCACCCTAGGATGTGCATAAAGCGGGAGTTTATATTCCTAACAGTCATAATACTGGGTCCGTCTAATCCAAAAGGGACGATTGATGTGTACTTGCAGTCGCTCATAAATGAGTTGCCAACATTGTGGAATGATGGCGTGTTAACTTATGATGTATCGTTGAGGCAAAATTTCATGATGAAGGCAGCTTTGATGTGGACAATCAATGACTTCCCAGCCTATGGGATGATGTCAGGTTGGATGACAGTGGGGAAGCTAGGTTGCCCAATATGTATGGAGCGATCGAAGGCATTCACACTTAAAAACAGTCGAAAGATCTCATATTTTAATTGTCACCGCCAATTCCTTCCACTAGATCCTCCTTATAGGAGGAATAAAAAAGCATTCAAGAAACGTGTCGCGGAGACTACGCCCCCTCCACCGCATTTGTCTGGTCCTAATGTATGGCGGAGAGTAGAGTCCTTACCGCTCATTCATCAATCGCAAGGAGAACATATTCCCGATTATGGTTTTAAGCATAATTGGACTAAACAAAGTATATTTTGGAGGTTGCCATATTGGAGAACGCACCTTCTTTGTCACAACATCGATGTCATGCATAATGAGAGGAATGTGTTTATGAATGTGACACTGTCATGGACATCAAGGGGAGGACAAAGGATAGAAATAAAGCCCGATTAGATTTAGCTGAAATATGTAATCGGAAGGAGCTTGAGTTGAAAGACCATGGTGGTGGCAGACTTATGAAACCGAAGGCAAGTTATACACTAAGCAAACCCCAAAGAGTAGCTGTCTGTAAGTGGGTTAAAGAACTCAAGTTGCCTGATGGGTATGCTTCCAATTTGGGTAGATGTGTGGACATTAGGGAGGCAAAGTTACATGGAATGAAGAGCCATGATTGTCACGTATTCATGCAACGGTTGCTTCCCATTGCTTTCGACTCGTTACCGAAACCAATTTGGAACCCGCTTGTTGAGCTTAGCCATTTTTTTAGGGAGTTGACTTCGACAACACTATATGTGGAACAATTAAGGGTTATGGAATAGAATATACCTTATTGTTATGTAAGTTGGAACAAATCTTTCCCCCAAGCTTCTTCGATTCAATGGAACATCTTCCAATTCACCTGACTTACGAAGCAAGAGTTGGCGGTCCTGTCCAATATCGCTGGATGTATCCCTTTGAGAGGTATATCACCTCAAATATTTTTATTATAATTATAAGTCCATGTCGTCCTCTTTTTATATGTTTTAATTGTACGTATCCCTTTTAATTAGGCTTTTGCACTCCTTGAAACACAAAGTCAAGAACAAGGCCCGAGTAGAGGGTTCCATTTGTGAAGCCTATTTAGTGGAGGAGACATCTACCATTGCCTCTTATTACTATCCGGATGAAATTGACACGAGAAGGACTAGAATGCCATGTAATGTTGATTCAGGTGAAGGTTGTTAGTCTAGTCCTCCTATATCAATATTAAACTATCCAGGCAAATTTAGTGGCAAATCCAAAGGATATTTCTTGGACCAACGTGACATTAGTGCTGCTCATTTGTACATTCTTCAAAATTGTGAAGAGGTGGCGCCATATATGACACCCTCAATCCAGCATCACATTTGTTACCCAAAACAACATAAAACACGAAATAAAGATTTGCTAGTTACTTTCGGAAAACATAATTTCTTTAGTTATATATTATTTGCTACGAAAACTTGATAAACTTTTTTCTTCTTATAGCAGTAACCAATAAATACTCGGATCAATATCAATATGACTCGTAAATATATATATATATATAATTATCATTGATGATTTTATTCTTGAAACCACAGCGCTGTTTGATACTGATGCTGATTCAAACTGTATTTTGGAAGGTTTAATCCCTACCAAACACTTTGAAAAAACTTCCGAAAGATTGAGTGCAGCAAATGGCTCAAAGCTTCGGATAAATTTCAAATTGTCCAAAGCCATCATCGAGAATCATGGTCTTAAAAAGTAGAAACTCCGTTTTTACTGGTTAAAGACCTAAAAAATGAAGTGATCCTTGGAACTCCGTTCATAAGGTCATTTTCCCATTAACCATTACCAATGAAGGAATCTCTACCCAACATCTGGGTAAAACCATAACTTTCTCCTTCATTCGTAAACCTTTGGTAAGGAATTAAATTTCCTTCACCATAAAAAAATTCTGGATAACTGCAATTAGTTGCCCATAGGTCAATTGATCATAAGGAATTTTTCCATTAGGGGCGTGAGCCTTAAGCTCATCCCTAACAATGTCTCCTAAAGCATTACGAAGACTTGTGATGAATTTTTCTTTCCAAAAATGCTGCTGACGATCTTCTCTTGTGTAAACTCTTGTTAGGAATGTATCTTTATACCACCTAAAATCTGATAAGGATCGTAAAGGTGTAGCCTTGGTTAAGGATAATAAGTTCTAAATGCTTTTGTATATGCTATGTAGAGTTTTATGCAACAATTCAGAAAGATGTGGCTTAGATCTATAATATTGGTACTATGGAACCAAAGGAAGGCAATGATATCAGAATCATGAAAAATATGTTATCTCGCTCCTTTTCCAAACTCTCCTTCCGCTCCTCCCAACCTTCATCTTCATATCTTCAGGAATCTGAGATTCCTACCAATCCTAGCAGTATCTTCTAAGAAGAGATCTGCTTTGAAAATATCAATCAAGATATTGATAATTGGGAAATCCCAAAAATTCCCACAAAAGAACTCTACAAACCAGAAGGCAGGTTCTTCTTGCACTCTGATTATGTCATTAAGACTGTAGAGAAAAACATTCCAATTAACCCAGAGAGTGAAGAATTCCATCTTTTCTCAATGGATACAATCAAAACCCACAAACAAAAGTATAGATACCTACACATAGGATGTGTTCAGGTAGCTGTAAAACCTTTAATCCGTGAAGGGTTAAATGCTTCAATTTTAATGTGCTTACGAGACATTAGGCACAACAAATTTCAAGATTCTCTCTTAGGCACTGTTGAAACTAGCCTAAGCCTGGGTCCAATTTATTTTAATTGTTACCCTAATAGAACTCTGAGTTTACAAGATAGAAATATCTTGGACTCTTTGTTCCTAAACATCAAGATTTGTGGTTTAGATATGAAACCCGGATCTATCCCAGCCTCTTTACTTTACAGGATTCAGTATAAGGTAATGAATTCTTGTAATTCCAAAGTCCTTAAAACAAAAACAGCAAGAGAAACAGCTCTGTTTCTCACAGATGTGACAAAGGCAAATGTCATTGTCCCAAAAACAATTCTCTGGAAGGACATAGTCTTACCAGAAAGATGGATCTTGGATAAAGCTACACCAGCTTTACCAAGGGCATCATCGGACTTCAACAGGATAGTCCAATCTCAATTAGGGCAAGTTGAGTTAGTCTTTGATAGCCGAAACTCATTTAGTTCATTTAGAACAAACAGTATAAGATCTGAAGATTTTAGATCTGTACCATCAAGGCAATCATTTTCAACTTTGTCCCAAGCTTCAAACCATACCATGAACCTTCAGAGATTAGATACATCATCTAGTATCCTAAGACCAATATATCAGACTGAAGATGACCAGAAATCTATTCAGTCTCCAACCTTTTCTTCCTTTAATGAGTCTTATAATGATTTATAAGTTCATTATTGATAAGGAATCCTTTAGAAAGAGATTTTACTCCGAGGAATGGAAACCTCATAGGGAGTGGCCTCTCTGGACTACAATCACGCCAATTGTAACACCCCGATTTTCTTAATCTTTTTATTTTTATTTAACTAGTGTTTAAGTAATTGTATTTTATTAGAGGGTCTAGAAAATTAAATAAATTATTCCGAGGCAATAGTCACGCTCTACATTATCGTAGGAAGCTATGGCTAAGTTTTGGGTCGAAAACTCAGACGGAGCCCGGTCTACGTTTTTCCTTGATAGTAGTCTTAGAATCACGTTTCCTATATTTTCGAAAAAGTTCGTCCTGATGTTCGAAAATGAAAATAATATATTATATTCAGGCTGATAATCGTTCTAGGAGACGATTCGAGCTGTGTTAGGATTTTCCGAGAACCTTGAGTCAATGATTTTCATACCAGGACTATGATAAACCATTTGGGGACTCCTACAAATGTCGTGAGAATTTTCAAATTATCAGGATGTGAATTGATCAAATTGCCTTTGGTTAGTTTTTACTAATTACCCTTTTTACCTTTCTTAACCCTTAAGTCTTCTTGTGATACCGGGCGAGGGTTGCATCTTGTGAACCGGGATCACTTAACATGTCCTAGAGTGTATGGTGGTCTTTGAGTTCGGGAGGTGAGGTTATCTAACACTGCTCTACTGGGGAGACTTGTTTGACAACTGGTTCAGGATACTAATAAGTTGTGGGCTAAAGTTCTTCGGGCAAATTATCTGCAAAATAGAGATTTTTTCTCCCACTCCCTTCCTAATGGTTCTTCTTATACCTGGGGTTTGGCTATAAAAGCTTTTACTATGTTAAGGGAGGGGTACAGACTCATAATTGGGAAGGGGCAGGCCTCCTTTTGGTTTCGTAAGTGGCTGGATGAAGGTCCAATATGTCAGTTTGTGAATTTTTTCATATATCAGATATGCAGTTGCAGGTTCGGGATTGTTCTGGTTGATGGCTCTTGGAGAATCCAATAACTGTACATTATGCTCTCAGATGAGGTTAGACAAAAGCTGCAGGAGTGTGTTTTTAATCTAGATGCTAGTATGGAGGATTGTTGGATTTGGGGCTCTCATCTCTCAGGTTGTTATGATGCTTGAAATGGGTATGGATGGCTTATCCAGCTTGCATTGAAATGTTGATACTAATCTCTCTTGGAGCTGGATTTGGGGCTTGCCAACTACCAAGAAATGTAAGTTACTTATTTGGCTTATTGGTCATGATGGCATTCTAATGAACCGTTGGCGTATGCACAGAGGTATGGCATCGAGACCTTTGTACGGGTGGTGCCACTTATCGGATGAAACAATCATGTATTTATTGAGAGACTGCTTTAGTTCTAAAAGGGTTTGGTTGGATATAGGTTTTCACAGGGACCATGACTTCCTTATTCCTTGCCTCCTAGACTGGATTTATGCCTTCTCCAAAAAGGAAATGAATATTCTTTTCTTCTCATCTTTATGGTGCCTTTGGGTGAGAAGGAACACAGCGGTGCCGGGAAACGATTTGGTAACGGATTCTGAGGTGATGAGGAGAATTCGTCAGATCTAGGAAGACTGCAGGCGTTGTTTCCTTCCGGTTCTGAACGTGCATCATCAGACCGTCCTAGTTTAATGGAATATGTCCGTGTTGGATTATTTTATTTAATTATATTATATTTCTATGTCATAATATGGACAGATATCGCTAATTAATTATATTAGTTATTTATCAATTAGGAATCTTAATTGATATGTGATCAAATTAAGAGATAAGGCTAATTAGATTTACGATACGATAATTAATTAATTAATTATTTGATATAGACAAAATATGGGTGGATGTCACTGATGGCCTATTTCGGAAAAATGAAACCCGAATTGGCTATCATTCTATATATAGGTTATGGTCCCCAATACACCGGACAACAAGGCATACTACCTCTTCTCCCCATCTGAAGAGCGACTAAGGCATAAGGAGTCCCGGTTGAGGAAGAACCACAAGCCAATGGGTGTTCATTACCCGTCTCTCTTTTCTCTCGCCCTTTCTGTGTTTTAGGATTACCGCACATTGATCATTAGCAACGGATTCAGGTATTTCTATAATCTTTGATAAGCCAACATGTTGTAGATCTTAAGATTATCAAGTTATGGTTGTTCTTGATAAATGAGATGCATGCTTATATGGTTTTGATGTTGTCGCCATTAAGTTTATAATAGCATGTCTTGTACATGATTATTTGGGACATTTCTTCTTTAGATACCCGATGTCCTTATTAAAGAAATAATTTTGACCCTAGTTATTTTTTTTTAAGACGGGCTCTTAGCAGCTTTATCCTCACTTTTCTTTTGTTAGCCTTTATCCTTAGAGGTATTTATCAAATGAGCACTATTTGTCGTCTCTTGCTTCATTGTTTCCTTTTCTCACACACTTATGAGCGAGACCCTATACCCGGGCCTGAGTGCAATTTGAGATAGGGAAGAAATGGAGTAGTGGTAGCCATTTTAAATGTGCATCCTATTTTGTTATCACAAAGGCCAAACTTAGAGTGATTCATTTCCAGGGTATTGCCACTTCTAATAGTTTACCTATGGTTGTGGGTAATATTTCGAAATGGGTCCATAATCTAAGGACTAAAGTTAGAACTATAGAACCACCTATTGAGAAAGTCGACATATTAGAAAATCCGTTTTTTTAAGGATCTTTTTACGCTAAGCATTCAGGTTTCCATGTTTTTAGTGTGAAAATGGCAAATTCGGGACCCCCTGTTTGCTTTTTTTAAAAAATTGTCTGGTAATTTTGGTTGAGTTGGTTGAAACAACACGTTGCCGAAGTAACCCCTGTTGCGTAAATTTGATTCAATTAAATCTAAAAAAGATGTAGTATGAAATTATATATGTGAGGTGTTGTCGGCCCGAAGGAAGGCCTAGCTTGGCCTGATAATTACATACCTGTGATGGTAAATTTATGGTGATTATAAAGTATTTTCCATGTGGATAATGGGATGCCCAAAGGTGACTAAGACGACCCCCTGTCTCATTAAAAAACTTAAGATATTAACTAACCTTAACCGTATTATAAACGTTAGCGCACTTTATAAGCAAACGAAGCGAAGCGGAAAGGATAAAAGCGGAAACGAAAACTAAACTAAAGCACGTAACATATTAGAGTACACAACTATAAAATATAAAAGATATTTATTGATGCATCAGCTATCCCATCAGTAGGGCTACAGTAGTAACATATACACACAGGGTACATCGAAAACCGACTCTAACAAAAATACATCCAAAGGTAAAGAAACTCTCACACTAACAACACTCACCACCCCCACTCAAACTACATGAAAATCCTAACAGCACACTCCTAGCATAGACGCACTGGCGGAAATCCCGTCACCGATGGCGGCGATGTCCTGAACTACCTTGTCTCCCACCATATGTGTGCCTATAGACTCGCAGGAGCACATACTCTAATGAGGAACTCGCATCTTCCTCTGGTACAGAAAATTTAAGCCTCTCGAGGCTGGGGTTCGTGGCTCGTCCACCCGCATCAGGCTCGTAAGGAGTGTCATCAAACTCCTCAGCGATTGGTTCCTCCACATGGTCTTCCCCCAAAATAAAAGAAACACACAGAGAAAAGACAGGGAGATAAGAAACATGCATATCATCAAACATGGGAGAGGGGCGGCAGTATAACATGTAAACATGTAGCACGCATCACATACAACAATCAACACCCATGCAAAACAAATATCTCCCTAGTCATACAGCACAAGCATCTCAAACGTTATTCTCTCAGATTAAACCTCTACGAGGGATACTAATCCCTACATGCATGTCGGCCGATCAATACATCACCCCCCAATTGGAATCGGTGGTACACATCTCACCCCCATTTGGGCATCCCCCATTGGGATCAAATATGATATGATATGCAACAAATATACATCACAAGTTGATACTGGAACCTCACGCCTAAACACTCGGCCACATCCAGGATGTATTGCATCCACGATAACATCAACATCAACATGACGCTTTGTGTCGACGAGCCACAGCTCCACGATTATAACCACGACTGTATCAACCCGAACAACATCACAAACTCATCATACTCTCATGAACAATCATCCAGCCAATCACAAGAATAAAATATCACAGTAATAAGCATGCCAATATAGATATCATCACGTTGGCAGATAAATAGATAATCACATAGGCAGTTCAATATATCAACCTCCACAATCACGTCGTCTAGCCTAGGGTATTATTTTAGTGGTGATAGCCCAAAGATACCCATACCTGGGGTCTAGGTACTTTGTCCAGCACTCAACCTCTAGTAGGGTTTAAGGCTCCCCTACACATGCATACATACTATACTACGCATGTCTTCTCGATGATAACAATTTCTTTCTCCCCACATTAACTGGCGTCCGCGCTTTTCCGTGCAACACTGATAGTGGCTCCGCAACCGATAACCGTACACGCTTTCCCACAAGATCAACACGCAGATCCTCACACTGCCAAGGATACGCCCGGCATGGACATTGTTCCAACAATCGCCCCAAGCACATGCACGGGGTCAAGAAACAACCAAAAACTCAGAAATGACAACAGAATCAACGACAACCAATCGAAGAACATGAATCAAGAACTCTAAGCATGCAGCCACGAAATTTAGAGAGGGAAACTCACCATGACAGTGGCTGCCTCGCCTCCCAAGCACCAAACACGATCCCTTGTGCAACTCCTAGAACGATCAATCGGGCAAAAACACCTGTAAAAGCCTAAAACACACCGAAATAATGTCGGGATTAAGAACGGGAGTAGAACAAACATAAATAGCTTAAAAAGGAACAAAGGTTGACATTACGACATCCTGAATTACCTCGAGGAAACTCACATGCAATGACAGCAATACGAAGGTGCCACAGCTACGAACCCAAATCCGCGATCGGTTAGAAATTCCGATGACCGGAACCGCCTTTACCCAAGCTTCAAGGTATTCAAAAATGGAGTTTTAGAAGAGAAGTTCTTCACTTTTATCTTGATGGTTCATGCACTAATGAAGTGAAGAAGATGAAACTAGTTTAGTTTAGTTACTTTTATTAGTTTTAGGAATATTCTATTAGGTAGTGGAATTTTGAGGTGTCTTAGTAGGCTAGGTGGCATCCATAGGTTTAGTTAGGAAAATTAGTGGAAAACATGTGTCACTAGGTTAGTTTAGTGGAGTCAATGTGCCACTATGGTTTCACAACACGTGTCACCGCGTGTTGCCCCGTCAACACGCTTGGGTGTTTTCTTCAACATTTTCCTGCGTAACCCACTGCCAGAATATTTTTCAGTATTATGTTTAGGATATCCTTACAAGCCTATTGTAGTCAAGTCCCCGTCTAGTTTTAATATGTTAACCCTCCATTATTAATTAATTAATCAATTAATCGCTCGGTTAGCGTTTCATCGCATTCGAGACCCGTTCTTTCACGTTTTGCGCATTCTGAGCTCGTTCCAAGGCCAACTTATCCCAATATTTGATCACTGCGTTGAGAGTATCACTTGCAGTTAATTCTTACAATCCAAAGATTGGTATGCTTGATATCTTTTTGGGTCTTCAATTTTCCAATTTGGATTTCGAGTGAGTCAATTAAAGCATGAAGTCGCCAAGGACCTCTCTTGTGGAAATCACTCAAAAGAAATATTAGGTTATGTGGGTGTACTTCCATGCGGATATTAATCGGCCCAAAGGAAGGTTAATATTTGGCAGGGTTACATTCACACCTGTGATGGTAAACACTTAGTGATTATAAAGATCCTTTTCATGTGAATAACAGAGTGTCCAAAGATAGATGTTGATTGACAAAAATTATCACAAGTGTTTGATCATTACAATAAAATACCACTAGCAATTAATGTTATTGTCCAAAGACTTAATATTAATGGTCCACTGTGTATTTTTGTGAGTATCTTTGTGGTACTTATGTTCTCTTTAAGACAATATTGCTTATGTATCTGCTGATTTAATTCAATTTCGATCCTCAAAAGTTATGACTTTTTGGGATTGAAATGAGAATATTAAGATTGTTCTTGGATCTAGACATTGCATAAGGATGGAGAAAACCACCTTCCTGCACACAATCCATTTTCTCTAAAGAGAGGATCAAGTATAGGAAGTGGGACCCCTCCAATTGCATGGGTCTTATGATCATAAAAGACAATATTCTAGAGACCTTTAGGGGTATTATTTTGGATGGCATAATTAATGTCAGAGATTTTCTTGCTGAAATTAAAAAGTGCTTTCTGAGATTAATAAAGACGAAAACAAGCACTCATTGGAGAGCTAGATTTTCATTAAGTATAAAGACAAAGGAAATATAAGGAGCACATTATGGGAATGTCCAATCTTACTCATGAACTTAAGACGTTAAAACGTGGGCTGTCTAACGACTTGGTTATGCATTTAGCATTTGGTATTCCTTCATGTACAATTCAGTCAGTTTAAGTCAGCTTATACCTGTTATAAAGAGAATTGATATCTGAATGGATTCACTTCATAAGGTTTGCAAAAAAGGAAACAATGAAGCAAGAGACGATAAATAGTGCTCATTTGACAAATACCTTTAAGGATAAAGTCTAACAAATGAAAACTGAGGATAAAGCTGCTAAGGGACCGTCTCAAAAGAAATAACTAGGGTCATAATTATTTTTTTTATATGGGCATCGGGTATCTACAGAAGAAATGTCCCAAATATCATGTTTGGCATGCCTATAAAGGATTGTCTGAACTTATAAAGGCCAAGTGATATTGAAAGATGCATCTATACTAGAGTTGACCAAGTCAGTAAAGGATAAGGCTATTGACATTTCAGATTGTTGTTACTGGCTAATATTTGAAATTAAAAGACATTTTGGTTTAGTCATCATTTAGATGAAATTTGGTTTTCATTTCTTATTGAACAAATCACGATAATTTTGTTCATTTAGAAACGATGGATTCAATTTGTTTTTTTAAATTCAAATTTTGTCGGAACCAGTTAAGCTATGGGCTGGACAAACTCTAATTGCTTGGTATCGAGACCTCTTGTGGCAAAACATTGAGTGAGGAATCGTAAGACACTAAGCGTAAAGTTGATAGTGAAATCAAGGAGCACTATGACACAAACATATAGGCCATATCTCTACGAATAGAGTTGAGCAACTTGTATTAGGGAATCCAAGATTCCATTGGCCTTAAACATTTTATTGTTTGTATTAAATGCATTAAAGTTAAATAGATCAGAACATGGCTATCAAGAATACAGTGAAGTCCTAGTAATGACTCTTAAAAGTATGGTGAAGAGTATGATTAGTCATTCTACCTTACCAGAGTCACTATGGGAGTAACACTAGAGATTGCAGCTTAAATGCTTGACAGAGTACCAAATAAAGTAACTAACCAATCACTTTCAAGTACGGGAACATCCAACTAAGGAAATGCCTTATAAGCCTCGCGATGGAAATTGGAGTCCCAAACAGTGAGTGGCCACCTTATTGGTTACTCTGAAAGGTCAAAGGGGTATGAAATTTATAATAAAGTTAAAAATACCTTGAGACAGGAACTGACTAGTTCTTTGAGGAAATAGAGTTTGGGGGGAGATAAGTTTAGAGACACTATCTATGAGGAAGAATTGGTTCTAATCCCTGAACAAATTCATATAGTTGTTATTGGTGTAGAAAATTTGGATCCTTGTGAGGATATTGTTTCCGATTTAAGATAAGGAAATCATTCTTAAAGGTCAAACTCAATACCCTCAAGAACTAGAGCATCAGGAGCTGATGCCTTTTGCCATGATCCACTAAAGAAAGGATGAATACTTCTTTGGATAATTAAATAATATTTCTCCAGGAACATAAGGGAAATGGTATAATGGAAGATGATTCTATCAACTCCCATCAAACCATATGACGTTTCTATTCTTAAAAGTGGATTGAAGGTATGAGTACAAGCTCAAGCTATAGACAATAAGGTTTGAAACTTATCCTATTACCTTAAGGTTTCAAAGGATAATATGGAGAGTTATAAGGTTTGTCTAGTGGCAAAAGGCTATACTCAAAAGAAAGGATTGCTTGTAAACAGACATTCTGTTTTTTTTTTAAGGACAATTATGGCTCTCGTTGCTCATTACTATCTTGGACACGCCTCTTTTGTCTTAGGAATTCAAATACTTAGAGATCATTCTTGAGGTATCATCGGGTTATCACAAAAGAGCTATATCGATATAGTTTTGGATATGTTCGACATGAACAATAGTAAACCAGGAGATACCCTGGTCCCTAAGAGAGAAAATTTAGTCTCAATTAATGCCCAAAAAGAAAATATAGAAATTCAGGAAATACAGAAGATTCCCTATGCTTTGGTTGTGTGATGTTTGATGTGTGCTAAGGTTTATGAGCAATCGGAAATAGCGTACATAGCAGGATTATTATGCAGACACTTAGCAATTAGAAAAGCACCCATAAGGAATTTAGGAAACTTAAAAAAAAAAAAAAAACAAAAGGGTATATGCTCACATATCGGAGATCTGACAGTTTAGAGATCGTTAGGAACCCTGACTCCGATTTTTATAGGATGCCAAGATGTTAGGCATTCGACCAAAGGATATGGCTGAAGTATTTTTTTGTCATTTGGTTGCACATAGTAAAGGGTATTAAAACACCACTCAAGTTATGTTGTGACAAATAAGGCAGGCACATTATACTTCAACAACAATAAAGTTTTGCAAAGTCTATTGACATCAAGGTTCTGGTTGTTGAAGGAAAGAGTTCAAGATAAATAGATTTCTATAGAACATATAAGAACGTACTCTATACAAGTTGATCTGCTAACTGAGGAATTGACACATAAAGTCTCTTATGAGCATATTGTTCATATGGTTTTTATCACTAAGGATGCCTTGGTTTAATGGGATTCTTTCATCATGTTCCGTACCTTGGATTTACGACTTTAAGTTATTTGGATATTCTACAGACATAAAGTTGATATTTTATGAATCTTGATCTCGGAGCACGACTATGCTCACGAGAAGGACGCCCGTGCTCACATGAAGCACGACCGTGCATAAGGGATTTGGAAAACGACGCCGATTTCAAACACGACCGCGCTCATGCCAAGAACGACTGTGCTCAGCGATTCAAGACTTAAGGATAGCGCTCATGTTCGAGACATATGTGCTCAGGCCAAGCATGACCTTGCTCAGTGCTTAAAGGCTAAAGAATGTTGCTGATTTCCGACAAGGTCATGCCCTAGCTTAGCATGGTCCTACTCGTCAATTCAACACTACTGATTGATCTCACTAAAGACTTAAATTGGACCAGTTGGAAATATGCATGATTTAGAGATCACATTGCATGAAATTTCAAAACCACTCATCCATATCGATCTATGTCATCAAGTGTATTGATATGGTGGTCATCGGGATATAGTCACAATAGACGTTAGTGACGACAACTGTGGTGGTCCCAATATTGATGTATGAGGTGGACCAGATTGTAAAAGGGAAGTCTAAAGGTAAATAGCATTCGATTGGGCGCCTAAAGAAACTCTGATATAATTATTACAATATATTGCCTAAGTGGGAGATTATTGGAATATTTTATTTCATTATATTCCAATGTCATGATGTGGACAAATATCGCTAATTAATTATATTAGCTATTTATCAATTAGGGATCTTAATTGATATGTGATCAAATTAAGAGATAAGGCGAATCAGATTTCCGATACGATAATTAATTGATAAATTAATTATTTTGATATGGACAAAATATGGGTGAATGTCACTGACGGCCCATTTCAGAATAATGAGAACTCTAATTGGCCATCATCCTATATATAGGCTATGATCCCCAATACACCGGACAACAAGGCATACCACCTCTTCTCCCCATCTGAAGAGCAATTAAGGCATAAGGAGTCCCGGTTGAGGAAGAACCACAAACCAACGTGTAACATCTTAGAAAAAAATAAAAATAAATAGAGATTATAATATGAGAACAATTACACAATTTTGGGGAGGATCAGAATTCATGTTTTAAGTCCTTGAAGTAAATAAAAATGATTAAAAATAACTAAAATTGGTTAAGTGTGATTTTCGGAGGGAAATTCACTTCCTGATGCGTGAGCACGCCCGTGCTCATGTGCGTGCCCTTACTCTGTGAGTACGCCCTTACTCGGGTATGCACGGCCGTGCTCAAGGGGTGCTCAAAGGGAGTGCCTGTAACATCCCCTCGTTACGACGTCTCTAACTCGATTGCGGAAAACATAACAATTAAAAATGTTGGTTGCTTTTGGAAAATACTTTAAGTAATTAACTATGTTCGAAAATGTGGGTTTAAAAAAAAAACTTCTTCACGTCATAATCATTAAATACAGGAAAGATAAAGCAAATATCATAACATACTCCAATATTAAACATCCATGACAAAAATAAACATAAGGTATTGATGCCGGGGCATATAGGTTTTCTAGAAATAGAGTTTAACTAGTAAGAGAGGTTCTAGTCAATTTTCATAGATTACAGACTTCAAAATAATAAGTCAACATACAACAACAGATAATATATGACTGCTTCAAAAAGTAAAACTCTATTGCTAGTCGTGCTGAACGTAGCCATTGGGGAAAAACCCCAAAGTCAGCTCAAATTCTCGGAGGAATTTAGAGGGATCCTTCTTCTCTTTATCTTCATGGGACTCCATCATCAGAGTCCACAAGTGTCCATGGGGACCTCTGGGCAGCATCCGTACATGTATCCAAAAACACAACAGGGTGTCCAACATGTACAAGCAAAGATGAGATACTCATTCCACAAGTTTATCACGATAGCCGCACAAGTGACAAACAAAACATACATCCACATATAAATACAGTTGCGTAACAGATATTCATATAACATAATATCTCAGACATCATCATGAGTTATAATAATGCATGAGACTTTAATGTCATCTTTCTAATTCATGTTCTCCGGAGATTCTTAACTTCCCTTCGTCGAGTGATAGGCCGTAAATACACCCATAACACAATTGTCCTCATGAGTCAGCCTCTCAATTTAGGTCCAAACTCCAATTTTTCAATGGTATCACGTCTCAACCATATCATGAATAGTCCAGTCTCTGATTGAGTTTATCCGTGTTGGGCAACCGATTACCACGGCACGGGGTCGTGATGCATTCGGCCTCTTGTGAAGCATCAAACACAGGATGCCCCTATAGACCTATTGGTCTTAACTGGCTCATATTCTCAACCACAATGGATTGTTGCTCGATTTCGTGGCACATTTGCCGAATCATGTATGTACACAGAAGGTTTTCTGTTTTCTTTTTCGTTCATTCTTTCTGTCAAGGCATACAGCTCATGACTCGTTTTAAAGAACATTTAGCTCGTTCATTCAAAACACATGACACATAGTCCGAGTGCTCAACTCACAAAACACTTGCCCGACGTCACGGCCACTAGGTTTGCAGATTCCACAAAAGGTAATCACCATTTTCCTTTTCGGGTCTTATTTTCGTATATAAAACTTTGGAAACAAAACTCAAAACCTCATTGGCATAAACTAAAATATTTTCTCAAAAGAAGCTATTTTCAAGAAAACTCTTTTCTTTATAAATCTATTTTCTAAAGTTTTCATTGTCTGGAACATTTTTCTAAAAAGCAAGTGTTTGAACGGATTTTCCTTAAACAGACTTTTTCTTTTGAAAAGGGGGTCTAACATTTTAAAGAAATTTCTTTCCTTGATAAGGCAAAACTAATTCTCAAGATTTTTCTTTGATTTCAGAATATATTCTAAAATTTTGATTAAGGCTTTTAAGTGTTTTAATTTTATTTATCAAGCTATAGCCGATGCTATGCTCTCAACCAGTACCGTCATATAAAAATCCAGGATATATATATATATATATATATATATATATATATATATATATATATATATATATATATATATGTATATATAAACATCAAATCTTGAATCAATATCATAAGTATATCACATCCAAGGCATCAATGCCACAATTCATTTTCAAACATCTAGTCATATACAACATATAGTATATTCTCAAAGAACCAATCATGACAAAAGCAACACATCTAACAATCAAACTCATGAGACTACCAAACTCATTTTGAGAAATCGCCATTTACCTCTTGAAGATTCCTAGTTCGCTCCTGAAGAGTTTTCCGTTCCGACTCTGGTTTCATTCGCAATGCCTAGAACAATCAATCACAATTCAATCCTTCACAACAATCAATTCAAAGTTTCAACATTAACAACATAAATCTACTCCCTCTATTTAGTCTAGGTCTCGGCCTTACTATAAAAAAATGGGCTAGGAATTTCATTTGGTTTCAATCTCTTGGAATCAACACCTAAGGGTAATGAAAAGATGAAATCCATGATCACTTTCTAAAAATTGGAGCAAAACACTTAGTCCCCCAAAAGTTAGGGTTCGGCCATCACAAATTGAAATTGCTAGGGGTCTCATTTGATTTCAATCTTATGGATGGATGATCCTTAAGCATACACAACACCAGATCTAGTCTCATTACATAAAAATTTGAACCAAAAACTCATGATTTCACATCATGAGGGGTTCGGCCATTTCATACCCATATGGGCTAAAAAAAGCTTTTGATAACATGCTCTTGGACAATGAAAGAGGATGATGAGACTCGTTCGTAGAAATTTGTTTCATGATCATAGGATTTTTCTACAATTTTCTCGGGATTTTTGAAATTTGGTTCTTGAAGTTGGAACTCATGAAAATCAAGGTTTTCAAACAAGAATAAGAGAAGATTCATGAGGTTTAAGGATCAAAGGAGCAATCTTACCTCTTAAATGATGAAGAATGAACAAGAATCAACACCTATTTCACCAAAAATGGTTAAGTCCGTCTTGAAGAAACGGGAGAAAGGATGAAGATGGAGGAAAATGGAAGGATTTGGCTTCAAGAAGCCCTCCCTTATGCGTGGAAGAGGGTGGGGACAAGAGTGTCTAAAAGTTGATCACTTAAGGGCAATTTGGTCTTTTTACACAAGGTTAAATGGTAATTATGAAAAAGGTTAGGGGTATTTTGGTCATTTCGTGTCTAGATATTTTCAAACGTCATCATGACTCTGGCACGCCTTCCTAGGTGATGTGACCTGATGTGACTTCAATTTTATTCGTTAGCAAGTCCTGGTAAATCCGTATTTAGCTCCGTTCTTCACCCGGTTCAAGGTTTTGCTCGAATAACTTATATTATTTCATATTTTAGTGGGAAAAACCAATTTTATCAAAAATGTTGGAAATTCAATTCTAAACCTAACTGCTTCGTTCACTAGTCAAAATTAGGTCTCCTGAGCAGTAAAATCTTACTGTCAGTGAAAAGCAGACCGAACTCCGTCTGAGTTTTTAACCCAAAATTTAACTGTAGCTTTCTACGATAGCGTAGAGTATTAATATAGTCTTGGTTTATTTTATTTCATTTTCTAAAACCTCGAATATATAAACTCAATTATATAACTTATTGACATTAAAAGCAGTGAAAAATTGGGATGTTACATTACTAGCTCTCTAAAAAAATTTCATCCTCGAAATTACGTACCTGGAAAAAAATTTCATCCCACGTTGCGTCTCCAGTCGCTTCGTTCCACACAACTTTGACTAAGGACATTTGTTTTCCCCTAAGTTGATTGATCCTCTTATCATCGATTCGTAGAGTTGATGTCTCATAAGACAAGTTTTCTCGTAAATGTACTACGTCGGGTTTGATTACATGGGAAGAATCACGAATATACTTCCTAAGTTAAGAGACATGGAATACATTATGAATATTGGAGAGAAAAGGTGGTAAGACAATCTGGTAAGCTACTGGACCAATATGATTAAGAAGCTGGTAAGGTCCAATGAATTTGGGAATGAGTTTTCTGGACTTTATAGCTCTACCTACCCCAGTCGTGGGTGTGACTCTCAGGAACACGTGCTCAACTTCTTGAAATTCGAGGAGTCGCCTCCGTCTGTCGGAGTAGCTTTTCTGTCTGCTCTGTGCCGTCTTCATCTTTTCACGGATTTGCTTAACCTTTTCCATAGTCTGCTGCACAAGGTCGGGGCCCAAAATCGTACTCTCTCCATCCTGGTACCAACACAACAGTGTCTGGCACTTTCGTCGTAAGAGCCTCATAGGGTGTTATCCCTATACTAGAAAGAAAACTATTGTTGTATGGAAACTCGATAAGAGTCAAAAGATTATCGCAGCTTCCACTGTGGTATAGGACACAAGCCCTCAGCAGATCTGCCAAAGATTGTATCGTTCTCTCCGTTTGTCCATCCGTTTGAGGGTGGTATGCTGAACTCAACCTTAACTTTGTTACTAGCGCTTGATGTAGACTTTGCCAAAAATGTGACTTAAACTTTGGGTTTCTATCTGAAACGATACTTGACGGTACCCCATGTAGTTTGATCACTTCCCTGATATACAGCTCGATTAACTTTTCCACTGTGTAGTTGATCTTAACAGGTAAGAAGTGTGCCGACTTCATTCGTCTATCAACGATCACCCAAATCGAATCAAAACTCTTAGAAGTCCTCGGTAAACCTACCACGAAATCCATTGAGATACTCTCCCATTTCCATTCGGGTACATCTAAAGATTGAAGCATTCCACCAAGTCGTTGATGTTCTACTTTTGCTTTCTGGCAAGTCAGACATGATGCCACGTACTCGGCCACTTGTTTATTCATTCCTGGCCACCAAAACCTCTGTTTCAGATCACAATACATTTAGGTTGATCCAGGGTGAATACTTAACATGCTCTTATGTGCTTCCTCCCGAATCATTTTCCTCATCTTTGGGTTGCTAGGTACACACACTCGTCCATTGTATCTCAAGATGTCATCTGTTCCCAAGCTGAACTCTGCAGCCTTCTCTTGTCCCAGTAACTCCTTTTTCTCTTTAAGGTACTCATCAGTTGCTTGTTGTTCGCGGATTGTTTCCATCAGTCCACTAGATACCTTGATCATTCCCAAACTAATATTCTCTTTGCTTACTTCCATAACTAGATTGAGATCACGAAATTGCTCAATCAACTCTAACTCTTTTACCATCATTGCAGAGATATGCAAGGTCTTCCAACTTAAAGAGTCTGCAACGAAATTTGCTTTTCCAGGGTGGTATAGCAAAGTGAAATCGTAGTCTTTTAGAAACTTCATCCATCGTCTCTGCCTCATGTTAAGCTCGTTTTGGTCGAATAGGTATTTCAAACTCTTGTGGTCACTAAAGACATCAAACTTAGATTCGTACAAGTAGTGCCTCCAGATCCTCAATGCAAAAACTATAGCAGCTAACTCTAGGTCGTGCGTTGGGTAATTCTTCTCATGAATTTTCAACTAGCGTGAAGCATAGGCTACAACCTTCCGATGTTGCATAAGTACACATCCTAAACCATGATGTGAAGCATCACAGTATACTTCATATGGGTCGTCCGGTTTGGGTAACACTAACACTGGTGAGGTTGATAAACGTTCCTTCATCTCCTGGAAACTTTCTTCACATTTCTTCGTCCAAGCAAAAGGTTGGTTCTTCCTCATAAGTTGAGTTAACGGCGCAACAATCTTTGAGAATCCTTCGATGAATCTTCGGTAAAAACCAGCCAAAGCAACGAAACTGCGGATTTCTGTCACAGTCTTGGGTCTTTCCCATAAAAGTACTACTTCTACTTTCGTAGGGTCAACGGCACTAGAAGCATCTCTGGGCTTGTCCTTGGTTCTGGTCGTTCCCACTTCCACTACCATAGGCAGAAGCAACACGGCGATAAGATTGTTGAGTCCGATTACTCCCTTGAGGTCGGGAATATGGCTTCTTCTGGGACTGTTTCCCCTTCTAGTTCTCGTATTGGTTCGAATACCTGGACCTAGACGGTCCTCCCGCATTGCTCGTATTGTCCCTTCCTCTTCTCATCTTCTCAACTTTTCTACACTTCTCCAACAGTCATGTCCCTTTGCTGCAGCCTCATAAACTCTTGCTCTTTATCGGTCCCGGCACTCTAGGGAAAGTACTTGTCCAGAAACTTGGTGCGGAATACTCCCTAAGTGACCTCCTGATTATTGGCTTCCAGCAGTTGTCTGGTTCCTCTCTACCAGTATTCTGCATCTTCGAAAAGCAGGAAGACAACATAGGTAACCTTCACTTCCTCAGGGCAGCGCAGAACAACAAAGATCTTTTCCACTTCTTCCAGCCATAAGTCAGACTTCTCTGGATCAGAATCCCTAAGAAACTGCGTAGGATTATGACGCCGAAAATCGACTAGACCTCTGCCCTCAGCAGCAAGATTAGCTCTCTGTTGATTCTATTGGTTCTGTTGAGCCATCGTAGCCGTCTGTTGGGAAATAGCTGCCGCCATATTGGCCATGGCTTGGATAGCCCGATTGATATTATCGTCAGCATTGGTGTCTGCAGTGCCGCGACCATCACCATCGTTGGTGTTGCCACAACCTCCACCACTACCGCCTCTAAGATTCATGTCTTTCCTACAAGTCAAACCATAGCAGATACGTGCAAGGATTTCCTACTTGGCGCATCCGCTACAACATTCGCTTTTCCTGGATGGTATTGTAGATCGAATTCATAATCCTTTATGAATTTCATCCATCTCCTTTGCCTCATATTTAACTCTTTCTGATCAAATAGATACCTTAAGCTCTTATGGTCACTGTACACGGTAAACTTGGCTCCATATAAATAGTGTCGCCATATCTTTAAAGCAAACACTATAGCTGCTAGCTCCAAATCATGAGTCGGATAATTCCTCTCATGAATTCTCAACTGCCGCGAAGCATATGCTACCATTCTCCGGTCTTGCATTAAGACACAACCCAATCCTGGGTATGACGCATCACAGTACACGTCAAACTGTCCTGAAGAATCTAGTAACGTCAACACTGGTGACGTAGTCAGCCTCCGTTTCAGATCCTGAAACTCTTCTCACATTCATCCGTCCAATCAAAGGATATCCCCTTCATTGTTAACTGCGTCATTGGCAACGCGATTTTCGAGAATCCTTCGATGAATCTTCGGTAATAACCAGCTAAGCCCAGAAAACTCCGTATTTCACTAACCGACTTAGGGCTTTCCCATTGCACTACAGCTTCAACCTTTGCCAGCTATCCCATCACGGTTAATCACATGACCTAAGAATTGTACTTCTTCTAACCAGAATTCACATTTGGACAACATTGCATAAAGTTGTCGGTTCTTTAACACTTGAAGCACAATCCTAAGATGTTCCTGATGTTCTTCCCGATCAAAGGAATAAATAAGAATGTCGTTGATAAACACAACAACAAACTTATCTAAGAACGGTCGGAAAATCCGGTTCATGTAATCCATGAACACTGCTGGAGCATTCGTTACGCCAAAAGGCATAACGAGGTACTCGTAGTGTCCATACCGGCTCCTAAACGCCGTCTTCGGTATATCCTCCCTCTTGACTCGAATATGGTGATAACCAGATCTTAAGTCAATCTTCGAAAATATTACCGCTCCTCTCAACTGGTCCATCAAATCGTCAATCCTAGGCAACAGATACTTATTCTTAACTGTCGCCTTGTTCAGCTGTCGATAATCAACGCACAACCTCGAACTTCCATCCTTCTTTTTGACCAGCAGCATCGGCGCTCCCCATGGTGAAGCACTCGCTCTTATAAACTCCTTATCCAACATGTCGTCTAATTGCTTTTTCAGCTCCACTAACTCCGCTGGAGCCATTCGATAAGGTGCTATCGAAATATGTCCAGTTCCCGGTACCAAATCTATAGTGAACTCTATTTCTCTCTCCAGTGGTAAACCTGGAACGTCATTAGGGAAAATTTCCGGAAACTCCCGCACTGCAGGCAACGACTCCAACGTAGGAGATTCCTTAGCTTCCACAGAGAGCAACAACACGTGTTTCTGAGATTTACTACCTACCTTACTATCCTTGGCAGGCATTAATCTAGATTGCTCAAGAAAAGATAAGGTCTTTTTAGAATAGTCTAACACTACATGGTTAGCCGAAAGCCAATCCATGCCTAAAATTATATCGAGTTGATGCATAGGTAAGCAAATGAGATCAATAGAAACAGCTAAGCCCTTCGATGAATCTTCGGTAATAACCAGCTAAGCCCAGAAAACTCCGTATTTCACTAACCAACTTAGGGCTTTCCCATTGCACTACAGCTTCAACCTTTGCCAGCTATCCCATCACGGTTAATCACATGACCTAAGAATTGTACTTCTTCTAACCAGAATTCACATTTGGACAACATTGCATAAAGTTGTCGGTTTCAACGACAATCAGACAATTTAAACAGGCAGTTATGGTTGTCAAGAAATTACTGGTAGGGGTAGAAACAATTAAGTCATGGGGAAGTAAAGAGCCAGGCAACTTCAAATGATCCACACACTCTTGGGATATGAAAGAATGAGTAGCTCCCGAGTCAAACAATACAGATAAGAGTTTACCTGACACTAGGCACATACCTTGTATCAGATCAGGGGATTGAGAGGATTCAGCTCCTCGTATGGTAAACACCCTTCCGGTGGCTTGTGGTCTTGCTACTTGCTGTCCAGCTCGTTGAGTCCTGGTCACTGGGCCCTGCGCGCATGTATTGTACCTCGCTCCTTGTGTACATTCTGGCATTATGTGACCCACTTGGCCACATCAGAAACACTGGCGAGTCTCTGGAAGATCCTTTACCCGAGCTTTGATTGTTTGGACAACATGAGTATGTTTATTAGTCCAAGGAGGAGGCTCTTTCTTAAGCCTATCATGTAAAGGCCTAATGAGATTACTTAAATTTGGAATAAAATCAACTACATAATTGAGATATCCTGATAATCTCTGTAACTGAGTTTTATCAATAATTTGATTAGAAAACTTATCCGCGAACTCAATAGCTCATGGATAGGAGTTATAGTTCCTTGATAAATATTATGACCAAGAAACCTTACTTTTGTTTGGAAGAGACATATTTTGGGTTTAGACACGGCTAAGCCATTTTTCTTAATGATCCCTACGAAGATCCTAAGATGTTTGAATTGTTGGTCAATGGATTGTGATAAGATTAACACATCATCAATGTAGACAATGATAAAGTTTGAATAGGGATTGAATATGTCATTCATAATTTTTTGAAATTCTGAAGGAGCATTTTTGAGACCAAAAAGCATTACGTTCCACTCGTATTGTCCAAAAGGGACAGTGAAAGCTGTCTTGTAGAGATCACTATCTTTAATCTCTATTTGCCAATATCCATATTTCATGTCAAATTTGGAAAAGATTTTGGCATTGTTTAAGCGATTTAGCAAATCCTTTTTGTTAGGAATTGGATATCTAATCCACTTAAGTGCTTGGTTAAGGGGTTTGTAATTGATAACTAAGCGAGGGGTTCCGCATTTAATCTCAGCTTGTTTATTGACATAGAAAGCAGAACATGACCATGGGGACTTGCTCTTGCGAATTAATCCTTTTTGCAAGAGATCACCAATCCCTTTTTGGCAATATTGGAGTAGTTCATGATTCATTTGGATTGGACGAGCTTTTGTAGGAATTTGCCTATCAGTGAAACCTTGTTCATAGGGCAAATCGACTACACGTTTCTTTCTATTCCAAAATGCATTTGGCAAATCAGACAGATTGTTTTGTGAATATCATCCCGAAGATCTTGGATCCTCCTTTTGATATCTGGTTGCTCAAGTTTTAATTCAATACGCTTAAAAGAAATTTCTTCCTTTAAGAAATTGATTTGATTTTGTTTATGGTGAAGGAAATTTAAGTTCCTTACCAAAGGTTTACAAATGAAGGAGAAAGTTATGGTTTTACCCAAATGTTGGGTAAAGATTCCTTCATTGGTAATGGTTAACGGGAAAAGTGACCTTATGAATGGAGTTCCAAGGATCACTTCATTTTTGAGGTCTTTAACCAGTAAAAATAGAGTTTCTACTTTAAGACCATGATTCTCGATGATGGCTTTGTATAATTTGAAATTTATCCGAAGATTTGAGCCATTTGCTGCACTCAATCTTTCGAAAGCTTTTTCAAAGTGTTTGGTAGGGATTAAACCTTCCAAAATACAGTTTGAATCAGCACCAGTATCAAACAGCGCTGTGGTTTCAAGAATAAAATCATCAATTATAATTCTAATCTTGATATAAAACTTTTTGATTCGTAATTGATTGACAAGATTCAAGAATGCTTGATTTTCATTAGTTTGAACATGTTTATTGTCCTTTTCATCAGATAAGATCTGATTACTAGAACTAGCATCTTTATCAGGTTCAGAAAGGTTTTCATTATCCGATGCGGGTTTAGGGGATTGATTATCAAGTTGAGATAAAATCAGTTTATGAACAGTTTGTTCCTGTTTTATCTCTTTGATTTCTTGTTTGAGATTCTTGATTTCCTGCTGGAGATCTTGAATCGTTACAAGCTTCTGTTGTTTGGATTCCAAACGTTTGAGGATTGCTTTGAAATCAAATTGGTCTTTGATAATGGCTTTTCCTTTAGCCTTAGGTTCTTTCTTTATGGAAGCAGAGAACCTTTCAAAGTATCTTTTCCTGTCCTCTTGGTCAGGAAAGGAATTAAAGACTTCAAAAAGGAGATCCTGGTCCTTAGTTAAGACATTAATTTCGTGTGATGATTCAGAAGCTTGGCCTCCAATATCATCATCTTGGATATGATTAAGATCTTGAAGAATCAGCATCTGATCCATCTGAAACATCTGTTTCAATAAGGATATTGTTCAGTTGTTCCTCAACTGATGGTTCAAGGTTTAAGGCCTTGATTTTCTTCTTAAGCCTACAATATTTGCTAATATGGCCTGGCTTGCCACAACAATAGCAAACGGTTGCCTTTTTTGGAATTGAGATATCAATCGCAGGCTTGGATTTAAACTCTTGTTTAAGTTTTCTGGGAGGAGTATTTCTTTTGTACCGTATACTTTGGCTTGTGGACTTTGTTGTTTTGATGATGATGCTTGTGAGAGGATTTTGGTTTGACTTTTGGGCAAAGAGGCATGCCAAATTGTTGACAAAAAGATCCTAGATCATTCTTTGTCGCCTTTTCCTTTTGGAATTGATTACGGACTCTATCCTCTTGAAAAGGAACTTAAATTTCCGTCACCATAAACAAAATTCTGGATAACTGCAATTAGTTGCCCATAGGTCAATTGATCATAAGGAATTTTTCCATCAGGAACACGAGCCTTAAGCTCACCCCTAACAATGTCCCCTAAAGCATTAGGAAGACCTGTGATGAATTTTTCTTTCCAAAAAAGCTGGTGACAATCTTCTCTAGTGTAAACTCTTGTTAGGAAGGTATCTCTATACCACCTAAAATCTGATAAGGATCTACATTTAAGATTGGATAGTAACTCAGCAGATTTATCTTTCCAGGCTGAGGCATTACCAATAAAATGCTCAGCAATTGAGAAGATGAGGGTGTTGACTGAATCTGGGATAGGTTCACCATCACTTGTGATTGGTGTTCCAGCTGCGTCAATTTTTATAGTAGTAAAGACTTGTTCTTTCTGCTCATCTGTGAAAGAATGATCCCACCATCCTTTCAGTTGACCATTAAATCCTGCTGCGAGGATATTACAGATCGTTTCTTCAGATGCATCGTTTGCAGCTTGATAAGCTGTTGACATCATTGTCATATGCTGCAATGTGGTCATGATTTCGTATTCCATTTGGCCATCTATGTTCCATTCATAGATATTATTGGCATTGATGCTTTTGAAGGTTGGAGGTTTCTCTTCTAAGAGCAGATCGGGGGGAGTTGCTCTTCGATAGTAAAGTTTTGTGGATTTTTTCCAAGGTTTACCAAAAACTGGATTTAGGTTAAGAAGCGGATTTTCCACCTCTTTGGTTTTGGATGAAGAAGCCACAGATTCATGTTCTCAGCTATCTTCATTAAGGACATTAATGGTTGGCGGTTTGTTCCTTAGATTATAAGGAGCTTGAGTTTGAGGCTGTTCTGAAACCTGAGGTGAATCAGGGACCACGAGGTTTTGTAGTTTCTCATCAACCCTATTGATAAGATCTACCATATATTCTGTATTGACTTCTGGATTATGAAGAAGCTTTAGGCTTTCCTTAAACTTTTTGGTAACCCTGAAAGGTTTGAACCAAGGCTTATCTAAAGGTTTATCTGCTTCTTTTTTGGTTCCTGAAGAGGATGGTGAAGCAGAGACTTCAGATCTTGTAATTTTAGTACCTAAAACTTGAAGATACTTGTTTGTATAGTTGGATTGCTCCATCAATTTCTGGATATCTTGGGCAGAAATTGGCTCATTTACATTCTTTGTTTTGAATGGAGAAGCCATGATTGGGGTTTTATTGTCATTTCGATCTTTGACCCCAGGGAGTTGGAAAGAGTTATTTGGGGGAAACTCTGCTTGGACCAACTCACCATTTCGTAAATGCCATACTGTAATGACATTAGTTGTTTTATCCTCAGTTAAAGTTATTTTCCAAGGATAATCGATATTGTTTTTGACTGCATGGGAACTTGCTTCGTAACCAATTCCGAGTTCAGCGGCACTCGCTGTGGCCCTTTCGCCACGTCCTCTAGGTCGTTCGCGAACCATTTCTTCCTGGCAAGGAAAAATATTAGCTTCAATTCATAAGACATATGATAAGCTTGCGGCTTATTCTGCTTTTTAGAAAAAGAAGAAAACAAGGAAAAAGGCAAAAACAAGGTTTCGCTTAGCGAGACTCCATTCGTTTAGCGAAATAGAGTGGATTTCGCTCAGCAAGACTCAATTTGCTTAGCGAAACTAAATGTATTTCGCTTAGCGAGTATCCATCCGCTTGGCGGAATTGAGACAGTGATGCACCATTTGAAACTCCTCTGGATCGCTTAGCGAGATCAATCTCGCTTAGCGAAATTGAGATAGGGATTGGAACTTCTCTGGATCGCTCGGCGAGTTCAATTTCGCTTAGCGAAATTGAGACAGGCATTGGAACTTCTCTGGATCGCTCGGCCAGATCAATTTCGCTTAGCGAGATAAATTTCGCTTAGCAAAATTCCCCAGATCCTTAGCTATTCCCAACAAGAATAAAGCAACATTCAATATAAATCAACCGATATATATATATATATATATATATATATATATATATATATATATATATATATATATATATATATATATATATATATATATATATATATATCATGTGTGCCCTACGAGCAAAATAGTTATCACTCTCGACAACATACGCATCGGACACACTACCCTTTCCGTAACACAGTTAGTACCCAATGTGGACATAACTGTCAATGTTAATATGCTTTCTAAACCACACAGTCCGATATTAGAATCGAACTGCTCTGATACCATAAAATGAGACAACCCCTTCCGAGGAGGTCCCATTGGTGACCCCACTTATTATTAGTAGCGTTATAGCGTAGCGTAGTAGTTTAAATTTGCGGAAACATCAAAACATACAATACATACTGATACCATAATAAAAGTATACATACATAATAGTATTGGCTCCATCAGTAGAGCCTACAACACTGATACCAAATATAAAGACTTCAGAGTATGCAGTAAATAAAAACTGAAAGTATAGCAGCAAAAATGAAGATACAGACGACTTAGTCTCCCTAACTGGCCATATCAACTACAACTACCAACCCCCGGTGTCTACGGTCCTCCAGCACCGGGATCTAGGGCTCTCCCGCCAACATCTGGTTCTACGGGTATACCATCAATCTCCTTCGGCAAATCCTCAACGGGATCTTCTCCTACAATCGAGAGTAAAGAGAATATGACATAGAAAATACAGGGGATAAGAAACAGTAATATGCCATACATGGGAAAAACAGCGATATAAATAATCTATATAGATAGCACACTCACAAACACGACAGTTACAACCAAACGACTTCCGAATAATTTTTCCCTTAACTACTGTCCCTTACACCCATGCAACTAACGACTATATGGACGTGATCACGACGAGACATCCCCAACGGATTAAGGTGTCCCAATCATCACTATGCCACCCCCCTAAAGGTAGGGTTCGGTCTAAAGCCCACAGGCCCAAATCATCTCATGGATACGACATATTCCCCCGCCCGCAGGCCAGGTCGGAATATTCGCCCGTCAACAACGCAACTTACGGTAACGACATGTTCCCTCGCCCACAGGCTAGGTTGAAGCATTCGCCCGTTCGTTAACAGCTCAACTTTCGGTATCGAAATATCCACCCGCCCGCAGGCTAGGTCGAGATATGCGTCCTTCCGTCTACAATTCGACTAATGGGTACGACCACCTCCCCGCAGGTAAGATCGAAATCGCCCCTACGCCAAACTAATCAGTACGACCATCTCCCCACAGGTAAAATCGAAATCGCTCGTATGCCAGCACAGTGATGAATAACAACTATGCAACATGAATCTCACTGACTCATCTCAGGATTAACACTTAGTGCCTCAACCACGACTTATATGCAACCACGACCAACTTTCAACCGGCTTAACCGGGTATCAACTCACATCACGACATCGACAGATCACCTATATCACTCGGTTGAGCATTACAACATATATATAACCTCGACTTTCTCACTACACATTCATCACCCGATTTATCAGAAATCATTGCCTAGTTCTACTCAGACATCAGCAGTCACAACAGCATATACACAACATTAAAACCAACTTACAGATAGATCATGTTCAATCAATCATAAGCATATAGTAAGCATAATATATATCACATTAAATACCAATCACAGAGCGTACATCCTCGATATATGGTAAAATCAACCTAACGGTCAAACGACCTTTAGTAGGGTTTGGGTCGCCCTACGCATATCAATATGTATTATTTAAAGCTTGCCTCCCCGACGATATTGCGGTTCTTTCCCCCACCTTTGTGATTTTTCCGAGAGATTCCGAATGCGGCTCAGCAGCAGTCAATCGACTGCGCGATCGAGCATTCGAGTCCTGTCGGATTCTATACAGTAAAACACAACCAGAAATTAAAATAATGAAACCATAAACTACCTAATCTCAAGGATTAGCTACTGCCCTTAATTAATTAAATAGGCTAGGGATATTGAAATTCGACCAACTCTTGGATCAATGACCCTTAAGCATACCTAATGCATAATCAATGATCAACTATCAAAGATTTGAACCAAAACCCCTTAAACCCACAAGGTAGGGTTTCGGCCATCACCATGAAAAATAGGTGAGAGTTTGATTTGGCCTCCTAATCACTTGGATTACATGATTAAGGGATGAAATAGGTGAAATCAAGAACAAAGAACAAAAACCCATCTTTCTCCCAAAACCCATACATTTGGCCCTTAAACGATAAATAGACTAGAGAGCTTATTTCCTTACTAGCTCTTGGATTATGATAGTAGGGGATGATACTAACTCATAGGAATTGGTTTGGCCTCAAAATGATTTTTCTAAAATTTTCTAGAGATTTTTGAAGTTTAGATCTAGAAATTGAAATTCATGAAAATAAATGGAGAAAATAAAAATTGAGAGCTCAAGGATGAAATCTATACCTAGCAAGAGCCGCCCTTCTCGCCTTGTTCAACAATTTCCCTAGCAAGTATAGACTGGATTTTATCCACCAAAAAGTTGAAATCAAATCTAGAAACTCTACCTTGCAGCAACGGATAACCAAGATAGCTGCCCAACCTATTCATGAAAGGAATATTCGAGCTATCATCCAGCTGATCTATTCTCTTCCTCGGAATATTTGAAGAATACAGTGCTCTGGACTTCTCCAAGTTAACTTTAGAGCATCCATCACTATATGCACCAGAGACAGCTGCGCCTTAGTAAAGAACAGAACTAAAAGTACCACAAGTAAACACTAGAAGATGGGTTGAATTGTGTTTCTTCAAAATAATATTAAAAACAGATTTTAAAAACATAGACCTCAGAAAGCAGACGCTTGGCAAAGAAGCAGACGCTAGCTTAACAAACATCTGAGCAAATATAAAAAGGCTTGTTCAGGAGAAGCTATTTTGCAAGCATATATTTTAGTATGTGTTGAAAATCGGGGATCCCGTTTATACCGCACATGTCTCCACACCATGATATGATATTGTCCACTTTGGGCTTACACCCTCATGGATTTGCTTTTAGACACCACCCAAAAGGCCTCATACCAATGGAGACATTTCCCGTGCCCAAGTACCTTCCCTTGTTTGAACAATATAGGACTTGTTTGTACCTCAACAATCCTCCCCTCAAACAAAGGACCATGGTTCATCCCCCATCCAGCGCGGAAACCTTCGAGTATTTAGCCTGTCCATACCAACAGCTATTCACATACTCACCCAAGCCGTTTATACCAACAGCTCTGATACCACTTGTTGAAAAACAGGGATCCCGTTTATACCGCACATGTCTCCACACCATGATATGATATTGTCCACTTTAGGCTTACACCCTCATGGATTTGCTTTTGGACACCACCCAAAAGGCCTCATACCAATGGAGACATTTCCCGTGCTTATAAACCCAAGTACCTTCCCTTGTTTGAACAATATGGGACTTGTTTGTACCTCAATAGTATGCATAGTTTATCCCCAAGGTTTGTCATAGGTAAATAATAAAACAATATTAAAAGGCTTAAGGGATAGAAGAGAAACAATCAAGGGTTTATCCCGGTTCACCAGCAACCTTTAGGTTATGTCTAGTCCTTGGCTAAACCAAGTTTTTCCACTATATATGATCAATTTACAGACAAATATTTTTTTTTTTTCACTCCTAGCCTGTCTAGACTCAACAAGTATTCTTTTAGGTAGCCTCTTTAGGCTTCACAGAGTAATGATAAAATTTTGAAGCAGCAGCTTCATATTAGAAGATGCAAGTCAACCAATCTACACTCAAAGCGTGAATATGATTAAGAGTAGGTATAACTGCTTGTAATATGAGCTTCTCTAAAAGATTTACAATGAGTAGAGAAGAGAATAGTATTTATAAAGGATGATTTGACAGATTTCTGTATCAGTTCTCTTCATGTTTTGTACATTCCTTGGATGATTCTCTATTGCGTTCTATGTGTTATTCTCTTGTCTCTGTGGCAAATACTTCAAATTCTTCTTTAAATAGTCTTCACTGGGAATAGATCCATTGGAGACATTTCTTTAACTTTGTCTTCTTTCATATCAGAGAGTTCTTCCCAAAAAGAGTCGTTAAGTTCATCAGAACGTACATGTTGTACGTTTTTCACTTTTTTTGCATAGTAGGCTTTGTAGCAGGTGTAGGATATGATTTTTGACTTAGGTCAGAGCGGGACAATACCTATTGTACTTTTGCTGACAAAAAGCATTTTTTTCCTGCTTTTATTAATCCTGATTGTTGAGTCCACGAGCTTTTTCTTTAGACGATCCCAGCTCTTGAAATAAAGATATCAAATGAGATTCAATTCAACACAGTCTAACGAGGATTTCCATATAAGTTCTTCAGACGACTTATTTCCTCTAGAAATCTTTGTCTTGACAGACGCTTGATCTTTTCTTGGAACTTCTTCATAAAAAGACAGACACTTGATCTTTTTCTATGAACTTCTTCATAGATGGACGTGTGTTACATCTTCAGCTTGTTCTGGTTAATGACTTAGAAATAAGCTTGATCATCTGGCCTTCAATAGACATCTTCATTTGTTGGCTTGTTGATTTAGACAAATCTTCTTCTGATATTTCTTCAGACGCTTTAGCTTACATCCAGACGATCGATCATAAGATGTTCAACTCTTCAGTTCTTTATTGAACGTATGTTGTTATGGTTGTCACTTGTTCAGACGTAGTCATTTTACATTATTCAGTTACTCAAGATAAATGAATTCTTATGACTTTGCTTGTCCAGATTTGTTGCTGATCGGTCTTCATAACTTGTAGATAGATGCTTTAAAGCTTTCTTGACTTGTTTGTCATATTCTTTGAAGGTTGGCTTGGGATGCTTCATTACTCTAAGCAATTCAGACTTAATCATTAGACGCTTGTCCTTTCTTGTGATTAAGTTACTTCTGCTGATTTGTTTCATTAACTCAGAGATCCTTGAATAGATTGATAGTCTGCACACTTGAGTAGATTATCAACAATATTCACACAGTTCATTTAAATCATTTTACCAAATGTTTGAATCAAAATACAAGGATCAGACACTTAGCTTATATTAGCAGACGTGTAGCAAGGATGAGAGACGATTGGAGACGTAACATTCTCCTCCTTTTTGATGATGACGAACAATTTATATGATTTTAATGAACATTGTAAAGAGAACAACATAAACTAATTATAGGGTACCTATTATAATTATTAAAAGGATATATCAAAATAATAATAAACCACCATCTTTTAAATCATACACGCCATTTCTTTTCTTTTTATTTTCTCCCTATTTTCTTGTAAATCATTCTCTTTCTTTTCTCCCCTTCTTGTTCTTAGTATTCTCCTTCGTTATTTAATCTTATTTAAGTCATATGAAATCAGAGCAAGAATGATCATATGCAGGAGTGTATCAGAGCAATATCAGTTATCGTATCATATGCAGAACCTTATATTAGCATAAGACTTCTAATATCAGAATAATGATAACTGAAGTGAAGATTTTTGTGTCAACATAAATTGAATGAAATTCAAGAATCAATGTAAATACGAATTAAAAAGATATTAACTGAATATCAGATATTTTCATTTGTATTAACATCATTGAATTATGTACAATTATAGAATGAGGGTCAAAATCTAAAGACTTTCATTAGACGCATCATCATGGTCAGGTTAATGCTTTTAAAGCAATAAATAGATCATATTTTCTTCTAAGCAACTCCTGAAGTAGATTTTCAATGTTCTCCATCTTGCTTCTCAGATATAAGAGTTCAGCTCTCGCAACAGCATCATGTTCGATGCTTATTGAAGTTTTAGAACAAGAATTAGAGACAAAGGATGAACACGATAAAGCACAAGGTGGAGAACGAGGTGAAGAAAGTGATGGAGAATAGGGTGGAGATTTTGGAGTACAGATAGAAAGTTCAGATTGATCGTAAGATTGAGACTGACAGCAAGACTAAGGAATAGCACGAAGGGGTATTGGAGTAATTGGAGGTTGGTAGACAAACATCTCAAGACAGAGAGCAAATGGGAAATAGAGAGATAAAGGATAAGAGTGGGCACATGGTAGACATACAATCAGAGAGTTATATTTCAAACTAAAAAAGTTGCGAAGAGGAGTAAAGTCTAAAAGGAGTAAGCAGGAAAAGACACCAAATTTAATGAAAGATGGGTGGAGGTGAAGGTTCAGAAGGACAAATATTTTTTAGGCGAGAGAGAAGATATGGAGTTTTTACAGTATAGAAAAGACTAGGCGTAGAACGACGAAGAGGAGTGAAAGAGAAATTTTTATATGCATAGTATACAAACACAAATTTTAAAAGGCATATAGGATCAAAGATGAAGATGGAATAGGTATGTCATATCTCGATACAACACTATGCCTCATGAAGATGTGGATGAGAGGCTTGAAAACAAACAGAGGCAAGGGTACAAATGGATCCTAGTATCCAAAGTGTTGAACAACATAGAAGCTAACTTTTCTTTCTTCAACTTCTGTTTCCATTTCATGTAATCTGTTAGTCCTGATCCAGATGCTTGCGCATCAAACTATCATTTAACATCCTCAATTAAAATTCTGAAGTCTCTTGGAGTAAACTCATCAGATCCTGGTAAAAGATTTTCCATCAAATACTCCCTTTGATAATCAGTTTGCAGAAGTCTCAGCCCAAGAAAATTGTAACTAGCAAGAGCTTTCTGTTTCTTCTTATTTAAAAGAAAATTTTCAGGTGAAATCTTGAGACATCCTTCAATGGTCTTCAAAAGTTGTGGCTCTGATCTCCTGTCAGTCTAGTTTACCCACTGAGTACACCAACTAATCTTGGGTTTTGGCAGGGATTTAGCAGATTGCATAGAACTGGGGTTGGAGACCTTTTTAGCCTTCTTGATAGATTTCCTAGATTGTTTGAACAAACTTATTTTGTGAGAGAGAGCAGATCTTTGCCTTCTTGGAAAGTATGTAGAAACCAAATACTCCCCTTGAGTTTCAAACAAAGTTTCTTTAAGCTCAGTCGTCTGCTCAAATGCTGTTTTAACCTTTTTGACAACAGACTCTTCTTCAGATTTTCTACAAGACTTTCTTCTTCTCTTGAATATGAGAGGCATACAGTCATCACTCTCCTCATCATCAGATACATTTCCTTTTTTCGCTACCACTTCTTCACTCACGGGTAGTTCAACCAGTAACTCTCCATCATCTTTCTTCATATTAAATTCACAGAGAGTTTTCATACTTATGATGGATGAGATGTCCCAACCCACTTCAATCATTCCAATCCCTTTGAGTCTCATTAGCCTCGTGAATTGCATTCCATAGGGATAAGATATTTTGGCTTTTTGACGGGCAATCTTCATAATATGTTTGAAAATATGATCATTAAGATCAATATTGAGATGACGAAGAAGGTTATATAAAGCAAACTTGTCCATTATTGTGATAACATTTCTTCCAGCCTTTATTGGTGTAGCACAACTTGTTAAGATCAAATGTAGAAATCAACCCTTAGGAACCAAGTCTAGGGCAGAAAACATCTTTCAGATTATGCTTTCCCAAACAGAGTAATGTTTAGGCTTGTTTGGTCAATAGACTTCTCCCATTCATCATATAATCCAACTAATTCTCTGGAACAACTGGTTTCAACTTCAATCTCTTTTAGTTCAAACTTGCATTTGGTGAAGTGCACGGTTCCGACGATACTGGTGATTATCTTATCACTTACCACATAGGCTGACCTCCAAAAGTCCCTTAGATGGTGAGGATAAATCTTTTCCTTCAGGGTGAAGAAACTTGTCCATTCAGCGGCTTCAAGTTCCTCAGAAATGTTCAAGACACCTTCTTTGATTTCTTCATGGTTTACAAAGTGCTCTAGATTTAACCGCCTCACTTTGATTTCATCTATATCCTCATTGGAGATGATATTACCCATTGCCTTTTCAGGTTCCATTGAAATAGGTGATTTGAAAAGATACGAGAGAGAGGTTAGGGTTTACAGAGAGCACACACAAAGAGAGAAAACTTGTCAGGGAGAGAGAAAACTTCTCGAGGAGGTGTTGTTCCTTTATGTTTTTGAAGGATAGAGAGAGTACTCGGGTAGAACATATATTAGAATGTGAACAGTTTTCAAAAACACGTAGCAGTTTATGAGAATTTGAAACGAAGCACATTTTTTTGAAATCAAAACGACATCGTGCACAGTTCTCAATTTAAGCATGTTTAGCCACGTCACTCAAATGCTTAACCATCACACGAGTGATATTCAGATATTTATACATATTTCACAAATTTTAAGACAAATGAAGAGGTACTTACTTGTCAGTGGTTAACTTATTGAATTAATGATTTTACCATAATCTCTTTGGGCATTCATCCTTTCTTTATTCTTGATGATCTCTCTTGAATGACACTCCATACGCTTTTTCATTATGTCTTCGAGTGACTTTGAGATTCCTCAGATGGGTGGAGTAGGAACATAGACTTTCTTGTTGTTGTGTATTGCGAGAATCCACTTTCATGTCAGCATTATTGGGATCTTCTTGGTTCTGCTTTGTATATGTGCAACAGGAACAATCGAGTATTTTGGTACCCATATCTTCTCGGGTCCTTTGGTGTTAGATTTGTTAGTCTGTGAAGAATTTGCTTTCCTTTTATGAAAGCACTTCGACGTAACATATTCAGCTTTACCACAATAAGAACATGTAGGTTTAGCAGATTTCTGAATAAAATTATTTGACTTTTATGAGAATTTACCAGTTACATTATGATGTGTCTATTTAGAGAATCCTAAACCAGTTTTGTCATGGCTAACTTTATGACTGCCTTGAAGCTTTGTTAGATTGTCTTTGCCATTTAAATATCTAGCAAGATCAGTAGTAAGCTCTTCTACTTTCTGTTGAAGTGGACTTTCTGTTGAAGTTCCACCACTTCTTCAGAATGTAGAGTTTCATTAGTGATCTCAGCTTTAAGCTTGTGGTTTTCTTTGATTAACTCTTCATACTCAAGATTTTTCTGTTCATGCTCTTTTGAGGGCTTAACATACTTTTTCTTAAGCGCCTTGAGCTTATCAAGAATACAGTTGGGTTCCTTGAGAAGTTCATCATAGGCATCTTATAGATCCTCAAGATCAGAACTTACCTCACATTCAGAGTCAGTATCTCCCATTAGGTAGAGATTGGACTCACCATCACTTTGGGAACCTTCTTCAAGATCTTCCCAAGTAATCATTGGTGTTTCTTCTTTGGTAGGGAATCTGCAATATCTCTTTTCTTGAAGACAACCGTCCTTCAAGAGATTGGAGTTGTTGATACCTTGAGCTTCATTTTTTGCTTCAGAAATGTTTGCTTTGACAGTAGTCTCTCTAATCGTAGCATTTCTTTTGATGTTGATCTTTCTCCAGAGTTTCTCCATTTTCTGAGTAATTTCAAGCATTTCATGATCCTCCTCTTCTTCATCAAATTCTTCTAGTTCTAATGAGGATTCTTCATTCAGAGGAATGCTCTTTCGTGACTAGTCTTTAGGTTTGGAGGAGCAAATCTTAATGATTTCTTCATCTGATTCTTCTTCTTCATCAAGGATTGATGTAGTGCTTGAGAGTTCTTCAAGTTTCTCTCCAATGAGCTATTCTTCAGATCCTTTCTCCTCATAGAGACTATCTAATTTATTCCATATTTCTTTAGCTATTTCATAGCTATAGATTTTGTCCTACTCTAATCTGCTTAAAGAGCGCATTAGATAGTATTTTTAATATTATAGGTATGATTTTCTTAACGTAGCAATTTATTTTCACTATGACCTACCATTATTAAGTTAATAAATATATATTGCTTGGTCAATAGTTAACAATATTTTCATTATTGTTAAAATAAAATTTGCACAACCCTACTCCAGATAGATTTTTTTTTTCATTGATTATCTTCAACAACGACTATGGAAAAATATATTATATGGAAGCCATTAACCTTAAAAAAAAGGTTTAAATTAAGTTTACCTGATAAATCATATATGCATGAAATGAATAATATATATTTATTTTAGTACATTACCAAATCTAGTTATATTATAGATTTTTGTGTCCAAATATATCATTATAATAAATTATTTTTTTATTAAAAAGTAAAAGGTCTCTAGAAGTTCTTTTAAATAAATAAATAAATAACACAATTAATGTGTTGTTTTCCATGACCATTTGTAACTAAATCCATAATTAGGGTTATATGGTGGATCTTATGGCTTGATACCTTGTGATGTTTTCCCAATTTTAATATAATTTCGTATTTTCCTTACGTGATTGGATTTATCTTAGTGTTTTGATTTCTAATAAGGCTTGATCACCCTTTACAAAGTTAATTAATTGACGGACGACCATACCACAATTAGTTTATGGAACTTTAGGATTAATCGGATTTGGGATTGTGTGGACCAAACTCAATCCCCTATTCAATCAGTTATTAAATTAAGAAGCTGCTAAATCTTTATGTTTTTCATAACTGCTCGCCTTGCGTGACCATTGAGGGTTTCAGATTAGGAAAAATAATTTAATATTGCATAATAAATGGGTATTAATAACATTAGAGTAGGTGATTGACAATCAATAGGAAACACATATTATTGTGGGATTGAGTAATATCATAGGTATTGACGTAAGTGAAACCAGACACCCTAGGCTTTCCATAATTAAACCTTTTCTTGCATTTCTTCGCTCTCCTTGTTTTGATTTAATTATCTTTTTAATTCTAAATTTTCATCACTTGAATACATTGTCTAGATAACATAAGGAATTAATCAAACTAGTAATTGCTAGGAATCCTTGGGGACTCGATATCTTGGATTCCCAAATACTCCTTTATTATTTGTGTGATAGAGTGCACTTGCCCGTAAGTGCTATTTTAGCACAACAGACGTCTCTTTATACCAAAAGACACTTACCAAGGGGCTTCACCGTCGGTAATGAAAAACATCATTACCGAGAGGCAAAGCCCTCGGTAAGACAAAAAGAGACATCCACATCTACTATTACCAAAAACACTTACCAAGGTGTTGCATCATCGGTACTAAAAACGATTATTACCGAGAAGCGAAATGTAACATCCCAAGATTTAAAGAAAATATATATTTTTAGCTAATAATGTTAACAAATAAAATCAAAGAGTTTTGGGACCTTTTGATAAAAAAAAAAAAAAAAAAGAGTTTTGGTAGCTTAGAGTTAAAGCTTAAGAGCCTTTAAGGTAGTTTAATGACTGAAAGAATGAAAAGGAGAAGTTTTAAGTTGAAAATCAGTCATAGTAGCATGAGCATGATCGTTCTCATGTTTGGCACGCTCGTGCTTGGGGGCGAGCATTGGCCTATGTTGGAAGATCATAGTTTGAGTCACGCTATGCTCAATAAGAGCACGCCCATGTCGGAAAACAGACAAGTTTGACGTTGTGGAGCACGATCGTGCCGGAAACACGCAAGTTTTGACTCTGATGAGCACGCCCTTGCTCATCTGAGCACGACCTTGCTCTTAGCAGGGATGTCAAAAAATACCACCATGACAGAGGTATTGAATGAGTAACTTCATCATTGTAGGTGAGGTCGAAACACTCCTTATGAATTATATGGGTGGCATTTGGCGGCCATTGTTGTGTGCTTAAGTTTGACATATTGAATGCATGAATAAAATGTGAATTGTTCGGTAATTTCCTGAGACCGGGGAAGCTTGAAGACTAGAGATTCTTCTTAGTATTCTTGATAGTTTTGGTTAGTATTATGATGTATTGGAGCCGTTTGTGACTAAGACCTTGGTTTATTTCTTTTATCAGCTTTGGGTTTTTAGTAGACACCCCCGTTTAGAGAGTTTTGGATTTTAATTCTTGTAATGACTTATTTTAAGATAATTATTGTGGTATTTATATTATATTATATTATGAAAATTTTATTTTCTTTATGTTTTATTTAAATACTTTTTTTTGGGTTACTAATGTAACGAAGGGCGTTACACGAAACCCTTGGAAAGTTCGTGGACTTTATTTCCCACAAATGTGTGAATTTTAATGATGGCGTTACCGACATCTTGACCTTCGGTAATGATCTTTTTCATTATCGAAGGGCTTCACCGTCGGTAAATGGAATGAAAACCCACTGCTTTACTTATCGACAGTGATGGTCGTTCGCAAGTCACGCATTTACCGAGGGTATTGTATCCGCCGATAATAGTTCTAATCAAGTTAAGGTTGAAAATGAGATTTCTTTCAGATTTTAAATCATAAACTACCAAAGCTCTTTATGTTAAGCATTAAGCATGCTTGGGATCCAAAAAATGTAGCAAAAAGAAAAATGCTTGTGAAACATCCTCAATTCCATAACCATAATTGGTAAATGGACATGGATATGTTTGGTTGGTATATGTTTTTATGCTTGAGAATATGCTTAGAAGGTATGCTAAGAGTTAAGGTTGAATTGGAGAAGAGGAAAAAGGAAAACAAGTGGGACTGGTCAGCATGCTCAAGCGCAGACTAGTAGCACGCTCAAATGTGCTAATTAACGTTTGGACGCGGGCTTTATGGACGCTTAAGCGTGGCCCCTTTGACCAGGTGACTACTAGTGATGGGACGTAAAGTGACATGTGTCAGTTACGCGCTGCAGCTGGCATGTGAGGGGCGGTGCCTTCGCGGTGAGCTCACTACAAAAAAAAAAAAAGCCTTTTTTCCATCGACATTTTGCGACCGATCCTAGCCCGTCGCAATATGTAGCATTTGCGACGGAATTTGTGACCGGTGTTCAGTTAGCAAAAAGTTAGATGAAAAATTGTCGTTGCGATGAATTTTGCGACCGATTAATCGGTGGCTATTTATTTTTTGTCAAATCGGTGGCAAAATCGGCCATAGACATAAAACAAATGAAGAGTCAATTGCGTTGGATATTTTGCCACCGATTTTGCAACCGCATAACTGTAATATTTTTGCCACCGTGATAAAATCGGTCACAAAATCCAAATTTTAATATTTTAGGACCAATTTTGCGATCGAATAGTAATCGGTCTCAAATTCCAAATAAACTCTGAAACCCTCTTTTCTCACACCTCTGAAACTCTTTTTCCCTCTTCTTTCCAAACACCTCTGAAACTCTCTCAACCTCGCGCCTCTCCCCCTCTCTGCACCTCCCTCAGCGCGCCACCACCACAGCGTGCCTCTCCCCCTCTCTACAACTGCCCCGTCAGCGCACCACCACCATCGCGCGACCACCACCTCGCGCCTCTCCCCGTCTCTACAACTGCTTCGCTAGCAAGCCACCACCACCGCCCGCCTCTCCCCCTTTCTACAACTGCTCTGTCTCCCTCTCTCTTAGCTAGCACCATTTCTGCAAGTATGCTTCCTAATTTTCTTTTCCTGCTTTTTTTTCTTTTTTTTTTCAAAATTTTTTTAAACCCCCAATGGACTATCTATGTTTGATTTATGCTTCCTAATAGATAGATTTAACAAAGGGACTGATGAAAGAAGTTATAGTGAAAGGTTTTCGACTTTTAGTATCATGCCATGCTTTTACCTTCTTCATTGAGTGGTAATTTAGAATAAAATATCTCTGTTATGGCTTCTGCATTTTCCTCTGTCAGAGCACACACTAGAGACTAGAGTCACCAATTAACCTGCACCAATTTGGATTTTGGAAGGAAAAATGGTAAAATGAAGAAAGCAATGAATTGTAGAATTAACTAATATAAAATTTCAATCTTTTCCTATGATCTTTCTCAAAGGTGAATAAGCAACTCTGAAGCTAAAGATTATGAAAAGGAAGTAGCACTCAAAAAAAACAAAGAAAGGAAGAAAAAATGAACCTTTGAAGGAAATGCAAGATAACCTGCTAAGTTGAAGAACCATCTAATTCAAAAATTGCATGTTACTATTGTAACCTAAGTGCTTGTTTGGGAACGCTTGATTTTTCCCATTTCAGCTGTTTTTTGGTTAAAAAGCTGTTTCATATATAATCTATCATGTTTGGCAATTAGCTTAAATTTATAAAAAAGCTTTTTTTTTGAGAAAAAAAGCTGTTTTATGTCATCTAATTTGTTTTAGCTTAAGATTGTTATGATTTGATTATTTCTTATTCTCAAAACTCTCTTCCCTATTTACCCCTACAAAACTAACTTCCAAATAAATATTATTAAATTATACAAATAACTTCATACCATTTTTCGTAATTTATTATGTAAAAAGCGATTTTTTTAGACCATCCAAACGAAAAAGATTATCTTGAAATCGCTTTTCAGCAAACAGATCCAAACAAAAATAGATTCTGATTATAATTGATTATTACAATAATCGATTATTCATAAATCGATTATCAGCATAATCTTTTTTTTCCAGCTTTTCCAAACACACCCTAATTCTCAAATGCTCAAGAGAAACATTTCATCCAAATGGCAGAAGGAAAAATCATAACGTGAACGTTTTGTGATTTATGATTAGCTTTTTATCTTATGCATCAATGTCACATGGAATAATGGGTAGAAGAAACGAAAAGCAAATGGAGGAGGGGTTCATAGACAGGGATGGATTTACTCATTGGCTGGATAGGGCTTGGGCCCCTACCAACTTTTTTCTTTTTGGACAGGTTTAACAATAATTAAAAAAAATAGTAAAGGCATTGTAGTAATATTGTGTGATAGTTGAGCTTTCTGGTGTCAACATAGTTGGGACGACTCTCTCATTGTGATATTTTTGCATGCTATTCTTTTTGTTTTATTTTTTTGATCTCTTATATATGAGTTAGAGTTCCCCTAGTACTCTTCTTAATATATTTTTAGCTTATAAAAAAAATTAATAGTGTATGTGTATGTCTACTGGACAATTTCTTTTATACTTTTTTTATATTTTTTTTCTTGAGTTTAATTGCTCTGGATTGTTAGTGTAAAAATTTTTGTACTATCAACCATTCACACTATGACTTTTAAGGTAATTAGAATAAGATTCAATTATTTTTACTGGTGTAGCAATTTATGAGTGATTGATAAAGTAAAAAATCTTTATACTGACCGTACATACCAATTATAGATGATTTTTGTGACTTGAAGGTGACGCGTTATGTGGTTTGATATATTACTAATGTGATTAATATTTTGAAACATATAATTATGAATATTTTATATAAAATTTGATATGTATATATTTGATATATGAACTTTAGTTTCTATAGTTGGCTCATCTCATTATTCAAGTCTGGCTCCGTCCCTCTTGATAGAGCAAGAGCAGGTTTTGTGCATCAGTAGTGTTTCTTCAACTACCACAGCCACTAAAATCAAATATTTCATAATATAATATCAGTAAACCTTGGTGTTCTTTGAAGTTCACGCACACGAACATGAAACATATATAGAGTATTCATTCAGCACTAACCTCAAGCGTCGATGCTACGGGGTGGAGTGTCTTCCTTCTTCAATGTGCAGCGGAACTGCAGTCTCTGTAGCTATATAAGGGAAACCAAACCAAAATGCTTGAAGTTGTATATATAATTTAGGACCTTAAGGACAAAAAAACTAGAAACAACTCAAACAAGTAGTGAACCTATGAAATGAACATGAAAAATAGAAAGTGTCATATATGGAAAACCGATTCTTTGTAATGCTCAGTTGCTCACACATAAAAGGCATGCACCTATATGGCTATATTAGCACCCACCTCCTGCAGCTCTGTCTCTCCTCTTTAGTTTGTTTTATAATTTTCTTCTATATATATATAGTATGGTATAATAATGTATATCGGTAATTTATTAATATTCTTGATCACCTTATAATACATGTTGATCGCATTTATTTGCATATTGTTCCCTGGTATATAAAAGCGTTATATGCAAAATATAGTATTGAGATATTTTTTCCATAGTGTATATTTAGGACATGTGTACTTTGCTGGACTTCGTTGGCTCTCTTCATTTGCTGCTTCACTGATCAATTTGGTATATCTCTCTTTACTCTATCTGTTTTGATTTGATTAGTTTGTGAGTTGCCACTTTGGTTGAATAACATGACTGATTGTTGTATATGTAATGTGTTATGTGAATTGATTGGTTGTTTGTTAGTGAAGAGCTGAGCTCAATAGGAAGCTGATTGTGTGCTGATAAATTATTCAAATGCATGTGTTTGATTGATGAGTTGTTTGTAAGTGGAGAACGGAGTTCAATAGGAAGCTGGTTGTGTGCTGAAAAATTAGTCAAATGCATGTGTTTGAATTATTTGTTGTTTGTTAGTGAAGAGCGGAGCTCAATACGAAGCTGGTTGTGTGCCGATAAATTAGTCAAATGCATGTATTTGAATTATGTGTTGTTTGTTATTGAGAGCAGAGCTCAATAGGGACTAGTTGTGTGCTGATAAATTAGTCAAATGTATGAATGCATGTGTTGCTTTCCCCCTTAGGTACCCGTAATGGAAATTCCTGAGAACCGGATGTAGATGTACAATAGGTTGGATCGTAAGAAACATCTAACTCTACAATTCCAAGATGCACAATAGGTAGGATCGTAAAAAACATCTAACTGCAGAGTGATCAGGATGGCCGACCCCCGGATGCCATCGATATCCTAAAAAAGACAAAAAAGTTGAAGTCCGGAGTGTGGGCAAACAATAAGTCTCGTGAGATACATGTAAATATACGTACACTGTTAATTGTACTAGATATTCAAGTTTATTTTTTGCAACATATTAATTGTTAATAATATGATATTCAACTTTATTTTGTAGGATAAATACTATGAGACCTTAGATGAGGCTCGTGCTCATGCCACACAGGACGGTAGTTCTTCTAGTCAGGAGTCCCTTGCCTCCATCAACAATAATGCCCACTATTTGAATATTGTCGGGGGTAAAAATAAGAAGGGAGTTGTGAATGGGCTTGGTGGGTTAGGTGATCATTACCTAGCCTCGTCGTCTCGCCAGCCTAGACAGCAGGATGTGCTTGGGCCTACTGTTTCTTCAAAGAAGATACAGGAGATGCGGGATACTATCACAAAGCTTAATGACGAGATTATCACAAACCATGCCGCATAGGAGGCCGCACAAGCCGTCACGTCTGCACAACTTCAGTGGATCTTCGAGCACTTTCGCCTTCAATCTCCTCCACTTCAGCCTTTTGCTCCACCACCTCCACCACCGCCTGCTGCAGAGGACGTCGGGGACGTCGACGGGCTCGACGATGTGGATGACTATTTGGGCGAGGACGGGGGCGATGACATCGCACATCCATGATGACCTTCATCGTTATGTATTTTGATTTGTGTTTTGGTTTTATTTTCATACATTATATACGTATTTGATATTGTTTTATGAATTGATATACAGTTTTATTTAATTATATCGATATCATGTTTGTTTTGATTTTCTTTATTTTGCATTGATAATTTTAAATGTCATTAACAATCACTAAAAAATAATCTTTTATTATTTTAATTAAAGAAATTTGAATTTTAATATTATCTCAAATTTTTTAAAAAAATTAATATTAAGGTCGATTTTGCCACACTATATTTGGTTACAAATTGGTCTTTAAATTGTAATGGTCATATATTTTGCGACCGATTTTGTCACATTATATTTGGTCGCAAATTGGTATTTAAATTGTAACGGTTATATGTTTTGCGATGGATTTTGCGACAGCATAATCGGTCGCAAAATTGGTTGCCAACCATCAGAACGACCAACAAATTTGCGACCAATTACTAAAGCTTGCGACGGATTTTGGGGGTCGCAAATTTGCAACCGATTATGCATTTCGGTTGCAAAACGGTTTGCGACTAGGGTTTTATTAACCGAAATGGATCGGTCTCAAAATTGGTTGCAAGGGCATTTTGCCACAGAATATATTCAGTTTGCGACCGATTTTGGAGGTGGCAAAAACTGTCTTTTTTTGTAGTGGAGGAGAGGTCAATGCTCAAGCGTGGAGAAAACCCAACGCTGAAGCGTGGGATTTCCCAACGCTAAAGCGTTGACATCATGATCTTTTCCTATATATACTTCATCTTTTTCACACTTGCACGAATTTTTTGCTAACTAACCAACCCAGAGAGCTTGAAGGAGATATAAAGATCAGTCTCAAGTTTGTGATCCAAGTCCTACTCAGTTTGTTCATCCAATCCCAGCTCAGATCATGTTTTCATGATCATATCGACTTCTACTTCTATTCCACTGGTTCGTTTCGTGCTAGAGCCTATGTATTATTTTCATGCTTAGCGCAAGTTTCAGAATTACATTTGGGACCCTATATTGGAAGTAGGCTGCGGTTATGAGGGGCTTTTGGAGAGCTCGTTGTTCGTGATCATTGCTATTCTTGTTATTAGGTAGGAGAAAGAACCACAACTCGTCAGGGAGGCAAGGATAAAATAGTATATATTGACATGTGTAGGGCGACCTAAACCCTACTAGTGGTCGACTAACCGACAACACCTAATTCACATTGGCAACTACTAGATTGTGGTACCAATGTAGTTTTAGGCATTCTGAGTTTATTGCTGATAGGTTGATCTATGCTTAATTGAGGTTGCCTGCTTACTATGCTTAGATGCTTGCTATGAGATATGTGTTGATATGTGCATTGATATTAGCAACATGCTCCAGGGTTACCTGAATATATGCCTATATGTTAAATATGTTAAACGTGTTGATATAATTGTTTACCATGTTATTGTTACTATTGGTTACTGCTTGTATGTCTTGGTTATCTTCACATGGTTAGAAGTAGGCACTGATTATTTTGATTCGTGAGATGTGTATGTGGTAAGGTGATTTGAGGACATGTGTGCTATAGTGCTCAACCTAGTAATCTTACTGATGTGACTATGGGTGATGACAAATGGGCACCCTGATCTGTTTGGGGTGTTAATGGTAGTTGAGTACAGGTTGTGGGTTCAGTCACTAAGAAGTTGATTCTGAGATAAGTCGGTGAGGTTCATGTTGTATTGTTGTTGTTGTTCATCATTTTGTTGAGCTGACGGATGATTGTCCTATTTTCTTTGGGATATCGTGATCGCGTTAGTCAGTGACGGGCGAACATCATACCTTGTGGTGGATGTGTCGTGATCGCTGATTGAGTCGACGACGGGCGAATATCCTGACCTGACCTGCGGGAGGGTGGATATGTCGTTACCGCGAGTTGAGTTGAGCCAGAGGGACTGCCTAACACCTTGCATTATGGGGGGTGGCATAGTGATGAGAGTGACATCTTGACTTCTCATAGATGTCGCGCCGAAGCATTCATATTGTGGTTGGATGCATGAGTGTGAGAGATATTAGTTAGGAAAGAATGACACTTGAGGATGACCGTTTGACATTGTATGCTTGATTGTGTGTAGCTATCTTTACATATTTTTTTTATTGTTTCTTCCCTATATTATGACGTATTGTTGTTTCTTATCTCCTAATTCTCTATGTTATGTTTTGTTCTCTACGATCGCATGAGAAGACTGTGCTGAGGATTTATCTAAGGAGATTGATGACACACCTACTAAACTTGATGCTGGAGGGAGAGCCTCAGATTCTAGATTTAGGCGATTTTGAGCTCCTGTACGAGGACGGCGAGCGATACTGGGAGGTTGACGACTCTCGGTACCGTGTTGTATATACTGGATCGGTGACTGTGTATTACAGAGCATGGGGTTCGTCACAGAGATATCTAGTAGGAGATTTTCGCATCGCTCAGAGGATGTCGTTTGAGAGACTGTGTCATAGGTCATGGGACTATCACTATGATTCTAACACTGCTTGGCGATCTCACGCCACATCGCATAGAGGGATTGTGGCTCAAGACATACATGCCCGTTCGCAGCGAAGGATGAGAAAGTATCACCGACGAAGGGTCGTGATGTCGGAGAGCTCGACAGAGTACGAGGCGTGGAGGGTGTATCACTGGAGACAACGACCTTTGATGGGGAGTTCTCGTTATCCTCACTAGAGTCTAAGTCAAGCAGGTAGTCTTAGCTTTTTATGGCCACTATGTGTCTGAGTGATGATCTACTTTCGAGGGGGTGAGGAGAGAAAGTCTCTTGTACTTTTTGTTTACCATGCTTCTGTATTTGTGTTAGTGTGCGTACTCTGATGTTGAGGTATATCACGTAGGCTATGTATGTATGCGTGGTTGGTATCAGTATCGTGTGTTTAAGCTTTTAAACTCTTCGCATGTTTAATAAGATCGTTAACGTTAATAACGTTTTAATGATGTTAGTTCGGGTTACTAATGGGACCTCCGAGGAGGGGTTGTCTCACTCGCATGATTGAAATAAGGTAGGAAATCATGGTTTGAATTAAGTGCAGAAGCAGAGATGAGGGAATAACTCCTTTTCAACCTGCTTACCTTGGGCGGCGTCATTCTTCGGTGAGATAGAGGCGACATAGGCGACTGAGCTTGACAATGGCCACGGCGTGCACAAGCAGGTTTGGCGGAAGAATGGTGGTTTGTAAAGATGTTGAAATATGGATTGGCAATGTTTTCTTGTCTCGACTCCCTCTCTCAACAGTTGTTGCTAAGTTTTCCAGCCAAGTGGTAGAGCTCCGACGAAGTGACGTCGTGGCGGCGGCTCGCGGTTGTCGTCTGTGCAGAGAGTGAGGCTGAGCAGATGAGGCAACGTGGTGGTGGTATGTTTTTGAAGATGGAGAGTAGAGAGAGATTTGGGGATTGGTGATATTTGAGATATGGACAAAAAATGGATTTTGCATGACAAAAGACCCATCGGTACTTTAAATGTTTGAGACTTTGAACTTAAACTCTATGGTCTATTAATTACGTGATTTTTATCTTAATGAAATTGAGTTATAAGATTTTTTTTATATATTTTTTCTAAATATACATATGTTTGTGTAACTTATTTATTTATTTATTAATCATCTCGCTGTTGCTTGAATTTGTTAAATCAACGGAACCATGATTCGGAGGTCTTGCTGATTCAATATCCGGTTCGATTCTTAAAACATTAGTTTAACTCAAAAATAAATACCACGAACATTCTTATTTATTTATATGGTGAAATAAATAATTTAATATTCATGTATTATAATTTTTTTACACTTATATTTAATGATGTGTTTGACATATTATTTATGAAATTTGATATCTGATATATTTTTTTTATATAACCAAACTTATGAAATAGAGGGTCAACACAAGAACTCAAGATTAGATAATTGTGTTTTAAAGTTTGATAATGACAATGTATGAAAGTTTTTTTTTTTTTTTTTTTGAAACAATAATGTATGAAAGTTGAACCATTACACCAAAATTGCATTAAAAAATTGGTAAAAGCATATATATCGAGAAAGATTTTGTTATATATTGTAGGATTTTTTACACAACTAGTGCAATTTAGATGCACATTTACGAAACTAGTGTAGTTTTAGAAAAAATTACTCATTTGGTGTAAGTAGTATTTTGGATAAACAAATTTCCCACATAAATCGTATATCCGATCAACGATTCACTTTTATAATTATTAAATTTAAAAAAAAAAAACAATTTGTTAAGAAGTCGTATACTCAAGATATGACATTCTATTTTACTTTTTTCTTAATTAGATAGAAATGCAAATCGTAGGTATGAACCACGACTACTTTATTTTTCTACAAGATAATGACCAAGTTGTAGCTTGGAAAAACGACTTTGGTTTTTCTTTTCTTTTTTAAAAAAGTAAATAGGTAAGTCGTAGGCCATGTACATGATTTTACCTACGACTTGTATATTTTTTTTTAGAATAAAGATTCAAATTGGTACTTGATAAAAAATTACGATGACATTTTGGTCCCTAAGAAATGAAAAATATCAATTTTATTCTTAAGAATGTAAAATGCGGATCAAACTGGTCCTTTTTAGGGTAATTTTTAGGAACATTTTAGTCCCTGTTAGTGGCTATTTTGACCCACATTTTACATTCTTGAGGACCAAATTGGTATTTTCTATTTCTCAGTGACCAAAATATCACCATGATTTTTAGTCGAGGACTAATTTGGATCTTTATTTTTTTTTTAAAAATGAAAAAAAAACCAAAGTCGTGGACTGTACCTACGACTTGGTCATAAAATTTAAAAAAAGAATGGTAGTCGTTGTTGAGTCTCCAAATGTCTGATGTGCATTTACCTTAGCTTTGATGAGATTAAAAGTGTTATTCAATGATTTAATTGAACCCGTCTGTGGAATTTAACTCGTCTACTTAGTGTGCAGATTAAAACATTAAGCGTCTATATGAACTGTTCACTCGTCTGAACTTAGTTAAGTTCACACGTCTGAACTTAGTTAAGTTCACACGTCTGAACTAACTAAAGTTCACTCGTCTGAACTAACTAAAGTTCACTAGTCTGAACAAAGATAAGTTCACTCGTCTGAACTAGCTAAAGTTCACTCGTCTGAATTAAGATAAGTTCACTCGTCTGAACTAAGAGAAGTTTACTCGTCTAATGAAGTCTTCAACCGTCTGATCAAAGGAAGACTCACCCGTCTAAAAGACTTTGCAACTAACGTCATCTTTTTTTTAAAGAGTCAACCCGTCTAATGAAGCTGCTCATCCGTCTAAAGACTAACGTTAAAGAATACATTGGATGAAAGCTGTCTCGACCCTGATAAAGAACTTCAACAAAGTGCTTTACCTGAACACAACTACATCTTACACCAAAAGGGAAAGTCTTCCCTCTGCAAACAAAAAGCACGTATACAGACCTGCTGAGACCAAAGGTACATCAGAAGTCTGCATCACTCTGATGAAAGAGAACAAGCGAAGTTCCCTATGCTTTAATGGCTGATCAGAATGACTCTATTGCATTTATTGAAGATCTGCAAGAAGCCAAAGACTTCAGACTTTGTGTCCAACGGCTTTAAAAATTTTGAAGCCTATTTAATGAAGAAGACTTTGAAGATTCCAGAGACACAAGAGAACGATCAAAGCAATCAAAGAGCAATTACTCTGTGCATTTATATTTTCATTCTTTCATTATTTATTCTTCAATCATTTGAAGTTAATACGCAGTCTTTTAGAACTTCACATTTAATACACTCGTCTGAGTGCTCGTGAAAGACTTGCAAATTGTAATCTTTTTACAACTTCTCTCAAACAAACCCGTCTGAGCCTGAAGAGGCTAAGTGTGCAAATAATACTTGTCTGGAGCCTGGAGAGGCTAGGTGTGAAAACAATACTCGTCTGGAGCCTGAAGAGGCTAGGTGTGAAAATAATACTTGTCTGTCCTGTAACCTAAATCAGTTATAGTGAGAAAACTTGGTGCTGCCAAGGACTGGACGTAGCCTCATTGTTAAGGGGTGAACCATGATAAAACTTGCTGAGTGATCTCTCTTTCCCTTAACTCTTTAGTTTGATTATTTGTCTTAACTATCATCTAACTAAAGGGGTTTATAATTGTGTTTATCAAAAACTTTCTTATCTTGCATGATTGTGTGTTTTCTGTGAAAACCTTCAGACGAGTTATCAGTCTGATTGATCTGTCTGTGTTTACTCGTCTATTACAACCCGTCTGTGCTTGCGAAAAAGTTTCTAAATTCCGCATAAATTTGTCAAACACCATTCAACCACCCTTCTAGTGTTTGCATCTGTCTATTTCAGTCGGTATCAGAGCTCAGCCTCTGGGTTGAGCACCTAATAGTGTAGAGAAAAGATCCTAAAGAATAGACAATGTATTCTGGAGCAAGCTCAAGTGGGAACCCCCAACCTGAAGGAGGCTCTATGACCAGACCTCCCTTTTTCAATGGTTCAAATTATAACTGCTGGAAAGAAAGGTTTCACTGGTTCATCTTGTCAACAAATTCTCATGTATGGGATGTCATTACCGATGGACCTTACACTCCTCAAAATAGTGATGGCTCAGACAAGCCTAAGGCTCAGTGGACACCTGCAGAAAAGACAAGATGGGATCTAAACTATAAAGCCAGATATGCTATAATCTGTGCTCTCAGTCCAGAAGAGTTTGAAAAGGTATGTGTTTGTGATTCTGCTAAAGAAATGTGGGACTCCTTATCTGTCACACATGAAGGTACTGCAAAGGTAAAAGAATCTAAAATTTCTATTCTTGTTAGAAAATATGAACTGTTCACCATGGATGAAGGTGAATCTGTTGCTCAAATGATTGGTAGATTCCAAACTATTACTAATGGTTTGAAATCTCTTGGTAAAACATATACAAATGCTGAGAAAGTTGCTAAGATTCTCAGAAGTCTTCCAAGGCAGTGGAGACCTCTTGTCACTGCTATTTCTCAAGCTAAGAATCTCACCTCCTTTACTATGGATGAACTTCTTGGCACACTCACTGTTCATGAGCAAGAGCTCAATGAAGATGTGTCAATCAAAAAGAGCAAAGCCATTGCTCTTAAAGGTGATCTAAAGGCAGCTAAAGCCTTAAAAGCTTCAAAGACAGACGAGTCTGACTGTGACATAAACAAGTCTGATGATGAGGATTCTGATGATGATTAAGAGACTTCTCTCATGACCAGAAAGATGAAAAAGCTCTGGAAAAAGAAGAAGTTCAGAAAGGAGAAGCCTTTCAGAAAATCTCACAAAGAATCCACATCAACAGACAAGAGTCCAGTTGTCTGCTATGAGTGCAGAAGCCTGGTCACATCAAACCTGAATGCCCTCTTTTGAAGAAAGCTTCCAAAAAGAAGTTCTTCAGAAAGAAGAAGAAAGGAATGATGGCCACATGGGAAGATCTTGAATGCTCATCTTCTGAAGGAGAAGAGACAGAAGAGGAAGCCAATCTCTGTCTGATGGCCAATACAGATTCAGAACCTGAAACTGAGGTACATTCTGAACTTGAGGAATTGCATGATGCTTATGATGAGCTGGTAAAGGAATCCAAAGGCTTATCTAAGGCCTTCAAATCCCTCAAGAGAGATTATGTTAAACTCCTCAGTGAGCATAAACAAAAATCTCAAGAGTGTGAGATGCTGGCCAAAGAGAATAGCCAGCTGAGGACTGAAAAATCTGATGAAGCTTCGATCTCAAGTGAAACATCACATTCTGAAGAAGTGTTCACACTTCAACAGAAAGTGAAAGAGCTCACTTCTGATCTTGCTAGATTTGTTAATGGCAGAGATAATCTGACAAAACTGTAGGATGTCAGAGACACTCTCTTAACAAAGAAGGCATTGGATATGATCATCAAGCTGATCATAAAGTATCAACAAAATCTTCAACTGTCTATGTTAAACCCATTCCAGTTAGACTTAGACCCGTTTGTAACTTCTGTGGAAAAGATGGACATGTTATGTCTAAGTGTTTTCACAAGAAAAAGAGGAAGTCTTCACAGACTCCTAGAACTAACAGAAAAGGACCCAGAAAAATATGGGTACCTAAAGATAAAATAATTTCTGTTGCAGACATCCTTAATAGGACAAAACAGACGCCTCTGCTGGTACCTGGACAGTGGCTGCTCGCGACATATCACAGGAGAAAGGTCTATGTTCCAAGACCTCCAGTCTAAGAATGGTGGATTTGTTGCCTTTGGAGGCAATCAAAAAGGAAGAGTAATTGGCGTTGGTACAATTGGTGGTAAACCCCCTCTTCCCTCTATCTCAAATGTACTTATGGTTGAAGGACTAAGACACAATTTACTTAGCATAAGTCAATTATGTGATAGTGGATTTGATGTCTCCTTCACTAAGAATGAATGCATAGTCAAAGACAAGAGTGGCAAGACCCTCTTTTCAGCTAATAGACAGCAAAATCTTTATAAGATTGAGCTAACTGAACTCTCAGATCAAAGTGTAACCTGTCTGATGTCTAAAGAGGATGAAAGATGGTTATGGCATAAGAAACTAGGACATGCTAGTATGAAACTTATTTCAAAATTGAAAAAGGATAACCTTGTGAGAGGATTGCCTGATATCAGTTTCAAGAAATATGTTTTATGTGATGCATGTCAGAGAGGTAAACAAGTAAAATCAAGTTTCAAATCAAAAAACATTGTATCAACCTCTAGACATCTTCAATTGTTACACATGGATCTGTTTGGACCAGTTAGTGTTGCCAGTCTAGCTGGAAGGAAATATGGATTTGTCATTGTTGATGACTATTCTAGATTTACTTGGGTACTTTTCTTAACCCACAAGGATGAGTCTTTTAAGGCCTTCTCTGTATTCTGTAAGAAAGTACAAAATGAGCAAGGTTTCTGTTTTCTACCCTTAGAAGTGATCATGGGGGAGAATTTGAAAATGAGCAATTCAAACTGTTCTGTGAAGAGAATGGAATCTCTCACAACTTCTCTGCACCAAGAACTCCACAGCAAAATGGAGTGGTTGAGAGAAAGAATAGATCTCTGCAAGAGATGGTTAGATCAATGCTCAATGAAAATAATCTCCCTAAGTACTTCTGTGCTGAAGCAGTAAACACTGCATGTTATGTGCAAAATAGAATACTTACAAGGTCTATCCTAAAGAAGACTCCTTATGAATTGTGGAAAGGTAGAAAACCCAACATATCTTATTTCCATGCATTTGGATGTGAATGCTTCATCTTAAATACCAAGGATCAACTTGGAAAGTTTGATTCCAAGGTAGACAAAGGTATCTTCATTGGATATTCTGAAGTGTCTAAAGCATATAGAGTTTTTAAATCTAGGACCTCTATTGTTGAGGAATCTATTCATGTAAAATTCAATGATAATCTAAAGACTGATAGGGAACTATCAGATCTAGGAGATGATCTTGCAGGACTTGATCTTACCCAGCAGACGAGTCAACAGCCAGACGTATCAAAAACTGAGTCTGCTGAGGAATCTCTCAGACAAGTGGAGCAGACGAGTCATCAGTCAGATCAGCATCAAAATGATGATCTCAGAAGAGACTGGAAGTTCAAAGCTCATCATCCTGAAGATCTTATCATTGGAAGTCCCTCTGAAGGTGTTAGAACCAGATCTGTCTTAAGAGAGTCAAGCAATATGACCTTTTTATCTGAAATTGAACCAAGGCATATTGAGGAAGCTCTTGAAGATGAAAGCTGGATTCTTGCCATGCAAGAAGAACTTAATCAGTTCAAAAGGAATGATGTCTGGAAACTTGTCTCCAAACCAACAGACAAGTCTGTTATTGGAACCAGATGGGTTTTTAGAAACAAGCTAGATAAAGATGGCAAAGTTGTCAGAAACAAAGCAAGGTTAGTAGCTCAAGGCTACTACCAACAAGAAGGTATTGACTATACTGAGACCTTTGCACCTGTAGCTAGAATAGAAGCTATTCGCATACTCATGTCATATGCTGCACAACATCAAATTACTTTATTTCAAATGGATGTAAAAAGTGCTTTTTTAAATGGAATAATTGAAGAAGAAGTTTATGTTAAACAACCTCCTGGTTTTGAAGATAATGAAAAACCAGATTATGTTTTCAAACTTAAAAAGGCTTTATATGGTTTAAAACAAGCGCCTAGAGCATGGTATGATAGACTTAGTTCTTTTCTTATGAATAATGGTTTTATAAGAGGAAAAGTTGATACAACTTTGTTTAAGAAATGCTCAAAAGATAACTTCATAGTAGTTCAAATATATGTTGATGATATTATTTTTGGAGCTACTAATGAAAAATTGTGCAAAGAATTCTCTAAGTTGATACAAGCAGAATTTGAGATGAGCATGATGGGAGAATTGAAGTTCTTCCTTGGACTGCAAATCAAGCAGACGTGTGATGGAATCTACATCCACCAACAAAAGTACATCAAGGAGATTCTAAAGAAATACAAAATGGATAGCTCAAAGATCATGAAAACTCCAATGCAAACTAATGCTAATCTAAGCAAAGATGATGAAGGTAAAAAGGTAGACCAAACTGTCAACAGAGGTATGATTGGATCCCTTCTTTACTTAACATCTAGCAGACCTGATATTCAATTTAGTGTCTGTATGTGTGCTAGATTTCAATCTGATCCCAAAGAATCTCATCTTAAGGCTGTTAAAAGAATCTTTAGATATTTGCTTGGAACCACTAATCTTGGTTTAATGTATTTAAGAACACAAGATTACAGATTAGTTGGCTTTTGTGATGCTGACTTTGCTGGAGATAGACTTGAAAGGAAAAGCACCAGTGGAGGATGTCACTTCATTGGAGCAAACTTAGTCTCCTAGTCAAGCAAAAGACAGACGACTATCGCCCTCTCAACTGCAGAAGCAGAATATGTCTCTGCTGCAAGTTGCTGCTCACAGCTATTATGGGTAAAACATCAACTAGAAGATTACTCTATATTTGAGCATAATATACCTGTCTGGTGTGATAATTCTAGTGCTATTTGCTTAACCAAGAATCCCATACAACATTCTAAGGCTAAGCACATAGAAATCAAACATCACTTCATAAGAGATTATGTTCAAAAAGGTATATTTGATGTTAAGTTTGTTAAAACTGAAAATCAATGGGCTGATATCTTTACAAAACCATTAGCTGAGGATAGGTTTAGTTTATAAGAGACAACTTGAATATGCATTGCCTTGTTGAATAACCTGTCTGATGAGTATTTATGATATCCGTCTATGTTTAATCGTCTGACCTTATGAGTCATTCGCTCTTCTTTTAAAAAATTCTTTTTAAAATGGCTATGTTATTTTCTTTTAAGTGTCGTTTCATTATCTGAGGCAATATGTGTATATGGCTGTTTTTATTTTCGATCAATTTTTTTAAAAAAAAAAAAAACCTCCATCTTTTTGTTGTTTTCATTTAAAATTACAACTGTCTTTGGTCTTTAAAAGGGAAAACTTTCTTTTATTTTAAAAGGTATTTCGTTCTTACGTTTTCAAATCTCTTTCTCTTCGTTTTTAAAACCATCAAAGAGGATGCATCTGCTCAGGGGAGCAGTTGAAGAAGCCTTTAGGCAAAACCAAAGGACAAACTTGCTTTTAACTCTTTTTGATCTTTTTAACACTTATTTGTAATTTTCTTCTTTTTTAAAGAACCTTGTACACAGCCAATGATGGTCAAATACCTCCTTTCTCTTTTTTGATTATGACAAAAGGGGGAGAAAGTTAAATGAAAAATGTCTTTATATTACAACTGTCTGATATGAACAAATATTTACTTTTAATATGATATATCTTTTCTTTTCTCTCTGTCTATATTCTATTGCTTTTGATAATATCAAAAGGGGAAGAAAATACTAAGATAAGACTAAGATAAAAAGTTAAATGCTTATCTGTCTGAGTATATTATAATCATGGAACAATATTTTCAATCTGATTGATCATATACATGACTGATTTATGTGAATTTTCTTAAGTTCATTAAATCATTTAACATGTTTTGTCATCATCAAAAAAGGGGAGATTGTTGAGTCTCCAAATGTCTGATGTGCATTTACCTTAGTTTTGATGAGATTAAAACAGTTATTCAATGATTTAATTGAACCCGTCTGTGGTATTTAACTCGTCTACTTAGTATGCAGATTAAAACATTAAGCATCTATATGAACTGTTTACTCGTCTGAACTTAGTTAAGTTCACACGTCTGAACTAACTAAAGTTCACTCGTCTGAACTAACTAAAGTTCACTCATCTGAACAAAGATAAGTTCACTCGTATGAACTAGCTAAGGTTCACTCGTCTGAACTAAGATAAGTTCACTCATCCGAACTAGCTAAGGTCCACTCGTTTGAACTAAGAGAAGTTCACTCGTCTAATGAAGTCTTCAACCGTCTGATCAAAGGAAGACTCATCCATCTAAAAGACTTTGCAACTAACGTCATCTTTTTTTTAAAGAGTCAACCCGTCTACTGAAGCTACTCATCCGTCTAAAGACCAACGTTAAAGAATACATTGGATGAAAGCTGTATCGACCCTGATAAAGAACTTCAATAAAGTGCTTTGCCTGAACACAAGTGCATCTTACACCAAAAGGGAAAGTCTTCCCTCTGCAAACAAAAAGCATGTATACAGACCTGCTGAGACCAAAGGTATATCAGAAGTCTGCATCACTCTGATGAAAGAGAACAAGCGAAGTTCCCTATGCTTTAATGCTGATCAGATCGACTCTATTGCATTTATTGAAGATCTGTAAGAAGCCAAAACTTCAGACTTTGTGTCCAACGGCTTTAAAAATTTTGAAGCCTATTTAATGAAAAAGACTTTGAAGATTCCAGAGACACAAGAGAACGATCAAAGCAATCAAAGAGCAATTACTCTATGCATTTATATCTTCATTCTTTCATTATTTATTCTTCAATCATTTGAAGTTAATACGCAGTCTTTTAGAACTTCACATTTAATACACTCGTCTGAGTGCTCGTGAAAGACTTGCAAATTGTAATCTTTTTACAACTTCTCTCAAACAAACCCGTCTGAGCCTGAAGAGGCTAAGTGTGCAAATAATACTTGTCTGGAGCCTGGAGAGGCTAGGTGTGAAAACAATACTCGTCTGGAGCCTGAAGAGGCTAGGTGTGAAAATAATACTTGTCTGTCCTGTAACCTAAATCAGTTATAGCGAGAAAACTTGGTGCTGCCACAGGACCTAAATCAGTTATAGTGAGAAAACTTGGTGCTGCCAAGGACTGGACGTAGCCTCATTGTTAAGGGGTGAACCAGGATAAAACTTGCTGAGTGATCTCTCTTTCCCTTAACTCTTTAGTTTGATTATTTGTCTTAACTATCATCTAACTAAAGGGGTTTATAATTGTGTTTATCAAAAACTTTCTTATCTTGCATGATTGTGTGTTTTCTGTGAAAATTTTCAGACGAGTTATCAGTCTGATTGACCTGTCTGTGTTTACTCGTCTATTACAACCCGTCTGTGCTTGCGAAAAAGTTTCTAAATTCCGCATAAATTTGTCAAACACCATTCAACCCCCTTCTAGTGTTTACATCTGTCTATTTCAGTCGTGGTTTAAACCTACGACTTACCTTTTAGTGTTAAAAAAAAATAGAAAAACCGAAGTCGTGTCTTTGATCTACGACTTCTATGGAAATTTTGTTTTTTTTTTAATTTAATGATTATAAAAGTAATTCGTTATTTGGATGTACGACTTCTATGACTAACTTGTTGATCTATAATACGACTTCCCCAAATGCGTAATTTTTCCTAAAACTATAGTAGTTCCGTAATTGTGCAACAAAATTATAAAAATCCCTATATTGAAGGTGCAATTTTTTTTTCTCACTAGTATCCTAACTTTATGATGACATGTCATTTATGAGTTTGACATTTTATTTGATTGTCAGTTGTCAATGTAGTCAAACTCATTAAATGATATACAAATAATTAAACGTAAGTATAAACTATTATTTAATCCGTTCGTCTCATTATATATCTTATATTTGGATAAATCATACGGTTTAAGAAAAATCAATAAATAAAAAAATGAACAACAATTTTATCTAATTAACATTATTTATATTTTTTTTATTTTTACAAATTCTGTTATCATTAATGATAAGTTACATTCAAAGAGAAAAAAAAGTATTTGAAGACATTGATAACAGAATAAAATGCAGTTATTGGTCATTCAAATGTTTCACTTTGAAAATAAAAAATTGATGGTTTCGGTTAATGCATCACATAACAGAATTTTAAAAACATAATTAGGGGTGAAATTGACAAAAAAACATTTAATATTATATTAAAAATAGAAAATGACATATTTTGGAACAATTTTTTTTATAAATGTGATGTATATAATGTCACGAAGAGAGTACTACATTGTCATATTAAATGTTTTTTATACTTTCAAGACACCGAATTCATTACATATTCATTTATTTAGCGGATGTTTTAAAGAGCTTATAGAGAACTTATTTGGGCTTATGAGAATAGCTTATAATCTTTCTATAAGCTTTTTATAGCTCGTTTCACTAAGCTTATCAGATAAACTTATGAAAATATGTAATTTTTAACTTATTTGAAAAAATTTATCAAATAAGCACTTAAGATATTTATCCAAAGCGTCCTCGATAGGAGGAAAATTAATAGGAGGATTTTGTAGAAGAATATAACAAAACTCAAACGTACAACTTTGCTACACTGACAGTAAACGAAGTTAAATTAATTCTTTCAATTAAGACAAAGAAATCTGATTTGAATATTTATTTTTTAGTTTAAACAATATCTTTTATTTGTTTAGTTTAAACACATTATTGCAATAATATATGGTTTAAAATTACAAATGTTCGAATTATAGTTATTTCTTAATAAATTTTCACTACTAAATAGTATAAGTATAAATTGTTGTGCATATAAAGAGACCGACCAAATTAGGTTTATTGTATTCAAACATAAAATTTTTAATTATAATTTTTAAGGCATTTAATGTTTTGAATTTATTTAATTGATATAAGATGCACTTTTTATGATTTTTCTCATATGACAAACAATAACAGCTGTTATGCATATGTCTATATACAATTCTCTAATCTCTCATAATTAACTATTTGAAAATTAATTATCACAAAAAAAACTATTTGAAAATTAATTATTAATTATTTATATTTAATAAATATATATAAGTTTTTTTTTTTCTCTTTGACTAAGGTATTCACTAAGACTTTGTGGGAGAGTAAAAAAGCTTTGATGGTGATTAGATAAAATTCTTTCCAAAGTGATGATTTTTGGTTTCAAATTCTTAACATTATTGGTATGGTTTGCATAATGTCGAAATTTATTTTCACTGCAATCTATCATTATTTAAGTTAACAAACATATATCACTTAGCAATGGCCAATAATATTTTCATTATTGTTAAAATAAATTTTGCAAAACCCTATTCCAGATAGTTTTTTTTTTTCATTGATTATCTTCAACAACAACTATGGAAAATAGATTATATGAAATTCATTAACCTTAAAAGAATGTTTAAATTCAGTTTGGCTAATAAATCATATATGCATGAAATGAATAATATATATTTATTTTAGTACATTACCAACTCTGGTTATATTATAGATTTTTGTGTCCAAATACATCATTATAATAATTAATATTTTTAATAAAAAGTAAAAGGTCTCTAGTAGTTCTTTTAAAATAATAATCTTTTAAAATAATAAATGAAGGGTCTTGCTAATAAGCGTCGTAAGGGTATTATTTAAAGAATCTAAAGATAGAAAAATGTAACTTTTGAATATTCAAAATAGTGAATACACAATTTTCGATGCAAAATTTCTATTTTTAATTTCTTAACCAATATCCTTAAGACAATGGTTAACATTTGTCATAAATAAATAAATAACACAATTAATGTACTAAATTTTTTCAAAAATATGTATAAAATACATCATTATAATAATAAATATTTTTATTAAAAATTAAAAGGTCTCTAGAAGTTCTTTAAATTAAATACATAAATAACACAACTAATGTAATAAGATCTTAAAAAATTATGTATATGGAAGGCAAATAAAAATTGCATCGATTATTTTCCATGTTTGCCTATATCCCTACTAGATACTCCACACACCCACACCACTGCCTATAAAGCGCGTAGGGATTGGCCTCAAGTTTCAACAAGGAGGGATGACTGAAGGGCCCTAAGAATACATTTCTTACCAAACCAAACAAACTCACAAATTCTTATCTCATTTACTCTCCCCTTCCTTCCTCCTTCACTTTTTCTTCTTCTTCTTCTCTCTCAACCAGTCACCAATGGATTCCATATCCCCAAGAAGATACCAGCACCAAACCCTCCTTCTCCCATCTCCTCACAACAAAACTCACAGCTCCAACAGTAACAGCAGCAGCAGCAGCAACAACGGCAATGCACTCCATAATAACAACAACAACAACAACACTCAACAATTGCCACCCTTAACACCAACAACTCCAAAACCCAACACTACTAGATCCGAATCCACCACAATTTACCCGACAACCTTTGTCCAAGCTGACTCATCCTCTTTCAAGCATGTTGTCCAAATGCTCACTGGAACCTCCGAGACAGCAAGACAAGCCACCTCATCCTTTGCAGCACCAACATCCTCAGACAACAACAACATGGTACCCTCCAAGAACCACCACATGATCCCACCCATCAAAACCATGCCCACCAAGCAGAACCACCAATCAGATTTCAGGCTTTATCAGCGTAGAAACAACAACCTTAACATCAACCCTTTGCTCCCATCATCAGTTTTCTCCTCAAACCCTTCTTCTTCAGGGTTCTCTCCTCGGAACCCTGTTGATGTTATCTCTCCCAGTATCCTTGACTTCCCTTCTCTTGCACTCAGCCCCGTCACTCCTCTCATACCCGACCCGTTTGGCCGATCCGGATCACCTGCTACCGGGTACTTCTACGCTGGGAATGGGAGTCCTATTTTGGATACTGTGGCTGAAGAAAAAGCTATTAAAGAAAAGGGCTTTTTCTTACACCCTTCACCTGCAAGTACTCCTAGGGACACTGAACCCCGTTTGCTCCCTCTCTTTCCTACAACATCTCCCAAGGCTCAAGGTGCCTCTTCATCATCGTCTTGAATTGTTAATTTGTTCTTTTTCTCTTTTAGCCTTTAAGATTTTACTAAGATTCTTATATACATAAATGGCATTGATGAAATGAAGAGAAGTGAGATAAATTTGTAATGAGCTATGCATTTCAAGGAATGAAAGAATCTTGCTTCAATTATATGTAAAATTATGCTTCATCCCCCCCCCCTTCTTTTTTTTCTTTTTTTGGTTTTTCTCTCTGCTTCTTTCTCTGTTCGGTTGCTGAAATGTTAATTAAGAGAGAGAGAGAGAGAGAGGGTGTGCGTGTGTTTAAATTTGACTCTTTTATCGTTCTCTAAATGCTGCTAATTATTGAGCATGTGGAAAAAAGCAAGTTTGATTCGAAAATGTGAATCTTAATTAACTTGTATACACCGTTAAATTGCTCATTTATTAGGAGCCAAGCCGATCAGAGTATTGGGATTTATGGGAATTTAATGAGAAAAAGTTCCTGACCATAAATTTAGTTTCTCAGAATTTACTTCCATTTCCTACACTGTCCAATCCGGTCATTAAAGCTGTATTTGAGTTCTGTGACCCGATTCAGTTGCTTCAACTTGAGGGCATTAATAATTAATAATAATGAATGTTATACCAGAGTGCAGTCCTTGCAGAGATGGTAGGGAAGGGAAGAAGAAATTGGTATGTGAAGGGGGGAAATTTGTGTTGGTTTGCATATATCAATATCAATGGGAAAAGCAAGCAGCTTGGGGCTAGCTGTCAAACAAAGAGTAGAAGAATGAATGGGCAAGGAATCTTGACCCTTTTGTTGTCTTTCTGAGAGTGAGGAGAAGATGCCAAGAGAAGAAAACCGGAGTATGAATACTCAATCACAATTGTTTACCAGCAATCATTGGATTTATTTTTTTTTCACATTAAGTCTCGTCTTTTATCTTTATTACATAAAGACCCCTCATCCTCTTTTCCTCCATCTGAAACTAACCCCCCTCCTCTGGCGACCCACAAGTGAACCAAGGAGAGCCAGCACGAAGCCACCACCATCGACTAGAATTTTACCACCGAGAGTTGGGTCCCCTTCCCATTAACGAGTCGTTTTCGGAAGACCAGGGGAGTTTGACACTTTCACCACCACCACCAGAGACGGAAGAAGGATTAGCGATTACTGATGGCATGGACTTAGTGGGGGCCAACTCAGGGACCAAGTTACGAGGGACCAAATTTGTCGTTGTTAGGCATTAATTGTTCTTCCTTCAGCTGCAAATCTCAACGACACTTGAAAGATAGGTTTTGCATTTTTCAAGTCGACTCAAGAACACAATACAATTACCAACTACGAAACGTAACAACACATGAAAAATTCAAACCTCAAGAAAATGAAAAACCCTTACACTAAAACTCTTGAAGCACAAAAAGATAAAAGACCTAAAACGACAATAGAGTATTTTTTTAATGTTCCATTTGTTGTGAAATGCAATAATAGGAAAGGAATGAAACATTGTATCGTACATGTCGCACCGTGCTGACGATCTTGCATCTCCAATGCTCTTCATATAAATAATTTACTTTATAATTTTAAGTGGATCACCTCAATTGCAAGTAATATAATCAATTTTTACTCCAATGAAAATTTCTATCAACATGTTGCTTAACTCACAAATATTCCTCTTTCTCTTCAACATCTCATATTCTCTCTTACATGTACACACAAATGGTCAAATGTTAAGCAACTCATAAGAAATGGTTGCTTATATAAACAACTCTAGATATGTGGCCCATTGAAATAATATTTTAATGTTAAACAACCCATAAGCAATTCCCATTCGAGTTGCTCATAGAGAAAGGAGGGTTAGATAGAAAAAGTTTGAAAGAGATTGTTTGAGAGTTGAAAACGTGAATGAGGTTTTTATTGCTAGTGTTTTGAGTGTTATGTTACAACGGTTTGTATGCCTATTTATAGGATTTGGATTCAGTGACTTTGAGATTTGATAATTTTGGTGTCTTTATGCATTTTTTTGAAGAGAGAAAGATGAGAGAGATAAAATGAGAGAATGTGTCAAATGAGAGAGAAAATGCCTAAAGGCACCAAAGATACCAAATCTCAAAGTCGCTGAATCCATTTCCCTATTTATAGGCTCTGTTTCACCGCCATTAAGAGGCGGTTTGGATGCTTCTAGGCTAGGAATTTTTACTAATAATTATCCTATAATAGGCTACAAACATCTAAACATAAGAAACTTAAATTGACAAATTCTAGAAAGTGCACCACATGTTCAACACGCCTCCTTGATGCAATTTCTTGTGACTCCAAGCATGATTCTCAACCACTCAAACTTTGGTCTTGGTAGTGCCTTCGTGATTATATCTACAATTTGATCTTTTGTCATGCAATACTCGAGCTGGATTTGCTTAGTTGCTTCTACTTCTTGGATAAAATGATATTTAATTGCTATATGCTTGGTTCTGTTATGATCTACCGAAATTTTCGCCAATGCGATTGCAGATTTGTTGTTGCAGTAGATTATGGTTGGCTTTATTTGTTGATCTCCCATATCACTAAATATTTTTCTAAGCCATATAGCTTGGCTTTTAGAATCTGCTGCTGCCACGTACTCTGCTTTTGTTGTTGATTGTGCAACAATTGCTTTCTTCTTAGATGCCCAAGAAAATATTCCATATCCAAGTGTAAAGACATAGCCTGACGTGCTCTTCATATCATCGATAGATCCTTCCCAGTCACTGTCGGTGTACCCAATCAACCTTGAGTTCGCCACAAGTGTATACCATATCCAAACTCCTTAGTGCCTTGTAAGTATCTTAAAATTCATTTGCCCGCTCTAAAGTGAATTTGGCTTAGGCTTTACATAAACCTCGATAAAAGACTTGTAGCATATGGGATATATGGCCATGTGGCGGTAAGATGTACAAGGCTCCCGATCAAACTTATGTACAGTGTTTTATCTGCCTTTGATGATCAATCGTCCTTTAACAACTTTTCATTTGTCACTAGGGGAGTAGCGACTGGCTTGCACTCGTACATCTTTCAATTCTTCATTAGTTTATCCGTGTATTTCTTTTGCGAGATAAATATTCCTTCTTTCTTTTGACTTACCTCAATGCCAAGGAAGTAATGCATAAAGCCAAGATCAATCATCTCGAATGTCTTCATCATGTATTCTTTAATTTGTCTAACATCATATGCTTTGAATTTGTCTATCATCTTCATATTCTTTGAATTCGTCTATCATCTTCATAAGATCATCTACATACAGGGAGACAATAATAGTGTCATTTTTACCTTGGGTCTTAACGTATAGTGTGGCTCACTTTTGCTCCTGGGTTCGGCCAACAGCCCTCAGGCTCAACTCGTCTCATGGGTACGACATATTCCCCCGCCCGCAGGCCAGGTCGGAATATTCACCTGTCAACAACGCAACTTATGGTAACGACATATCCACCCGCCTGCAGGCCAGGTCGGGACATTCGTCCGTTCACAACTAATGGGTACAATCATCTCCCCGAAGGCAAGATCGATTGCCCGTACACCAACACAGTGATGAACAACAACGATGTAACTTGAATCTCATCGACTCATCTCGGGATCAACAACTTAGTGTCTTAACCACAACTTGTACACAACTACGACCAACTTTCTTCAGCTTAACCGGGTATCAACTTTATGTCTCGACATAATTATATCAACAGAATCTCTAGGTTGAGCACTACAACGTATATATCCTCAAATTACTCACCATATGTTCATCTCCCAACTTATCAGAAATTACTGCCTATCTCTACTCATGCAACAGTAATCACAACATCATATCATAAGCAACCATAATCATGTTCAATAATCATGTTCAACATACTAAATGCTCATGTAAGCATATCAACTCATCAACTCATAGGTAAATATTCAAGTAATCCTAAGCATGTTACTAGGCACAACATACATTGCATATATTATATTAAGCATACTAACATACAGCATACAATCTTGACGTATCATGAAATCAACCTATCAGTCTCTCGACCACTAGTAGGGTTTAGGTCGCCCTACGCATATCAATATAAATTATTTTATTCTTGCCTCTTCGACGATATTGTGGTTCTTTCCCCCACCTGAAACTGCTATGCACGCTCGCCTTCCCGTACAAGCTTCCGAACACAGCTCCGCAACTGGCACTTTAGTATGCTCTAGGACAATCAAGCACTGTCTGATCCTTCACAACAAATCACAACTAGAAATTAATACAATCCAACAATACCTATCTAGTTTGTAACATCCTAAAAAAAAATAAAAAAATAAATAGAGATCATAATATGAGGATTATTATAGAGTTTTTGAAAGGTTTAGAATATATGTTTTAAGCCCTTGAATTAAATAAAAGTATAAGAGAATTAAACCTTAGCAAAGAAAATTAATAAAGTGTTAGGGAGACCTAAAATGGTTGACTTTCAACCTTAAGGGTGGTGATTTGACCAAAAGAAGAAAAGAGAGAAGTTTTAAGTTGAAATTTGCACAGTAGCGTCTGCACGCCCGTGCTGAGTAGAGAACGGTCTGAGCCGCTCCGTGCTAACTATTAGCACGGCCGTGTTGTAAAATGGACAAATTTGACGCTGTTTGGCACGCCCATGCTAATGTTCGGCACGCTCGTGCCAAAAGAGCACGGTCTGAGCCGCAACGTGCTAACTATTAGCATGCCCGTGTCGGAAACTTTGTTGCTGATTGGCACGACTATGCCAATCGAGAGCACGCCCATGCTCTATGTCAGGATGCGTTAAAAATAGGTTTAAAAATAGGGAACCGGTGCAACATTATAAGTATACGATCTTATAACACCCTAGTGCGGCTAGAAACCTTTTTGCTCCTAAAACACCGTAGTAACAGCTGTGGAGCATCTTCATGCTTGGGAGATGGGGTTGCGACAAGCAATGAGTTTGGAAGGAAAACAACAACAACAACAACAAGAGGAAGAAGGAGAAGGAGAAGGGGATTCAAGACTGAGGAAGGCGACATCTAGGATTCGCCATAGGGTACGCTTGGAGATTCTTGGAGTTCTTCAAGAGGTGGGTAGAAATACTCTTTCTCACCCTTTCCATGGTGCAAATTGTCTTGGGGTTATGTTATGCTTTCAAAAATATGTTTTTTGGAAAATAATCTTGTGTTTGGTCAAATCCTGATTTTCTAAATTTGGGGGTTTTCCTTCTAAGGTTTTCCTGCTGTCAATTAAATGTATATTATTGATATTGATGCTATGATATATATGATACGTACGTGATTTGGTTGAATTGACATGCTATATATGCATTATTTGATTATATTTGTAATATTGGCATGATTCAATAACTGTTAATATGTTTAATGTTGTCTGCTGCAATACCGTCTGCGATAGGGGTACCGAAAGTAACACTGGCAATGAATTGGGGTGTCAAAAATAACTGTTAATATGTTGAAAGTTGTCTGCTGCAATACCGCCTATGATAGGGTTATCGAAAGTAACACTACCAATGAATTGGGGTGTCGAAATATGAAATACTGTCATGATGGGGTATCAAAAGTAACATCGTCACACGTTGGGATGTCGAAATGAGTAATACCATCAATGTACAATGGTTAGTATCGAAATGAGTAATATCACTGAAAAGAAAGTGACATCAAAGTCATATGACATATGAGGATGTTGAGATTATTTGATATATGAGATTTTGTCATACTGGCTTGTGAAGTATTGTTGAATAATTATTGTTAATATTAGTGTGTGTATATATATATATATATATACATATACATATATATATATATATATATATATATATATATATATATATATATATATATATTATTTTGAAAATAGCAGGTACCATGGACAGTTTTTTCGGTTACCGCACCGGCTCAGAACAATGCTTTTGTGAAAACCTTTTATACTGTATTTTTGTTCACTGGGATTTTATATCTCATTAGTATTATTGTTTTCAGAACTTGAGGACGTCTCTATTGAGCAATCAGACGTTTTGAAGACTATCTCTTTAGTTTTAGAGCTTGGTTAGTATTGTATGGCATATGCCAGGAGGACCTTTATTATCTTTTAGTTATTTTCTTATGTGAGATGTTATAGATGACCTGTTTTGAGGTTTTGAAACTGATTATATTATTTCGGTTTTTGAATTAATGTAAACAATAATTTTGGATTAATATTATGTTAAGTATTTATTTAAGAAAAATTTTATTTTCCTTCTTTTATTTAAATTATTAATTTGGGTTACTAATGTAACGAAGGGCCTTACATTTTTGGTATCAGAGCAGTTCAATCCTAAATTAGACTATGGTTATTAGGTTTTTTCAAAAATCAAAACTTGGGCGCATAAGATGCTTGTTAGAGTTGTAGATGCTGAATGCTATACTTTGGGATATTGAGCCTGGCCAACTCAGTGTTTCATTGGTAGTGAGCAGATTTATGATGACTAATAGGCGAGGGATGAATGATGCGCTTGTAGCAACTATGGACCATGTGACCATAGATGTGCAAAAGCAGATGGAGACTCTCCGTCATACGAGGGGATATGAGGGGGTAGCACCCTAAGAACCTCAATACGTGGGGCTTTCCGGGACAGCTCAGATGCTGCAGCAGTTAGAGGAGCCAAAGAGAAATTGTGCTTATAGCAAGAGGTTATCATATTGTTTGATTCAGGAGAAATCCATTCTTCCATATCTCTTAGTTGTGTCAAAAATATGAAGTTGCCTATCATATTCGTTTCCTTGTCATAAGTTCTTAATTGAGGAAGTTCAATGATACATATTGTTGTTCCGTTAAGATAGAGACTGAAAGTGATGTGACGACACTACCTGTTGTCTGTTAGTTCTAGATGTGTTCCCTAAAGAGGTCTCTACCTTACATCAAATATGGGGGTGATTTTAACATAGATTTAGTACCTAGAAGTGGACTAGTGTCAATAGCGACTTATAGAATGACACCCCTAGAGTTAAGTGAGTCTAAGAAACAATTAGAGGAGTAGTTAGAGAATGAGTTTTTACACGTGAATTTGTCTATTATTAAACAAACAAAAAAATTGGAATTTTAAGGTTGTTAATTCTTAATATTAGATTTTTAAAATATTTTTTATGCCGTTTGATGAACTGGTTTGGTAGATGTATATTCCTTGTATTTTTAAAGAAACATTTTTTACTTTTCATTTATCGTTTGTGTACATATTCTTCTTTGATAGCAAAAATTGTCAAAAAGAGTCTCCCTTGTTGTTTTGAATTCACGTTTTTAACTTTCTTTTCCTTCAATAAGTTTTCAATTCATAAATGTAAATATCTTTGTGCATCAATGTTTTTTTTTTTTAAGTCAAATCAAATTGATTGGAAATTAAAACTTTCTTACCTTGATGCATTGTTTCATCATCTATTTAGAGTTGTTGTTGTTATTATTTGGAATCTAATTTATTATTATTTGATTGTAGTATACATCAAATCAAATCCCACTTTTATTACTGTTAAGAAAGTGCTTGAATTTGTGATAAGTTTTGAGTGCTTTTAGTATTAAAAAAAATGATGGGAGTATGAGGCTATGTGTGGACAATAGGATATTGAACAAACATAACCGCTAAAGATAAGTATATTTTCCTAGGATAAATGACCTTAGATCATTTGAGTAGAGTGGCGTTTGATTCAAGTAAAGCAGGTGCAATGGTAGGATGAGAGGCGCCTAAGAAGTGCAGGTGTAATAAGTTCCTGAGATTGGAAGTGTATTATATGAAGTTATAAATGAGTTCTCTAGGCTAACTTTACTTCTTATCAAGTTGACTCGGAAAGGATAATATCTTATATGAAATGAAATCGAAGTTTTTAATGATCATAAGAGCTTTTGCAACACCCTTTCCCGAGTGTCACATTCCCGAACGTCTATAAGGCCGAAAATATTTATTAATGTAGAAAATACGTTTTTTTCTTTTGTTTTATTTTCACAAAGATGTAATGGGATTAGTAAAGGTAAATAAATAATAACTGAACTTAGGTTCACCATACATTTCTAAAAGACATACTGTATTAAAAATACAAAAATGGAAAACAGAAAACAGAAATAATACTATATACAGACATAGGTCTAATGCATAACTGACATAATAATATAATAAGAACTAGGAGTCACAGCTCCCAAAAAGGTACTACAGATACCGACACAGTTTGGCCAAAACAGAACTAAACAGCAGAAAGAGTCCACCTCCGAACTCAAAGAAACTGCTGAACTGAACCGTCATCACATCCATCTACTCAAGCAGCAACAACAATACCAGCGAGAAAATATACAGTTATGGGTGAGATTCCCGTTCATCAACACAACAAAATAGCAGAAGTAAAAACGATACGACTCATCAGGTAACAGCGTACCCAACATGCTTACTATACATCTCAATATAAATCATGTTAAACAGTTAACAATTAACAACATAATATAAGGCATTCTAAAAAGAACAGACGGTGTATAACAGTGAATGTAATCATCAACAGCCATGCAATGCAGTGCAATGTACATGACTCAGTGTCATATGCCGCAGGGTAATACTCTGACCCCTACTCAATGGAGCTAACAAAACATCGAAGAGAGTGAATGGTAGGCCATGTTCCGATTACTGTCAGCCATGAGCAAGATGCTACAACATTCGTAACGTGCACGTATTTGGCTTTACGGAAACACTCTCAACCAAACATGAACAGTACGACATCTAGTCGAGGATATCAGTGTATTGCTCGGATTCGCTACGACACAGAAGAGCTACCAACTGATCACATGTCAGCCCTTCCAACCCTAATACCTCCATGACTATTTAAAACGTCACCGTAAGATTCGCACCCACATCAAGGTTTAAGCTCAACTCCTAGACTCAAGGCCTTACAACTATGCAAATGAAATTCCAATGCTTACACAAAGTAGATGCGAAATGTCTATCCATCGGATAAACTTCAAGGTTCACTAAGGTTTTCTTCCTTAGGAACAATACGCGTCTTTGAAATATAAAACTTTTATCCACAAGATAAAATCTCGTGATCCCTCCGGGATCAAGTCATCACAAGACGGAAACAATTGAACGGTTGACCAAGATCCGAATCACCGGTCCGTCATCGAACTACTATTTCAAAACCCAAAACGTTTCATGTTTGTGTTTATGTCTTATGAATTATGTCTCAAGTCCTAAGCATTATGAATAAGGATTGAGAATCCTCTTAGATAAGTCTTTAATCCTTTCAAAGGTATTACTCATTGATTTTCAATGAAGGAAATAAGTGTTGATTCACTTAAGTCTTATGAAGTCATTGATGTACTAAGTCATCGATGGTATAGTACATGGTCTTGTTTCACCACATACCATACCTAATTAAACTTCGTCTTGAACTCTAAGTTAATTACTTAAATTAGGTTTTTATATGTAAAACTTTACGATTTGAGTTTAAGACTTCTTTTGTAAACCAAAACAACGTTTACAATTGAAAACTTATTTGATTTAAAACAAAATTGCACTTGCTTAAAGCAAAGTACCTTAACTAATTTTGAAAAGAGTTTTCCCTTACTAACTTAGTGTAAAACTATGTTCTAAGTTAATGGAAAGGAAATGTAATCTCATCTAACTTCCTTAACTATGATTCATTTTAATCAACTTAAGGATAAAAGGTCTCCATTATTTTCGAAAAAGGAACATTCTCTTTGTTCTAAGATAAAGGTAATGCCATGTGAAACTATGTTAGTTTTCATGAAAATATTTCAAGATTTCCCTTTCTAAATCACTTGATTAACTAGATGTACTAAGGTTAAATTAAAAGGTGTGTTTCACTTTGGTGAAAACACTTTAAAGATTGAAATTTGATCTTTGGATCAAATCACTTATTGTTTTTCTTTGAGTCATAAGTTATTAAAACACTTTTCTTACTTCAAAACTTTAATTCGTTCAAGAACAACATGTGTTCTTCCTTTTCTTATGGTCATGGCCGAAAGCCTTTCATGGACAAATGTGAAGATTTTGCTTCACCCACAAGACAACTCAAAATGCTCACATAATTATGACAAACAATAATTACACATCATTGCATCATAATCAAGCATACAATCCATACTTGATCTAGAGATCAAAGTAGGTTTTCAACATACATGAAAAAGTTTTTCATCTAATCAACATCATCATAAACATGATAAAGCATACAAAAACATAAACTACCATTATTACAACTTTGTTCTCCAAGAGAATCAAATCAAATGGTGAACCCAAACCAAAGGGTTTCACTCACACACAAAGTAAACAACCATCTTCACCATCACCATTTTGGTGTGATGAGGTTCACCCCCATACCTGTTGATGATCAAACTTTCGGATCAAAGTCGGTTGATCGGTTTGTGAACCTCCTGATACTCGTCACCAACTACAAACAACACAACAATCAAACATTAAACATTAAACATAAACAAAACAAATCTCATTTATTTCCCATCAAAGAGGGTTCGGCCATACTCTAGAAAAATTAGCTAGAGATGTCCAAAATTTCTAATCTCTAGGATGGATGATCCTTAGGTACTCCTAACACTAGAACAAGTCTTATTACACAAAACTTGAATAAAAAACTCAACCTTTTTCTATAGGGAGGTTTCGACCAAAAAAATACCCATATGGTTAGAGAAAGCTTTTATGCTCTTGCATAGTGAAAGATAATGATGAAACTAGATCATAGAAATTGATTTGGTATTAAAAAGATTTTTCTATACTTTTCTATGATTTTTCAAAGTTTTGAATCTAAACTTGGATCTTCATGAATCAAGAGATTCAAGAGATGAAATAGAGAGATTAAGAGAGTTAAGATGAGGATCATACCTCCTAGAATCAAATATTAGTGAAAGAGAAACAAATTTTCACTCAAAAACTTCAACTTTTGAAGATCAAAATGGGTTTTTTGTGAAGAACTTTGATGAACTCTCATGAACTGGTGAAGAACATGAAGAACAAGTGAGAGAAAGGAGAGAAAGAGAGGATGGCCGAATGGCCAAGTGAGGATGAGTGTGATATAGCCATTTTGCCATTCATGGCAAACTTGTAAATAACCAAAGGACAATTTGGTCTTTTGCTTAAAAGGGCAAGGGCATTTTAGTCATTTCACATCCAGATTTTTTTTTTAACCCTCATAAATGCTTAGCCACGAAATTCTTCATGATGGGACACCAAAATTATCCATTCGCGGGTCCCGTTAAATCCTTTCGCAGCTCCAAACGTCTCCCAGTTCGGGTATACGCCCAAATATAATATATTATTTTCAATTTTGGGCGTCGGGACGGATTTTAACAAAGATGTAGAGAATTAAATCCTGAGACTTATTGTCTCGTTCACGAGTCCAAATTAGGTCTTGATCGTAGAAAAACGCTACTTTCCGTGAAAAGCGCAGACCGGGCTCCGATTTGAGCTTTCTTCCGAAACTTAACCATGGCTTCCTATGGTTGTGTAGGGCATGCCTATATTCTCAGAATATTTTATTTCACTCTCTAGACCCTCTAAAAAAAATACAAATGTTTAAATACTGAAGAATTATAAAACATGAAAATCAGGGCGTTACGGCCTTAAATAATTATTAGGAAAAAAAAGTAGAATTAAAAATAAGACAGGAAGGTGGATGAAAGTGGGCTGAAGTACAGTTTAGGAAAAGTCAATGTAGTGGTAGATGCTCTAAATAGAAAATCTTTGCATATTAGTGGTAGAGATGAATATCTTTGAAGAGTCTATGGACATGAATTTCAATATAACCTTAAATGCTTTAAGCTTGAAATTGAATAGGTTGAAATTTGTAATGACCTTAGAAAACAGATTAATCGAGAGCAGTTTTAGACTAAGAATTGCAATCTCTTTAGGATCAAAAGAATTATGTGATGATGGTCTATTGTTATTTAAGAATAGGATCGTTGTTCCTAAGGAGGGGAATCTTAGAGGGGAAGTGTTAGAACAAACATATAAGAGAAAGTTCACCTTACATCCATGAATAATCAAGATGTAGAAATACCTTAAGAAAATTATTAATGGACGGTAATAAGAATGAATGTTATATTAAAGAATTTGTACTTACATGTTCATTTTTATTATGTTGTATTTTTGTATATTTTTTTTTGAGAATTATTTTCTTTGAAATTTCAGATTGTTTCTCAAGTGACCATATATTAATCACAATTAATATACTCTTTGGATATGTTTCCCATGTAGATTTGTTGAATGTGTCTTAAAATCAGGCATTCAAGTACAAGAGCCAAGAGCATCAGGACCTGTTGTTGAAGTCTTAGGTGCCATGACACCTAGTTGTGCAGCACCTGTTTGAATTCTGTTTTTCAATTACTGGCCATAACTGAAATAATGGTTCTGTTACTTCTGTTACAAGTGGTTATAGGCATAGCTTGGTTTTCCTCTTAAATAAATAGGCAAAGGGATATCTCTATTTTATAAAAAAAGTAGAAAGATATATGTTTTTTGTATAGTTCTCTTAACTGAAATAGATTAGGGTGTGTGATTGTGAGGTTTCTTTTGTAAACTCTCAACTGAAAAAGAAGATTAGAGAGATTATAGAGATCATGGGTAATGTATGAAGATAGAGTGTGGTAAGGGCTTGGGGATCTTGTATCTGTTTTCTCAACAGTAGTAAACAAGGGCCAAGAGAAACTCTATGCACTTGTTGATCTTGTAACCTCATTGTTCATAGTGAATTTTTCGATTGCTCCCTCTCCCGCAGACGTAAGCCATATTGGCTGAACTGCGTTACCAATTCTTGGTGTTATATTCTTCTTCTTATCTCTTTATTTTTGTGCTGTTGCATCCTACACTGTTGTTTGATTGCGTGATTAATCCACAACAAGATTAATGGTATGTCAAATCTTAACAAACTTACATTTCTTCTCAAATACCGAAAAGAAAAAGAATGTTATTTCCTATTTGCAATTGCTTACCCAAAAATCAAAATGAAATTGATTTCTTAGTTCTACTATGGTATTTATTGATAAAGTTTGTTTTGAAAGTCGTATCTTCTCAATGAATGCACAGTTTAATTGCAAGTTAACCAAATCTTATTTTGTTTTTGTTACCAAATTTTGTTTTTAGTAAGACCATCTCTTAATAGAAAATGAAACTATTTCTTTTCTTATGAAATTATCAACTCGGACTAGATAAAACTTAGTATGTGGATATCTCTACTATTTTTCCTTCTTTCTTTGTTTTATTTTATTTTTTTACCTATTTATAAAAAATTCCTCTGTGTTGTATGTTAGTTTGTTAATTCAGTTAGTTGAAGTTAGTTGGAATAGTGATAACCGAATTGAGTAAGTGTTACTGAGTAGTTTTTGCCAATGTGGGACTAAGACTGCTTTGTATAAATACATGTGATGTGAATAAATAAAAGTGTGTGTGATGTGATTCAGTAATACTATATTTGCGATGATTGTCTCTATATACTTCATATTCATTCTACCTACAATCTATCTTCTTTCTTTCTTGATTCTTACAGTGAGTATATTGTATTGTGTGAGTGTGAGTGCTTCTTGGTTCCAACACTGTAAACAATACAATAGTTTTGGTGTAGAATATAAGGGACTATAAGATCTACGTATAAATGGTATAAAACTCAAATTTAATTTCTTTTGTGAATTGTTGGTTATGAACCTTTTCGAAGAATACTTATAATGATGGAATACAAGTGAAGATATTAGGATTTTAGTATGATGGGCAGAAACAAACGCTTAAGTGCATGATTTTAGTCTGTAAATATTATCATTGATTTTCTTTAAAATTATGTTTATATTTAAGTTGTCATGAATTATACACTTAATATGTGGTGAAATAGTTAATAACTATATGTATATTGATGGTGTGATTAGGACATGTAGGTCCCCTTTATGTTAGTAAGTAGTAGGTGAAGAGATCTTGCTAGGACCGGATTTAATCCAAGAGACTACAGTTAGGATTTAAAGGGGAAAGATGCACACTGCACAGATTAGGTAAAGGACATTATGCCGACTAGAAAAGAGAGCCTTTAGATTTGAGGAAGGGGAACATGCAATCCTAAGAGTCACTCCTAAGTTTGGGATGGGGAGGTCAATGTCAGTCAGAAAACTAATTCCTTGTTCTTGGGTCATTTTCAAGTTCTAAAAAGTGTAGTCAGGCCTTTTATTTACCAATTGGCTTATTCAATGTCATTGTCAATCTTCATTACGTCTTCCATATTTCTAAACTCTAAAAGTACGTACCAGATGTTCATATGTGATAGCACCTGAGTCAATACAATTGAGGGATAACTTAATCTTTAAGTCAGGCCCAGTCAGATCATCGATAAGAGCACTAAGACTCTACGGAACAAGACAATTCCTTTGGTGAAGGTGGTTTGGGAAGGATTAACTCCGGAGGAAATTGCTTAGGAACTTGAGGAGGATATCATGCGCTGAATCCAGATCTTATCAGCCAAGATACTTTAAAACTTTTTGCCCTGTGCATTTGTAAAGTTTTGAACGAGCTTGTATGAGGTTAATTTTCGGGACGAAATTCTTAAAGGAAAGGGGAAATGTAACATCCTAAAAAAAATTAAAAAATAAATAGAGATTATAATATGAGGATTATTATAGAGTTTTTTCGATGTTTAGAATATATGTTTTAAGCCCTTGAATTAAATAAAAGTATAAGAGAATTAAACCTTAGCAAATAAATTAATAAAGTGTTAGGGAGACCTAGAATGGTTGACTTTCAACCTTCAGGGTGGTGATTTGACCAAAAGAAGAAAAGAGAGAAGTTTTAAGTTGAAATCTGTCACAGTAGCGTCGGCACGCCCGTGCTTATATTCGGTGCCCGTGCTTATATTCGGAACGCCCGTGCTGAGTAGAACACGGTCTGAGCCGCACCGTGCTAACTATTAGCACGGACGTGTCGGAAAATGGACAAATTTGACGCTGTTTGGCATGCCTATGCTAAAGTTCGGCACACCCGTGCCAAAAGAGCACGGTTTGAGCCGCACCATGCTAACTATTACACGCCCGTGTCAGAAACTTTGACTCTGATTGGCACGGCCGTGCCAATCGAGAGTACGCCCGTGCTTTATTTTAGGATGCGTTAGAAATAAGTTTAAAAATAGGAAACCGGTGCAACACTATAGCATACCATCTTATAACTCCCTAGTGCGGCTAGAAACCCTTTTGCACCCTAAAACACCTTAGTAACGGCTATGGAGCATCTTCATGCTTGAGAGATGGGGTTGCAACAAGCAATGAGTTTGGATGGAAAACACCAACAACAACAACAACAAGAGGAAGAAGAAGAAGATGAAGAAGAAGGAGAAGGAGAAGGAGAAGAGGATTCAAGACTGAGGAAGGCGACATCTAGGATTCGCCATAGGGTACGCTTGGAGATTCTTGGAGGTCTTCAAGAGGTGAGTAGAAATACTCTTTCTCACCCTTTCCATGGTGCAAATTGTCTTGGGGTTGGGTTATGCTTTCAAAAATATGTTTTTTGGAAAATAATCTTGTGTTAGGTCAAATCCTGATTTTCTAAATTTGGGGGTTTTCCTTCTAAGGTGTTCATGTTGTCAATTAAATGTTATTATTGAAATTGATGCTATGGTATATATGATACATACTTGATTTGGTTGAATTGACATGCTATATATGCATTATTTGATGATATTTGTGATATTGGCATGATTCTATAACTGTTAATACGTTGAATGTTATCTGCTGCAATACCGTCTGTGATAGGGGTATCGAAAGTAACACTGTCAATGAATTGGGGTGTCTAAAATAACTGTTAATATGTTGAATGTTGTCTGCTGCAATACCGCCTATGATAGGGGTATCGAAAGTAATACTGCCAAGGAATTGGGGTGTCGAAATATGAAATACCACCATGATGGGGTATTGAAAGTAACATCGCCACACGTTGGGATGTCGAAATGAGTAATACCACCAGTGTACAATGGTTGGTATCGAAATGAGTAATGTCACTGAAGAGAGGGTGATATCGAAATGTCTTCATGAGTAAGGTAGGCAATGGGACGCCATTGTTATGTGCAGTTTGAAAGTTATATGAAATATGAGGATGTTGAGATTATTTGATATATGAGATTTTATCATACTTGCTTATATATATATATTATTTTGAAAATAGCGAGTATCATGGACAATTTTTTCGGTTACCGCACCGGCTGAGAACAACGCTTTTGTGAATACCTTTTAACTTGTATTTCTGTTCATTGGGATTTTATATCTCATTAGTATTATTGTTTTCAGAGCCTGAGGACGTCCCTGTTGAGCAGTTAGACGTTTTGAAGACTATCTCTTTAGTTTTAGAGCTTGGTTAGTATTGTATGGCATATGCCAGGAGGACCTTTATTATCTTTAGTTATTTTCTTATGCGAGATGTTATAGACGCCCTGTTTTAAGGTTTTGAAACTGATTATATTATTTCGGTTTTTGAATTAATGTAAACAATTATTTTAGATTAATATTATATTAAGTATTTATTCAGTATTTATTTAAGAAAAATTTTATTTTCCTTCTTTTATTTGAATTATTAATTTGGGTTACTAATGTAACAAAGGACGTTACATAGTTCACATGAACTATGGTTTGACCCCTTTTTAGAAAAATAGGCTAGAGGTGTTAAAATTCTAATAATTCTTGGATTAATGATCCTTGAGTATGTGAAAGATATAATCCCTAATCACTTACCAAAAATTTGAGCCAAAATTCATCCAACCAATAAAGTTTGGGTTCGGCCCCTTCATGGAAAAATGGGCTAGAGATGTCTAAAAGTTCCTAACTTTTGGATGAATGATCATTAAGCATACACAACACTAGATTAAGTCTTTTTACCTTTTTACACAAAAACTTTGAAGCGAAACTCATGATTTCTCAATGTATAGGGTTAGGCCATTCCTTAGAAAAAGAGGATAGGAATGTCATTTGATTACATGCTCTTAGATAGTATTAGAGAATGATGCAACTAGATCATAGAAATTGATTTCACATTAAAAGGATTTTTCTATGATTTTCTAGAGATTTTTGCAGATTGAACTTAGAAATTGAAACTTTTGTGATCATGGCTTTAAAACAAGAACTAAGTGAAGAACAAGAAGCTCATGGATCAAGGGGAGTATTCATACCTCTTGAGTGATGAAAATGGGTAAAGATTCAACACTTTCTTCACCAAATTTTGTTAAGTTTCACTATGAGCAAATGAGTGAAAATTGAAGAGAAAAGATGAAGTTATATGAAAATGGCATGAATGGCCTTCATGATGATGATATTAGGCATGTAGGATGGGAGGGATAAGGTGGTTCAAGAATTGTCCACTTAAGGGCAAAGTGGTCATTTCACTTAGGGACAAAATTGGAATTAGAATAAAAGGTTAAGGGCAAAATGGTCTTTTCACCTCTAACTTCATAAATATCTAGATATTTTCTAGAGGTAATGATGAGGGTGAGGGCAAGGATGGGTTTTCATAAATTCCTAGGGGCAAAACGGTCTTTTCCTTTAGGGATAAAAATGTCATTTAGGAAAAAGACCAAGGGTATTTTAGTCTTTTCTCAGTGTGAATGCGTTCAGATATTTTAGAACGTCATCATGACACCGGCACGTCTTCCCATGTGATTTGACTTGATGTGACTTCAATTTTATCCGTTAGCGGGTCCCGGTAAATCCGTATTGAGCTCCATTAATTACGCGATTTAAGATTTCGCCTGTATAACGTATATTAATTCACTTTTTAGTGCGAAAAACCAATTTTATCAAAATTGTTGGAAATTCAATTCTAAGCCTAACTGTTTGTTCACGAATCAAAATTAGATCTTCTAATCAGTAAAATCTTACTGTCAGTGAAAACGCAACCGGGCTCCGTTTGAATTTCCAATCCAAAATTTAACCGTAACTCTCTACGATAATGTAGAGCATAACTATGATTTTGGTTTATTTAATTTCATTTTCTAAACCTCAGATAAAAATATAAACTCATTTATATAATTTACCGATTTTAGAAAGCATGACAATCGGGGTGTTACAGGCTTCCCTCTAGAGGATCCATCCACATTCAATTTGACCCTATTAGGTGGAGGGGGACACCATTCAATAGCTGCCCGCTATTTTCTCTCCTTTTCCCAGCTTTTGACACCTTCCAATCTAAATACAAATTCTTCTAGATTATATGGGCAATCCAAATTCCAACCTTTTGTCCAGAATCCCAATCTTAGTTTTAAGAGAAAGAAGAAATGATTCCAATCAGGTTGGGTGCTCTAAAAAATAATGCTATTTATTTGACTCCATAGTGACCAGAATACCACATACATCAAAGAAATGCATAGCTTCTTCGGGAACCCTTCCTCCTTAATTCCAGAAAGCCAGCATTCAAACCACTAAGATGGCGTTTGAGTGATTGAGATTTGGACTCCCCACCACTCCATCACACTCATCCATGCTTTCCAAGAAAAAGTGCATTGTAGAAACAAGTGTCTCACTGTTTCTCCTTCTCTATTACAGATTGGGAAGCAGTCTTCTGCTTCACTTATCAAATTCAGCCTCCTCAGTCTATTTCTAGTGTTTGCTTTATTTTGCAGTACAAACCACACCAATAATTCAGCCCTTGGTGGGGCTAGTTCCATCCACACTCCCCTCACATTATTTATCACTTGGCTATGTTTCCAAATTTCACTTGTAAAGGACTTCACTGTAAAGCACCCCCCAATGTTATACTTCCACCATATTCTATATTGAATGTTATAGGACAAGTTTGTATTCTGTATAATTTCCAGGAGTTCATCTAATTGTTGTAGTTCTCATTAGAATAAGTTTCTTCTCCATGGGAGGTTCCAATGCCAATTCATATCATCCCAAACTCCCATATTAGCCACTACCTCATCTTTTTGTAAGGAGACAAGGAAAAGTCTTGGGAATTTTCCTTTCAGAGATGTGTCTCCTATCCATTTGTCATACCAAAATCTAGTGTTATTCCCATCCCCCACCCTCATCCACCAACCTTGATTCATCACCCTTCTAACATTGTCCCCCCACCTCTCAATTCTCAAAATTTTCCCCAAACACCCCATTGCACTCTATTTCGCTGCTATTGTAACAGTGATACATCTGGGTCTAATCTATGGATAGAGCATACTACCTTCTTCCATAAGGGGACTCCTTCAATAAAAAATCTTCACCACCACTTAAAAATTAAAGTAGGGCAGCATTTGTAATGGTTATATCATTCACTCCAAGGCCCCCGAAATTTTTTGGTTTCTGTATGACCTCCCATTTCACTAATGGTAGACCTCTCCTATTTCCTGCACCTCTCCAGAAAAATTCCGTCTAGATTTTAATTATCTGTTTTACTACACATTTGGGAACTTAGAAAAGGCTCATAAAATACAGGGACATACTATTAAGTACAGATTTAATCAGTACGAGCCTCCCTGCCCTAGACAACAGTTTGGTTTTCCACATTGCGAGCCTTTTTTGTACTCGGTTTATAACCGGGTTCCAAGTCTCAATTTTGCTGGCATTGGCTCCAAGGGATACCTAGGTGCACAATGGGCAAGTCAATTAATTGACAACCCAATTTTTCTGCCCTATACTCCCCCCATGATCTCTCTCTACCCATCACAATTAACCCAGATTTTGAGAAATTGATTTTTAGCCTAGATAACAATTGGTAGCATTCTAAGATTCTTTGCAGGTTTATTAAGTTTCTTTTCTTAGCTGGGCAAAAGATCAATGTATCATCCGCGAATTGTAGATGTGAAACATTGATTTCTTGGTAACCTACATTTAAACCCAAAAAAAAACCCTTTTCTATTACTTTCCTCATTAGCTGATTAAAAGCCTCCATGGCTAGGACAAAGAGGAAAAGGGATAGAGGGTCCCTTTGTTGAGTCCCCTTTCCATCTTGAAAGGTGCAGTAGGGCAACCATTCACCATAATCGAAATTGAAGCCCCACAAGCATTTCATGGCCCATCCTCTCCATCTAACCTTGAATCCTATAATATCCAGCAGGAGGTCCATGAAACTCCAACTAACAGTATCATATGCTTTTTGGAAGTCTAGTTTCGGCAAGGCTACCTCCTTTTTAGTTTCCTTAGCCCACTGCACAACATCATTAGCTATCAAAGCTCCGTCTAGGATTTGCCTTTGCATAACGAAGGCTGATTGGGTTTCCTCAATCAATTGAGGCATAACCTTCCTTATTCTCTAAGCCATAATTTTAGCAATTATCTTGTAGACACATCCCACCATGCTAATTGGCCTAAAGTCTTTTAGGTCAATAGCTCCCTCAATCTTAGGTATCAAGGCTACCCATGTGGTGTTGACATCTTTAGGCAGCTCACCATTTTCAAAGAAATCAACAATCATTTTTATAGTCTTCTCCAATTGTCCCCCACATCTTTTTCACAAAACCTAAATTATAACCATCATAGCCTGGTGCCTTTGTAGATTCACAAGCCCACACTGTTTTTTTTTATCTCTTCCTCCAAGGGAATAGTTTCCAAGCTTTGTGCTTGTTCTTATGCCAACTTCGGGAAGCCTTCTCCACTCAATTTCAAACATACAGACCCATCATCTATATACAGTGTCTTAAAGAATTTAACAACCTCTTTTTTTTTTATACTTCTTGGGTTTCTAACCGTCCTCCCCTCAACCCTTAATGCTCTAAGCTTTTTCTTACTCTTTCTAATGGAGGCTATCAGGTGGAAGTATTTTGTATTCCTGTCCTTCTCAGTTAAGGCCTTGGTTCTAGATAATTGTAACCAATAACTCTCTTTTCTTTTAAGCCAAGGCCAAAGTTGGGCATTTAATGCATTCTTCCTAGCTACTTCCACCTCACTCAAGTCTCGATTGTCACTTAACGAGTCTAGGATTTTAATCTTTCTCTCCAAAACTTCTACTTTCTGATCCAAGTTTCCAAAGACTTCCTTATTCCATTTTTTAATAGGGCCCTTTAGTTTTTTTAGTTTTTGATGTAAAGGCTGATTACCTAGCACTCTCCATTCCTTTTCCACTAATTTCACAAAACTCGGATTAGAGAACCACACATCTAGGGACATAAAGGGCTTAGGGCCCAAATTATTGTTTTAACAACTCACCATAAGGAGACAATGATCTGAAATAGATCTTTGAAGTCCCCACAGCTTCATATCACTAAAGAAGCCCAACCAATCTAAGTCAATGAAAGCCCTATCAATTCTGCTTGCAGAATTATTCCTATACCAAGTGAATTTCCTCCCATGCAACGGGAGCTCAGTCAATTCCATGGCAGAATGCCAATCCTGAAAATTTCTCATACTGGCCATTATAGATGAGTTTCCTTTCCTCTCCTCTGGTTGCAGAATTTCATTAAAATCCCCCATCACTAACATAGGTTCAGTCACAATTTGTTTTAAGGCTAGCAACTCATTCCACACTATGTTTCTCCCTTCTCTATCATTTGGTCCATAAACTACGACAAAGATTACAGCCAAATTTAAGTCTAACAATTTTCCTTGAATGAATATCCATCTTTCTGCCTTCCTACAATTTGTTCTAAGAAATACCCCATTATCCCATATAAGAATTAAACACCATTCCTATTGCTTGCTGGAATATCTTCCCAGCTATAATCATCTCTACCCCACCATAAGGGTCGAGTGCTTAGTCTCAACGAGCCCCATAAGAGCTGGACTCCTAGACAGGACCAGATTATGGATGGCAGTGGACTTGCTTGACCCCCAATACCTCTAATATTCCAAACAATAAAATTCATAAGGACACTATCAGTAAAAAACCCCTTACCTCGGTCACCATGAGTAAGCCTTAGGAAGGTGGGTTACGCCTCCTGTTGCTCCTTTTAAGCTGCACGATCCTCTGAGCTATCTCTGCTCCATCTCCATTTTGTGCAGCTAGGTTAAGTTCTCTTCCAATCTCCCATGTCTTGTTTGCCTCATCAAATTTGTCACTGGAATCCATATCAGAACTCGAACCTGCTTCAGTAATGTTTGCTGGCCCAATCCCTGGAGCGTATGCAGTTACATTCCTTTGTCCATTTTCATTTTCGACCACATCCAACCGTTTCAGTGATAGCAATGGCAGGTTCTTCCCAATGTTTCGTCACGAGTGGGAAGACTGAGACCATTGGTTCAACCAAAATCCGAGTTCATAGATAGCTAGATATATTTATTCTAGTTTCTTATGTCGCCTCAATCAATATCAATAAACTTAAAAGCATGATTAAGATTTAATTTTGAGTGTAATTAAAATCAGGATCAGTTGAAGGTTAATTAACCACTCGTTTGTGTATTCGGTGACAGCATACCAATTTGTTTTCAGTAAACCTTTTGCAAAAAGAGGGACAAGTTTTGACGTAGTTCATGAGCACTACTTTAAGTTGACATGGTGTAGTGGAGTTTGGCTTTAATTAGTCCGATTGCATTCAGATTTATTTTAAAATTATAATTTTACCTTCCACTGCTATGGATCATTATCTGCAACACTGGGTCTTGTGAGGGGTAAAACAGTCAAACACGCTTGATAGGTTTTTGTGGCAATCTGCTGTGGATTTTGTGAATACACCATAATGGAATAGTATTCAAATTAAAATAGAGACTTTGATGTGATTCATATGAAGGATTTGATGAAAGAAGCTCGTGTTTGGGTTTTCCTATGAGATTTGTGGAGTCAGCTTTTTTCAGACGTATGTATTAATTCCTTCGGCTTTGATTAAACTACAAGGGTTGAAGTACTTCATATATATATTCTTTTTCTATAGATTTTGACTTATAAATAAAACCTATTTACTTCGCTTAATAATTCAAGTGAGGATCTTCTGTCCCATTTTAATGTATCACATGATATCCCAATCAATAATATATTGTCATATAAATTAAAATTTTATTTAGTATTAAAAAATAAGAATACATGACAAGATATTATCCGGATAAGATGGATTTAAATATAATAATTTCCTTAAACAAAGTGAGGGTGCTGTGATGGCTTAATAATTAATATAGTTCTGAATTTGATACCAATATCTATAATGAAAGTTATATTCCTGTTGACTAATGCAACACTTGTAAAACCGAAAGAGGACTACCACATGGAGACAAGTTGCCCACCATAGATAGGAAGGTACAATGAAGTTTTAGATTGGATTCATGCTGACGAGTACTTTGAAAACCAGTAGCCAACTTGGTTAGTCTTTATCTGCCGCCAAAGCAGAAGTTTTCCACTTTGCAGATGCACAGCGTGGACGAACAATAAGGAAAGGGACAATACATAACTTGACGTGCGATAAATGCAAGAAGTGATGAACTTTTTTTATTTTTCCTGTAGTATGTAAGTAGTGACTTGATTCACCTTGCAATAATAATTAGAAAATGGTGGTGGTCAGACTAATTTTTTTATAAATAAATTCTTAGCAAATTTAATAGTTTGACTCATATTATAAACAAGGAGGGTTCTATATACGACCAAGGCCTACCATGATATAAAAATGTTTTCCAAGAATAAAATAAAATATAGGTTTTCCATTTCAAATTTGATTTATGTATAAATTATTACTCCAAAATCTCAACTTTCGAAATACCTAATTAACCCTATGTGCTACTAAACCGTGCATTTGAAGTAGACGCAATTTTTGACAATGCATTTGTTTGGCTAACAGAGAAAACGACACGCATCTCACGTGCATCAGTTTTCATTACCTTCCTCCAATTGCATTATTTTACGTCTGAGTTCTCACTTCCCAGCAATTTGGCTATATTGACCAAAGCATTGCTTTTCCCCGCGAGGAATGATCGTTATGGGCTATTGTCGCAACTTTGCTTAGAGCCCAGAGACCAAGCCTTTAGCGCAATGAATTTTGATCGAATATGAGCTCAGCCAAAACGTTGAGATTTATCCCTTATTCGGTCCTAAATGTTGACTGAGCTAATTCTTTGAATCCAAATCCGTCCTTAGATCCAAAAAAATTTGATCATATGCAGGTTGATTTAAGATCGGATCAAAATGGAACAGGACCGGGTTGGCCTAAAGATAACAAGTTAATTAATTTCAGTCCATTCAACAAGATAACAACTTAATTAATTTCAACCTATTCAACAAGAATTAATGTAACCTTCTCAGCATGCTCAAAAACATTTAGAGTCAGTATGCTCAAACCTCATGCACACAAGGAAATGTGATAATACATGTACAAGATATCCTTGCGTTACACCCCCCTAATCTCATAACTATTTCCTAGGCAAAATAGATTGATTGGTCCTATATGTTTATTTAATTTTTCACATTGGTCCCATAAGTTTTTTTTTTATTTTTAAAATCAGTCCTATATGTTTCATTCTGTTACGACGTTCGTCCTTTCTGTCTCTCATCCCTTGACGCCGTTACTTTAGAGCAACGTTGATGTACAGGGTGGCACCAACGTGGAGGTAGCCATTGAAACACTTCCTCCTTCCTACCCAATTTAAGGGTTAGGGTTTCTGAAACCACACCTATAACATTTCTAAAATCCATTCCAATGGAGAAGAAGATGGAAGACACCAAGTGCAAATCTTGCTCACGCAAAAACAAGGAACGGATTTCTGATGGTGATTCCGCGTCGATGGTTGGTTCTACCAGCAAAGGTGTTGGCGTTGCCCCAATTTGTTACTATCCTGACACCGCCATTCTTCTCACTTCATGGACAAATAGAAACTACGGCAAGAAATTTGGGGGTGCAAACATGATAAGGTAAGTAGCTTGGTGTTTTGGTTTGGTTGATGAATTTTTTTCTGATGCATTGTTTTCTTCTGATGCAGAATAGGAAGAAGGATGGTTGGTGTAGGTTTTTTGAGTGGTATTCTGATGAAGTGGTGGACGAAAAAGACATGCTCATCAATAGACAGAGAAGAAGGACCACAAGTCTTGAGAGCTCATTGAAGTCAACCACAAAATGGAAGACTTTTTTTTATGATAACCAGTATTGTGTTGTTAGGATTGAATGTATGTGTTATTCTGATGTTCCACAAGTTAGTGCAGTCTGGGGGGTTTGGTTTGTATTTAAAGTGAGGTGTCTGTGATTTGTTGTATTTTTCATTTTTAGGTGTCTGTAATGTTGTGAAACTGAATGTTTAGCCTTTAATGATCAAAGTGCAGGTTGCTTTTTAGGACAATATTTCAGTTGTTTGATAACTTCAACAAAACAATAAAAAACACAATAATGAACTTGTTAATTAACTGGTAACACAATGAGTACTGAACTGGGTAAATATAAAAGGAGTAGCTGGTAACACAAAATCCATTACTACACTGGGTACTGAACTTTATAGGTTGAGTATATATATCAACCAAAAGCACAAAAAACACAAAAACCATCAAAAGTACCTAATACATGCCCTTCTGACATAAATCCTAAACCTAAATTACTACCCTATGGACTTTCTATCTCCATGCCCTTCTTGCTGGTAACTTCACCCTCACTGAAGTTTGTAGTTTGTTGCTCAGCCATGCTGCATCTAGCATTTTAACCCGAAATTCCCTGCTGCAACTGTGACTGTCAACAACCTTCCTCAGTTGCCAGATATCCTCCATAACCAGCTTCCTGCAACATGCCATCCAGTCACACCCATCCTTGCAACCAACAACCACCCTTAACTTGTCATTTTTCTTGAATTTCGAAGCCCTCCCCGAGTGAATTGCATATGTCTTGATGGCTGTGTTAAACTCTTCTTTACTTGAAAACAACATACCCAATGCCCACTTAAAATCTGTCATCTTCTTGAACATCTTGAATGATGTAAATGAACTTGAATATCCTACCTCCTCATCTTCACTTTCATTGCCACCGTACATTTCTTTAGAGCTATATTCATCCTCAGAAAATGGCAAGACTCCTTTGTTCCTGCTCAAGTCCTTCTCAACTTGTTCCTGCTCAACATGTGTATTCTTCAGTGGTCTTCCTCTTTTCCTTTTCCCACTTTCTTGCTGTGAACCTTGTGTTTGTCGTCCCCTTAGTCTTTGCCTTTTGCTTATACCAGTCGGGGTCTGCTCACACAGGTCTTGAGTAGGCACTAAATTCACTTCTTCATCATCAAAGTGGTCTCTGTGACTAATTTCCTCTTCAGAATCATCAAACCTCACACCCATGGCATGTCATCAGAATTAGCACCCCCACCCTCAACAGCAATGTCTTCCTCACCTTCTCCCTCACTCATGGCATTATCATCACAATCAATAACCCCACCATCAGCAGCAATGTATTCACCCCCTTCTTCCCCAACCAAGCCTACATCAGTTTCATTTACATTTGGTTGTGTGACCGGATGCAAGACAAACAACTTGACTTGACCAAACCATCTAGCATTCTCAAGCATTTCCATAGGACCAGCATCATCTTTTAATTCTTTTAACAAACCCATATCTTTAACAATCCCTAACTTATACCATACACTACATGAAAATGAGTAATTAGTGGCAGAAATTTTGAGGCGATTCACTAAAGGGCCGCCAGTTAATAATTTCGCAGCACATTCACGGCGGTTTTATAACCCGCCATTAATGAAATTATAATTGCGGCGGTTATGGCCCAAACCGCGACAAAATTATTAGCTTCGTGGCGATTCCAGTTAAACTGCCGCAATGGTGAAAATATCCCCCCTCCCCCGCACCAATTTCCTCTTCCCTCCCTTTCTTTGTTTTTTTTCTTTCTATTATCTCTTTTTACAAAATTATTTCAAATCCTAACTTAGAACTATCTCAAACCCTTCGACGCTAGTAGCTGCTTCTCGTTCTCCTCCGACACCAGCAGCCGCGACTCCGACGCCAGTAGCCTCCCTTTCCATCAAGTTATGGATTTGCAGTTCATAATCTCACCATTAAGTTACTTTTACACAGGTAATTGCTTTCTTCAATAAACCAAAAAGTTAGAATAATTGGCATCAGATGACCTTTTCTCTATTTTCATTTCACACTTCTTAATTCAAACCTTCTCTCCTTCTCTCCTTCTTTCTCTCTTTCTCTCTCTCTCTCTCTTTCTATGTATAAATCAATCGTTAAAGTCCTGGCGCACCCTAACTGTTTGATGAAAGTCCATAATTAAGTTTTAAAGCTCTTGTTTATTTGCTTTTTGTTTCTTTCTTTCATCCCTACTTTCATCATTTTGGGTTGACTGTTGTTCTTAATAATGACCTTTCACTGCTTTGTCTCCTAATATGTGTGTAATTTGCTATTCTAGTTCGGAACCATGACTCGTCTTTTTTTCATTGCTCTATTGGAAATTTTATTTGGAATAAGCTTTTCAGGATGAATTGGATCTGGCACGAGAATTTGCAATAGTTTCTCCTTAGTAAATTTGGAGATTTTGGCTTTTACATAGAAGCCAAGACTCTGGGTCTGCCCTGAGGGTCTGCTCTGTTTTTATGTTCTCTGTTGCCTTTGGCTGGAAAAGGAACTTCTTCCTCTTTAGACAGCATTTAGGGTAGGGTTATTCTTTGAGCTTCCTTACATTGTTTCGCTGGTGGACACTTTAGGGGTTTTTCTTTGTTGGACACGCAATGAGATTGGCATGCCTTTTTACATGATTAGCATATATTATCCCATTTTTTCCTTTTCTTTTTGTTAGGGAATAGGGATTATTTACTTACAATAAAACTTTTAAGATTAATGAAGGGGTATTTGTCTCTAACTTTGTTTCGATCAAACACTAGCTCTGCAAGCTGAGGAATATAGTGGCCTGGAAAATATATAGGGACAGTGAAAATGTGGTGATGCTATATAGTAGTGTGACAAAGAGAGATCATATCATCATGCTGAAGTTAAACACTAACCCGCATAGCTTTCTTCTGCTATAAAAAAGTCCCTGGATTTGAACTGTAGGAATCGTTGTAGCCAATTCACCAAGAAATTGTAGGCATCCTCAGCTAATTCAAGTAATTAATTAGTCAAATATGGTGGTGAGTTTAATATATAAAATTAAAAAATCAGATAATAAATTTATCTTCTGTAAAGGAGACTCACCCAGAAAACTATCCTCTAATATGGTGAGATCAAAAGATGTGTTGGTGTAAGAAAAACCAACTCCAACCGAGGACTCCACAAATAACAGATTTGCTTCTGTAGGGGTTTAAAATTTTCTAAATTTCTAGTAAGAAAATAGATCTTTTTGCTCTCTTTTTTTGAAGTATATTTATTAGCAGGGAAATAATTGGATATAACATAACATGAGATAGTCAAAATATGGAAAGAATGTATAAACCTTGGTTCCAGGAGAACGTGTTGAAATTTAGTCCATCACCATTTTTGTTGAATAAAAGAGGTCCTATCTCAACATTGACTTCATCATGTGTGAAGAATGTGGAAAATGGGGAGGAATCCACCTCTAACAGGAGACTTCATATGCAATAACCATAAATGGAATACAAAATGTTGGGTTAACCTCTCCCCTTTCCTCTAGCTTGATTCCAAGCTGTGCATGCACATTTGCATTGCTCTGTTGCATATGTCACTTTTCTCTTAAGTTTTATTATGCACAGCTTAGATCTTCTCAAATTGACATTGAAATGTGTGTTTCATATCTATACTTGCTGGCAGCTTGGACTTGATTTATTATTTGAATTGTTAGCAAGAAAGCCATCATTTTGGGTTGACTTTGTATCACTGGAGCCAAATTAATTTATTACATCTTAGTTGCAATTTATAAAGTCTAAGCTCAAATAGGACACAGTTGCATCATATAGTCAAGCATGCAATACTAAATAAGATTTGAGTCAGCATCTATTTCTGAGTTATATTGAGGATTGAGGGAAATAATGAATTTGGAATTTGAAAAGATACTCTAAACTGAACAGCTTTGAAGACATGATCCCATCATTATAGTGTTAAGCGCACTGCTTGTATACATAGTCTATACAAGGACACCTTTTATGGCCTTCCTTATAATTCCAATAATTTAATCACAAGTGGCCAAATACCTTGCAACCAGTTCTAACTAGGGTCTGATTTAGAAATAAACTATTAATTTCAGCTTTATTAATTTGATCCTTATACTATTATGATTTCAATGGTAATTTCCTGTCTATTATGCAGGAATATAAGCTCTGGTTTAGGATCTTCTCTATAGTTTATTCTTGCTGTCTTGAATCTTCTGCAACTCAAGTAAGTAAATTGTTAATTATAATTAGTTTGCACTTATTATTCTTGACAATGTAAATGAATGCTTAAGACTACTTGTTTGTACTTTCACAATTCTTTTTCATCACCAATGCCTCTTTATTTGTATGATGAATAGTCTTGGTGAATTCAACTAGGACTCTTATTTTATTACCTTAAGAAACAACGTATCATTTTACTGAATAGTGAATCTTTAGAAACCAATCAATAGTAGTTATTTATTAATTGATTATGATACTATTTTGCTCGCTAATTTAATTCACTAATTTAAAAAAAGAGCTCCTGATTGATATGCTTACCTGATCCTAACCAATTAGCCAAATTATGTTATTAATGTCACTAACTTGCTAACCTTTTATTACTAACTTTGCTTAAATTCAGAAGGAAAGCTCACAAGTAATGGATAAATCATGGATTACAAACCACGAAACTCTGTTGAGTATGAGCAAGAGGTTAGGGGATTTATTGATTTTGCCTTTGAACATCGTTCAGTTAATGGCAAAACAATATGCCCTTGTAAACAATGTGGTTTTAAAAAGTGGCAGAATAGGGATGTGATGTATGATCACCTAATACGTACATCATTCCTAGAAGGATACACTTTTTGGTTCTATCATAGAGAGCTTAGGATAGGAGAAACTAGTAGTGTCTCAACTAGTAATGCTCCAAATGTAGTTCAAGACAACACTGTTGCTGAAGATCCTATTCGGAACATGATTAACGACGCTTTTGGCGTCGATAGGCACCATGGAAATGAAGTACCTGTTACATCAAATGTAGATATTGACAGGGAAGGAGTGACACCAAATGCAACTCAAGAAGGGCATGGAGATGAAGAGTTTTATGAATTAGCAAGAGATGGAGAACAACCCTTGTATGAAGGGTGTACAAAATATTCTAGACTATCTTTTTTGATGAAGTTGTATCATATCAAATGTTTGTGTAGGATGAGCGACAAAGCCATGATAATGATATTAGAACTATTGCATGATGCATTTGAGCATGCAAAGATTCCAAGTTCATTCTACGAGGCAAAGAAAACTATCAACAAGCTTGGTTTGAACTATGAAAAAAATACCTGCATGCCCGAATAATTGTATGTTGTATTGGGGTAATCAAGAGGATGAAGAGAGGGAAACATGCAAAGTCTGCAACTTATCTAAATGGAAATCAAGGACCAAAGGTGGTAAGACCGAAGTGTCAAGTGATGGCAATAATAGGAGTAAAGTGCCTACAAAAGTTCTTCGTTACTTTCCACTAAACCCTCGATTACAGAGATTGTTTTTGTCTTCAAAAACCTTTGAGGATATGAGATGGCATGCTACGAAAAGTAACAATGACGGAATGATGAGGCATCCTAGAGATTCAGAAGCTTGGAAGATGTTTGATTCAAGACACACTTCGTTTGCATTAGATATGCAAAATGTGCGTCTTGCATTGGCTAGTGACGGTTTTAATCCATTTGGTGTTATGAATGCAAGTTACAGTATCTGGCCAGTAATTCTCATTCCATACAACACTCCCCCATGGGTGTGTATGAAGCAAACATCTTTTATTGTTTAATGATAATTCCGAGCAAAAGAATGCCAGGAAATGATATAGATGTATACCTACAACCTTTAATCAGAGAGTTGAAGGAATTATGGAATGAGGGTGTGGATGCCTATGATTCTTTCAGTGGAGAGATGTTCAAATTACATGCAGCTTTGATGTGGACAATTAGTGATTTTCCTGGGGTAGGAACCCTCTCCGGGTGGAACACATAAACCGGACTTGCTTGTCCATCCTGCAACTTTGACTCTATTCCTTGTCGTCTTCCTCATAGTAAGAAATCTTGTTTTATGGGTCATCGTCGTTTTCTTGATCAAAGGCATAGATTTAGATTGAACAGAGTTCGGTTTAATGGAGAGCAAGATATGCACCAACCACCGAAAACATTATCTAGTATTGAAATTCTTGAACAAGTTCAGAACATTAATATCACATTTGGTCGAAGGCCAAAGATAGAAAAAAAGGGAAAAAGAACACATGGTGGACGTGTTGCGCAAGGTTGCACCCAACAATGGAAGAAGAAAAGCATATTCTTCGAACTTCCATATTGGAAGCATAATTTGTTGCGTCACAATCTTGACGTGATGCACATTGAGAAGAACGTGTGTGATAACATGATCTAAACTTTGCTTAATGATAGTGCAAAGACCAAAGATCATATCAATGCTCGAAGAGACCTTAAAGCTATGGGCTTTAAATAAGATCTTTGGCCAAATGAAAATGGAAAGTATCCTTTAGCTGTCTACACAATGACTAATATAGGCAAGAAGGCATTTCTAACGACTTTAAGGAACATCACTATGCCAGATGGTCATTCAAGCAACATATCTAGGTGCATTAATTTAGATAATCTTAAGCTGAATGGAATGTTGAAAAGTCATGATTGTCATATATTGATGGAGCAATTGCTACCGTTAGCCATGCGAACAAGGTTGCCAGCTGAGGTGTCAGCAGTGTTAATCGAGTTGTGCTCATCCTTTAGACAATTATGTGCTAAAGTGTTGAACATTGAATATTTAGACAAATTGCAATCTAAGATCGTCCTCACTTTATGCCACATGGAAATGTTATTTCCTCCTTCATTCTTCACTGTCATGGTTCACTTGGTTGTTCAACTTGTTGAAGAAGCTAAGCTTGGAGGTCCTGTGCATTATCGTTGGAATGAGGAAGGTCAAGCAATAAGGGAGTCTGCTGGTTTACTAGCAGGATTTTTGGCATAAAGTTCCCACATCGTACAAGAATAATGTTTATGACCGATCTGTAAAGGTATCAAGTATAATTAATTGAATGAATATTGATTTCTTATTTATATTATTTACTACCGATAACTTTTATTATGTTTGCCTTGTAGACTAAATTTGTTGTCGATGATGGGGACAACAAAAGATTTAACTTAGCTAGCTTGGGGAAAAAATGGAAGGACAATAGGTGTAGGTTGTTCACTGACTTTTATAACTGGGAGCTCAGTTTCGAGCAAAATTGTCAGTTGCACCCACCAAGGATTCCCCTAGACCATTGGGTTGTCTTTCTGCAACATTGACTAAGTGAAAAATCTCTGGTAATAAGCATAAATTTGATTTTTTTTCCTAACTCAATACATCATTTATTGAATGTCACTTTTGTTAATTATGTAGGAAATAGCTGAAAAAAATGCGGCAAATCGCCAAAAGCAAATAATGGCCCACACATTGGGGTCAAAGGCACTTGCAAGAAAGAAGGATGAAATGGTATAGTCATATATATTGTTTTAATGTTGAATAATTTTTTGAAATGAAGTGATTATATGATAAAATTACTGCTTCTATGGTAAAAAAACTTAGGAAATACAAGATCGGAGATGCTATAGTAAAGGTGATATGTATCCGGTTGCTCATAAAAGAAAGGATGGATCCTATGTTAGTGAGGGGGCCAAACGCAAAGCTGTAAGTTTAATTGTTATTTATGATTTTATTGCTTAGCTTAATCTTGAACTGGATAATTCACTAATTAATTGCATTATTTTATGAGTTGCCATTTGCTGGTAATTACTGCTTGATGGCTAAATTTTGTGGATTTGTTTTGGATTATATTAATGGTACGGTAATGTATTTGAAAGGGTTTTTAATAAACCGTGTTCTGTACTCTATATTGCCATCTTACATTGGTTTAGAGAGTTCAAAACAAGAATTACACTAATTGCTTAAGTTATATCTGGCAATCCATCAATCAAAACACACTTTCACTCTTAGCTCACAACTATATGTGTGTTGTGGCTATGCATCTACTAGTCCCAATTCCTGTGATTATTATTATGGGACACACACACACTTGATGGATGGTAAGTTACAATGAAAAATAAGTCTAGACTCGTTTTATGGGTCAATACTAAATCCTACGATTTCCTACTGGAGTAGCTTCGTAGAATTCATGGTGAAGGACCAAATAAATATGAGCCGGTTTTGAAATTTCATTAATCTGAGTGTGCTTTCTTCAATGGGCTGCTTGATCATTTTTTGTGGTCAGTTTAGCATCAAATTTGGAAATTTATGATCTTTCTGGATTGCAGATAGATAAGGAGTCGGGGATGCATGCTATTCTAGATTTGTTTGTAATACATGCAACACTTTCTGTGCATATAACTTTAAGCCTCTTTTGGTGCATTGTAGTTCTCATCTCATACTTTGATAATGGAAATATGGAACGGTAGACTTGGTTTGGTTACCTCAATTTTGAGAAAAGTGTTGGCATCTCTTCTCTATTATCATGTGAATGTGATTTAAGCCCAAGAAGGAGCTTATGATCAAACCCAGTCTGGATTATATGAGCATGTTAGTGGTTCAAATGCTTCATGGTAAAAAACACTGCACCGAAATGTGGTGTTAGGAACACAAAAGTAGAAGGCTGTGCTTGAGGAAAAGCAATAGGAAAAAAGGAACACAAAAGCAAAAGGCTGTACTTTGTAGCACTCACAAGTGCATCCATATGTTTCCTATTCTTCACTCTTGAACTTATGTAGAGGTTGGTCATAATGGTTTGTTAACATTGTTTGGTTATATGCAATAACAATTAGAGCATGAAGTTAATGAGTGTTCTTCTGAGAATGAGGCTTTTGTAAAAGTTTTTGGAAAAGAGCATCCTGGACGTAGGCGTGGAATGGGATTTGGGGTTACCCTACCTCATCGGTCTAGTGGGTCGTCATCAGATAGTGCCAGGATTGAAAAGCTACAATCCAAAGTTGACGAGTTAAAGACTAAACTTGCTAGCGTTGATGACTTGAGGGCACAACTAGCTTTTTTCATGCAAAGTTATAACGGAAATTAGGTAATTATTTGTTGATTTTATGGGTGTCTGTGTCGTGAAATTAGTGGTTTCAATCTAATTTGTGGTTTATATTTTCTAATTCCAGGTGGCAGACATACAATCGCCTAGAGAAGTAAGACGATCTTCTGCCTCTAGTCATGACCCTCAAGATCATGGAGCTTCATCATCACATGAGTTTAACTAGATATACTAGATTTAAATTGTGTTAGGAAATATATTTACATATATTTTTATGTTAGGATATTTGAATTACTTTTGAACAAATTTGTCATATTTGCGGATTAATTATTGGCATTTTAGTTCATTAATGATAATATTTTGAAGCATATTTGTGTATCAATTTGATAAATATTTTATTAGTTAATCTTTGAAAGGTTTGATTACAAGTTGCCATCTTAAAATTTTAAAAAAATTAAATCTGATATTTTGCGGTGGTTTGAATGGTCGCTACATTTTGCAAATAACGAATTTGCGGCGGTTCAAACCGTCGTTAACATTTTTATAGCATTTCAAAACCGCCGCTAATATTTTATGGCATTCCTGTTGTACAACATGTTTCGGCGCTGTTTTGCATCCTGTTATACATCCCTGTTGTACAAGAATACAAACGACAATAAATTAGTTACCAAATTGGTAGGACCACTTCCAGTAAACTAAGAACCGACTTTTAACAATAGTGGACCACTTGATATAAACAACAAACAGACATACCATGTAACCCCTTTTTTTTATTGACCATGTTAGAACCTTAACCCCATGGTAGGACCACTTTCTATAAAATAATAAGAACCGAAACCTAGACCAATGAAACCCCACATGACATCGAAAATAGCAACAAACATGCAATAGCCCACACCATGCGTTAAAGACATGCAAACACCAAGATAAAAACATAAACTTTTTGCGCGATTGAAGAAGAGAAAATCTATTTGCAATTGAAGAGACAAGAACTTACCTATTTGAGCGATTGAAGAAGAGAAAACCTTCACTTTGATGTCACCTAGTGTATCTCCAAAGAAGCCAACTTTTCCTTCCCTCTCAGTATGTTGTTTCCCTCTAAAAAATCACTCTGATATTTGCAGAGAATATGAAAGACCACGTAAACCAACACGCCGTCATTTTGTAATGTTTGGGTTCAAATTCAAACCCTAAACGACGTCGTTTTACGGACCATCCGTTTTTTGTTTGGTAAAAAAGTTTGACATAAACGTTAGTAACAGCCATTAATGACAACTAGGCACCACGTAAGCATTGGCCGTTAGTGTCATGGACGAAAATCCTATTTAGGACGAATGTGGTAACGGAATGAAACATATAAGACCAATCAACCTATTTTGCCTATTTCCTACATATAAAATAGTTCTCTAAACTCGTCAACAATATTCCCCTCAAGCATTTTTAATGTTCATAATGAGTGAGCAGTGCCAAATAACTTAGAAACATCCCAGAAGTTGGAATCAAGTGACATCCTCCAGCAAAGAGTTGGGTGAATTATGTGGAGACAGGCATATGCCAGACTGGATCAAAATGTCAGTAGTACACCATCTTGCTAACATTTCCTGGGAGGATTATCTACTCATCGTTAAACAAGATAGGGACACATGGGACCAAATCCTGCACTAATGGAAACAACGATGAATACTTGAGCAACACATGCACATTTTAATTTCCTGGTTCACATTGAATTTTATGACTCTTGACAATAGACATACCCTTAGCTTGGCTCCAATTTGTTCTAAGCATCCAATTTACAAGCACCTTATTTGGCACAAGAAACTCTTTCTTGCCACCACCAAAATCATTACACTTCTTTTGCTTCAACAGAATGTGAATAATGATAACAATGAAAACCAAAATATAATCATTGCCAAAATATAATCAGTTTCAGAATTCTATCCAACAATTATATGTTGGAATATTCTTTATTTAATTATATTCTAATATCATAATGTAGTCAGATATTGTCAATTAATTATATTAGTTATTTATCAATTAGGAGTCTTAATTGATATGTGATCAAATTAAGTGATAAGGCTAATTAGATTTCTGATTTGATAATAAATTATTTAATTGATATGAGCTAAATATGAATGGATGTCACTGATGGCATATTTCGGAATAATGGGAACCCTAATTGGCCATCACCCTATATATAAGCTATGGTCCCTAATACACCGAACAACATCACATATCGCATCCTCTCCACATCTAAAAAGCGACTAAGGCATAAGGAGTCCTGGTTGAGGAAGAACCACAAGCCAACGGGTGTTCATTACCCGTTTCTCTTTTCTTTTCCACTCTCCGTGTTTTGGGATTGCTGCCCTTTGTTCATGAAGGTTTCCACACAAGAAGACGATCAACCCTCTTTTGTTCGTGATAAATTGTCGGTGAAGGTTGGTGATCAAGTTCACCCATTGAAGAACGCTTAAAGTCAGGAACATACGATGGATCCAAGGTATTCCTAATATCTTTGATAAACCAGCATGTTGTAGATCCTAAAGTTATCAATTTTAATTGTTCTTGATAATAGAGATGCATGCTATATTTGGTTATTATGTTTCCGCAATAAAATTTATGATAGCATGCTTTGAATGAGTTTAGTTTTAACAAGTGGTATCAGAGCGAGTCTTTATATTTGGTTTATTGGGATTATTTTATGAAAATTAGGAATTATGAAAAGAAATATTATTTCGAATGGTGTTTTCTTAAAATTGAATTGCAAGTTGAATGTTATGTAATGATATATGTATGTGCGATTTAGGGCTTCCTGCACATCTTTTTCAATTTGTAATGGTGAAGTGGTATTGCTTTTCAATATATATATATATATATATATATATATATATATATATATATATATATATATATATGTTGAAATTGATTTGATGGCTCGTGCACATTTGTATACAAATAATTGTTTTGAATGGGTGTAATTTGGTTTTGACGTCAATGATGATTCCGGTAGGTGGTTCTAAATGATTTGTTTATATATATATATATATATATATATATATATATATATATATATATATATATATAAAATCTCCTTGCTGTAATTTTTTTTTTTTTTTTGTTTTACGTATGAGAGATCCAGCGTGAACCGTGTGTGGGAAAATTACGTTTTTGTGGGACTGGTAGGTGGTCATTTTAGACTACTGTATGGTGTTATAAACATATAGCAAAGATTGTTCCTTCTGTAAATTTGAGACCTTTCCATTTATTTTATTAAATTATCTGATAATTTTGGTTGAGGTGGTTGAAATAATACGTTGCCAAAATAACTTCTGTTTGATTCAATTAAATTTATAAAAGATGTAATATGAAATTATTCATGCAAGCTGTTGTCGGTCCGAAGGAAGGCACAACATGACTGAATAATTACATACCTGTGATGGTAAATGTGTGGTGATTATAAAATATTCTCCATGTGGATAATGAGATGCCCGAATGTGACCATTATTTGACAGGACTTATCATCAATATTTGATCATTGCGTTGAGAGTATCGCTTGCAGTTAATTCTTATAATCCGAACATTGGGAATTAATGGTGCGCTTGATATCTTGTTTAGGTCTCGTTTAATTTGCATATAAAGATTATTGTGCATGTCTCTATGGTTATTTGATGACATGCTTATTAATATTATTGTATGTTTATTGTTCTCTTCTTAAAGTTGCTGCCGCTACCGCTCCCAACTTCGCAACTCAGATTAGTGCCATCCTTATGCTGAATGGAATGAACTACAAGTCTTGGAAGGAGTCTATGGAGGCCATCCTCGGATGCATGGACTTAGACTTAACACTGAGGGAGCAGCACCCCATGGCCACTGTTCAGAACCCCAATGAAGCAAAGCTAGAAAAGTGGGGCCAATCAAACCGTATGTGCCTAATGATTATCAAGAGATCCATACCTGAAGTGTTTAGGGGCTCGATAGTTGAGAGCAATAGTGCAAAGAAGTTCCTGGAGACCATAGAGCAATTCTTTGCCAAAAATGATAAGCCGGAGACAAGCAGTGCTTTGTCCAAGCTCATATCAATGAAGTATAAAGGTCAGGGGAACATTAGGGAGTATGTTATGGAGATATCTAATCTCGCATCAAAACTCAAGGCATTGAAGTTATAGCTTCCTGAGGATTTTCCGGTGCATTTGGTTTTGATCTCACTTCCTGCACACTTGGGGCAGTTCAAGGTGAGCTATAATACTCAGAAGGCAAGTGGTCCTTAAATGAGCTTATATCTCACTGTGTGCAAGAGGAAGAAAGATTGCAGAGGGACAAGACAGAAAGTGCTCATTTGGCCACTAGCTCTCAGAATAAAAGGAGGAAGACTACGGGAAATTCTTCTCAAAAGAAAAAGGCAAGGGAACTGCAAAAGGAATTCACATGTTTCTTCTGCAAGAAAACAGGACACATGAAGAAGGACTGTTCCAAGTACGCCGCCTGGCATGAAAAGAAGGGTAATTTTCTCACTTTTGTTTTTCTAAAGTTAATTTAGTTTCTGTACCCAAGGATACTTGGTGGGTAGATTTCGGTGCTACTACTCACTTTAGTATGTCCATGCAGGGTTGCTTGTGGAGCCGTCCGCCAAGTGGTGCTGAAAGATTCATCTATGTGGACGACGACAATAAAGTTGCGGTAGAAGCTATAGGGACCTTTAGATTAATATTAAAGATTGGTTTTCATTTGGATTTAGTTGAGACTTTTGTTGCGTCGTCTATAAGACGGAATTTAATTTCTATTTCTATTTTGGACAAACTTGGTTATTATTGTTCATTTAGAGATAATAAAGTTAGTCTCTCTTATAATTCAAATGTTGTTGGTTACGGGTCTTTAGTTGAAAATCTTTATATGATTGATATTATGCGTCCCTGTAACAAAATACTGCAAATAGAATCACGTGGTACAAAACATAAATTAAATGAGAATTTCGCCACTTTATGACACAAGCGTATGTCATATCTCTAAACAGTGAATCCAGAGGCTTGTGTCGGAGGACATTCTTGGACTCTTGGATTTGTCAGACTTTCAAGTTTGCATTCAGTGTATCAAGGGTAAACAAATAAACAAAAGGAATTTTAACGCTGATAGAGCTAAGGACGTCTTAGAACTAATTCATACGGATATCTGTGGTTCTTTTCCTACGGGTTCTTGGAATGGACAAAGGTATTTTATTACGTTCATAGACGATTACTCAAGATACGGCTATTTGTATTTAATTCATGAGAAATCTCAGTCCCTAGACGTGTTCAAATCTTTCAAAGCTGAAGTTGAACTTAAACTTAGAAAGAAAATTAAGGCTGTCAAATCTGTTCGTGGTGGTGAATACTATGGTCGGTATGACAGATCAGGGGAACAACGTCCAGGGTCCTTCGCGCTTTTCCTAAATGAGTGTGGAATTGTTCTGCAATACACCATGCTTGGCAAGCCCAGCATGAACGGAGTTGCAGAACGACGAAATCAGACTCTTAAGGATATGGTGAGGAGTATGACTAGTCATTCTGCTCTACCAGAGTCACTTTGGGGAGAGACATTAAAGGCCGCAATTTATATCCTCAACAAAGTACCAAGTAAAGTAGTAACTAACACCTCTTATGAGCTATGGACTGGGAAAAAGCCCAACATCAGGCACTTGCACATTCGGGGATGTCTAGCCGTAGCAAGACCTTACAGGCCTCATGAGGGTAAGTTGGATTCTAAGACAATTAGTTGTTACTTTGTCTGGTACGCCGAGCATTCTCGCGGGAACATGTTTTACAGCGCCATTGCTAGATCATTCTTTGAAATGAGAAATGCAAGATTTCTTGAGGAAGTCGAGTTTGGAGGGGAAGGAAACATATGGAGTGTTGTCTTTGATGAAGAAACTGTTACTAACAATGATCAGGTCTTTGTGCCTGTCATTACTCCAGAAACAGATTCAGAAATAATTAATGATGTTATTCCTAACATCACTCAAGAACAAGACAATGTTGAGTTTCTTCCTCAACAACCTGAAGTTCAAACTCAACAATCTCAAGAAATTCCATTAAGGAGATCCACTAGAGAAGAAGAAGTGCAATTTCAGATGACTATGTTGTATTTCTCCAGGAACATGAGGATGGCATTGGTTTGACTGAGGAAGATCCAATCAACTTTAGTCAAGCTATATAGGGTCCTAACTCTCTTAAGTGGGTTGATGCCATGAAGGATGAGATAAAATCAATGGCTGACAATGACGTTTGGGATTCCGTCAAATTACCTGAAGGAAAGAAACTCATCGGTTGTAAATGGATATTTAACACCAAAAGGGATTCAAAGGGTGATATTGAGAGATATAAGGCTCATCTTGTCACCAAAGGGTTTACTCAAAAGGAAGGTATCGACTATAGAGAGACTTTCTCTCCAGTTTTTTCGAAAGACTCTCTTAGAATTGCAATGGCACTAGTAGCTCATTTTGACTTAGAGCTGCATCAGATGGATGTAAAGACTGCGTTTAGCCAGAAAATTTTGTGTCTGGAGACCCAAATTCTATGGTGTGCAAACTTAAGAAATCCATCTATGGCCTTAAACAGGCTTCTCGTCAATGGTATTACAAATTTCATCAAGTTGGTACCTCCTATGGTTTCGAGGCTAATATAGTAAACAATTGCGTATATCAAAAGTTCAGTGGGAGTAAATATATTTTTCTGGTATTATATGTTGATGATATCCTTTTAGCGAGCAACGATATAGGCTTATTGCATGAAACCAAGAAATTTCTCGCAAAGAATTTCGAGATGAAAGATCTTGGGGACGTCTCCTTTGTATTAGGAATCCGCATACTTAGAGATCGCTCACGAGGTATTTTGGGATTGTCACAGAGGAGCTATATCGATACAGTCTTGGATAGATTCTTCATGAAAGATAGTAAACTAGAAGATACACCTGTTGCTAGAGGAGACAAGTTTTGTCTCAAACAGTGCCTCGTTACGGATATTGAAAAGGAAGAGATGCATAAGATTCCTTACGCTTCGGCAGTGGGGAGTCTCATGTATGCTCAAGTTCGCATTCGTCTCGACGTAGCTTTCAATGTGGGAGTTCTTGGCAGATATCTGAGCAACCCGGTATGCAGCACTGGACATCGGTAAAGCGTGTGATGCGCTACCTGAAGAGAACTAAAGACTTCATGCTTACATATCAAAGGTCAGACAACTCGGAGATCATTGGATATTCTGACTCCGATTTTGCAGAATGCCCGGATAGCAAACGTTCCACATTTGATTACATCTTCCTTTTGGTTGGAGGAGCCGTCTCCTATAAGTCTGCCAAATAGACTTTAGGGGCTCCTTCGACCATGGTAGCGGAGTTTGTGGCTTGCTTTGAGGCATCAGATCATGCGTTGTGGTTGCGAAATTTCATCACGGGACTGTCGCGACCGAGATCGCGAAGGAAACAACGATAAAAATAGATTCTTAAAAAAAAGAGTGTAGAGTCGCCACCAATTTTATTTAATTCGGAAAAAATTGGAAAAACCTTAAAAAATGATCTTTGGAACCATATCGAGTCCGGGAGTCGCTTGCGCATAGGGAAGGATGAGGACTTAACCCCACAACACCCCTAGTGCACCCGTAAGAAAACGGTTACCCAAATTACTTGTGCAAATAGTTAATGAATCTTAACGTATTTATTTTACCCAAATTTTTTATAAGAAATAGGTTACAAATTAACGTTTACAAGAAAAAGGCAGGATTTAAAAACTAAATTGTTTCACGTTGTTTAAGCAATTTCTATTTTTAAACATTGGTAAATCCTAAATAAGGTTGAACACGACACATAAGTCCATAGAGCAACCTCACACCTAAAAGATTGAACATAACACTCAAAGTCATAGAGCATCCCAAAATAATATTAGTTCAATTATTCGTTTAAAAAGGATTAATAGTAAGAAGATGAGCCTAATGAGGTTAAACATGACAGTCCATAGAGCAACCTCGAACCTAAAGGATTGGACATGGCACTCAAGTCCATAGGACAACCCAAGATAACACTAGTTGAATTAATTTAAAAAAAGAAGGGATTATTATTTATGATCTTTTTTACTTTTCTATGTATTTTTATTTCTAAACTTTTACGTCAGAAAATCCTAAGCAAGATTGAAAATGACACATGAGTTCATAGAGCAACCTCGAACCTAAGGGATTAAGCATTACACTTTTCATATAGCAATCCCAAAATAACGCAGTTTCAGCTATTTTAATCTTAAAGAAAAAAAATTTATTCGAATTTCAACATTCAAATCTACACTATATATCCTTGTGAAATTTAAATCAAATAATCAAGTCATTGTAATCACCTAATAAAAAAGCTGCTATATCATCACGTGTACAAGCATTTTCAAGTTGCCAACGTCACTACAAATACCATAGAATCTTTTCGTAACCATTAGTGGGGAATAAAAATACCACATCCAATCCTTAATCATGTTCTAGCAAATCATACGTGCACATGGAAAGATCATCGCGATCGAACTAAAAAAATGGACTTAGTCACAATAATCAAACAGAACAACAGATTTAACGGGTTCACCATGTGCCTTCCTCACAAGTTTTTCATCACAAAAAAAAAACTCATTCACACTTGTTTAAGGCATGAAGTTAAGAACAGAATATGACAATATCAATAAATACCAAAGAACACAAGACATTCGCACACAGATAGTAAACGCACAAGCTGAATACAATAAATTTTCAAGGGGAATAAACGATTTGCTCAAGTGGTCATTCCCTGTTACAATTGCCCATACGGATCTGTTTTGTTCCCTTTTTCAATTATGGCCAGATCAATTCAGTTATTAAGAGAACATAATATAAGCCAAAATTGAAAACATATCAGGAAGGCAAGGAGGTAGCATACAAATAAACAATTGAAATGCTCAAAAACCATTCAAGCAACACGTACAAGCTTTTCATCAAACAGTTAGCATGCGAACCAAAGGACCTGTTCAGTCAATATTCTCATATTCAAAACACAACATGTAGTAGCAGAAATTATACAGAACAACTTAGATCCAACAGATGATAAAATCACACTACTATCTCATCATACCATCATCTGAAGCAATAATAAAATAAAAAAAATACTATATACCCACGAATAAGAATCAGGAATTACAGAGATGCTTTCGATCCTTGCTTTCGATCCTTTAATCTCTTCTATGCCTATTGGTTCTTCTGTATTTCAACAATGGTTTATTGCTACGTAGGTAATCTTTCTTCTTCCTGCGTTCTCGCTAGCGCTTGCACCCGAGGTCTCCTTCTGCTACGTTGGAATTGAGAGAGAACAGAGAACTTAGCACAGAGTAACGACGCGTGCTAAAACAGAATGGAATGGCAGTGCAATCTCCCTTTCTCTCAGTGTTTGTATTGTCAACACGGAGGTTTGAGTATGAGAAACGAAGATCAGCGCCTCTGCCTTTTCACTCGGTCCCCCTTCTGTTGCCTTTCACCCCCCTATTTATAGAACCCGAACCTTTATTTCCTGCAAAATCAAAATGAACGCAATCAGTTCTTAATTTGAAACGAAAAAGGAAAAGAACGATGCATACCTCGCGTGATTGAGCGCGGATGGAAAAGGAAGGGAGAGATCGAGTGCGAGATTGGCGCTGGGGAGAGTTGCTGTGCGGCTAGGTTTGAGAAAGGAAGGAGGGGTGATGAGGAGAGATTGATGGAGGGGAAGAGAAAAAAATTTGGCTGAGGGAAGGGAGAGCAACGAGAGAATGGGGATTTAGGTAGGTGAAGAGGAAAAGGAAAGAATGGGGGAAAGAGAGAGAGAGGGCTGCGGCTAGGGTTTTTTTCTTGAGAGGGAGAAGAGACGGGTTATGGGAGATAAACGGGTTATGGAGGAGAGAGACGGGTTATGGAGATAGACGGGTTATGGAGGAGATAGACGGGTTATGGAGATAGACGGGTTATGGAGGAGATAGACGGGTTATGGAGATAGACAGGTTATGGAGGAGATAGACGGGTTATGTTATGGGAGGAGATAGACGGGTTATGGAGCAAGGGTATGGGCTGAAACTTGGTTTATTGGCCCAAAGACATTTTTTTTTCTTATTTTTTTATTTTTATTTTTATTTTTATTTTTATTTTTATTTTTTTTATTATTATTTTATTTTTATTTTTTTATTATTTTTTTATTTTTTTTTATTTTTATTTTTTATTTTTTTTTTGGATTTCTATAAAAATAGACTTTTTTATGATTATCCGGTCAAAATGAGGTGTTCACAGTTGCCTCTCTTTACTTGTTGTTTTCTAGGAGACATGTGATCATAGTAAACAACGAGTAAAGAAAAAGAACACACATTTTGTCCGGGAATGCATGTGATTATACAAAGATATTTAATGCAAATGATGCAGGCATAATAACAAATGAAAGAAACAAAGTGCCATGGGCCTCTAATCCCAAAAAAATAAATGATCACGAGACTCTGAGCTCGCAAATTAAATGACCGTAGGCCTCTGATCCTAAAGATATTAAATTGCGATGAGCCTCTGAGCTCAAAAATTAAATAACAATGGGCCTTTGATCCCAAAAAACCTAAAAGACAAAGAGCCTCTGAGCTCGAAAAAATAAATGACATTGGGCCTCTGATCCCAAAACAATGAGCCTCTGAGCTTGGAAAAATAAATGATAGTGGGCCTCTGATCCCGAAGATACTAAATTGCGATGAGCCTCTGAGCTCAAAAATTAAATAACAATGGGCCTTTGATCCCAAAAAACCTAAAAGACAAAGAGCCTCTGAGCTCGAAAAAATAAATGACATTGGGCCTCTGATCCCAAAACAATGAGCCTCTGAGCTCGGAAAAATAAATGATAGTGGGCCTCTGATCCCGAAGATACTAAATTGCGATGAGCCTCTGAGCTCAAAAAATTAAATAACAATGGGCCTTTGATCCCGAAAAATAAAAGACAAAGAGCCTCTGAGCTCGAAAAGTAAATGACATTGGGCCTCTGATCCCAAAAAATAACAATGAGCCTCTGAGCTCGAAAATTAAATGGTAATGGGCCTTTGATCCCAAAAATTAAATGACAATGAGCCTTTGAGCTCAAAATTAAATGACAGTGGGCCTCTGTTCCCCAAAAATTAAATGACAATGAGCCTCTGAGCTCGGAAAAATAAATGATAGTGGGCCTCTGATCCCAAAGATACTAAATTGCGATGAGCCTCTGAGCTCAAAAAATTAAATAACAATGGGCCTTTGATCCCGAAAAAATAAAAGACAAAGAGCCTCTGAGCTCGAAAAGTAAATGACTTTGGGCCTCTGATCCCAAAACAATGAGCCTCTGAGCTCGAAAATTAAATGGTAATGGGCCTCTGATCCCGAAAATTAAATTGCAATGAGCTTTTGAGCTCAAAATCAAACTTTCTCTTTATTTCTATTTTACCTTTTCTTTAGAAAAACTGGAACCAAACGTTTCCCAGGAAAACTTCGACCAATCATACCCTTGTTCACAAACACCTTTGAGTTGAAGCACCATTTATTCCCTTTGATGACATGGTTTCTTTTGTAAGAGGCGCAGTCATGAAGAGATTTATTCTGGACTGTGACCTGTGGAGACTTTCCTTATTCTTTTAAGTCCCCCACTCGGCGTGCACTGTCATCTTACTTATTGACTTTGAAGTGCTGAATCTTTGTTGGTCCAAACCATTCATTAAAATCACCATTAAAATTATCAAATCATACTATCAAACTCATATTTACTTTGATTGAGACATAATTTTAATGCATAAAACATGATTTGAGCACAAAGGGGTCATGAATAAACTTTTGCCTTCACATGTGACTTTGGATTATACATAAGGGAATCAGAAAGGATAACATGGGGAGGGGAAGTGCAAGGGGAACACAAAGGATAAGAGCGAATAAGAGGAAAGGAATAAAATATGATAACCACATAAAAAATTTGCCCCAGTATCGGTTCCTTGATCCTCATTCAAATGATTCCCATCGGCCAATGACGTCGCAAGCCCTGGCCTTACTCTCAACTTCTCTTGATGTGCATTCCTCCTTTAACCCTCCAACAGTTTTCTTCGCAACCATGTACCCAATCACAAGCAACATTGCCTCAGTGTGGTGGCCTTTGTGCTATTTTCTTCACTTGAACTGCCTTTGCAGGTTTTCAGCCCAAGATTTATTTTCTTTGCCCTAATTTTTGCTTAGGTTGCCCTTTACGGGTTTTCAACCTAACGGACATTTTTCTGCCCTAACTTTTGCCTAAGCCGCCCTTACGGGTTTTCGACCTAGCGAGCAAATTTTTTTTTTTTTTTTCAAGCATAAAACTTTTTCACAGCATCAGAGTTTATGGGCCTTGGTAATTCTTGCCCGTCTTCATCTGTTAAGATCAATGCTCCGCCTGAGTATGCCTGCTTTACAATATATGGCCCTTCATAATTGGGCGCCCATTTTCCTCGAGCGTCTTCTTGATTGGGGAGTATCTTCTTTAGTACCAAATCACCTGGTTGAAACTCCCTAGGACGAACTTTCTTATTAAAAGCTTTAGCCATTCTTCTTTGATATAATTGTCCGTGACAAAGGGCCACCAATCTTTTTTCTTCAATCATGTTTAATTGATCATACCGAGCCTTCATCCACTCGGATTCTTCCAAGTCTGCTTCCATCAACACTCTTAATGAAGGGATTTCGACTTCTATGGGAGAGACAGCCTCCATTCCATACACCAATGAGAAGGGCGTGGCCCCGGTACTTGAACGTATATTGGTGCGATACGCATGCAAAGCATAGGGTAACATTTCATGCCAATCTTTATAGTTCACAACCATTTTAGCGACAATCTTCTTGATATTCTTGTTGGCCGCTTCTACCGCACCATTCATTTGGGGCCTGTAAGGAGCAGAATTATGGTGTTTGATTTTGAAGGTCTCGAGCAACTTCTGTACCCCTGCCCCATTAAGGTTGGAAGCATTGTCCGTAATGATCTTTTCAGGTATTCCGTACCGACAAATGACATCTCTTTTGAGGAACTTTGTGAACACCTTTTGAGAGATACTGGCATATGATGCCGCTTCTACCCACTTTGTGAAGTAATCTATTGCCACCAAGATGAAACGGTGCCCGTTTGAAGCCTTAGGATTGATCGGCCCGATTACATCTATTCCCCACATAGAGAAGGGCCAAGGGGACACCAAATTGTGCAGTTGGAATGGAGGAGCTTTGATTCGATCTGCATATATCTGGCATTTATGGCATCTCCGGACATACTCCAAGCAATCTGTTTCCATGGTTGACCAGTAGTAACCACTCCGTAAAATCTTGCGTGCCATCATATGACCGTTGGCATGCGTTCCACATATCCCTTCATGTACTTCTGTCATGACAGTTCGGGCTTCACGAGCATCAACACATCTTAAGAGGACCCCATCATGGTTTCTTTTATATAGAACTTCTCCGTCCAGAAAAAAGGCCATGGATAACCTGCGAATAGTCTTCTTGGTCCCTTCATTTGCTTCAGCTGGGTATACCCTACTCTGCATATACTGTTTGATGTCATGATACCAAGGTTTACCATCGGGCTCTTCCTCCACATGGGCACAATATGCCGGTTCACGCTGGACCTTCACTTGGATAGGCTGGACGGTGGTACAAATGTCCAGCTTAGTCATAGCAGCTAACGTGGCTAAAGCATCTGCGAATTGATTCTTGTCTCGAGTTAAATGCGAAAGGGTAATATCATCAAATTTCGCAATCAACTGAGTCAAGTACTTCTGATATGGGATCAACTTGGAATCTTTGGTTTGCCATTCGCCATTGACTTGATAAATAATTAGAGCCGCATCCCCAAAGACCTTCAATTGTTTTATTCCAAGCTCAATTGCTACTTGTAACCCACTCGCACATGCTTCGTATTCTGCAATGTTGTTGGTGCATTCAAATTCAAGCTTAATGGCCACTGGGTACTGCTTGCCATTCGGCGAAACCACTACTGCTCCTATACCTCTCCCGTGCATATTAACTGCTCCATCGAAATACATCTTCCACACGTTCTCATTTTCGGCTTCATATTCCTCTAATGACAATATCTCTCCATCTGGGAACTCGTACGTAACTGGTTGTCCACCCTCGAGAGGGTTTTCAGCTAAATGGTCAGCAATCGCACTACCCTTGATGGACTTTCGAGTCATGTATTTAATATCAAACTCTGATAATATCACTTGCCACTTTGAAACCCTTAAGGAGATGTGAGGACTTTCAAAGATATACTTCAAAGGGTCCATTCGAGAGATTAACCAGGTCGTGTGATACAACATGTACTGCCTGAGCCTCTTGGACGTCCATACCAATGCACAACAAGTCTTCTCAATTGCCATATATCGGACTTCGCAGTCATTAAACTTTTTGCTCAGATAATAAATCGCCTGTTCTTTCTTGCCAGATTCATCATATTGCCCTAGCATTGCCCCCATTGAGGTCGGTAATATAGTGAGATACAATATCAGTGGACGTCCTCGAATCGGTGGCAACAACACCGGAGGACTAAGCAGATATGCTTTTATCTTGTCGAAGGCTTCTTGGCACTCCTCATTCCAACTTCCAGGATTATTCTTCTTCAGGAGCTTGAAGATCGGCTCACACGTGCTAGTCAGGTTAGCAATAAACCGTGCAATGTAATTCAACCTTCCCAAAAAACCTCTTACCTCCTTCTCATTCTTGGGAGCGGGCATGTCCCTTATTGCCTGTACCTTGTCCGGGTCCACTTTTATTCCTTCTCTGCTAAAAATAAAACCAAGCAACTTCCCAGTTGATGCCCCAAACACACACTTTGTAGGGTTGAGTCTCAACTTGTACTTCCTCAGTCTCTCGAATAGCCTCCGCAAAACTGCTACATGACTTTCTCCTTCCTTGGATTTGGCCACTATGTCATCCACGTACACCTCTATTTCTTTATGCATCATATCGTGGAACAATGCTACCATAGCACGTTGGTAGGTGGCCCCGGCATTCTTCAAACCAAAAGGCATTACTTTGTAACAAAAAGTTCCCCAAGGAGTGGTAAAAGTTGTCTTCTCCTTGTCATCGACGTCCATGAGGATCTGATTGTATCCAGAATATCCATCCATGAAAGAGAACCTGTGATTCCTTGCTGTACTGTCTACGAGGATATCGATATGAGGGAGCGGGAAATCATCTTTTGGACTGGCTTTATTCAGATCTCTGTAATCCACACACATCCTGACCTTCCCATCCTTCTTTGGTACCGGCACAATATTAGCTACCCACTCCGGGTGTCTTGACACTTCCAGAAAACCAACTTCCAGTTGTTTAGTTACCTCTTCTTTGATCTTAAGCGACATTTCCGGATGCATCCTCCTCAATTTTTGTTTCTTGGCCACCATATCTGGGTACAATGGGATTTTATGTGATGCTATCTCTGGATCTAAACCTGGCATATCTCTGTAGGACCATGCAAACACATCCAAATACTCTTTGAATAGTGCGATCATTTCTGCATGCTCTGGGTTATCCACTACCTTCAACTCCTTCTTGCCTTCCTCTGTCCCCATATTAACCACTTCTATGACCTCATCATTCAAACTGAACCCTTTTTCAGAGTGTTCCATCAACTTGGAGAACTCCTCAATTGCTTCTTCTTCATCATCAGACCTGGGATCACCTTCGTTCACAGCCGCAAGGGAATCAATAAATGAGGCTTCAGGGTTCCTTTTATGAAGCAAACTTTCAGTGGGAGAGAGATTCCTGAAAGACAATTTTTGCAATAGGAACAATATAGACAAGAGTTTTATTTGTTGAAGAAGGTGCAAGCAATATAAAGCAATGAATAGAGGAAGTAAAAGAGTGGAACAACGAAAAAAAACATGCTGGAAAATCATGCTAACACATTTTATTCATGTCTCAATTAAGGTAAACACCAGTTCATTTCTTGTACAAAGAGATAATTACTTTATGGAAATAACATCAACAAATGGTTCAGACCGCCAATTGCTAAGAACTTCATTGTCACCATAGAGATAGATAACATGGTTTCCTTCTTGCTCTTCTTCAAGTGCACTGATGGTGAAATGAGGGGAGGTCAACTTTTGTAGCTTGATCACTTCAGCTGGTGTTGGGAAAGTCTCCTTTAGATGGGGAACATACTTGTTTTCTCCCTCTCCTTCTTTTCTTCCTTTGAGAGTCGTGATCTTCATTTTTTCTGCCAGAGAAGGCTCATACCCTAGTCCATACTTTCCCTCTCTGGAAATGGCCTCGATCGGTTGTGGGATCCCTTGGAGCTTAGACCCCAAACCTCTACCCTTCTGGTATCCTCTCCTCTCCATAATACGAAATATCACCTCATTCACATTTTTTATTGGTGGCTCTTTCCTCGGGATCTCTGACCTCAAAATTTCAAAATTGTGCAAAGAGTTATCCTCAATTTGCTCTGTATTCTCTATATAAGGTACTGAAACGGGCTTTGTCAGCATGATTTCCTCTTCACCACGAATGGTAATTACCGCCCCATTGTGGATGTACTTCAAGCACTGATGCAATGTTGAGGGAACAACTCCAGCGCTATGAATCCAAGGCCTCCCTAGAAGCATAGTATATGCTGGTTGAATTTCCATGACTTGGAATAGGACAGGGAAACAACTAGGCCCTATTTCAAGTGGCAGAGTTATTTCCCCTAAAATCCCTCTTGTTGTTCCATCAAAGGCTCGCACAATCATCTCTTGTGGTGTTAAATCTGTTATACCCATGTTCAGTTGCTCTAGAGTAGACATTGGAATCACATTCAATGCCGAGCCGCCATCTATGAGTACCTTCGCAACCACAAAACCCCTGCACTTTAAAGTAATATGCAAGGCTTTGGGCCCACTACCCTGCCTTGGAACCACCTCACCTTCCGAAAAGGTAATCATGTTGACACGCTTCACCGGATCTACCATGTTTACCACATTTTCGGGAGTGACATCAGGCTTGACATAAGCTTCACCCAACACCCTCAACAAAGCCTTACGGTGCAATTCTGATGTTAGAATAAGTGATAAGAGAGAAATCCTGGCTGGAGTCTTCTTCAACTGTTCCACCACATCAAACTCACTCTGCTTCATGATCTTCAGGAACTCTTCTTCCTCTTCCTCCACAGCTTCATTCTTCTTTTTATCCTTGGAAACTCTTCTTTATTTCTTCTTCTTCGGGGCCATAACATCGCCCACTCCTCGTAATACCCCCGATCCTTATCACATTGGCAACTTGGGCCTTCGAAGCCTCTTCTGCAGCCGTCAGCTCAACTTTTGTTTCATAGTTCCATGGCACAGCATGAGTGTCGTCATACGCAAAAGGAACTGGCTTTTTTACCCTTAAGATCACTTTTTCTGGTGTCGGGGCCTTATTAAGGGGTGGCACTCGAAGTACAATCTTTTCGACTACGTTGATTCCCTCAAACGTACCTCGCCTGGCTTGTATCACTCCGAGGGTTAGTAGTCCCTGAACTCGGACCTTAAAGTCCCAACAACTCTCAATGTCATGTCCTGCCTGCCCATGGTGATAAACACAATTTAAAATTCCATCATCCTTTTGTTCTTCTTCTTCTATTGGCACCCCCGGCGCGACGATGTCATACCCTGCTTTCTTTAGTCCATCAAACACCTCTTGCATAGGCGTTCGTAAGTGGAGGACCTTCTTGACTTGATGCCCCTCTACTTCCAAGTTCACCCTGTTTTCTACATTATGGCTTGGGATTGGATTGTTAACAATGCTAGGCCTCGATTCCTCTTCAAACCCCAATCTTCCACAAGCGATTAGTTTTCTCACTGCTGTCTTAAAGGCTTCGCAATCTTCAATGGAGTGTCCTGAGACATCCATGTGATATTTGCAGGTCAAGTTTGGATTGTACCAAGCAGGGAAAGGTGGTTGAAGGGGACGTACAGGGTTCCCAGCAATCAAATGACGGTCGAACAATTGTTGGAATAATTCTGCATTGGAAACGGATAGTCTAGGGAAAGGTGGCAGGTTTGGAGTGGTGGAGTGTCCTTGATTCTGGAAATTTGGTCGATTATAGGATGGGCGATATGGTTGGAATGCAGGGGGATAACGTGCGTATGCAGGGCGAGTAGGGTTATATGGCTGAGGTGCGGGGACATTATTTATCTGGTTTTGTGGTTGAGTGGTGTTTGGCAAGGTTTGTTGAGGTGGGTAAAGTGGTGTTTGAAGGTATGGGATGTGAAGGTTCGGGTTATATGGTGCTTGGTACGTTGGGTATGAGGGAACATGTCGAGGCCCAACATTCTGTTGGTGTTGTACATAATTCGCCTCAGCTTCCTTCTTCTTTGGTTGGAATCCCTTCTTAGGTGCGCTACTCTCTGCATCAACCGGCAGTTTCCCCGCTCTAGCTAAAAATTCAATTCTTTCTCCTGCAGCAATCAAGTCGGAGAAATCCCTATAAGCCGCTCCTGCCATTGCCCCTATAAAAGGGGCCCCGAGAGTTCCCAAAAAGTACGAGCACATTTCGGATAATGTCAACGGGGGCTGAACTTGTGCTGCTAAGCTTCTCCACCTTTGCGCATATACTTTAAAGGGTTCCTCATTTCTTTTCTGCATTGAGGTCAGTTGTTCACGGGTAGGAGCTGCATCCAAATTGAACTTATACTGGTCCATGAACAAGTCAGCCAATTCTGTCCATCGCGAAATCTTAGAGTGGTCTAACTGAAGGTACCATTCTAACGCAATACCTGTCAAACTCTCATGAAAGAAGCTAATGAGGAACTTGTCTTCCTTTGACCAGATGGCCATTTTGGTGGCATAGCTGATAAGGTGAAACCGAGGATTCCCACTCCCATCATACTTTGAAAAATCAGGGATCTTAAAATCCTTAGGTATCACCACGTCCGAGGCAGGACAAAGTTCTTCTATTTTTAGAAGGCCGTAGGTACTTGATCCTTTTATCGCTTTTATCTGTTCTTCCATCTTTTCCATCCACTCATCTTTCACCTTATCCTTCTCTACCTGAGCTCCTATGAACGGTCCAGGGATGGATATATGGGGTTGCTCCCATGTGGGTCCTGCATAGCCAGGAGCTTCATGATAGGCATTCTCAAAAGGGCGGTATCCTTCTCCGATGGGAAGTACTATTGGTGCTGTGTGTTGCTGTTGTTCATGGGCGCGCATTCCCTGAGTAAGACCTGTGTTGATGTTTGAGAACATAGGTGCCGATACCGTGGAAAGGGCTGGCTGTACACTCACATAGGGATCATCTTCATTTGCACCTCTATTTGCGCCAAGCCTATTGAGAGATTCTCTCATATCTTGCAATATCGCCTCCAGCCTTGCTTGGGTTTCAGTCATCTCAGCTACTCTTCCCCTTACTTCATCTAACTCTAAGCTCAAATTTCTTCCCACCTCGGCATTATTATCAGCCATTCTAGTTCGAGATCTGGTGTTGTGAACTCGGGTTTGATTGGTGTCGTCTTTCCTGGGTTGCGCAATGGTTCCTGAATTTTCTGATTTTAACCTAATACGAATACATTAAAAAAAAAAAATTTAATTAGTAAAATCAAAGTTACGTCTATCTCATTTACACTATTAATTCTTTTTGTCAAGGAAAGACCGTCTCTGTAGCAAGAAATTTCCATCCCATGCGCAACTCTAGGGGTACGTCCCCCTTAGATTGTGCATGGTTGATGACATATCCATGAGGGCGTGCATCTCTCAATGGATCGCATCACTCACTAGCAATGCAACCATGCAGGCAGACTTATAACACAAAGGAGAATTCATCGATGGTCATAACGTGAAAGATAACTTTTATTTGATTGAAGAGCGGTACAACGTCCGACATTTAACAAAAATTACATCAAAAGTTTCGAGGTTCTCTTTTTGAATCCACTAGCAAGACTTCTACAATATTTTATGAAGCTGGCTACTTTTGGAGGTATTAGAGATTCAGCGCTCATGTGAACCTGAATGGACGCCTCCTTGAGGCGATCTATGAATCGAGAAGCATGGTATTGCAAGCTTCCCGACAAGTATTCATATCTTCTCTTCCAAGCATTTCTATCAGTCTTCAGTTTCTCTGCCACTACATGCCAGTCTTCTAACCATTCTTCTTGCTGATGGATCTCATCCTCATATTGCTTTTTCTCTCTTTCAAGCTTTCGTATCTTCATCCACAGTTGGTCTTCCTTCTCTTGTGCCTTTGCCAATGATTCGCGATACGTTGCAGCTGCATTCCAACCTTGATCAGAGTAGCGCTCAGTATGGGCAAATGCCTCTTGCAAGGATCCTATTCTTTCCTCCAATATCTTTATCGTTTGGACATGTACCTCGACGCTTGCGTCCAACTTTTCTTTTTCTTTGAGAGTTTTTGTCAGTACTCTTTCTTGATCTTCTACCTTTGCTCGCAACCCTCGGACTTCTGACCCTTTCACATTCTCTTTCCTCGCCCTCTTTGCTGGACAGGCGGCTTCATATGCATCCGCACACTCATCTTTCAACCATTCTACCTTCATGTTTAACTTGTGGACTTCATGTTGAAGTGTGGCAATGGTGATTCGAGCCGTTTGATTCACCTCCTCTAGCACCCCCATCTGAGCCATCAAAATCTCAGTCTTCTCTAGCAACTGTGCTTCAGTCTGAGGAATCTCATCATGGTGTGGGATCGGCTCAGGATCGGTAATGTTCTCTCTCCTCGCTTTCCTCCACGCGAGGTAGTTTTTAGTGTAAGCAATGATTTGCCTCCCCAACTCATTTGATCCCACTATACGGATATTACTCCAAGCCAATCTAATCGCTATTGACGTATTCTTGACAACTTCGCAATCTTGGAATAAGAAAGAGATTCCACCCATCACTTCTTCAGGAGGTTCACGTTGAGTCCACTTCAGTTGTCGAATCACAAGTGCTGGAGAATATGAAACACAACCTCTTGGCCCCATCAAAGGGACATTCGAGAAATTCCCACAGCTGAAAATAACAGTATCTCCTTTATACCATGGACACATCCAATTAAAGGATTCTGAATCAATCTCATCAAACTCTCGCTTCCATTCATAGGGTTTATTTGGCTTTACTGGTATGCGGTGGAATCTCTTCAAAGGGTCATCCGTCTCGCTAATGTGCTTGCGAGCATACATATGAGTCACGATCCAAACATACATCAATTGTGTGCAACACCGCAATTTACCTTGCTGACTTTCGTGGCAAACTTGCAGTGAGAGGAACGTTTCTGCCAAAATAGCAGGGACGGGATTCACAGCATATTCTTCAACTTTGTAGAAGACATCCATAGCTGCATAATCCACCATGTCCGGTATAAAAGGAAACAACACCAATCCATAAACGGTCAAAGCTAACACTCGATTGAAAACAACCCAATTTTGTTGTCGAGCCAATTCCCTGAGATAAACTTCGAGGAATCTCCTCTTCAAGCCTTTGACTACTCCCTTTTCCATTTTGTCTGATGGCTTCGGTTGAACTCCTAATAATTCTGCCACTTTCCCATCACTGACATGTTGGCCATAGTAGAGGTAAACACGAAGCTCCTTCGGAAGAGGTATCCTTATCATGTAAGCATATTCTTCTATAGTTGGTGTCGTATCCAAATTTGGCAACTCAAAACATCTTAGGGTAGGATTCCAATACTGGGCCAAAGCGCTCAAGCCCGCAACATCTATAGGAATATACAACAAGTCCAAAATTCTCCCATATTTGCTTGCAAATGCTGAATGTGTCTCTCTTGGCATCAACTGACTGATTTCTATTAAGGTCTTCACATCATTTACCTTCACATCAATCCTAATGTTCCTCCTTGAGCTGATTGCATTGCTAGAATGAGATCTTTCCATTGCTTGCTACTTGGATTGTAACGGGATCTTTCCTTCACAAAAGAACTCACCTATTAAAAATAAATAAATAAATAAATAAAAAAATGGAAAAATGAGAAACTAAGCACAAAAATGTGATGCAAAAGGAGTCCTTATAGGGTTGTAAACCCAAAGGACATGGGACGTCTAATGCATTGTCCCTCTTGTGACCCATTTTAATGGATCATTTGGGCCCAAGGCGATGGGAACCCATTTACCTTTTTATCTTCTATTCTTTTTTCATTTTTTTTTTAAGAAGAACGAAATAAGACACATAATCGCGAATAAAAAAAAAAAGAGAGAAGATGCACGCCTCCAATTGTCCTAAAAGGGAAGTCCTATAGTCAAGGGCACCAATGACGACTCTTAAATTAGGCAGCCACTAGGTTAATCTATGAGTGCAATGGTGGTTCTAGACTTCTAAATGTCATGGCTCCCAGATTGTCCCAATCGCGAAAGACCGGGACCCAGCTCATGATCCTAGCCACAAGTAGGGATAAACCCTCCAGGATGACTAATCCATGATACTAGTAACAATCTGAGTGATGAATCAACAAATATCAGAGGGGCACTAGGCCTTCCAATGACAGTGTTGAGGCACCGCCTACTCCTAAGGCTTCCACAAGCTCGGGTATAGAGCTGAAAATGTGTGACACGAGTGATTGTGATGTGTGTGCTGGAGGCATACAAACCTGTAAAATCCTAAAACTAAAAAAACCTGCAAAACAAAGTCACATATATATACAAAAAATCAAATGTCATCTACCCTAGAGTTCAAATAATATATTCCAAGAAAAAACAAAATCATCTACCCTAAGGTTGAAAAAACAACCAACAAGAACCATCAACAAAACACACAAAGAGAGAAATAAAACAAATCAAAACAAAGTATATTCTCACAAAACAAATCAAAGCAGAGTATATTTACACAAGTCATGCTATTTTTCATCTTTTCCGATTTTGTTTTATATATATATTTTTTTATTTTAAGAGAGAGGAAAAAAAAAACACACAACGAACAAAAAAAAGCAAAACATATATCAAAAACACAAAAGACTTTTTTTTTTTTCATTTTTTTCCTTTTTTTTTTTCAAATTTATTTTTCATTTTCATAAAGGATAGAGAAACAAAACATAACAAAAAAAAAACAAAAAAGAAGAAAGAAAAAAGAAAGGGTAAAACAAATAAGTTAAAATTTATTAAAGATTTGCACAATTAATTTTAATGGGCTTGACTCTCTAAAGTCCCCAGTGGAGTCGCCATCTGTCGCGACCGAGATCGCGAAGGAAACAGCGATAAAAATAGATTCTTAAAAAAAAGAGTGTAGAGTCGCCACCAATTTTATTTAATTCGGAAAAAATTGGAAAAACCTTAAAAAATGATCTTTGGAACCATATCGAGTCCGGGAGTCGCTTGCGCATAGGGAAGGATGAGGACTTAACCCCACAACACCCCTAGTGCACCCGTAAGAAAACGGTTACCCAAATTACTTGTGCAAATAGTTAATGAATCTTAACGTATTTATTTTACCCAAATTTTTTATAAGAAATAGGTTACAAATTAACGTTTACAAGAAAAAGGCAGGATTTAAAAACTAAATTGTTTCACGTTGTTTAAGCAATTTCTATTTTTAAACATTGGTAAATCCTAAATAAGGTTGAACACGACACATAAGTTCATAGAGCAACCTCACACCTAAAAGATTGAACATAACACTCAAAGTCATAGAGCATCCCAAAATAATATTAGTTCAATTATTCGTTTAAAAAGGATTAATAGTAAGAAGATGAGCCTAATGAGGTTAAACATGACAGTCCATAGAGCAACCTCGAACCTAAAGGATTGGACATGGCACTCAAGTCCATAGGACAACCCAAGATAACACTAGTTGAATTAATTTAAAAAAAGAAGGGATTATTATTTATGATCTTTTTTACTTTTCTATGTATTTTTATTTCTAAACTTTTACGTCAGAAAATCCTAAGCAAGATTGAAAATGACACATGAGTTCATAGAGAAACCTCGAACCTAAGGGATTGAGCATTACACTTTTCATATAGCAATCCCAAAATAACGCAGGTTCAGCTATTTTAATCTTAAAGAAAAAAAATTTATTCGAATTTCAACATTCAAATCTACACTATATATCCTTGTGAAATTTAAATCAAATAATCAAGTCATTGTAATCACCTAATAAAAGAGCTGCTATATCATCACGTGTACAAGCATTTTCAAGTTGCCAACGTCACTACAAATACCATAGAATCTTTTCGTAACCATTAGTGGGGAATAAAAATACCACATCCAATCCTTAATCATGTTCTAGCAAATCATACGTGCACATGGAAAGATCATCGCGATCGAACTAAAAAAATGGCCTTAGTCACAATAATCAAACAGAACAACAGATTTAACGGGTTCACCATGTGCCTTCCTCACAAGTTTTTCATCACAAAAAAAAAAAACTCATTCACACTTGTTTAAGGCATGAAGTTAAGAACAGAATATGACAATATCAATAAATACCAAAGAACACAAGACATTCGCACACAGATAGTAAACGCACAAGCTGAATACAACAAATTTTCAAGGGGAATAAACGATTTGCTCAAGTGGTCATTCCCTGTTACAATTGCCCATATGGATCTGTTTTGTTCCCTTTTTCAATTATGACCAGATCAATTCAGTTATTAAGAGAACATAATATAAGCCAAAATTGAAAACATATCAGGAAGGCAAGGAGGTAGCATACAAATAAACAATTGAAATGCTCAAAAACCATTCAAGCAACACGTACAAGCTTTTCATCAAACAGTTAGCATGCGAACCAAAGGACCTGTTCAGTCAATATTCTCATATCAAAACACAACATGTAGCAGCAGAAATTATGCAGAACAACTCAGATCCAACAGATGATAAAATCACACTACTATCTCATCATACCATCATCTGAAGCAATAATAAAATAAAAAAAATACTATATACCCACGAATAAGAATCAGGAATTACAGAGATGCTTTCGATCCTTGCTTTCGATCCTTTAATCTCTTCTATGCCTATTGGTTCTTCTGTATTTCAACAATGGTTTATTGCTACGTAGGTAATCTTTCTTCTTCCTGCGTTCTCGCTAGTGCTTGCACCCGAGGTCTCCTTCTGCTACGTTGGAATTGAGAGAGAACAGAGAACTTAGCACAGAGTAACGACGCGTGCTAAAACAGAATGGAATGGCAGTGCAATCTCCCTTTCTCTCAGTGTTTGTATTGTCAACACGGAGGTTTGAGTATGAGAAACGAAGATCAGCGCCTCTGCCTTTTCACTCGGTCCCCCTTCTGTTGCCTTTCACCCCCTATTTATAGAACCCGAACCTTTATTTCCTGCAAAATCAAAATGAACGCAATCAGTTCTTAATTTGAAACGAAAAAGGAAAAGAACGATGCATACCTCGCGTGATTGAGCGCGGATGGAAAAGGAAGGGAGAGATCGAGTGCGAGATTGGCGCTGGGGAGAGTTGCTGTGCGGCTAGGTTTGAGAAAGGAAGGAGGGGTGATGAGGAGAGATTGATGGAGGGGAAGAGAAAAAAATTTGGTTGAGGGAAGGGAGAGCAACGAGAGAATGGGGATTTAGGTAGGTGAAGAGGAAAAGGAAAGAATGGGGGAAAGAGAGAGAGGGCTGCGGCTAGGGTTTTTTTCTTGAGAGGGAGAAGAGACGGGTTATGGGAGATAAACGGGTTATGGAGGAGAGAGACGGGTTATGGAGATAGACGGGTTATGGAGGAGATAGACGGGTTATGGAGATAGACGGGTTATGGAGATAGATAGACGGGTTATGGAGATAGACAGGTTATGGAGATAGACAGGTTATGGAGGAGATAGACGGGTTATGTTATGGGAGGAGATAGACGGGTTATGTTATGGGAGGAGATAGACGTGTTATGGAGCAAGGGTATGGGCTGAAACTTGGTTTATTGGCCCAAAGACATTTTTTCTTCTTATTTTTTTATTTTTATTTTTATTTTTATTTTTATTTTTATTTTTTTTTATTTTTTTATTTTTTTTATTATTTTTTTTTATTATTTTTTTATTTTTTATTTTTTTATTTTTTATTTTTATTTTTTTTGGATTTCTATAAAAATAGACTTTTTTATGATTATCCGGTCAAAATGAGGTGTTCACAGGGACTACACATCAGTGGGAGCATCCAGAGGCCCTTGAAGATTTTTTATGACAATTGTGCAACTGTGCTCTACTCGAACTACCTGAGTTCTACAAAGTCGAAGTTCATTAACATCAAGTATCTTGTTGTGAAGGAAAGAGTCCAGGAGAAACAGACTATATGCTAGCTGACCCACTGACCAAAGGCTTGACACCTAAGGCTTTTTGTTGGTTTTAAGATTGCCTTGGATTAGAGGGAGTCTTTCCCTTATTTTGTTTCATTCTATATGTTCTATGTTTTGACTTTGGTACAAACTTTATGTAATGTTTGAATTTCTGTAGAAATAAAGTTTATGCGGTTATTATTATTATTATAAATGTCTTCGATTTTATTTTAGTTATGTGCAAATATTTAATTTGCACTTAAGGAACTTCAATTTGATCTCACTAAAGACTTAAGTTGGACCAGTTGGAAATAAGAATGATTCAGAGATTACATTGTATGAAATTTCCATGCCACTCATCCATATCGATCTATCTCATCAAGTGCATTGATGTGGTGGTCGTCAAGGTTTAGTCACAATAGACGTTAATGACGACAACCACGGTGGTCCCATTGTTGATGTATGAGCTGGACCAAATTGTAAAGGGGAAATCTAAAGATAAATAGCATTCAAATGCGCGCCTAAAGAATTCTGATATAATTATTACGATATATTACCCAAGTGGGAGATTGTTGGACTATTCTTTATTTTATTATATTCTAATGTCATAATGTGGGTAGATATTGTCAATTAACTATATTAGTTATTTATCAATTAGGAGCCTCAATTGATATGTGATCAAATTAAGTGATAAGGCTAATTAGATTTCTGATTTGATAATAAATTAGTTAATTGATATAGGCTAAATATGAGTGGATGTCACTGATGGTCCATTTCGGAATAATGAGAACCCTAATGCCATCACCCTATATATAGGTTATAGTCCTCAATACACCGGACAACATCGCATACCGCCTCTTATCCCCATCTGAAGAGCGACTAAGGCATAAGGAGTCTTGGTTGAGGAAGAACCACAAGCCAATGGGTGTTCATTACCTGTCTCTCTTTTCTTTTCCACTCTCCGTGTTTCAGGGTTGCTGCCTTCCGTTCGTGAAGGTATTCCGCACAAGAAGACGATCAACCCCCTTTTGTTCGTGATAAATTGCCGGTGAAGGTTGGTGATCAAGTTCACCCTTTGAAGAATGCTTAAAGTCGGGAACATATAATGGATCCAAGTATTCCTAATATCTTTGATAAACCAGCATGTTGTAGATCCTAAGGGTATCAAGTTTTAATTGTTCTTGATAATAGAGATGCATGGTACATTTGGTTATTATATTTCCGCAATAAAGTTTATGATAGCATGCCTTGAATGAGTTTAGTTCTAACATTATCAAGTTCTACAATAGGCAGTTAGGCACACAACATGTAAATCAAGAACAATACATTTCCGGATCTCCTGAGGTTTAATAATTAATACTTAAGATCTTATTAGAAAATCACATGGACTGATCAATTGTATTAAGATAAAGAATTGGGAGAGTCAAAATTCAAAATGCTCCTTTAATTATAAATTCAAACATAATAACACGGGAGATAAGAAAAGGAGTTATGAGATAAATAAATTGTGTTGAACATAAGATGAATTAGCTCAATCAGGCTTTATTGCCATAACATCTTCTAGAGAACATATAACACACTGCCACAGTAAGTATTATTTACTACCAAGGCCCAATCAGAGAGTAGAGTATGCTCACCAATAATTTTACTTTCCTCTTCTTGCACTTGTTGTAAATGAACCCGGAGACACACACCACGACAAGTGGTAAGGAACTGGGAAGGGGAAACAAAGAAAGGGAATGGGAAACAGAGAAGCAAACATAGAAGTAGAGAATGAGACTAGACTACGGTGGTGGATGCCGGGCTTGACGTTGCAGCAAACTAGCAACGACCGATGATAGTGGACGATGTAGCTAAGACTAGACGGCGATGCATAACGTCTGTGCTGAGATTGGACAGTGATGGATGACGTTGAAAGGTTGAGAGAGTGAGTCCTGAAAACCCTAAATCTTTCGTGACAGTAAGACTGAAAGGTGAGATGCAGAGAGTCTGAGAGTAAGAGTGATGGACTATCGTTGGGTGAGTAAATTTTTTTTTTTTTTTCATATTAGGGATGGGCTGGGTAACCCGAAGTGTAACCCAAACTCGTCCCTGACCCGACATCGGGTTCATCTACGAGACACGGGATTGTCCCCTTTCTTCTTGGGGTTCGGGTCAGAGCCGACTCGAACATCTCGGGCCGGGGCGAGTCTTGCTCACCACTAATCGATATTTTGATACAGATATGGTTAGGTTAAATAGTTAAGGATAAAACTGTAATACATTTAAAAGTAAGGGTACTAAGGTAATTACGAGAGTGGTAGTTTATGTATATATAATTTTGGTTTTGGTTTGGATTGAATCGATTTTTTATACAGGAACCGAAAACCGATCAAATCCAATGAAAAAATTCGATTTTTTTTTTCTTTCGATTTTTCGGTTTTCGATTATTTCGATTATCGATTTTTTGACTTAGTTACAACAGTTACCATTGGATTGGATCGATTGATGAACACCCTTATAGACCTTTTTGCCAGTATGTGTGGCCTTTTTACTTTATAAAAACTAAGAGTACATAATTTTTTTTGCTAGTAGGCCTAAAACTGGAGCTTTAATTGTCTCACCCTTTGGCCGACCCTGCTAAAAAGCATAGGGTAGGAGGGATGAAGAATGGCAGGTAATGTTTGCATGCAATTTGAACAAAGTAGAATCGTTTCAAATCACATATTTCATTTTCTGAGATTGAGATGTATCAATGAGTTGAATCTTCAACCTGTGCATAGCTGAGGAAACGACATATGTAAAACACGTGTGGATTTCTCAGCTATTTGTACATTTTAGCACAACATAAATTGTTGGAAAATAGTGGGGATTGTCCATATATAAGCCTACCATTTACTTCTTCTTTGCCATAAGCTTCTCACTAATGCATCCTCATTTTATCTGGCATTTGTATCATATCATAAATGGTCAAGCTTTGAACATATATAAAGTCTTGTGACTTTTTAAGTGATCACATGACCATTAACCAACTTCTAATCTTGACCATCCGTATATGGTTTGATCACTCTGATTTGCACCATAGTATACTTACAACTCTTACACTCAATCCGATCCATTCATTTGTACAAAATCCAACAAGTTACAATTTTTTTTTAAAACACCATGTGACCTCGCCGCTATCCCCTCTGTCCTTTATGTTGTGTTGAAGGAAGCTGGAAGAGTTGTGTGGCGTAAGGCACCTTTGCCGATGCTTTGGTATCGATAAACTTCGACAAGAATCTCGCCAATATGATTGAGGAATACAATCACGCGGTGGTGTTGAAGATCAGAGCCATCCTCTTGCCGCCGAGATCTCTGAACAAGGTTTCTATACCTTTGACGTTGTCTTGATAAAATCAACCTCTTTGACTTCCTCTTCCTCTTCCTCGTTGTCGTCAACTTCGTCGTCATCGTTTGGTGGTTCTGGTTTTAATTCTGGTCGGAGTTGCCGCCGGTTGTGTCCACATATGTCGTTGGCGCCACCGACGGCGTCTCCAATTGGAGTTGAGAAATATGGTGGGAGGAATATTCCTCTCTCTCACTACGGTTACCTTGATCAGGTTCAGGGGAAGACTTACCACGATTGCTATTTTGCAGAACCACTTGAGGACTTGCACACATAAGTCTAACTCAAACGTTTCCCAATCATTAGGCTGCAGAAGGAATTAACTTTTACATACACAAAAGCAAAAAAAAAAATTTAAAAAAATGAAATGAAGGGTGGGGGTGAGAGATACAACATGTTGACCGATGGTGAAATTTGGTAGCTAAACCTGTTAGCTACAAGCGCTTTAGCTACCAACGTTTCGCGGTAGCTAACTTGGTCGCTAACTAGTTTTGTGATCGAATTATGGATGTTAGCGTCCAAAAATGTCGGTCGCTAAATACTTGTTTTTTGTAGTGGGTGTTTAATAATGCTTTCATAAGGAAATGCTATTGAAAGATATTCCTTTAATAGAGTTTCCTCAAGAAAATGTTATGTTTACCCCATATATTTTTTTTGAAAAAAATACGTTCTACGTTTTACCACGCTTCCTCGAAAAAGCGCTATTAAAGAGTATGTCTTTAAATAGCTCTTCCTCAACGCAGGCTATCTTTTTTCCATTTAAACAAAAACACATTTCACCTTTAATAACGTTTTGTGAAGCAAGGGCTATTAAAGGGGATACACGCGCTTCCTCAAAAAAAGGATTATCTTTTTCTAATTTGTTTTTTTAAAAAAAACGCGATCCATCGGAGTTGTGTATCTATTTATTTTCACAATCCTCTATTGCCTTTTCTGCATGGGTTTTTATAGGACTTATTAATTGCGTCCCTTATCTCCTTTTTATGAGATAAGCATATATGAGGCATTTCCCTTTAAGTTTTCAAATCCAGCTACTGATGAAATTTCTTTTTTAGTTTATAAATCATGAGACACAAAGTCCGTGTTTTTTAAGAGGAATGTTGCAATTCCTTCATTCTTATGTAATGAAATTTCCTTTTTAATTTTCAAATCCAGAGATGCAAAGTTTAAGGTTTCTAAGCTGAATGTCACAATTGTTTTCCATCTTTACGTCTTCTTGTTTGCAGGAAAAGGTGGTTGATACAACTGCACAATACAGCTGTAGATACTACCAAAACCATAACCTTACAACCTTAACTGGGCTTGCGAACTTCATTTTAAAGCCTTGTCTTCCACAAATGGATATGATTGTACAGATTCTACCCATGATACCCATCTCACCCATTTTTGCCCACCTGATTTTCGTTGCTATCTCATTTTATTGCTGTCGCGTCAATTCATACAGTATTCGTGGAAAATAATTTGGCAATGAATAACAATGCCTGTGTAGTATTCGTGAAAATACAAATGAATGAATAGCGTTGCTGCTACGTCAATTCGTATGGTATTTATGAAAAAAGTAACTGTAATGCGAAAAAGCTTTAACAAAATGAATCTTCATGAATCTCCAATCTCTTTTTGGTGCTGATGATTCTGCAATCTCTAATTTTATGTTTCTTTCCAATTTTGTATAAATTTGAACTTCGATATAATACCGCTACATAGGACAACTTTAAAGTGGAACAGAAAAAACTGAAAAAGAATATAAGAAACGTTTATATAGGGGAAAAACTTGGGGAAATTTCTATTTCCTCAGTATATAATAGAAAGAAGAGAAGAATTATCCAGAGACTACATAAACAAACAAGAGTAGACCAATTATTTGCTCCCATATCACAATATATAGCACCACACACAACTCACAATTAATTAAGCAAAACCTCAACGAATAAAATAAAATCAGTAAATCACCATATTCAAATGTAAGTTTGTTTCAAGTTTGGCAAATAATTATGTTATTCAAGAATCTCAATTCATCGTTTAAGAACTAAAACCAGCCACGTAGGTAACATACTTATTGTAATATATATGATCTTACTCCTCGAAACATGCTTCGTTTGTTCATTTAATTAACGTCTCTGGCACAATGTGTAATGGCAGTGCAACCACGACGGTAAGGGTTGGCCCTACCCCTTTGCTGGCAATTGTAGTAGGATCGTCCACGCTTACCACATGGGACTTGGTTGGACCTAAGAGCTCCATAGCTAATGTACCTTCCTCGCCCCGCAAGGGTGCGACGATTGGCCTCAGAATCCAGCAACATCTCATTGTCATCTCCAATGAGATCACCCACAGTAGTGACATGATGAAAGCTAAAGTCATGGACTTTAGAAGCTTCAGCCACCAAGGCCATGGCCAAGGCCAGGAGGAGGAAAACAAGCCAAGGCTTGAAGTTCATTGTAGGGTTGGAAAATGTAAGAGAGAAAGAGAGAAAAGCCTCTTAATTAAAGTTGCCTTTATCCTTGCCCTTCCTTGTAGAGGAGGGGAAGAGGAGGATATAGGTGAATGAAAAGGTTAGTATCTAGGGATAAAAAATAGAGTTTAGAAATTAAGGGTATGGGTTCTTGTGGTTGTGTCATTTGTGATTTAACGTGATTTTGGGGGTGCCCGTTTCTTGCTCCTCCTTTTTCTCTTCTTTTGGTGACTGTGAATGCTAAATTGAGATAGGTATCGTCTTTTCCAATGTCAAGGCTTCTAGTTCAAATGCATGACTCTCATGCATTTGCTATAAATTGAAAGCTAAGTATTTCTCTAAATTGATAATAACTGAATTTCAAATTTAAGATACTAAATTTGACCTTTGACTCCTGCGGTTTTGTGCTCCTCCTATATACTCAAAGAAGAAATTCTTCTCTTCCTCTAAGAGCATATTAACCCTTGGATGCATGTGACTCCCATAGTGAGATCCATATAACAAATGAAATTTAACGTATTCTTCAAAAGACTTTTTCATCATACAAGTATTTCTCTACTCAGAGTTAAAGGCCGTCAAACCAGTTATACACCAGAGACCTTGTTAGCTTTGGATCCATGGTCAATTGGGCTTTTTCTCCATTCGGAATGTGTATCGAAGGCGGTAGGTCTTTTTTTTTTTTTTTTTAATGTAACTAGTGTAATTTTTTTTAAACCACCTAACTAGTGTAATTTAGATATGTAATTATAGGAATAGTGTAGTTTTAAAAAAAAATTACACATTTAGGATAAGTCGTGTCTGGAATATACAATTTACGTGTAGAAGTCATATATCAAGTTTACAACTCACTTTTATAATATATCTAAATAAAAAAAAAAAAGCAAATACGCATGGAAGTCGTGGACAACGCATACGACTTATATATTCTAAATTTTTTTTATGCCAAAAGACAAGCCGTAGGTATGAACCACAACTCTCTTTTGAGTCATTTAACTTTACTACCAAGTCGTTGGTGACAACCACGACTTTGGTTTTTTTTTTTTAATTATATATTCAGATATTATTGTCAAGTTTCTTTGCTTGAACTAACATAAGGAACTCTCCTCTGCTTTATTTTACAGCAATGAGGATTAAGTACATATTGATTTTGTTATCAATATAACTGTGCACCACGTCAAAAAAGAAGCCAAAAGTTGACCAAATATGACAATAAGATTCCTATAGCTAGTTAAAGCATGGATACATACATGCATGCCAATAAGATTCCTATAGCTGAAGCTAGCGCATGGCACATTATCTTTCAGACAAGAAACACACTCTTGATGGACAATACTAGAATAGTAAAAAATAAAACTGAGAAAGTCGTGGTTGCCACCAACGACGTGGTAGTAAAAAAATAATTAAAAAAGGGAGTCGTGGATCATACCTACGACTTGCCTTTAGGCATACAAAAAAATTTAGAATGTGTAAGTCGTATGCAGTGTCCACGACTTTCATGCATATTGTTTTTTTTTATTTATATATTATAAATGTGAGTCGTAGAAATGATGTACGACTCCTATACGTAAATCGTCAATCCCAGGAACGACTTACCCCAAATGTGTAGTTTTTTTTAGAACTACACTATTCCTGTAATTACATATCTAAATTACACTAGTTACATAAAAAAGCTAAGGCCGTAAGTAGCTTCTACTCTTATGGGTCAAGTCCAAAACTCTGCAATGAAAGAGGTTGTTTGCTTTCAGCTGTACATTAGTGGTATTTCTATAGTTATAGTTATGAACAAATCTTAGTCCACCTATGTCAATTTTTATTTATTCTTTGACTAAAGCTAAATATCTTTGACAAAAATATGAAAGTTTCCATGGGGATTTGAATCATTACTTCTCCTCATCAAGGTTCTCTTATAATTTGTTTGTTTTGACGGAAAATAGAGGGAAAGAAAAAGACGATAAGGAAAAGAGGAGAAATACACTTCTGTGAGACGAGGGAATACACATAAGTGAGAGAGCAGTTGTTTGAGAGTGCTCCCAGTGCGGTCGTCTCTCATTCTTTTGTGGAGCTAAACATGTTCTAAAAGAGAGGATAGTGAGACGAGTGATTACTCTTTCACTGGTGGTTGCTCTCAAATTCTTTCATATCCAGAGATAGTGACACAAAGGGAGGGGCACCCACAAGAACACATATGCAAACAAAGACTCAAAAGTGATAGAACACTCAGATATAAAATAGAAATTGCATTATTTGATAATGTATTTAGTTTTTTATTATACCTATAAACCAATGTTTTGAAAATCGGACCAGTGAATGAACTGGTGAAGACACTAGTTCACGGTTCATTGGTCCAACCGTGGTCCAACCGATTGTAGTTAAATATATATTTTTAATTTTATAGTAATAATTGGTACACACTTGTGAATTTTTATTTGGTAAGGTGGCTTGATTCTCTTAAACATGTGGTTCTGGGTTCGATCCTTGGATCCATGCGTATGGAGAAAACACTCTTGGGAGGGGTCGCCCGCTTAGGTGCGTCACAGTACCTCGGAAGATTAGTCTCTCACCTATCGGGTGGGAGGACACTATGGGAAACCAAAAAAATCCTATTGTAAGTTAACCCAATAAATATATATTCAATATCATTATTAGTCCAACAACACCAGTAGCTAGTGGAGGTAGTGATTTTGGGCTAGCAAAATATATATTCAAAGTATCAAATATCTCTCCACTAGATGTAAAGGCTTAGTGAGGCTAAGTGATTTTGGGCTTACGAAGAAACATACTTAGTCCAACAGCACCACTAGTTAGCAGTAAAAAAAAAACCCTAGTACTTCATTTTCCTTCCTCATCATCTTCTTGTTTGCAGCGGGGCGGCGGTAAAGAAGATTCTTGCCTATTTGTCTCGTCACTTTCGTGGTGGCTTGCATGGTACATCCCTGTTTCTCAGAGCTGAAGAAGAAGATGACACCGGTGCATCCTTATTTCGTGAAACCGAGGAAGAAGAAGATGGTGTTGTCCCTGTTTGAAGTTGAACTATGAAAGAGATGAACAAATGTTCAAGGAAAATCGAAACCAGCCCTAAGTCCAGCCCTGTTTCACCAAATTTTTTTTCCGAAAAGGTGTTTTGTTCAACCAGATCTAACCGATGAACTGCCGATTTTGTCCAGTTTGGCTAGTTATTAACCAGTTTGAATGGTTTTTTCATGGTTTGAATGACATCCAGTTTTCTGGGTTGTCCGGACCGGGACCAGATCCGGTTCACCGGTCGGACCGGCCAGTCCGATTTTTATAACCGTGCTATAAACTCAAACATCATGTATGTGTGAACTTGAAACATAAATAAAATAGAAATTACATTCTTTGAATTCTTTGGATATATGGTGATTCTCTTTTATATGCATCAAGTGATTCTCAAAGTTGTTGCAGTACGTGAATCAAACCTTATTCAACGTTCTAAATAGATTTCTAGATTTCCAAACTTAATCAACCTACTATAATCTAATAATTAGACATAGAAAAGAAGTACCCACTTGGATAAATTATAACTTTGATCATTGTCCAGGGAAAATGTAGTGAACTGAATGATATGCTTGCATTAGAAAATGAACTCAATGAATATGTGTAAAATAAAAATAAAAATGGGTAATAGATAACGCTTCTTCAAGCAAACACTATCTTTTCCTATTTATTTTAAAAAAAATAGGATTTAGAAATAATAGTGTTTGCTTGAGAAAGCGCTATTAAAGAATATATTTAATAGCGCTTCTTTTAAGAAGAGTTATCTTTCCTCGCATTTTAAAATTAAAAACCTCTATGACCACTCTCCCAATCACCGCGAAAACCTCACTCTCTCACGCTAACGTAGCACTACAAAAAATCGTGTATAATACAGTGGTTAGGTAAGACAAATATGGCAGTTTTAATTTTCGTTTTTTCATTAACGGTGATAATACACTACAAGAAAACACGCTATTTCCCACGGCTTTTTTCCCACGGGCATACGACCGTGTGTAATTTTTGTATTTCCCACGGCTAAAGCCGTGGGAAACCACGGATTTTTTTCCTCGCAATTTCCCACAGCCTAAACCCTCGCAAAATAAAAAAGCAAATTTTCCCACGGTTAAGCCGTGGGTAAAGGATAGGGCAAAGTGGCGCCAATTCTTCCCGCCTCGTTTCCCTCGGTTTTCCCACGGTGTAGCCGTAGGTTATTTCCCACGGCCTTTACCGTGTGTAACTGCCAGTTTAAACATTCTATTTTCCCATGGCCATGACCGCAGGTAAATTTTTTTAGAATTTCCCACGGGTATGCCGTGGGTAATGTTAATTATTTCCCAAGGCTTGAGCCGTGGGTAAATTTTTTCCATTTCCCACGGCTTTGACCGTGTGTAATTGTAAAATGTTCCCACGGGTTAAGCCGTGGGTAAGTTTTTTTGTATTTTCCACGGCTTATCCGTGGGTAAGGGTTATTATTTTAGCACGTTTTGCCCGTGGGTACGGGTTAATTTTTTTCCCACGGTTAGGCTGTGGGAAACACCGATACTTTTCTACCAACTAAAACCTCTCGTCTCCTCCTCTTCTGTGATGAACGTCTCGTCATTCACTGCTCCGCCGCAGCCCCGACCTCGTTGCAGTCGCAGAAGCACAGACCTCGCCGCAGCACAACTTCATTCACTGCTAAACTTCATTCACTGCTTCCAGATCGCGTCTGATACACAACTGACGCAAGGGAAGCTACTCCTTGTTACTCCCCTGCATTTTCTTCCATCATTTTCACTTTCTGCAAAACTATCAAAAGACACAGTCAGCTACTCCCCTGCCTCTCAAGCCAGCGAGCCACGCACCCAAACAACCCGACTCGAACCTAAGACAACGCACCCTGTTACTGCCTCTACCCTTTCCACCCACTTAACTCCAACCACCTGATCCACAAATTGCAAACCAGTGACGTGAACCTGTACCAATAAGGGGAAGGAACAAGGTTCTTCAATTTGTTGGTAACATGCGAATTCTTTTTATCCTTCCATTTTTGCAACCCAATAAAGGCATAATAAGTCTCTAGTTCAGTGTTTTGATTTTAATTTTTAAGTGAGCAACTGTTGCTTGATTGTGCTTGTTTGTTTTGGTGCTTAATGCTTCATATAAGGATATGGTTCTTGTCTTCCTTTTGGTGTGCGATTTGTCCCTAGACATTAACTTCAAGCCTAAGTTGCTAAAAAAAACTTCAAAAGCCTAGACGACTCATGGCTACAAGTCCAATACTGATAATGTATATCTCATTTTCTAAGTTCTGTTTTTTCATGTGTGACTAAGTTTCTAAACCAAATTCACCATCATAGGAAAAAATCAAATTGAAATCAGCAAATCATCGTTATAAATAAACAGGGTTACTGCAATTTAGTTCATTCTTTGTTTTATTTGTCCTTTGGTCAATAGCTGTGTTCATTTTTCACCCCTATCTTAAATATGTACAAATGCTGCATTACTGCCAACAGGCGATCATGTCTCAGCATATTTGCATGGTTGATTAAGGGACTTAAGTTTGTCACTTTGTCTCCTCTTTTAATAATCATAGTTTCCCCTCAGTTTCTAGGGGAAGCATTTTTGGTGACTGCTAGTATCGTTCTCTATTTTAGTGATATGTTGTTGCTTACTATTACAAAGGTTTGTGATTTTCAACATGATATTGTTTCTAGACAAATCACCTATATATATATATATTTGAACAGCTATGTGAAAAATTGGTGTCATCGGAGTGAGATAGGCATTATAATTCAGGTGTTGGTAAGTCATGAAATGTGTTGTTAATGGTATAGCTAGATCTGTTAAGGTTGTCTGCTGTTCCTGCTGGGACTTGTGCTTCGTCTTCTGCTATATCCATTTGCTGAAGGAAGAAGATACTATGAGATTGGGAGGTCTTTTATGTTTATTGATTCCCTTGGATCTCACAGTTCTGTATGGTTATTGAAGCATTGACATATATGACTTGCCTAGATGTTTCTTAAAGCAACTTGTATTGTGAGTCAAAGTTGATATTTGGACGCCTGGTTCCCAATTGTGTGATGTACAGCTTCAAAGGTCAATATGATATGATTTGTTTTATTTAAAAATTGAAATATCCTATTGAATAATGAGGACATAATTGATACAAGTAATTGTGTTTAAAATTTTAAATTTGTACGGTGTAAATTTGTTGTAAATTTGATCTATGAACATTTACACCATTCCAATTTGCTCGACCATTACTTTTATGATATTTTTGGATTGCGACATGGTTGCCAACTAGTTCTGGTAGTTGAAATCTCCTTTATTAGTACTGAGGATATTGATTTTGTTGCATATTTGTCTTCAGATAAGCAGGCCTGAAGAATGGGATAAACCCCCCGATCCAAAGAAATATTTTGTTCAATTCTTTGGTACGAAAGAAATTTAAGTCTCTCTTACCCGTTTTTGATGTGATGGATAGCTTAAAAGTATGTGAACGGTTAGGTTGTCAAGTAATTAGATGAATGGTGATGAGTTCTTTTGGGGTGCATTTATTTAATAACTCATTATGAAAAATAAAACAAGGATTATTATGTGAATTGGTAAAGAGGAACAAACTTAAGTGGGAGCTGTGTAATGCATTTTGGAGGTGGAAAAGAGATACAAATAGCATAGCTGGGATTTTGGAAATAATACGCTCGCATTGTTGCTTTACTGTTTATTGAGTGAGCCTTTGGCTTTTGGTTGTTGCTGCTTGCTGGAGAATTTTCTTAAACACACCAGCTGGCGGCTGAAACAGAGACAAAGTCATATCAAATTTTAAATGTGGAATGTAGCATGTGTAGTTCATCGTAGTGTTTAAAGAACAGTATCCTTAGTCATGGAATTGAAATAATAAGCTTCTTATTAATTCTTATTTTATAAGTCCTGATTTCATATGTGCATTTCCTTGTATGTTGCATTTTTTTAACAAGTCTTTATAAAGGACATTGGTGGTTAAGATTATTGTAAGGAATTATTATGGTTTCAAGCTTGATAATGGTTGGTGCTTAACTGGTCAATATAGATTGTTGATTCCATTAATTACTTGTAGTGTATAATTGGCTATGTAATATATCACGAACCCACTCTCCTAAAATCTCTAGCTATTAGGTGGAGGAGACCCAAGAATGATTTTACATGTCTAACACTCCCACTCACCCAAAGTTATCAATTTCTGTTTTTATGAGTTATTTTCTGTTTGGTAGGGTTGGATTTTCTGAGGTATAAGGAACCATATTTTCAGTGTCGTAGGACACTAAATAGATATGATTGGAGATTTGGTTTGATCAGAATATGAGCAATGCAATTATTCATTTTGGAATTTATCTATCCTTTTCTCTTGCAGCATATTTTTGTTTTCAATTTTTGGGATTTTTGATACAATAATCGGCACTGATATATGGGATTTTCAATTTTTGTTTTCAATTCTTTTCAATTTTTTATTTATGCAGATTTATTCTGATACTGTCAATTGTAGTGTATGTCTTTTGCATGCCTATATGGCTATACTTGCCTTGGAAGGGTGAAATGGTTAGTTATTTCCTTCAGGAGAATTTTATGCGACTAGTCCTATGCTATCTAGCAGCAGGAATTACTGTTTCTAAGCATGCTTCAAAAATCAATTAAAAATATCCAAAGCACCTTCTATCTTTCTCCCTCTCTCTTCATTCTACAAGAATTTTTTTTTCTCTAATGTTCTATTATGTTGAGTCAAGTTTGTAATACTTTGCAATCCTCCGTGAGCTGATAAACAAGATAAAATGATGGAAATCTTGTTCAACCTTACTTTTCATGTTGTGATTTGCTTCACTTCTTATATTGGTTTTGATTTTTGGAGCGGGCATTGTTCTCATGTATTCATTTATCTCATTTTCTAGTAAGTTCTCTTTACCTTCTGATTGGTTTATTTTTATATGGGAAAGGCCTTAGATCAGGAGGCCGTGCTCTCTTAATAAGATAATTTTTAAATGATAGGTTGTGAGGGGGTGATGGTGGGTTTGTTCTCTTGTATTCATTTATCCTATCAATTTTATGTTTGCTTATCCTCTCATAATTTCTCTCTACTCTCTGATTGATTTTTTTTTTTATATGGGAAAAGCTTTTAGATTAGGAGAGGTTGTGCTCTCTGAATAAGACTTTGTTTAAATACTAAATTGTGAAGCAGTAGTCATTGTGACGCACTTGAAAGTTATTGAGTGACCCAGCTTCAGAAGCATGCTGTACATTCTGAAATGTCTTTGTTTGCTTTCTTTTTGCTCCACATTTTCATATGTTGAAGTGGACATCTATCAACTTTTAAATAATGTGCTTAGTGGTAGTTGTTTCTTATTGTATAGACCTATAAAGCAGCATATTATGCAGATTTTTTATTTTTGTTTTCAATTCTTTTCAATTTTTGATTTATGCAGATTTATTCTGATACTGTCAACTAATTACTGGATTTTGAGGGTAGATTGCTGCTAACTGATTTTGAGGGTAGATTATTGAAACGTTCTTCAATTGATATAAGGTAAGAAAGGAAGGTGATCTATCTTTAATTACTGATTCCCTTATGAATTAGCAGGTGACTGTTTTGACTTGTATTATATTTTTCTCTGTTTCAAAAGAAGTTTTTTTTTTGTGTCAAAAGAAGTTTTTTGTTACAACTTTCTATAGTAAGAACTTACATACTTGTCTTTTTAATATGCATTCAACTCAAATGTGGAGTACATGATATTTTTCAGTGAACTGTTAGTAGAAATAGGTAATTGGAGATGTTAGTCTGGAGTGTATGACTAAAATAAAAAAAATAGAAAGAGAAAATGTTATGTTTGGATGTTATTTTACTTTTGTTCTTTCCAAATGGGTTTGGTAACACATGGGCAGCTTCCATTTGTACTTTGTCTACCATAGAATAATAAAATGAAAAACTAAATAAAAAAATAATAAAGTAAAAATGACCCGTGCTGTGGTGGCGATGTGACGATATTTTGCAGATGGTGTGGTTGCGACTCATGTGACTCGACGAAAAAGATAAAAGTAAATTTAAAAATTAAATAATTAAAAATGATATAAATAATTAATAGAATGCAAAATTTTCTTTGCACTTACAACAAGTGTTAAGTCTCATAACACTGAAATAAAAAAAAAATAAATTATCGACAAAAATCATTGTTGATATGCGTGTTGACACCGGAGGGAAATGTGTGTTTAGACATTGAAGTTTTATACGACAAGAGTTTGGTGGGACGTGGTGTACCTAACTTAAACAAAAATAAGTAAATAATAATACTTAATAAGTTAAATAATTAAATAATTGTTTAACTAAATAATGATACTTAATAACTAAATAGTTAATAATTGAAAATGAAATACATAAATAATTAAATAACAAAATAAGTTAATAACAAATTATACAAATTTCTCTTAACACTTACAAACGGGTGCTAAGCCTCATAAAATTATTTATAAAATTATAAATGATATAATAAATTACACTAATGTCTTTTAGCACTTATAACAAGTATTAAGCTTTATAATACGTAAAAAATGTAAATAAATTTTTAAAATTTAATAAGCCCTGATTATCGTATGGAATTGATTTTAGATGCATCATTTTTTTTAGAATATTTAATTATGACTGTTTGTCAATTTTATGAGTTTACTATGTTGATATAATAGGTGATCTGAGAAATTATTGCTTAATTTTACCCTAAGAACTTGAATTTCAAGTACAAAGGGTGTCTTGTACGGTTAAATTTTATTTTATATAATACTTGAGCAAAACCTTAGCTTCCCGTTTGAGGTTCAATATCATTGAGCACATGTACTAGTTAGGTACATACCGCTCTTTGTTTATTGAACCTTGAATTGTCCAAGGGGACAGTTTGAGAAAAAACATTTTCTTCACTCGTATAATAGTCATTGTGTACTTCTCATGCCTTATTTTTGATGAAATTGCGGTCTGATACATTTCCTTTTGTTCTCTGGATGCATACTTGACCGCGGTCAAGTCGTGTAGCTGGAGACGAATGGGAAATGCTGCCGAAATTTTATCAAATATAAGGTATGTGAATTAAGCAATAACTATTAATACTAGGATCAAGTGTTGAAAACGTTTTTTCTTGAATGGGATAGGGCCATACCAATTAACGAAAGGGAGTGTGATTTTGGATTGTGAAGCATTCGTTGGATAAATCTCTAAGTTTGCGCACATGTTGTCGAAACTTAATGTTTAAATTTATCTGGATTTTTTATGAACATGCAGAAGATGGATTGTTATCCTTCGAATCGTAGTTGGATGTATGATAGGTTATATCCGAAAAGAGGGGGTCTGAAACGATCTTTTATAGATGGGGTTGAAGAGTTTGTTATCCAAGCAAAGCAGCAGAAGTGTTTCATCGATGATGGATATCGAATTAGATGTCCGTGCGCTAAATGCCAATGTCGAAAGATTAAGAGCGATGACCTTGTGAAGACTGACTTGTATAAAAATGGGTTCCAGAACAATTATTGGATTTGGACCGATCATGGTGAAGAAGTGCCGCATGTTGATTTAGGGTTTGCTGAGAATTGCACGGGGGCTTCAAGCAGTTGTGTAGATATGGGATATGGTGAACAGTTTGTGTCAATGCAGGAGATGGTGTGTGACGCTCTCGGGGTGAATGAGGCACACGATTATGATAATACGGAACAACTTCCGAATGAGGAAGCTCAAAGATTTTATAATCTTTTGGTTGAGACAAATAAGCCGCTGTATGAAGGGGCCTCAGACTCTAAATTATCGATGTGCGTGAGACTGTTAGCTTGCAAAGCAAATTTTAATGCTTCTGACTCGTGTTTGGATAATTTTTCCAAAATGCTTTTGGACGCGAGTCCTATAAAGGGGGTTTTACCAGAGAATTATTATGGTGCGAAGAGGTTAGTGTCGAAGTTGGGATTGAAAGCCAAGAGAATTGATTGTTGCATGAACGGGTGTATGTTGTATTACAACAATGAATTTGGCATAAGTGATGGCGAGTTGGTCGAATGCAGAATTTGTCAAGCGCCAAGGTATTGTCATAACAAGACTGGAACAAGTAATAACAAACCTGTTCCAGTAAAGGCAATGTTCTATTTGCCAATAATTTCAAGGCTACAAAAAATGTTTGCCTCAATGCAAACTGCAGGAAAAATGACGTGGCACTATGAGAATAGAAGAAGTTCAGGCGTGTTACGTCATCCATCTGATGGCGAAGCATGGAAACATTTTGATCGCGTACATCCCGAATTTGCCTTGGATCCACGCAATGTACGACTTGGGTTATGCTCTGATGGTTTTACCCCGTATATCCAAGCTTCAGCTTCGCCTTATTCATGTTGGCCCGTAATTGTAACCCCGTACAATCTTCCTCCTGAAATGTGCATGTCTAAACCTTATATGTTTTTGACGTGCCTCATACCGGGCCCATCCAACCCGAAGGCTGGTATTGATGTTTATTTGCAGCCTTTGATTGATGATTTAAAGAGGTTGTGGAACGGCGTGTTGACATACGATATCGCAAGAAAGCAAAAAATTTTTTATGAAGGCAGCTTTGATGTGGACCATTAATGACTTCCCTGCTTATGGTATGTTGTCTGGTTGGGGTACTCATGGTAAATTGGCATGTCCGCATTGCATGGAGTATACAAAGGCCTTTAACTTGAAATACGGGGGGAAAAGTTCCTGGTTTGACTCACATCGTAGGTTTTTACCGACAGATCATGCATTTAGACGAAATAGAAACGCCTTCAAAAAGGGGAAGTTGAAAAGGATGGGCCGCCGCCTAGGTTCTCATCGGAAGAGATTTGGAGTAGAGTAAGAGAACTGCCCACAGTCACTGACAATGGTGGTGTGTCCAGATTACCAGGATACGGAGAGTTTCACAACTGGACAAAAAGAAGTATTTTTTGGGAGCTCCCATACTGGAAAGATAATCTGTTGAGACACAATCTCGATGTTATGCACATAGAGAAGAATTTTTTTGATAACATATTCAACACGGTCATGAATGTCAGTGGCAAGACTAAAGACAATGAGAAGGCAAGAATGGACCTAGCTTTGTACTGTAGGCGACCAGACTTGGAGTTGAAGCGGCATGTTAATGGGAAGATGTTAAAACCGAAAGCTAATTATAGTTTAACTGTTGAGGAAGCAAAGTCCGTTTGTCAGTGGATAACAGAATTACGGATGCCAGACGGTTATTCTTCCAATTTGGCAAGATGTGTCGATGTCAACAAGGGAAGGATGCATGGGATGAAAAGCCATGACTGCCATGTATTCATGGAATGTTTACTTCCTATTGCTTTTAGTTCCTTGCCAGTCCATGTCTTGAATCAGCTTACTGAATTAAGTCAATTCTTTAGAGATTTGTGCTCTGCAACGTTGAGGGAAGAGGAACTGATTAAGATGGAGCAGAACATTCCAATCATTTTATGCAAGTTGGAGAGAATATTTCCTCCTGGTTTCTTTGATTCCATGGAGCATCTCCCAGTTCATCTCGCATATGAAGCAAGACTTGGTGGACCAGTACAATATAGGTGGATGTATCCATTTGAAAGGTAATATCCAAGAATTAGATATTAGATTTTTTTTTTCCATTTGAAATGAATGGTAATAAATATTTCTATGAACTTGTTATTTTGTAGATTCATGGGTGATTCAAAGCGATCAGTGAAAAATAAGGCTAGAGTTGAAGGATCAATCTGTGCGTCTTACTTACATCGTGAGACAATCCATTTTTGTTCCCATTATTTCAACAACTTCATGTTGTCACCAAGAAATAATAGAAATGAAATGGAAAATGAAAGTGAAAGACATCCGCTAGCCTTATCAGTCTTTTGCCTGTCTGGTCGTCATTCAGGGAAGGAGTTGACTCACTGGTTAACAGATGCAGAGAGGAAGTCAGCCCACGTTCATGTGTTGATCAATTGCACTGAAGTTAAGTCATACCTTGAGTATGTATTGTATATCCTTTTCTTTCAATTATGTAATAATAAATACTTTAATTTGTGCTAAACATGTGTGTATTGTCCAATTTATACAGCTCATTCTTGTTATCTGAAAACATAAGTGAACAAGAGCAGTCTGCTCATATACATGCAGATTTTGCAAAGTGGTTTACACAACAAGTAAGTATCTTAAAATTCTTTGAACTAGCAACTTCCTGTAAAATCTAGACATAAGCGATTTTTCCATTTAACATACGTAGGTTTACAGTGAGGCACCGACTGCTGTAAACCGACACTTACGGAACTTATCTGATGGTCCTAATTCAGCTGTCAAAGAATGGCATACGTTCTTTGTGAATGGGTACAAATTTCATACCCAATCATGGGCGGAGGGCAAAAAAACAATAAACAGCGGGGTTTACGTAAAGGGCCTCACAGAAGGAGGCAAAGATGACTTCTACGGCGTGGTCCAACACATATATGAATTGGAGTACACTTATTTAGACTATACTAAAAAAATAGTTTTGTTTTATTGTAATTGGTTTGATCCATCCATTAAGGGCACAAAATATAATCCAAAATGTAATACTGTGGACATCCGAATGAGTGGAAAATATCAAAGGTTTGATCCGTTTATCTTGGCACAGAATGTTAGACAGGTGTATTATGTTCCTTATCCGGCAACTCGAAAAGACAAACGAGGTTGGTGTGTTGCCATCAAGACCAAACCAAGGGGTCGCATCGAAGCGGACGATCCAGAGGTAGAGGTGCCTTATCAAGTGGATGAAATGTCACGTATAAATGAAGTCATTGAAGTTGAGCCGATTGGTTACTTACGTGACTTGCAAGTCCCTGGTGAAGAAGTGGATATCATTAATTTGTCGTCCATCCATGAGCATTTGGATGAAGAAAATGATGGTTCCACAGAAGATAATGACTCAGTAAGATCTGAACATGATGAAGATAATGACTCAGCAAGATCTGAAGATGATGTCTCAAATTCTGAATAAAGCTTAGATCATTTGTTTAAGTTTTAATTGTATTAGTGAATTATACTGTTTGACTTTATATATGACTTAGATATTGCTCTATCTTGGATTATTAGTGAGTTACATTTGTTAATTTATGGCTTAGATAACTTATATTATTGCTTTATCGGATGAGTTATATATTTCATGAATTTTATTTTAACATTAAAATGCTCTATATAGACATGGTACCAGGAGGAGGATGTGATCCACCTCCACCCAGACCACCCACTGGTGAGAAGGGTAAGGGTGTGGTCTCCAATACTGACCAGCGTCCGACTCGTCGTCGGAACAGACCCTCTCGCCATATAGTGATTCGTGAGTTTATAGATGGATACTCGCCTATGCCTTCTACATCTACCCAGTCAGTGCCAGCACTCGCACCACGCCAATCCGCACCTACACCGCGCCCACCCGCACCTACACCGCGCCCACCCACACCTACATCATGTCGACCTGTAGCTACACCACCTCCACCGATTGCACCTGAGATCGATACGATTCCCACTCCGAGGTTCATGCCACATGCACATCAGGGGGCTTCTACTTCAGCAGGTGTGGCTGAGATGTCACCTGCTCATCGTCAGGCTGAGGAGGAGCAGTATAGTCCTGGTTATTCACGCTCACCTTCAGAGGCAGAGGTGGGCGAGGATGAGTCAGAGGAGGTAGAGGAGATTCAGTTAATGCCCGATGGTCGACCTATTATCAGGCCGGTTGGTAATGGGTAAGAATTATTAAAGAAACATTTATTCGATTTTTATTATAATTTATTACAATGTCTTTGATTGATTCATACTCTTTTATTCTTAAGGTTCCTTCCTTCGAAGAGAGCTGCCTCTGCCATCTCGTATGTTATTCATCGGAGGTATCATAGGGCATGTCCATCATGGGGAGCGCTTAATGATGGGGAGCGGAATATTATGTTTGAGGCTTTTAGAGTAAGTTGCAAAAATTCAATTTATTTAATGTGGTTTTGATTATTTCGTAAATAATTAGTATAACAAATATTATTTATGTTCTTCTAATACAGGGTCAAGTCGCATGGAGGATTGAGCATGAGTCGGAGATTGAGAGGATCTTTCACATGAAAGCCTCTCGCCGCCTCTCCGACATGCTTAGGGAGGCCCGCAATTCAGGCTCACAGCCAGACTGGATTGGAGATGGAATTTGGGAGGACTTGTGTCGTCACTGGGCTTCAGATGCGTTTAAGAAAATGTCAGATCAAGCTAAGAAAAATAGGGCATCAGAAAAAGGGGGGAGCCTGCACACAGGAGGTTCCATCAGCCAGGCGCAGTACGCAGAACGTATGGTACGTTTATACTCTCATTTTTTATGTATTAAATATATTTATTTCAAGATCAATTGTTTATTAATTACATTTAATTTAATTTATTATCCATGCTTGTGTTACAGGCTGTGAAGTATAAGCGAAGTGTGAAGGTTAACGAGCTCCACCGCCGTACCCATACTAGGAAGGGTACAGGCGAGTATGTAGATGAGCGCTCGAGGCGCACTCAGGTAATAAATATACCCTTTATATGCCCTTTATTTTTAATTTAATAATTTTATATCATATAACTAATTAGTGTGTTTGGTCCTGAATAACAGGAGGAGTTTGAGGCGAGGATGTCTCAGGCTAGGTCGTCTTCATCCAGTTCAGCTGACCCCGAGGAGGAGGACCGGCTTGCATTGCGTATTTGGGCAGAGGTTGTTGGCGGTAAGTATAAGGGCCGCCTGTACGGTGCTGGAGATCTTGCTCGCAACTACCGAAAAGGGTCTTCGTGCATCTTGGACGTTCATACTGAGGCATCCACTAGTCGCGGTAGTCGTCCTCAGGAGTCCGCAGAGATTGCTGAGCTGAGGCAGAGATTGGCCGCTTCTGAGGAGCGTGAGCGGCAGAGGGATGAGATGATGCAGCGGATGATGGAGACGATCCAGCGATTAGAGCAGCATCAATCCACACAACCCCCCCACAGCAGCAGCAACCTCCGCAGCCTGGTCAGCCGACCCAGGGCACCTCAGAGGAGGAGGATGACTCTTTTGACCAGCTTCTTGAGGATCCTTATAGAGATGGAAATTATTAGATTATGTCGTTAGGTTTTGTATGAATTTTTAGTTTTTATTGTTTGTAAAAAAACATACATTACTTATTACTTATGTTTTAAATTATGATGTCAATTTATGTGATTTGTATTTTATCTATTTTGTCATATTTATTTACTTATTATTTTGAAATAATTAAAAAATATAATTTTTGACCAGATGAATAAAAAATTATAAACAAAATATAATTATTTAACTAATTAATTAATTTTATTTAGATATTATTGAAATTTTTTAAAAAAAAATAAATTAATATTTCCCAGGGTTAAACCGTGGGAAAAGGCCGTGGGAAGTTTTGTGTAATTTCCCAGGGGATAACCGTGGAAATAACCGTGGGAAATTTTCCAGGGGATAGCCGTGGGAAATTGGCTGTGGGAAACTTTCCAGGGGAAAGCCGTGGGAAATTAGCCGTGGGAAATTTTCCAGGGTAACAGCCGTGGGAAAATTACCCAGGGTTTTAACCGTGGGAAATTACACACGGCTATAGCCGTGGGAAATTTCCCACGGCTTTTCTAAATTAACCGTGGTAAAACAATTCCGACGCCCATTTTCCCGACAGCTGAAGAGCCGTGGCTAATCCGTGGGAAAAGTGTGTTTTCCCACGGATTTTTTTATTTTCCCACGGATTTAGGCCGTGGGAAACAGCGAGTTTTCTTGTAGTGATAGGAACCGTCATAATTGCATCAACCATTAGGAATAATACGGAGGTTTCCAACCGTCATTCACTAAATTGCCATATTTGTTGTATAAACCGGTGGTAAAACCGCCATAATTTGCATTGCAAAAGCTATAATTTTTTGTATAAGCTCCACCAAACTGATTCTGCCCTATGATGTGTAGAAGTGTCAGTTTGATCTTGAAGTTGTTAGATGCAACTGATGGTCGAATTATGCTAGAGACATGATAGTTGACCGTGTTATTAGCATAGTCACCCAAAATTCTCCGACCTCCATTTCCGTTATCAGCCATAACTTCCTCTTGTAAAGTATGTGTATGAACTGATGTTCACCTTTTTCTGCACTTTTCCTCTTCTATTTTCTTTCCCTTATTTTATTCTGGTTCTTCTTTGCTGTCTTTTCTACTTCAGGATCGTATAATAGAGTCTCCGATGATTTTCCTCGCATAAATAGAACCAAAGAAACAATGTAAGAACTACAGAAAGTAGAGGAAGGGATGAAAAAAAAACGTAAAGCATAAAACAAACAATAGAAATGATGTTCAAAGTAGTAATCAACTAGCTGTAATGAAATTGATAATCAAACCCCTGAAATGGTGCCAAAAACTTGTTAAAGATTTGGCAAGTGTACCCATCGTAGCAATTAATAAAGAAATGAGTAAAGTATTGTTCCCAATGAGGATTTGAATCAATTATCAGTAACTACCAATAGATTCCTAATTGAACTAGTAATTGGCATTGTTCACAAAATTAAATGAATTGAAACAGTGTATTAAAGTTTTCACACGCTCGAATCAAGATTCAATATAAATATGATTGAAGAAATCAAGTTATACCAAGTGGTTAGGATTCAGATTCCCCTCAACCATCCTCTAACGTAATCTAATCCATCCTTAATCCCTACACAATTCATGCAATTGACATTCAAAATCACTAGTTCAGATTAGCCTCAATTCCTTGGATGAAATTTTTTTTTATTCCCAATTAAAAGCCCTAATTCCTTAAGTAATCATAATTGAAAATAAACCTTAAGCTCAATAGTTCAAAGGAATGCATACAAACCAATTCTTATCCCTAGGCAATTGAATTTCATGGTTGTTAGGTCAGATCTATCAAGAACATCAATTTTTCGATTGAAAAATCAAGTTTGAGTTCATTGACAATGGTGATCAAGCAAAGGAAGCATTAAGCATAGAACTAACAACTCAATTCTCATGAAAATGTACTGGAATTAAGAGAAAAAGATTACTTACACATCATATTCCAATTGAATGTCCTCCTATCCTAACCTAGAAAATCTAAAAATCCATGCTAAATTATGAAAACTAGAATAAATGGATTAGAAGAATGGCATAGATGGCACTAAAGCTTCAAATATTGCTCCTAAGGTTGAATCTCGAGATAATGTAGCGAGAAAATGTGTTCTCTTCTTTAATTCCCGCCAAAACTACATCAAAAGATCCAGCCAAATGAGTCAGTTAACATATTTATAACTTCCACAAAAAATGTCATTGCTCAGGGAAAATGTTTCGTCGTTGAACGCTGGAACACAGGCTTGACAAGAAAAGAATTCATTGGGCGATAGATGGCCTTGTTGGGCGAAGGCACACCAAATCACTCCTCTCCAAATTCGCTCAACGAGGCTTTTTCATTGCTGAGCGAGTTCAAATTGTGTTGCACCTTCTCTAATTCGATGAGAAATAGTTCCTCTCATTGGACGACACTTGCTTTGCATTCACGTATGCTTCTTTATCCTGTTAAAATGTTTCTACAATTAGTGAAAAATGCCAAAATTTCTTTTATGCTTTGCACAACAATATAAACACTGCACTAAACACTCCTAGTTCCTAAAGTTAATTACTTTCACTAATTCACTAACAATTTCTCACATTTTGATACCATAAATCTACATTTGATGTAGATTTATCATATATCTTTGATAACGCTTCATTTAGGAAGTACTATCTTTCCCCGCGATTTAAAATTAAAACCCTCTCCGTGACCACTTTCTCACTCACCACGAAAACCTCACTCTCGACAAGATCCCAGACATCATTGCTCTGCATGGAATTCATCTCATCTTTCATGGCATTGAACTACAAATTTGACTCTTTGCAACTCATGAGTTGTATAAAGGATTCAGAATCATTCTCAACTCCAATATTATCAAATTCTTGTAGATACACAATGTAATGACTAGGAATAGTTGATTTCCTTGTCCTCGTAGATCTCTTATATGATGGATCAATATTTTATCGTGGATCATAGTTTATGGCCAGTTGTTCATCAATTTCAGGCATTTGGTGACCAACTTGATCTACTGGATTATCATCAGCATTTTGTGGATTCTTAATGATTGGTTGTTCGACATCCATTTAAACTTGCGGGATATTGAATAACAACCAATCTATCAATCGAAGTGGAAGGTTGAGACTCTATATGATCATGTGCAGAAACTAAGTTTCTGAATTGATTGCTGTAACATCCTAGGAAATAAAATAATTTGGGATAATAATAAGGGCAATATTACAGAGTTTTTGGGAGGTTTAGAATGCATGTTTAAAGCCCTTGAAGTAAATAAAAGTGATTAAAAATAATTAAAATCGGTTAAGAGTGACTTTTTGAGGGAAATTCACTTTTTGACGCGTGAGCACGTCCTTCCTCAGTTTTAGCACACCCGTGCTCATGTGCGCGCCCTTACTTGTGTGAGTACGCCCTAAGACGTCCCCTTGCCTCATTAAAGAACCTAGTTAACTAATCCCCATTATATTATTTAACGTTAACGCACTTATTAAACATACAAGGATACTTAACCCTTTAAACATACATACATACATACTGTACATATAGTCATCATCATCAGAGTGCACAACCAGAAAGAGGAAACATGGTATAAAATATATATATAGACTACTTCCTCTCCTTGCCCAAAATACATCAAAAGATAGACTCATTGGCCGTAAACATTTAGTACACTAACACAATCTTTGCTTCAGTCTGGAGAATGGATACTCCTTGCGTGTATCTGTTACGCCGCCATTCAAAATCTTCCAAGATTGGGGTCTACGACCCTGCCACCAGCGTCGGGCTCGTACGGAGTTCCATCTAGCTCCTCGTCATCTGGTTCTGCTACCGGTTCTTCTTATCATTTTAAGAACATACAATATAGGAAAACAGGGGATAAGAATTGCATCTCATCACAGATAGGGATAAAGGTATATAAAGCAGATACATTAATAGCACAACCACAGACACAATCATCATCAACAACCATCCTCGGGTTTATTGATCTTAACTACTCATCTCACACTCTCATGCACCTAGACCTGACATGAAGACGCGGCCACATTCCTATGTCACAACGTATCCCCTACCAAGCAGGATACTCATCCCCTACCAAGCAGGATGACACTATTCTCCATTCCCGATAGGAATAGCTGTCCCGGTGTCGGAAAGCGCATCGGAGATCTCAGAAGCTCACAATAGACCTACCTAGCATCTATCTGCAGTTCCGGTTTGACCTCGCATAATCCCAGATCTACGCGACTGTGATATCACCACACGATGTAAATCTAGCATAAATCCTCACGACTCATTTCGATCAATTGCTTAGCAACTCAACCCCGTCACCTAACACAATCAACACCAATACTCCTTACCAAGTAGAGTGCTCACGACTATCCATAGTACTCAATCATTTCATCAGGTTGAGTGCAATAGCTTGTCACCACCAAATGAACTTATCCCACACACATCACCCAATTCACAATGATCATCACTTAGCTCTAAGCATACCGACAGTCACATATGCAGTATCATGTTATCTCACAACACATCATCAACATATCATCGAATGAAGTAAATAAACATGTTATCACAATATCACTCATTAAGACAGTAAAGCATGTTGTCACTAGCATAGCAGAGCATGTATCCGCACATGCATCATAGCAGATAAATAAGCATGTTAAGCATACGACTTCGATCAACATAGTATCAACCTAAGGTGATAAACCTACAATGCCTAAGTCTACATTGGTACCACTTTACGGTGATCGCCAATGTGGATTTAGGTGTTGTCGGTCACTCAGCCACTAGTAGGGTTTAGGATCCCCTATGCATATTAATATAGTCTACTCTACTCTTGCCTCCCCGACGAGTGTAATTCTTTCCCCCACCTAAACAGCTTGCGCGTATTCCCTTGCAACTCTCAGCTGCAGTTCTACCACCGGCAACCCCGCGCGTCTTTCCATGAACTCCACCCACAGCTCCTCAACACAAGATTGGGGCTGTTCCTTCGCTGCTTCAAGCTCCAACAACCAACCCTCGCGCGATTCCTCAACTTTGCCTTAATCACTTCGAGAAATCGAGAAACCAATTCATGGAACTCGTAGTACTCGAAGCCCTGAACACAATGATGTAATCGGAATCACAATCCGATGCCTCGATCGATCTTCTCCTACCTCAACTTTCTCACGCTAGAATCCTTTTCTCTCTCTCTCTCTACTGGTTCTGGTCTTAGGGAGAAAATGATTTTCGTCCCAAGTGAAAAGAAGAGAAAAGGCTTAAGTGATGCTGTCAGCCTGCCCACACTCGAATGTGGGAACACTCCACACTTCAGTGTTGGCACGCTCGGACGTGGGAGAACTCCACGCTTCAGCGTGGGATGCTGATTGCCACGTCTCTGCCATGCGTCGGGTGTGTGTTGACACGTGCACCCCCACGCGTACGCCCTTCCACGCTCTGACGTGCAACTACACACGCTATGACGTTAACAATCAACGTTTGAGCGTGGGGTCTCTCCACGTCTAAACTTTGGATGCTGATTTACTCTATTCTTTCATGTTTTTCCACTTTCTGGACCCGTTCCAAGGCCAAATTGTCCCAAATTTGAACCATGGCTTCCTCACTGCATAAGGAATCCAATTAAGCCCTTAAGCATGCTTAATTAATGTCCCATATACAAATCAAGAAAACATGGTTTTTGGAAAACATTCTTGTGTTTGGTCAAATCCTGATTTTCTAATTTGGGGTTTTTTCCCTTTAAAGTGTTCTTACCATGATATATGTGTTTATTATTGAGATTGATGCCATGATATGTATGTTTTACACATGATTTGGTTGATTGACATGTTAAATTTGGATTATATGATGATATATGTGGTATTGGCATGATTAATTAATTGTTATATGTGATTGATGTTGTTTGCTGCAATACCGTCAATGATAGGGGTATCTAAAGTAACATCGCCAGTGAATTCGGATGTTGAAATAAAAAATACCGCCACAATGGGGTATCGAAAACAACATCGCCACACGTCGGGATGTTGAAATGAGTAGTATCACCAGTGTATAATGGTTGGTATCGAAAATGAGTAATTTCACTGAAGAGAAGGTGACATTGAAATACATTCATGAGTAAGGTAGGCAATGGGATGCCATTGTTATGTGGGGATTTTTAGTCATATGACATATGAGGATATTGGGATTATTGGAGATATAAGATTTTGTCATACTTGATTTATGATGTGTTGATGATGAATGATTACTTTTAATATTAATGTATATAATTAATACTTATTATTTTTTAAAATAGTGAGTACCATAGACAGTTTTTTCGGTTACCGCACTAGCTAAGAACAATACTTTTGTGAAAACTTTAAAACGGTATTTTTGTTCACTTGGATTTTATATCTCATTAGTAGTGTTATTTCCAGAGCTTGAGGACAGTCCTGTTGTGCAGTCAGATGCTTGAAGACTTTATTCTAGTAGTTTAGCTTGGGTAGTATTATATTGCATATGCCAAGAGGACCTTTATTATCGTTTAGATACTTTTCATATGCGAGATGTATTAGACGCCCGGTTTTGAGGCTTTGAAAATTATTATGTTATTTCGGTTGTTGAATTGATGTAAACAATTATTTTGGAATTATTATTATATTAAGTGTTTATTCAATATTTATTCAAGAAAATTTCTTTTTACCATGTTTTATTTAAATTATTATTTTGGGTTACTAATGTAATGAAGAAGGTTACGTTTTTGGTATCAGAGCAGTTCAATCCTAAATTGGACTATGGTATTGAATTGTTTTTTCTTCTACAAATCAAAATGTGAGCACATAGGACTGCTTGTTGGAGTTTATATGTTGCATGTCATTCTTTGAGATATTAGACCCGATCAACCCAGTGTTTGATTGGTGGTGTGCAGATTTATGGCTACTGGCGGGCGTGGGGCTAACGCTAACGGTGCGCTTGCGACAACTTTGGTCGAAATGACCAGAGTCATGCAAGAGCAGATGGAGACACTCCGTCAGATAAGGGAAAATGGGAACGCGCCTAACATTGGAGTAGTTGCAGCTCAAGATCTGCAGTACATGGGACTATCAGAGTTTAGGAAGAATGATCCGCCAACCTTCCGAGGTACTACTGATCCGGTTGGGGCAAAGGAGTGGTTACTGAAACTAAAGAAGATATTTCGGGTTATGAGGTGCGCTGATGCACAAAAGGTAGATTTCACCACCTATATGCCGGAGTCTGATGCGGAGCACTGGTGGAATTATGCTAGGGGTGGTTTACTAGCCTTGGACACCCTTATCACGTGGGACAGGTTCAAATAAGTGTTCTTGGAGAAGTACTTTCCGTATAGCGTTCGCATTCTGAAGGAAATAGAGTTCCGACAGCTCTGTCAGGGAGACATGTCAGTTGCTGAGTATGTTGCTAAGTTTGAAAGCTTGGCAAGGTTCTTTAGATACTTAAGGGACAGTCCTTTGGACGACTGAAAGGCGATCAAATTCGAGCAAGGTTTGAAGCTAGAGATGTAGAGTTTTATTGGGATCTTGGAGATTCGGGACTACCCTACATTAGTAACAAGTGTAGGGTGGCCGAGCAGAAGATGCAAGCTTTAGAGATGGAGAAGCCAAAAGAGAAAAGTACTTTCGAAGACAAGAGGTTCCATAACAAAAGGAATAACTTTCAGAAGAACTTGCGACCAGTGCCTACCATCTCAAAGGGTAAACAGAACCAAGTAATTCAAGCAGATAAGGGAGCTGGATGTTTCAGATGTGGATGGCACCATGGGGGTCACGCATGCCCCGTGGCGCAAGTCTCCTGCAACAAATGTGGAAAAGTGGGATACTTTGCTAGATTCTGCAAGGGAGGATGACAATCTCACCAAGGAATAGGCTTCACCATCCAAGGAGAGGAAGTGAAGGAGTCTGACGGTTTGATCCAAGGTATGGGTTTAATTAAAGATAGAAAAGTTATGATATTGTTTGATTCAGGAGCAACCCATTCTTTCATATCTCTTAGTTGTGTTAAAAATTTGGAGTTGCCTATCTCTAAACTACCTTTTGACTTGTGTGTTTCTACCCCTGCCAAATATAAATTGGTTACTTCTATTGCCTGTTTGAAATGTTCCTTAATATACCAAAATTTATCTTATGATGTTGATTTGATATGTTTTCCTATGTCGGGTTTAGATGTCATACTTAGTATTGGTTGTCACGTAGTTATGATGTTATCAATTGTTCCTCTCGAACCATTTCTTTTCTTCCACAACCAATGTCTGTTGACCCTTCACTGTCGGATTGCTTTTTATATGCTGTGTCTTGCCACAAGAACTTCGTTGAGGGGGCTCAGGGATACATACTTCTCTTTTCTGCTAAGATAGAGGTTGAGAGTGATATAGCGGCATTATCTGTTGTGTGCTTGTTTTTATATGTGTTCCCTAAAGAGGTCTCTAGTTTACCACCGGGTAGGGAGGTAGAGTTTAACATAGATCTTATGCCTGGTAGTGGACCTGTATCTGTAGCACCTTATAGAATGGAACTTATAGATGAGTTGAGCGAGCTTAAGAAACAGTTAGAGGAGTTGTTAGATAAGGGGTTTATTAGACCGAGTGTGTCACCTTGGGGAGCGCCGATTCTTTTAGTGAAAAAGAAAGATGTGATTATGAGGTCGTGCGTTGATTATAGGTAGCTAAACAAAGTGACCATAAAGAATAAGTAACCTTTGCCTAGGATAGACGACCTGCTAGATCAACTGAGGGGAGCGGCAGTGTTTTCCAAAATAGATCTAAGATCGGACTACCATTAGATCAAAGTTAGGAGTGAGGATATACCTAAGACAGCCTTTAGAACAAGATATAGGCATTATGAATACATAGTGATGCCCTTCGAAGTGACGAATGCTCCAACCGTTTTCATGGACGACATGAATATGATCTTTAGACCCTTCCTAGATAAGTTTGTGGTGGTGTTCATAGATGATATCCTGATATACTCTAGGGCACCTATAGAGCATGAGGAGCATCTAAGGGTAGTGTTACGGATCTTGAGGGATGAGCGTTTTAACGCTAAGCCAGAGAAGTGTGAATTTTGGTTAGATGAGGTGAAGTTTCTGGGACATACCATTTCTAAGAGTGATGTAGCGGTTGATTCTTCTAAAGTGGATGCAATGCTAGAGTGGGAACCACCTAAGACAGTAATTGAGGTGAGGAGTTTCCTAGGATTGGCAGGTTACTATAGGAAGTTTATAGAATGTTTTTCTAGGTTAGCTTTACCTTTGACCCAGTTGACTAAGAAGGGAAAATCTTTTATTTGGGAGCAAGAATGAGAGGATAACTTCTAAGAGCTTAAGAAAAGATTAGTGCTAGCGCCTGTCTTTACCATACCAGACCCTTTAGTGAGTTTTGTGGTTTATTGCGACGCATCTAAGAATGATTTAGGATGTGTTTTGCTACAAGAAGACAAGGTTGTAGCTTATGCGTCTGGGCAGCTTAGACCGCATGAAGGGAACTATCCTACCCATGAAGTAAATAAAAGTGATTAAAAATAATTAAAATTGGTTAAGAGTGATTTTCTGAGGGAAATTCATGCCCGTGCTCATTTTTAGCTCGTGCCCATGTGCGCACCCTTACTCGTGTGAGTACGTCTTTACCTGGGTAAGCACGACCGTGCTCAAGGGGAGCACGCCCACGTCGAAAAAAGATGCTGTTTAGCATGCCCGTGCTCAAATCAGTACGTTCGTGCTGAACAAAGAGCACGGTCGTGCTAAATAGGAGCACACCCCTGCTCGACGTCAGTAACGTAAAAAACGCGAGGGTTTAAACAGGGAACGAGGGTAACACTATATATATATATATATATATATATATATATATATATATATATATATATATATATATATATATACACATCTTATAACACCCTAGTGCGGCTAGAAACTCTCTTTACATCCTAAAACACTCTCTTGCTTGCCTTTGAGGATTGAAGAGCTTGGAGAAGGCGATTCTAGGGTAGAAGGAGCCTAAAAGAGGAAGAAAGGGGGAGATTCTTGAAGAGTTTCTTGGCGCATTTGTGACCAACGCTTGAAGCATCTTGGGGGTCTTCAAGAGGTGAGTAGAAATATTCTTTCTCACCCTTTCCATGGTGCAATTTGTCTTGGTGTTGGGATATGCTTTCAAAACATGGTTTTTGGAAAACATTCTTGTGTTTGGTCAAATCCTGATTTTCTAATTTGGGGGTTTTTCCTTTAAAGTGTTCTTACAATGATATATGTGTTTATTATTGAGATTGATGCTATGATATGTATGTTTTACAAATGATTTTGTTGATTAACATGCTATATTTGGATTATATGATGATATATGTAATATTGGCATGATTAATTAATTGTTATATGTGATGGATGTTGTTTGTTGCAATACCGCCTATGATGGGGGTGTCGAAAGTAATATCGTTAATCAATTGGGATGTCGAAATATGAAATATCACCATCATGGGGTATCGAAAGCAACATCGCCACATATTGGGATGTTAAAATGAGTAATACCACCAGTGTACAATGGTTGGTATCGAAAATGAGTAATGTCACCGAAGAGAAGGTGACATCGAAATACCTTCACGAGTAAGGTAGGCAATGAGACGCCATTGTTATGTGCAAATTGATAGTCATATGACATATGAGGGTATTGGGATTATTTTGATATATGAGATTTTGTCATACTTGATTTATGATGTGTTGATGATAAATAATTACTATTAATATTAATGTATATAATTAATACTTATTATTTTTGAAAATAGTGGGTACCATGGACAGTTTTTCGGGTTACCGCACTGGTTGAGAACAATACTTTTATGAAAACCTTTAAAATTGTATTTCTGTTCATTAAAATTTTATATCTCATTAGTAGTGTTGTTTTCAGAACCTGAGGACGACCCTGTTGAGCAGATAGACACTTGAAGACTTTATTCTAGTAGTTTACCTTGGTTAGTATTGTATGACATATGCCAGGATGACCTTTATTATCGTATAGATATTTTTCTTATGTGAGATGTATTAGACGTTTGGTTTTGAGGCTTTGAAACTTATTATGTTATTTCGGTTTTTGAATTGATGTAAACAATTATTTTGGAATTATTATTATATTAAGTGTTTATTCTATATTTATTCAAGAAAATTTCTTTTTATCATGTTTTATTTAAATTATTATTTTGGGTTACTAGGCGTTACAATCGCTCCCACTAATCTTGATTTCAAAGTCCTAGTAGTGTGAGATAGACAATAAAATATGTCACCTTTAGACGTTTCGAGATTTCCAACAAAATACCTATTAATCGAAATGGTCCTCGGGTCCAGTTTCTTCTCTTGTGGGTTATATATCCTCACCTCAAACGGACATCCCCAAACGCACATAGGTCGCAAACTTGGTTTCCAACCTTTCCATAATTCAAAGGGTGTCTTTGGGACAGCCTTGGTTGGAACCCGATTTAATATATATACAGTTGTTTTTAGTGCTTCAGACCACAAAGATCTAAGAAGATCGGGGTTAGGGATGGCAATGAGTATTTTATCCAGTGGATACCCGTAAAAATTACCTAAGATGGATAGGGTAATTACCCGCTTTATGGGTATGAGTATGGGGCGGGTAATTACCCGCAAAATTTAATGGGTATGAGTGTGGGTACTCTAGTACCCACCCCACCCCATACCTACACACACACACCAACAGATATATATATGATATATTAAATTAAAAAATTGAATTGTAACTTAATAATTACTTTCCTTATATTTGTGTGCCTTCAAACATCTACAGATTTCCTCAATTTAACTTTCCTTTCCTTTTTTTTTGTACACTAACTTTCCTTTTCTTAATTTTATGAATTTGTTGTTCTAGAGATTAATTGTAATATTTACTCAATGTTTTGAAAAATATTAGGTGTTTGGTATCACTTTTGATTTTCAGACTTAGATATATCATGATGTGGATGTGTAATGTGAGAACATACTAGACCGGTTTGTCTTGTTATATATATATATATATATTCTCCACATGTTATACATTTTGAATAATGTTTTTTATGTATTAATTTTTCATGATTAATTAAAGTGCGGGTAATGGATGTGGGTATGGATACTTAGGTATCCAGCGGGTAAAGGTAAGGGTACTTAAGTTGCTACCAAAGTGGGTATGGGTTCAGGTATGAGTAGTATTTTAAAATACGAGTATGAGGACGGATACTATAGTACCCTATCCGTACCCTACCTATTACCATCCCTAATTGGAGTTGCTAAGCATACTCTGCACCATTTCCATTGATCTTCAGTTTCTTCTTTCTACATTACCATTCTGGTCCAGAGAACCAGAAATAGTGTATTGGACAACAATCTCAAGTTCTTGAAGAAACTTAGTAACCAGGTGCTTATTCATTGTTAGTGTATATACCATAACATTCTCCACTCCACCTGTATATGATCTCATTATCTATTTTTGCTTTTATCTGTATTTGTTTTTCGCATTGGTTTTAAACATTGGCCGTAAAGACTTTGAAGACATCCAATGCTTCGTTTTTATTATGAAGCAAATAAACATAAATATATTGTGAGTAATCATCAATAAAAATGATAAAATATATCTAATCATATGCATCCATGTCTGGACAGGATAGATCAATATGAATTATTTCTAATATGCTTGAAATCTTATTAGCACCTTCTTCGATATGTTGGTCTGCTTTGTTGATGGTGGGCGTTATTATACTAAATATGAGTTGAACAATCAAATCAATAGTTCTGTTCGTCATTGTCTTTGATCTTCTACAGTTGTTGGATCCTTCCAAATTAGTGCCACCTATTTAACAACTTTTACTAAAAGTATCTTAATTACTATAATGACATGATACTTCTTTTGTTTGCTGGTTTTACGGACAGTGGAGCAAATTTAGACTCATTTTAGATTCTTTTTTACAACTCTTAATGCATTTGTTTATTTATAATGAAATTAAATTTCATACACGTGATTTTGAAGTCCTTAATCTTATATCTTGGATTTTTATCTTGTTGAATTGAGTAGTGTTCCGACCTGGTGGAACCTGGGTATTCTATTGTGTGTGTATACAGTAGCTTAGTGTGTAAGATTGTCCTTTCTATGAGGCCATGAAGGTCGTTACTATAGCCTTCAGAACGGCCTAAAAGATGTGATTCAGTTACCCTTTTGTGGGGGCCAATCCGTTAGCAGGATAAGCGGGCATGCCATTCTGTTGCATCACTCTATGTAGGTGGTCTCACTAGGAATAGCAATTTTATCCGTACTCGCAGATACCAGTGGATAAAATCCACAACGGACACGGGACGGATAGTTAAACGGGTGCCCGCGGGTAAAATAAACGGATAATTTCAATATCCGCTTATAAATGGGACGGGGCAGGTATCACGCTACCTGTGCCCGTGGATATCCGCACTTGTTACTTAAATTACTATAATACTCTTTATTACATATATCTACTAATTGCTAAACCTAATTTCCTATCCTTCCTTACTAAAGCTAATACTAATGGAAAAATAAGTACCTACTAATATTAATTATATTAAGTTGAGCTATTATTAAGTTAGGAGAAAACATAATCCAAGGGTGTTTTAAGTGGATCCTAGCTTTTGTAACTCCTATTTTTAGAGAAAACAAATATATTTGATTACTCTTGTTAATAACTTTTGTAATTGGATTATGTTTTCGTAGTTTCGTAACATCTATTTGTATGAACATAGTTATTTTAATAGAAATTACGATATTTCAACAATTTTTCAAGCAAAAATAACAATTTTTTTCTAAAAATATAATCCGTAGATATCCGCAAACCCACGAATATTCGCGAAACCCGCTGGATACCCGCCCGCAAAATACCCGCGCAGGTAACGGACAGGGACGGATACGGATTTCACCCCGCAGGTGCGGGGACGGGGGGAGTGCTACCCGTGCCCACCCCGCCCCGCCCCGCCCCGTTGCCATCCCTAGGTCTCACTCTCCTCATATGTCATTCTTTCTTCTAGAACCTTCCTTGCTTCACGTGTCAAGGGCCCCTCATATGCCATACTCAAGTTGTATCATCCTTCATTTGTTCTTTCGTCGGGTCTTCATTGGAGTCTTATCTTCGGAATTCGGATGCTAAAACTCGGCGATGGGAGCTAGCGACCGGGGGTGTGACATGCCTCGGACCTCAGTTGCAGGATCTTCAAAGATGTTGGGCTTCAAGGCTTATTGGGCCTCATAGCAGCGGGCCCTGTCCAGATGTGACGGCAACAAGTAGAATTTTATTTTCCTATCTTGAGGTTTATATGTTTGGTTCAAAGAAGGAGAGGGGAGAAAGAATTTTAATGTTAGGGAGGGGAAGGGAGTGAAGGGATTTTTATTAGCTATTGCGTTTGGTTGAAAGGAGGGGAAAGGAGAGATTTTAATTGAGGGGGGAAAATAATACTTTTCATGTTTGGTTCACAAGGGGAGGAGAGAGATTTTAAAACTAACTTACTTTAGGCTTAAATGCACTTTTTGTCCCCTATTATTGATCGATCATATGCGATTTTTATCCCTATAGTTTTTTGTATGCACATTTGATCCCCTTATTTTTTAAATATTGCAAATTTGGTCCTTTTGTTCAATGTCTTTCAATATTTTCAATAATCAACATAGAGGAACCACTTCTCTAAGGGCACAACACCTCTGGTTGAAGTTCTCCGTCATCTGGCTCTCCAATTCAACATGATTCAATGATTACTCTATGCTATTTATTGGATTTGTCCCCCTTTTTGGGACCTTTTTTTTTATTCCACCACAGATCCTTTACCATAAAAGCTCAACCAGATGTTTTATGCGAGCAGTTGTTCCTCCCTATTAATCATTAAAAAATTGATGGATATTGGATGGAAGGATTGAATTCGCAACATTGAAAAAATAGAGGGACCAAATGTGCACCAAAAAAACTTTAGCGACCAAAATCGCACATGGCCAATAGTACGAGGTCTAAAAGTGCAATTAAGCATTTACTTTAATACTCTTATAATTTTAAATTTCCAAAATATAAGTAAGGATATTCTAGTCCATGTATTAAAAATGTTTTAAATCCCTTACCCTCCCCTCCAAATCCCCTAATATTGGCGGGGAGCCAAAACTGAGTGAGGAAAGATTTTGCTCCCTTTTATTCTCATCCTCCTCCAAAAAATGAACCAAACAATAAAAGTTTGGCTAAAATGCACTTTTAGTCCCTATATTTCTTCACTTTCGTGAAAATCGTCCTTCCATTTTTTTGCACGAATTTGGTCCTCAAAGTTTTCAACATAGTCAAGTTAATCCCTATATCAATGTGCCGTCGAAAAACTAACAGAACGTACCTATATGATAAAAAGTTTGCCACGTGGCACGTCCAGTTGGGTGAGTAAAAACTGAATATTTTTCTCAGCTTCTTCATTAGGCCAATCTCATACACATATATAGTACTTTTAGTAATCTATGACCATAAAACAGAATTGGAAACAGAATCATAACAAACTAATGACTCAACATAACAGAATCCTAACTAGTGCTTTGGACTCTTATATTCCTAGTGCATTCTGTCACACCTTAGGGAGCTCATAATACTTGAGACTTAGTGTTTGGAGAATTGGATCCAGTGTCATATTTTTGGGCCATAACAGTTTCCCCCATTCCAAGAAAGAGGAATTTTAAAGAAAGTAGATAAAACATCTTCCCTACTGGAAATTTCTTGAATGCTCGTCAAGCCACCAGCCCTTCATATTGCTTGGAGCAGCCTTTAGTGGGAAGGAAAATTCTAGAATTTGGTGCCCTGTAGAGAATAGGAGATGGTGTTACTACACAGTTTTGGAATGACTCTTGACTACCAAATAAGCCCAATTTCATAGCTAGATCAGCCCCTCATTTCTGATCTCATGTTTCACAACTCATCCTAGATGGGCCTAAAAGATGGAAGCACATTGAGCCGGTCACTTAGATATGAAGGGAGCAAGACTTTGTTAAAATCATTAATTCCTTGCCAAGTAATATTAATATGGTGATGAAGAAAAGCCTTATTATTCCAAATGTGGGAACGTATAGGAGGTGTTGGGCTAGCATAAAACAGCAGAAAGCGTCCAAGATTTGTCACCTTTCGGAATGGGAATAGTGGCCACTTGAGGGTGCAAGTTCACAATATTAACAACAAAAGTACTAAAGCTTCTAATACCCAAATCCCTCGACATTGCCCTTATGCCTCCACAATAGTTGTGGGAGAAAAACCAAAATCGTTTCCCAGATCCAACGAGCATTACTAAACTGTGTGACTCTCAAAAACAATAAAGAGGTCATGATAATATTGCATAATATGCTCTTGATCATGATAATGTTGCCTAATAAGATTATTATTGATTTGAGACCCCAATAACCTTATCATTAATTTGACTCATTTCCTTATCAACATTTAATATTTCAAGAGTTTCCTTTAAGTTTGTAAAAAAAAAAAAAAAAAAGTATGTTTCCTTTTAGAAATAAGTTCAATGCTTTCCTTTTCACCGTAAGAAATGATCAGTTGATTGACTGCCACTAACTTATTTGTCGGCCAAAACTGGTTTCGAAGTGAAATTTTAAGAAAATAGTTTTTAATTAAATTATTATTTCATCGGGTCATACCTTCAGTAGTAAACTTCTAGAAGGCTCTAACCTTTATTATAGCAAAAAAAAAAAAATTTTAGAAGGCTCAAGGGAAGGATTCACACAGTCCTCCTCCAACTGAAGGTAGAGTGTTACATATAAAGATGAGAGAAAAAATCCACCTGACATGATTAGATTTCCATAATCCAAATTGAAAGGAGTGTACGATTTGGCTGACGCTTAACTTTTCTAGACACAACTATGCTGAAAGGCAAGCATAAAATTAATTAAAACATAAATACAAATCAAACATGCAGGTGACGAATATCTTCAATTTTGGTACAAGTTGAACAACTAGCTTTTTGAAGAAATAGTTTCTTCCATAAAACATTCAACAACTGCGGATCCACCGTTTCCATTTCATCCCAAGGGAGGAACTGAGGAACCAATTCTAAATGACAAAGACTGACGTATAAAAATCACATAGGCTTTGCACCCCCAAAAATAAATCACATAGGCTTCGCAAATTTCATTACTTCCATAGTTCTTCCATTGGGATCCCGCGCTGCTCAGCAACCTCACGGAACTGTCTCATTTTCTGCACAGCAACAACAGTTGCCCTGGCATTGTTGAGTGCATTGTTACTCCCTAGTTGCTTACCTAAAGCATTCTCAACACCTGCCATTTCAAGAACAATTCTCACAGCCCCACCAGCAATAACTCCAGTACCGGGAGAAGCTGGTCTAAGCATCACCTTTGCAGCTCCATAATCTCCGTCGGATCTGGAAAACATTTAATATGATAAAATTAGTAGCAGCTATCAAGAATTACAGCAATTTATAATTTGTAACACAGTTCCTATATAAATATCATGCTAGCATCTTAGAACATGAGGCCAATCAATCTGAATTGAAGAATGTCATAGTCATTGGCAGGCTTCTATATTCTGAAATGAAGGTTCCAACTCCCATAAAAAAAAAAAAAAACTCAGCTCTTCAATTCCTGCTTGACTTAGGGAACTTCCTTCACGAAGTTTCTTTGGTTATAATCATACATGACATGATACAAGATACTATTGCTTAAGTGATGATAGTACTAAGTTCCTTAGACCACCATCAGACGCCTTTTGATTTAGACAATCAAGGATTGGACTCAATAAAATACTCTTTTCAACAGTAAGAGCTACATCCATGAGCTTTCACGAATGACACCCAATCTGTATGCAATAATTTATGACAGTGTCGCAGAGACATGTCAAACATACAATTCCAACATAGTAAAGCATATATAACATTTTGAGACACAGGACCTAATCTGATAGGTTTGGCTTCCATTGTGCTCAAGAAATATTAGCTTTGGGTTGTGATGTATATCACAATGTTCAAGGTCACAAAGTAACTATTGTATTCTTAGAATCGAGTCTCAAGAATGCTTCATACTACTGCTAAATGATTTTCTAATTTCGAATTGAGGACCCCAATAACTTCTATATACACAAATAGCAAAAGGTTGAGTGAGAGTCAATTATGCGGCTCTCATAGGACTATCATCTATGAGACTTTGCCCAACTAAACTTAGGTCTACAGAACTTCAGCAACTTGACACATGACATCTGATATATGTTTTATCAATCACCCTAATCTGGGGCCATCAAATATTGGTAGACACCATGCAAACACCTGTTATATCTACTTCAAGGGCATCGTTATAGGTATGTCTTGAAATTTTAGGGATAAGATGGAAAGGGGAGAAGAGTAACAGAGATGCAACAGAAGAAAGTAAAATTTAATAGAGAGATTCTGATTAACTGTGATACATAACACTGACCTTATACCCCTGTCTATACTAATAATAATCTAGGTCAAGTACAAGTACAGCACAAAAACATACCAGCCTAGCTCAACAGCATTCACAATTTACTAAAACAACATAACTTAAACAACATAATACTATTCAACATAGAAATTCCAAGAAAGTAAGAACTTTTCTTGCTTTCTTCTTTTTCTCCTTTGGTGATAAAACGTAAAACATGGGTTTTGACTGATATGCAGAAGGCATGAGAAATATCTGCATCCATTTTGAACTCCTTCTACCACATCATTTGTAAACTATACTTTGATAAGTTATTATTAAGCTTGTATAACAACTTCCATGCTGTTCTAACAAATATTGAGTCCAATGCTTTGGTGTCACTGGTTAAAATAGCAATTGGAAGAATAGAAGCAGCTTTAGAGTAAACTGAAATTGAACTTTTTTTACAAGAATCTAGCGAAATTCCTTAGTTGTGGTCAGAACTACACAAATTACCAGAATAAAAAAAAATTATCCCATTATCCAAATAAAAATTATATCATATTTGATGACATGATCAGCTCAAGCATCATCATCTTTCGGTAATCCTTCACAAAACAGAAATCTCTCCTACTCATTGAACTAAGACCTCTATGATTAAAAAAAAAAAAAAAAAAAAAAAAAAAGCAAATTCACAATTAAGATTTCAAATTGCGGTCCCCAACTGCAATTGTGGTGACAATAATGTGATTTTGATAATCTCCTCAACTGCATTGCGACATTGTCGTTTTTCAATTCCAACTCCTTTAATCAAAGGACAAAGTCCAAATTCAGCCAACAACACCCATCCTTCGCAAACAGAAAACTCTCCTACTCATTAAACTATGACTTCTATGATTTAAAAAAGTTCAATTTCACAATCAAGCGATTTTATTAGTCTCCACAACAACATTGCGGCTGCATCCACAGCATGTAAACGCAATATAACCACAACCACAAGTTAAAACCATTTACATTGACCAAGGTTGAAAATGGAAAGAGAGTTGAAGTTGAGGAAGCATACCTATGTGGAAAAGTGGAGTACTTAGTCATAGGTACAGAGATGATATTCCTCCTAGCATTAACAGCAGACTTCTGAACCGCTGCAACAACTTCCTTAGCCTTTCCAACTCCAACCCCAACCTGTCCCTTCTTATCACCAACAACCACAACAGCCCTGAACCTTAATTGCTTCCCTCCTTTAACCACTTTCGTAACCCTCCTAACCTGAACCACCCTCTCCTCGAACCCATCCCGAATCTTCTCCTTCTTCACTTTCGAACCGAACCCGGTCTCCTTCACCTTCGAGTCCATCACGTGTATGTCGTTACCGAGAACGCTGACTCCGCTGTAGGCTGGACCGTATAGCTCTTCGTATGCGGCGGCGATTTCGTCTTCGGACTCGAGGGGTCCTTCGTCGATGGAAGGAGGGGGCACGAACCCTTCTGGGGGTTGTGGGGGGTCGAAGGGAAGGTCTTGTTCGGGGTTGAAGGCGTCGAAGAGGGAAGTGTCGATGTCATTGTCGTCTTCGGAGGGTTTGGCTTTGGTGGCGGTGAAGGAGAGAAGCAATGGGGGTTGTGAGGTTTTGGGGAGGAGAGAGAAGGTGGGTTTGTGGGTTGTGGGGAAAAGAGAGAAGCGGGATAGGGTGTGAAGGGAGAGAGAAGAAAGGGAATTGAGAGCTGCAGCCATGGATGGAGGATGGAGGATGGAGGATTATCCTCAAGCTTGAGTGGGGAGTTGGGACTTGAGGGGGCGTTGGGTGACGTGTAATAATAATATATAGGCTTAATTACACTTTTAGTCCCCCAAGTATCACGATTGTGCAATTTTGGTCCCCTAAATTTCAATTGCGTTAATTGAGTCCCCCACGTATCATGATTGTGCAATTTTAGTCCCTCAATTATCACGATTGTGCAATTTTTAACTTCAGTAGCCTACATAGGACACGTGCAACTGATTTGACACTTAGTAAAATCAACTTGATAGTTTACGGGACATTCTTATAAGACATCATTGACATCTCACACAATTTAATAATCAAATGCACATCATTAAGTGTCACATAAGAATGACATGTAAGCTGCCAAACTAGTCTCATTAACTGTCAAATCAGTCGCACATGTGCTTCGTAGGCTATTGATGTTAAAAGTTGCACAATCGTGATACTTGGAGGACCAAAATTACACAATCGTGATACTTGGGATCAAAATTGCACAATCATGATACGTGGGGGACCCAATTGACGCAATTGAAACTTGGGGGACCAAAATTGCACAATCGTGATACTTGGAGGATCCAATTGGCGCATTTAAACCCGGGGGACCAAAATTACATAATCATGATACCTGAGAGACCAAAAGTGCAATTAAGCCTAATATATAAAAGAGAAAATGAAAGTAATGTTATTTGGAAGGAAATGTTATTTCACTTGTTTGTGGGAAGTAATATCACTAAGGTGATTAACTAAGGCTTCATCGAGTGGTAAGAAAGAATGATCTTACAATAGTAGAATTGGACAAACACACGCTTGGGGATAGGAGAATTGGTGTTTTTGTTGGTCCATTTCTTTGTGGCTGGAGCAAAGAAGTTCTCACCCCAAAGCCTTTCCATCATCTTTGAATCACCAATACTAAATTTTGAGGCATACATTTTTGTGGAAGAAAGCACAATCTTACAATTAGGGCTTAAGTTTCAAATGTGTTCCATACTTGATATGGTGAAGTTGGAAAGGTGAGGAGTAGATATCTGAAAGATCTTAACTTTAGATGGAATTCGACAATCAAATAACAACAAATTGGTCAAATAAACAAAAAGAGGAAGAACGTCCCACGACCGTTGCAAGGGCGAACGGCCGCACGAAGGGCAGTAGACAACAGATTTCGAAGTTTTCTCACGGTGGAGGGAGAAGAGGAGACCGTGTTTCACGGCGGAGGAAAAGGAGGAGGACGGGACAACACTGTCTCGCGACTGTCAGCGACAAGGAGGCCGAGCGTGGTGGGGAGGTTGGGCGGAGAAGAGAGAACAGACACATCTCACGGCTATCGGCAGCAAATAGGGGACGCTGCGCGGCGGTGGGACGGAGGCGAAGCAACAATAGGTCTCCTCCTCCTTTTTCTCTCTTTTCTTCTTCCTGTCTTCTCCTCTTATGCATATTTTTTTTTTCTTTCAAAAAGGAGTCTGGTTTTGATTAAGAGCTTTTTTTGTGTGCAAGGGTTCATGGAGATGAAAGCTTGAGGATAGGGGCTACCTTCTTTTTTACTCTTTTTTGTGTGTGTTTTTCTTACGATATATATAGACTTTGGATTGAATTTGAGACTGAATTTATATATTCATGATCCTAAAAAAGGTCAAAGGAATCATGACCATCCACTATAAAGGAGCACTTGACAAGATGCAAAGTGGTCAAGGTAGAAAAACCCAAGAATCTGGATAGAATGATCAACTAATAAAAGAGGGGGAAAGGGTTCAAAATTCCGCAGTTTTGATTCCTCAGAAGAGGAGGAAGGATTCTAGGTTCCCGAGGGAAAAGTTAAAAAAAATTGTTTTGTATTTTCAAATATGCCCTCCAAGAGGTTTGACCAAGATAGGGATGATGAGCTGACATATTTTAAATGATGTGACATTAGTTGGCAAGATCTGGTTGGGTCACATATACAAGGCAAACATTACCCTCAATTTTAAAGGGATACCGAAGACTTCACCCGGTGAACTCTTCGATACCCCTATAAAATTGGGTGTAATGTTTACCCCCGCATATGTGGCCCAATCAAGTCTTGTCAACTAACGTCACATCATTTAAAATTTGAAAGCTCATCCCTATCTTAGTCAAACCTCTTGGAGGGCATAATTGTAAAAACATTGATGAACTTAAAAGATTTTGTGGAAGAAAGAATGATCTTACAATAGTAGAACTGGACAAACCCACGCTTGCAGCTAGGAGAACCGGTGTTTTTGCTGGTCCATTTCTTTGTGGCTGGATCAAAGAAGTTCTCACCCCAGAGCCTATCCATCATCTTTGACTCATCAACACCAAAATTTTGAGGCATACATTTTGAGACGTCCTCTCGAACATCCCATTAAAGAACCTAGATAACTAACCTTAAATACGTTATTAACCATTAGTGTGCTTATTAAACATACGGGGATATTAAAACTTTAAGCACTCATACTCATACTATACACATATAACACATCAACTATATGATCCCATTTGTAGGACCTACATCACATTGTTATCGGAGTATGCAAACAACCATGGAAAAACAGTGGTATATATATATAAAAGGTACAGTCATCCACTACTAAGGTCTCAAAAACCTCTAACTCTAAGGCTCATTGGCCATATACCCAAAACGGAAACACAGTCTGGGCGTGATCAATGCTCGTTGTCGCCCCTCGCATCCTTCTCCAGTACAACAACTCAAAGCCTTCCAAGGCTGGGGTTCGTGGCTCTCCCACCAGCGTCAGGTTCATAAGGAGTTCCATCTATCTCCTCAATAACTGACTCCTCCACCAGGTCTTCTAAAAAAATAAGAGAGACATACACAATATAGAGAAGTAGTGTAACATCCCAATTTTCACAGCGATAAAATATATGGATCTTATCTGAGTCACCGTGGCAATGTTGTAAATATTAAGATATTTTAGAGGAGTAATCATGACTACTTTAGAAAAGTAATCATGGTATGGATGACTCATGGTGGTGAGTCATGGTGGAGTAATCATGATAGTGATGAGTCATGGTGATGACTCATCCACTGACTCATCACATTCAGGAACTACGTTTCTCGTCCGGAGTTTGATTTTATCCCTATGTATCCACTTTTTGGATACCACACAGATATTGTTTTACTCTATATTACTAGTAGAGAATTATGGTTAAGTTTTGGGTTGAAGACTCAGACGAAACCCGGTCTGCGTACGAGATTACAGGAACCGGAATGGATAAGCATCACGTCGCTTTCATGCCACCTCCACATGACACCTCACCACCTTATCCACTAAGTAATCATTACATGGGTGACTCACTTAGGTCACCATAGTAATGATGATAGTGTAGAAAATGAAAATTTTGCCCTTAAGTAACTTTTATATAATCCCTAACCTTCCTTCATATATTTTACACGCCATTCATATATATATGTTCCATCTCATATTCCTTTCTCCTTCACTTTATTCTTTAAGTTCAAGTGTTGAAGTTTCTAGTAAAACTTTTGATACAATTCCAATTTTGTTCCTAGGTGAAGTTACCTTTCTACCCTTAAGTGATAATTATCATATCCTTATCCTTTCTTTTTATATGGGCCACGAAATTTCCTTCTTCATTCTCCTTCTCACATTTCATTCTTAACCTTTAAGTATTCAAGTTAATTTTGATAGAATTCCAAGTTTATTCTTAAGGAAAATTATCCTTTCTAACCTTAAACCTATCTTATTCTTATCCTTTTTATCCTATTTATATCTATCTCACGCCCCTCTCTTCCATTTCTTTCTCTCATTTTCGTGCTCCTCCTTTCCCCTTTCATTCTCCACTTCAAGTCTTCACAACACCTTCAAGCTTCTACCTTCATTTTCTCTCCATTCTTCAAGGATTCTCCAAGAGTTTTGTGAAGTAAACTTGCTTAGAATCATCTTCTCTATCATCTAAGAGGTAGAAATCTCTTCTTTGAGCTCTAAATCTCCATTTCTATCCATTGAAATTCTATGTGTTCATAGTTGTTCTTCAACTTCTAAAATTCATAAAAAATTGTAGAAAAATCATTTTAATGTCAAACCAATTTTCTTGATCTAGATTCAATGTCTTCTATCATTAATCTAAGAGTTTTTAATCATAAAATCTCTCTAACCCATTTGGGGTGAGATGGCCGAAACCCTAGGTTAGTGAATCCATGAAGTTTTGTTCAATGTTTAAAGAAGTGTTGAATTGTGTTCTATTACACTTAGATGTCCTTGAATTCAATTTATCATGATCAAAAACCTTTCTTACCCTAATTTTCTAAGTCATGGCCGAAACCCTACTTGGCCATATCAAAGGATTTGTTTCAAATTCTTGAATTCCATGACTTACAAGAGTGTTATCTATGCTTAAGGATCATAGATCCAAGAGTTTGTACAATTTTAACACTTCTAGCATTTTTACTACTTAGGGGCCGAACCCTAGTTCCTATGAACTAGGTGAGCTTTGTTTGATGGTACTAAATTTGATTGTGTTTGTTGTGAAGGATTATACCGTGTTCAATCATTCTAAAGCGTGCACGGGCACCGGTGGAGGAACGGGGCTGCGGCCGTGAGCAAGTGATCATGGGTTCGTGAGAGTTGCTACATTACTCTAAGGTGGGGAGAAAGAATCTCACATCCATCGGGAAGGCAAGAGTAGAATAATGTATATTGACATATGTAGGGGAGCCTTAAACCCTACTAGAGGTTGAGCCCTGACAAAGTACCTAGACCCTAGGTTTAGGTATCTTTGGGCTATCACCACTAAGAATACACCCTAGGCTAGATGACTATTACTTGATGGATGATTGATATGTTTGATGTGATTGTGACTATGTGCTCTATGTGTATTGTGAATATGTGTTATATGTGCTTTATGTGTTTATGAGCTTATAATGATATGGTTAATATGAGCTTAGAATGATATGCTTGATAATATGAATTATATGTTTGAATTGATATATTGAGATATTGAATATCATGTATGCATGTCTTATGATTGACATTAATGATGATAATGTGGATAGTGAATCAAAGTGCCATAATGCATATGTGAGGAAAAGTAATAGATATTGAAAGTCATGGATACAATGGTATCATGAATAAAGTGATTTGAGGATTGAGATGTTTATTGAGATATTGGTGGCATAAGTGATGGTTGACATGCATAGCATAACATGTGCCAAGTGGCGAGCCGTGTGGTATGGGACACACGAGGTTAGTGTACCTGAGTGCGGGTACGGAAGAGGGAAGGGACGATCTTGGTGATCTTGGGGATGTAATCGGGTTCGGGACTTATCATAAGATACGGACAGGGTTGCTCCTATCGTGTCGTGTTGCCTGCTGGAACCTGGTTATCTCGACTGGACCCTCAATCTTCCACGTCACAGGTGGACTTTTTCGAGGAGACCAAGATACCTCTCCCGAGAGTTGGAGCGGGATGCACTCTTATTGGTCACGGTGAGCAGAAAGGGCCCCTGGACAACTAACTATGATTCTCTGAGATTGAGAATGAGATTTGAGATATCGGCCGACATGCATATAGGAATGAGATACATATAGTATAAGTGTTGATTATGAGTGATATGATTGGGACACGATTGTGTATATGTTTCTGTGATGTTTATGATATGATTGGGAGACGATTGTGTATATGTTTCTGTGATGTTCATATATGTGATGTTGATATATATTATTCTATGGTTTCTTTCCCATATATGATGTTTGTGTTAGATCCTTATCTCCCTATATTTTTCTATGTATGTTTTCTCTTATGGCTCGTGGAGAAGACATTGCAGCTGAGGATTCTATTTCTGAAGAGGATGGCATCCCTTATGAACATGAGGCAGACGAAAGATCCGCTGATGTTAGCAGTGAAGGATTCGGAATAGAAGATAGTTTATATTAGTGTCTGGCCAATACAGTATGTATGGGAGTTTTGAGTATTTATATTTTGATGTACTTTATGAGAGGATACTAGTGGTTTTTAGTGGGATTGTTTATGTATCTTCCTTCTTGTAAGTTAAAATTCGTTGTATTAAAGGAGCGCACTCTGATATATGTAATTAAGGATGATGGTACGTATACATAGTAATATGTTATTAGCAATGGATTGCCTGTATTATTTTTAAGGATCTTAAGTTTTAAATTTTTACATGTTTTAGTATTAGACAATTAGGTTACAATGGGATTATCCTACGTAAGTGGGGTCGTCTCAAATAGGAGATAAAAATAGCATCTCATTATAAAATAGGGATAAAAGTAAAGCACCCAACACTGATAGCACAATCACACACAATCATCATAACAACCATCCTCAGGGTTCATTTGAATTAACTATTTATCTCACACCCTCATCCACTTAGACCTTACATGAAGACGCAGCCACATACCTAGGTCACAATGTATCTCCTACCAACCAGGATACTCATCCCCTACTAAGGTGGATAAAAGTCAAACATTATCTGAGTAGCAGATTCCTCTACACTCACAAGTACATCATATCCCCTACCAAACAGGATGTTCACCCCCTACCATGCAGGGTGACACCAATCCCTATTCCCGATAAGAATAGCTGCCTTGGTGTCAGAAACGCGCATCAAGGATCATGGAATCTCATGGTAGCCCTACCAAACATCTATCTGTGATTCCGGTCTGACCTCGCATAACCCCAGATCTACACGGCTGTGACATCCCACACAATGCAGTCTAACATGAATCCTCATAATTCATACTGATGCATAGCTTAGTAACTCAACCTTGTCACCTGACACACTGAGCACCAACACCCCCTACCAAGCAGAGTGTTCGTGACTAATTATAGTCCTCAATATTTTCGTCACGTTGAGTACAATAGCTCGATACCATCAAGTGATCTTACCTCACACATCACCTAATTGATCTTACCTCACACATCACCTAATTCACAATGATCATCTCTTAGTTCTAGGCATACTAACAATCACACATTCATTATCGTATTATCACACAACATATTATCATCATATCATCAAGTAGGACAATGAAGCATATTTTCACGAGCAAGGTAAAAGACATATTCACGAACACTTCATGGCAAGCACATAAGCATGTTAAGCATACAACTTTGATCAACATAATATTGACCTATGGTGATAAACCTACAATGTCTAACCCTACATCGGTACCACTTTTACGGTAATCACCAATGTGGACTTAAGTGTTGTCAGTTACTCAACCACTAGTAGGGTTTAGGATCCCCTACGCATATCAATGTATTCTACTCTACTCTTGCCTCCTCGAGGAGTGTAATTCTTTCCTCCACCTGATATCAGCTACACGAACACCGACACAAACACTCAAACACACAAACCTCCTAAGCGCACGTCCTCCTTGATCTTCCACGTATAACCTCAGCTCCTACCAATAACAAGCCCGTTCGTCGCATCAAAGCGTGCCCAAATCACGAAAACAACACATATGTTATGGCATTAACCCTAGAACGAATTGAAAAAGAAGAAAGAAGCTTAGAACAAATGAAGAACTCGAAGAACAACATAAGCATGTCGATGTTGCCAATGTCGACATATACGTAACTTCGACATACCTTCAATGAAAAGAAGATTCAATCAGGTAGAATTGTAGTACACGAAGATACAAACACAACGACACGGTCAATGTCGGGTTTGGACATTTGAATTGCTTGTAACCAAGCTCCAAAGGTCCTCCAATGGCTGCCATCACGAACTTTGTAATCTCCAGGTGAAGAATGTGCAAAACAACGACCCAAGTTATGAAATAACATGAATTTATACACATACTGTCAAACTGAGCACACCTAAGCGTGCAACTTTCCCACGCTTGAGCATGAAACGTTTCCTTTCCACTAAGGCATCACCCATTCTGACGTGCATGTATGCGTACTAACATGTGTCCTTCCACGCACATACTCCCCACGCTTTGACGTGAAAAACTCCCACACTTGAACGTTGGCCTCCACGCTTGAGCGTTAGGTCATCCAAGGTTTGAGCATGTGATAGGCTCCGGCAAGTGTATCGGATCGAAGCAAGTAATAAACACGACAAGCAATACCGAGATCGAACACAGGGATTGGGTAACCAATTTATCTAAATCCAAATCAATAATTAAATTGACCAAGTCAAATAGAGAAAATAATGGGATAAGATCAATTAAGATTATGCTATTAATTACCAAATAACTACCAAATCACAACGATATCACAAACAACGATTGTAGAGAGAGAATATGATCAATAAGATCTAAGGATACGATTTCAGCTATACAATCAAACTTAGATCCAATTATGACTAATTCTCTATTCCTAATTCTATTTGAATTCAACCAGGAATCCTGAATTATTCTAATGTCTTTGTCAAGCACAAAAGAAAACACCCTTGCATGCCAATCAACTATATTTCTATGATGATCAACAAACAAGAATTCATGAAGATCTTGATTCCCTATTTTGATTTCACAAGTCTCCTATTATATCTCTATCAATATTCAACTCGTATTCTTAATTTAACACCACAAATCATGAATCTCCTTTTAGACTCATCACAATTAAATAGTTAATCACGAGCTCTTTTGATTAACGCAATAAAAACAAAATTAAGAAACAATGAATGAGAAAAAGCGAACAAAAATCATCACAAATTTACTAAGCCGTCATGTGTGGCTACGTCGCTTCCTTAGAAAAGAAGTTTAGCTATTTGAGACGACCCTCCTTTCTTAGAAGGATAAACCCATTATCCCCAAGCTTATATTATTAACTATGCCTAACCGTATTAAAGCGATAGCGTGGTATTCAAACAGCGTAGTGGAAAACAAGCGCACATAAAAACATACAACATACGGAAAGCATAGAAAACCACATCATAGTAAAAGCGTACGTATAAGATAACTATACATATACCAAGTGTAAGAAGTAGCCTCATCAGTAGGGTGTTGCACATAAGTATACAAACTGTTTAAACAAAAATTGAGAGGAACGAAAAAATACATCCAAAGTAAAAGAAGGCCCTTGCAGCTCACCAGCTAGCACTACCAGTCCCACACTCAAAAGTACATAAAAAGCTCTCAGTTCACAAACTAGGATGCACTAGTAGGCTCTCACGATCCGTGGTGGGGATGACCTGAACTACCCTGGTTCTCGCCATGAGTATGCCTATAGGTCGCCAGAGGCTCATACTCAGACGATGAGCTGGACACAACAACCCTACGCTTGCGGTACGTCCTCAAGTACTGTTTCGTCCTCCGGCGCGGCGCTAACCACGGTAGACGAAGCCTCTCCTGCTGGTCACCTGCGAAGAAGCTGGCTCGACCCAGGTGTAGTCCCGCTCATGGCGTCTCGGCGGTTGCCACATACGCGGAAAGGGTAAGAACTGCATAATTGTGAAGGGTCCCACGATGTCCTCCCTGTGCGATGCCCCTCCTCAAAAAAGGATGCTCACCGGTCCCATGTAGATTGTGAAAAAGGTAGAGGGGTCTACACGCCACCCTCGATCATCGTGATAGATGATCTTGATCAAGCCCAACACTGGCATCCTCAGCACTGAGGTGATGTACGGGTGCGCTCTCGGGTCCATCCGCTGGCTCCTAGTCTTCACGCGAACCAAGGGCCACAACAGACAAACAAGAAATAATAGGGAGATAAGAAATATAGCATACGAAAAATCGGAACGACAGAAGCAGTGTAGTAAAATAACAGCAAGTAGCATATAGCATGTATCATAGGTATGTGTATTAATCACTGCATACGACCAAACATCTCCCGAGACAACACATACAACAGACATCCATCTCCATGAGTCTCACTCTCAGAACAATACTCTATACCGGGATACTAATCCCATGCAGCATGTCGGTCGAAAGCTCACAAAACTGGTTCCCACGGTTCCACACCCGAACAGGTTCTGTGACGGAACGGAGGTAGTTTGTCCAAGAAACTGAACCGCTCGCTATGACCAATAAGAATGTTGGGGTAAGCCCTAGTAGCCAATCTATTTTGAATAGATAATCGTTGTATCATTACTTTGATCATATATTTGATATATGTATAAGGCATTTATTTATTATGTTATTTTTTATGATCATATTTATAGCATAATAAAATCCTTAGAATAGGTAGTTCATTTACTGGAACGTCAAGTATGACTTGACCGCGAGATGCCATTAAATTATAGAACACTATTCTTAAATATCCATAGTCAAGTATTATTATTAATAAGTACAACAATAATACATTGAGACTATTATGTGAGTGTACTGATGACCACATCTCACGGGTCATAGATATAAGATATCAAGTCTTCACATAGGTATAAATATTAGTACAATATTTATACTGGAGTGACCCACTATGAGAATGCTGCATAATAGTTATGTAAGTGTCATAAGCGATTCTCATGGTGACCATAGTGAAGTAGTCCTTCGACTTGAATTCACTACGATTCCTAACATATGTAGTTGTAGGCTTTGATACTATTAAACGTTGTCTGTAACAGGACAACTATAAAGGTAGTTATTGGGCCTGCAATGAAACATGTTGAGGAATGTGAGTGATGTAGATAAGATTCGTCCCTCCTACATAACAGGAGTAATGTCTATAGGCCTCTTGATGGTATGCGACGTAGAAATGCATGGCCATGCTAAGGTGATAATATGAGATATTGGGCCCACATGATCTTACGTCAATTACTAGATCAAGAAATAAATAATTGGACTGAACAATGATGACACATTTATGCCTTGTGTTCACTTAAGACTTTGAGACTAAAGGACGTTGACTTCACATTATATATAGTTACAATATGGTTTTAATTGTATCACCAATATTCTAATTAATTGGGTAGCAATGATGTATTACTAGATGCTGCTCATTGTTTATAATATTAGATGATTATTAATATGATTAATAATAATTAATATTATTATCAATTAGTTGATAACCTATAGGGTCACACGCATAGAACAAATGTTCAGATAATTAATTTAATTGATTAATTAAATATGATTTAATTAATAATTGAACATTGGACCTGTAGCGTACAGTGACCTAAGTGGGTAAGGTTAAGTGAGTGATAGCTATTAGTAAGCTGTGCACGTCACTTAAATAACACCCAACACAGAGCACTCATAACGGCAGTTGTACATCCTTGACAGGCGAGCCCTATTTTCTCTCTCTGTGTGCCGTGCCTCTCCCAATCCTGATAGCTAGCATTACGTTATCTTTGACATTAGTTTGCTCGCATGGACTAAGTAGAGGTATTGCTACTTTACAATACTGGTGATAGAGAAGAACCTCTCCCTTTGTGGTGATAGCAGCAGTGTTCCTCGGATTTGCTGCTTTGTAGCTGCGTAGATCAAGTTGCCATTCACATCATAGCAATGTTCATGATTTACCAGTGCTGCTGACATGCTCACTGTATGCGTGGTAAAGCTATGCTTCAAGAGATAAACACAATATCCTTGTGATTCATGTGCAATACGTGGTCCTTTAGTAAAGGGGTTTTTCTGCTTAAGATGTTTTTGTAAATTGTTTTAAAAATTATCCCTCTTGAAACCCCCACAGTGGTATCAGAGCATCTGGTCGTAGTTTGTCATGTATCCTAGGATTGTTTACCATTGTATGATAACATGTTTATTGCTTTTAAATATGATTTGTATGTTTAAAAGCATGTTTGTATGATTTGTATGTGATATAAAGCTCATTGAACATGTTTTGTGTGCTTGGTTGTGCTCCTGACATAAATAAGGATTCGCTTCCCTGTAGCATGGCCGTGCACGTTTGAGTTAGTGTTAGTGAACACAGGGCACGACCGTGCACATTTACTTTATTTTAAATTTTGTAAATTGTTCGGGTTGACATGGAGGCAACACCAGATCTTGACGCCAGTGGGAGGAACTTTGAAAATTTGCTCGAGGGTCAAAGATTGTAATAGTTAGTTTTCATTATTGCACATTAGGAGACCATAATCATAATACCTTTTATATGTCTTGTATGTTTGTGTATGTGATGCATGACATGTATGTGATGTATGATTTAAATTTTGATTTAAATTGTTTGATAGCATGTATGTCATTGTATGCTTAATATATTTTGAATGTATGTAAGCTTGTATGCCGTGTATGCTATGAGAGACGTTTATATGATAAACAAACCGGTGAGATCATTTAATAATTAAATTCCCTCAATAAATTAAGTAATTAAATGCCTCCTGATGCGTGGTACTCGTCAAGGCCAAAATCATTTAAGTGTGGGCCATGCTCAACTAAGCACCTTAATATATTTTGGTGAGGCACGAAATGTGTAATAACCTACTGCGAACCATTGGGTTGAACTTAACTAAGCGTATTCAATAGGATTGAAATGGCTTAGAGGCATGTGGTTGGGCATTAATCCATATGATGGATTAGAATAAGGAGTTATTCACCCAACTGGTCCGAGAATTACATTGGATGTAATTGGAAAGGAGTTTCCTGCCTAAATTGCTAAATTCTGGGCGATCAGCCACAGCTAACTCAGAACGAGGTGAAATATGGATCTTGGTCCCACTAAAAAAATCTTTTAACGGGATTTTCCGAGTCAATGATGAGGGTCATTGATTTGAGTAAAATAGTGGGAGAGTATTTAATAAAAGACCTATTAAATATGTTTTAATCATGATACTTATATTCTGTATGTTTCTGTATTAAATAACCATGGCTATAAACACAACTATAATTTTATTGTTGCGACACATCCTTGAGAAGGATGAGTTATCTAGAATTAATTTTCTAGATTGGTACAAATTTTGAGGATTGTCCTCAAGTATGAGAAAAGGAATTGTATGTTCTCAAGCAACTAATTCTCAACCAATTTGTTGCTAATACCATAAGGATCGAAAGGGATGCTTAAAAGAAGCATCAAGTCGATGCCTTTGATGTACGAAATCTCATGCTTGCAATCATAAAGGCGTATGATATGGTCATGCACCTTATGATACTCTAACAAGAGCTAGCAAGGCATAAGAGGTACCAGAAAGAGTAAACAGACAAGAAAGGAAGTATGACTTCCTATTTGGGCATATTTGTTATAAAGGTCAACATATCTACTCCAACATTTTGGGTATTGGATATCTCATATTAATGTGAAGGATAAAAGAGAGTAGGACATTGAATAAAAGGTAAAGTTCTACCCTATGAGTGAAAATGAAGCAAAAGTTACTACATTGACTATAGGAGTTTGAATTAAACATTAGGTAAAGCTCTACCTTATGAGTGGAAATGGAGCAAAAGTTGCTACATTAAGTACAAGAGTTTGAATTTGCCTTATGGGAATTAATGGAAGTAAATAATTGTTATTTTATTCCAGCTGATAATAGAAACATCATTTCTATATCTTGTATGGACAAGAAAAGATTTTGAGTTGCAATAAAAGGAAAATTTGTTGTTCCATTTATTCAACGAAAGTCTTCTATGCTAGTATTCGTATGAGATATGAACTTTGTGTCCTTGATCTCGATATGCCCATCTATAACATAAATGCATATAAGGTCAAACCAAGTGATTTTGACCCTCTATGCCTTTAGCAATATCTTTAGATTATATAAGTAAGAAACACATTTCCAAGCTCCACTAATATGGACTCTTGGTCTCATCCAATTATGAATTGTTTGAGGTCTACGAATCTTACTTGTTTGGAAATATTACTAAGCTCCATTAACTAGTAAGGTGGAAAGGTTGGTAATCTTTTAGCATGATACATTGTGATGTATGAAGGCCTTTAAACAAGTTTGCTAGAAGACAATTTTCCATACTTTGTCTCATTTACTGATGACTTCAGTAAAGATGGATTTGTGTATGACACAAGTCAGAAATCTTTGAAATGTTCAAAGAATTCAAGAATGAAGTAGAGAACTAATTTTGGAAGAGTATTAAGATCATGCGATCAGATCGTGGTGATAAGTACTTAAGCTAACTGTTTGATGACTGTTTGAAGGAGTGTGAGATTATATCTCAACTCACTCCTCCTGAAACACCATAATGGAATGGTGTGTCCGAGAAGAGAAAACCGAACCTTGTTGGACATGGTACGATCTATGATGAGTCAATCAGACTTCTCTGACTCTTTCAGGGGATATGCTTTACATACAACAGCTTTCACAACTAACCGTGTTCTATCTAAAATGGCTGAAAGACACCATATAAGATATGGACTGGTATGCGACCAAGTATGTCTTTCATTAAGATTTGGGGTGTCAAGTTTATTGAAACGTTTGGTTTCAAATAAGCTTAGACCCAAGTGTGACAAATGTATCTTTGTGGGGTATCCTAAGGAAGCAAACAAACACTATTTCTACAACACCTCCGAGGACAAAATGTTTGTCGCTAGGATTGGAGTGTTCTTTGAGAAGTAACACATCTCCAAGGGAGACAGTGGGAGAAATGTAGAACTTGGATAAATCCAAGCACCACAAAGTACTGATCTGCCTGCAATGGAACAAGAACCGGTTCCACAAGATGTTGTGGTCCAATCACCAATTCAAGTAACACAAGACTCGCGTAAGTTAAACAGGACACGTCATCGACCTGAGAGATATGGAATAATCCTAACTCAAGAAGGTGATGAACTGCTCACGGATCATGATGAGCCTATGACTTACCAGGAGGCCGTCATTGGCCTAGATTCTGAGAAGTGGCTAGGAGCCATGTGATCCGAAGTAAAATCCATGTACATCAACCGGGTATGGACCTTGGTTGAGTCAACTGAAAAGGGTAAAACCCATAAGGTGCAAGTGGTTCTTCAACAAGAAGACTAACATGGATAGGAAGGTGAATCCCTTCAAGGCACGACTGATTGCGAAAGGTTTCAAGCAAATTCATAGTATGACTATTATGAGACCTTTTGTCCAGTTGCATTGATTTAGATCCCACTTGCTATTGCTTCATAGTGTGACTATGAGATCTGGCAAATGAATGTCAAAACAACACTCCTTGATAGGAATCTTCTCGAGGATGTGCACATGACACAATCTGAGAGTTTTGTCTATTCAGAGAATGCTGGAAAGATTTTGCAAGTTGCAAACATCCATTTATGGATTAAAGCAAACTTCCAAAAGTTGGAATCTTCATTTTGATGTAAACTGTAAGACAGTTTGGATTCATCAAGAACGAGGATGGATCTTGTGTGTACAAGAAGTTTAGTGGGAGCATAATTATTTTTCTCGTATTGTATGTATATGACATATTACTTATAGAGACAATATTACTACACCATAAAATGTGAAAACATGGTTAAGGAATTATTTTTCAATGAAGGACTTAGGCGAAACATCCTATGTATTAGGAATCAGGATCTATAGAGATAAATCGCTGAAATTGTTAAGCATTAGTCAAAGGTATATAAATTAACAAAGTGCTTGGGGGCTTTAAATGTGCATGATTCCAAAAAGGGTATCTTGCCTATGACACGTGGCGTATACCTATCCAAGGGACAGTCCCTGTTACATCGGATGTAGAGGGAACGCATGAATAAGATTCTATATGCTTCGGCAATTGAATCTGTTATGCAAGCCATGATATGTACTCGAACAGATGTCTCGTATGCTTCGAGAATGATGTGAAGGTACTAATCCAATCCCAGTGAAGGTCACTGGACCGAAGACAAGAATATCCTTAAGTACTTGAGAAGAACTAAGCATTCATTCTTGATTTGAAATGGTGAGGAAGAGTCATTGTAATGGGTTACACTGATGCTAGCTTCCAAATCGATAAGGATAACTTTAGATCGCAGTCTGGTTTTGTGTTTTGCCTTAATGGTGGCACTGTGAGCTTGAAAAGGTTCCAAGCGTGAGACAATTGTTGATTTTTTAACAGAGGCCGAGTATATAGTTTCCTAAAATACATATTTAGAGGCCGTTTAGATCAGAAAGTTCATTTATGAACTAATCGAAGTTCCTAACTTTGCGAATTCCATTGATCTCGTTGTGATGATGATGAAGTAATCGCGTAAGCTAAGGAAACTTGATCTCACCAGTGATCCGACAAATATACTTAGGTGCTTCCATCTCATTTGATAGATGATCAATAGAGGAGATGTGAAGATGTGCAGAATGACAACACTAAACAATCCACTATTGGAGTCTCTTGCTCCGTAGTAGCATGACACTCACACTAGACCGATGGGTGTTATATTGATGCCCAATTGGCTCTAATGCTAGTGGGAGATTGTTGGGGTAAGCCTTAGTGGCCAATCTATTTTGAATAGATAATTGTCTGTATCATGACTTTGATCATATATTTGATATATGTATAAGACATTTATTTATTATGTTATATTTGATGATCATATTTATAGCATAATAAAGTCCTTAGAATAGGTATTTCATTTAATGGAACGTCAAGTATGACTTGACCGTGAGATGCCATTAAATTATAGAATACTATTCTTAAATATCCATAGTCAAGTATTATTATTAATAAGGACAATAATAATACATGGAGACTATTATGTGAGTGTACTGATGACCACTTCTCACGGGTCATAGATATAAGATATCAAGTCTTCACATAGGTATAAATATTAGTGCAATATTTATACTGGAGTGACCCGTTATGAGAACGCTCCATAATAGTTATGTAAGTGTCATAAGCGATTCTCATGGTGACCATAGTGAAGTAGTCCTTCGACTTGAAGTCACTACGATTCCTAACATATGTAGTTGTAGGCTTTGATACTATTAAACGTTGTCTGTAACAGGACAACTATAAAGGTAGTTATTGGGTCTGCAATGAAATATGTTGAGGAATGTGAGTGATGTAGATAGGATTCGTCCCTCCTACATAATAGGAATAATGTCATTAGGCCTCTTGATGGTATGCGACGTAGAAATGCATGGCCATGCTAAAATGGACAATATGAGATATTGGGCCCACATGATCGTATGTCAATTACTAGATCGAGAAATAAATAATTGGACTTAACAAGGAAGACACATTTATGCCTTGTGTTCAATTAAGACAATGAGACGAAAGGACGTTGACTTCACATTATATATGGTTACAATATGATTTTAATTGTATCACCAATATTCTAATTAATTAGGTAGCAATGATGTATTGCTAGATACCGCTCATTGTTTATAATATTAATTGATTATTAATATGATTAATAATAATTAATATTATTGCCAATTCATTGAGAACCTATAGGGTCACACGCATAGAGCAAATGTTCAGAGAATTAATTTAATTTATTAATTAAATATGATTTAATTGATTAATTAAACATGATGTAATTAATAACTAAACATTGGGCCTTAGCGTACAGTGGCCCAAGTGGATTAGGTCAAGTGAGTGACAGCTTTAGTAAGCTATGCACGTCACTTAAGTAACACGCAACACAAAGCACTTATAACGGTCTCCATACACCTTTGACAGGCGCGCCCTCTTTTCTCTCTCTGTGTGTCGTGTCTCTCCCAATCCTGATAGCTAGCACTACGCTATCTCTGACGTTGGTTTGCTCGCGTGGATTAAGTAGAGATATTGCTACTTTGCAATGCTGGTGATAGAGAAGAACCTCTCCCTTTGTGGTGATAGCAGTAGTGTTCCTCGAATCTGCTGCTTTGAAGCTGTGTAGATCAAGTTGCCATTCACACCGTGAAATAGACAGATACAAACACTAGAAGAGGGATTGAATGTGTCTGACAAATTTAAGCAGAAATATAAACTTTTTCGCAAGCATAAAAGAAGACAGACAAGTATGTTAAGACAGATCAATCAGACTAGTAACTTGTGAGAAGGTTTTCACAGAAAGCCACACAAGCATGCACGATAAAAGGTTTTATAAAATGATCATACCCTCCTTAGTTAGAAAACAAACAAGTTAAATAATCAAACTAAAGAGTAAAGGTAGAGAGAGATACAACATAATAGATTTTATCCCGGTTCACCCCTTAAAAAATGAGGCTACGTTTAGTCCTTGGTAGCACCAATTTTTCTCAATATAACTGAATAAGTTATAGGACAGACAAGTATTGTTTGCACACCTAGCTTCTTCAGGGTCCAAGACAAGTATTGTTTTCTCACCTAGCCTCTTCAGGCTCACTCAAGTTTGTTTGAGAGAAGATGTAAGTAAATTACAATTTGCAAGTCTTTCACAACCACTCAGACGAGTGTATTAAATGTGAAGTTCTAAAACATTGCATAATAATTTCAAATGATTAAAGAATAAAGAATGAAAGATTGAAGATATAAATGTGCATAGTAATTGCTCTTTGAATGCCGTGATCGTTCTATGCTTGAATCTTCAAAGTCTTCTTTATTAAATAGGCTTCAAGGTATTAAAGCCGTTAGAGACATTTCTTGAAAGCTTGGCCTTTTGCAGATCTTCATTAAATGCAAATAGAGTCGTTCTGGTCAGCCATTAAAGCTTAAAAAATGTTGCTTGTTCTTTATCACAAGAAGGACAGAGTCTTCTGTTACACCTTTAGTCTTAGCAGGTCTTTACATATGCTTTTTGTCCTCAGAGGGAAGTCTTTCCCTTTTTGTGTACCTTGCAGTTGTACTCAAGTAAAGTACTTTGTTGTTCTTCCTTTTCAAGAGACGAGACAACTTTAATTCATTAGCAACATAGACTTGATGGAGTATCAAAAAGAGTTCTACAATCTTGAAGGATTTCTTCAATGTTAGTCAACAGATGGGTGAGTGACTTCATTAGACGGGTTGACTTTTAGTAAAGAGAAGGTCAGCATTTGTGTAGACTTCAGATAGGTGACTTCCTTAGTTCAGACGGGTGATTACACACTTGTGCTCAGTAGTTATAAACACTTAATGCTTATCATAATAATCTGCATACTAAGTAGACGGGTTAACCACCACAGATGGGTTCAGTTAAATCATTGAATAAATGTTTAATTTTCATCAAAACTATGGTAAATGCACATCAAACATTTTGGAGACTCAACACTCCCCCTTTTTTATGATGACAAACATTTTAAATGATTTAATGAACTTAAGAGAAAATAAGAGATTTCACAAAAAATAGACATGTATATGTATCATATTTTTAACATGATCAGACAGGTTTAACGTTGTTCCATTATTTAACATTATCCGACAGACAGATAAACATTGTTCATATCAGACAGATAAACAATGTCTAAACAATGTCAATAACATTGTTCTTAAGTTGTGCTTTATTATCTTCTCCCCCTTTTGACATCAGCAAAAAAAAAAGAGATAGAGGAGAGAAAAAAAAGATACTATTTTTTATCCATCATTGGTTGTGTACAAGGTATTTTAAAAACAATTACAAATAAGTACTAAAAAGAACAAAGAGAGCTTCTACTCTATCTTCCAGATCAGCTCTAGCTCTTCTTTCTGCAGTAAGATCTCTGTGAGCAGCTTCTACCGAGGTCCTCAATGATGCCACTTCATATTGCAAATCTTGAAGAACTCTTCGGGGCACAATAATGTTATCAGCAGAGGCGTCAGAATGCCTGGGAAGAGCATAGACTGGTGGTGAAGAGGGGACAGAGAAGGACTCAGAAATCCTGGGAAAGAATTGTAGATGAAGGTTTCTATATAAGATAAGAGGTAGAAAAGCGAATTTAAGAAAAGCATCATCAGAGGAGTGATCCTCTATAGGTGCTGGAAAGACAGAAGATAAAATAGAGCGAAGGTTAGGTGGGGGTAAGGGTTCAACAGAGAGTAACCTATGGTTAGGGATTAGAAGATCTATATGTTCTATGAAAGAAAAAGAGCCAGTGATGATATAAAATAGGGGTTTAGAAGAATTGGGTAAAATAACCAAGCCATTAAGGTAAGTAATAGCAGGGTTAGGGTGATGAAGAAAGATAACAATAGGAAACATCAAATACATGTCCCTACAGGTGTTTGTAAAGTGAGGAGGAGGAGGGATGACAAGAAGGTTAGAGACACTTGCATTCATTAAATGTTGCAAATTAGATTTGAACAAAAAAGATGAAATGTCAACTGTTTTGTTGGGAGTTGAATCCTTTGAAATAGGAACATGACATACATCAGACATAACCAAAAAAAGATGAAGTATGAGTGGAATGAGACGAGATTTCCTGGATAGGTGAAGTAGGATGTTCTTTATGAGATGAAGAGGATGAGGTTGAAGATGAATAATCTGCAAGGGTGGAGTTATCTGAAATCCTAAGCTTCTTGATACGTCTAGGAGCCTAAATTAAAACAGCTGGTTCAACAGGAGGAGCTTCTACATTAGCAGCTACAACTGTTATACCAGATCTCTTCCTTTTAGGAATAACTCCGGGACAAAATGCTAGCTTGTCCTTGGTTTTGCCTAAAGTCTTCTTCAGCTGCTCCCCCTGAGCAGGTGTATCCTCTTTACTAGAACCAGTCTCACTCAGCACAGCCTTAGAAGTCTCAACTTCAGAATCCTCCACAACAAGAGCTTTCTTCTTAAGTGACTGCTTCTTTCTTCTGAAGGTGAGAATCTGGACACTTTCTTCTGTCCCAGGGGATGTGGTTGGCTGTCTAGAAGAAGGATTTTGGCATCATCTAGCAACCTTTCTAGAGGGTACCCACAATTTTTCAGATGCAGGGGCCTCAGACTCGTCTGTTGATTCAGTAGGAGCTTTGCCTTTCTGATCCTCTGAAGCTTGATTTGTTGAAGATTGAGCAGGAGTTGAGACTCTCATCATAGAGAGAGTCTTTTTGTCCAAAGGACGGGCCAAGTCCACAAAGCTGACATCTTCAGGTACAAAGATTTTTATTTTAAAGAGCTTGGTTAGAAGCGTGCCATATGGATAGGTAGGAGAACTAGGTCTCTTAATCAAGGACATGAAATGTTTGAATATGAGGTCATTTAGGTCTATCTTGATTTTGTGAATAAGATGAAAGAAGGCAAATTTCTCCAAATTAGAGACATTGTCTCTAGATCCCTTCCCAGGTAAGACATATTCTTGCAGAAGTTTGAGCAAGAATCGACATTTGGGGACAAGGGATATGGATTTAAAGTTGGGAGGGTTTGGAGTACCATAAAGAGTGATGTTGATGTCGTTCTGGCTTAAGGAGTTTTCCTACTCTTCTGTAAAACCAGCCCCATGCCGGGGGCAACCAGTTGCATTTTCCAGAGTGTTGTGGGAGAAGGAGAAGCGTTGGTTGTGCACATGCGCTTGAATCTCCGTGGGAAAACCACTTGGAGAGCGAATGATTACGGCGCCTGTGTAGAAGTCAGTCACCAACTTTGAATGCACAAGCTCCTTCACTTTGAAGAATGGTGTCCAGTTAAGTTCTTCAAACACGTCCATACCCAAACAACTTAGAGCCTCAAGATCAACGATTTTCCCAGGGATGATCTTTTCAACATCTTCGACATCCAAGTTGTATCGTTGAGCAATTACAGCAGCAGATAGTTTCTTCTTGGGTGCCATGACAGAGGGTTAGAGAAGTTTGGAGATAGAGAGGGTGAGAGGAAGATGAAGCAATAGTGAAAATAAGAGAGTTTTTGAAAACATAAAGACAAAGGATCTAAAAAAAACGGTTTAATTTTTAAAAGAAAAAACAAAACTGCCATGTACACGTTTTGCCTCAGATAATAAAATGACATTAAAGAATAATAACCATTTAAATAGATTATTTCAAATATGAGTATGACTCAAAGGGTCAGACGGCTAATCACAGACGGGTAATGCAATACTCATTAGACAAGTTATTTAACAATGCAATGTATGTTCAAGTTGTCTCTTACATACTTAAACCTATCCTCAGCTAATGGTTTTGTGAAGATATCAGCCCATTGATTTTCAGTTTTAACAAACTTAAAATCAAATAGACCTTTTTGAACATAATCTCTTATAAAGTGATGTTTAATTTCTATGTGCTTAGCCTTAGAGTGTTGTATGGGATTCTTAGTTAAGCAAATATCACTTGAATTATCACAGCAGACAGATATATTATGCCCAAATATGGAGTAATCTTCAAGTTGATGTTTTACCCATAAGAGCTGTGAGCAACAACTTACAGCAGGGATGTATTTTGCTTCTGCAGTTGAGAGTGCAATAGTTGTCTGTCTTTTGCTTGACCAAGAGACTAAGTTTGCTCCAATGATGTGACATCCTCCACTGGTGCTTTTCCTTTCAATTCTATCTCCAACAAAGTCAGCATCACAAAAACCAACTAGCCTGTATTCTTGTGTTCTTAAGTTCATTAAACCAAGATTAGTGGTTCCAAGTAAATATCTAAATATTCTTTTAATAGCCGTAAGATGAGATTCTTTAGGATCAGATTGGAATCTAGCACACATACAGACACTAAACTGAATATCAGGTATGCTGGATGTTAAATAAAGAAGAGATCCAATCATACCTCCGTAGATAGTTTGATCTACCTTCTTACCTTCCTCATCTTTGCTTAGATTAGCATTAGGTTGCATGGGAGTTTTCATGACCTTTGAGCTATCCATTTTGTACTTCTTTAGAATTTGCTTGATGTACTTTTGTTGATGGATGTAGATACCATCACTCGTCTGCTTGATTTGCAGCCCAAGGAAGAACTTCAATTCTTCCATCATGCTCATTTCAAATTCTGCTTGCATCAGCTTAGAGAATTCTTTGCACAGCTTTTCATTAGTAGCTTTAAAAATGATATCATCAACATATATTTGAACTATTATGAAATATTTTTTGAGCATTTTTTAAACAGGGTTGTATCAACTTTTCCTCTTATAAAGCCATTATTCATAAGAAAAGAACTAAGTCTATCATACCATGCTCTAGGCACTTGTTTCAAACCATATAAAGCTCTTTTAAGTTTGAAAACATAATCTGGTTTTTCATTATCTTCAAAACTAGGAGGTTGTTTAACATAGACTTCTTCTTCAATTATACCATTTAAAAAAGCACTTTTTACATCCATTTTAAATAAAGTGATTTGATGTTGTGCAGCATATGACATGAGTATGCGAATAGCTTCTATCCTAGCTACAGGTGCAAAAGTCTTGGTATAGTCAATACCTTCTTGTTGGTTGTAGCCTTGAGCTACTAACCTTGTTTCGTTTCTGACAACTTTGCCATCTTCATCTAGCTTGTTTATGAAAACCCATCTTGTTCCTATAACAGACTTGTCTGTTGGTTTAGAGACAAGTTTCCAGACATCATTCCTCTTGAACTGATTAAGTTCCTCTTGCATGGCAAGAATCCAACTTTCATCTTCAAGAGCTTCTTCAATATGCTTTGGTTCGATTTCAGATAGAAAAGCCATATTGCTTGACTCTCTTAAGACAGATCTAGTTCTAACAACTTCAGAGGGACTTCCAATGATAAGATCTTCAGGATGATGAACTTGGAATTTCCAGTCTCTTTTAAGATTTGAATCATCATGATTTGAATCATCATGCTGATGTTGACTTGACTGTTGACTCGTCTGCTCCCCTTGTCTGACAGATTCCTCAACAGACTCAACTTTAGATAATTTTGGTTGTTGACTATCATGTTGGGTTAGGTCAAGTCCTGCAAGATCATCTTCTAGATCTGATAGTTCCCTATCAGTGTTTAAATTATCATTGAACTTTACATGAATGGATTTCTCAACAACAGAGGTTCTAGAGTTAAAGACTCTATATGCCTTAGACATTTCAGAATATCCAATGAAGATACCTTTATCCACCTTGGTATCAAACTTTCCAAGTTGATCCTTAGTATTTAGGATGAAGCATTCACATCCAAATGCATGGAAGTAAGATATATTGGGTTTTTTACCTTTCCACAATTCATAAGAAGTCTTCTTTAGGATAGACCTTATAAGTATTCTGTTTTGCACATAGCATGCAGTGTTTACTGCTTCATCCCAGAAGTACTTAGGGAGATTATTTTCATTGAGCATTGACCTAGCCATCTCTTGTAGAGATTTGTTCTTTCTCTCAACCACTCCATTTTGCTGTGGAGTTCTAGGTGCAGAGAAGTTGTGAGAGATTCCGTTCTCTTCGCAGAACAATCTGAATTGCTCATTTTCAAATTCCCCCGCATGATCACTTCTAAGGGTAGAAATACAGAAACCTTGCTCATTTTGTACTTTCTTACAGAATACAGAGAAGGACTTAAAAGACTCATCCTTGTGGGTTAAGAAAAGTACCAACGTAAATCTTGAATAGTCATCAACAATGACAAATCCATATTTCCTTCCAGTTGAACTGGCAACACTAACGGGTCCAAATAGATCCATGTGTAACAGCTGAAGAGATCTAGAGGTTGACACAAGGTTTTAGATTTGAAACTTGGTTTTACTTGCTTATCCCTCTGAAATGCATCACATAAAACATCTTTCTTAAAACTAATATCAGGCAATCCTCTCACTAGGTTATCCCTTTTTAATTTCGAAATAAGTGTCATACTAGCATGTCCTAGTTTCTTATGCCATACCCATCTTTCATCTCTTTAGACATCAGACAGGTTGCACTTTGATCTGAAAGTTTAGGTAACTCAATCTTATAAAGATTTTGCTGTCTATTAGTTGAAAAGCGGGTCTTGCTACTCTTGCTTTGAATATACGTTCATTCTTAGTGAAGGAGACATCAAATCCACTATCACATGATTGACTTATGCTAAATAAATTGTGTCTTAGTCCTTCAACCATACGCACATTAGAGATTGAGGGAAAAGGGGGTTTATTACCAATTGTACCAACACCAATTACTTTTCCTTTTTGGTTGCCTCCAAAGGCAACATATCCACCATTCTTAGGATGGAGGTCTTGGAACATAGACCTTTCTCTTGTCATGTGTTGCGAGCAATCACTGTCTAGGTACCAGCAGAGGAGTTTGCTTTGTCCTATTAAGGATATCTGCAACAGAAATTATTTTATCTTTAGGTACTCATATTTTTCTAGGTCCTTTTCTGTTAGTTCTAGGAGTTTGTGAAGACTTCCTCTCCTTCCTGTGAGTACACTTAGACATAACATGTCCAGCTTTTCCACAGAAGTTACAGACGGATCTAATTCTAACTGAAGTGGATTTAACAAATACTGTTGAAGTTCTTGTTGATACTTTATGATCAGCTTGATGATCATATCCAATGCCTTCTTTGTTAAGAGAGTGTCTCTGATATCCAAGCAATTTTGTCAGATTATATCTACCATTAACAAATCTAGCAAGATCAGAAGTGAGCTCCTTCATTTTCTGTTGAAGCTTAACAACTTCTTCAGAGTGTGATGTTTCACTTGAGATCAAAGCTTCATTAGACTTTTCAGTCCTTAGTTGGCTATTCTCTTTGGCCAGCATCTCACACTCTTGAGATTTTTGTTTATGCTTACTGAGGAGTTTAACATATTCTCTCTTGAGGGATTTGAAGGCCTTAGATAAGCCTTTGGATTCCTCTATCAGCTCTTCATAAGCATCATGCAATTCCTCAAATTCAGGATATACCTCGGTTTCAGATTCTGAGTCTGCTTTGGCCATCAGACAGAGATTGGCTTCTTCCACTATCTCTTCTCCTTCTGAAGATGAACATTCAAGATCTTCCCACGTGGCCATCATTCCTTTTTTCTTTTTTCTGAAGAATTTCCTTTTGGGAGCTTTATTTAAACGAGGACACTCAGATTTGATGTGACCAGGTTTCTTGCATTCATAGCAGACAATAGGACTCTTGTCTGATGATGCGGATTCTTTGTTGAATTTTCTAAAGGGCTTCTCCTTTTGAAATTTCTTCTTCTTCCAGAGTTTTCTCATTTTTCTGGTCATGAGAGATGTTTCTTCATCACTATCAGAATCCTCATCTTCAGACTCGTCTGCATCACTAGCAGACTCGTCTACCTTAGATGCTTTTAAGGCTTTGGAAACCTTTAGATCAGTCTTTAGAGTAATGATTGTGCTCTTTTTGATTGACACATCTTCATTAAGCTCTTGCTCATGAACAGTGAGTGTGCCAAGAAGTTCATCCATAGTCAAGGTGGTGAGATCCTTGGCTTGAGATATAAAAGTGACAAGAGGTCTCCACTGCCTTGGAAGACTTCTGAGAATTTTAGCAACTTTCTCAGCATTTGTATATATTTTACCAAGAGATTTCAAACCATTTGTAATAGTTTGGAATCTTCCAATCATTTGAGCAACAGATTCACCTTCAACTATGGTGAATAATTCATATTTTCTTACAAGCATAGAAATTTTAGATTCTTTTACCTTAGCAGTTCCTTCATGTGTAACAGATAAAGAGTCCCACATTTCTTTTGCAGAATCACAAGCACACACCTTTTTCAAATTCTTCTGGACTGAGAGCACAGATTATAGCATATCTAGATTTATGGTTTAGATCTAATCATGTCTTTTCTGCAGGTGTCCACTGAGCTTTTGGCTTGTTTGAGCTATCATTATTTAGAGGAGTGTAAGGACCATCAGTGATGTCATCCCAAAGATCAGAGTTTGTTGACAAAATGAACCAGTGAAATCTTTCTTTCCAGTAGTTGTAATTTGCACCATTGAAGAAGGGAGGTATGGTCATGGAGCCTCCTTTAGGTTGGGGGTTTCCACTTGAGCTTGCTCCAGAAGTCATTGTCTATTTATCAGGATCTTTTCTCTACAATGTTAGGTCCTCAACCCAGAGGCTGAGCTCTGATACCAACTGAAATAGACAGATACAAACACTAGAAGGGGGATTGAATGGTGTTTGACAAATTTCAGCGAAAATATAAAATTTTTCGCAAGCACAAAAGAAGACAAACAAGTATGTTAAGAAGGTCAATCAGACTAGTAACTTATCTCAATGTTTTCACAGAAAGCCTCACAAGCATGCACAATGAAAAGGTTTTATAAAACGATTATACCCTCCTTAGTTAGAAGATAAACAAGTTAAATAATCAAACTAAAAAGTTAAGGTAGAGAGAGATATAACACAGCAGATTTTATCCTGCTTTACCATTTAACAAATAAGGCCACGTTCAGTCCTTGACAGCACCAAGTTTTCTCACTATAATTGAACAAGTTACAGGACAGACAAGTATTGTTTGCACACCTTGCCTCATCAGGCTCTAAGACAAGTATTGTTTTCTCACCTAGCCTTTTCAGGCTCACTCAGGTTTGTTTGAGAGAAGATGTAAGTAAATTACAATTTGCAAGTCTTTCACAATCACTCAGACGAGTGTATTAAATGTGAATTTCTAAAACACAGCGTAACAATTTCAAATTATTGAAGAATAAAGAATGAAAGATTGAAGCTATAAATGTGCAGAGTAATTGCTCTTTGAATGCTGTGATCGTTCTCTACTTGAATCTTCAAAGTCTTCTTTATTAAATAGGCTTCAAGGTATTAAAGCCGTTATAGACATTTCTTGAAAGCTTTGCCTTTTGCATATCTTCATTAAATGCAAATAGAGTCGTTCTGGTCAGCCATTAAAGTTTGAGGAACGTCGCTTGTTCTTTATCACAAGAAGGACAGAGTCTTATGATACACCTTTAGTCTTAGCAGGTCTTTACATATGCTTTTTGTCCTAAGAGGAAAGCCTTTCCCGTTTTGTGTAACTTGCAGTTATACTCAAGAAAAGTACTTTGTTGTTCTTCCTTTTCGAGAGACGAGACAACTTTAATTCATTAGCAACTTAGATTTGATGGAGTCTCAAAAAGAGTTTTACAGTCTTGAAAGGATTTCTACAACGATAGTCCACAGATGGGTGAGTGACTTCATTAGACGGGTTGACTTTTAGTAAAGAGAAGGTCAGCATTTGGGTAGACTTCAGGCAGGTGAACTTCCTTAGTTCAAACTGGTGATTACACACTTGTGCTCAGTACTTATAAACACTTAATGCTTATCATAATAATCTGCACACTAAGTAGACGAGTTAACCACCACAGATGAGTTCAATTAAATCATTGAATAAATGTTTAATTTTCATCAAAACTATGATAAATGCACATCAGACATTTTGGAGACTCAACACACCGTAGCAGTGTTCGTGATTTACTAGTGCTGCTGACATGCTCACAGTGTTCGTGGTAAAGATACGCTTCAAGAGGTAAACACAATATCCTTGTGATTCATGTGCGATACATTGTCCTTTAGTAAAGGGGTTTTTCCGCTCAAGAGGTTTTCATAAATTGTTTTAAAAATTTTCCCTCTTGAAACCCCAACAAAGAGTGCATCCCCCTTCCACATCGGAACCGGGGTTGAATCGTAACGTTAACTTGGAACGTGGAAAGCTCAGGGATTAGTCGGGAAAACCAGACTGGATCGGGCATCACGACAGGATAGGAGCTACCTCATCTGTCACTGTAAACTATTCCCGAGACCGGCAACATGCCCAAGGTCACTCGCTTGACCGCCCTTCTACTTTTTGTACCCGCAAACCTCGTATGACGCTGACAGCCCATACTACCTATCATACGGCCTCGTCATTTGGCAGCTGATGATATGCAGCAAACATCCTCAAAGGGCTTGTTACCGGATCTCACGCCTAAACACTCAATCAGAATCAATATGATACCACCGCACCGACACATCCACAACCTCAAACAGTCAATATAACAGCAACGACACCATCCGCGGCATCAACCCGATAACAACACGGCACACAGCCAAACTTAACTCTAATCGGTATTCCGCCACAACACGACATCACAATATACATCACTAACAACAACAACAGTAATATCAACAGTAATGCATAGCCGCATATCACATATACCAAGTAGCATATAGGCACATATACAGATAGAAACAGCAACAATCAACATTACAGTAGTCATACGAACCAAATCATCCTCAATCAACGGTTCTCTAAGCTAAGGCTTCCAAACTTAACGGCGATAGCCCAAAGTATGCTAAACCTAGGGTTTAGGTACTTTATCGGGGCTCAACCACTTGTAAGGTTAGGGCTTCCCTACACACAACCAAAAAAACATCTACGCTACTCTTACCTTCCCGACGGCAACAATACTCTTTTTCCCCACCTAAACAACTAGCGTGAATACCAACACAAACACTGGCATGTCCTCCTACGCACCCACGAACACGAAGAACAACTCCAGAACAACCTCGAAGCTTCTCGCTAGCCGTGGCGTCGAGCTCCAATCCATAAGCACCGCGAGCACGAACTTTGCCCTAATCACGAGCACAACACGTATGCAATAGTGTTAGCCCTAGGGCAAACTCAAAGATCAAGAGAAAAGGTAAAGACTCGAAGAACATGAAGAACACGTGTTAGGGGTTCGAGTTTACCTTTGACGAATTGAGAAAGTAATCCGTCGAAGTTGTAGACAACTTCGTCGCGATCAAAACCGTGTAGCCGGAATCTCGATCGGAAGCTCTGAAGTCACGAAACCTTCAACTTCTCTCACTAAAACCTCTGACCCTCTCTAGGAACTGGAAAAACTCTGGTTTTTCCACTAAGTTTCGTGCAAAAAATGAGGAAGAAAGGAAAACTCCACTATCTTGAGCTGCAGTCCATGCTTTAGCATGGAGATTCTGCACGCTTGAGTGTGCCCACGCTTGAGCGTGGAGCCTCGTCCACTCGCCTTCACCCTAGCATGACATGTGTAGCACACGCGTCAAAAAGCACACCAGCTGGCAAACGCACTCAGCATGCTTGAGCGTGCGACATGCCAACGCTTGAGCGTTGGCACGCTAGGGCGTGCTCCCTTCCCACGCTGGAGCGTGCTGCTCAGCTGGGAAGAGCTTTCCAAACCCCGAACTTCCCTAGTTTCTCGTGTAACCTCTTAAGCACTTCCAACCTTGTTCAAGCCTATTCCTAAGCTTCCAACTAAGCCTTAAACTAGCACAAAACAGTTCACACAAGCATCCAAAGCCCTAATCGAGATTAACCAACTCGATTAGAGTCACAGAAAATCGGGATGTTACACTATTCATAATGTTGAGCATAATCACAAATATTCCATGAGAAAACATCCAAAAAGCTCCAAAAAAAACTGAGCAAGACGCAGCTCTTGAAAAACTAGGATTAGCTTACAAATTTCGACCTAACAACAAGCTTTTATACTTATTTATGATAACGTAGTCTCATGGGGTGAGACAGAGAGGTCCATATTTTCCTGCTCTGTTTTGATTTGCTCGCGAGGCGCCCCTTGTCATGCGGGGCGAGACCCTTTTGATTAGTGCTTAACTTGCTTTTTCCTCTGATTTCCTAGCTTTCTTCCAGCTTCACTTTTCACCTAAGTTCCAGAACATTTATCTGAAACTAGGAATAGCATGTAATGCCTTATTCGACTCAATTTTCTAATAAAAATCCTAAAAATTAACAAAATAACTCAAAACCTTGCTCAAAGACAATTAAAGCTAAATTCGGGTTTAAACGAGATAAAACTCAACCAAATGGCTAAAAACCATAGCTTTACTAGCAATAAAACTAGATAAGCTAGAGGGTTATCAACATGTTGTCCTGATTCTGACTCATTCTTTCATGTTTCTTCGCGTTCTAAACTCGTTCCAAGGCCAAATCCACTCAAATTTGGACCAAAACTCTATCACACCATTACACACATAATCTAACACTTAAAATATGCTTAACTCACATCTTAAACAAGTATTGGGAAAATGAGGATGTTACACAATTTTTGGAAGAAAGCACGATCTTATAATCAGGGTTTAAGTTTCGAATGTTACACAATTTTTCGACTGCTGCAGTGGCGAACAACCGCACGAAGGGTGGTAGACGATAGATCTGGGAGTTTTCTTAGGATGGGAGGAGAAGAGGAGACCGTGTTTTGTGGCGGTGGGAAAGGAGGAGGAGGGGACAACACCGTCTCGCAACTGTCAGCGGTAAGGAGGCCGTGCGTGGTGGGGAGGTTGGGTAGAGAAGAGAGAACAATCGCGTCGTGCAGCTTAGAGCTGTCAAAGTGAGCCAACCCTGCTCACCCGGGTTGGCCCACCACGGGTTGGCCGAAAAGTGAGCCAACCCAACCTGACTCACGTTTTGGTGAGCCAAGAAATAGCCAACCCGGCTTGACCCACCACGGGTTGGCTCACTTACAATTAAAAAAAAAAAAAGTTAACAATTTAGCAATGTTATCCTTTTCAAAGAAAACCAATTTAGCAAAACCAATTTTATATTATTTCAATTGTTCAACAACAAATACTTAAATTAGATTAAAAGGAAAAAAATTGTACCAAAAAATAGATTAAAAGAAAAAAAAAGTACTTGTATTCATATGAATATCCATGCAAACAGCAGAACAATTTCTTGAACATAAAATTTCAGATTCTAAAAAGGTATGAAGAAATGAGGCAAACCATAAATTTACCAAATGAGCCAATGATCCACCAAAATGCTTTATAATAACACACTACATGTTAAAATAACAGTAAAAACATACAAATGGTAGATGTTCTTACCACCCCCCATTAAAGTAACTGAAACTAACTAAGTCCCTCCCTGGGTCAGTTTTCTTACCACCCCCATTACAAACTCAGTTTTCTTCAGCATATACAGGCCAGACACAGGGTCATGGAATTGTATTTTGTTTTGTATTGGACCTTTAGATGTTTAGACATTCTGGATCAATATGCCCATGCCGCAAATTATAATTTTTTAAGAAAAATGTTCCAACCCGGCTCTAACCCGTCGAGCCCGCGAGTTAAGTGACCCGACTCAAAACAACCCGGGATAAATGTGAGCCTGATTTTTGTCAACCCAACCCACCGATGAGCCGGGTTGGGCCAGGATGACTCACGGGTTGGAACCCATATTGACAGCTCTTGCGCGACTATCAGCAGCGGATGGGTATTGCAAGGAAGGTCTTAGGTTGTGGTTTGTATTGACCACTTTGTTTCATGATATACATGCCTATTGTAAAAGTTGTGAACAATGCCAACAGATTGGTACTATTTCACGTAGGAATGAGATGTTCCAACAACCTTTTGTTTTGTGAGATATTTGATGTTTGTGGCATTGATTCATGGGTCCATTCCCTAGTTCCTTTGGCTTTGTTTATATTTTGTTGGTTGTTGATTATGTATCCAAATGGGTGGAGGCCAAGGCTACCAGGACTGATGATTCACATGTTGTTGTAGATTTTGTTAGATCAAACATTTTCTGAAGGTTTGGCATTCCAAGGGCCATAATCAGTGACCAAGGTTTGCATTTTTGCAACAAAACCATGGGTTCCATGTGAAGTATGGTGTGGTGCACAAGGTTTCATATCCCTATCATCCCCAAACAAATGGGCAAGCTGAAGTGTCAAATAGGGAGTTGAAGCAAATTTTGGAGAAGACTATGCAACCAAATAGAAAAGATTGGAGCAAGAGACTTGAAGATACTTTGTGGGTTTAGAGGACCGCCTTTATGGCAACTTTGGGGATGTCTCCATTTAGGATTGTCTTTGGAATGACGTGCAACCTTCTGGTGGAGATTGAGCACAAGTCATTTTGGGCGGTAAAGCAATGCAACCTTCACTTTAGTCAAATTGGTTCCCAAAGATAGCTAAAACTTCATAAACTTGAGGAGCTTAGATTGGAGGCATATGAGAACTCCAGGATAAGAAAATAGCAATTGTTTCATGATAAGTTGCTGCGAAAGAAGGATTTTCTCATTGGTAAAAAATTTCTTCTCTACAACTCCCACCTCAAGTTCATGCATGGTAAGCTTTGTTCTACATGGATTGATCATTTTATTATTGTTAATATTTTTGCACATCGTGCAGTTGAGGTAAAGAGTGAGGCCACCAACAAAATGTTCAAAGTCAGCAGTCATCACCTAAAGGATGATGAAAGCATGATAAAACTGGGGCTTGGTTTAGTTTAATTTATGAACTTGCCTTTGTCTCCCCTTTTGGTTTCTTTTTATTTTCAAAGTAACATTTTGTTGAGCACTCGTTTTTTTGCAATTTTTTTATTAAATGAATTAGTGGCCCCATCTAATGAACAACTACAAGATTTGTGGCCCCATTAGGTAGGGCCACCTCTCTTATGAACAACTATAAGGTTAGTGGCCCCATTAGGTAGGGCCACTCAGCTAGGCAATGAAGTCAATGTAGGTAGAAAATGGAAGAATACATGTTTTCTGTAGAGAAATAGGTGCAGAAGAGGGGTTGAAATGAAGTCAGATTATGATGGAAGCAAAGAGCAAATAAAACTAGGAGGTCGTATATGCATGTCTCCAACGGAAGAAAAGAGTCAAAGTAGTTTACTTATGCCTTGTATATAATAAGATGTTCTTCCGATCATTATCTTTCATTATGGTCTAGCCTCTGGAGGATGACGTCGCGACTAACATGTTTGCTTGATTATCTAATTGTATTGATGGCTCTTCTATATTATTGTTGAGCAGTGAATCTTGTTCTATTTAATCTTATTCTGCTCCATTTCAAGAACCTCCAGCATTACACATGGGCAAAAGGCTATTATTGTTGTAAAAATAATAAATAAAATGAATAAAATAGATAAATAAAATAGAAATGAAGAACTCCAATAAAATGTTTATAGTCTGAGATGTGTACAAGACACCGTCTTTAAAGATTATTTCGCCACAATATAAAAATAATGCGAATATTCCCCCAGGATTTAACAGACTCTTCCAGAATAACGATATTATTTTGGGCACCAAAAATAGCAAGAATTACATCAACTCTTATACATAGAAAAGAGAAAAGAAGAGAAGAAAAACATTTTTCTTTTTCAAACTCCTAAAACTTTTAGAGTTTCAAAATCATTTTTCAGTCTCAACCCCAATATTATTCTTAAGCTTTTCTATTATATATATAAGCTCTCCTTTTTCCGCTAAACACCCAAAACCTCTCTTTTTATTTTGGGTAAAACACCTGCAAAAGCTTAATGCTCTTATAAGTTGCAAGCAAAATTGCAACGTTTGAAATCCCATCAATTGCATTAAATAATAATAAAATCATAATCAAAACATTAAATAGTAATGAAACAGAATAAAAAATTAAGATAAAAAATTAAGGCAAATAAATAATGATAAATGATAGTAATGAAGAGAATTTCAAACTATTTAAATTTCAAAACAAATTATTTTTAAATTATTTTAAAATATCCAACAATCCCCCACATATTTTAAAATAATTTGTGAAAAGAATAAATAAAATTCAGAGTTGATCATATGGATGTTAATGCTTGGAATTTGGTGTCTTTTGGACTATGAACCAGATCTAGACCGATAGACATACCATACAAATGAGTTGGTGAAGTAAACTTTTATGAGCCAAAACACTTTGGTGTATGTTAGAGGTCTACCAATCACAGTACGCCCCCACAATTCTTGCTATTATGCTGTTTTGAGCTAATAGGCCATGCACGCGCCCGTTAATTCATGAGTGCTCTAGAAATTATGCCACAATTTCATAGGAGCGGCTCCACTCCACAATCATATAGGTAATTTCATCAAGTGTATACTGCACTTTATACACCACCCATAAGAGATATGAAATTCATTAAAAGCTTTTAGCTTATCCTCACAATAAATGTAGTCTAGCACTGCTTACACCATAGCAAGGAACAAAATTATTTGTGGTAACAGAACTAACAAGTGACTTGTTTTTACCCATATGAACCTTCTTCATGGGATCTCCAATCATAAAGGTTGGGTTACTATCACCGTTAATTTCACATTGGCTCAAGTCTCATTCCCCTCGATGTTTTACTCACTAGCTTTTTTGCATTGTAAGGAAGTCCATCAAATTCATTTTTGACCTCACAATAATTAAGCATCATCATTCAGTAGCTACTTTTCAAAATCATAACACATACGTGTGTTTCTAAAATATATTCATTTTGCCACTTGGCAATCACAGTATATAAACACATACGGAGTAGTTTAACTCACAATAAAAAAATATTTGCTAAGAAGTTTTTCAACTATTCATCCTCATTATCAGCCAATTTCAGAGTAATTAACTCTGACCCCATTCTATATTTAACAATAATTTTTTTTTTGGACTGATCTTCAAGTAATTACATCACCATAAAGGTGAACACATAACCTGAGTTTCGGTTATCATCATTGTATCTTTATAGTACAATGGAAAATCCACAATTGAATGTCATAGTTCATCCCCCACAAAAGTGTAGGAAGTAAAAACATCTTTATTGGCAGAAATTTGCTCGGTAGCCCCAAAGTCTACCATCCATTATTTTACATTTTTCATAAGATAAACGTGATAAAAGACCGCAACAATTATATCATCTCCTTATATCAAATTTGCCTTTAGTTTAGGAGGATTGTCATACCTATATGCATTGAAATGCATGATCACCTGGTCTTTCCACTTCTAGATTTATTCTTACATGAATCAACTCCAATTAACATCACTATATCATTCTAATATGGTGGGAAATCAATTGTATACAATACCATAATTTATGGTACCTTTCAAATATTACATGAGCCTAACAAACCCACTAAAAATATTTTGCAACACACTCATTAAATCAGTTGAATGCAATAAACTTCCAATATTATGGGCATACTCAAATTGGACCATAGAGTTCTCTATTTTTCTTTAATTGAGTGTTAACATCATAAGGGGTACTAAATGGTTTAGCTTCATAGTGTTTAAACTTCTAAAGAATTTTATCATTATATCATTTTAGTGATAGCATCATACTATCACTCTTCTTTATGATTTAACACCCAAAACTATTCTTGTTTCACCCCACAGGTCAAACATATTGTATCATCATCAATTACATCACAAAGGTCTCATTGGCCACTCAGTCCAATGAACAACACAAGAACACTCATGCATGCTCTTATAAATTGAAACACACTAACACAACCACAAGTACAACCAACATTGCGCAAAACCAATGCGATTATATTACACAATTTAGCCAAGCATGTGTTCATCATTTATAATAAGGTGATGCATACTCATATTCATTGAATCAAATAAATTAGTAACTTTATCTCAATATAAAATTTTCAAAAACAATTCTTGCTCTTCCTTTTAATCTCATCCAAAAAAAAATATAAAACCATAATATATATAAATCTATTACTTACATCATGTACATATACATGGATAGCTCATAATACCGAAACAACAATAATTCATACCTTAGATCTTTTTAATAAATTCACACATAATATCTTCCTCATCAATACTTGTATCAATCTCATCATTTTTGCTACATTGCATCATCAAACACAATATGGGTACGTAGTATCTCTCAAAATCATATCAACCAATCACATTTCTCATCTTATTCATATACATATATGAAGTTATTAATAAGAGTTTAATTGTTATATACTGACAGTGTAAAATATTTTTACACAGACATCCAATCATAAGTTGCCATATCAGTAAAAAAATTGATTCTCATCCTAACTACCTTAAAAGTCATTCATACCATAATTGGTGATTGATTGTCTGTGTAAAAGTGTTTTACACGGTCAGTGCATAGCAATTAAACTCGATTAATAAATAGTCAAAAGTTCACAAAGCAATAATAACCTTCTTTAATTACTCAAAAAAGCGGGCAGTTATCTATAATAAGCTCAAATTAGTTCTTCACATCTCATTATCATTTCAATCATAATTTCCACACCTTTTTTTCATGTATACATCATAGTCATTTTATCGTAACACAAACCTTTATATCATCATTGTGTGGGCTTAATCCATTATCATGTTATTATAATCATTTCACCATACTACATAAGTTCCGTAAAGATACTCACCATAATACCCTGTGCATCATTGATATTAAGTCTTTGAACAATAACATTAATTGCTGGTGATATTTTGTTATAATGATCAAACACTAATGATAATTTCTGTCAAACAACAGCTATCTTTGGATACTCTGTTATTCACATGAAAAAATCTTTATAATCACTATGTGTTTACCATTACAGGTGTGAATGCAATCCTACCAAATATTAACCTTCCTTTGGGCCGATTAATATCCACATGGATGTACACCCACATAATCTTTAATATTTCTTTTGAGTGATTTCCATAAGAGAGGTCACCTTGGCGACTTCATGCTTTAAGTGACTCACACTCACTCGAAATCCAAATTGGCAAATTGAAGACCCAAACAAGATATCAAGCACACCATTAATCCCCAATCTTCAGATTGTAAGAATTAACTGCAAGTGATACTCTCAACGCAATGATCAAATATTGGTGATAAATCCTATCAAATAATGGTCACCTTCGGGCATCCCATTATCCACATGGAAAATCTTTATAATCACCACACATTTACCTCATAGGTATGTAATTATCCGGCCAAGTTGTGCCTTCCTTCGGGCCGACAACAACTCGCATGAATAATTCCATACTACATCTTTTGTAAATCCAATTGAATCAAATTTACGCAACAGAGGTTACTTCGGCAACGTGTTGTTTCAACTAACTCAACCAAAATTACTTGACAATTTTAATAAAATAGGGGGTCCCAAATTTGCCATTTTCACACTAAAAAACATGGAAACCTGATTGCTTAGTGTGAAAAGAACCTTTAAAATTTTTTTTCTAATATGTGAACTTTCCGAATAGGTGGTTCTATAGTTCTAACTTTAGTCCTTAAAGTCTGGACCCATTTCGAAATATTGCCCACAACTATAGGTAAACTATTAGAAGTGGCAATACCCTCGAAAGGAATCACTCTAAATTAGGCCTTCGTGATAGTCAAACAGGATGTACATCCAAAAGGCTACCATTACTCAACCTTTTCCTTATCTCAAGTTACACTCAGGCCTGGATATAGAGTCTCACTCATAAGTACGTGAGAAAACCAAATAAAACAATGAACCAACCAACCAATATATATATATTATAATTCACGCACAGGGGATATAATAATAAAAAACTTTGCACCAAAACTTATCCATCATTCTTTTCAATTCTTATCGATTAAGCTTCAGGTACAATAACCACGTACATAAACATATATTCTCGCATTTGATATATATAATATAACATAGATTCACACCTTTTCGAAGCCTTTGTTGCGTGAATATAAAACAAAGAAGGCATAGATTAGTTCAAAATGAATTCAAACCTAAAGCTTGGTTTACGTGATGGGCGTGAAGCAAAAAACAAAATTTCTTTTCTAATTCCTAATTTTCAAAAGCAGGATTCAAATCAAATTGGGGAAAACACCCATTCAAGAAAAAAACTTTCCAGGCATCATGCAAACATCTTACAAATATGATATTTACAAATCCAAATCCTAATAACCCAACAGTTATGACTACTCTGATACCACTTGTTAAGATTTTCTTTATTCTTTATGCAGAAGCGTTATGTATAGGCATACATCCTAGAGCACATTTTTCACATAGCCTAGGATCAACATCATGCCAGATTACTAGGATTCGTTATGTATGAATATACCTGGATCTATAATGATTCCAGAACTAAGCGTCCTTCAAAGGAGAACTTAATGGCCAACCTTTACCGGCAATCTATCACGAACAAGGGGTTGTTTGTCTTCTTGTGCGAAATACCTTGACAATCAACACAGATGATATAACATGGATGGTTAGCGGTGGCTGTATGGTTCTTCCTCAACCGGGACTCCTCATGCCTTAAACGCTCTTCAGATGAGGACAAGAGGCGGTATGCCATATTGTCCGATGTATTGGGGACCATAGCCTATATATAGGGCAGCCAATTAGGGTTCCTATTATGCTGAAATGGGCCATCAATGACATCCACTCATATTTAGCCTGTATCAATTAGCTAATTTATTATCAAATCAGAAATCTAATTAACCTTATCACTTAATTTGATCACATATCAATTAAGGCTCCTAATTGATAAATAGCTAATATAATTAATTGACGATATCTGCCCAATATGACATTAAAATATAATTAAATAAAGAGTATTCCAACAATATTAGCAATTCAACTTAGCGGCAACAAATATCTTTTATTCGCTGTTCAATGTCCTGCAAATAATTGCAATACAACATACAGGGAACAAAATACTACATTTGGTTGAGCTATTCCAAGACTTTCTAACAGTTCAGAAAGTTTAATTGGTAGCTCAATGACCAGTAAATTTGATCACAAATGGCCGAGCAACAATGATTATTTTTCCCAAAATATAATGCTAACCTATAATATACATATACAAGAATAACTAGATTTTACTAATGAATACTTTGAACATAAAAAAATCAACTCTGCCAAAAAGAACATGTTTCCTCTGCTTTGTTTTCTTTCTCATTTTTTGGCCCTCTTTTTTTGGAAGGAGGCGTGTGTTTTCTTTTTGGGAAAAAAGGTAAAGATATACTTTGATTTGGTTCCTTTGCACTCTGTCTCTTAAAGCTAGATTGCTGACAAGCTTGGCTTTCTTCCAAGATGAGAAATTCTGTCCCTCTAAGCTAGATTTCTGCTAAGTTGGCTTTCTTCCAAGATGAGATATCTGCAACCAAGAGATGGTGCTCCTTCATCTGAATGAGTATGAGAAATAGAATCATTCCACTCCTCATTGATGTTCACATCATCATCATCTGTCTTTTTCTCGGTCAGCACCTCCAATATATATTGAAGAAGAAAGGTTGAACCAACAAACTATGTTTCCTTCAAAATTAACATCGACTTGCAACAATTGTATAAAATTAAGCTGAAATGATAATTGAATGAAGACCTAAGTTGGTAAATAATACTTAAATATGCTATGTAGAAAGGAGGAGTAAAGGTGAGATCAATTAACAATTAGTCTAAGCTATCATGGAAAAATAATGAAGACAGAAAGCAACATGATTAGATTTTGTATACGTGTTTCCCCAAGGAGAAAAAAACATTTTGAAAATGTTAAGGCATGATCAGATAGATCTTTACTCAATTTCTTCATTCATAAGGTGGCCAGGGCATAATAAAACAATGAAAGTTAAGGAGTAAAATTCACAAAAGATGGCGATAGACCTAAAGTTAAGGAGTAACCAAGAGAATAGATCTAGAGACACTTAAATAGTTACTGATCAAACTACAAAACAAACAAAAAATACTGAAAAGGCTGACCTTCACTGATTCATCATGGCTACTTTGTGTAGGAGGTTGAGATTTTCGGCCTTATCAGAAAGAAGTTATTGAGAAGATTATTGAAAAAAGGATTGCTTGGTAGTCATGGCTACTGATAGTGGAAAGTCCTTGTGGTAAAAACATCATCAACCCACTTTCTCTTTGTATTTAGTTTTTAACTCTTTCTGAAGTTTATTACCTAAATTGGAGAGTTGAAAGTGAGACTGTACTTTTTTTAAAAAATAGTTATCAAGTATCTTCCTTGGTTGTTAAGAAGACTGGAATAGTTGTCAGCCCTCTGATATCATTGATGCAAGACCAGGTGAATTAATCAATTCCTCCATATGCATATTTTTGTATTTACTTTTAACTCTTCCTGAAGTTTATTACCTAAATTGGAGAGTTGAAAGTGAGACTGTACTTTTTTTTAAAAAATAGTTATCAGGTACCTTCCTTGGTTGTTAAGAAGACTGGAATATTTGTCAGCCCTCTGATATCTGTAACGGCCGGATGTCTCATGCACCGGTGATCACTTCCCGCCCTCGTCAGGCGTCACAATATCATTGATGCAAGACCAGGTGAATTAATCAATTCTTCCATATGCATATTTTTGTTTTACATTTCTGTGGTCTCAATGCCTTTCTATATCTTCAAATAACGTCGATCTGAATATAGAAGGAATGGGAAAACAGGTAATGACTTTGAAACAGCGGGGTATCAGAGTCGAATATATTGGAAGTGCTCAGAAGGATACCACTGTTCAGACTAAAGCTGAGTGTGGTCAATTGACTCAATTTGACATTCTGTTCATGAATCCTGAGAAGGCATGCACAATATTCCTTCCAGATATTGGAATAAACCTATGCATAATCTTTATCTGTGGACATCATTACCTTCTTTTGAGTGCATAGCTATTAATGATATAGCTTATTAATAGATTGAAGAATCATGAAATGGCTCTAGATTCTAGAACTTAAACAACTAGTGCACTTTATTAGTTATTCACTTTTTAATATTTGGATATATATTTATATAAGGGGATGGGTTTCAAGTATTTCCCCCTATCATATCCCCCAGATTAAACTGTGTGATTTTGTAAAAAATGGGAAAATTGGTAGTTTTAATCTCATATTTCATGGTTACAAATATTTTATGGAAAATTTCTGAAGTAATTGTCTTACTTTTAGTAGAAGTTAACTTGTTTCTTACTTTTACTGATTTCAAAAGTTATGGTATATATAGTTGTTGGATAAAGAACTCACCAAAACACCAAAGCATCTCTTGCATACACATAACTTGTGCCCAAGGTTCTAAATTGCGGACCGCATCACTTATTGCGGCCGCCATATTGCGGTTGTGGACCGCAGCGCAACCGCATCACACCGCAATTGCGGTGTGATTTACTTTCACGTGTGACGACCGCAACGCAACCGCATCGGATACCGCAACGGACCGCATCAGAACCGCAACAGACCGCATCACACCGCAACAGGCCGCATCAGACCGCAACAGGCCGCATCAGAACCGCAACGGAGTTTTCAGTCCTGTTCCATTCAATGTTACTTTCAAAAAGATTATGTAATGTCTTAAAAAATATTATTTTCACTACGGTTAAATTTAAATTATTCATAAAAATGATGCAATGTTTTAAAAATGAATAAAAATGTATATAATATCATTAATAGAAGATATATAAAGAATTATAATAATTATAGATTTTTTTTTACATTTGGTGCGAATATAAAATTATTTCACGCCGCAACGACCGCAATTCGCATCGCAGCCACCGCAATGGCCGCAATCGCAGTGACCGCAATCGCAACCGCATCCGCGACCGCAACCGCAATTTAGAACCATGCTTGTGCCTCCTCTCTGTTATCAACCATCTTCATGCCCTTCTTCAATCTTGCAATCTTGCTCCGCAACGTACAAAGGTGATACTCGAAATGGATAAACTGTTGAGAAACATGTGTGAGAGTACAATGAGTTGTTTTTCGTCATGTTTTGTTAATAATGATACAGAGAAACAATTCAAAATATGGCTTACAAGGTTTTCAAATACCCTTTAAGAAGATGTTGGCAATGGAGATCACAGTTTTATAGCCCATAAATGTGCCTTTAATAAAAAATGTAATTGTTGTTATATGTCATCCAAGCCACCATAACAGTATGATCTCCTTTTCCTGAGCATCAAATAAATTTGCAAACTCTACAAGAGTTAATGGGTCAATTCTCTATTCAGGCTTTTTATCATGCACCTCACAAGCAAAATCAAAAGCACATAATTTGCTGCATTCAGGGACGTTGCCTGAACATTAGTCTCTGCGACAACTCCAATTAGCTTAGCGAGACCGGCCTGCATATATAATTTTCATATGAAACATAGGTTATTCATGTTCATATTCATATACCAAAGTTTCAGAACAATGTGACTAAGCAAGATGGTGAAATCATTTAAGGACAGGGCGCTCATTTCCTCGGTGCTGTTGCCTCATAAATAGCCCCATTTCTCAATCATCAAAATAGACAACTATTTTACTCAATGGAATCCATCATTTCATGGGTCCCTGAAATATCTTCCATTATGAACTCTTGTTTTATTAGAGTTAGTTGATAACCAATTTCAGTTAGCATTCAGTTATATTTGTTAGAAATTGTTAAGAAGTAGTTAGTGTTTAGTAAGTTAAAACTGAGGTGTATATAAAGACTAGAAGGAACTTGATGTAATTCAGTTTTTTTCATAGAAAATGAGAATCGATTCCTATTCTCGCCAATTCTCTTAGTGTTAATATGGTATCAGAAGAAAAACATTGCGTGCGTCACTCTACTTGAAGAACGTCCTTCTTCACTGCTTCAAGATCGTGCATAGCTCTTTGCTCTTCTCTCTCTTCATTTCTTCCAATTTCTTGTGATCTTTCTGCGTCCGGTACATCACCATGGAAGATCAAACAAGTCCTTACTTCATGCATCCTTCCGACAATCCCGGGATAGTTGTCGTATCACAACCCCTTACAGAAGATAACTACAATTCTTGGAAACGAGCCATGGAAATGGCATTGATAGCAAAGAACAAAATGGGGTTCTTGATGGCACCATTGTCCCATCCGCTGAAGGTACTCCTCTTTATCATTCTTGGCTCCGCAATAATAATATTGTAGCATCTTGGCTCCTGAATTCCATCTCCAAAGAGATCACAGCCAGTGTGATTTACTCTTCCACTGCCGCTGCCATTTGGAGTGATTTAAAGGAGAGGTTTCAGCAACAGAATGGCCCTCATGTGTTTCAGCTGAAACGAGACCTTCTTGCTTGCTCTCAAGGTTCCATGTCAGTGAGTCAATACTTTACCAAGGTCAAAGGTCTCTGGGAAGAGCTTGGAGAATATAGACCAGTACATCATTGCAATTGTGGCGGGGTACAGCCCCTCATTGATCACATGCAGAAAGAATATGTGTTGCTGTTCTTGATGGGGCTCAATGAAAGCTATAGCCACGTGAGGGGACAAATTCTTCTTATGGATCCCTTACCTACTGTCAATCGAGTATTTTCCCCAGTGCTTCAAGAGGAAAAACAGAGAGAAGTTGGTAATGGTCAAGATCACTAGGAACAGCAATTGGCTTGTGCAGTTCAGTCTACCCAATATGGGAAGCAAAAGCAACAACCCAAGAAAGATCGGCCCCTCTGTGCTCACTGTGGTTTTCTTGGCCACACAAAGGACAAATGTTTCAAGCTCCATGGCTACCCTCCAGGGCACAAAAAGAATCGGGAATCAACACAGCTCCCTATGGTGCATCATGTTGAGGATCACAGCAATTTCTCATCCGGTTCCCCTGACATACCTATGAGTGCTCACCAGTATCAACAAATGATATCCTTTTTACAGCACCAAATGGCTCAAGTCAGCTCCACTGACATCACAAACATGGATTCTTCAAATGTTGGTATGAGTTGTTCCATATCTAAGCCTAATTCTATTCCAAATTGCACTACTTGGATCCTAGACTCAGGGGCTACTACTCATATATGTCATTCTGCTTCCTTGTTTACTACATATACTCCTTTACATGACAAATATGTTACTTTACCAAATAATTCCAAAATCCCTGTAGCTGGATCAGGCTCAGTTTCTTTAGGTTCTGCTTTTACTCTTGATGATGTGCTCCATATTCCCACCTTTCATGTTAATCTACTGTCCCTTAGTGCATTAGCTACACGGTCTAACTACTTTGTTACCTTTTGTGCCAATACCTTCTTCATTCAGGACACAAGAAGGCTGAAGGTGATTGGGAAGAGTAAATTGGCTCACGGCTTGTACTTGTATGAAGCTGACTTACCTATTGCAAGCACACAAAACAATCACACAAATGACACTGTGATTTGTAATTCTGTACACAATAATGCTGCCAATTTATGGCATGCAAGACTAGGACACCTATCTGATAGAATACTGCACATTCTTGGTAATAAAATGCAACTCTCTTTTCCTAGCACTTTCAGTAGTAACACTTGTCATGTATGTCCACTTGCAAAATTTAAAAGATTACCTTTTACTTCTAATAATCATTTCTCTGCTGCAACATTTGATTTAATCCATTGTGATGTTTGGGGCCCTCTTAAGCATGCTACTCATGATGGCAAACACTGCTTCTTAACCATAGTAGATGATTGTAGCCGTCATACTTGGATTCATTTGATGACAACAAAAGGTGAAGCCACTCAGTTACTGCAAAAGTTCATAACCTATGTGCAAACACAATTCCACCAGACAGTTAAATCAGTGAGATCCGATAATGCAAAGGAACTTACCCTCTCTAACTTCCTATCACAAATGGGCATTCAACATCAGTTTTCCTGTCCTCACAGACCACAACAAAATTCAGTGGTAGAAAGGAAACATCAACATTTATTGAATGTTGCTAGAGCACTATTATTCCAAGCTAGTTTGCCTCTAAAATTCTGGGGGGAATGTGTTGCCACTGCAGCCCATTTGATCAATCGAACACCTACACCAAACCTTAATGATCTGTCACCACATGAGGTGCTTTACAAACAGCCACCGGACTATAGCAGGCTCAAAGTGTTTGGTTGTCTTGGGTTCATGGCCACAATTCCATCCTCAAGAACAAAGTTCTGCCCTCGAGCCAATCCTTGTGTGTTCTTGGGATATCCTGCAGGGTACAAAGGATACAAAATGTATGATCGAGCCACCCATACCTTCCACATTTCCAAGGATGTTCAGTTCCATGAAGACACCTTCCCATTTAAAACCAGTCCCAACATAGAACAACTTGATCCTTTCCCGGATCTTGTCATCCCTAAGTCCATAGCTGAACACGATACACAATCCCATCCTCCAAACCCTCAAACCATCACCCAACTTGCCTCTACCCAGCCTGCAGACCAAGTCACTAGAAGACCTACCCAAACTCACAGACCCCCATCCTACCTACAAGACTACCTATGTACCATCTATCATCCCATCCAACACCAACTGACTTATAATCGCCTTTCACCAACCTACAGACACTACATTCTCCAAGTCTCCAGCACCTTTGAACCCCAATTGTATCACCAAGCAGTAAAGTATCCTGAATGGAGACTTGCCATGGCTGAAGAACTACAGAACTTGAGGCAAACCATACATGGACCACTCAGCCGTTACCTGCAGGAAAACATCCCATAAGGTGCAAATGGTTATACAAGGTGAAGTACACAGCGGATGCGACTGTGGACAGATATAAGGTCCGCCTAGTGGCTCAAGGATTCACCCAATAAGCTGGGATTGATTTCCTCGATACATTCTCACCTGTAGCCAAGTTGACTACAGTGCGAGTTCTTTTGGCAATTGCAGCCCAAAAACAGTGGAAACTCCTCCAATTAGAATCAAGAATGCCTTCCTCAATGGCGAGTTACATGAAGAGGTTTACATGAAACTACCTCTTGGTTATCCTGTCCAAGGAAATCAAATGGTGTGCAAGCTCAACAAGTCCTTGTATGGCCTCAGACAAGCATTAAGGCAGTGGTATCACAAGTTTTCCACCACTATATTGAAAGATGGTTTTCACCAATGCTCGGCTGACACTTCTCTATTCACCAAAGGGTCAGGCCCCTCACTGATAGTCCTACTAGTATATGTAGACGATATCATCATAGCCAGCCCAAGTGATCAACTGATTCAGTCAACCAGGGCAATGCTTGAAGGTCACTTCAAACTAAAGGTGATCGGGGATCTTAAATACTTCTTAGGCCTTGAAATTGCCAAGTCTCCTAAGGGGATCCATTTATGCCAACGCAAATATGCCCTTCAGTTGCTAACAGACACCGGTTTTGCAGCTGCCAAACCTCTGTCGATTCCTATGGATCCTGGCCTCCCTCTCAATGATATAGATGGTGAACTGCTAAGCGATGTTGCGCAATATTGCAGGCTGATTGGTAGGTTGATTTATCTAACTATTACTCGGCCCGATATTGCCTACCCTGTCAACCGACTAAGTCAATTCATGAGCAAGCCTCGGATTCCTCACTTACAAGCAGTCCACCACCTCTTACAGTATATCAAAGGCAATCCAGGTCAAGGTATCTTCTTCCCGAGCTTGTCCAATTTGAAACTCTCAGCCTATGTGGATGCTGACTGGGGAAGCTGCACAGTCACCATAAAATCCACAACTGATTTTTGCATCTACCTTGGTAATGCCTTGATCAACTGGAAATCCAAGAAACAAGTCACAGTAGCTCGCAGCTCAGCTGAAGCGAAATACAGGGCCTTGGCCACTGTCACATCTGAACTTCTTTGGCTCAAACAATTGCTTTGCAGTTTGGAAATCACGGCTCATGGTGTCATGACATTTTGTGATAGTAAATCCGCAATTCAGTTGGCCAGTAACCCTACTTGCAATGAACGGTCCAAACATATAGACATTGATTGTCATTTCATACGTGAACATGTCCAATCTGGTTTCCTCAAGTTGATCCACGTTGCATCCCAAGAGCAGCTTGCTGATCCAATGACAAAAGCTCTACCAAAAACTCTATTCCGCACCTTAATCTCCAAGTTGGGTCTCCTGAATATATACCTCCCAACTTGAGGGGGGGTATTAGAGTTAGTTGATAACCAATTTCAGTTAGCATTCAGTTATATTTGTTAGAAACTGTTAAGAAGTAGTTAGTGTTTAGTAAGTTAAAACTGAGGTGTATATAAACACCAGAAGGAACTTGATGTAATTCAGTTTTTTTCATTCACAGAAAATGAGAATCGATTCCTATTCTCGCCAATTCTCTTAGTGTTAATATGTTTAAAAGGTAGTTTACCTAACCCCTCGTATATAGTGCTCTCATGAAATCAATCTGCGTTCTATTCTCCGTGCAAGTAAAAGAAAAATGGGCAATTTAATCCATAAGGCAGTGATTTAAGAGCATTACAATTTCAAAACCCAAATTTCTACTGATACCTTTGTTATACCTGGAATCGCGTCCTCCACCACAAGGTCCAGCCGCTGCGAACCCAACCCCAGCGCTCGCAAGGAACTATTTTGACCTGCATTTTACATTCTTGAGGATTAAATTGGTATTCTCAATTTCTCAGAGACCAAAATGTCACCTTATTTTTTGATATCCAATTTGGATCTTTACTCTTTTTTTTTTTTTTTTTAGTTAGATTTTAAAATGTAAAATAAATTAATAAAAAATAAGAGATTAAGAGTTTGACATCTCAGCACATTGGAAGGAATAGAGAGTTTTGAGGAGCACTGAACTCGCCATGTTAGAGCGTGCCCTTCAGGATTTATATATAATATAAATCGAATCGATAAATAGACAGCTTAGCCTTAAGAGGGAAGAATAAACTCCTATTAGCCTTTTGATCATGTGCAACGCGAGAGGTTCTTCAAATGGAGCAGAATATGATACAATAGAATGAGTTACCCCATTAGGTAGGTCCACCCATCTAATGAACAATTGCAAGGGTGATGGCCCATTAGGTAGGGCCACTCATTTAGGCAATGAGGTCAATGCAGGTAGAAAATGGAAGAAAGCATGTTTTCTTTAGAGAAAACTAGCCTTGAGAATAGGCAAGAAAGTAAATAAGATAAATGTAAGATCAAATATAAATGCATAAGAAAATCGAAGTTTGGTATAGTTTAATTTCTCAACTTGCCTTTTTCTTCCCTTATAATTTCTTTAGATTTTGGATGCAACGGTTAGTTGAGCACTCATTATTTTGCAATTTTTCATTAAATGAATAGGTGGCCCCTTCTAAGGAACAGACCAGGTTAGTGGCCCCATTGAACAGCTACAAGGTTAGTGGCCCCATTAGGTAGGGACACCCATCTATCAAAGAGTTTCTTTGGATTTTTAATGTCATAATTTGTTGAGCACTCGTTTCTTTGAAGCTTTTTATTAAATGAATGAATGGCCCCATCTAATGAACAACTACAAGGGTAGTGGTCCCCTTAAGTAGGCCCACCCATCTAATGAACAAAATAAGAAACAAAAGTACTCAGCAAATGCCTTTTTGACAGTAAAAACTGGAAGAAACTGTGATGGAAGGATAAGGAAGTTCAGGGATTAAACTAAAATAAAAGTCCAAGTTTTCTTATGATTTCATGATGCTTCAATCCAATATCGTAAGTAAAGCAAGTAGCACTTGTTTGGATCGAGTTTAATACTTTTAGACTACTTCTTATATGTGTGGGAAATAATATTGCAGGCCCACCAAACTGCTTCGAACCTCCCTCAAGGACTTAAACCACAAAGCAATAGTGCTTGTATAAGAGAGAGGAAAAAAAAAATCATTGCATATTGTTTTACAAATTTTTTTATACTAAATTAAAAAAACGGTCTAAAATTAATAATATAGTTCAATAATATTTATTCGATAGTTAGTTTTGTATGAGTGAAATGGAAAAATATGATTAGTTTCAAAATAATCTAACAAATGGTCTCTTGGTATTTAGATAAACGAACACTAATTACAGTTATTTGAAGGCCGGGTATTACGAAGCACAACTCTCTACAGACATACCCAATAAGAATTTGTAATTTCTTCCAAAATATCTATTGGGGACAATTTAATGGTGCGAGTACACTAAACATAAAGAAATATAACAAAATCGTTTATTTTAATATTTCTTTCCTCATGCATAAGAAAGAACCGCATACATGAGTATAAATTTACACGATTGTTTGGTATGCTTCGACTAAGTAAATGTAATCTATCAAGTGGTCAAAAGGAAGATAATTACAGCTAAGTACGAAAATAATGTCAATTTCCCCATAGAAGGTGTTCTTCCGATCATTATCTTTCGTTATGGTATGGCCTTTGGAGGGTGATGTCGCGGCTAACATGTTTGCTTATTTAGCTATCTGACTTGATGGTCCTTCCATATTATTCTTGAACAATGAATCTTATTATAGGTATCGTATTCTGCTCCAACTGAAGACCCTCCAGTGTTGCACACGATCAAAAGGCAACTATCAGCTTCTTCTTCCCACTTATGGCTAAGCTCTTTTACCAATAAAGCCAAAGATGTTTATTCTTCATCTTTAGCTTGGTGTGTATAATAAGGTGTATGCATGTAGCCATAGCTGTAGGTGTCATGTCTTTCCACCCCATCTATGCTTGATGAGGGCTCGGGTTTTTTTGGGTTTTCCTCCTTTTTTGTTGACCCATACTGCTTTCTCGCATACAAATGGTTCATGTGGTCTGCAGTGTCGTACAACGATGTGATATACATGTCTAAAAATGTGCAGTATGCAAGAAAGCAGTATGTTTAAAAAAAAAAAAAGGAGCAAAGCCTAGAAGACCCCGAACCCTCATCAAGCATAGAAGGGATGCAAACACACGACACATATAAGTATAGCTACATGAATACACCTTATTATACACACCAAGCTAAATATGGAGAATAAGAAGTATCTTTGGCTTTATGGATAAAATAGCTTAGTCATGCGAGGGAAGAAGAAGCTCCTATTAGCCTTTTGACCATGTGCAACGCTAGAGGTTCTTCAAATGCTGCAGAATACGATAAAATAGAATGAGTGGCCCCGTCTAATGAACAACTACAAGGACAGTGGCCCCATTAGGTAGGTCCACCCATCTAATGAACAACTACAAGGTTAGTGGCCCCATTTGGTAGGGCAACTCATTTAGGCAATGAAGTCAATGCAAATAGAAAATGGAAGAAAGCATGTTTTCTTTTAAGAAAACTGGCCTGGAGAATAGGCAACGAAAGCAAATAAGATAAATATAAGATCAAATATTGGTCTGAAGAATGATGAATGCATAAGAAAATCGGGGTTTGGTACAGTTATTTCTTGACTTTTTCTTCCCTTACAGTTTCTTTAGATTTTGAATGTAACAGTTAGTTGAGCACTTGTGATTTCCAATTTTTCATTAAATGAATAAGTGGCCCTATCTAGTGAACATACAAGGTTAGTGGCCCCTGTAACACCCCGATTTTCACTGCTTTCTAAGACCAGTAATTTATACGAATGAGTTTATATTTTTATCTGAGGTTTAGAAAATGATTTTAAATAAACCAAGATCATATTCATACTCTACGGTATCGTAGAAAGTTACGGGTAAATTTTAGGTTGAAAATTCAGATGGAGCCCGGTCTTGGTTTTCACTGACAGTAAGATTTTACTGATCAGAAGACCTAATTTTGACTTGTGAACAAAACAGTTAAGTTTTAAATCAAATTTCCAATAAATTTGGTAAATTTGATATTTTTCACCAAAAGGTGAAATAATATAAGTTATACGGGAGAAACCTTAAATCACGTAATTAACGAAGCTACATACGGATTTATCGGGACCCGCTAACGGATAAACTTGAAGTCACATCAGGTCACATCATCTAGGAAAGCGTGCCAGTGACTCACCATGTCATCATGACGTTCTAAAATATCGGAACGTGTTCACACTGAGAAAAGATCAAAATGCCCTTGGACTTTTCACTAAATGGCCTTTTTGTCCCTATGTGAAAAGACCGTTTTGCCCCTGAAAATTTAGGAAATTACGTTCCTAGCCCTGTGACTCACCATAGTCATGATTGTTTTTCTAAAAATATCTAGATATTTTGTAACTTTGGAGGTGAAACGACCATTATTCCCTTAACCTTTTGTTGAAATTCCAATTTTGTCCCTAGGTGAATTTACCCCTTTAACCCTCCATACCCCACACCTATTTCCTCTTCACCAAGCCATTCTCTCATCTTTTTCTTCACAACTCCATATTCTCTCAACTTTCTCTTTCATTCAAAGTGTGATCTTACCAAAATTTTGTGAAGAAATTGTTGGATCCTTGCCTTGTTCATCATCCAAGAGGTATGGTTACTTCCTTTGATCCTTGGAGTTCATGTTCTTTATTCATTTCTTCTTCTTCAACTCTTGAATCACTATGTTTCAACTTCTAACTTCAATATTCAAAAATCTCTAGAAAATCATAGAAAAATCCTTTTAATGTGAAATCAATTTCTATGATCTAGTTTCATCCTTCTCTATCACTATCCAAGAGCATGTTATCAATTAATTAACATGCCTAGCCTATTTTTCCATGAAGTGGCTGAACCCTAGCTTGTGGGAAACCATGAGTTTTGCTTCAAGTTTTTGTATGATGAAACTTGTTTTAGTGTTATATATGCTTAAGGATCATTCATCCAAAAGTTAGAAATTTTTAGACATCTCTAGCGTATTTTCTCTTAAGAATGCTGAACCCTAACCTTATTGGTTGGATGGGTTTTGGCTCAAATCTTTGGTGAATGATTAGGGATTATGTCTTTATCATGCTTAAGGATCATTAATCCAAAAGACAATAAAGTTTTAACAACCTTAGCCTAATTTACTTAAAGAAGGCCAAACCTATACCTTGTGGTGCAAGGATGTGTAGTTTGTTAATGTTAGACTTTGATTTGTTGTGAAGGATCAGATTAAGTTCGATCGTTCTAAACGTACTAAAGTGACCGGTTGCGGAGCTGTGTTCGGGAGCTTGTACAGGAAGGCGAGCGTGCGTAGCAGTTTCAGGTGGGGAGAAAAAACTATTATCGTCGAGAAGGCAAGCGTAGTATAGAATGTATACATGTGTAGGGGAACCTTAAACCCTAGTAGAGGTTAAACCCTGAACAAAGTACCTGAACCCTAGGTGTAGGTACCTTTGGGCTATCACCGCTAAGATGATACTCTAGACGATGTGATTATTGAGGTTGATATGTTGAACTGCCTATGTGATTATCTGTTTATCTGTTATGTTAAATTGCCTATATGATTATTGTAACACCCTGCTTTTTCACTTCTATGTATATATGTGTTAATACTTGCTTATAGATGTTTGCATATGTTGTTTTTTCTTGTTTTTGGTGCATAAGTTCATAGTTGTAATAGTTTAGCCTTTAGAATAATCGATCCATCCGAGTCTAAATAACCTGTTTCACGGTTTTGGTCATATCTTGAGTTCTAGACATCCGATCGAGGTGATCTTGGATGCTTTGGAAAGCTTAGAGAATTATCTACAAGTCTTATTCAGGTGTCTAGGCCAAAAACACGTTTTTTGAAAGGGAAATCGATTTTGGAAATCGATTTCCAAGTGAAGAAATCGATTTCCAAAAAGTGGAAATCGATTGTTTAAAGGGAAAAATCGATTTCTTTGATAAGAAAATCGATTGGCCAAAGGAAAATCGATTTCCATGGTCGTGGAATCGATTCCCATGCGTGTCAGAGCTTGTGTACGCGTTTGGGTTACCGGGCTATGCTGTGTACGGCCCATTCGTCCTAAAACGTCCCTAACAGTTATATATACATAGCGTATGACCTAAACCTAGTATCCACACCCTACTGTACTCACTTTTTGCCTCTTCTCATCCCTAGGAGCTCACTGATCTCTTGCTCTAGAAAACCCAAAAGGACGAATCCTGCTTTGGTGTTCTTCGTCAAGAACACGCCGTTGTTTGGCTAGTCTATCCCTGCTACTAGAGTTAATCTCCTAAGATAGAAACCAAGGTGAGTTTCTAATCCTAGTTTTGTTTTCCCTTTCAATCCTTAACTTAAAGATCGACTCTGCCTTCTAGTGTTGCGAACGTGATCAAGTGCTGAACCCGTAAGAAGGAACCATAGCAGAACTTGGCTCTGTTCTCTTTCCTTTAGGCTGTGAATCGTCATACCAGGTATGGGGGGAGAAAATTGGTCATGAATATGTGGGTTTTGGGATAGGTTAAGATGAAAAGGGTTAACCCATGACCCCTATGTATGCCTGTGTATGCCTATGAATGTTGTTATGTTGTCTTCTAGCTATATGAGTATTGATTGATGAATAATTTGATGTTATAACATGTTTATAACTATGATTTCATGATTTATATGATTGTTGATGAATTGATGATGATGAACATGTTGTTTATGCCATGATATGGTGTTTTTTTAACCTTATGCTATCAGAACATAGTTATAGGGAGAAAATAAATTGGCAATGTGAGATTGATGACCAAGGATTAGTTTGAGAACCTTTAGGTTATGATTTATGAGTGTTGGACTAATCAAATTGGTGATAAATAACTTAGGCTCGAATGATATGTCAATTAGAGAACGTAGACTGGTCCGATAGCGGAGAAAGCCCGCTGCTGCATGATCTGATACCCAAAAATTGATTTCCAGCATATGGAAATCGATTTGAATCCTCCAAGAATCCATTTCCAAGGTGTGGAAATCGATTTGGCCTTGTATAAATCGATTTCTAGAATCGATTTTCCTTGTTCAAAATTGATTGGGGAAATCGATTTGAACATGTTGAAATCGATTTCCAGAGATTGGAAATCGATTTGAAGACTTGAGAAATCAATTCCAGAGATTGGAAATCGATTCTCACGTGCCCAGGAGCAGTTTTGACCCCTTATGCTTGATGGATAGTGTTATGTAGGCTTGTTATAATCTTAATAAGATATGAATTGTGGTTTAGATATTAAGATTAAGTTACAATCTTAATAAATATATGACTTGAGGTTTAAATATTAAGGTTAAGTTATAATCTTAATAAAATATGAATTGAGGTTTAGATAATAAGATTAAGTATAATACTTAATAAAGATAATGTTAAGTTAAGACTTAACAAAGAGAACAATGAATAAGACGATGATGTTATTAGTAACGACGTACTATTACCAATGTTGTTGGTTAAATCATTCTTGATGCTTATTGGTCAAGTTTGATGTTGATAAATCATCTTTGATGCTTGTTGGCCAAAGTTGATAGCCATGGAATGGTGTTTATGATGGATGGATGGACATGTGTTTGCATATTGATGAACATTGCACGCATCATACGTTGAAGTTGATATGTTGGGTGGAAAGCAAACGATGAATCGCGATAGTGGAGGCCACGATGGGTGTTAACCCGGCCTTGCGGGTACATTGGGTATGGAAGTTCTAGGTGACATGGGCTAGCTACCTATTGTTGGAGTGACCTAATGAATAAGCTTTAGTACCCTGACTAGCCACTATACGTTATCAGGATTGGTGAGAGTGTTCGGGGATGGCCCATGGTCTGGCATATCATCCACGTTGATAACCGGACATGTACTCCTAATCGTCTTTCCAGAGTTAGAGTTGTTGGCCACATGCATACGGAGTAGTGATGTTGCATTCGCATTGACATGCATCTTTGATATATATATATATATATTGATTATACATGTGTTGATTGATGTATGTTGTATGTCATCTTAATTACTATTCCATTCCGTTTACATATATTTATGATCGTATTTCTCACCCCTATCTTTTGTTGTTCTTGTGCATATGATGTTGCATGTGCAGAGGAAGGTGAGCATGCTGACGAGGAGTGATCCCGTGGAGATCTCTCTTAGTAATAGTAGTTAGGATTTACATTCAGTTGTTTAGTTTATTCCGATGTATTATCGGTATATGTATACCAGCTCTGATATGTGACATCGGGATTTGGGTTATGTTATTATTTATGTTTTCCGCAGTTTGTTTTTAAAGGATTTTGATTATTTCAGATTCCTACGTTTGAGTTATAGATGATGTGATGCACATTACCCTTGAGGAAATGTTTTTTATTTTAATTATTTATATTTTTTAAAGACACGTATGATTTTATTCATATTTTATTTTATGCGGGGTAGTGGGTGTCACATTTATTTGTTTATATGTTATGTTGAACTGCCTATGTGATTATATGTTTATCTGCCAATGCGATGATATCTATATTGGCATACTTATTGTTGTGATATTTTATTATTGTGATTGGCTGGGTGATTGTTGATGAGAGTATGGTGATATTGTGATGTTGTTCGGGTTGATACCGTCATGGTTCTGACCATGGAGCCGTGGCTTGTGGACGCAAGGCGTCATGATATTGATGTTGATGTGGATGTCGATGCAATGCATCGTGGTTGTGGCTGAGTGCTTAGGTGTGAGGTTCCGGTATCAACCTGTGATGGATGTTTGTTGCATATCATAGCATTTCATACCATAGCATATTTTTCCCAATGGGGGATGTCCAATTGGGGACGTGATGTTTTTAATCCCGAGGCGGGATGTCCAATTAGGGATGTGATGTTTTTAATCCTTACAAGGATGTCCAATTGGGGACGTGATGTTATTAATCCTGACGGGGATGCCCAACTGGGGACATGATGAAATTGGCCGACATGCATATAGGGATGATGACATGCATATAGGGATTAGTATCCTTCGTAGAGGTTTGATCTGAGAGAATGACTTTTGAGATGATTGTGTTGTATGACTCAAGGGACGGTTGTATGTGTGTTGTATGTTTTCTATGTGTTGTGTGTTACATGTTTATATGCTGTACTATTGCCCCTCTCCCATGTTTGATGATACATGTTTCTTATCTCCCTGTCTTTTCTTTATGTGTTTCTTTTATTTTATGGGAAGAACCTGTGGAGGAACCAGTTGCTGAGGAGTAGGATGACACTCCTTATTAGCCTGATGCCGGTGGACGAGCCACGAACCCTAGTCTCTAGTGGTTGGGTGACGATCGCTGTTAGTATGAGAGTTTTCTCATCTTTTGATGTATTTTGCTTATAGTCTGTATGATGTACTCCGTATGTATACACTACTACTGTAGCCCTACTGACGGGGTAACTGATGCATATATATATATATATATATATATATATATATATATATATATATATATATATATATATATATATATATATATATTATATTTCGTACCTGTGTACTCTGATATCTTGTGTGCCTTAATTTAGTTTCATTTCCACGTTTAATCTCTCTGCTTCGCTTCATATTAATAAGGCGCGCTAACGTTTATAATACGATTAAGGATAGTTAATATCTTAGGTTCTTTAACGGGATGGCGGGTCATCTCATTTAGTGGTATTAGAGCAGTTCGATTGTAAATTGGACTGTGTGGCTTAGGAAGTGTACTGACTTTGATAGTTGGATACCAACTGTGTTAGAAAAAGGGGTAGAGCGTCCAATGCGCAAGTTATCGAATGTGATAACTATTTTATTCGTAAGACATATAATATGTATGCTTATTGATTGTCTTATGGATCGAAGCTAATGTTTCCTTTGTCAGGAAGGAATGGCTAGAGGACATGGTAGAGGAAGAGGAACACTAGTTGGAACCGGGGACTTCGACCATAATGATGGTACCTCAAGAACCGGAGGTGGCGGAGATCAGAACGAAGCGATGAGGGCCATGAGGGATTTAGCCCCTGCAATGCTGCAACAAACGCAGCAGAATGCCCAGTTTATGCAGCGACAGGAAGAGAGGAACGATAGACAACAACATCCGGTAAGAGGAGATGAATTGGTAAACACCTGACTGAATGCTTTTGTGAAGGGGAATCCTCCCCAATTCCGTGGAGAATACAATCCGGAAGCTGCTGAGCTATGGCTACAAGAGATCGAGATGGTCTTTGTCGCTATCCAATGCAGGGAGGATAGGAAAGTCACTTAGCTGCTTTCATGATAGTCGGAGCAGCAGAAGCATGGTGGAGGAACAAGCAGAGACTGCTAGAGACTGAGGGGAGATTGCAGACCTGGGAAGTGTTCCGTGAGAGCTTCTTGGAAAAATATTTCCCAAGCAGTGTCCGTCAAGAGAAAGAGAAAGAGTTCCTGAAATTAAAGCAGGAACAGAAGTCGGTGGGAGAATACGCCATGAGGTTCGAGGCGCTACTGAAATTCTCTCAGTTCTACCAAGTGTACCCGGATGAAGACTGGATGTGCAGAAGACTCAAAGATGGATTAAGGCCCAAACTAAAGAGGGATATGCTACAGTTGAGCATCCGATGAAGACTGCATTAACCAAGATTTTGTCCGGGATGGAAACACACGACACATACAACTATAGATACATGCATACACCTTATTATACACACCAAGCTAAATAAGGAGGATAAGAAGTACCTTTGGCTTGATGGATAAAATAGCATAGCCATAAGAGGGAAGAAGAAGCTCCTATTAGCCTTTTGACCATGTGCAACGCTGGAGGTTCTTCAAATGCTGTAGAATACGATAAAACAAAATGAGTGGCCCCGTCTAATGAAAAACTCTATAAGGACAGGCGGCCCATTAGGTAGATCCATCCATCTAATGAACAACTACAAGCTTAGTGGCCGCATTAGGTAGGGCAACTCATTTAGGAAATGAAGTCAATGCACATAGAAAATGGAAGAAAGCATGTTTTCTTTGGAGAAAACTGGCCTGGAGAATAGGCGATGAAAGCAAATAAGATAATTATATGATCAAATACTAGCCTGAAGAATGGTGAATGCATAAGAAAATCGGGGCTTGGTATAGTTCAATTTCTCAACTTGCCTTTTTCTTCCCTTACAGTTTCTTTAGATTTTGAATGAAACAGTTAGTTGAGCACTCGTTATTTTGCAAGTTTTCATTAAATGAATATGTGGCCCTATCTAATGAGAAAACAAGGTTAGTGGCCCCATTTAACAGCTAAAAGGTTAGTGGCCCCATTAGGTAGGGGCGCCCATCTAATGAAGAGTTTCTTTCGATTTTTAACGTCATAGTTTGTTGAGCACTTGTTTCTTTGAAGATTTTTATTAAATGAATGAGTGGCCCCATCTAAAGAACAACTATAAGGGTAGTGGCCTCATTAAGTAGGCTAACCCATCTAATGAACAAAATAAGAGTAAAAGTACTCAACAAACGCTCTTTCGACGGTGAAAACTAGATGAAATTGTGATGGAAAATATAGGGAAGTTCCGGGATTAAACTAAACTAAAAGCCAAAGTTTTCTTATGATTTCATAACGCTTCATTCCAATATCGTAAGTAAAGCAAGTACTACTCGTTGGATTGGGTTTAATGATTTTAGACTATGACTTATATGTGTGGGAAACAATATCGAAGAACCACCAAATAGCTTCGAACCTCCCTCAAGGACTTAAACCACAAAGCAGTAGCGCTTGTAAAGAGAGAGGAAAATAATCATTGCATATTTGCACATTATTTACACAAATTTTTGTAGTAAATTAAAAAATGGTTGGAAATTAATAGTGTAGTTTAATAATTTTTGTTCGGTAGTTAGTTTTGCATGATTGAAATGGGAAAATGTGATTGGTTTGAAAATAATCTGACAAATGGTCTCTTGATATTTAGATACACGTACACTAATTACAGTTATTTGAAGGTCAGGTATTACGAAGCACAACACCCAACATATATACCCAATAAGAATTTGTAATTTCTTCCAAAATATCTATTGGAGATATTATAATGGTGTGAATACACCAGACATAAAATAATAAAAAAAAATTGTTTATTTTTTTATTTCTTTCGTTGTGCATAAGAAAGATTCGCATACATGATTATAAATATACACGACTGTTTGGTATGATTAGACTAAGTAATTGAAATCTGTCATATGGTCAAAAGGAAGAGATGATTACACCTAACTTCGAAAATACTATCAACTTCCCCATAGACATCATCGAAGGTGTTCTTCCGATCATTATCTTTCATTACGGTATGGCCTTTGGAGGGTGATGTTGCAGCTAACATGTTAGCTAATTTAGCTATCTGACTCGATGGCCCTTCCATATTATTGTTGAGCAATGAATCTTGTTCTATGTATCGTATTCTGCTCCAACTGAAGACCCTCCAGCATTGCATATGGTCAAAAGGCTATTATTAGCTTCTTCTTCCCTTTTATAGCTATGCTCTTTTACCAATAAAGCCAAAGATGCTTATTCTTCTTCATCTTTAGCTTGGTGCGTATAGTAAGGTGTATGCAAGTAGCCACAATTATAGGTGTCATGTCTTTCCATCCCATCTATGCTTGATGAGGGCTCGAGTTTTTCCGGGTTTTCCTCCCTTTTTGTCGACCGATACTGCTTTCTCGCATAAAAATGGTTCATGTGGTCTGCACTGTCATACAATGATATGATATACATGTCTAAAAAGGCGAAGTATGCAAGAAAGTAGTATATGTCAATAAAAAAGGAGCAAAGCCCAGAAGAACCCGAACCCTCATCAAGCATAGAAGGGATGGAAACACACGACACATACAACTATAGCTAAGCTAAATATGGAGAATAAGAAGTATCTTTGGCTTTATGGATAAAATAGCTTAGCCATAAGAGGGAAGAAGAAGCTCCTATTAGCCTTTTGACTATGTGCAACGCTAGTGGTTCTTCAAATGCTGCAAAATACGATAAAATAGAATGAGTGGCCCCGTCTAATGAACAACTCTATAAGGACAGTAGCCCCATTAGGTAGATCCAACCATCTAATGAACAACTACAAGGTTAGTGGCCCCATTAGGTAGGGCAACTCATTTAGGCAATGAAGTCAATGCAGATAAAAAATGGAAGAAAGCATGTTTTCTTTAGAGAAAACTGGCCTGGAGAATAGGCAACGAAAGCAAATAAGATAAATATAAGATCAAATACTAGCCTAAAGAATGATGAAAGCATAAGAAAATCGGGGCTTGGTACAGTTTAATTTCTCAACTTGCCTTTTTCTTCCCTTACAGTTTCTTTAGATTTTGAATGTAACTGTTAGTTGAGCACTCGTTATTTTACAATTTTTCAATAAATGAATAAGTGGCCCTATCTAATGAACAAACAAGGTTAGTGGCCCCATTAGGTAGGGGCGCCCATCTAATGAAGAGTTTCTTTCGATTTTTAACGTCATAGTTTGTTGAGCACTCGTTTCTTTGAAGCTTTTTATTAAATGAATGAATGGCCCCACCTAATGAACAACTGTAAGGGTAGTGGCCTCGTTAAGTAGGCCCACCCATCTAATGAACCAAATAAGAGTAAAAGTACTCAATAAACGCCCTTTCGACGGTGAAACTGGAAGAAACTGTGATGGAAAAGATAAGGAAGTTCGGGATTAAACTAAACTAAAAGCCCAAGTTTTCTTATGATTTCATGACACTTCATTCCAATATTGTAAGTAAAGCAAGTACTACTTGTTGGATCGGGTTTAATACTTTTAGACTATGACTTATATTTGTGGGAAACAATATTGTAGGTGTGGCACCCCTTCTGGGACATCACATGGTAACCCGTTACGAAAAATAAAACTTTATTAATCTTGTTGGTTACTTGGGGAAAATAAGATTTTCTAAGTATTTAACTTATTTTAAAAATCCGTGATAAATTTTTTTTTGTTCTAGCTTAGTTAACCATACATCAGTGTAACTTAAACACACATGTATATAAATGTAACACCCCCCTCGAGGTGTCACAGTTCATAATCCAAATTCTCTTTTTCGGTTAATTAAAACCTTTTCGAAAATATTCATTAAACTTATTGCGAAAAGTCTGATACCAATCCAATACTTTAACAATAAGAAAGGAATAAGTTCAAACTCATCATTTACAAGACTCATTCAACTTCGCCTTATGGCATACATCATTTCAATTTCTTGTTACACATCATACCGAGTCACGGTCAAAGGACCTGACTTTAAATCAAAATCTTAAGAGCTGGTCTAACAAAACTCTAAGAATAGTAAACATACTACCTAGCATGCATCGCCCAAATAATACTGGGCTTCGTCTTCGACAGTCCACTCGTCTTCGTCGTCGACACCAAGGAACTCAGCTACAAGGTCCCACAGTGACCTAGAGGACCGCTGGAAAATATTTGTACATGTGTTTAAAAAAAAACACAACAGGGTGTCCAACATGTACAGGCAAGGGTGAGATACTCGTTCACAAGTTTATCGTAATAGCCACACAAGTAAAGCAGCAAACAAATAATGCATCAACTTCGTCATGCGATAAAACATCAATATTCAATCATAATATCATAATGAGATAATTTCACTTTCAAATGTCATACTCATTCATCAAAATAATTCAATTGAATGCATGAGACTTCAATTCGACTCTCTAGTTCATGTACTCTGGAGATTCCTAACTTCCCTTCCTCGAGCGATAGGCAGCGAATACACTTATAACACAATTGTTCTCGTGAGTCGGCATCTCAATTTAGGTCTGATCTCCAATTGTTCCGGGGTTCCACGTCATAACCATATCCTGAACAGTCCAGTCTCTAATTGAGTTCAATCGTGTTGGGTAGCCGATTTACCACGGCACGGGGTCGTGAGGCCTCCGGCCACTTGTGGAGTTTTGAACACAGAATGCCCCTATAGACCTAGTGGTCTTAACTAGCTCAATTCTCAACCACTTGGGTTGTAGCTCGGTTCGTATAGCACATCGGCCAACTCATGCATGTATGCAGGAGGTTTTCTATTCTTTCTTTTCGTTCAATCTTTCTTTTTCTGTCAAGGCACAAGGCTCGAGACTCATTTTAAAGGACATATAGCCCGTTCAATTCAAATTTCAGGAAACGAGGTCAACGTTCTTGATTTACGAAGTACAAGGCCGACGTTCGCGGACACTAGACTTGCATGGGACACTAAGTCCGTTCTTTTTATTTTTCAAAACACAGGACACATAGTCTGAGTGCTAATCCACGATGTACTAGGCCGACGTCGCGGACACTAGAATCGCTTATAGGACACAAAGTCCGTTCATGTCACAGAACTCTAGCCCGACGTCTCGGTCACTAGAATCATGTGCTTCACATGCGTGAAGCGGAAATCACCAGTTTCATCAATTTCATTTTCGTGGTTCAAATCTCAAAAGCAAAACACAGGTTCTCTTTTGTCGAAGACTCAAGTTCCAAGGATTCATTTTCAAAGGATTTTTGGCTTAAAAAGCCTTTCTAAAGGTTCCAACGTTTTAAAACATTTTTCTAAAGATTATTATCGGAACAGCTTTCATGAAGAAACTTTTTCATTTTCGAAACATCAAATACTTTCATAAGCTACTTTCTTTAACAAACTAAATACTTTTCAAGGTTTCTTTTCTTTGTACAACATGTTTAGAAAATAATGATAAAGCTACTTTTCACTATTTTCCTCACCAACTCTCGACTTCCGTCTTATTCAAAATCATCTTGGGTTCTTAACTTAGTGGCTTTTTAGTAAAATTGGCCATTATAACCTTTAGCTTAGAAGCTTTTCATTCCTCAAATCAAAACATTTTAAAATTGTCGATTAAGACTTTTAGTTAACTTAATCTTCTTTATTAAGCTATAGCCAGTGCTATACTCTTAACCAGTTCAGGGTATATATATATATATATATATATATATATATATATATATATATATATATATATATATATATATATATATAGACACACACACACACACACACATCAAATCTCATTCAAGGCATCCATGCCACAATTCCTATTTCAATCATCTAGGCATATACTTCATCAAGTTCATACATATGTTCAATCCAAGGCAAAAATGCCGCAACTTATATTTCCATATCAAATAACTCATTCAAGACAATAACACCACAATTCACATCTTAATATTCAATCACAAATATACCACAACCAACCTCATGCAGCTATCAAACTCATTGGAGCTAATCTCCCCTTACCTTTAGAAGTCATCCTCCGAAGGTAAAGTCGTCCGATCGGTCTACGAATTCTCCCGATTCCTTGTCTGAGTATCCGACAACAACTACAAACACACAACCACACCAATCATCAACAAATAACAACATAATTAACAACATCAAAACATAGATTCTCTTTCCCCAAAAATGGTCCAAGGTTCGGCCAAAAAATGGTGAAAAGGGCTAGGGATCTCATTTGGTTCCAATCTTTTGGAAGGTTGGTTCTTAAGCTTGATGAACACTAGTGTAAGTCCAATTCAAAGTTATTACAAAGGTTCTGGCGGACAGGTTGTCTTTGATTGCTCCTAAAGTCATCAGTGAACAGCAAAAGGGATTTATTAAAGGGAGGCAAATTGCAAACTGTATATGCACTACTTCAGAAGCCATTAACATGCTCGATTACAAGCCTTTTGGTGGAAATATTGCCTTAAAGTTTGACATAAGGAAAGCTTTTGACACAATCGACTGACATTTCCTTTTAAGAGTTCTAGAGGCCTTGGCTTTAATCAAGTCTTTTGTAATTGGATCAGGGTCATTTTAAATTCTGCTAAGTTATCAATTTCTGTTAGTGGGCACTCTGCAGGCTACTTTGGTTGCAAAAGAAGGGTTAGACAAGGTGATCCATTATCTCCTTTACTATTTTGCTTAGCTGAGGATGCTTTAAGTAGAGGTATTAGCCTCTTAACTAGTTCAGGCCTGTTGAAGCAAATGACGGGCCCTAAGGATTGTGTTGTTCCAACACATGTCCTGTATGCAGATGATATTACGATTTTTTGCAAGGCTACTAAAAAGAACCTCTCTATGCTAATGTCTTTGTTCAAGGATTATGAAATTGCATCAGGTCAAGCCTTAAGTCTTAAAAAGTGCAAATTCTTTGCTGGTTCTATATCTCAAACCAGAATCAATCAGATCAAAACTCAGCTTGGCTTTTCAGCAGGTCGTTTACCCTTCATCTACTTAGGAGTCCCTATCTTTCAAGGGAAGCCTAAGCGAATCCATTTGCAGCCTATTATGGATAAAATCAAGAACAAACTCTCTACTTGGAAAGGTTCTTTGTTGTCTATTATGGGGAGAGTCCAATTAGTGAAATCAGTTATTCAAGACATGCTTGTGTATAGTTTTCATGTGCATGCTTGGCCAATTTCCCTTCTAAAGTTGTTGGATAGTTGGATAAGGACCTTTATATGGTCAGGAGACATTCAAACTAGGAAGGTGGTTACAGTTGCTTGGAGTAAACTGTGCAAGCCTGAAATTGAAGGGGGTCTAGGCTTGAGATCCCTTAGATCTATTAATGAAGCTGCTATGCTGCAATTAACATGGAAATTCTTCTCTTCAAAGTCAGATTGGTCTTCTCTTTTGAAGGCTAGATTCTTCAGGCATAATAGGCCAATATCTCACTATGCTAAATCCTCAATTTGGCCTTCTTTGAGATGCAACATCAGTTCTGTTTGAGACAATAGCTTTTGGTTAATTGGTAATGGTGCTAGTGTTAATTTCTGGATGGATCATTGGCTTCCTAATCAGTCTTCCATAGCAGCCATGCTGGAACTTCCTCCTTTTGTCCATGCTTCCCTCAAAGCCAAGGTTTCTGACTTTATTCATAATGGTTCTTGGAGAATTCCTTCCTCTTTTGATGTGCTTTATCCAGCTATTTCGGGTATCATTCAGCAAGTTATTCTCCCTTTAGATAGTTGGGAGGATTTGTTAGTTTGGAGTGAAACTGATCATGGACAGCTTTCTTTCAAGGATGCTCACTCAAAACTAAGATTGCAAGGACAACCTGTAAATTGGGGTAAGACAATTTGGAATGCTATTGTCCCTCCTTCCAAATCTTTTCTAGCTTGGAGACTGATTCATGACAAACTTCCAACTGATGAACATCTTGCTAATAGAGGATGTGTGACTGTTTCCATCTGCTATCTCTGCTTTGCTGCAGCTGAGTCCTCTACTCATCTTTTCTTTCAAGGTCAATTTGCTTCCAAATTGTGGAGCTGGCTTAGTAGTATGTTGCTATGCAACTTTGATCATTCATCTATTCTTTCTGTGCTCGGGTTGATGGAAAGACAGTGGAGTTCCCAAGGCAAAGAAGTAGTAATATCAGCTATTCGTCATACTGTTGGTGCTATTTGGCATATGCGAAATCAGTCCAGGTTTTGTAACAAAGAAGCTAGTATGGGCAGGGCAATTTCTATGGTTAAAGCAATAGTAGCTTTGTCTGGGAAACATTCAAAAGGTCATTGTTACAACACTATGAATGAGCTCCAAATGTTTAAAAACTTCACAGTGGATGCTAAGTCTCCTAAAGCTAACAGCATAATCCAAGTAATTTGGTATAAGCCTCCTTGTAGTTGGATCAAAGTCAACTCTGATGGGGCATCTAGGGGCAATCCTGGCCTGTCCTCTGGTGGTGCTATTTTTAGAGATTCTAGAGGTGCTTTCTTAGGTTGTTTCTCTGATTTCTATGGTGTGAACAGTTCTCTCTATGCTGAGCTTCTTGCTGCCATGAAAGCTATTAAGCTAGCTTTTTCTAAGGGTTGGTTAAATTTATGGCTAGAATGTGATTCGTTGCTTGTGGTGAAGGCTTTCTCCAATGTGGACATTATTCCTTGGAAGCTTTTAATCAGATGGAAGAATTGTCGATCACTGCTTAAACATATGCAATTTTATTGTTCTCATGTTTACAAAAAAGGGAACAGTTGTGCTGACAAGTTGGCAAATTTTGGCCTTGTTCATTGTAGTTTTTCTTGGTGGGACTCTCCACCACAGTTTCTTTTGAAAGATTTTAATCGCAATAGATTTGATCTTCCTTGTCATAGATTTGTTTGAGTTGTTTTCATTTGGGGTTTTGGCCTAGTCCCCCCCATCTCTTTTTGTATTCTTCTTCATTTATTGATAAAATTCAATGATATGCTGCAGATGATTGATAAGGGCTAAGGTGCCAACCTAGTTGGGATGTTAGTCTTTATAGTGATGCTTTTGCATATCATTTCAGTTTGCTAAAAAAAAAAGTCCAATTACCCAAAAAAAAATATGAAACATGACTCATGGTTCTTCCCACCTATAGGTCTCGGCCATAAAGAGAGAAATGGGTTAGGAATTGATTTGGTTTTCCATCACTTGGATTCAAAGACAATAGGAAAGGAAAGGATGGAATCAAGAGTTAGAAATCAAAAATTGAACAAAAACACTATTCATTCTTCTTCCCTAGGGTTCGGCCACTTTTAGAAGAATAGGCTAGGGTGAGAGTTTGATCATATGCTCTTGGGTTTAGGTAGAGAATGATGAAGCTAGCTCAAAGAAATTAGTTTCCCATTAAAAGGATTTTTCTATAATTTTCTATGAATTTTTGAAGTTTTGGATCATAAACTTGAAAACTATGAAATCAAGATTTCAAACTTGAAATAGGAAGAGATTCATGAAGATTAGAGATCATAGAAGTGATCTTACCTAAGGAATGATGACGATTGATCAAGGATTCAAGCTTTTCTCTCAAGGTTTCAAGTTTTTCTCTAAGGAAAAATGGAGTTTTCTCTCAAGGAAGAAGATGAAGTCTTGGAGCTTTGTTCTTGGCTGGTTTGGGACGTGAATGAGGGGGCTGACCAGCCCTTAAATCAACTCACTTAAGGGCATTTTGGTCTTTTCCTTCAAGGACCAAAATGTCATTAAAGAAAAGGTTAGGGGTATTTTGGTCATTTCGCGTCCAGATATTTCCGAACGTCATGATGATTCTAGCATGGTTTCCCAAGTGATTTGACATGATGTGACATCGAGATTATCTGTTAGCGGGTCCCGGTAAGTCCGTATGCGACTCCGTTCGTCACCCGATTGAGGATTTCGCTCGAAAAAAAGTCAGGAAGTAAATTTTTTTTTTTTTTAAATTTAACCAAAATGTAGAGAATCGAATTCTAAGACTTACTGTCTCGTTCACGGGTCAATCTGAGGTCTCTGGAGCATTAAAATCTTACTGACAGTGTAAAGATTTAATCGTAGCTTCGTACGATAGCGTTAAGCATGGCTGTGGTCTCGGAATATTTTATTCCCCTCCCTAGACCCTTCAATAAAATACAAACATATAAATACTAATTAATTAACTCTAGAGAGTTTTGAAAAACCGGGGTGTTACAATAAACATCAAGCAGAGTATACATATTAAGATATCATAATTTCATACATAAGGCCTTATACTTACGGCCATTCAAAAGAGTCATGGCTTTCAGTAGCCAGAGCAACTAACGAAATTGTTATTCAAAATAATAGGACTTATCTTATAGCTGGTCCACCTCTAAAGTACTGTGACTCCTCGTACGTCACCCTCCTCTGCATACTCAAGCATCAGGGAATGGATCCCCGAATGTTCCAGTGGCATCTTGGAACTCATCTAAAGATGTACGAGTGAGATACCAATATATGGATTCAAGCACGATAATTACATGCACCACTCACCAACAGCATATAAGCATATATAATCAAGTTGCATAATATTCTACTAAATAAACAAGTAGTTTATCATAGGGTTTCATACCCGACAATCATCGCCATTTTTAAAACAAATGCATGACACTTCAATGTTCATCATTTAATTTTTTACTTAATCTCCGGAGATCCCAACATCGTTATAAAAAATGAGCCGATCAAGCTTGATTGCCAAAAAGGCACACTGTTGTTAAAACCATTGCACACTGTCCAACACAAGGCACAGGTGATCACTGTTTATGGTTTTTCATTGTCCATCAAGGTACAATGATTTATATACACCGTTTAAATATCCTGACCACCAAGATATCCAGAATAACCGTTGGCATGTCTGTTGATTTTAATGCGTGAAAAAAAAAACGTTTCAAGTCTTGCCACTTTTCATTGTTTTCGTTCTTTCGTTGTCGTAGCTCAAAGGCTCCCAACTATTCGTAATTTACACCGTTTTAAAACTTTTCACCGTTAACACAGGACAAAACGTCTGAGTGCTCAATCGCGGAACCCTCGACCGATTCACCAGTCCAAGGTCCGTGGTAATAGAAAACATCATTCACCTTTATTCATGTTTCCTCATAACAAGAGGAGGACTCACAGTCCATAACACCGTTGGACGACTTCTCGTGCTGTTTTTACATAACACTAGTATCCCGACGTCTCGTATACTAGGTTCACGTTTCAACGTTTTCACCGTTTTTCGTTCTGTGAAATACAAATCCAAAAAACGAAATCTCCGCAACTCATACAAGTTATTGGATTTTACACCGTTGGGAAAAACCCGTTTAGAGAAACTTTTCTGTTTGAAAATGGTTTGAAAATCATCAAATTGCTGATAAATCTTAACTTTTGCTGAAAGTCCCTTCGTAAAATCCAGTTTTGAAAGGAAACAGCTGAGACCAAAAATATCGTCCTAGAACAGTATTACTCTTTTTTGAAAATATTTTCCATAACTCTTTTCGGAATTAAAACGTCGTTTAGCGTTATAACGTCCTAAGTTAAAATTCTTAACTTTTCCTCATAATTAACTTATTCTTAAAAATCTAACCTTTTCTACTAATGTTATAATTTACCTTAGAATCCTTTTTAGTGAAACTTGCGTTATTGAAAAATTCCCAACATTTCCCAAATAAATCTTTGGCGTTCACTACAAAGCTTTTCAAGGCTTTTATCCATGTTAATTAATTGAGCACTGACCACTGTCAGGCTTCCCAATCAACAATCAATATCACAATATGGTTATAGCAGATCATACAAGTAAAATACATATAACACATATTAGCAAGCAATTATCAACAATCAAAATAATTGCGGAAAGTAAATAAATTAACCACCACACAGCTTAATCACATAATTACAAACCAAATACGATAACACGTAGTTATCGGGAGAATCCCTCAGGCAGTCCCCCTTACCTCTTGAAGTTTCCCGGTAAGCGAAAAGTCGCCCAATCGATCCGGAAGTCGCTCGGTTTCTCGTCCGATCACTTGTCGACAACTACACACAAACAATCAATCAAGATATCAACTTCAAATCACAAAATTTTCTCCTATTCATCTCCTCCTAGGTTCGGCCATAGCTAAAAATAAATAGCTAGGGATGTCCAAAAATTCCTATCTCTTGGATTCCATCCTTACTAGGTGTGATAAGGCTAAATCAAAGCCTATTACATCAAAACTTGAACCAAAACCGCATCCACTCATCCATGGGGGTTTCGGCCAAAATACCCATTTGAGTTAGAGGAATCCTTTGATTTCCAACTCTTGGATTATGATAGAAGATCATGAACCTAGTGCAAAGAAAGTGGTTTGACATTAAAAGGATTTTTCTACAACTTTTCATGGATTATTGAAGTTTATGAACCAAAACCTAACTTCCATGAATGATAAAGATTAAAGAGAGAAATAGAGAGATTAAGAGATGAAGAATGGAGTTAATAACTCCTAGATGATGAAGCTTGGTGAGAAACCAACTTAGTTTCACCAAATCTTTGAAGATTATGAAGAAATTTGGATGAAAAGCGTTGAAGGAAATGAAGAAAAGTTAGAACAAGTGATGATAGAGAGAAAAGAGTGAAATGGCCAAGTGGCCTAATGGGTGAAGGTCAAGGTCATAGATATTTTCACTTTAGGGGTAATTTGGTCATTTCATTAAAAGACCAAAGGCATTTTGGTCATTTTGCGTCCAGATATTTGGAAAATCATCATGACATTGGCTCGCATCCCAACGTGACATTGACCTGATGTGTCTTCAAGATTATCCGTTAGCGGATCCCGTTAAATCCATCTACAGCTCCAATCGTCTCCCAGTTCGAGTTTTCGCCCTAATATTTTATATTATTTTCACTTTTTAACGTCAGGAACTGATTTTAGCAAAATTGTAGAAAATCAAATTCTAAAACTAACAGTCTCGTTCGCGAGTCAAAATTAGGTTTTGATAGTGGTAAAACACTACTATCAGTGAAAACGCAGATCGGGCTCCGTCTGAGTTTTTGACCCAAACTTTAACCATAGCTTCTTACGATAGCGTAGAACGTGACTATGGTCTCAGATTATTTCATTTCACTCTTTAGACTCTCCAATAAAATTCAAACACATAAATACTGTTTAATTAGTATTAGAGAGTTTGAAAAATCGGAATGTTACAGTAGGCCCACCAAACAGCTTTGAACCTCCCTCAAGGACTTAAACCACAAAGCAGTAGCGCTTGTAAAGAGAGAGGAAAATAATCATTGCATATATGCATATTATTTTACACAAATTTTTGTAGTAAATTAAAAAAAAGGTTTGAAATTAATAGTATAGTTTAATAATTTTTGTTCGATTGTTAGTTTTGTATGAGTGAAATAGGAAAATGTGATTGGTTTGAAAATAATCTAATAAATGATCTCTTGATATTTAGATGCACGAACACTAATTACAGTTATTTGAAGGTCGGGTATTACGAAGCATAACTCCCGACATACATACCCAATAAGAATTTGTATTTCTTCCAAAATATCTATTGGAGATATTATAATGGTGTGAATACACCAAACATAAAGAAATATAAAAAAAAAAAAAAATTGTTTATTTTTTTATTTCTTTCGTCGTGCATAAGAAAGAATCGCATACATGAGTATAAATTTACACAACTGTTTGGTATGATTAGATTACGTAATTGTAGTCTGTCAAGAGGTCAAAAGGATGATAATTACACCTAACTTCGAAAATACTGTCAAGTTCCCCAAAGACATCATCGAAGGTGTTCTTCCGATCATTATCTTTCATTATGGTATGGCCTTTGGAGGGTGATATTGCGGCTAACATGTTTGCTTATTTAGCTATTTGACTTGATGGCCCTTCCATATTACTGTTAAGCAAAGAATCTTGTTCTTTGTATCATATTCTGCTTCAACTGAAGACCCTGCAGCATTGCACATGGTCAAAAGGCTATTATCAGCGTCTACTTCCCTCTTATGGCTAAGCTCTTTTACCAATATAGCCAAAGATGCTTATTCTTCTTCCTTTTTAGCTTGGTGTGCATAATAAGGTGTATGCATGTAGCCACAGTTGTAGGTGTCATGTCTTTCCAGCCCATCTATGCTTGATGAGGGCTCGGGTTTTTCTGAGATTTCCTCCTTTTTGTAGACCCATACTGTTTTCTCGCATAAAAATGGTTCATGTGGTCTGCACTGTCGTATAATGATATAAAAGGCGCAGTATGCAAGAAAGCAGTGTGTCAAAAAAAGGAGCAAAGCCCAGAAAAACCCGAACCCTCATCAAGCATAGTAAGGATGGAAACACACAACACATACAACTATAGCTACATGCATACACCTTATTACACACACCATGCTAAATATGGAGAATAACAATTATCTTTGGCGTTATGGATAAAATAGCTTAGCCATAAGAGGGAAGAAGAAGATACTATTAGCCTTTTGACCATGTGCAACGCTGGAGGTTCTTCAAATGCTGTAGAATTCGATAAATAGAATGAGTGGCCCCGTCTAATGAAAAACTCTATAAGAACAGTGGCCCCATTAGATAGGGCAACTCATTTAGGCAATGAAGTCAATGCAGATAGAAAATGGAAGAAAGCATGTTTTCTTTAGAGAAAACTAGCCTGGAGAATAGGCAACGAAAGCAAATAAGATAAATATAAGATCAAATACTAGCCCGAAGAATGATGAATGCATTAGAAAATTGGGGCTTGGAACAATTTAATTTCTCAACTCGCCTTTTTCTTCCCTTACAGTTTCTTTACATTTTGAATATAACAGTTAGTTCAACACTTGTTATTTTGCAATTTTTCATTAAATGAATAAGTGGCCCCTTCTAATGAAGAAACAAGGTTAGTGGCCCTATTTAGCAACTACAAGGTTAGTGGCCCCATTAGGTAGGGGCACCCCATCTAATGAAGAGTTTCTTTCGATTTTTAACGTCATTGTTTGTTGAGCACTCGTTTCTTTGAAGCTTTTCATTAAATAAATGAGTGCCCCCATCTAATGAACAACTACAAGGGTAGTGGCCTTATTAAGTAGGCCCACCCATCTAGTGAACAAAATAAGAGCAAAAGTACTCAACAAACGCCTTTTCGATGGTGAAAACTTGAAGCAACTGTGATGGAAGAGATAGGGAAGTTCAGGGATTAAACTAAACTGAAATCCCAAGTTTTCTTATGATTTCATGATGCTTCATTCCAATATCGTAATTAAAGGAAGCACCACTTGTTTGATCGACATTAATTCTTGTAGACTGCTTCATATATGTATGGAAAATAATACCGCGGACCCACCAAACAGCTTCGAACATCCCTCAAGGATTTAAACCAGAAAGCAGTAGCGCTTGTATAAGAGAGAGGAAAATAATCATTTCATATTTGCATATTATTTTACACTAATTTTGTAGTAAATTAAAAAAAAATTGAAATTAAAAGTGTAGTTTAATAATATTTATTCGGTAGTTAGTTTTGCATGAGTGAAATGGGAAAATGTGATTGATTTGAAAATAATCTAACAAATATGATGAACCTCAATTCTGTGCATTTTATAGGGGGTATTTGAGTCAAATTTTGATGCAGGGATAAATATTATTATATTTCACCCATTTGCTTAAGTTTTGACAGAATTGAGATTCGGAGGCAGTTTAATGGACTTTTGAAGAAAAGGAAAGGTTTTAGAGCTAAATTAGACAAAATACTGAAGTTCTAAGGTTAGCACGGTCGTGCCATGAGAGAGCATGCCCGTGCCAATCTCCCAAAGTCATCCAATCAAACAAAGCCTTACGAAAAAGCTTAAAGCTGCCCTCTGAAGACTTAGCATGGCTGTACCACACGAGAGCACGCCCGTGCCATATTGAAGAAATGGTTGACTCAGTAAAGAAAGGCCCAAAAGAAGCTAGCATGGCCCTAATCGCAAAGAGCACGACCGTGCCAACTGAAGAGCACGCCTGTGCTGCAGTCCATGCGCTAGAACGTTGATCTACGAAGTCAGTAAGCCCTGACATAATTGAGCACGACCAGATATGATGAAGAGCACACCCGTGCTGAGTGAAGAGCATGGCCATTCCAAGTGAAGAAAACGTCCATGCCAATGAAATAGAAGACCAGAATCAAGGCCCGATCTGCATTTTGTGTTATAAATAGAGGCCCTCTGTGCCACTCTAAAGACATCTTTTGCTCTTTCTTTCATCTCTTTATTTTCTTTGAGTACTATACTCTTGTTTTAGTTTTAGTTTGTAGTTTTGATTTCTAGAGTAGGATTTGACACCTGGAGGTTAAGTTAGAGACACTTCTCCCTCTTCAACTATTCAAGATGCGTTTCCCTATGTTGATTTTGGTTTTCTCTATTATTATGAGTAGCTAATTTCACCACTAGAGTTGTGGTGAATCTTGTGTTAGTAGAAACTTTTTTCGCTATGTCTTAACTTTAATTCGACTCTATTTGGTTTTAAAGTTGTTATTTGAATAGAGTTATTTTATCGTTCTTCATCCCATACTAGGATTGCGCACCCATTGTATACTTATAATCAATTGATTGACATTTTGGCTATCAAGCCCAATTAAATTGATAGACCTATAGGATAACCAAAGTTTAATATCTTGATTTGCGAAAACATGATTTATTCCTTCCAATCATTAAACTTCTTTGTGCTTAATGCTTTTTAATCACTTAAAATCTTTGCCTGACAACCATTGGGTTTATTTGGGGAAAAGAATATTCATTGCCTAATAAACAATTAATAGTTTTCATAGAGGGAGTGGTATTAAAAAAAAAAAAAAGCAATTGCGAAACTAAATAGAATTAGGATTTTGGGGGTTTCGAAAGAATAAGTGATACCACGGCTCTAGGTCCTTTACTCTTGAATTCTTAAGACTCTTTTACTTTCTTGTTATTATCTTTAAAAATGGTCTATTCCTATTTATTTTCTAAGTTCTTTATTAGTCTAAATAATATAAGAATTTCCCTATTTTAGTACATGCTTTATCAATATTATGTCAGATTAATCTCTTGGGTGCGATATCTAGACTTCCATCCTATATTACTTCTGCGACAGGGTACACTGCCCTTAAGTGTGTTTTGAATACAACAAGTTTTTGGCGCCGTTGTCGGGTATTAATTTTTGATATTTTGTGATCTTTAAGTAATATTGGATGAAAAGAAATTCTAGTTAATTTAGACATTTAATTTTTCTTTTAATATCTCTCTTTGTATGCTAACACGTTCTAAAAATCCTGATCTAGTTTTTGACACGGAAGTTGAAAGGACTTTCCAAAGGTTGCGGAGGCAAGCAAGAGAGGACAACACCATGGGGGAAAGAATGACGTTGTTAGACTACTTTACCCTCTCTACTGAGTGACGGATAACATCACCAACCCTGAGGTGGATGCCAACAACTTTGAGATCAAGCTTGCTTTGGTCTCTATGATCTAACACTCTGAATTATTTAGGGGGTTGCCAACTGAAGACCCCAACTGCCATCAGAAAAAGTTCCTTAGGATCGCTGATCTTATCAAATATAATGGAGCTTCAACAGATGCAATCGGACTCTGATTGTTCCCATTCTCATTGTCCGACAAAGCAAATCAGTGGCTTTCTTATTTGCCATCTGGTTCCATCCCTACTTGAGATCAATTAACATGCCAATTTTTGGTCAGGTATTTTCCACCTTCTAAATCCGCTAAATTTAGAGCTGATATTTCGAATTTTGTGCAATATGACCAGGAGTCTCTCTATGAGGCATGAGAGCGTTATGAGGATTCAATCCAGAGATGTCCATACCATGGTTTCACAGTCCCCATTCTTTTGCAACTGTTCTGTAATGGACTTTCACAAAGAAACAGGCCCAGTATAGATGCTGTCTGCGGGGGCTCAATTTTGAAGAAGACACCGGAAGAAGCCCAAACCTTGACTCAAGAGATGGTAGCCAATCGGTGTGCATGAGGTAACTGTTAGATTAATTATTTCAATTAATCAAAATTATGGATTAGCATTAATTAATTATCTGAAATTATAATTAATATGTTAATTATGGTTAATAGCATTTTATCAATATAATGAATAGTATTGGGCTTATGTTCTGAATGGTCCGTGATGTGTTGAGCTATTCAATTGATGCCCAATGAGAGGTCCCTGCCCTTATACGATAGGTTACTTACTCATTATCCCATTAGATGGTTAACATACAGCCTAATGAACCAATCGTGATTGAGGGGAGTCTGCTTTCATTCCAGTGCTCAACCAGGTGGTTCACTCGAATCTCAAGAAGAACACAATATGGATGAATTCGTTATATCAGGTGCACAAATTCTATTACTTAATTCTCTATATCAATATGCTGTAATTTTGTATCTACACGATCTTTAGTATGTTAAAATATCATCAGTAATTGCCAGAGAGACAATAAAAACTAAGGTTGATGCTCTAACAAAACAGATCGAAACACTAATGCAAGTTCAAGCACATATTATGACACAAGCCAGTGCACCAGTGTCACCATTCCCATGCAATCATTGCGGTCTGACAGTCCATGAGAGTAAGGACCGCCATCTGAGCAATTCTTTTTCTCCACCAATTGAGGAAGTCAAATTCATGAATAATGTCAATCAAAACCAAAATAATTCTTACAATCCTGGTTGGAGGAGTCGCCTGAATTACTCATGGGGAGGTCAGCAGAACGGTCAAGGTTCAAATTCAAAAGCCTACAGAGCACCCCACTTGCAGAACCAAGGTACAAAACCAGAAAATAGGAAGCCCGATCCTCATGAATTGATAGCAGAATACATAAAGAAGACTGATAACAAATTTCAAGCCATTCAGTCACAGATAACTGCTCTTACCACTTTGCTCCCGAAAAGGCCTCAAGGAACATTACCCACTCAGACTGAGCCAAACCCAAGGGAGCATGTCAATACGATTTCTCTTCAGCAAGCAGAAAAAGACAACCCTACTTCCATGGAAGAAAACAACACTGTTGAAGAAATTAAGTCAGAAGGAGAGCACGGCACTTATGGCATGACCGTGCAGCACTTATGGCACGGCCGTGCCATCTGTCCAGTAAGCAGAATCAGGTAACAGTCACTAGTGAGGTACAATTTTCCCTTCCAACTCTTTTTACTGAGAATAGTAGCTTGCAAAATGATGAATTCTTGAAAACTAATATGAAATTGTATGTTAAATCACCTCCTGATAAAAATGAACATCTTTCAAAAGAATATGATATAGTACAAATTAATGAGGAATGCTCTGCTGTTATTTTAAATAAATTACCTCATAAAATTAAAGACCGAGGAAGTTTTATTGTTCCCTGTTCCATTGAGAATGCCCATTTTGATAAAGCATTATGTGACTTAGGCGCTGGTATAAATCTAATGTCTTATTCTGTGTCAAAAAGGCTTGATTTACAGGAACCTTAGAGCACCAAAGTCTCATTGCAGCTAGCGAACAGAACCATTAACCACCCTCGAGGAACAATAGAAGACGCATTAGTAAGGGTGGGGAGATTCATGTACCCACTAAACTTTATAATATTGGACATGAAGGCAGATGAGGAGGTCCCTATCATTCTGGGACGACCTTTCTTGGCCACCAGTGATGCTAAAATACAGGTCAAGCAAGGTACCCTAACCTTAAGGCACAAGGGTGAAGAAGCTGTCTTCAAGATCTCCCCAAGACCACCGTGACCAGTTTTCTAAAACAGGTCGTCAGGCTCGTGACGTAAAACAATCGTCGCGCAAGAGGCAACCTGTATTTTATTATATTTTATTTGGTTTAAAAAAAAACAATTTTTGATAAAGAAATAATTGTGGGAAGTCTTGCAAAATCTTTGAAGTGCCCCCAATTTTTGAACTAAAATTTAAAATCTCAAAAAATAGGAGGGCACGGCCGTGCCACTCGCACAGCTGTTTAGAATATAAGGGAACAGAGCACTGCTTTTGCTCACCTAGTGCTCCCCCTATTGTGCCGATTCTTCAAATTTTTGCATCCTTCCCTGCTTAATTCACTTATCCAAGGCAAAAATCTCACTTCTTGCTCTTTAATTTCTGTGGTTTGGTATTATGATAGGTTAGGTTTAAGGTTGTTTTATTCCCTTTTTGATTTTATGCATATTAGCTGCTGTTTTGTTGCTTTTTAGTGATGATTACTATTAGGAACGGTTAGTTTAGTGTTAGTATAGATATTCTGCATGTTTTGGCTGTGTTTTATGGGGCATATTGAGTTCTGCGTGTGGCACGAGCAATAGCACGACCGTGCTGTTCTAAGAACAGGCCGTGATGCTCCTAGTTTGTTGAGCACTCGTTTCCTTGAAGCTTTTCATTAAATAAATGAGTGGCCCCATCTAATGAACAACTACAAGGGTAGTGGCCTCATTAAGTAGGCCCACCCATCTAGTGAACAAAATAAGAGCAAAAGTACTCAACAAACGCCTTTTCGACGGTGAAAACTTGAAGAAACTGTGATGGAAGAGATAGGGAAGTTCAGGGATTAAACTAAACTGAAATCCCAAGTTTTCTTATCATTGCATGATGCTTCATTCCAATATCGTAAGTAAAGCAAGTACCACTTGTTTGATTGACATTAAATCTTTTAGATTGCTTCATATATGTATGGAAAATAATACCGCGGGCCCACCAAACTGCTTCGAACATCCCTCAAGGATTTAAACCAGAAAGCAGTAGCGCTTGTATAAGAGGGAGGAAAATAATCATTGCATATTTGCATATTATTTTACACAAATTTTTGTAGTAAATTAAAAACAAAAAGGTTTGAAATTAATAGTGTAGTGTAATAATATTTGTTCGGTAGTTAGTTTTGCATGAGTGAAATGGGACAATGTGATTGGTTTGAAAATAATCTAACAAATGTGATGAACCTCAATGCTATGCATTTTATAGGGGGTATTTGGGTCGAATTTTGATGCATTTGAGGATAAATTTTATTATATTTCACTCTTTTACTTAAGTTTTGACAGAATTGACGTTCGGAGGTAGTTTAATGGACTTTTGAAGAAAAGAGAAGGTTTTAGAGCTAAATTGGGCAAAATACTGAAGTTCTGAGGTTAGCACGACTGTGCCATGTGAGAGCACACCCGTGCCAACCTCCCAAAGCCATCCAATCAAACAAAGCCTTACGAAAAAGCTTAAAGCTGCCCTCTGAAGACTTAGCATGGATGTACCACATGAGAGCATGCCCGTGCCATATTGAAGAAATGGTTGACTCAGTAAATAAAGGCCCGAAAGAAGCTTGCATGGCCCTAATCGCAAAGAGCACGACCGTGCCAACTGAAGAGCACGCCTGTGCTGCAGTCCATGCGCTAGAACGTTGATCTACGAAGTCAGTAAGCCCTGACATAATTGAGCACGACCAGATATGATGAAGAGCACACCCGTGCTGAGTGAAGAGCACGGCCATCCCAAGTGAAGAGAACGCCCATGCCAATGAAACAAAAGACCAGAATCAAGGCCCGATCTGCATTTTGTGTTATAAATAGAGGCCCTCTGTGCCACTCTAAAGACATCCTTTGCTCTTTCTTTCATCTCTTTATTTTCTATGAGTACTATACTCTTGTTTTAGTTTTAGTTTGTAGTTTTGATTTCTAGAGTAGGATTTGGCACCTGGAGGTTAAGTTGGAGACACTTCTCCCTCTTCAACTATTCAGGGTGTGTTTCCCTTTGTTGATTTCGGTTTTCTCTATTACTATGAGTAGCTAATTTCACCACTAGAGTTGTGGTGGATCTTATGTTTGTAGAACTCTTTTCGCTATGTCTTAGCTTTAATTCAACTCCATTTGGTTTTAAATTTGTTATTTGAATAGTGTTACTCAATCGGTCTTCATCCCATGCTAAGATTGCGCACCCTTTGTTTACTTATAATCAATTGATTGACATTTTGGCTATCAAGTCCAATTAAATTGGTAGACCTATAGGATAACCAAGGTTTAATATCTAGATTTGAGAAAAAGTGATTTATTCCTTTCAATCATTCAACTTCTTTGTGCTTAATGCTTTCTAATCACTTAAACTCTTTGTTTGACAACCATTGGGTTTATTTGGGGAAAAGAATATTAATTGCCTGACAAACAATTAATAGTTTTCTTAGAAGGATTGGTATTAAAAAAAAAACAATTGCGAAAATAAATAGAATTAGGATTTGGGGGGTATCAAAAGCACAAGTGAAATCACGGCTCTATGTAACACCCCGTATTTTTTTGAAAGCTTTCTGATTTTAATTAATCAGTATTTTTGTGTTTGTATTTTCTTAGAGGGTCAAGATAGTAAAATAAAATAAACTAAGACCATAGTCAAGCTCTACGATATCGTAGAAAGCTATGGTTAAATTTTGGGTCGAAAACTTAGACGGCGCCCGGTCTGCGATTTCCACTGACTGTAGTGTTTTAATACTATCAGGACCTAATTTGGACTCATGAACGAGACAATTAGCCTTAGAATCACATTTCCTACATTTTCGAAAAAATGGGTCCTGACCTTCGAAAATGAAAATAATAATAAAATATTCGAACAAATACTCGAACCGGGAGGTGATTGGAGCTGTAAAGTGATTTACCGAGACCCGCTAACGGATAAACATGATGTCACATCAAGTCACATGACCTACGGAAGCGTGCCATGACTCGACACTGTCATAATGACAAACGAAAATATCTGAACGCAAAAAGATCAAAATGCCCCTGGTCGTTTTCCTAAAGGACGTTTACGTCCCTAAAATATCAAAATTTTCATGACCTCACCCTCACTCTCGCACTCTCTCTCTCCTCCATTTTCTTCTTCTTCTTCTTCCATCCTTTCTTCTTCTTCTACATTTTTCCTCCATTTTCTCCATAACTTCATCTCCATTTTTCTCAAGCTTCCACAAGGTTTTTTAAGAAAATTTGTGAAGCAAAGTTGATCATCTAATCCTCCTCTATCATCTAAGAGGTATAGATTTCACTCTTGAGCTCTCAATCTTCATTTTCTCCATTAAAATTCATGAGTTTCAAGTTTCAAGATCCAAACTTCAAAAATTTCTAGAACATTGTAGAAAAATCCTTTCAATGCCAAACCAATTTCTATAATCTAGTTTCATCCTCTACTATCATAATCCAAGAGCATGAAATCAAATAAGCTTTCTAACCTATTTAACTTATGGGGACCGAACCTATTGTTTTTGGGGGAAAACGGTTTTGGTTTAATTTTTGTGAAATGATTCTTGATTTCACCTATTTCATTCCTTGATCATATAATCCAAGTGATGAGGAAGCCAAATAAAACCCTCACCTATTTTTCATGGTGATGGCCGAAACCCTAAGTTTTTGGTTTAAGGGGTTTGGTTCAAATCTTTGATAATTGATCATGGATTATATCTTAGGTACGCTTAAGGATCATTGATCCAAGATTTAGTAGAATTTCAACATCCATATCCTATTTAATTAAATAGGGGCAGAAGCCTAGTCCTAAGGCTAGGGGAGTTTTTGATTTAACTGTATTAATTTCTGATTGTGTTTTGTGATGTAGAATCGGACAAGATTCGAACGTTCGACCGCGCGCCCGATTGACAGTTGCGGAGTCGTAGCCAGAGCTACACGTGAGAATCACTAAGGTGGGGAGAAAGAACTGATATCGTTGGGAAGGCAAGCCTAGTATAGATTATATATATGTGTGTAGGGGAACCCTAAAACCCTACTAGAGGTTGAGCCCTGGATAAAGTGCCTGGACCCTAGTTGGAGGTACTTTCGGGATAGCACCACTCAGTTGATAATATGGATGATGTGAATGATTGAGGTTGGAGTGTTGAACTGTTTATTTGATTTTCTATTGGTTTATTGTGTTGAACTGTTTGTGTGATTTACTGTTATCCGGCTTTATGATGATACCTGTACTGGTGAAATTATTGTTGTACTATTCTGTTGTGATTTGGCTTATTGATTGTTGATGAGAGTAAGGTGAGTGATGATATTGTTCGGGTTGATACCGTTGTGGTCCCGATCATGGAACTGTGTCTCGTAGACACAAGGCGTCGTGATGTTGATGCTGATGTTGATGTTGATGTGATGCGGTGTATCGTGGTCGTGGCCGAGTGCTTAAGTGTAAGGTCCCGGTATCAACCTGCGATGTATGTTTGTTGCATAGCATATCATTTCATACCACAACATTTTTTTTTCCAAAGGGGGTGTCCAATTGGGGACGTGATGTTTTTAAATCCCGAGGCGGGATGTCCAATGGGGGACGGGATATGATGTGATCCCGACGGGGATGTCCAATTGGGGACGTAATGTATCGGCCGACATGCATATAAGGAAGTCAGCATATATATAGGGACTAGTATCCCTCTTGTAGGTTTATCTGAGAGAATGACTTTGAGATGGTTGTGCTGTATGACTTAAGAGATGGATGATGTTGTGTTGTATATTTTATCTGTGTTGTGTGATGCATGTATATATGTTGTACTGATGCCCCTCTCCCGTATTTGATGATGCATGTTTCTTATCTCCCTGTGTTTCCTCTATATGTTTACTTTATTTTATGGGAAGACCCCGACGAGGAACCAGTTACTAAGGAGCTGGATGGCACCCCTTACGAGCCTGACGCCGGACGATGAGTCATGGACCCTAGCCTCAAGAGGTTGGGAAGTGATCGTGGTTAGCCAGAGAGCTTTCTCTAGGCCTTTTTGCGTATTTTGGTTTTAGTCTGTATTAATGCACTTTGTATGTATACACTATTACTGTAGCCCTACCGATGGGGCAATCGACGCATATATGTATTTATTTATATTTTAAAAGCTGTGTACTCTAAGACGTCGCCTGCCGTAAATTTGTTTCGCTTTCGGGTTCAATTTTCCACTTCGCTTCGTATTAATAAGGTGCGCTAACGATTATAATACGATTAAGGTTAGTTAATATCCTAAGTTCTCCAATGGGACAGCAGGTTGTCTCATTTATTGGTATCAGAGCAGTTCAATTCTAATATCGGACTGTGAGGTCTAGGAAGTGTACTGACATGATAGTCGGGTGCCGACTTTAGTTATAAAAATGGGTAGAGTGCCCGATGCGCAAGTTTTCGAGTATGATAACTGTTTTGTTAGTAAGGCATACGATATATATATATATATATATATATATATATATATATATATATATATATATATATATATATATATATATATATATATATATATATATATATATATATATATATATATCGGTTGATTAATATTGTCTGTGCTTCTGTCTAGCTCCCTGGGCGAGAATCGGTTTCGCGTTGCGAGGCCGAAAGGCTGCACCTTACTGAACAGGCTAGCCATCTGGCTTGCGTGGCACGAATAAGTTCGCGTCGCGAGGCCGAAAGGCTATTCTTTACTGATCAGTCTGGCCTTCTGGCTCGCGAGGCGAGTATAGTTTTCGCTTTCTGAGGCTGAAAGGCTGTACTTTTCTGCTCAGGCTCGCCTTCTGGCTCATGGGGCAAGAATAGGGTCGCGAGGCGAGCACCTTGTTTTTGATTTTTCTCTTGTTTTCTTTTTTCCCTTGACTTTTCCCTCAAGCTTATCGTATGTCTTATGACTCGAAACTAACGCTTCCTTTACCAGGAAAGAATGGCCAGAGGACGTAGCAGAGGAAGGGGAGCACTAGTTGGAACCGGGGACCCCGACCGTAGTGGGGACACCTCGGGAACTGGAAGTAGCGGAGATCAGAACGAAGCGATGAGGGCCATGAGGAATTTGGCCGCTGCAATGCTGCAACAAACCCAATAGAATGCTCAGTTCATGCAGTGACAGGAAGAGAGGGATGCTAGACAACAGCAGGATCAGGTCAGAGGAGGTGAAGTGGTAAACACCGGCCTAAATGCCTTCATGAAGGGGAATCCTCCCCAATTCCATGGGGAGTACAATCCAGAAGCCGCTGAGCTATGGCTGGAAGAAATCGAGAAAGTCTTCGTTGTTATCCAATGTAGAGAGGATAAGAAAGTCACTTATGCTGCCTTCATGCTAGTCGGGGCAGCTGAAGCAGGGTTGAAAACAAACTGAGACTGCTAGAGGCTAAAGGAAGATTACTGACTTGGGAGGTGTTCCACTAGAGCTTCTTAGAAAATATTTCCCAAGGAGTGTCCGCCAAGAAAAAGAGAAGGCGTTCCTGATCCTGAAACAGGACCAAAAGTCGGTGGGGGAATATGCCATGAGGTTCGAGGCGCTGCTGAAATTCTCCCAGTTTTACCAAGTGTACCTGGATGAAGACTGGGTGTGCAGAAGGTTCGAAGATGGACTAAGGCCCGAGCTGAAGTGGGCTATGCTGCCATTGAGCGTCGGATTATTTCTCAAGCTAGTGGAAAAATGCATCGTACTGAAAGGACACGATCAAGAGAGAGTTACACAAACTCCAGCAACAAGCGGTGGACCAGCCAGAAGCTTTGGTCAGAAAGGCCGAGGAGGAAATTTTCAATCGAGGGCGAAGCCTTACAGTTGCCTGAATCAACAACCAGCAAGTTATGGAAAAGGGAATACCAGTCAAGGGCAACCAGGGTTTTCCAAGTGTTTCCGATGCAACGGGCCGCATCAAGTGAAGGACGGTGCTCAGGCACCGAATGTCACTTGTTTCCGTTGTGGCACATGGGGCCACTACACTAACTAGTGTCGAACCGGGGATGCTGGTAAGAAGAACTCAGAATGCTGGGACTGGACAACAAGTGATGGGTCAGCAGAACAGGCCACAGACGACAGGAAGAGTATTCGCCGTGGAAGGATCTAAAGCTTTTCAATGCCCCGATCTGATACAAGGTAAGTGCCTAGTTGCGGGGGGACTCTTATCTGTTTTATTTGATTCAGAGGCTACACATTCCTTTATTTCTTTAGCCTGTGTGGATCATTTGAATTTGCCCATTTCATCCTTACCGTATGATATAACTGTTTCTACACCTACGGGTGATTCCCTGACAACCCTATTTGTCTGCTTAAAATGCCCAGTTGTTTTAGAGTACCGATCTTTTCTTGTTGACCTAATCTGTTTGCCTATGCAGCAGATTGATATTATCTTAGGCATGGACTGGCTTTCGGCCAACCATGTAGTACTAGACCGTTCAAATAAAACCATAGACTTTTTTGAGCAATCTGGATCATTGCCTGTCAGTGATGGTGTGTTGGGAGGTGTACAATCAGGAGAGTGCATGGTGATGTTTTCTTTGGAAGCCGAGGAGACTCCAAGTCTGGATGCTTTGCCGGAGGTGCGTGAGTTTCCAGATATTTTCCCGAATGATATGCCAGGACTACCACCCAAGAGGGAGATACAGTTCGCAATCGATCTTGCACCTGGAGCCGGACTGATTTCGATAGCACCCTATCGAATGTCCCTAACAGAGTTGGTAGAGCTGAAGAAGCAACTGGACGACATGCTGTAGAAGCAGTTTATAAGACTGAGTGTTTCACCCTGGGGAGCACCTGTGCTGTTCGCCAAGAAGAAAGACGGTGGTTCAAGGTTGTGTGTGGACTACAGACAGCTCAACAAGGTAACGATTAAGAATAAATACCCGTTGCCAAGGATTGACGATCTTATGGACTAATTAAGGGGAGCAACGATATTTTCTAAGATTGATCTGAGATCCGGTTATCATCAGATAAGAGTAAAGGAATATGATATACCGAAGATGGCTTTCAGGAGTCGGTACGGACACTACGAGTATCTAGTTATGCCTTTTGGTGTGACTAATGCTCCTGCAGTGTTCATGGATTATATGAACAGAATCTTCAGACCGTACCTTGATAAGTTTGTCGTTGTTTTTATCGATGACATCCTTATCTACTCCTCAGACAAGGAAGAGCATCAAGAGCATTTGAGGGTTGTACTTCAAGTTCTTAAGGACAGACAACTCTATGCTAAGTTGTCTAAGTGCGAATTTTGGTTGGAGGAGGTACAATTCCTTGGACATGTGATCGACAAAGATGGTATAGCAGTAGATCCTACAAAAGTAGAAGTTGTGGTTAAGTGGGAAAGCCCTAAGAAGGTAACCGAGATCAGAAGCTTTCTCGGGCTAATAGGATACTAAAGAAGGTTCATTAAGGGATTCTCGAAGATTGCGTTACCTCTAACGCAGTTAACAAGGAAAGGGAAAGCGTATGAATGGACAGAAGGGTGTGAGGCTAGTTTCCAAGAGCTGAAAAGGAGGCTAACTACATCTCCGATACTAGTCTTGCCAAATCCATCAACGTCGTTCGATATGTACTGTGACGCATCGTATCAAGGTTTGGGTTATGTGGTCATGCAAGAGAGGAAAGTGGTAGCTTATGCTTCCAAGCAGCTAAAAGTGCACGACCGGAATTACCCAACCCATGACCTAGAGTTGGCTGCAATAGTGTTTGCATTGAAGATATGGAGACACTATCTCTATGGCGCTAAATTCAGCGTTTTTAGAGACCATAAAAGTTTAAAGTATTTATTCGACCAAAAGGAGTTGAACATGCGGCAAAGGAGATAGATGGAATTCATAAAGGATTATGAATTTGATCTACAGTACCACCCAGGAAAGGCCAACGTGGTGGCAGATGCATTAATTCGAAAATCTTTGCATATGTCCGCTATGATGGTGAAAGAACTGGAATTGTTGGAACAGTTCAGGAATCTGAATCTAGACGTGGAGTTATCCAGAGATAAGATAAGTTTAGGAATGGTCACTATCACTAGTGATTTTCTGAAATTGATGTGGAAAAAGCAAGGAGAAGATTAGTACATACAGGAAAAGAACCAGATGGTAGAAGAAGGAAAGACTTCAGAGTTCAAGAAAGGTACTGATGGAATCCTGAAGTTTGGAAATAGGATATGTGTGCCTAAGGATAGCGAAGTTAGGAACATGATCTTGGAAGAGGCACACAAGAGTAAGCTAAGTTTTCATCCCGGATCTACAAAGATATACCAGGACCTAAAGGGAATGTTTTGGTGGCCTGTGATGAAGAAGGAAGTAGCAGAGTATGACCAATCCTGTCTGGTGTGTCGAAAGGCAAATATTGAACACCAGAAACCAGCAGGGTTATTGCAATCACTGGATGTCCCATAATGGAAATGGGATAATATTGCAATGGATTTTGTTTCCAGACTACCAAGAACGCAAAGGAAGTGCGATGCAATTTGGGTAATCGTTGGCAGGCTTACGAAATGTGCTCATTTCTTGCCGATCAACCAAAGGTATTCTTTGGAAGATTAACCCAGATTTACATCAAGGAAGTGGTGAGATTGCATGGGGTACCTTTGAGTACAATTTCGGATAGGGATCCGAGATTTACTTCCAGGTTTTCGCAAAGTTTAAATAGTGTATTGGGAACTAAGTTAAGGATGAGTTCAGCCTATCATCCGCAGACAGACGGTCAGTCTGAAAGAACGATTCAATTGTTGGAGGATCTTTTAAGAGCATGTGTTTTGGAAAACACAGGAAGTTGGGACGCATTCCTTCCACTGATTGAGTTCACGTACAACAATAGTTCCCCCTCGAGTATTGACATGGCGCCATACAAGGCACTGTATGGACGGAAGTGCAGAACACCGCTCTGTTGGTATGAAACCGGGGAGAATCAGTTGCTACGACCAAAAATAGTGCAGCGAACAACGGAACAAGTTAAGAAAATTCGGGAAAGGATGAAAATCGTACGGGATCGGCAGAAGAGCTACAGTGACAAGAGGAGGTGTGACGCCTGAGGCTGACGAGGGCGGGGAGTGATCGCCGGTGCTTGAGGCACAAACAAGGAGCGGCTCCTGGCAGGCTTCTAGGCAAAGGGACACATGAATGAACCAGATTCACATCGGAATGAGAGGGATCCTGAGGCTGTGCAGGTATGGGACTGTACAGTTGAAGGAAGGCTTATAAGAATTGATTTGTACTACCTATATCAACAAAATGCATCTTCTTTTCTGTAGTCCATCACTTAAGAACTCCAAAGTTAAGCGTGCTTGACTTGGAGTAATTCTGGGATAGGTGACCTCCTGGGAAGTTTTCCTAGGAAGCGTGTGAGTGAGGACAAAGCACGCTGAAGAGACTCATGTTGGTTTGTGGGGACAGTCGGCAATCCTGAAAGCAGTCCGGGCCGTTATAGGAGGAGACCTTTGGAGTTCCAAGAAGGCAATCATGTCTTTATGAGAGTCACTCCAAGAACTGGAATCGGTAGGGCAATCAAATCCAAAAAGCTTACACCTAGATTTATTGGACCATTTCAAATTCTTCGCCGAATTGGTCCAATTGCCTACCAAATTTCTTTACCTCCCAACCTATCCAATATTCATAATGTATTCCATGTATCCCAACTCAGAAAATACCATCCCGATCCATCACACGTGATAGAGCCTGAATCAATCCAGATAAGGGAGAACTTGGAATATGAAGCGCTGCCTTTACGAATCGAGAACAAGAGGGTGAAAGAACTCCGCGGAAAGTAGATTCCCTTAGTCAAGGTCATATGGGATGCTACAACATGACATGCAACCTGGGAACGCGAAGAAGATATGCAGCGGCGATATCCACATCTATTCTAAGGTATGTCAAATTTCAAGGACAAAATTCTTTTTAAGGGGGGTAGTAATGTAACACCCCGTTTTTTTTTTTAAAGCTTTATAAAAGCTTTCTAATTTTAATTAATCAGTATTTTTGTGTTTGTATTTTATTAGAGGGTCTAGATAGTGAAATAAAATAAACTAAGACCGTAGTCAAGCTCTACGATATCGTAGGAAGCTATGGTTAAGTTTTAGGTCGAAAACTCAGACAGAGCCCCATCTGGGATTTTCACTGACAGTAGTGTTTTACTACTATCAAGACCTAATTTGGAGTCGTGAACGAGACAGTTAGTCTTAGAATCACGTTTCTTACATTTTCGAAAAAATGGGTGCTGACCTTCGAAAATGAAAATAATAATAAAATATTCGGGCAAATACTTGAACCGGGAGACGATTAGAGCTGTAAAGGGATTTACCGGGACCCGCTAATGAATAAACTTGATGTCACATCAAGTCACATCACCTCGAGAAGCATGCCATGACTCGACACTGTCATAATGACAAACGAAAATATCTGGACGCGAAAAGACCAAAATGCCTCTGGTCTTTTTCCGAAAGGACATTTACATCCCTAAAATATCTAAATTTTCATGACCTCACCCTCACTCTCTCTCCTTATCTTCAGCTCTCTCTCTCTCTCTCTCTCTCTCTCTTTCTCTTCATTTTCTTCTTCATCCTTCCTTTCTTCTTCTTCTCCATTTTTCCTCCATTTTCTCCATAACTTCACCTCCATTTTTCTCAAGCTTCCACAAGATTTTTCAAGAAAATATCTGAAACAAATTTGATCATCTCATTCTCCTCTATCACCTAAGAGGTATATATTTCACTCTTGAGCTCTCAATCTTCATTTTCTCCATTAAAATTCATGAGTTTCAAGTTTCAAGATCCAAACTTCAAAAATCTCTAGAAAATTGTAGAAAAATCCTTTTAATGCCAAACCATTTTCTATAATCTAGTTTCATCTTCTAATATCATAATCCAGGAGCATGAAATCAAATAAGCTTTCTAGCCTATTTAACTTATGGGGGCCGAACCTATTGTTTTTGGGGGGGAAAGGGTTTTGGTTCAATTTTTGTGAAATGATTCTTGATTTCACCTATGTCATTCCTTGATCATGTAATCCAAGTGATTAGGAAGCCAAATCAAACCCTCACCTATTTTTCATTGTGATGGCCGAAACCCTAAGTTTTTGGTTTAAGGGGTTTTGGTTCAAATCTTTGATAATTGATCATGGATTATGTCTTAGATACGCTAAAGGATCATTGATCCAAGAGTTGGTAGAATTTCAACATCCCTAGCCTATTTAATTAAATAGGAGCATCAGCCTAGTCCTAAGGCTAGGGTAGTTTTTGATTTAATTGTATTAATTTCTGGTTGTGTTTTGTGGTGTAGAATCGGATAGGATTTGAACGTTCGACCGCGCGCCCGATTGACAGTTGCGGAGTCTTAGTCGGGGCTACACGTGAGAATCACTAAGGTGGGGAGAAATAATTGATATCATCGGGAAGGAAAGCCTAGTATAGATTATATATATGTGTGTAGGGGAACCCTAAAATTCTACTAGAGGTTGAGCCCTGGATAAAGTATCTGGACCCTAGGTATAGGTACTTTCGGGCTAGCACCACTAAGTTGATGATATGGATGATGTGATTGATTGAGGTTGATGTGTTGAACTGTTTATTTGATTTTCTGTTGGTTTATTGTGTTGAATTGTTTATGTGATTTACTGTTATCCGGCTTTATGATGATACCTGTACTGGTGAAATTACTGTCGTAATATTCTATTGTGATTTGGCTAATTGAGTGTTAATGAGTGTATGGTGAGTGATGATGTTGTTCGGGTTGATACCGTTGTGGTCCCAATCATGGAACTGTGGCTCGTAAACAGAAGGCGTCGTGATGCTGAAGTTGATGTTGATGTTGATGTTGATGTGATGCGGTGTATCGTGGTCGTGGCCGAGTGCTTAAGTGTAAGGTCCCGGTATCAACCTGCGATGGATGTTTATTGCATAGCGTATCATTTCATACCACAGCATTTTTATCCCAAAGGGGGATGTCCAATTGGGGACGTGCTGTTTTTAAATCCCGAGACGGGATGTCCAATGGGGGATGTGATGTGATGTGATCCCGACGGGGATGTCCAACTAGGGACGTGATGTATCGGCTGACATGCATATAGGGAAGTCAGCATATACACAGGGACTAGTATCCCTCTTGTAGGTTTTTCTGAGAGAATGACTTTGAGATGGTTGTGCTATATGACTTAAGAGATGGGTGATGATGTGTTGTATATTTTATCTATTTTGTGTGATGCATGTATATATGTTGTACTGATGCCCCTCTCCCATATTTGATGATGCATGTTTCTTATATCCCTGTGTTTCCTCTGTATGTCTACTTTATTTTATGGGAAGACCCCAACGAGGAGCCAGTTAACGAGGAGCTGGATGGCACCCCTTACGAGCCTGATGTCGGAGGATGAGTCATGGACCCTAGCCTCGAGAGGTTGGGCAGTGATCGTGGTCAGCCAGAGAGTTTTCTCTAGGCCTTTTTGCGTATTTTGGTTTTAGTCTGTATTAATGCACTTTTTATGTATACACTATTACTGTAGCCCTATTGATGGGGCAACCGAAGCATGTATTTATTTATTTATATTTTAAAAGCTGTGTACTCTGAGACGTCGCGTGCCGTAAATTTGTTTCGCTTCCGCGTTCAATTTTTCGTTTCGCTTCGTATTAATAAGGCGCGCTAACGATTATAATACGATTAAGGCTAGTTAATATCCTAAGTTCTCCAATAGGACGGCGGGTCGTCTCACTCTCGGTCCTTTACTCTTGAATTCTTAAAACTCTTTTACTTTCTTGTTATTATCTTTAACATTGGTCTATTCCTATTTATTTTCTAAGTTCTTTATTAGTCTAAATAACATACGAATATCTCTATTTCAGTACTTGCTTTATCACTATTATATCAGATTAATCTCTTGGGTACGATATTTGGACTTCCGTCCTAAATTATTTCTGCAACAAGGTACACTGCCCTTAAGTGTGTTTTAAACGCAACAAAATGGTCGCTTGATATTTAGATACGCGAACATTAATTACAGTTATTTGAAGGTCGGGCATTATAAAGCACAACTCGTGACAAACATACCCAATATGAATTTGTAATTTCTTTTAAAATATCTATTGGAGATATTATAATGGTGCGAATACACTAAACATAAAGAAATATAAAAAAAAAATTGTTAATTTTTTTATTTTTTTCGTCGTGCATAAGAAATAATCGCATACATGAGTATAAATTTACACAACCGTTTGCTATGATTAGACTAAGTAATTTTAATCAGTCAAGTGGTCAAAATGAATATAATTACACCTAACTTCGAAAATACTATCAAGTTTCCCAATAGACATAATTGAAGGTGCTCTTCCGATCATTATCTTTCGTTATGGTATGGCCTTTGGAGGGTGATGTCACGGCTAACATGTCTGCTTATTTAGCTATTTGACTTGATGGCCCTTCCATATTTTTGTTGAGCAATGAATCTTGTTCTATGTATAGTATTCTGCTCCAATTGAAGACCCTCCAGCGTTGCACATGGTCAAAAGGCTATTATCAGCTTCTTCTTCTCTCTTATGGCTAAGTTCTTTTACCAATAAAGCAAAAGATGCTTATTCTTCATCATCTTTAGCTTGGTGTGTATAATAAGGTGTATGCATGTAGCCATAGTTGTAGGTGTCATGTTTTTCTAGCCCATCTATGCTTAATGAGGGCTCGGGTTTTTATGGGTTTTCCTCCATTTTTGTCGACCCATACCGCTTTCTCGCATCAAAATGGTCCATGTAGTCTGTAATGTCGTACAATGATATGATATACGTGTCTAAAAAGGCGCAGTATGCAAGAAAGCCCAGAAGAACTCGAACCCTTATCGAGCATAGAAGGGATGGAAAAACACGACACATACTACTATAGCTACATGCGTACACCTTATTATACATACCAAGCTAAATATGGAGATTAAGATGTGTCTTTCGCTTTATGGATAAAATAGCTTAGCCATAAGAGGGAAGAAGAAGCTCCTATTAGCCTTTTGACCATGTGCAACGCTGGAGGTTCTTCAAATGTTGTAGAATACGATAAAATATAATAAGTGGCCCCGTCTAATGAACAACTATAAGGATAGTGGCCCCTTAGGTAGGGCAACTCATTTTTGGCAATGAAGTCAATGCTGGTAGAAAATGGAAGAAAGCATGTTTTCTTTCAAGAAAACTGCTATAAGGATAGTGGCCCCTTAGGTAGGTCCACCCATCTAATGAACAACTACAAGGTTTGTGGCCCCATTAGGTAGGGCAACTCATTTTGGCAATGAAGTCAATGCTGGTAGAAAATGGAAGAAAGCATGTTTTCTTTCAAGAAAACTGGCCTGCAAAATAGGCAACGAAAGCAAATAAGAGAAATATAAGATCAAATACTGGCCTGAAGAATGATGAATGCATAATAATATCGGGGCTCGGTACAGTTTAATTTCTCAATTTGCCTTTTTCTTCCCTTACAGTTTCTTTAGATTTTGAATGTAACATTTAGTTAAGCACTCGTTATTTTGCAATTTTTCATTAAATGAATAAGTTTGCCCTCTCTAATGAACAAACAAGGTTAGTGGCCCATTAGATAGGGGCACCCCTCTAATGAAGAGTTTCTTTCAATTTTTAACGTCATAGTTTGTGACCACTCGTTTCTTTGAAGCTTTTTATTAAATGAATGAGTGGCCTCATCTAATGAACAACTATAAAGGGTAGTGGCCTCATTAAGTAGGCCCACCCATCTAATGAACAAAATAAGAGTAAAGGTACTAAACAAACGCCTTTTTGACGGTGAAAACTGGAAGAAACTCTGACAGAAGAGATAGGGAAGTTTCAGAATTAAACTAAACTTAAAGCCCAAGTTTTCTTATGATTTCATGACACTTCATTCCAATATCGTAAGTAAAGCAAGTACTACTTGTTGGATCGGGTTTAATGCTTTTAGACTATGATTTATATGTGTGGAAAACAATATCGTAGGCCCACCAAACAGCTTCGAACCTCCCTCAAGGACTTAAACCACAAAGCTGTAGTTTCATTCCAATATCGTAAGTAAAGCAAGTACTACTTGTTGGATCGGGTTAAATGCTTTTAGACTATGATTTATATGTTTGGGAAACATTATTGTAGGCCCACCAAACAGCTTCGAACCTCCCTCAAGGACTTAAACCACAAAGCTGTAGTGCTTGTATTATTTTACATAAATTTTTGTAGTAAATTAAAAAAAAAGTTTGAAATTAATAAGATCGTTCAATAATATTTGTTCGATAGTTAGTTTTGCATGAGTAAAATGGCAAAATATGATAGGTTTCAAAATAATCCAAAAAATGGTCTCTTGATATTTAGATACGCGAAAACTAATTATAGTTATTTGAAGGTCGAGTATTACGAAGCATAACTCTCGACAACCATACCCCAATAAGAATTTGTAATTTCTTCCGTAATATATATTGAAGACATTATAATGGTGTGAATACACTAAACATAAAGAAATATAAAAAAAAAATTATTTTTATATTTCTTTCCTCATGCATAAGAAACAATCGCATACTTAAGTATAAATTTACACGACTGTTTGGTATGCTTAGACTAAGTAATTGTTATCTATCAAGTGGTCAAAAGGAAGATAATTACACCTAACTATGAAAATACTATCAAGTTCCCCATAGACATCATCGAAGGTGTTCTTCAAATCATTATCTTTCGTTATGGTATGGCCTTTGGAGGATGATGTCGCGACTAACATGTTTTCTTATTTAGCTATTTGACTTGAGGGACCTTCCATGTTATTGTTGAGCAATGAATCTTGTTCTATGTATCTTATTCTTCTCCAATTGAAGAATATCCAGTGTTGCACATGGTCAAAAGGCTATTATCAGCTTCTTCTTCCCTCTTATGGCTAAGCTCTTTTACCAATAAAGCAAAAGATGCTTATTCTTCTTCATCTTTAGCTTGGTGTGTATAATAAGGTGTATGTTTACAGCTATAGTTATAGGTTTCATGTGTTTCCGGCCCATCCATGCTTGATGAGGGCTTGGGTTTTTCTGGGTTTTTTTTCCCTTTTTGTCGTCCCATACTGCTTTCTCGTATAAAAATGGTTCATGTAGTATGCATTGTCATACAATGATATGATATACATGTCTAAAAAGGATCAATATGCGAGAAAGCAGTATGTGCAAGAAAAAAGGAGCAAAGCCCAAAAGAACCTGAAGCCTCATCAAGCATAGAAGAGCTGCAAACACACGACACATACAACTATAGCGATATGTATTCACCTTATTATACACACCAAGATAAAGATGAAGAAGAAGAAGTATCTTTGGCTTTATGGATAAAATAGCTCAGCCATAAGAGGGAAGAAGAAGCTCTTATTAGCCTTTTAACCATGTGCTACGCTGGAGGTTCTTCAAATGGACCAGAATACGATAAAACAGAATGAGTGGCCCCGTTTAATGAACAACTACAAGGATAATGGCCCCATTAGGTAGGTCCACCCATCTAATGAACAATTACAAGGTTAGTGGTCCCATTAGGTAGGGCCACTCATTTAGGCAATGAAATCAATGCAAGTAGAAAATGGATCAAAGCATGTTTTCTTTAGAGAAAAATGGCCTAGAGAATAGGCAATGAGAGTAAATAAGATAAATATAAGATCAAATGCAGGCCTGAAGGATGATGAATGCATAAGAAAATCGGGGCTTGGTACAATTTAATTTCTCAACTTGCATTTGATCTTATATGTGGCCTCAACTTCAGCACTCGTTATTTTGCAATTTTTCATTAAATGAATAAGTGGCCTATTCTAATGAATAGACAAGGTTAGTGGCCTCATTGAACAGCTACAAGGATAGTGGCCCCATTAGGTAGGGACACTCATATAATGAAGAGTTTCTTTCAATTTTTAACATCATAGTTTGTTGAGCACTCTTTTCTTTAAAGCTTTTATTAAATGAATTAGTAGCCTCATCTATTGAATAACTACAAAGGTAGTGGTCCCATTAATTAGGCCCACTCATCTAATGAACAAAATAAGAAACAAAAGTACTCAACAAATGCCTTTTCGACGGTGAAAACTGGAAGAAACTGTAATGGAATAGGGAAATTCGAGGTTTAAACTAAGCTAAAAGCCCAAGTTTTCTTATGATTTCATGATGCTTCATTCAATATTGTAAGTAAAGCAAGTACCACTTGTTGGATCGGGTTTAATGCATTTAGACTGCCTCTTATATGTGTGGGAAATAATACCGCACGCCCAACAAACTACTTTGAACCTCCCTCAAGGACTTCACAAAGCAGTAGCGCTTGTATAAGAGAGAGGAAAATAATCATTGCCTATTTGCATATTATTTTACACTAATTTTTATAGTAAATTAAAAAAAAAAAGGTTTCTCATTAATAGTATAGCTTAATAATATTTGTTCGGTAGTTAGTTTTGCATGGGTGAAATGGGAAAATGATATGGGCTTCGAAATAATCTAACAAACGATCTCATGATATTTAGATACACAAACACTAATTATTACAGTTATTTGAAGGTCACTTTTATGAAGCACAACTCTCGGCAAATTTACCCAATAAGAATTCATTATTTCTTCCGAATCTCTATTGGAGACATTATAATGGTGCCAATACACTAAACTTAAAGAAATATAAAAAAATTGTTTTTTTTAATATATTTCTTTCCTCATGCATAACAAAGTTTCACATACATAAGTATAAATTTAAATGTTACAAGATACATTTAACACCTCAAATAGTACATGACTCTTTGGTATGCTTAGACTAAGTAATTGTAATCTTTCAAGTGATCAAAAGGAAGATAATTACACCAACTTCGATAATACTGTCAAGTTCCCCATAGACATCATTGAAGGTGTTTTGCCGATCATTATCTTTCGTTATGGTCTTGCCTTTGGTGGATGAAGTGACTAACATGTTTACTTGTTTAGCTATTTGGCTTGTTGGCCCTTCCGTATTATTTTTTACCAATGAATCTTGTTCTATTTTATCGTATTCTACTCCATTTGAAGAACCTCCAGCGTTGCACATGGTCGAAAGGCTATTAGCAGCTTCTTCTTCCCTTTAATAGCTAAGCTCTTTTATCAATAAAGCCAAATATGCTTCTTCTTCTTCATCTTTAGCTTGGTGTGTATAATAAGGTGTTTGCATGTAGTTGTGGCTGTATGTGTCGCATGTATGCAACCCTTCTATGCTTGTTGAGGGCTCGGGCTCTTCTGGTTTTTGCTCCTTTTTTGTCGACACATACTGCTTTCTCACATGAAAATGGTTCTTGTGGTTAGTAATTAGAATTTGAGACAGGTATGTCATAACATTGTACGACATTGCAAATTACTTTGCTAGTCATATATGGTAAAGGAACACATTTTTTGAACAACTGGGTGAGACACCCTATATAGATACTATATGTTGATACGAGTATAGGTGATTATCAAGATATCCTATATTTTAAAGTAAAGTAGATGTAACTTATGCAAATGTGCGTGCAGGTGTCACCTAAGTGTAAATGGAAGCATATATCAAGAAGATACTGAGACTCCCATCTGGTGGGGTTTGGGAAAGAGTAGATGTACGCAACATTACCCTCGTCAAGCGGAGAGACTATTTCCAAGATTTGAACTTGTAACCTCCAAATCACAAGGCTTCAATATATCTTACTATTGCGTCAAAACTCACCCTCGTTGGCAATGAAGTCAATGCAGCTAAAAAATGGAAGAAAGCATGTTTTCTTTGGAGAAATAGGTGCAAAAAGTGGATCAAATGAAGTCAAATTATGATGGAAACTAATAGTAAATAAAAATAGGAGGTTGTATATGTAGTTCTGAAACAGAAGAAAGGAGGCAAAGGAAATGTTGATATTCTCTATGGTAGTTTATTTATGCCTTGTATAGAAGGATTAAAAAAGGCAAAGTAGTTAAAGTATAGCCGTCTCTTGTCTTTATGCCATCATTTTGAGTAGATTTTAGGGAAGAATTGACAAAGGAAGTAAATAAGATACATATAAGCTCAAATACCAGCCTCAAGGATTATGAAAGCATAAGAAAACTGGTGCTTAGTTTAGTTTAATTTCTGAACTTGCCTCTTTTTCCCTTTACAGTTTCTTTCAATTTTCAAAGTAACAGTTTGTTGAGCACTCGTTTCTTTGCAATTTTTTTATTAAATGAATGAGTGATCTCATCTAATGAACAGCTACAAGGTAAGTGGCCACATTAGTTAGGGTGATCCATATAATGAACAACATAAGAAACAAAAGTACTCAAAAAATGTATTTTCGATGGTGAAAATTGGAAGAAACTGGAATGGAAGAGAAGGAACTTCAAGGATTAAACTAAACTAAAAGCCTAAGTTTTCTTATGCTTCATTTCAAAATCGTAAGTAAAGCATACACCACTTGTTGGATCGGGTTTAATGTGGACTGTGTCTTATATGTGTGGGATGAGACCATAGGCCCACCAAATTGCTTCGAACCTCCCTCAAGAACTCAAACCACAAAGCAATAGCACTTCCATAAGAAAGACGAAAAATAATCGTTGCATATTTGCATATTCTTTTACACATTTTGTATATTATTTTTCTGCATACTAATTAGTTTTGCATACAATTTACAATAAACGATGAGCCTTTTGTATGGAAATTAAAATAAGGGTCTTGCTAACAAGTGTCCTAAGGGTATTGTTTAAGGAATCCAAATATAGAAAAATTATATTGGAAAATGCAACTTTTGAATATTCAATGTATTGAATACACCACTTTCATTGCAAAATTTCTATTTTTGATTCTTTAACCAATAACCAATGCCCTTGGGACATTAGTTAGCATTTGCCTCAAAATAATAGTAAAAAGCTTAGCAAGCTGCAGTGTTACTTAGAAAATTCTAAGAGCATTATAATATCCTGTCTACAACAGAAAGAGAATGACTTTACAAAATTGTGTAAACAAGGTAGTAAAACTAACCAGATTTTTAAATTCGTCCTCGTAAAGGGTTACAGAATCTCCCGTTTGTAGTTCATAGTGGTTAATAAAATCCCCTGTTACATTAAGGAAAACAAGTGTTTATGAAGCCAAAATCATGTGAACAGAAGTGATAATTGGCAAAAAAAAATAATAATAATAATAAGAAGCGGAGTTTTACCTGTATTTTCGAGAACATACATTCTACTTTTGTTATTAGACCAGTACCTGTACAATTAACAGCCTATACTCAGCATCTTGGAATGCTACAAAAAATATCCAATACAAAAAAATGCATAAATTATAGAATATTCATTTACTTACTTGTATTTGAAGCTCCATTGTAGGTCAGAAAATACATCCTTAAGTAGAACATTGATTCCTTCCTTGTCCCACAGGGCCGGGAGCATTAACTCAGCCTCCCTCTATTTATCATAATATGTTAATGTCTTGCTTATGATGGACAAATTTTTATATTACTTTTTGACAATTAGAAGGTAAAAGTGAAGCTACCGAGTATCAATTGATTTTGATGTGCCATATAATGAAAACTACCTATTACAATAATGAGGGTGATTTTTTTTTTTTTTTTTTGCAAAGTAATGGCACAAAGATGATTATGACTGAAAAGTGAACCATTCATTTTCTTTAATTTTGTGATAACTCGATATGGTAGGAAGGAATTAGTTATTGGACAACCTGGATCAGAAATTAAGCATGTTTCAATTGCTAATATGAGCCTATCAAATTAAAGGGCCAGCTTTACTCCAATATTTCATCTTTTTCTTGGAAGGAAAAAAGTGAAGGGAACAGAAAACCAAAACAGGTAAAGAGAACTAAAAGTTCAATCTAAGAGAAGCGCCTCTAGAGCACCCTTATTGATGAAGGAAAAAAACCTCACCTTTGGGAGAACAATGCGGCCAAGGGAGCCAACGTCACTGTTTTTTAACTTCTTTGTCAAAATTTCTGTAAGTCTCTGTCGTCAAACAATGAAAAAATAATAATGAGATACAAATCAAAATGAGAAAATTTTACACAAAGTATAGGAAAAACATTAGGGACCATTATCAAACAGCTTTGCTATTTGGTACGAAAGACAAAGCAACACGAAATTTATTTGGACCAATAAAATATTGGTATTGCTGAAAATCACGATAAAATCCAATCAAAGTGGAAAATCAGTGATACCACAACACGTGTGAAAGATATATCGACAAAATTCGTATCAAATATCATTTTTCTTAACGGAAAAAAAAAATAACTAACCGACGATATAAAATTAATGGAAAGGACCAATTAACCATTTCAATTAGGGTTATTGCTATTTGGTGAATAATTATTGGTCCTTCACATTTAATTTTATAATTTTGTTTTTTAGTTGTTCTTTTGGTTAATTTTCCTAAAGCATTATCCGAAGAGACCTAATCACCTTCCCATCTGGTGCACAGAAAACATGGGTGTTTCTGTTTTGGGTGACTGTGACCTGCACATTTGACTCTCTTCTAGTAACAGGTTGTTGAACCCTTATTGTCCCCTCTGGTACTGAAGGGGCCCCAGCAGCAGAACTTCTACTCCTTTGTCTTGCCTGTTTCCTTTTGTCCCTAGCAATCTTTCCCATCCATGCTTCCTTCATCTTCCTATCTTCTCCCCTTGTCTGGGACCAACTTTGTGGTTGATAATTTGGCATTCCAACACTGCTTTCCCCAGTTGGAAAAGAATACATAGGATAACCACCATGAGGATGATTCATATGCATATATGGGAACCCTAAGTTCTGGTCATATGGTACAAAATAAGGTGGTGGAACGCAGAATTGTGGAGGATAGGGAGTTTTAGGAAAGCCAAGTGGCTCACTATTATCGAGAAAGTGAACATTTTGGGAATGACCCATGTTTTGTTGTGAATGGCTTAAGTTTGAGGAGTTGGAAGATGATGAGGCAGTGATGGCTGTAGTGGTTGTAGGGATGGTTGTTGTTATGGAAAACGGTGCAGAAAATCTATCCATTGTGGTGGGAATGAAGCAGGGTTTGAGGTTTTGTTGTTGAGTGAAGCGAGAGTGATGAATATGAAGGTGGTATAAGAAGGGTTTGAGCCTGTGGAGCAAGCACAAATGTAGAGAAAGGAAAAGGAACAAAACAAATGGAGGGAAGGAGAAAAGTGTGGGAGTGGGGTGGAGTGGAGTGGGTGACAGGTGGATGGAGAGTTGTGGCATTGGGATACACATCTGAGCATGTTGTCAACATAAAAAACACAAATACATGAAGTTTCAAAATCAAAAAGCAAAAACAATCAAGAGGAAAATATAGAAGAAGACAAGAATGATAGATCATTTAAGGTTATCCATTGCAGTTGAAGCGAGCGTTATGGTATGATAAAGTGGTCACCTGATTCACTTGCAGAGGATATATATGGAAGGTGCCAGGTTGGCTATTGTCTTCATCTAAGGTCAGAACATAAAGCCAAAATATACATTATGTGTGCCCCGTGTGTTTGCCTGATACCCAGCACAGCAGCACCGGAAATTCAGCTATGTAGAGAGGAAAAAGGGAAAAGATTTGTGGCAAGTAGGAAAGAGGGTTGAAAATTGCTGAGCTTTTGGCCATGGCATCGTGGGATGTGGGGTGTCATGGTATGTCTGCAAGACTAGGAAATGGTGGTGTTTTAGGAGGGAGGGAAACTTGAAGGAGGAAGTGGGGCAATATTACCTATGTTAGTACAAAAAAATGAGGGGCAAGTCAAGGATTAATGATAATAGCACACTTGTAAAGATTTATAGTTACTAGAGATAAAGCCTATCCATTGCACTGTTTTTCTATATATTTCAAATATATATATGTTTCTCTTTATTACTCCTAGCTATAACATCGTTAACCTATTTGGGCAAATATTTGAGTGATGTAATGTAGTTATACTCCATGTCAAACCTATTAATCTATATCACCTTTATCTCCCAAATCCACCGATCTAAGACCTCAAAGCCATGGACATGATCGACATTGGCTCAGATATCAACCTGCCAATTGTGTGTTTATGTAGAAATTATCCTAAGTTAAGCAAGACATATACAATAAAATCATGGCAAAAACTCAAAATATCGACCGTTTTACGTTTGAGGGGAGAGAAGAATTAATAAACTCTCATGCAAATATACTCAGTTTGTTGCCTTGGTTGTTGTATATAACCTTTAGATTGCAATGATACTCAATATAACCAACAGTGTGTGCGATCATGTTGAGAATATACTGAATACCAAAGAAAGAATACTTGGTGTGCCAATCAATAACAAATATTGAGGTTTGTTTCAGTGTCTTTTTTTTTTTTTTTTTTTAACTTTTTTGTGAAAGTAACTTTTAAGAACTATTTTTTAAATCAAAACAAAAACTGTTTGATAACACTACTCTGAAAATAGTTTTAAAAATTAGAATACAAAAGAATTTGTTTGGTAATTTTAGTTCTGAAAATATGTTTTTAAAACAAAAAAAAAATAGATAACTTATTTGATTGGTAAGAACTTTTTTTTTATTTCTATGATTTGCTTTAAAATGTTTTAAAACAACACATTTGTTTTAAAATTTGTTTTAAAACAAAACATATTGTTCCCATTGAGATGTGTTGACTTGAATATGAAAAGACAGAAACTATTCCACTAAAAAAAGAATTTTTTTTATTCTTTAATTGCTCTTCCTGCTCAACAAACACAATGTGGCATGTAGAGTAGGTTATTTAACTATCAGTATATCCAACTTCGTTAATGTAACGCCTGGAGCATTTTTATGAACCTTCATTGTTTGAAGATTTACTAAAAAATTAAGTAGGATCCGTTTTTCATGATAAAAGTTATCAAGAACAAAAGGATCAAACATGGGCACGACTTAAGATAATAGGAAAAAAAATCAAAACATATAAATCATTTATCATATTATAAGTCACTTATAAATAGTTTATCCAAAAATAGATAGTAAATAGTTTACAACTTAACAAGTCAAATTGGGTAAACTAAACTAATCGATAAGTTGTGCCCACATCCAATTTGCAATATGATCACGATATGCTGCCATTTCTGCAGCACCTTCATCAGTTAACCTTGATAAATTTTTACCATTGGAGATTGTTCCCTCTATGCCAGAGGTTTTCATTCATAGCCTCTATTTCTGTAGGATCTATTATCTTCCTACATTCTAAATAAATCATCACGTAAATTCCACTTCCGTATATAATTATGAGTAACACAACATGTTATCACTATGAGTCATTGCCTAGAAGGTTTATATATATGGTGGAATTAACTTCAAAATAGGAAATCTATTCTTCAAGACTTCAAAGCAACGCTCCATTGTCATTCTTTGGAGATGGGTGCCTATAATTAAATAATTCTTCGCGACTCGTTAGTTGTCTACCTCGACCTTATATTCTTGACCATCATATCTTTGGCCTCTAAAAGAGGGAAGGAAACCTCCCGTGCAAGGATATCCAGAATCAACAAGATAGGAACCTACACTAACGAATATTTATTAACTTTTAATACAAAAATTATTCATCTCACCAATATAAGAGAATTTCAATAATATATTCACCTCTATATGGCCATGGAAATTCTGCATTTGGATTGGTAATTGCATCCAACAATACTTTTGCATCCCGTGCACTTCCTTCCCACCCCGAATACACATGTGAATTACATCATATTGAAATCACAAACACACATAACATTCTGAGTGACAATTATCTTTGATGTTTGTTTCTCAGCAGGAACTTATGCACTTATATGTGTACCATCAATTGCACCTAAACAATTCTATAAATGTAACCCAGATAAAAGAGATTAAAACCAAGGATAAAAAAAGACATAAAACATAAATATATATATCACAATTAATAAAATTCATACCTTGAACCAAGAATAATATGTTGGGTTATTTTTAATTCTGTCGGGCAATTCTACATACTCTTGTTTTATCAACTTTTTTCCAATCGACAAATTGCTTTCAATACTTCCTTAAAATAATGAGAAACTGTTTCTGTACAGTGCCGAAAGTGATTTGAAACCACTTTATGGCGAATATTATATCCAATTATGAACAAAAACATAGCAACTTTCTCTTCAAGAAACACATCTCCCTTAAGTCGCTTAGATAACTTTTCCCCTTCAACTCATTACAAAAGTTAATAAAGCATGTTTTTTTTTTTTTTTCCATTCGAAATAACTCAAAGCAAATTGTTCCTGATCCATTTAATAGGGACCTTTCATTTATAAGATCTAAGCATTAGCACTACCTTTCCTTTCAACTTAGGGTTCAACTTGGTTTCTTTTAACAAAAAATATTAATAAAAAAAAAAAAAGGAATGATAACATGTACAAAACCCAATCCATTGGTCATAGATTGTGCATTGTAGAATTTGTCCAGGCCCTTGTCATACAAATACCCACCACTATAATCTTTAATTACTTTCTATTCCCTACTGGATCTACTCATATCTCACCGAACCAAGAGATGATACAATCGGAGATGATACAGAGAACGAACAAAACAGAGGATAGAAAAGAACCTGAAGGAGAAAATGTACCTAAACTCGCGCATAGTCTCACCTTCGGCTGCTGCTCACGCACAGGCGTTCGGCTGCTGCTCCATCGAAAAGAATAAAGAGAACGTGCATGTGGTTTAGGGTAGCTTTTAGCTTGTTTAACCTTATTTGATATTTACAGCTTTGCCATCAATGAAAACAACTCATTCTTCGTGTTTTTCCTTGTTTTCAAAACAAATAGCTAAAATATAAAACAAAAACAAAAAACAATTATTGTTTATAAAACCAATTTTTATAAAATAGTGCCATCAAACAAGTTTTTTGTTCTTTGTTTCAATAAGCTGATAATATGCTATAAGCTACAACCTACTCCTAGAATTTAAGGGGAAAAAAACAAGAAAAATAATATAATCTAGAAAAGAAAATGAAAAGGGTGGTCATTGTTAATTTTTTTTATAAGCGAACAAATTGTATTAAATAGGAATACAAGGGTTACTCTAATCGATATATCAAATCACTTACAAACACAAATCTATATTCATTATAAACACACAACAACCACAGAATAATAAACTACATACTATAACATCAACCCACCTTATAAATCGTCTTTGTTCAGCTTATGGACCCAAAAGAGCATAATCACTACTGTACCCAACATCGTAAACACAAAAAATAGCTGCATAAATATGGCACTACAAACCATTACATGCACATTATGAACCAAAAAAATAAATTGATTGCTCAATTGTTCTATGAGACCATAACCACGCACGACAAGAAATCAATGATTTAGCAATCGAAATTGGAGACGGAATTGACGCGCGCGGTTGCAAATAGAGACGGATTTAGTGATGGATTTTCATTTTTCAAAAATTGGTAATTACTTATTTTACATCGGCGACCAAAGTGGTGACCAATGTGAATTTATTATTAAATATATTTTGATGAATGACAAATGTTAATCATAAGCATGCAGTACAAAAAAGGAAAATGAGTCAAACAGCCATGCCGATTATCACTGCCAAAGAAGAGAGCAAAGACCATCGATCAAGTATCAAGACCGTAGGAAAATGGGTAAATCTTAAGTCTTAGATACTTTGTAAGAGTGAGATAAAACTTTAAATAAATGACTCAATATGATTAAAATCATCAAAGGTTTTCAAAAGAAGTTCTCATCTAAAAATCATCTAATCAAAACATTTTTTTTCTCAAATGAAAGTACATCAATGTACAAATATTTTACATCAATGTATTTGAGTTTAATTTGCATATCATGGAGCTTATTTTTGGTTTAATCGATGTAGAATAGAGCAAATCGATGTACATACTTTCACTCGTTGAGATAGCCCCTCCTCGGAGGTCCTATTAGTAACCCGAACTCAACTTCTTAACGTTACAGCATAGCCTGATTAATAAAAATGCAAAAAATATTAAAACAATCAACTCTAATACCACGATTATATATCACATACATATAAATGTACTGGCTCCATCAGTAGAGCCTACAACAACATCAACTATCTCATAGTACGCAACAAATACAAACTGAAAGTATGGCAACAAAATAAAATACATACGACTTCCTCTCCTGGCCCCAAAAATACATTTCGCTCAAACCCATGTACTGGCCATAACAAAACTAAGACTGTCTACCCAACCACGACTCTAACGAAGATAACGAGAGCTCCCAATCGAAGCTCTAACGTATACGATAGTCGAGCCCGTATACAGTACTTTTCGCTGAGAGTAGTCAATCTCCCAGAGACGATCGTCCTCTGCATAGAGCAGCTCAAAGTCTCCCAGCACTGGGATCCGAGGCTCTCCCGCCAGCATCAGGTTCAACAGGTATGCCATCAATCTCCCCTGGGAACTCCTCAACAGGATCTTCTCGTGCGATCGAGAATAAATAAAATACGATATAGAGAAATACGGGATAAGAAACAGCAATATATCATAAATAGGGAAACAGCTATAAAATAAGCTATATAGATAGCAACATACAACATCACAACAATATCAAGCAATCATCTCTCAAGTTCTTCTCTCTTATATAGCTACTGTCTCTCACACTCATGCAACTAACGACTATATGGACGCGATCACGACGCGAAATCCCTAACAGATCAAGATGTCTCGTTCATCTCTGTGCCACCCCTCGTAATGCAGGGTTCGGCCAACAGCCCGTAGGATCAACTCGTCTCATGGGTACGACATATTCCCCCACCCGCAGGCCAGGTCAGAATATTCGCTCGTCAACAACACAGCTTATGGTAACGATATATCCCCCCGCCCGCAAGCCAGGTCGGGACATTCGCCCATTCACAACTAATGGGTATGATCATCTCCCCGCATGTAAGATCGATCGACCATACGCCAACACAGTGATGAACAACAACGATGCAACATGAACCTCACCGACTCATCTCGGGGTCAACAACTTAGTCTCGCAACCACAACTCGTACACAACTACGAACAACTTTCTTTGGCTTAATCGGGTATCAACTTTATATCTCGACATCAACGTATCAACAAAATCTCTAAGTTGAGCACTACAACATAAATATCCGCAAAATCCTCACCACATGTTCATCTCCCGACTTATCAGAAATTACTGTCTATCTCTACTCATACAACAGTATTCACAACATCATATCATCAACAACCATAATCAGGCTCAATAATCATATTCATTGTATTAAATGCTCATGCAAGCATATCAACTCATAGGTAAATATTTAAGTAATCCTAAGCATGTTACTAGGCACAACACACATATCACATATATTATATTAAGCATACTAACACCCAGCATACAATCTCGATATATCATAAAATCAACCTATCGGCCAATCGACCACTAGTAGGGTTTAGGTCGCCCTACGCATATCAATATAAATTATTTTAAATCTTGCCTCTCCGACGATATCGTGGTTCTTTCCCTCACCTGAACAGTTTTCCCGCGTGCTCCCCCGGCAACTCTGACTGCGGCTCCGCAACTGGCAATCGTACACACTTTAGAATAATCCAGCACCGTCCGATCCTTCACAACACATCACAACCAAAAATTAATAAAATCCAATCAAACTCATCTAGTTCCTACAAAGTTAGGGTTCGGCCCCTTTTCAGAAAAATAGGCTAGAGGTGTTAAAAGTTCCTAACTCTTGAATTAATATTCCTTAAGCATACATAACACTAAATCAAGTTTTTGAACACAAAAACTTTGAAGCAAAACTCATGATTCCCCAATGTACCACCCTGCTTTTCGTTAAGAATTTTTATTTAAGTTTGTTTGATTAAATTGTAATTATTGGTTAAAGGCTAAGTAGGATTTTTGGCTTAAAAGTCCCTTTCTGGAACATTGGCACTCCCATGCTGATTTTCAGCACGCCCGTGTCGTTTCGCGTGTCTTGTGATAGCTGAGTCGCAAGCACGGTCGTGCTGAACGGCTATGCCGTTGTGAGAATCGCGTCTCGCTAACGCTAAGTTCGGCACGCCCGTGCCATTGCGTGAACCGCGTCTCGCTAGCGCTATGTTCGGCACGCCCGTGCCGAAATAGAGCACGGTCGTGCCATGTGCGCAGCTTATATAATCGCACAGAAACCGAGGGTTAGCGATTTTAACCTTCATTTGATGGCTGCTACTACCCTAGTGCGGCCAGATCTACCCCTTTTCCTATCTCCATCAATCTTGGTGCGTTCTTGGAGTTTTGGAGACCTTTGGTAAGCCTTTGGTACGCTTGTGCCAGTTGTGTAGGTAACGTTCTCCTCTTTTCTTAGTTTCCTTTCATGTTTTTGGATTAGAAACTGATTTGGTTAATGTTTTAGTTGACCAAGGCTTGAATTCGGACAAAGCCTCTTGGGAGGACATGACCAGTTGTTGTTTGGGGCTACCGTTGCTGCAACCTTCAAACCAGGTATGGGGAGAAGGATAGTATAACCATTAGGTAGTGGGGGTAGTGTAAGATGAAGGGTTCCCATGACCCCGATGTTAATTGTATGTTGTTTGTTAACATGCATGTTGCTATAATTAATTGTTGCTATATGCCAATATTATATGCATTGTTGTTGTGTTGATATTTGATCGTATGTTCATAGCATAATGGTTGGTTGAATTATTGTATATGATAATTGTTGGCTGAATGATTGTATGATGATGAACCTGCTACTATATCCCTAAATTGTTTAATTAGGATTTTAATTGGTTAAATAATAAAGGGATTGCTGTTCCCCAAAAATATTCATAAGACATGAATCAATAAAAGGTGAGGTTTTTATGTTGATGGTTTAGTCATGAACCTAGGGATGATTTTTGAGAGTGTTAGGGTCTTTTTGGTTAAATCTTTTAACCTGTTCTTCGCTGCCTAGAACAGCACTATCGCGCAATCAGCACGGCCGTGCTGAATAGGGAGCACGGGCATGCTCCCAATTGAATTCTCGGAATGGCCGCGCTTTGAGCACGGCCATGCAATATAGGAGCATGGCCGTGCGTAATAGGGAGCACGCCCGTGCTCTCGTGCAGTACGCCCATGCCATATATGTAGCACGCTCGTGCTACACGCAAGTGACAGCACGCCCGTGCCGGGGTTTAGTACACCCGTGCCACCCCTCTATTCAGAATCTAAGGCTTACGGTTTAATGGGGTTTTAACCCCGAATGTTTCCAATAATGATAGAATAATACACCAAACAAATGATGAAGATAGATAACTTAATTATATAATAATTAAGACGTTGAAGAACGATGAGTTGGCTAAGTCGGTGCCCGAGGGGTTACCGCACGATGATGTAATTGGATGCCTTTAGTGGTCCAATGTTGATATGATTGGATGCCTTTAATGGTCCAATGTAGCGTTGATATGATTGGGTGCCTTTAGTGTCTCAATGATGAGGATGATATTCTTGGGTACCTTTAGTGGCCCAAGCAGAGGTGGCGGTTGCCGTTGTTTGTTGATTGTGTTCATGCATCACATTGGAGATGTTAGTTGGGGGAAGTTCAACATAGGGGAGGTCGTCCTAGAGTACGGTGATCTGGCCATCCACGGTTGGTTCACCCAAGGTTTGGTGAACCGTGGCCCCCTGCGATGAGGCATCCATGGTTTGATGCGTTGGCTATCCAAGGGGTTCACCCATGGTTTGGTGAACCGCTGGCGTTGGTGCCTATATAACTCCAAAGTTGTTCTTCCTGAGTTAGTTGGATCCATATGCATTGATGGAGTAGTGGAGTAGTGTTGCATTGCATCATATAGCATATTGGTTGATTGATTATGCTGAGATGATGTTTATGTATGTAAGTGTATGCTTATGACTGTTGCCATTCCATGATGTATGATCATCTTATTGCTATCTCCATGCCGTTGTGTTTACATGTTTCCTTACTCCTCTTTCTTTGTTTTTCTTGTTTGGCATGTATGGTTTATGCAAAGGATGACGAGCAGCCCGGAGAGGAGTGACTCTGAGTAGCCACCACTCATAGTTAGGGCCTTCAGCTTAGTTGATTATTTCTTTTTAGTTTTACAGTTGTATTCCGAATATGTTTCCAAAACGGTTGTACCAACTCTGAATTGTGACATCGGGGTTGGGTTTTAATTATGTTGATATTTTCCTTATCGTTTTAAGTATTGAATTAATATTTTCCTCGTTTGAGAACTAGTTCATGTGGTACCTTTTCTACCCATGAACCTTTTTAATAAAAGGTTGCATGTTTATTTGTATAGTATTACTATCAATATTTATATTTAATGCAATTATAACATGTGGGGTAGAAGGGTGTCACATTTATTGGTATCAAAGCCGGTCAGTACTATCAGGCCGTGGTATGAGTCTGTTGTGTGCTCTTGTGTGTGTTATCTTGTTTGTATTGTCTATACTTGTATAGACAATGATGCTTTAAGTTATAGAATTGTCATATTTTCATCAATGGTAGAGCCTTTGTTGTTGATCTTGTATGCCTACCTTTGAAAGACCTTGATGTTATTGTTGGCATGGACTGGTTATCTTTCAACCACGTTCTTTTGAACTGTTTTGATAAGACCTTAGTTTTTGGCACTCCTACGGAGTTTAAGGATCCGACCTTTCTTTCTGCCAACCAAGTGAAAGCTTTGATATATGATGTTAGCTTCCCTGGAATTAGAGAGCCCTCCTGATGTTAGAAGTGTGCTTATTGTACGGGATTTTCCTGAAGTGTTTCCGGGGGATGTTTATAACTTACCCCTAGAGAGAGATGTTGAGTTCTCCATAGATTTAGTGCCTAGCATCAGGCTAATCTCCATAGCCCCTTATAGAATGTATCCTCTAGAGCTAGCCAAGTTGAAAGAACAGATAGAGGACCTGATGAAGAAGCAGTTTATTAGGCCTAGTGTGTCTCCTAGGGGAGCACCTGTGTTGTTGGTGAAGAAGAAGGATGGCAATATGAGGTTGTGTGTCGACTATCGGCAACTCAACAAGGTGACCATTAAGAACCAGTTGATAGGCGCTTGCGTCTTTTCTAAGATAGATTTGAGGTCAGGGTACCATCAGATTCGGGTAAAGTCTGAGGACATCCCGAAGACAGCGTTTAGGACGCGATATGGTCACTATGAGTACTTGGTTATGCCCTTTGGTGTGACCAATGCTTCTGCTGTGTTCATGGACTACATGAACAAGACCTTTCACCCTTACTTGGATAAGTTTTTGGTGGTGTTTATAGATGGCATCTTAGTGTACTCCATGACCAAGAAGGAACATGAGGAGCACTTGAGGGTTGTTTTGCGGACCCTTAAGGAGAAGCAGTTGTACGCTAAGTTATCTAAGTGTGAGTTCTGGTTAGAGGAGGTGAGCTTTTTAGGACATGTCATCTCTAAGGGTGGCATTGCAGTTGACCCAGCTAAGGTTGAGTTGGTCCTCCAGTGGGAAGCGCCGAAGTCAGTGATCAAGATTAGGAGTTTCTTGGGGTTAGCCGGGTATTATAGGCGGTTTATAGAAGGTTTCTCTAAGATAACTTTACCATTGACCCGTCTCACCAAGAAGGGATAGTTGTTTGTGTGGGACTCTAAGTGTGAGGAGGGTTTTCAAACCCTTAAGGATAGGTTGACATCAGCACCGGTGTTAGTTTTGCCAAACCCTAGTGAACCTTTCGTAGTTTACTGCGATGCTTCTAAGTAAGGTTTAGGTGGTGTGTTGATGCAGAAGGTAGTGGCCTACGCCTATAGGCAGTTGAAAACTCATGAGAAGAACTACCCTACCCATGATCTAGAGTTAGGAGCTGTTGTTTTTGCCTTAAAGATTTGGAGGCATTACCTTTATGGAGCGAGGCTTGAGGTCTTTAGTGATCATAAGAGTTTGAAATACCTTTTTGACCAGAAGGAATTAAATATGAGGCAACGTAGGTGGATGAAATTCCTTAAGGATTATGATTTTGAGTTGAGCTACCACCCAGGAAAGACCAATGTAGTGGCAGATGCCCTTAGTAGAAAAGTCTTTCATATCTCCGCTTTGATGGTTAGGGAGATGGATCTGATTAAAGAGTTTTGAGACCTTTGTTTGGCTTGTGAGGTTACTCCTAAGAGTATTAGGCTTGGAACCTTGAAGGTTACCAACAGTTTGATGGATCGAATTAGAAAGGGTCAGATGTCAGATAAATTTCTGTTAGACCAGCGAGAATTGCTTGCTCAGGGTAGAAAACTTAGCTTTAGAGATGGGAGCAATGGGATCTTGAGGTTTGAAGATAGAGTTTGTGTACTAGATGTTCCTGAGCTTAGGAAGTTGATCCTTGAGGAAGGATATAGGAGTGGGTTGAGCGTGCACCCAGGTGCCACCAAGATGTATCAAGATCTTAAGTGCATGTTTTGGTGGCCTGAGATGAAAAAGGATGTGGCTGAGTTTGTGTATGCGTGCTTAGTGTGTCAGAAAGCCAAGATAGAACACCAAAATCCTTCAGGTAAGTTGCGACCTTTGAGCATCCCAGAATGGAAGTAGGATAAATCTCTATGGATTTTGTGTCTGGACTCCCTAGGACTCCAGCTGGTTTTGAGGCTATATGGGTTGTTGTGGATAGATTGACTAAGTCTGCCATTTCATTCCGATGAATATGGAGTATCCTTTAGAGAAGTTGGCCAGGTTATACATCAGAGAGATAGTTAGGCTTCATGGTGTGCCCTCTAGCATAGTATCAAATAGAGACCCTAGGTTTACCTCTAGATTCCGGGATAGTTTGCAGAATGCTTTAGGGACAAAGCTTAGGCTAAGTTCAACTTATCACTCACAGACTAATGGGCAGTCTGAGAGGACCATCCAATCCTTAGAGGACTTGTTGAGGGCTTGTGTGTTAGAGCAGTCAGGTAATTGGGACAAGTTTTTGCCCCTGATAGAGTTCACCTACAACAACAACTTCCATTCCAGTATTGGGATGGCACCTTATGAGGCTCTGTATGGGAGAGAATGTAGGACACCCTTATGTTGGAATGAACCTAGTGATAATGTGGTGTTAGGACCAGAGATAATACAGGAGACAACAGATAAGATAAGGATGATTCAGGAAAAGATGATAGTGGCACAAAGTAGGCAAAAGAGCTACCATGACAAAAGGAGGAAGGCGCTCGATTTTTCGGGAAGGTGATCATGTGTTCTTGAGAGTTACCCCGATAACAGGGGTTGGTAGAGTGATGAAAGCAAAGAAACTTACTCCTAGATTCATTGGTCCTTACCAAATCTTAAAGAGAGTCGGCGAAGTCGCCTACCAAATAGCCTTACCACCATTCTTGTCCAACCTTCACAGTTTCTTTCATGTGTCCCAACTCAGAAAGTATGTCCATGACCCTAGTCACGTGATAGTACCCAATGAGATACAGTTGAAGGAGAACTTGACTTTTGAGGTACTACCTCTTCGAGTCGAGGATAGGAGGGTGAAGCAGCTAAGAGGCAAGGAGATTCCTTTGGTCAAAGTTATTTGGAGCGGGGCTACTGAGGAAAGTGCTACTTGGGAGCTAGAGAGTAAGATGATGGAGGCATACCAATACCTTTTCAATCAAGGTATATAGAAATTTCGAGGGCCAAATTTTTATAAGGGGGATGGAATTGTAGCATCCTGCTTTTCATTAAGTATTTTTATTTAAGTTTGTTTGATTAAATTATAATTATTGGTTAAGGGCTAAGTGGAATTTTTGGCTTAAAAGTCCCTTTCTGGAACATTGGCACGCCCATGCTGATTTCCAGCACGCCCGTGCTGTTTTCGCATGTCTTGTGACAGCTGAGTCACAAGCACGGCTGTGCCGTTAGTTAGCACGATCATGCCATTGTGCGAACCGCGTCTCACTGACGCTAAGTTCGGCAGGCCCGTGCCGAAATAGAGTAAGGTCGCACTACAACATTTTTCACTTTAGGCAACATTACTCTCGCCAACGGTTAAAAAACCATTACTAAAACAAGGAACAGGCAACAGTTTTGTACTCGTGGACAATATTATTTATATTTTATATCTCCTTTAAAATTTGGATACAAAACCGTTGTTTATTTATATTAGGCTACAGTTTGAAACCGTAGATATATTAGACACAATTATTTTACACTGTTGACACCTTGGGCAACAGTTTATTTCTTTTCAAAATATTTGCAATTTTTCCGCGAACCTCACGTTTAACCCGCGTAACCTCCAAGTCCCACGAAATTCCTTTTCCCTTATCACTCCGAACGTCGCGCGATTTTCTCTTTTCCGTTCTTCACAGCACATCCTAATCTTACCACTCTGAACGCTAGCTAATCCTAATCTTCAAGGCAGAACAATCCTCATCTCTTCCACAGAGCTGACGAGCCCCAGTTGTGAGACCCAGTTTTTTGAAGCAAAGCTGTTATCGCTGAGCCCCGCACTCTGTGTCCACTACGGCAGCACTATCCTCAACACCCGCCTCCATGGTGAGTCAAATTTGATGGTTTTTTTATGGTACCATATATATGAATTCTCAAATGGAGAGAGAGAGGGGCTACCAGTGTTATTGTTGCTGCTAGTATCTATTATTGTTGATACTGGTGTTAATGTGAGCGTTTTCGATGCTCAGTAGTTTCACATAAAGAATGAAAAAAATACTAGGGAAATGATATTTAGGGAAAATTAGGAAGATGATTGCTGATGTTGTCTTACTCTTCTTCTTCTTCTTCTTTTAGATATTCAAAATTGGTACCGTATTTTTTTTTGTATTTATTTGCCGATTTTTTCAAAGGAAAAAGGTGAATCAAGTTTGAATAAATGTTTTAATTCTGGAAGCTAGCACACAATTATATACTAATGAAATTTATATTTAAATAAAAAAACATCTGATGCTCCATTCGTTGATCCTACATATAAGCCATATGTAATTTTTCCTCATACCAAGTTATGGTGATTTAAACCAATAATTTGATTGCAAAATTGAGAATAGGTGTTTAGGCTCTATGTGGTATAGATTATAGTAACAACATTGCAAAGTATTAACTTGAAGGAAGAATTCTGAAGATACCCTTGGATCCTTGGAATGCCACAGTAAAGCCAATGAGGTGGGGCAGTAGTAGCTGGTGGTGGGAGACATTTTCTCTCTTTAGATTGTAGCTTTGAGTTACTTAGACAATTAGGGGTGTAAAAATAGGGGACAGAGAGAAAGATACAGTAAGTCTAACTTTTCTTAAGAGAATGGATCAAATTCTCTCCAAGTAAGTCTAACTCAGAACCATATGCTCCTGTTAATTAACTTGGCTGGTCAAACAACCCTTCCTCTCCCCTGAAAAGCACCTCTAATTGTTATGGCAGATCATATATGTTCCCACATCCCACAATATAGTGTTGCATAGTCTGTAAGAAATGAAAAAACACTTTCAAGGACTGATATGTAATTAGTATTCTTTTTCAGTCTTTTATGCTTCAATGATACCTTACTATTCCTCTCATGTAGTGTTGCATAACATGTAAGAACTGAAAAAACATAATTAGTTTTCTTTTTCAGTCTTTTATGCTTCAATGGTACCTTATTATTCCTCTCTTTGTCTCATACTTTCTTTGCTTATTCCTCTTTTTCTGCTCTGTTAATCTGCATTTGTTTGGTGGGTTTTTCCTTATAACTTGTATTTCCTTGCTTGATTGATAATATCTAACAAAAGAAGGAAAATTTATAAAGCTGTTTGGAATGTGATATCTGTAGATTCCTTCTCATGGTGCCTTCTCTTTGTGCAAAATTATAAGAAAGGGAATATCACTCCCTAATAAAACCGAAGTTGTAGTCTTTCCTTCAAGGCTTCGAAGCTCCTTCTTCGACTAGGTTCAGTTTGTTTTCTCTCTGCAACTGTCGTAGCTCCTAACCACATATTCTCTGTCCAGGTTTGGTTTTCCTTATCTGATTCTGTTCTTTCATGAATTTTTGTTTAGTTCTTTGAATGTTGCCCAGAATTTTGATTCACCCTTATTCTTTGGTTTTTACTACACTCTGTAGATGATGAATTTTGATGTTACATTGTATTGGATTTAGTTGCTGTGTTGTAGAATGATTTTTATTAGCTTTTGTTGGCTGTTATTAATCGCAACTTGGTAATCTTGGTTGCTTTTGTACTGTTCAATAAAATACCAGATCCATATTGTTGTTCTGCTAGGATTGTGTGTTTTGAGTGGAAGCTGTTTGGTAAAAGGCTTATCTAATTTTTAAAGAAAATCCTTAGGAACATGATGTAGTTACTCATATTTGATTAGTTGTTCATTAGCAATAAGTTTTTATATGCATGCTCATAACCGATTTTAGAATCCCTTTCAGAAAGTGAATAGTGATGGAGTTCACCCGAATTTGTACTTTTAACCTCAAGTCTGTTGTTAGAAATGATGAATCTTCTATAGTCCCGTTCTAGAATAGAAAGTTGTGAATAACTTAATGCATAAAATAATATTTAAAATGACATAATGCATCATTTTCTTTTGTTTTAGATTAAAAGTCATGGACAAAGAGTGGACTAAATTGCCAAGGTTTAGTGAAGAGTATTTCAATGGTGTTAAGTCATTCTTAGATTTTGCCTACACTATAGGAAGACCTCCAGGAGATGAAATTTTATGGCCTTGTGCTAAGTGTAGAAATCGTTGCTGGGCAAAAAGAAATGTGGTTTATGATCATTTAATAAGCACGAGATTTCTAAAAGGCTACGATGTTTGGGTAAACGATGGGGAGAGAATATTGCCAATGGAATTTGATAATGACATGGAAGATCAGGAGGACTCACGTGATGACATTGATGGCTTACTGTACGACACATTTAGAGATGTGGCAGAAGCAGAGGGAGTTAATGAGGGTCCTAATGAGGATGCAAGAAAATTCTACAATTTGGTTAACGAGGCAAAATAGGAATTATACCCAGGATGCAAAAAGTTCTCTACTTTATCATTCATAATTCGAATGTACTTATTGAAGTGTCTTTATGGATGGAGCAATGCATCATTTACTTCCCTCTTAGAACTATTGAAAGAAGCGATGTGTCATCTTAACATTCCTGAATCTTTCAACAAAACAAAGGCCATAATTAAGGACTTAGGTCTTGATTATAAAAAGATTCATGCATGTCCCAATGATTGCATGTTATATTGGAGAAAGCATGAGGATGACAATTCCTGCAAGTTTTGTAAAGTTTCACGATGGAAGGAATACCCTAAAGTAAATTGTGAATTTTGAACAACCAAAAAATGAACACAAAGTCCCTGCAAAAATTTTGAGACACTTTCCCTTGATTCCTAGACTTCAAAGGCTATTTATGTGTTCAAAGACAGCCGAGTCAATGAGGTGGCATGAAGAAGAACGCTCAAAGGATGGGAAATTAAGGCATCCTGCTGATGGCCAAGTATGGAAAGACTTTGATAGGGTGTATCCTGACTTTGCATTTGAGCCTCGTAATGTAAGACTTGGCTTGACCAGTGATGGTTTCAATCCATTTAGGACTATGACATAGTATGTGGCCTATCATGATGATGGTATACAATTATCCACCATGGTTGTGCATGAAGTCTGAATATACCATGTTGTCATTACTAATTCCTGGTCCACAATCACCTGGAAATAATATCGATGTGTACCTTCAACCGTTGATTGAGGAGTTGAAGGATTTGTGGAATGTAGGAGTAGACACATATGATGCCTCAAGGAATCAAACATTTCAAATGCGTGCAGCTCTTTTATGGACTATCAGTGACTACCCTGGGTATGCTATGTTGTCTGGTTGGAGCACTAAAGGAAAGTTGGCATGTGCATGTTGTCACTATAACACTTCTTCAACCTACTTGAAACATAGTCATAAGATGTGTTATATGGATCATCGTGTTTTTTTGCCAATGGACCATGCTTGGAGAGCTAATAAAAAGTCTTTTAATGGAAGAACAGAACTTCGATCTGCACCGCCTTTGTTAGAAGGGACAGAGATCTTAGAAAACTTAAAATCTTTCAACAATGTATTTGGGAAGTAGAAAAAACAGAAAATTGATGGTCCATGGAAGAAGAAGTCAATTTTTTTTGAGCTGCCATATTGGGCACATAATACATTGCGTCATAATCTTGATGTAATGCACATAGAAAAAAACATAAGTGATAATATTATTGGGACTCTTTTGGATATCTCAGGGAAGACAAAAGATCATGTTAATGCTCGTTATGATTTGCAAGATATGGGAATTAGAAAGAAACTTCATCCAAGGGATATTGGTGGAGGTCGTGCAGAGTTTGCAAAAGCATGTTTCTCAATGACTTCGGAAGAGAAGTGTAATTTTTGTAGTGTTTTGAAAGCTGCCAAATTACCAGATGGTAGTGCATCAAATATATCAAGATGTGTGCAGGTTGTTGAGAAGAAAATATGTGGTTATAAGAGTCATGATGCACATTTCATGTTACATTACTTGTTACAAATAGCAATAAGAAGCACAATGCCCAATGCATTGGCTCACCCTCTAATTCGTCTTGGTTCCTTTTTTCGCTCTCTATGTCGAAAAGCTATCCAAGTGGAAGATTTGGATTACTTAGAAACTGAAATTGCAGAAATACTTTGTCAATTGGAGATGGTTTTTCCCCCTGCTTTTTTTGACATAATGGTTCATTTGCCTATTCATCTCCCAAATGAGGTTAGATTAGGAGGTCCAGTTCAATTCAGATGGATGCATCCCCCAGAAAGACATTTATGTAAACTTAAGACTTATGTTTGCAACAGAAGTCATCCTGAAGGTTCTATTGCTGAGGGGTATTTGGCTGAAGAAGCTTTAACTCTTTGCTCAAGATATTTGCATAAAAGTGTAGAGACAAGGCTCAATAGAAAGAGTCGAAACTATGATCATAGCGGTTCATGTGAATTAGATTCAGCCGATTACTTTTCAAGTATTGGTCGTCCTTTAGGGGGAAAGAAAAATGGTAAACCATTTTCTTTAGATTTTAAATCAAAAGGCCAAGCCCATCGATACCTCTTATTCAATTGTGATGAAGTTCAAGTATACATCAGGTATCATAATAGCTCATTGTCTTCCTACTCATCTATAAAACATATTTTAGATTAGATCTATTAAATAACAATGTTGCCATTGTAGAGAGCACGAAGACATCGTTAATTATCACACTAAAGGAGGAATGTGGACCAAAGCAAAAGCTCAAAGTCAAGATTTTAGTGAATGGTTTCAAGCTCGTGCCATGGACGATGATATATCATTTCGACTTAAACAATTCTCCAGAGGACCAAATACTTGCAAAGAGGATTTCGGGATACCTCATTAATGGGTACAGATTCCACACTATGAAACGAGACTCAAGATGTAAAACCCAAAATTCTGGTGTGACTTTGGTTTCATTAACTCCAAGTTTTGCAAGCTCTAAGGATGAAAATCCCAAAATCGAACCTATCACTTATTATGGAGCAATTAATGATATAATTGAGCTAGACTATTATGGCCACTTAATTTGTGTTGTTTAAGTGTGATTGGTTTGAGGTTGAAGAAGACAAATATGGACTTACTTGTGTACACTTCAACAAAAAATGTTCCCAAGATGATCCTTTTGTACTAGCCGGGGAAGTTCACCAATGTTTTTATGTCAAAGATCCTTTTGAAGCAAATAGGCATTATGTTATAAAGACAGTTCCAAGAGATTTATTTAACATGGGTGAGCAATCAGATTTAGATGCTCAAGAATCTTTTCGGAGTGAACCATATGATGATAGAAGAAATATAAATGCACCAAATAATGATGGTGAACTCAATTTGATTAGGGAAGATATACCTGCAACCATCATTGAGAAGCCTTCCCATGTTATGCATGAAACAGAACACGAAGAGGATTCTGATTTTGATGACACTTTGTTGGACTTGATTGACTAATGTATAGAAGTTTTGGCAGTGTCAGAACATAGAATGCAAGCTAGCTGAGTTAAAAAAGTAAGACACTAGAAGATTGATGTTTTGTTTAAAAGGAAGTAGTTATTTCTAATCTGCATTGCACATGATTTTTTTACTATTAGCTGAATAAATAGTTGCACAAATGATTAATTACTGATGATTAGTAATGTACAACATTAGAAAATAAACATGCATGCATTTCATTTGACTGACCTTGATGACTCTGTATGGATGAAGGGCTGAGTTCATCTTTAATGTCAATTTTTCTAATACGTGCTCTTGTTTTTTTGTTGGCATAGCATAGTTTGCATACTAGATACAAAGTTCTCATCTCTCATTTTTCTCATCGTCTCCACTAAGCTCTTGCCATATCTTTCATTCTTGAAAAAATTTCTTATAGGCTGTAATTTTTATAGACTACAAAGTAAGTTCCTATATCTATACCATATAAATTATGAATATAGGTGTATCGATTGTCAAAACAAGATGCATAAAATTATCCTTTAAAATCAATAGTTTTCCTAGCTTGAAGTTACTTTTATACTGAACATAATTTTCTAGATATTTGATCATAATTAATGTAACTAAATCAATATTCCATGAAATTTTGCTGCCGATTAGCCCACAGGTCTTTTGAGGATGATTCCCTACTCCCATGTACTAATTTCTAGATTTATGTACCATAAAATTTTTTCATGATATGTAAATAACTAACTCTTCACGGATTTAATTGTCTTCATACCATCAAGTACCTAACAAAAGAAGGTCAATAAAAATCATGTCACAGGAACAGCTTCCATTCGCAGAACTCCTTTCACTGCTGAGGCTTCCACCACCAATTGATCTTTTGCAATTAAGGGAACCTACAGTTAAAATGTTCATGATGCTTGTATCTCAATAGTCAAGGTTATAAACTTATAAATCATAAAGTTGCCTGAACAGAAGCAAACAGCCCCAAGCAGATAGATAAGTTTTGTTGGTGTTGTTTTGGGTTGAACTTTGTTGGCTTTGGTTAGTTTTAATAGGCTGGAGTTTGGCAGTAGAGGGAAAGAGAGGTTGAGAATAAAAGGAAAGAGATTGATCAGGCAAAAAATGGAATGGTGAACTAGATAGGTAAAAAGTACTAGTCTCATGCTGATTTCCTTTTAGAGGAGCATTCAAGTGAGGTTTCAGTCCATGCACAGGCACCGAGAGAGAGTGACAAAGAATCTGAAATGAATCAGGAAAACTGATTGTGAGTGAATGAGTCATCATGACCTTATTAACTTTTCTAAAGAGAATGAATCAGATTCTCTCCAATTAAGTCTAATTCAGAACTAGATGGCCCTGTTCATTAACTTGGTTGGTCAAACAATCCCCCTCTCCCCGATAAGCAGTTCTAATTGTTATGTTAGATGATATTTGTTCCCACATCCCACAATATAGTATAGCATAGCCTGTAAGAACTGAAAAAACACATTTGGCGCTCTATGTTCTAAAGAGTGTCTAACTCTATGATTAGTCACAATACATAATTTGTTAAAATGATTTAAATAAATTTTTGCTCTAGCTATTTGTTACTGTATGATGCACTTACTAATTTGGTATTGTGTTTTTCTTGTTAGAAAATGAACGAAGCAAGCTTAAAGCAAGGCAAAGGTGAAAATGTTACTTTTGATTTCGAGGGAAATGTACGATCAAGCGCTGAATTGCTTAAGAGGTTTAAAATCAAACGTGAAAAGCTGGTAGTAGGCAATGCTGAAAGAAATAATGCAGCTAGGATGGAAGTTCAAGGACCCAAACAGACGCCTATGTTTTCAATTGCTACCCAAAAACATGGTTTAACTTCAACTAGGCAGCTTCAGCCCATCCAAAAGAAATCTAACATTGCAAGTATTAATCAAGCTAGCGGATCTGGAAAAAATCAAGACCCAATAAGACAATTTGTGAGTACAAGTCAAAATAAGTTGCCAGTTGAAGCAGCCATCACTCAAGCTAAAGGATCTAGACAAAATCATGTTCCAAAGAGCCAAGTTGTGAGTATAAATCAAACGAAGTTACCGATGGAAGCAATCATGACACAAAGCAAAGGACCTAGTCAAAATCAAGATCCAAAGAGCCAATCTGTGAGTACAAGTAAGAAAAAGTTACCTATGAAAGCATCTGTGGATGAAAGAAAAGGATCTAGCCAAAAGCAAGGTTTAAAGGGGCAAGTTGTGAAAAAGGCAGTGGCTCAAGATGATGATTTAAGGGAGATGCAACAAAGCCCTATGAAGAAGACAAAAAGAATCCCAATATGTCCACCAATGTTAATTAATGAGTTTCTTGAAGAAAATGGAGAGGTTGGTGAACATGAAGGGATAGGAAATGAGAGTGAAGATGAAGAACAAAATAACATCGAACAAGAAGATGCACACCGAGAGGAAGATGGTGAAATAAATGGTAAGGAATGTATATATGCTATCTTTGGTTAGTTGCATGAAACTGGTTAGTTATAATTTGTTCTTCACCTTACATACATATGCCATCTTTGGTATTTTATCTTATGTTGCATAACTTCTATGTCAAAATAGGGGCATCTACGAAAAGAACACGAGGACCAACACAATGCTTAGGCATTCATGCAAGACCAAGTCAAGACCGTCAAGAAGTTATATTAGATGATGATGGAGAGCCAATTGGGCCCACTGACAAAATAGTTTCAGACTTGAGTTATTTCTTAGGCACTCTAGCAAGGAACGCAGACTTTTGCCCCTTGATTTACACAAACTTTAAAGCCGTGCCTACTGATTACAGGGATCGCTTGTGGGAATATGTTAATGTATGGGAAAGCATTTTTCATATTTCATTGAATAATCAAATATTTAATTATTAAGTTGATGATAATGATATTATGTATATTTTTTGTAGGATAAATACCTTATTCCTAGTAAAGGAAGGAAGGCGGTATTTTCTCTCCATGCTTGGAGACGCTACAAGAACACTATCAAGAAGAAACATTTTTTGAAGAACTCCAATTTGAGAGAAAGGTTAAAGCATCGTCCAGAGACAATACCTGAAGCTCATTTTAAACAATTGATGACTTATTGGAGCCACGATACTATCAAGGTAAGATAGTTATACAACAATTTAGTTTTAAATTATTTTATTATCTCACTCTAATATGTTTCTCCATAATGTAGAAAATTAGCAAAAATAATGCTGTGAATAGGGCTAAGCAAAAATATATTCACCGCATGGGACCAATAAATTTTGCTAGAATTAAAGCACGACTGATAGTGAATTTATTATATGTGTATGTGTTATTTTCTATATCTAAAACAAATAAATCTTCTAATCAATATGTGTTTCCTATTGTTAAACTAATTGATGTAGCGTGCGAAGAAGAAGAACGGAGGGGATGTCAATCAAGCTGAAATGTTCGTCGAGACCCGACAAAGCCGAAAGGGGAAGGAAGTAGATGAAGAAACACAAGCTGTTGTTGTAAGTCAAGTATTATTCATCAAGTGTATTTAAAGTCTGGATTTTATCTTTAACATTGATGTTCTTTAATTAGACTACGCTTAAAGATTCCATTCAAAACTCAAGTGAATCTGCTGGCCAAACTTTTGAATCATTATTTGGCAAAGAAAAGCCAAGAAGAGTGTGTTGCTTTGGAAGAACCATCACACCATCTATGTTAAAAAGAAAGGAAGAAATTGCTGCCATTAAGAAACAACATTATGATGAGATGAGTAGGATGTCTAAGAATGTTGAGGGGTTGGAAGCACTTGTAAGATTTGCATTGAAGCAAAACAACCCAAATTTGGATGAAGAGGCTTTGGATAATATAATGGAAAATGCTTTAGGCAATGAAAATAGTGTAGCACCACATTCTTCTACATCAACCCATGTTCCAAATTATGAAGAGGTATAGCCATATTTACAAAATCTTTGTTTGTGCTTTAATTGGTTAGCTATTAATATTATTCTATTCCTAGTTGATTCAAAGTTTTATTTGTATACTAAGGCATAACTTCATATGCCTTAAGTGGAATAGGCATCTCTTAATAGATGCATCGATCCTAGCTTGTAATCTACCCAGCACCTATCTAACCCTTCAATATGTTAGTTTCAATTTTTTTTTTTTTTAATTGTAGCATGCCATGTCAATATGCTTATATTGTAATTAGCTTTGTAATCTACCCAACACCTATCTAACCCTTCAATTCGTAGTTTACTTTACTATGTAAAACTCTAGTTCACTTTAGCCTCCATTATTTAACTCATCTTCAATTTATCCAACTAGTTTCAATTTGCTACTGGTATTTGAATTGCCCTGTTTTAGGGCGGTATATTATGTACGCACTGTTACTATATTTTAAGCTTGGATTATATTGATTTGCTTATCGTGTGTGTGTTGTTACTACAATTATTCTATTTTGATATTCTCTTATTTAAAAGAGAAAGGTGGACCATTACCAAAATTCTCACTATGTAGTTATCATTAGTCCTTTAATTGTTATTGTTATTTTGCTTTGCATTTTTCTAACTTACATTTACTGTCATATGTGCAGGAAGATTCTCATGGTGAGGAAGAACATCAACCTCAAGACATTGAAGGGGAATGATGTTTAACATGCATAGATTCCTATAATCTTCGTATTTTTTTCTTTTGGATTTCAGAAAAAAACCGTTATGTTAACTTTTACCACTTGATGAATTTAATTTAGTCTTCTCTATTTTGGAGTTATATATGTCAGACTTGTGAAAAATTGACGCAATTATATATGCCAGTGATTTTATGCGTATAAATATATATATATATATATATATATATATATATATATATATATGTTTTATTATTATAGTAGCATCTCAATGTATATAGTGGTTTCACTTTTGTTAACATATATATTGAGACTTATATAATCCAGGTGTTTTGAATATTTTAATTATATTGATTGTAACATTTACAAGTGTTGTAATTGAAATGTTAAAATGTATCTTTAGTCATGTATAGACATATAAAATATATTTTTCTTCACAATGTAATAAAAGGGAATCCATTTGAATTGTTGCCTATTTATTGTAAAACAATTATAAAAATGTCCCCTAAAGTTGTTTAAACCGTTTTCTTTATTATTTGCCCACGGTTGAATAAGTATTGTCTATGAGGTAATCATGGCTAAAACATCTCCCAAAAGTTATAAAATTGTTGCCTATACTATCTAGCAATAGATAAGTAAATGTTCCCTATACTATAAGTCAACATTTAAATAAATGTGGTTGAAATGTCTCGCGACAGTTAAGAAACCGTTGCCTATACTATTTAGCAATAATAAATAAATGTTCCCTATACTATTTGGCAACGTTTAAATAACTGTGGCTGAAACGTGTCGCAATAGTTAAAAAACCATTGCCTAATCACACACAATGAAAACCGTTGCCAATAGGTGGTCCAAAAAACCATGGCCTTTTCCCCCAATTTAGGCAACAGTTATTTGTATACCGTGGCCTTAAGTAAAAAACTGTTGCCTTTGAGAATAGGCAACGGTCACCTAGAGAACGGTTTCATAACCGTTGCCTAAACCTTAGGGAACGGTTTTCATACTTTTAGGCACGATTTTTTCTTGTTGCCTGAAGTGAAACATGTTGTAGTGGTGCCATGTGCGCAGCTTATATAATCGCATAGAAACTGAGGGTTAGCAATTTTAACCCTCATTTGGCGGCTGCTACTACCCTAGTACAGCCAGACCTACCCCATTTCCTATCTCCATCAATCTTGTTATGTTCTTGGAGTTTTGGAGACCTTTGGTAAGCCTTTGGTACGCCTGTACCAGTTGTTTAGGTAACGTTCTCCTCTTTTCTTAGTTTCTTTTCATGTTTTTGGATTAGAAACTGATTTGGTTAATGTTTTAGTTGACCAAGGCTTGGATGATGAAAAATGGCAAGGAATCAACACTTTTTTCACCAAAATTTGTCAAGATCACACTTAGAGAAATGAGAGAAAATTGGAGAGAAAGTTGAAGTTATAGGAAAAGTGTGCAAATGGCCTCCATGAAGCTATCTTATGCGTCAGAATGGGAAGGATTTGGGTGTCCAAAAATTAGTTCACTTAAGGGCAAAATGGTCATTTCACCTAGGGACAAAAATGTCATTTTGTGAAAAGCCAAGGGTATTTTGGTCTTTTCATCTCCAAAGTTACCAAAATATCTAGATATTTTGGAGAAGTAATGATAATGGTGATGAGTCACAAGGCTAAAGTGTAATTTCGTCAGTTCCCAGGGGCAAAACCGTCTTTTCTCTCCCTAAATATCTCAGATATTTGTAGAACCGTAATGTTGACGTTGGTGAGTCATGATGGTGACTCACCCTCTGATTCACCCTGCTCTGGTGACTCATGTCCCTCATCCGGTGTCCGATTTTGTCCCCGCGCGTCCGTTCTCGATTCCTTCGATTTCTCGATTTAGGTTTTTTGCCCGAGAAAGTCGTAAGAACTTATTTTTTTTTTGAAAGTTTTCAAAATCGCCGATATCATTAGAAACGAGATATAAAACCTAACTGTTTCGTTCACAAGTCAAAATTAGGTTTTCTGATCAGTAAAATCTTACTGTCAGTAAAAACGTAGACCGGGCTCCGTCTGAATTTTCAACGCAAAATTTAACCGTAACTCTCTACGATGACGTAGAGTATAACTATGGTCTTAGTTTATTTAAATTCATTTTCTAAAACCTCGAATAAAATATAAACATCATTTATATAATTTACTGATCTTAAAAGCAGTAAAAAGTCGGGGTGTTACATTACTACCCCCTTAAAAAGAATTTCATCATCGAAATTCGACGTACCTTTAGAATAAATGAGGATAATGCTGCTGCATATCTTCTTCACGTTCCCAAGTAGCATCTCCTGTAACTTCATCCCATATGACTTTGACCAACGGAATGTTTTTACCTTGGAGTTCTTTAACCCTTCTATCCGTGATCCTTACAGGTAAAGCCTTATACTCAAGGTTTTCTCTCAATTGTATTGACTTTGGTTCTAAGATGTGTGATGAATTGGGGTAATATTTCCTCAACTGAGATACATGAAAGACATCATGAAGATTGGATAGGTTTGGAGGTAAAGCAACATGATAGGCTACAGGACCAATTCGACGAAGAATTTGAAATGGTCCAATGAATCTAGGAGTAAGCTTTCTAAATTTGATTGCTCTGCCAATTCCAGTCCTTGGAGTCACTCTAAGAAAAATGTGGTCTCCTTCTTGGAATTCTAAAGGTCTTCTCCTTTTGTCACTATAACTCTTTTGTCTATCTTGTGCAGCTTTCATCTTTTCCCTTATCCTCTTGATCTGTTCCGTCATCCGTTGTACCACCTCTAGTCCTAGTACTTGACTTTCTCCTGTCTCATACCAACACAATAGTGTTCTACACTTTCTTCCATACAACGCTTCGTAAGGTGCCATACCTATACTCGAATGAAAACTGTTGTTATAGGTGAACTCGATCAACGGTAAGAACTCATCCCAACTTCCTGTGTGTTCCATCACACAAGCTCTCAAGAGATCTTCCAATGATTGAATCGTTCGTTCAGACTGACCATCCGTCTGAGGATGATAAGCAGAACTAAACCTTAACTTAGTTCCTAAAGCCTTATGTAACTGCTGCCACAATCTAGATGTAAATCTAGGATCTCTGTCGGAAATAATACTAGAAGGCACTCTGTGCAACCTTACTACTTCCTTGACATAGATTTGGGTTAACCTCTCTAACGTATAACTCTAACCAATAGGCAAGAAGTGAGCACACTTCGTCAATCCATCAACGATTGCCCAAATTGCATCGTGCCTCTTACTAGTTCTTGGTAAACCAACCACAAAATCAATAGATATTCCATCCTACTTCCACTCTGGGATATCTAGGGATTGTAAAAGTCCTGCTGGCTTCTGATGTTCTATCTTTGCCTTCTGACAAACCAAACAAGCCAACACATACTCAGCCATTTCCTTCTCCATCCCGGGCCACAAAAACATCTTCTTCAAGTCTTGATACATCTTGGTTGCTCCTAGATGAAAATTTAGCCTACTCTTGTGCGCTTCTTCCAAGATCATCTTCCTTAGTTCTATATCGATCGGCACACAAATCCTATCACCGTACCTCAAGACTCCATCTTGATCCATCCTAAACTCAAATGTTCTGCCTTCCATTACTTGTTCCTTCATCTTCTGAAGATACGGATCCGCTCCCTGCTCCTCTTTGATCGTCTTCAAAAAGTCGCTTGTTACTGTGACCCTCCCTAGGTGTATCTTATCTCTAGATAATTTTGTACTCAGATTCAGATCCCTGAACTATTCAATCAGTTCCAGCTCTTTCACCATCATAGCAGATACGTGCAAGGATTTTCTACTTAACGCATCTGCTACTACATTTGCTTTTCCTGGATGGTACTGTAGATCAAATTCATAATCCTTTATGAATTCCATCCACCTCCTTTGTCTCATGTTTAACTCTTTCTAATCAAACAGGTACCTTAAACTCTTATGATCACTATACACCGTAAACTTAGCTCCATATAAATAGTGTCGCCATATCTTTAAAACAAACATTATAACCGCTAGCTCCAAATCATGAGTTGGATAATTCCTCTCATGAACTCTTAGCTCTCGCGAAGCATACGCTACGACCCACCGGTCTTGCATCAGGACACAACCCAATCCTTGGTATGATGCATTACAGTATACGTCAAACTGTCCTAAAGAATCCGGTAACGTCAACACTGGAGATGTAGTCAACCTCCTTTTCAGCTCTTGAAAACTGTCCTCGAACTCATCCGTCCATACAAAGAATGTTCCCTTCCTTGTTAGCTGTGTCATTGGCAACGCGATCTTTGAGAATCCTTCGATGAACCTTCGATAATATCCAGCTAAGCCCAGAAAACTTCTGATCTCGCTCACTGTCTTAGGGCTTTCCCATTGTACCACAGCTTCAACCTTCGCTGGATCTACCGCTCAATGTGACACCCGCTACCCCGAATACGATAAATATAAAAATAAAGCATGCAAGTTAAAATAAAAACTTTAACATAAAAGGTAGCAAGTATCACATGATTCAAAACGTTTTAAACATAAAATAATTACAGAAAAACATAATATAAAACACCCCAAATCCCGATGTCACATAATCAGAGCTGGTAACCACTACCGATATTACATCGGTAAACAGCTAACATAACTAAACTATATGATGAGCAAGCGATCTCCTCGAGATCACTCCTCAGCTAGTAGCTCATTATCCTCTGCATAACCAAAGGTACATGCAAAACAACAACAACGAAAAGGGAGTAAGGAACTGTACGTATAAACATAAACTGTAATAGAGCAGTTAGCAAGATGATCATGCAACACATAAACATCATAATACATCATACATGTTATAACACATTCCGTCATATCACATTATAAACATGTTATGCGATGCAAAACTACTCCACCACTCCATATGCAATGTGGATCCAATAACTAACTCAGGAAGACGATTCAGAGTACATAAACTTGTTGACCATCAAGCATCAACACTGGCTATTCACCTTACTCTCGGATAAACCCCCATGAGTAACGATTCACCGTACTCTCGGATGAATCCCCACGAGTTGCCTGTCCACCAAACTCTCAGACGAACTCTCAACATTGGCTGTTCACCTTACTCTCGGATGAACCCCCATAAGTAACGATTCACCTTACTCTCAGATGAATCCCCACGAGTTGCCTGTTCGCCATACTCTCAGACGAACTCCCTATTCATCGTAACTTCCCCCAAACTAACAACATCATGTCATGATGCATGCAATGCTAACATACAAACAACATGACAACCACCTCTATTAACACCATTAACAATGGCTATCAACTTTGACCAATAAACATCAAAGATGATTTATATATCAACATCAAGCTTGACCAATAATCATCAAGAATGATTTAAACAACAGCATTGGTAACAGTATCTCATTACCAATAATATCATCGTCTTATTAAGTGTTATCTTTGTCAATTCTTAACTTAACATTATCTTTATTAAGTATTAGACGTAGTCTTATTATCTAATCCTCAATTCATATCCTATTAAGATCATAACTTAATCTTAATATTTAAACCTCAAGTCATATATTTATCAAGATTATAACCTAATTTTAATATCTAAACCTCAAATCATATATTTATTAAGATTATAACTTAATTTTAATTAATATATAAACCTCGAATCATATCTTTATTATGATTATAAATTAATCTTAATATCTAAACATCAAATCATATATTTATTAAGATTATAACTTAATCTTAACATATCAACCTCAAATCATATCTTTATTAAGATTATAAATTAATCTTAATATCTAAAACTCAAATCATATATTTATTATATGTTCTTAGACTAAACCAATGGGCATTAACCTCACCTCTGATAGCTATTTCATGTCTTATGAAAATTAGTTAACCAAACATAATTTCATGGTTGATTCATCAACTAATATCATTATAACATACAATCATTATCAAATCATGATATCATGACATAACAAATAAATTATGTTATCATCACATAATATATAAATCATGTATAAACAATCAACATCATACATATAGTAACAATTATAATTCAAACATCAAAGAAGACATATAGCACACAAAGAAGGGTTATGGGTTCACCCTCATCTTACGCTACTCCAAAACCTATATTTTCATACTAATCCCTTCTCCCCATACCTGGCATGACGATTCCAGCCTACGAGCCAACAAAACGAAGTCCACACTTGACTCCTCCAAACGGGTTCAACAGGTTCAGCGAGCTTTGACCAAGAGCGCCAAGACAAAAGGATAAGTTAATTCTCAAACAAGAAAAGGAAGGGAATTAACATAAGGGTTATGCACATACTTCGATTAGATCCCTGGGAAACTAATCTGCTAGTTGCCGTTCACAGCACCGGCACATGAACAATGAAGTCTGGTTTGATAAGGACAAAATGGTTCAACACTAACTCAAAGGATTTAAGGAAAAGGGATGAACAGGGTTGGTTACCTTATCTTAGAGTAACACTAAGCTAGCAGCTTAACCCCAAACGCAACAGCAAACACCACAGGGATGTGTTCGTGATGAAGAACACCCAACAAAGATTGAGGAAAGCTCAAGGATTCAATGAAAACCCAAGAGAGAGGTCAAAGATGGTTGTTTCTAACTCTAGGAGTGACGGCTATGAGTTTTAGGTCGATCAAAAGAGGTATAAAAAGGATTGGGGACGAAACGGGTTGACTAAAAGCCCAAAATGCGTTTTTGGTGTGCGCGTGTAAAACGGACGCGCTCACTGTTTTGGCCCTAACTTGAGCTACGATTGTCAGATTTATTTGTTCTTGGTGGCGTTGGAAAGATAAGAGAATTTCCTACAAAATTATATTTCATGATTTATTCCTAATTCGGACTCTAAAAGGATCAAAAAGGCGATATAAGTTTAGATTTAAAAATATAGTTGTTTCTAGATAGGATTTTTCGGAGATTAAGATAAGATAATCTTATCTATTAAATGATTGAATCTCTATGATATCTAATTGATCTTATAACAACACAATTAAAATTATCATAAATATATATCTTATATTAATATAAACATGATCTAAATATGAATACAGATAATCGTCTATTAATATAATTCTATTGTGCAATAATACAAGTGATTCAGTATTAATATAAACATATATATAATCGATGACATGTAAATAAATATACGATCACACATCAATTACACACTTCATATTAGTCCATAAAGACAACATAGAAGCACACAAGATCACACACTTACATACTAATATAATCAATTATATTACACACTTCATATTAGTCCATAAAGACAACATATAAGCACATGAGATCACATACTTACATACTAATATAATCAATTATATATTCATGTAGAGAAGATCACGTATTAATATATGTAGTATAATTAATAATTAATAATATAAATATAATTATGCACAATTATCTATTAATACAATCAATCGTATATTAATATAAGAATAATTAATATAAATCATTTACATATCAATAAAAATCAAGTACATATTATATATATATATATATATATATATATATATATATATATATATATATATATAAAATAACATTTTAATATATAAAATGTAAACACACTTATAATCATACAAATATAAGTGTGCATGTTATCACTTAAAATATACACACATAAATATACATTCATATAGATACTTATAAAATACAGTAACGATATAAACAAGAATATTGTCAAATATTATACTACTAATAACAGTAATACCTATAATTATAGCAACACATACACACCTATACAAAAAACGGGGTGTTACACTATCCCATCTCGGTTAATCACATGACCTACGAATTGCACTTCTTCCAACCAAAACTCACACTTGGACAACTTTGCATAAAGTTGTCGGTCCTTTAACACTTGAAGCACAATCGTAAGATGTTCCTGATGTTCTTCCCGATTAAGGGAATAAATAAAAATGTCGTCGATAAACACAATTACAAACTTATTCAAGAACGGTTGGAAAATCCGGTTCATGTAATCCATAAAGACTGCTGGAGCATTAGTCACACCAAAGGGCATAACCAAATACTCATAGTGTCCATACCAACTCCTGAATACCCTCTTCGGTACATCCTCCTTCTTGACTTGAATTTGATGATAACCAGATCTTAAGTCAATCTTCGAAAACACTACTGCTCCTTTCAACTGATCCATCAAGTCATCAATCCTAGGTAACCGATACTTATTCTTGATCATCACCTTGTTCAACTGCCGAGAATCCACGCATAGCCTTGAACTTCCGTCCTTTTTCTAGACGAACAGCGCCGGCGCTCCCCAAGGTGAAGCACTTGGTCTTATAAACTCTTTACTCAACATGTCATCCAACTGCTTCTTCAGCTCTGCTAACTCTGCTGGAGACATTCGATAAGGTTCTCTCAAAATGGGTCTAGTTTCGGGTACGAGATCTATAGCGAACTCTATCTCTCTTCTTATCAGCCAAGGGAAATACTTCTCCAAAAAACATTCCCTAAACAGCCCCCAGTTGATCACTCTTCCTTCTGCTTCAAGCATTCTCTGCTTGCCTTTCTACCACAACTTTGCACCTCCCATCAGCATGAAGGATGCATAATTCACCTTTCTGTCCTCACGACAGTGCATTGTCGTGAAGATTTTTTCCAGAGTTCTACTCCCTCCGGATTGAAATCACCATTAAACTACGGCGGCTTCCCTTTCAGAAAAGTATTCAGTCCGGCGTCTTCCGCCTCTACTCCACCTCTCTGATTCCGCCTCTGCTGCTGGTGCATAGTTAGTACTTTGCTGGATACATTCGATAAGGTGCTATCGAAGTGGGTCTAGTTCTGGGTACGAGATCTATAGCGAACTCTATCTCTCTTCTCATCAGCCAAGGGAAATACTTCTCCAGAAAACATTCCCTAAACAGCCCCCAGTTGATCACTCTTCCTTCTGCTTCAAGCATTCTCTGCTTGCCTTTCTACCACAACTTTGCACCTCCCATCAGCATGAAGGATGCATAAGTCACCTTTCTGTCCTCACGACAGTGCATTGTCGCAAAGATTTTCTCCAGAGTTCTACTCCCTCCGGATTGAAGTCACCATTAAACTACGGCGGCTTCCCTTTCAGAAAAGTATTCAGTCCAGCGTCTTTCGCCTCTACTCCACCTTTCTGATTCCGCCTCTGCTGCTAGTGCATAGTTACTTGCAACCGTTGAGCGTTTTGCTGCATCTGTTGCAGCATCGTCGTAGCCAATCCCCGAACTGTCCTTAGGGTTCCATTTGACTCCGTCCCACCCCCAACGTGGGAATTTCCCTCCATTACCATTCCTAGGTTCAGCTACACCCTCAGTGGCTCTTCCACGACGTCCTTTACCTCGTTCGCGAGCCATTTAATTTCCCGTAGAAGAAATTATCAGCTCACATTTGCAAGACAGACAACACTATATTATCATATACATGCATTATATGCCTTACAAACATTTGAAACAGTCACCTCTTAGGATAACTCGCGCATCGGACACTCTACTCTACTTCTAAGCATAGTCAATACCCAATATGGGTTTAACTAGACACGTGTAGAAATCCCAACTTAACCCAAGCAGTCCTTGATTAAGAATCAAACTGCTCTAATACCACTAGAATGAGACAGCCCTTCCTCGGAGGTTCCACTAGTAACCCGGACTCAACTTCTTAACGTTACAGCCTAGCGTAATTAATAAAAATGCGGAAAATATTAAAACAACCAACGCTGATACCACGATTATATATCACATACATATAAATGTACTGGCTCCATCAGTAGAGCCTACAACAATATCAACTATCTCAGAGTACGCAACAAAAACAAACTGAAAGTATGGCAACAAAATGAAATACATACGACTTCCTCTCCTGACCCCAAAAATACATTTCACTCAAACCCCATGTACTGGCCATAACAAAACTAAGACTCTCTACCCAACCACGACTCTAATAAAGATAACGAGAGCTTTCAACCGAAGCTCTAACGTATACGATAGTCGGGCTCGTATACACTACTCTTCGCTGAGAGAAGTCAATCTCCCAGAGACGATCTTCCTCTGTGTGACACCCTTTACCTCGCGTACGATAATACATAAGAAAATCATACATGCTTTCAAGAATAATATCGATATAATATAAATCTCAAAGGTAAAATGTATCACATCATCCAAGAACATAACATGAGAATCTGAATAAATCAAAACCCTTTAACATATAACAAACTGCGGAAAAACATAAAATATAAAATATAACCCACAACTCAATGTCACATGATCAGAGCTGGTATCCCTAAACATGCATCGGAATAAAATCGATGCTCACCCTCCTCAGCATAAACCACAACATATGCACAAGAATAACAAAAAGAGGGGTAAGAAATACAATCATGAATATATGTAAACGGAATGATATAGTAATTAAGATGGCATGCAACAAACATCAATCGACACAGATATAATCAATATGTATATCAGAGATGTATGTCAATGCGAATGCAACATCACTACTCCGTATGCATGTGGCCATCAACTCTAACTCTGGAAAGACGATTAGGAGTACATGTCCGGTTATCAACATGGATGATATACCAGACCTTGGGCGATTCCCGAACACTCTCACTAATCCTGATAACGTATAGTGGCTAGTCAGGGTACTCAAGCTTATTCTTTAGGTCATTCCGACAATAGGTAGCTAGCCCATGTCACCTAGAACTTCCATACCCAATGTACCTGCAAGGCCGGGATAACACCCACCGTGGCCTCCACTATCACGATTCATCGTTTGCTTTCCACCCAACATATCAACATCAATGCATGATGCATGCTATGTTCAGCAACATGCAAACACATGTCCAACTATCCACCATCATAATCAATCACATTGATTACCAACAATGACCATCAACGATGATCATCAAACAACTAGGCGCTAACCATCGTTATGCCTTTATCAACATTGCTAATATCATCACATCGTCATTATTATTATAAACGTTCTTGTCTAGATTATCAATTTGAATTATGATCTCACAGTCCTTTTCTCATTACCTTATTAAGTTACTTCTTCACAACAGAATCTGGGCGAGAAACCCAGATTCGCAAGGCAAATCGTGGCTCGTGAGGCGAGCCCGAGAGCTCCTAAACAGGTTCTCAGATTCGCTAGGCGAATCCTAGCTCGCTAGGCGAGCCAGAGAGCCCCAATATCTGGTTCTCTCATTTGCCTCGCGGATTACAATCCGCTAGGCGAATCGCGTCAGACCATAAAAGTCTCTCTGTCTCGCCTCGCGAATTTCTATTCGCCAGGCGAATCGTGACAAATGTGGGAATCTTAAAAATTTCTCTAAGTTATCCCTATGCCCATCATCCCATCTCTCAAGAATCATTCCTATGGGTTTCCAAAACTAATCCAATATTATCAATCTCACCTCTCATAACAACTCATTCATTATGGGGTGCCAAACGTCCTAAAGCTATGTTCTTTCACTAATCCTATTTTCTTCATCGTAACGCACATCATCATCAAGTCATCATTATCAATTCACATCATACAATCTCACAATGCATAATGTATGTATCTACATACCATTCATCGCACCTCATAATATTTCAATCATATCATCAAGACAAACACCAACAATCATGGCCATAGCACCATAGGCATATATATACACATAATATTCACATAGGCATATTCTTAGCATATACATATCATACACATAACATACACATAGATACACTCATAGCATATACATAGGCATTTACAACGCATATAGACAAACATATAGGGGTCATGGGTTAACCCCTTCATCTTAACCTATCCCAAAACCCACATACTCATGATCTATTTCTTCCCCCATACCTGGTATGACGATCACAATGAACAAAGGAAGGGAAAGGGTCCGGAAAAGGTTGCATATCACGAATGCTCGATCTCACGACGCTTGATTCACGATCACAGCCCCAAAAGGTTCAAGAGTAGCAACGAGGAAGAGGGTTTGTGATGGCAGCGATGCTCTTCAAGCGAAGGCGATGAAGAACGATGAACAACGGTGCAATCTCCTTCAAGAATCCTTGGAAAAGGTTTAGGAATCCTTGTTTGGAGAGAAAGAGGCAATTTCTAAGAGTATTTCGAGTTAGAAAACAGGTTTAGGTTGAGTCTTATGGTATAAATATGAGTTAGGGTCATTATGGGCTGATTAGAAGCCCAAAATCATGTTTCTGCTGCGCGCATATTCGCGAGGTAAGTCGATTTTCGCAAGGCGAGCCAGAGAGCTGCAAAAATCTGTCTGCCAGATTCGCGAGCCGACGTTGCCTTCGCGATTAAAAACTATAGAAGCCGAATTTGGCCCTGACACATGAAATAAGACTTGTAGATAATTCTCTAAGCTTTCCAACGCATCCAAGATCGTCTCAATAGGACATCTAGAACTCAAGATATGGATAAAACCTACCGTAAAATAGGTTTCTTGGACTCGAATGCATTGATCATTCCTTAAGGTTGAACTACCCCAACTATGAACTTTGACATCAAGAACAATCATAAAAAACATATATACAACATATATAAGCAAGGATTAACATATGTAAGCATAGAGGTAAAAAGCAGGGTGTTACACTCTGCATAGAGCAGCTCAAAGTCTCCTAGCACTGGGATCCGAGGCTCTTCCGCCAGCATCAGGTTCAACAGGTATGCCATCAATCTCCTCATGCAACTCCTCAACAAGATCTGCTCGTGTGTTAGAGAATAAATAAAATACGACATAGAGAAATACGGGATAAGAAACAGCAATATATCATAAATAGGGAAACAACTATAAAATAAGCTATATAGATAGCAACATACAACAGCAGAACAATATCAAGCAATCATTTCCCAAGTTCTTCTCTCTTAGCTACTGTCTCTCACACTCATGCAACTAACGATTATATGGACGCGATCACGACGCGACATCCCCAACAGATCAAGATGTCTCGTTCATCTCTGTGCCACCACCCGTAATGCAAGGTTCAGCCAATAGCCCGCATGCTCAACTCTCTCATGGGTACGACATATTCCCCCGCCCGCAGGCCAGGTCGAAATATTTGCCCGTCAACAACGCAACTTACAGTAACGACCTATCCCCTCGCCCGCAGGCCAGGTCGGGACATTCGTCTGTTCACAACTAATGGGTAAGATCATCTCCCCGCAGGCAAGATCAATCAACCATACGCCAACACAGTGATGAACAACAACGATGCAACATGAACCTCATCGACTCATCTCGGGATCAACAACTTAGTCTCTCAACCACAACTTGTACACAACTACGACCAACTATCTCCGGCTTAACCGGGTATCAATTTTATATCTCGACATCAACATATCAACAGAATCTCTAGGTTGAGCACTACAACATAAATATCCGCAAAATCCTCACATGTTCATCTCCCAACTTATCAGAAATTACTGCCTATCTCTACTCATACAACAGTATTCACAACATCATATCATCAACGACCATAATCAGGCTCAATAATCATATTCATTGTATTAAATGATCATGCAAGCATATCAACTCATAGGTAAATATTTAAGTAATCTTAAGCAAGTTACTAGGCACAACACACATATCACATATATTATATTAAGCATACCAACACCCAATTACAACCTCGATATATCATAAAAGCAACCTATCAGCTAATCTACCACTAGTAGGGTTTAGGTCACCCTACGCATATCAGTATAAATTATTTTAAATCTTGCCTCCCCGACGATATCGTGGTTCTTTCCCCCACCTGAACAGTTTTCCCGCGTGCTCCCCTGTGCAACTCCGACTACGGCTCCGCAACTGGCAATCATACACGCTTTAGAATAATCAAGCACCGTCCGATCCTTCACAACACATCACAACCAGAAATTAATAAATCCAATCAAACTCATCTAGTTCCTACAAAGTTAGGGTTCAACCCCTTTTCAAAAAAATAGGCTAGAGGAGTTAAAAGTTCCTAACTCTTGGATCAATGATCCTTAAGCATACATAACACTAGATCAAGTCTTTTTACACAAAAACTTTGAAGCAAAACTCATGATTCCTCAAGATCATGGTTTCGGCCACTCATAATAAAATTAGGCTACGAATGTCATTTGATTTCATGCTCTTGGATAGTAATAAAGGATGATGATACTAGACCATAGAAATTGGTTTCACATTAAAAGGATTTTTCTATGATTTTCTAGAGATTTTTGAAGTTTGAACTTAGAAATAGAACTTAGTGATTCATGACTTGAAAACAAGCAAAGATTAAAGAATCATGAAGCTTATGGATCAAGGAAAGTAATCCTACCTCTTGGATGATGAAAAATGGCAAGGAATCAATACTTTCTTCACCAAAATTTGTCAAGATCACACTTAGAGAAATGAATGAAAATTGGAGAGAAAGTTGAAGTTATAGGAAAAGTGTGCAAATGGCCTCCATGAAGCTATCTTATGCGTCAGAATGGGAGGGATTTAGGTGTCCAAAATTTAGTTCACTTAAGGGCAAAATGGTCATTTCACTTAGGGACAAAAATGTCATTTTGTGAAATGCCAAGGGTATTTGGTCTTTTCACCTCTAAAGTTACTAAAATATCTAGGTATTTTGGAGAAGTAATGATGATGGTGGTGAGTCACAAGGCTAAAGTGTAATTTCGTTAGTTCCTAGGAGCAAAACGGTCTTTTCTCGCCCTAAATATCTCAAATATTTGTAGAACCGTAATGATGACGTTGGTGAGTCATGGTGGTGACTCACCCTCTGACTCACCCTGCTCTGCTGACTCGTGTCCCTCATCCGGTGTCCGATTTTGTCCCCGCGCGTCCATTATTGATTCCGTCGATTTCTTGATTTAGGTTTTTCGTCCGAAAAAGTCGTAAGAGCTTATTTGTTTGAAAATTTTCAAAATCATCAATATCGTTCGAAACGAGATATAAAACTTAACTGTTTCGTTCACGAGTCATAACTAGGTTTTCTAATCAGTAAAATTTTATTGTCAGTGAAAACGTAGACCGAACTCCGTATGAATTTTCAACCCAAAATTTAACCGTAACTCTCTACGATGATGTAGAGTATGACTATGGTCTTATTTTATTTAAATTCATTTTCTAGAACCTCAAATAAAATATAAACATCATTTATATAATTTACTGATCTTAAAAGTAGTAAAAAGTCGGGGTGTTACACTCGTGAACACTTGAAATGAGCCTAAAATAGCAATTGAATTGATACTTCAATGTATAATGTTTGCACATCGATGTACATATATCAAGTCTACTCAGAATTTGATTTGAAACATAATACATCGATGTACACAATCCAAAATCGTGTTTGAACAGAAATTTATTTGTTTACATTGATGTAGATTGTTTACACATCGATGTACAAGCTTCTAATTGCTAAGAACGCCCGACTTACTTACAATACATCGATGTAGGATTTTGTATACATCGATGTACATGATTTATTGATTGTCCAACGTTCACTTGCCAGAAATCAGAACTTGCTTAATTTGTTTTACAACGTTAACATCTTTTTGGACTATAAATTAAGGTTCAGTTTTCCAAACAATAGAGAATGAACACAGATCAATCCTTTTGAGAAAATATCACTTTGTTCTTGAGCAATATTTGAGCCATCTCCATTATCACTCCATCTCACTTATAGGACTTCATCTTGTATTTTCTGCACTAAGGAGAGTGTTTCTATCTTATTCAATTTGTTGATCAAAGCTGTAATGAGGGTGAGATATCCCTCTTGATTGTTTGATTGAGACTTCTGCACAAGGGTGGGGAATCCGAAGTGAGAAGGGCTCTTTGGTTGTAACGGTTTTCAAGCGCCTTCGTTAGCTTGGCATTAGTGGACAAAATCTGGAAATGTATTCTAGGGACTGGATGTAGGTCACCAAAGGTGGTGCACTGAACCAGGACGAAATCTCGGTTTGCACACTTTTCTTCCCTTATATATATATGTGTTATTTTAATTGGTTGATTGCTTTTGCGAATTAATTTAAGAAAACCATTTTTCAAAAATTAAGGAAGCAATTTTTAAGACTCAATCCACCCCCCTCTTAAGTTGAAGCCATCTATTCCAACAAGTGTCATCAGAGTTAGACTCTTGCATAAAGAGCTAATTAGCAGCTTCAAGAGAAATGGCTTCAGATAAAAACTTCCTTCCAGAAAGAGCTTCCTTTAGAAGATCCCCTGCGTTCAGTGGACAAGAATATGCCTACTGGAAGGAATGCATGATAATATTCATTCAATCCATTGATTGGAATGTGTGGGATGATGTGGAAAATGGACCCTATGTCCCTAAGAAAGAGGTAGAATGTAAAATGGTTATATTGATGATGATCATAAGAAGGCTCAATACAATTTACGTGCACGTAATATAATAACATCTGCTTTGAGTAGGGAAGAATTTTTCTGGGTATCAAATTGCAAAACTATCAAGGAGATGTGGGACACACTTCAACTCACTCATTAATGGACAAGCGATGTCAAGCGCGCTAGGATGAACAAAATGATTTGAGAATATGAGTTGTTCATGATGCAGCAAGGAGAATCAATTTCGGACATGGCCAAACGCTTTCAACACATCGTTAACCCGCTTGCTGGTTTAGGTAAGGAATTTTAAAAAGAGGATTTAATTAACAAGGTCTTACGTTGTCTGAGTAGGGGATGGCAGTTGAAGGTGACAACAATTGTCGAATCAAGAAAGCTTGAAACCATGGACTTGGCCATATTGTTTGGTAAGCTACAAGAGCATGACCAACAACTGGCCCGCTTGGCTGAACACGAAGAACAAGAAAAGAAAAAAGAAAAACTTAGCACTAAAAGTATCCACTTCTAAAGTAGAAATGGAAAGCCAATAGGACATAGAAGAAGATGAAAACTCAGATAATGAGATGGGGCTATTTGTTAGGAAGTTCAAACGATTCATGAAGCAAAGCAACCAAAGGAAACCAGGATTCTCTTCTTCCAAAAAGCCTTTCAGCAAAGATGGCTCAAGTTTTAAACCCACATGCTATGAATGTGGAAAAGTAGGCCACATGAAATACAAGTGTCCAAAGCTACAAAAGAAAGACAAGTATGAAAATAAAGACAAGAAGGACAAAAAGCTTAGGAAAACCTACATAGTATGGGATGAGAATGACTGAGAGTCATCCAACGATTCTGATAATGAGGAAGCTAACCTTTGCCTTATGGCTGATCAAGAAAGCGACGACAAGGTAACGTCTATTGCTTTTGCTTTTGCATATGATGAATTAGATGATGCCTTTCTTGAATTGCATAATGACTCTATGAGGTTGCCTAAGGCGTTAGAAAGATCCAAGAGAAAGATTGAATATTTGCAAACCCAAGTAATTGCCTTAACCAAAGAAAGACTAGAATTAAAAAAGGAAAAGTATAGCATTAGGTATATTCAAGCAAACCATGTATGCAAGAATTGTAGTAAGTATGAAAATCAAATCAATGACTTAGAGAACACTCTTACAAAATTTATCAATGGTAGAGATAATTTAAATGTTCTTGGAAATCAAAAAGGTGTATATGATAAGGCTAGTTTAGGATATAAACCCAAAGATCACGAAAAATCATTCTTGAAGAAAATGTTTATGTTTGCTCATACATCAACTATTCCATTTGTTAGATGTTTTTATTGTGCTAGGAAAGGTCATACTGCATCTAGCTGTAACATGAGAAAAAACATTAACACAAATGAAAGAAAAATGTGGATTCCCAAGGGAACACTTTTTGGCACTAACACCTAAGGACCCAAGAAAATTTGGGTACCCAAAAACAAAATATAAATATTGTTTTTGTAGGTGTGCTTTAAAGCCAAGAGCGAAAATTGGTACCTTGACAGCGGCTATTCAAAGCACATGACAGGAGACATCACCAAGTTTACGTCATTTACACCAAAGATAGGAGGACACGTAACATATGGTGACAACAACAAAAGTCGAATCCTAGGCATTGGAAGTGTTAGTGGAAGTTCATCAACATCAATAGATAATGTGCTCTATGTAGAGGGACCAAAGCATAATCTTCTAAGCATAAGCCAATTGTGCGACAAAGGTAACAAGGTTAGCTTTGATGGTAAGTGTTGTGTAATTGAAAATATGCATGATAAAAATAAGAAATTAATTGAACATAGGATTAATAATATATACATGCCAGACTTAAATGATATCTCTTCAAATCGTGCATGTTGTCTTGTCTCTAGAGAAGAAGACAGTAACCTTTGGCATTGTAGAATTGCACACATTCACATGGAGCACTTAAATAAACTTGTTTCAAAAGAACTTGTAATTGGTTTGCCAAATCTAAAATTTAAAAGAGATGGTTTATGTGATGCGTGTCAAAAAGGTAAATTGGCAAAAACCTCTTTTAAATCAAAAAATATTATGTCAACAAATAGACCTTTACAACTTCTTCACATGGATTTATTCGGTCCTTCTAGAACTAAAAGTTTTGGGGGAAATTATTATGCCTCGGTAATTGTTGATGATTTCTCAAGATTTACATGGATCTTATTTTTTGCTCATAAAAGTGAAACCTTTAAACCTTTTACGAAATTAGCAAAAATAATTCAAAATGAAAAGGATTTAAAAATTGTGTCCATAAGAAGTGACCATGGTGGGGAATTTGAAAATGAAAGTTTTGAAATTTTTTGTGATAAAAATGGAATTCAACATAATTTTTCTGCATCTAGAACCCCTCAACAAAATAGGGTAGTAGAAAGGAAAAATAGGTCACTAAAGGAACTTGCTAGAATAATTCTCAATGATGCAAGTATTTTTGGGCAAATGGCGTAAGCACTGCATGCTATGTTTTGAATAGAGTTTTAATTAGACCCATATTAAAGAAAACTCCTTATGAACTTTATAAAGGAAGAAAACCAAATGTGTCACATTTTTGGGTTTTTGGATGTAAATGTTTTGTCTTGAATAATGGTAAAAATAGCTTAGGTAAGTTTAATGTCAAAGCTGATGAAGGGATATTCTTAGGTTATTTATCCACTAGTAAGGCATTTAGAATTTATAATATAAGAACATTAACCATCGAGGAATCTATACATGTTTTTTTATGAGACTAACCCCAAAAGGTTGGGAAAGGAAATTATTGATGACCTTGCTGATTAATTTGAGAATGTCTACTTGGATGATGAAAAGAAAGGTGAATCTATTGAGAAAGAAGAAGCAAACAAAGAGGTAGCTATTCAACAAAAGCATGAAGCACACAATGATCTACCCAAGGAATGGAGAATATCAAGAGATCATCCTTTAGACAACATTATAGGTGTTATATCTAAAGGTGTAAGTACTGGAAACTCCCTTAAAAATGTTTGCAATCACATGGCAATTGTGTGGAACCTAAGACCATAGATGATGCAGTTAGTAATGAATTTTGGCTATTAGCAAAGCAAGAAGAATTAAACCAATTTAAAAGAAATGAGGTTTGGGAACTTCTTCCTACACTAGTTAATAATCAAATAATTGGCACTAAGTGGGTCTTTAGTAATAAGCTTGATGAAAACGGAACTATAGTTAGAAACAAAGCCCGCCTAATAGCTAAGGGATATAATTAAGAAGAAGCCATAGACTATGAGGAGACGTATGCACCCGTAGCTAGACTTGAGGCAATTCGTATTTGCTTGCATTATGAATTTTAAATTATATCAAACGGATGTGAAAAGTGCATTTTTAAATGGGTATATCCAAGAAGAAGTCTATGTCAATCAACCTCTGGGCTTTGGAAGTTTTGAATTTCCTAATCATGTATTTAGATTAAAGAAAGCCCTTTATGGATTAATGCAAGCTCTTAGAGCTTGGTACGAACGCTTAAGCAAATTTTTATTGGAAAAAAGATTCTCTAGGGACAAGGTTGACACTACTCGTTTTATGAAAAGAAAATCCCATGGCATTCTTCTTGTGCAAGTTTATGTCGATGATATAATTTTTGGTGCAACTAACGAATTTCTATGCAAAGATTTTGCTAGTAACATGCAGCAAGAATTCGAGATGTCCATGATGGAAGAATTAAACTTCTTCCTTGGCCTACAATTCAAGCAAACAAAGGAAGGCATTTTCATCAATCAAGCTAAGTACTGCAAGGAGCTTCTAAAAAGATTTGGGATGAAAAGTGCCAAAGAGATTTCAACTCCCATGAGCACCTCTTGCTACTTGGACAACGATGAAAGTGGTAAGCCTATAGAAATAACCAAATACAGAGGTATGATAGGCTCCCTTTTATATCTTACTGCAAGTAGGCTAGACATTTTGTTCAGTGTATGCATGTGTGCTAGATTTCAGGCTCGTCCTAGAGAGTCTCACCTAATAGCTGTTAAAAGAATAATGAGATAACTAGGAGGAACAAAGAACATGGGTCTATGGTATCCCAAAGGAGCCACATGCACTCTAGTTGGATACTCTGATTCTGATTTTGCAGGAAGCAAAATAGATAGGAAAATTACTAGTGGGACGTGCCACTTTAGGTACTGTCTTAGTTTCTTGGTTTAGTAAAAAAGAGACTAGTGTGACATTGTCAACCGTTGAGGCGGAATACGCAGTGGGAAGTTGTTGTGCCCAAATCCTTTGGATGAAGCAACAACTTTTGGACTATGGTGTTGTAATATCCAATAATCTTAATAATTTAATTACAAGATATAAATGATGTTATGTTAGGTAAGTTTAAAATTTGTTTACATATAAAGGTTATGTCATAATTTATTTTATATATATTTGAATATGCTCTTAGTTAATAAATTGTACTATAAGTTAAAAATTTGCATATGTAAACTTTAAATGAATTAAATAAGGATTTTATGACATAAATAAGGTTGTTAAAATTTGGCATACCCTTAATGAATTAATTAGTTTCACTAAAAATTTAATGATAATTCATGAATCTTTCGCATAATGCCCTTACATTGAAGGACATATTTGTCCAAAACCTTAGAATTTGTTTAAAAGGGGAGAAGCTCATTTGCTTCCCCTTATTTGTTTCCACATCTGAAACCCTAAGGTGTGAGAGTGGAGAGAGAACTTGGGAGAAAGAAGGAAAACTAAGGGAGAAGCTTGTTGTTGATGCTCCTTCTTCTTCATCATCCTCATTTTCGTTTCTACCTTTTGGAAGCATAAGAACTCCTACCCCAAGGTGAGGGATTTGTGTGTTTATGCTTGCTTTTTCTTTTGTAATGTTATGGGTATGCCTTGTTCCTCTTTCCTTGTTAATTGGGTGTATAAATTATGAGTTCTGTGGGATTTGTGATTTATTTTGGGAAATTTTCGTCGGTGTTAGTTTGGGATATGAGATGAGTTGGTGATGGTTGAAATAATTATGTTTGTGAGATGTTTTGGGTGAATCTCTTTCATGAAAATCATTTGGAACATGTTTAAGTTGGCTATTCTTTGATTTATATGTTGTTGGTGAGTTGTTATAGTTGTTTGTTGGTTGAATGGTATGAAAATGGGGTGTTGGGATGAAAATAGCGAAACAACAGCGTTGGGTGCCTTATGTGCAGCAATGAGCGTGGAACACCCGAGAACAGGTCTGTGAAGATGATACCAGCGTTGCGCTGGGCATTGGAAGCAGATGTAGCAAACTTTAAATGTACATAACTTTTACATTTATGACCCGTTTTGGATAAATGATCCCTTGTTGGAAAGCTTTGTGAGTCTACTTTCATATGAAACTTGTTTCAAGTTAAAATTCCACGTATTGTTTAATTTATTGTTAAAATAGTGATCAAAGGTCAATGTTCTTATTTCTAAAAATGTGGTGTTTTGCTCATTTGAGGGAAGAAAGGTTGGATATACTTTTTTTTATGAATTAAACAATAATAAAGAGTTTCGAAAGAGTTGAACCTAATGTATATGACACCTTGTTGTGAATTTGTTGAGGCGAGTTAGGTAAATGTTGATTTTTGGGTAATGTTGGTTACTATCATGTCTAGCTTCAAAATAATATAATAATAATAATATGTTTCTTGGATTTTGATGAGATGATTTGAGATGCTTAAATATTTTCAACATAAGATGGTTAGATGATGTTATGAATTATAGAGTTTAATGAGCTATTTTGATGAGTTAATATGAGTAAACATGATGCTTGCTTTGAATTTGTTGAAGTAGTTATAGATAAGAATTTAAGAGTATGGAATTAGTTATGTGACGAGGAGAGATGTCAAGAAGAGCTATGATAAATGTGTGACTGTGACATAGGTTTATATAAGTTTGGGAAGTATAATGAAAAGAAGGAAAAATACAAAGGAGTGTGAAGAGTTGAGTGTGCTAGGTGAAGTGAATTGTTCTTAATATAATGTAATATTTATAATCTAAGGATGGAAATAATAGTTTCACTAATGAGTTCATTAGGTTAATATGGTGATGATTGACTTTTTGGATTCACTTCTGTTTAGAATATTGATTTTATTTGAGGTTGAACTTGGGTAAAGGTCGGGATAGAATGAATACATATGATGTTGATATGTATTACTATGGATTTATGTGAATCTTGAATTGTTTGAAAAGTAGGGAACATGGTTGCCTAACATTGTTACATGTGCTATATTCGTATTTGAATCTTCTTAAATGGTAGAGTTTTGCATATGCTATGGTATGATGGACAATGTTCTTGGTTATGGAAACATTGTTTTTCTTGTGTGGAGATAACATGAATCATCTATATTCTTTTTGAGTTGTGAATCATGAATCATGAAATTATTATATTGATGAGCTTTGAGAGTATGACATGATTTGAGATATATAGGATACATTGGATTGTGTTCACGGGGTTGTGTACATGATATTGGCTATCATGGATTCTATTTGTGTTACACTTTGATTAAATGATTTTGATGAATATTATATTAATTGTTAATTATATTTAATTGAGATAGATATTTGAATTGATGATTGAAATGTGTGGTTGGAAACCATGGGAAGTACTTGGTGGAATGAATCGCCAAACGATGGTTATGAATCTTTGGGTAGAATGATCAGGGAGCGGGAGGCTCCGATATATAAATATCACCATCGGGGACGAGAGAACCCCATTAGATACCCCGGGCATTAGGAGGGATGTTGGTGCTTGCTGGAGGGTGCTGTATCTCCAGGGTAGGAAATCAAAACCGTTGTGGCAGGGGTACTCAGTGAAAACACCTCCTAGGATACCCAAAGACTTGATGATATTATGATATGTGATATGTATAAATGAGAAATGTATTGATCCCTTATGAGGGACTTGAGATATGAGAAATAAATAAAGTGCAAGACATTCCACAAGTACTTGACGAATGGTCGAGATGCCCTCTTAAGATATGTTTACTATATAAATGTTTCTATGTGTTACTGGTGCACTATTTGTTTGAGATGGATTATGCGTGGATATGAGTGAGTGCTTGCGTGACTATGTGCTTGTGTTTTATTCTCTTTTTCCATGCCTGCATGTGTTTGGGGGAAACTCCCTCACCGAGTTGATGGACTCAGCCCACATTTAACATTTCAGTTGTAGGTATTTACGAAGCCGCCAGAAGCCTTGGATGCCATGTGGACAGTTTGAGGGGTTGTACCATTGGTTTTAAAGTTGTCTCTAGTTTAAAGTAGGACTTTGTAACTCATGTGTTGTTAGTCACTCTGATGTATTTTATTACTTATGTAATTAATGAATGTAATCTTTCACTTTGGATGAAACGAATTTATGTATGTTTGTGAGGCTGCGAAGGGGAAATGAGAGTCTTTCCCTTTCGGCCGCTCATGACTACGAAATTCGGGTCATGACAGGTGTCCAACTTGATCACATTCCCATCAATGTGATGACACTAATGCTATCAATTTGACTAAGAATAGCACTCTAGAAAAAAAACACATAGAGATTAGACACCATTTTATTAGAGACCATGTGCAAAATGGAGATTGTGTTCTTGAACATGTAGACACCACTAAACAATTGACAGATATCCTAACAAAAGCTCAAAACAAAGAAAGTTTTTATTATATCAGTATAGAGTTGGGAATCCTTGAATTTTTTTTTTAAAAACAAAAAGGGCCTCATTAAAACCTTATAATGCAAAACCCTCCTTAGAGATAAAAACATCAGTAAGGAAAAAAGAGTCCGCATTTTTTGTTCTAGCCATGATGAAAGGGGAGAGGTTTGTCTCTGCTATGTGGGAAAAGGTGGCTCGGGTAGGAAGGAGAAATGGTGAACCGATGGGTCATGTATGGGGAGGAGGAGAAATGGGTAAGGAGAGTTGGTGTTGAGAAAAGAGAGGTTATGGTGGAGATGGAAGATGGAGGATGGGCGTGTGGCTGCTGGGTGGAGAGGAAGAAGAGTCGTCGCTGTAATTTGAGGAAGAAGAGATGAAATATGGTTAAGTTTTAAAACCCAAAACGCACCGTTTGGATTAGTCACTGTGTAGGCATGTTGAAGAAGTGTACATCGATGTAATGAATTTGATACATCGATGTATTTGACTGAGCGCATGGAGAGAGCCATTTTTTAATGAGTACATCGATGTAAGGATATTTGACATCAATGTATTTTAATGAATAGGAGAATCTGACAAGGAAGTACGCGTACATCGATGTAGGGGAATGTGTACGTCGATGTATTAAAATTCATAATGTATTTTTCAGAGTCTAAGGCATGCGTACATTTATTTGTATATATTTATATATAATCACACAAACGAGACAAACATATAGAACGAAGAAGCATGTTACTTGATCATAAAAAAAAAATTTAGTTTATGCAAAATGAATCAAACGCGCCAGTGCTTCCTCCTCAAGTGCCTCTGAGGAACGTGATGCTAGTCCTCCTCCTGCACTTCCCAGCAACTGGTGGAATTATTTCTCCGACGAAGCCCAAGCTTGGCGCTTCTACTACAATTTCAGTGAATGGAAACTTCAAGATGCTCGAACAATTGACTTCCAGTACCTCAATGCTAATCGCTTCACTTTCCAAAGAAATCTAGAACAGTATGAAGTTCAAAATTTCTTTCAGATTCGAGATGATGTTTATCCATTTTTCTCCAATTCATTAAAATACATCGATGTCAAATATCCCTACATCGATGTACTCATTAAAAAATGGCTCTCTCCATGCGCTCAGTCAAATACATCGATGTATCAAATTCATTACATCGATTTACACTTCTTCAACATGCCTACACAGTGACTAATCCAAACGGTGTGTTTTAGGTTTTAAAACTTAACTCTATTTCATCTCTTCATCCTCAAATTGCAGTGACGACTCTTCTTCCGCTCCACCCAGCAGCCACACGCCCATCCTCCATCTTCCATCTCCACCATAACCTCTCTTTTCTCATCACCAACTCTCCTTACCCATTTTTCCTCCTCCCTATATGCGACCCATCAGTTCACCATTTCTCTTTCCTACCCGAGCCACCTTTTCCCACATAGCAGAGACAAACCTCTCCCCTCTCATCATGGCTAGAACAAAAAATGCGGAGCCTGCTACACGGAAACAAGCATACACCAGTGCTTCCTCCTCACGTGCCTCTGAGGAACGTGATGCTAGTCCTCCTCCTGCACTTCCCAGCAACTGGCGGAATTATTTCTCCAACGAAGCCCAAGCTTAGCGCTTCTATGACAATTTCAATGAATGGGAACTTCAAGATGCTCGAACAATGAGATTTCCGATACTTCAACACTAACCGCTTCACTTTCCAAAGAGTTCTCGAACGGTATGAAATTCAAAATTTCTTTCAGATTCGAGATGATGTTTATCCATTTTTAGTAAAAGTCTTTTATTCAAATTTGAAATTGACTGGTGAAACTCTGCAATCGGAAATGAAGGGTATTCTGATTGTTTTGTATTTGGCTGACTTTAGCTCTCTCGCTGACCTACCATATATCGGTCCTCAGCGTTTTTACATGACAGAGAATGATGAAGAGCGTGAAGATGAAGGTGTTCTTACATGGTACAGAAATAGAGACAATAAGAATATAAAGAAAAAGAGAAAGCAAGAGAAAATAGCAAAAAGAGCAAAATGAACAAAGACGAGCGAGTGTGGGATCTCATTGTGGACAATGCTGAAGTTGGTCATGTGACAAATGTCGGATGGTTACCTCTCCAAAGACGACTCCTTCATTATGTTGTTGGTCGTATCCTCATTGCCCGAGGTGGAAATTATGCTCTACTGCAAGGGGACTACATTCTCTATCTCTGGGAGATGCTAAACAGAAATATAATCAGCTGGGGCTTTGTTGTTGCAGAACACATGGCGATTTGTGCTCGCAAAACAGCCCCTTGCCCTACCCAACGTTGGTTACCAAACTCATGTGCCATGCTGGTGTCCCTTTGGCGGGTGAAAAATGTATTACTGCTGCTCGAGTCAGCAAGGTGTTCGGTGAAAATATTATTAACCAGATGCACTTGAAATTTCACGATGGGTTCAGGCACTATCCTTATGAGTACGACGCCCCTCAGTCACCTCCTCCGACTCCAGCTCAGCCACCCGTGTCCTCACCAGCTCCAGATGCTGTTGCGCCATCCAATTCTGTCGCTCCTGCGGTCCTGACTGACCTTTAGTTATTGGAGCAGCTTATTCAGAGCTTTGGCTTGCTCACCACGGATGTCAGTTCACTCACTGCTCGGGTGCTGACCATTCACGAGCATGTCGGACTTGTCCCTCCTGCACGTGCTTCCCCAGAACCTGATCAAGATGATCTGTTGGCTGTCGCACAACATGCCGCCAAAAATGCTATGTTATCTGATGATTAACCTTCCTATAAGCATCCTAGGATTTTTATTTTTATAAGCATTTTGGTATTGTTGTTTGTGTTGTTTTGGAACATTATATGTACTTCAAGCTATTCATGAATGCCAAATGTCGCATGCACTCTGCTTATTTTGACTATAGCCAAATTGTTTGTTGTTGTTTATTTTGTCCCCTTATTTTCCTTTTTGATAATGCCAAAAGGGGGAAAATAAGAAAAAAAAAATTAGCTACATGATTCAGGGAGAATTGATTTAAAATCAGTAACACTGCGCTGATTTTCATGATATTAATATATTGAGGGGAGTTACCTATAATTTACATATCCATTGGTTATATTATTTCTTGACCTTACTGATGCTTTCTTGAGTGATGAATACAAGAAAAAGGGAGATCCTCTCCATGCATATAAGCTGCACATTCATTCTGATAATTCAATCACTCAGGTAAGAAAAGGTAAGAAGGTAAAGTTTGTCATTCTCAGAAAGGGGGAGTAAGTGAATTTATGATTAAATATATTTTGATGAATGAAAAATGCTAACCATAAACATGCAAGACAAAAAGGAAAATAATTCGAACAAGCATGCCATTTGTCACTGCCAAAGAAGTGAGCAAAGACCATTAAGTATCAAGATCGTAGGAAAATGGGTAAATCTTAAGTCTTAGATACTTTGTAAGAGTGAGATGGAACTTTAATCGAAATGGCTCAATATAATTAAAATCATCAAAGGTTTTCAAAAGAAGGTTCTTATCTAAAAATTATCTAATCAAAACATTTTTTTCTCAAATGAAAGTACATCTATGTAAAAATGTTTTCCATCAATGTATTTTAGTTCAATTTGCATATCAAGATGCTTGTTTTTGGTTTAAAGTAAATTGATGTAGAATAAAGCAAATTGATGGACATGTTTTCACTCATGAACACTGGAAATGAGCCTAAAATAGCAATTGAATTGATACTTCGATGTATAATGTGTGCACATCGATGTACATATATCAAGTCTACTCAGAATCTGATTTGAAACATAATACATCGATGTACACAATCCAAAATCGTGTTTGAACTGAAACTTATTTGTTTACATCGATGTAGACTATACACACACTGATGTACAAGCTTCTAATTGCTAAGAACGTCTGCCTTACTTTCAATACATCGATGTAGGATGTTGTGTACATCGATGTACACGATTTATTGATTATTCAACGTTCACTTGCAAGAAATCATAACTTGCTTAATTTGTTTTGCAACGTTAACATCATTTTTGGATAATAAATTAAGGTTCAGTTTTCCAAAACAATAGAGAACGAACACAAAGCAATCCTTTTGAGAAAATGTCACTTTGTTCTTGAGCAATATTTGGGCCATCTCCATTATCACTCCATCTCACTTATAGGACTTCATCTTGTACTTTCTACACTAAGGAGAGTGTTTCTATCTCATTCAATTTGTTGATCAAAGCTGTAACGAGGGTGAGGTATCCCTCTTGATCGTTTGATTGAGCCTTCTACACAAAGGTGGGGAATCCCAAGTGAGAAGGGCTCTTTAGTTGTAACAGTTTTCAAGCGCTTGGGTTAACTTGCCATTAGTGGACAAAACCCATAAATGTATTATGAGGACTAGACGTAGGTCACCAAAGATGGAGCACTGAACCAGGATAAAATCTCGGTTTGCACACTTCTTTTCCCTTAATCATATATATATATATATACTAGTGTAGAAACCCGTGCCTTGCACGGGTAGATGTTTCTTGCTTAAAAGTTTTATAAAATAATTTATATTTTAACATATAGTAAGTAATAATATTTGTCTTTTTATTTTCTTATATCAATCAAGGATTATATTAATAGTAATATATATACAGGGGACATATTTAGTGAGAGAGGTTTTTTATGTGAGAGTGAGAGAATCAAATTTTGATCATTAAAATCATATATGGATGGTTAAGATTAAAAGTTTGTTAGTGATCATGTGACCACTTAAAAAAGTCATGTGACTTTATGTTTTAATCTTGACTATTCATGATTTGATCCAAAGGCTAAGATTTGCTCCTCTAACTCTCATATAAAAACACTCATCTCACTTGACACATCTCATATATATATATATAAGAGTTAGCATATGTACACACTCATCGAAAGATGCTGCAAGACTTATTATTAAAATAAAAAAAACCAGGAAGAAGAGTTAAAATTAAAATTTAAAACAAAATATATAAATAAGAAAAAGACAAAACAACTCACCATAATTATGAAGATGAGTCTGGACGCTAACACCACAAACAAAAATATCAGGAGGCCATTTGCTTTTGAATTGAAGTTAAAGAAAGTTAATTGTATTTTGAGTTCCGTGACTAAAGTTTCTCGAAGAAAGACAAATGAAAGGTCCAAATTTTTTCTCTATCTCAGTCCAACAGTAACTAAGAAGTAAGAACATAGAGTCACAAGCACTTGCATGTCAGAGCTACTGTCCCTTATGCGACGTGAAGCGGTGGAGCTACGGTGTTCTGAATCGATGATGAACATTAAAGACGCGGTCTCATGGAGAAGATGAAGAACTGAAGAAGACGCACTGCAAGCAAGACGAAGAACAACACTGCAAGGAAGACGAAGAAGACACATGCAGGTTATGATTCTTATAAGGATTTGTGATTTAGTTAACGGTCTACAATTTGATTTAGGAATAACCGAATAAGATTGAAATATATATGATTCTTTGTGTGATCTGATCTGATCTATCTGTAACGATTTTTTGTATTATTTTTCAATTTTTTTTATATATTTAGAAAATCGAAAACCGGCCAGATTTGGTTTTACCTGGTTCGACCCCATTTTTAACTGGTTTAAACCGGTTAGACTGTCACAATGGCTTTGCCCTCTGATCAGGACCGGACAAGTGGCCGGATCAAGGTCCGACTGGCCAGTCCAGTCCGGTTATGATATCATTCTTTGAGGATAATAGATACACAAGAGATATTGTTTACCAATAAAAAAATCTGAATAGATAAAATAAATTACAGTATGTATAATAGATATTCTCAGAAACTAAATATATAATAATATCTAAAATAAATGGGATAACTTACTCTGAAATAGATAACACATAGTCCACCAATTTATCTTCTACTCATTTATCTTATTCGCCATTCTTTAAGGGTCTAAAAAGCAAGACCTGCACTCATCAACAGAAGTACGTCAAGAACATTCTGTTTGTGAATGTGGGGATAATATGGGGGAACTGTCAATGGGGTGTTATAATGAATAGGGTTGGCAATTATCTTGTATCTCAATTGCATATGAAATAATTGTATGTATGAAAAGAAACAAATATGAATGAAAAGAAAAATGTCACCTCGTCTTAGTGCGGATATTTAGACGTTGTCAAAGACTTCTCCATAAACCACATTCTTTGTTGATGTGCATACTTTTTGATCATCATCTAGTATCAATATCTTCAAACCCTTCCTTGACTTGACTCTGGATACTGAAACATACAACTGACCGTGAGTGAAGACCGGCCTAGGAAGATAAATGCCCACATGTGAAAGGGATTGTCCCTGGCTTTTATTAATTGTCATTGCAAAACATAGAGCAAGTGGAAATTGTCTTCTCTGGAATTTAAAGGGTAATCCAGGGTCTGTTGGAACCAGATTCATTCTAGGAACCAATATTTTGTCCCCTATATTAGTTCCCGTCAAAACAGTTGCACCTATAACATTTTTTCCAAGTTCGTTGATCAGTAGCCTAGTTCCGTTGCATAAGCCAGCTGCTTGATCAATATTCCTCATAAGAATAACGGGGACTCCAACCTTCAAACTCAATTTATGATTTGGAATTCCAGAACATTTAATTTCATTTAGAAACTCAGTGGTGAACCATTGACCTTGCACTTCACTGTCTTCGTCAGATTGACAAACAGAGTCAGAGCTAAGATATTCCTTGAGATCTCCGGGAATCATTGAGATGACATAATCATTGACTTGCTCAACAGATTCTAGAGTTGGTGATAGTATTCCTCGCTCTTGAAAATAGTGAGTGATGTTCATGTTTTGTAATAGGTCGGGATATGCAAACTCAACCAAAGATAGCAATGGATCAACACATTCTCCAATGAGTAGGTCGACAGGAATGTCGATGTCACTTATGCCAAATTCATTTTCATTTTGATCACCATCTCCTATTTGGAGGATCCATTTTGCAAACTGTTTTATATCCTCTAGGTTTGCATTGTCAGATGACGAAAGTAGCCTCATGTTAGTGTTGAGCCTAAGGACCTTGCAACTTCTCCAAATGGTAGATGCATTGATGGCAGCACCAACAATATCTTGCCTAGATCCTTTCCTAATGACGGGCAATATCTGTCTGAAATCACCACCCAAGACAACAACCTTACCTTCAAATGGTTTGTTAGTGTTTTCCTTGTCTTTAGATGCCATTATATCCCGCATTGTTCTATCAAAAGCCTCAAAGCAAAACCTATTCATCATCGGTGCCTCATCCCATATGATAAGTTCGGTATGAAGAAGAAGTCTTGATCTAGCACTACCCTGGTTAATATTGCAAGTCGACTGTTCATTGATGACCAAGGGAATAGAGAACGTAGAATGAGCGGTGCGACCTCTAGGCAAGAGCAGAGATGCAATGCCACTGGAAGCCACATTCAAGACAATTTTTCCTTGTGAACGAAGTCCTGCAGATAAAGTTTTCCAAAGAAATGTTTTTCCAGTGCCACCATAACCATATAGGAAAAAAAATCCACCAGATCCAGACAACACTGCATCCATAATTTCATGGTACACATTCTTCTGTTCTACTGTCAATAACATCATTAAAGTGTTGTGAGTTGTTGCCATCTCGACTCGATCGTAGCTAAGTTCATCAACAATCAGCTTGTTTTGGAAGTCAGTGACATCAGATAAAACTGGGGTTGGCATGGAAGAGTAGTCTCTAAGAGATCTACCATTTGACTGAAGCAACTTATCCACTTCAATGAGGCAAAGATTTTTCAACTCATCATCTTCGATCTGTAGACCTGTATCATTATTTAAAGTTTAAATTTCATATGCAAGAAGAAAGTACATTGAAAAAGAAATGGTTTAATAAAAATTACCTGGAATATTTAAATGCCTACTCCTTTCATATACTATGCCATCCGACAATAACCTCCATGTGGTGTCCCAAACAGCACCTGGTTTTGTCATTGTATTCATAACTAACAGAGTAACAAAAAGCCTTCGCAGCTGATTTCCTGAGGAAAGCTCACTGGCTTCTGTTATTGCATCTATGAACTCTCTATCATCCGCTAATAGACCCATTGCATGACATGCTTCTTGAAAAGTTTGGTATGTAACTCCATTAACGGTCTTTAGACAATCATAGTTAGTGCAACCCCTTTGAACCGTGAGCAGTATTCTCATATAATATAGTTCCCCGACCCCAGGAGGAACATAATTAAGCCTACCAATGCTTTGACCCTTCTTTCTTGGCTGCCATCTTTTCTCTTCAATGCAATATGCAAACTTGGATGGGAAATCTGAGTACGTCAAACACCTGCCTTCAGCAAAATTTCTATTTGCTACAAACCATGCAAGAAACATTGTGAGTGCTTCCTCATTCCTTCTGACAACTGTATCTATTTCATCATTGTCATTGTAATAAACAGTTTGTTGATTAGGAAGGTGAAACATCAATCTCTGAACAGGTGGCCATCTGTGATGTATATCAAAAGCGTAAATTCTCCAAATTGCTTCGCAAGGTGAAAGGTACCTACAATCATAATACCTTTTAATCTCATCAACAGACTTTTTATTGTCATTATCTGTTAAATCATTGCATATCTGTAAGGTAGCTCGATCTGGTCCTTTGTTGACGTATTTAAACAAATACTTGATAGAGTTAGACTTGTTACAGTACTCAACGTTGACGTGTCCGCCATACCGTATAAGGAGATGAGGATTGTATGGAACCACACTGCGATTATCTAACTTTACTCCCATCCTCTCAACACATTTCCCCAAATCACGACGTTTGTATATGGGATAATCCTGGTCATCAATTAGGGTAGAAGGTTGGAAACTCTTTGGGAAAAATTTGCTACATTTCCTCTCTTTCATGCATGGAGACTTTGGGTTAGCAAAGCCACAAGGCCCATGGATCATGTAGCTAGACACTGCATTATATAACCTCGGATAAATGGTTGGATCGGGCAATTCTGCAGAAATAACATTGTCGATATCTGTACCCGTTTTTAACTTATTTTCAGCACTGAGCCATAACAGTATATGAGCATGGGGAAGACCTCTCTTCTGAAACTCCACCGTGTACATTCCTACATTTTAGAAATATTAAATTTAAATCGTTAATAACTTTAATACGTAATGCAAGGAAAATTGAATAATTACATAAATGTACTCATCAACTTGCCTGCATCAGCCTTGCCGAATATCTTATCTTTCTTGAAATCTATCATCATTTGATCTAGTTTGACTTTGAACAAACGGCAAACAATATCAGGTCTATCTGATGGACTTAGACCTGTAGCAGAAACAAATTCCTTTATTTCAGTCCAATTTGAGTTGCATGTAACTGTTATAAAGAGATCCGGATATCCAAATCTCTTGCACACAGCCATCGCATCTTGACAGTTGTTGAACATGTATCTCATTCCACCAGTGAATGATCCAGGTAATATGACACGTTTACCAACCAAAGATGCATCAGTCTCTCCTTTGCTAATTGCATCTTGCAATCCATTTAGAATGTCACATCTAATCACCTTCTGATTTGCTCTTATGTAGGATAATCTTTGAGACTCTATCATTGTATAGCAGTCCACTACAAATTGCTGAAATAACCTCCTACACTTGACAATATTACCAAACTCGACATCCCTTTCTTGGATCCTGAACGCAATGAACTCTCTTAGCGATACTCTAGTTCTCCTACGATTTTCAATGTCAAAATTTGAATCCCTTATTGCGATGTCTTCTTGATAACCATCTTCTCCATAAGGAAACATCAACGGATATTGTAGCGGAAGAAATGCCGTATGGGTCTCATGAAGTCTTTCCAACTCACCACATATTTTTTTAACAACTATATCTCTCCCCTCCTCCATGTTGTCCAAATCACCGATAATGAGTGCTGCTACCTCATCAGTAGTGGGAAGATTGTATGTTCTTGCATCTTTGGATCGATTTCTGAACAGTCTCAAATAGAAGTTAGATGATTCCTGATGTTCTATGAAGTCCTTGACACGTCGATAAGACTTCGCATATGGGTTGTGATCATCAACCATTTTTGTTACATCTCTGACCAACGAATCATCAAAGCATATGGATCCCTTCTTTGTTCTACAATCAAAATATAATGATAATCAGAAACCATCGGTGATACACTTAAATTCTTATACAAAGGATTAGTTGAGAAATAACCTGAAGTGATTGGCTCGATTGACAGCTTCATTATTGGTATCATATATATAAAGTTGGGCAAATTTTGGCTTGGATCCAGGTTCAGGCAACAAACTACCAATACGATGAAAATTTTGCCCACTAAGAATAAACTGTGGTGGACCCCCACCGTCATTTACAGATCCTTCAATCTTACCTCCCATAGAAGTGAACGAAAACATGCTGTTGTAGGCTCTTATATTGTCAAAGAAGTGGTTACTTCTGTGATCAAGTCCAGCAAGCAAATTGAATAATAAATCAGGAGGTTTTTTTAGGAGTGGTAGTTGTACTCTTCCTTTCATACAACACATAGAAAATCCATCATTTACCGTTCTCCTTGACTTGTCTGACCTTTCCTCAAACCAAAAAAGTGCCTTACAGTGGACACATTGGTAAGAGGGACTGCCAAAATCTAGACATGCTGCATGATAGAAAAAATTAAATATTAGTCACCTTATTGAATTAAGGATTGACGAAACACTTAGATGGATTGTATGATTGGAATTAGTCGAACGTACATTGTCTCTCCGCTTTATGGTACAATTCGGATTGAAAGTTAAGACCATCATCGTCAATGGAAGCACCTATCATTTGGTATGGAAAACATAGTTGAACAAAAATTAGTGAAGGTAATTAAATGAAAAATTATGCAAAACATTTAAAAATATGAAAGGATACAATGTATCAACAAACCTGAAACAACGGTGCAATTTGATTCATCGTCCAGAACAAAACGTGTAGAACGAATTGATTGAATCACATGAGTTGAATGTCTTATACGTTTGTTACAGACTGTGTCAGAAGATGGGTTTAAGACTTCTGATAAGGGTGTTGTGGTGGTGTGAATGTTAGAAGTCATACCAATGGGTTGCCGATAAAGAGCTGACAATAGAGATATAACAGTTCTTTAAAATTAATGATTTTAGCAACAGTTTTTGAGAATAAATTAATAATAAAACAAAGTAATTACACTGATAAAATAATGAAAAAAAACTACCTGTCAAGTAGGTGTAATAGTCTTCATCTGCATGTGTTGTATTAATCGACCCCAAGTTTTGGTGAGGACTGATTTGTGTGGAATTGAATGACGTGCATGATCTTTTATCATGTGGTCTCATTTGATATACATTAAATGTATTTCTGTTACCATGTGATTGAGAGAGCTGACTATTTGTACCAAGGTGTATATCTGTATATTCAGGGACACATTCAACATATATGAATCAGTCTCTAATTATGTTAAAATTATATTTTTAAATATTTAAAACATTGTTTTCCAGGATTGGAGCAGGGCAAACAATTAAAATCACCTTCAATAGTTCGTTTTTTCGCTCCTTTTAGTTTAAGAATTTCCTTCCTACATGCTCGAGCGAGCGCAGAGCGTGAATTAACAACCTCGCCAACAGAATGCACCATAGTACTTCTTCCTTTTTAAGTTTAAAAAATGTATATCAGTTTTTCCGAACAAATTCATTTAGTAATATACCATCAAATTCTAAGGGTAAGTTGGAGATAAATATATAGCATATGAGCATGTAAGGAAGATGTTAACCAGTTTGTGATTGTGATAAAGGTGTCCTGACAACACTGGGAATTGGAGAACCCTGTGGTTGGCATAAGTCAGCGGTTGTGTTGGAGTTTTGATCTGTTAAAAATGTATATCAGTCATTGTGGTCAAATCAAATTGGTCATATGTCATTTAATTGGGACTGTATCATTATCAAAATCTATAATACATACAATATGGATCATGAAATGTAATATAATACCCATATTTAATTGTGACAAAGGTGTCCTGCTAATGCTGGGAATAGGAGGACCTTGAAGCTGGCATAACAGATTGCTTGGGTTGAAGTTTTCATCTATTAAAAACAAATGCCAAGTATCATTTCATAGATGAATATCAATTGAGTAATTAAAAGTTAAGGTGAAAAAATATACATTGTAAATGAAAACCAAAAAATTCAATTTTGGAAAAACCTGATACAGTTTTCTTCCATGAGGAAGATTTCTGCAACATGATCATCTTCCTTTTTGCTCTTGCATTTTTAGCATTTGAATTTGAAGAGTCCATTGTGAGCTATAAGCAATAAATCAGTGTCAAGAGTAGGCATGTACAACAAACCAAGTTTATATAAGACATTGTTTCTTGGTCGTTTATCCTTAAAGATGAAAAACTACGAATGAAGTGTAGTGTTTGAAATCTAAATATTGCATTTAATATTATCAACTTGGCATTGAGTATATTTCTTTTTGTTGGGTGACAGTGAGCCATGTAGTATTAAATTTGATAGAACCATGTGTATCACATGGTTAGCAGATGATATGTATTTGTGAGGCTATAAAGGAAATTATGACACATCTTAAGATTGTTGTTATTGGTTTCTTCTCCTCGGTTTTTATTTACTTATTGTACTTATTTTTGTTAGTAAATTAGTTGGCATTGCCCATCTCAACTGAGATTGATATGTTGAATGCCGTTATGTATATATATGCAATGCAGGCAGCAAAAGAGCTGTTGAAAAAAGCAATTTATTTGGGCGTGCCTTTTATTGCTGATTGGTTTAGACAGAAAGGCGCTCCATCAAATATCAAGTTTCAGTGTTACTTGCAACAGGTGAGCAACTCTGTACTTACAAACTTGAAAGCCTTTTGTGGTTGTGTTACGTTTTCTCTATTCTAATTTCTTGCTTAACCTTCATATAAAGAAATCTTACTCCTTTTTTCTCCACATGGCACATGTTTCAATTCACCAGTTTCTTCGATTTTTTATCTGTTACCTATGTATTTAACATAGGGATCCCTGAGTTGTTTCATCTTTTTTGCAAGGATGTGTTTGCGACTGATAATATCCTTATGCTTTCATTTCATGTGTAGCAGTTATTAGTTTTGTTAACCTAGGGACTGAGGAGGCTATACCTATGAGGCTATAAGTATTGAGGAAAAATATCTTTGTTTGGATTCTTGCATATATTTTTTTGTCAGTAGTATTTGGTTTCTGGGGAGTAAACTAATCATCTGTGCAGCCTGATAATGAGACATGTGAAGGTTGGTGCTTTTGCTATAGTGATTTGGTAGTTGTAGCTTTTTAAATTGCTTCAACATGTGTCGATTTGTTTTCATCTTGAATTTGTCTTAACTTATATGTTAACCCTTAGACACATTGCAGAATTATTTGAGCTTAGGCAAATATTTCGAGAGCTCACTCTTAACTTCTATTTTTTCTCCATTAGAAATTTTCATATTTATGACTTATCCTTGAGCTGACACAGTAAATTGTTAATCAAATCATCAATCTACTGCAAATTTGAATTTTAACTCTCACATATTTACATTTTTTTTTGTTGATTTCAAATTTTTTACTGTTACCTACTTTTTAAGTTCTACTATTTTTCCCTTTGCCAATCTCAATTTTATAGTTAGAAACTTAAACCAAATGAGGGATTTGCTGTTCCAATAATTTCTATTGTGAGGGCATAAGAAGTTTAAACGTAAGAGAATAATTGAACAATAAACTAACCTGTCTTGTATCAACTTAATTGTTTGGAAGATATTAGTTTATAGCTCCAACTTGTTAAACCCAGACCGTAATCACATTAGGCTGAAAACAAAGACATTCATTAAACAATTGTTATAATAATGTGAGCCTCAAGTAAGTTCAGTGTTTTGTATTCATATGAGATGATAACTTACAGCAACAGTGTCATTGCGCTGTCATCCATACCTGCTGAAAGTTGTTGTTGATACTGTAATATTCTACAGGTGTCGCCAATAATTTCCTTTGATTGTCAACTTCCTTTGAACCGGTGGCAATTGTTTTTGTCTAAAAATGGCACTATTTTTAGGAACAACACCTGATCAAATTCCATTAATTAGTTTATAATTTGCATTTATGGCTAATAAATCACATTTATTACGCATAAGTCAATTCTTTAAATAAGATGGTTTGAATTCTATGTATACTTTTTTCTCCACATGGCACATGTTTCAATTCACCAGTTTCTTCGATTTTTTATCTGTTACCTATGTATTTAACATAGGGATCCCTGAATTGTTTCATCTTTTTTGCCAAGATGTGTTTGCGACTGATAATATCCTTATGCTTTCATTTCATGTGTAGTAGTTATTAGTTTTGTTAACCTAGGGACTGAGGAGGCTATACCTATGAGGCTATAAGTATTGAGGAAAAATATCTTTGTTTGGATTCTTGCATATATTTTTTTGTCAGTAGTATTTGGTTTCTGGGGAGTAAACTAATCATCTGTGCAGCCTGATAATGAGACATGTGAAGGTTGGTGCTTTTGCTATAGTGATTTGGTAGTTGTAGCTTTTCAAATTGCTTCAACGTGTGTCGATTTGTTTTCATCTTGAATTTGTCTTAACTTATATGTTAACCCTTAGACACATTGCAGAATTATTTGAGCTTAGGCAAATATTTCGAGAGCTCACTCTTAACTTCTATTTTTTCTCCATTAGAAATTTTCATATTTATGACTTATCCTTGAGCTGACACAGTAAATTGTTAATCAAATCATCAATCTGCTGCAAATTTGAATTTTAACTCTCACATATTTACATTTTTTTTGTTGATTTCAAATTTTTTACTGTTACCTACTTTTTAAGTTCTACTATTTTTCCCTTTGCCAATCTCAATTTTATAGTTAGAAACTTAAACCAAATGAGGGATTTGCTGTTCCAATAATTTCTATTGTGAGGGCATAAGAAGTTTAAACGTAAGAGAATAATTGAACAATAAACTAACCTGTCTTGTATCAACTTAATTGTTTGGAAGATATTAGTTTATAGCTCCAACTTGTTAAATCCAGACCGTAATCACATTAGGCTGAAAACAAAGACATTCATTAAACAATTGTTATAATAATGTGAGCCTCAAGTAAGTTCAGTGTTTTGTATTCATATGAGATGATAACTTACAGCAACAGTGTCATTGCGCTGTCATCCATACCTGCTGAAAGTTGTTGTTGATACTGTAATATTCTACAGGTGTGGCCAATAATTTCCTTTGATTGTCAACTTCCTTTGAACCGGTGGCAATTGTTTTTGTCTAAAAATGGCACTATTTTTAGGAACAACACCTGATCAAATTCCATTAATTAGTTTATAATTTGCATTTATGGCTAATAAATCACATTTATTACGCATAAGTCAATTCTTTAAATAAGATGGTTTGAATTTACTGTATTAAACATACTTAGATATTTGTTAATTAGGTTATTTCGGAATGTTAATTTTCTATTTGCATTTCAAATGTGATCTCATTTCCTGTAAGAATCAATTTTACATTACTAATGGGAGAACTCATGGCTTAAGGTTAACACAGGCAGCAAAAGGTTGTTATTTGATTACCAATGATTGAATTGATTGGTTAATCTGATCAGCATTCATTAATGAGTTACCTTGTAGTTGATGCTTTTAATATGCTCCAGGTGTTGCCAATAATTTCGTTTGATTGTCACCTTCCTTTGAGCCCCTGTGGCAATTTTTCCTGTCTAAAGATGGCGCTATTTTTAGGAACAACACCTGATCAAATTCCATTTATTAGTTTATAACGTGCATTTGTGTCTAATAAATCACATTTATTATGCATAAGTCAATTCTTTGTATAAAATGGTTTGAATTTAATGTATTAAACATACTTAGATATATACTGCCAAAAAAAAACAAACATATTTAGATATTCGCTAATTAGTTAATTTCGGAATGTTAATTTTCTATTTGCATTTCAAATGTGATCTCATTTCCTGTATTATAGATATCTCATTTCCTGTAAGAATCGATTTTACATTACTGATGGGAGAACTCATGGCTTAACATTAACATCAGTAGCATAATGTTTGAATTTACTGTATTAAACATACTTAGATATTCATTAATTAGGTAATTTCGGAATGTTAATTTTCTATTTGCAAATCAAATGTGATATCATTTCTTGCAATATACATATCTCATTTCCTGTAAGAATCAATTTGACATTACTAATGGGAGGACTCATGCCTTAACGTTAACATAGGCAGCAAAAGGTTGTTATTTCATTACAAATGATTGAATTGTTTGGTTAATCTGATCAGCCTTCATTAATGAGTTACCTTGTAGTTGATACTTGTAATATCCTCCAGGTGTTGCCAACAATTTCGTTTGATTGTCACTTTCCTTTGAACCCCTGTGACAATTTTTTCTGTCTAAAGATGGCACTATTTTTAGGAACAACACCTAATCAAAATCCATTTATTAGTTAATCATGTGCATTTGTGGCTAATAAATCACATTTATTACGCATAAGTCAATTCTTTGTATAAAATGGTTTGAATTTAATGTATTAATCATACTTAGATATATACCACCAAAAAAAAATACTTAGATATTTGTTAATTAGTTAATTTCAGTATGTTAATTTTCTATTTGCATTTCAAATGTGATCTCATTTCCTGTATTATAGATATCTCATTTCCTGAAAGAATCAATTTTACATTACTAATGGGAGAACTCATGGCTTAACGTTAACATCAGCAGCATAATGTTTATTTCCTTACAAATGATTGAATTGTTTGGTTAATCTGATCAGCATTCATTAATGAGTTATATGAGACTGTTCATGATATAATAATAATTGTTATTCGTAACTCTCTTACAGGAAACATTCCTTATTAATGATTATCTGACAGTGAGATTGTTAAATTTGTAATGGGATATAATATTAATTGTTGCAGCATCTCATGGTGGAATTTTTTTCGAATTATATCAGTTTGTTACAATTTTATGGGTACATACTTAAGTCTATTTAACAGTTATCACGACATTTGAAATAGATTTAAGGTGATGAAGTATTTGTATATCATATATGACTTATCTTCTATTTTGATGATCGTTTTTTGTAGGGGAGAGAGTACAATATCTTGTATGGGAGAAGAAAATAAGCAGACTTTATGACATATATAGTCAGGTATAATTTCATGCTATAACATTCATTTTGTACGATATGATAGAAGAATTTAGTATTTGCAATGAACATTATGCTGATTTTTTAAAATACATGAAGGTGGAGTTGATGAGTTCGTGATAGATGGATTATGATTGTAGCAGTTCGATAACTGAACATCTTCCCCATATCAAATCATGCATCGGTGCTAAGGTATTGCTTTAAATGACCTTAATCCCCAATTTGATGAGTGGACATAATATCCAATATGATGATGATGATCTTCTTTTGTGATACATTATGTAAACATACATGATTGAATACAGCACACATTGCCCTTTCTGTTCAATTGCCACTTATTTGATTGTTAAATTCTATTTTTGGTTTTGACCATCATGATTTCTTGCTAGAATATAGGATTTTTATTACTGAAATGTGTATAGTTCAAACATAATACTAAATTTGAAAATACAGTCACTTCAATTATACTTCCTTAAAATTAGGAAGTTATAAATATGAAAGGACACAAAGCTCAATTTAAAATAGTAACAAACAAATATATTACTTATTCAAATGTTCATAAGCCAATTCAAAAGCCAGAACTGAAGTGACTGAAATGTTTTTATTTTGAGCTGGTAGCTCATATCAAACGAAATAACACCAAAGAAAAAACAAATGTTAAATTAAATAACTAAAACCCAAACAATATAGTCAAATGATACTCCAAAACACGTTACAAAATTTCACTGCTTTCCTTCATCTTCTCCTTCTCCTTTTGTTTCACTGTTGTCCCTCATCTAGTCTTTCTCTTTCTTTATTTCCCGCTTCAAAAGCTTCGCGGGTGCAGAAGAAGCTCCGATAGAATGATCATCAGGTGAGGCCCTCTTTAGGGGAATGCTATCATCCTTGTCATTAGACAAATCAATGTACTCTGCGACTTGGATTTCCTTCTCATTGTCTTCAACAGTGTCTGTAAACTTCTTTATAAGGTCCTGAGAAGTGGATTTATATTCGATAAGTCCGTTACATTAGTGAAAAATGAAAAATATAAAAATAAAAATAAGGACACAAACCTCAGCAATGACAACACTTTCCTCATCGTGGGGTAAGCCAGCCTTTTTGCCATGAATTAACCCATTTGCATAAGCATTTTCCTAGTTGAATAAAAACCACGATTTACTTTATGAGTACAGTGTGTTTACGAAGGCTTGGAAAAACAATGACAATAAAAGGATATTCATTTGAGAACCTCATGAATGTTTGTATCCTTGAATTTGTTGATAATTTCCGGATCATTCGTAACTCTCTGTACACGAAATGATCTTTCAAATCTGGGATCAAATTCCTGATTTACACCCACTTTGAAGAGGAACGATTGGTCCACCCACTTCTCAATAACCGGTGGTATGTGTTGTGACATGGAAGACTATAGAACACATGCACGTTCAAAATATAAGTTTTATACAAAGGAAACTATGAAAATTTCCATCCTGTTAAAAAAACTTTTAAAGGGAATTAGAGGTAAACCGTGGTAGTTGACTCCACCAGATCTGCGCACGATTTATCTAGAAGCAAGGTTGCTTCTCCATCGAAAATGACAAATGTAGTACAATCTGTATCATCAATCACACGAACTTTGATCCGATACCTGTGAAAGAAAAATGTGAGGTAGTAAACAATTGGAGTATTAATTAAACAATCAAACTAAATGGTTATACATAAGTCCATAAATTAAGATTGTAAAATAGTACCTGGGAGTGACATTGAAGACGTGCCGGTTGCACTTTTCACAAAAGAACATTTCCTCTTCTTTGATGACCTTTTTGTTGCATACACACGCAGAGTACCACCACCCACCCTGATCAACAATAAGAGTGATAGTAGCTAATACTATGAAGCTACCAACCTGCACAAATTTAATAAATTATGTCAATAATAAAAATAAAAATAATTTAAATATCCTTTTAAAATGAGAATACGAAGATGTAATATCTTTTTACCTCCTTAAAATCCTTTAATGCTTGTATGGTAGACCTTGGGGTGACGGACAAAAAATCATCCAATAGGCTTATCTTTCGTGAATCGGGCAGTTGTGATATTCCTTGACATGGCGAATCATTGTTTTGATTCATTCTGTTTAGAAAAAAGAAAAATGAATACATTCATTCCACAAATTAAAGGTAAGTTATATAATACGTAAACGTAAAACCAAAAAGATTAACTAACTACCTCCTTCTTAAATCAAGAAACTCAGAGGATTCATGATTGAACAATAACTTGCTGCATCCTTTTGCATTTTTGAAGGACATGTTTCCCTATAGCCATTAGTTTATTATTCATCACATCATAAAAAATTTGGTGATTTAGTTAAACTGTAATCACATCTACCTTGCCATTTCTTAACTTTAGCACATAAGATGGCGACAACAGCATTGTGAATATCACCAGCAGATAAGAAGGAGTTTAGTTCATCAACGTAGGATCCAAAGAGAGTGCACTTGAAACGATAGCTAAGACCATGAAAGCAATAATATTGGAATTAGGAATATTATTAGTAAAACATTATTAGTTAAACATAATCTAACGCATGCAATTATGGTTTTTTAAAGAAGGTTTAAAATGTAACCCATCAGTATTGAGCTCCATGATATTGATCTTGCTTTTAGTGCCATCCATTTGCTTAAATTCCTTCTCCGTCCCAACAGCAATAAGAATTCCAATAACATCTAATTCACATTAACATTAATGTAAGCAGGATTATAAAGAATAAAGATGCTTGAAAAAAAAACAATGCAAAACAAATTTTGCTTATTACTTACCAACTAAGTAGTTGGTATCATATTCAATTCTGAAAAAATCTTCGGGTGGTGTAAAAGAAAAAAACATCTTTCGGAAGGAGATTATCACTTTGAAGAAAAACCTTGGTCTCATACTTAAAGTTTAGCCTGTATTTGTGCCTTGTTGATCTATATTCACCAACGTTTGTGGCAACACCTAGATTGGTTATCAAGTAGACAGCACCCTCTATCAGTTTGCTTTGAAATAGATAAATGAAGGTTTTTCTTATGGAAGCACCAATCTTATCACCCTGTAGAAGGAAAAAACCGTGTGAGGAAACATTTAACATAAATTAATAAATTATGATATATAGTGAGAAAATACATGATCGTCAATGAAGACCATTTCCAAAAATAATGGTAGATTTCCTTCTTTGAAATCAGAAACAGTCCATAGGCGAACAACCCGAACTAATAAATTCCAACTCTCAGCTTTGGGACTAACTTCGGAAATCATATCATGTTTGGGAGGCATTTTGAAAATGACAGAACAAAGGAGATTAGACAACTACGCTTGGAAAGATAGAGATATTGGTTGGAAATGGCATAAATTTGAATTCCTGTATTCCCTAATATATAGATGGTGCAAAATGTGTGAAACCTTGATTTACTTAGAGACAGGCTAAATTTATGGGTTATGTGGGTGTATCATCAATTTATTAATGATATAATAATGTCTAGAATAATTTGCTCCTGAACCCCACGATGTGGAATGGAAATACATGCATTTGATGGCAGGCAAAATTATTTAATTTTAACAGAATCAATGTTTAGAATGAAATCAATTCAATTATTTTTGGATGAAATCAATTGTTAGTTGTCAATTTCTTATTCCAAGATTGGCATTTAATTTTAACGTTTCCTTTGTTATGAAACTGCCTCTGATTATTTTCTTTGCAATTTTGCTCCTGAATTGTAGGTGATAAATCAATGTGTTGCTGAAACAAATGGTGGAATTAATGCTTTGATGGAGTGTATTATATTTTACATCTTCATTTTAATCGGCCCTTAAAATTCTCATGAACATTTGCTTTCTGAAAATATATTGTTTAATGTTAATGACAATCAATGTTTAGAATGAAATCAATTCAATTATTTTAGGATGAAATCAATTGTTAGTTGTCAATTTCTTATTCCAAGATTGGCATTTAATTTTAACGTTTCCTTTGTTATGAAACTGCCTCTGATTATTTTCTTTGCAATTTTGCTCCTGAATTGTAGGTGATAAATCAATGTGTTGCTGAAACAAACGGTGGAATTAATGCTTTGATGGAGTGTATTATATTTTAAATCTTCATTTTAATCGGCCCTTAAAATTCTCCTGAACATTTGCTTTCTAGAAATATATTGTTTAACGTTAATGACTTTTGGGATATGTTGTCTTGTTTAGTATGTGAGTGACACGTGTAGGTTATTCTTTGTGAATTTGTTAGAGAATGACATCTGTTAAAAAAATCCTGTATGTAGCTTCTTTTGACATTTTACTTTGTATATATTATAGATATATATATATATATATATATATATATATATATATATATATATATGTGTGTGTGTGTGTGTGTGTGTGTGTGTGTGTGTGTGTGTTATTTAAATTGGTTGATTGTTTTTGAGAATTAATTTGAGAAAACAATTTTTCGAAAATTAAGGAAGAATTTTTTAAGAAACAACTTTCCCCTCCCCTCTTAAGTCGAAGCCACCTATTCCAACAACCGATTGCGTTGGTCTCAATAGAGTCGATCGCTAAGTCGGTCACCAAATTATAAAATTTAAAAGTCAAACTTATTGACCAACCTGCGATCAATTTAGCGGCGGGACAACGATTATATTTCGCGATTGCATTTAAATCGGCCGCTAATCATTTTAATTTAGCATTTGCGACAGATTTCGCGACTGGTCCATTCGATTGCTAAATCTTAAACTCCTAAAACACGCTTGCGCCCCTTTTCCCCTCTCACTTTTACTTCTTCCCTCTTTTTCCATCTCTGCAACTCCCAATCTCTCTTTCCCTTCGTCTCCGATCGTGAGGCACCACCACCCTCAGAAACCCTTTCCCTCTCCCTTTCCCTTTCCATTTCCCTCTCAGTCTCCGTTCGTCGGAAACCACCACAAGCTCCTTTGCTCCACCACCCAGAAGGTCACTGCGAGATGCTTTGCTCCACCACCATGAAGCGCAAGAGCTTCCCTCTCTGCCTCCCTCCACTAGTGGCGGTGCTTCCCTCTCTTCCAACACCTCTCCCTTCACCAGGTAAGCATATCTCCCTTCATGTTTCTGGTTTTTGGGTAAGCGCGGGTGCTTTATTTTTTCAGGGTTAATTTTATTTGATTTTTGTGTTGAGATTTTACAAAAACTGATTTTTGGGGTTCCATTTTCCCTTAGTTCAGCTGCCTCCCTGTCACCACCATCTCGCCCTCATTGCCCCCTTTGTAGTAAATTTCTGTTTCCCCTCTCCGAGATTTATGAATGCTTTGATGCTGTTGTTGTATAGTAAGATTTTTTTTGGAAGTGTACATAATGTGAAGTGTAAAGTGTTGTTAAAATTTCAGTCAAGTTTCCATAATATCAGGAGCCAATTTACAGTTTTTAGTTTTTAGTTGTGATTGGTACCTCGGTGGTCAGTGTTTGATTTGTATCTGTTAAGCATGCAACAGAGTATTCACAGCGATGGTTTTGGTTGTTATAGTGTGGGTTAATGAGTTTGTTTGGGCCATTGTTTTTATGTGTATATTATTGCTTCAATCTTGAAAAGTGATTTGTTCTATGTTTATTTATTTTGTATGGAGTTTGTGTTGTAAATTGTTATTGCTACATTCTTGAAAAGTGATTTGTTTCATGTTGTTAATGAAGAGTACTTCTCAATGTCATTTTTGATCAGTTTGATTTGACTCATTATGTGCCCAACTTTTGTTTTTCATTTTGTTTTGTTTTCATTGTTTTGAATCAATGAGAAGTTTTCCAGCTGATTTGTTAAGTGGTACATGAGATGTTACTTCTATTACCCTCCGACTCTTACTGTTTCTTTAGATTATTGGATTTTGTAGTGGGTTTAACTATTGCTTTGCATGCCAATTATTTCAACAAAGGAAGGATTTTTTTTGCTGGATAAGTTGCTTTGACATGTTATGTGAACCTGTCTTGATTATGTTCCTTATGTGCATGATGGTTTCTAGTTTTTGGGAATCATCTAAGGGGCCTAATCCCAAAGGAGCTTGAAACATCACCACCATCAAATTTTCTAGCTTGAAGGAGAGGTAAGGGAGATTTTTTCTTTTCTCTTTAGGATTTTGTAGGACATGGTTGTTTGCTCGTTGCTTGAGAAATTACTTGCATGCTTGATTTTGTTGTGATTTATATGAATTGATTTATTGTTTGTTAGTGGAGAGCGGAGCTCAATAGGGTGTGCCTATATGCAGGATGTTGGTTGTGTGCTGATAAATTAATCAAATTCATGCGTTTGTTTGATTGATATGTTTGTTAGTGGAGAGCGGAGTGTAATGCCTGAGGCTGATGAGGGCGAGGAGTGATCGTCGGTGCATGAGGCACGAACAAGGAGCGGCTCTTGGCAGACTTCTAGGTAAAGGGATACATGAATGAACCGAATTCACATCGGAATGAGAGGGATCCTGAGACTATACAGGTATGGGACTGCATAGTTAAGGAAGGCTTAAAGGAATTGATTTGTACTACCTATACCAACAAGATGCATCTGGTTTTCGGGAGTCCAAAACATAAGAACTCCATAGTTAAGCGTGCTTGACTTGGAGCACTTGTGGGATGGGTGACCTTCTAGGAAGTTTCCCATAAAGCGTGTGAGTGAGGACAAAGCACGCTGAAAAGACCTGTGTTGGTTTGTGGGGATAGTCGGCAATCTTGAAAGTAGTCTGGGCCATTACAAATGGTATCAGAGCGGATCTCTCCCTGTATGATGTGGTTCAGGGATGAACCAGGAGGAAGCTGGTGTGCATGTAACGCCTAAGGCTGACAAGGGCGGGGAATGATCGCCGACGCATGAGGCATGAACAAGGAGCGGCTCCTGGCAGACTTCTAGGCAAGGGGATACATGAATGAACCGAATTCACATCGGAATGAGAAGGATCCTGAGACTGTGCAGGTATGGGACTGCATAGTTAAGGAAGGCTTAAAGGAATTGATTTGTACTACCTATACCAACAAGATGCATCTTCTTCTTGGCAGGCTTCTAGGCAAAGGGATACATGAATGAATCGAATTCACATCGGAATGAGAGGGATCCTGAGACTATGCAGGTATGAGATTTCATAGTTAAGGAAGGCTTAAAGGAATTGATTTGTACTACCTATACCAACAAGATGCATCTTCTTTTTGGGAGCCCGGAACATAAGAACTCCATAGTTAAGCGTGCTTGACTTGGAGCACTTGTGGGATGAGTGACCTTCTGGGAAGTTTCCCAGAAAACGTGTGAGTGAGGACAAAGTACGCTGAAAAGACCTGCGTTGGTTTATGGGAACAGTCGGCAATCCTAAAAGCAGTCTGGGCCGTTACACGGAGCTCAATAGATGTGATCCTGTCTAAGATGCAGAATGCTGATTGTGTGCTGATAATTTAGGAATTATGCAAGTCTTTGTTTGATGGATATGTTGTTTGTTAGTGGAGAGCGGAGCTCAATATGGACTGGTTATGTTGCTGATAGTTATATGTTTGTCCCTGTACACTTTATGTAAAGTGATGAGACAATTGCAATTGTATTTAGTTATTTACCTTGTGAACTTGAACCTCAAGTACTAAAAGTATAATTGCGCAATATAATTAGCGTTAAAGTTTTATTTTTGTATTGAAGTCTTAGTTTCCCGTTTGAGATTCAATATAAATGAGCATGCATACTTTTTTAAGGTACCACTCATTTTGTATTGAATATTGAATTGTCCATGTGGGACAGTTTGCAGAAAAACCTTTTCGACACTCATATAATAGTCATTTCCTTCTCCAAATGCCTTATATACTTGATGGAATTTTGGTTCTATGCATTTCTTTTTGTTCCCTGGGTGTATACTTGATCGCGGTAGTTCTCACTACGCTCAAGGCATGTATTTGGAGACCGAAGGGAAATGCTATCGAAATTTCGTCAAGTATGAGGCATTTTAATCAGTGAATAATTATTAACCGATCGAGTGTCGAAGAGGTTTCTTCTCGAATGAGATAGGTTCATACCATGTCATAAGGGGTTGATTATCTTTAAATAACTATTCTTTCCCCTTAGGTAGCAGTAATGGAAATTCTCGAGAATCGGATGTGGATGTTGAGACGACCCGCCTTCCTATTGGAGAACCTAAGATATTAACTAACCTTAATCGCATTATAATCGTTAGCACGCCTTATTAATACAAAGCGAAGCGGAAAATTGAGTGCGGAAGCAAACAAATATACGCCACACAACGCTTCAGAGTACACAGCTTTAAAATATAAAGAAATATATCACATACATCACTTGCCCCATCAGTAGGGCTACTGTGTTAAAGTAATACATACAGAATATATTAATACAACCCAAAATGAAAGTACGAAAAATAGGCCGAGAGACAACTCTCCGGCTAACCACGATCACTGCCCAACCTCAGCAACACATATAGAAAATAGCGGGAGATAAGAAACACATATGATCAATATGGGAGAGGGGCATCAGTACAGCATATATATATATATATATACACACACATCACACAACAAAGATAACATATACAACACAACATCACCCATCTCTTAAGTCATACAGTACAATCATCTCAAACATCATTCTCTCAGATAAGCCTGTAAGAGGGATACTAGTCCCTATGTATATGCTGACATCCCTCTATGCATGTTGGTCGATACATCACGTCCCCAATTGGACATCCCCATCGGGATTACATCACATCACATCACATCACGTCCCTTATTGGACATCCCGCCTTAGGATTTAAAGTAACACGTTCCTAATTGGATATCCCCCTTTGGGACAAAAATGCTGTGGTATGAAATGATATGCTATGCAACAAACATCCATCGCAGGTTGATACTGGTACCTCATACCTACGCACTCGACCACGACACATCACATCCACATCAACATCAACATCATCATCATCATTAACATCAACATCAACATCAAAATCAGCATCATGACGCCTTGCGTCTACGAGCCACAGCTCCATGGTCGGGACCACAACGGTATCAACCCGAACAACATCATCACTTACCATACTCTCATCAACACTCAGCCAGTCAAATCACAACAGAATATTACAACAATAATTTCACATTACAGATATAATCATAAAGTCACATCAACAAAATAAATCAACAGATAATGAAATAAACAGATCAACACATCAACCTCAATCAATCACATCATCCATATTATCATCTTAGTAGTGATAGCCCAAAAGTACCTACACCTAGGGTCAAGGCACTTTATCCAGGGCTCAACCTCTAGTAGGGTTTTAGGGTTCCCCTACACACATATATATACTCTATACTAAGCTTTCCTTCCCGACGATATCAGGTCTTTCTCCCCACCTTAGTGATGTTCTCGGGTGACTCCGGATGCGGCTCCGCAACAGTCAATCGGGTGCGCGGTCGAACGTCCAAGTTCAGTCCGATTCTATACAACAAAACACAATCAGAAATCAGTACAGTTCAATCAAAAACTCCCTTAACCTTAGGACTAGGCTTCTGCCCCTATTTAATTAAATAGGCTAGGGATGTCGAAATTCTACCAACTCTTGGATCAATGATCCTTAAGCATACCTAAGACATAATCCATGATCAATTATCAAAGATTTGAACCAAAACCCCTTAAACCAAGAACTTAGGGTTTCGGCCATCACCATGAAAAATAGGTGAGAGTTTGATTTGGCTTCCTAATCACTTGGATTACATGATTAAGGAATGAAATAGGTGAAATCAGGAATTATTTCACAAAAATTGAAACAAAACCCATTTCCCCAAAATTCAATAGGATCGGCCCCTTTTAGTTAATTAGGCTAGGAAGATCATTTGATTTCAAGCTCTTGGGTTTTGATAGTAGGGGATGAAACTAGATTGTAGAAATTGGTTTGGCATTAAAAGGATTTTTCTATAATTTTCTAGAGATTTTTGAAGTTTGGATCTTAAAACTTGAAACCCATAGATTTCAATGGAAGAAAATGAAGATTGAGAGCTTAAGAGTGAAATCTATACCTCTTAGATGATAGAGGAGGATGGGAGGATCAACTTTGCTTCACAAACTTTCTTGAAAAACCTTGTGGAAGTTGAGTGAAAATGGAGGAAAAGAAATGAAGAAAAGAAGAAATGGAGGAAGAAGAAGAAAAAGGAAGGAAGACAAAGAAGGTGGAGGGGGGAGAGAGAGAGAGAGAGAGACAGCCGAGTAAAGAGGAGGGAGAGTGAGGGTGAGGGTGAGGTCTTGAGTTTTTAGATATTTTAGGGACGTAAACGTCCTTTAAGAAAAACATCAGGGGCATTTTGGTCTTTTCGCGTCCAGATATTTTCGTTTGTCATAATGACAGTGTCGAGTCACGTCACTCTTCCCGAGATGATGTGACTTGATGTGACATTAAGTTTATCTGATAGCGGGTCCCGGTAAACCCCTTTACAGCTTCAAACGCCTCCTAGTTCGAGTTATCGTCCGAATATTTTATATTATTTTCATTTTCGAACGTCAGGACGGATTTTTTCAAAAATATAGGAAACGTGATTCTAAGAGTAATTGTGTTGTTCACGAGTCCAAATTTGGTCCTGATAGTAGTAAAACACTACTGTCAGTGAAAATCATAGATCGGGCTCCGTCTGAGTTTTCGACCCAAAATTTAACCATAGCTTCCTACGATAGCGTAGAGCGTGACTATGGTCTTGGATTAATTTATTTCACTCTCTAGCTTCCTATGAGTGAGACAATGCCTGGTGAAAATCGTATGCCTAAAAACCTTTATCATGCTAAAAAGTCGGTGGCCAATTTGGGCTTGGGTTGTATGTAAATTGATAGTTGCCCAAATGGATGCAGGTTGTACATTAAAGACCAAAAGGCTAAGAGTATAACAAATTGCAAATTTTGTGGTATGGATCAATACAAGACAACCGCAAGAAGGGGCATTGAAAAGAAGACCGCCCTAAAAAGGATGTGGTAATTTTTGCTCGTCCCAAGGTTGCAAAAGAATGTACTCTTCGATGGCAACCACATCCCACATAAGGTGGCACAGTGAGAATCAGAAGGAGTCAAGGGTCTTGTGTAATCTTTCTGATGGAGAAGCTTGGAAGCATTTTGATAGGGTGCATCCAACATTTGATCGAGATCGTCGGAACAGCAGGTTAGGATTATGTGCGAATGGACCAAAGAAGCAACTCTTTTTTTAAATCTTCTTCTAAAAGTGTTTAACATAATGTCTCTTTTTACATAGTGTTTGGTTGGAGGGGAATGGAAGGAAGTTGTGGAGAGGAATTTTTTTAAACATTATTTGTTTGGTTCATTTTTTAGGAGGGGAGGGGAATGGAGGGGAGCAAAATCTCTCCTCACCCAATTTTGGCTCCCCTCCAAAAGTGGGGGGATTTGGAGGGGAGGGATTTTAAAACATTTTGAATGGAATGACTAAAATAACCCTACTTATGTACTTTAAAATCTAAAATTATAAGGGTATAAAAGTTAGTTTTAAAATCCCTTCCCTCCCCTCCTCTTCTGAACCAAACACAAATAGTGTTACTTTCCCTCTCCTCCATTAAAATCCCTCCCCTCCCCTCCCCTCAACCAAACACCATAGCTAATTAAAATCCCTCCCCTCCCTTCTGCTCTCCTTATTTGAACCACACACACCGTTAAGGAGGAGAAGAACCCTCAAAAAAGAAAAAAAAGAAAAAACTGGACCAAAAAATGTATACTTATTCCAACTAATTTGAGCGGGTTTGGGGTAGTCCGGCCCATTTCGGTGGCCCAAAATAGTGAATTAGGGCAGTCTATAAAAGGCCCACAAAGTGTAAAACCCTACTTCCTTCTGTTTCTGAGCTAAGCCGCATGTTCTAAGTTTCGAACGTACGGACAGAGTTCGCCGCGGCTGGACAGGGACGAAATTGCAAAATGAAGGTGTTGTTTCGAGACCCTAATTTCTTCTGTTCTTTGATTTTTGTTGTATTTGTTGCTGAACCATTTTCGACTTTTTCTGCAGTTCAACATTGCAAATCCCACCACTGGATGCCAGAAGAAGCTGGAAATTGATGACGATCTGAAGCTGTAATTTCTTCGTTTTTCTCTTTTATTCATTTTTCATTTTACCGTTTTCGTTTTCATTGCTCGTATCTTGTGCTATGAAAGACCGTTACTTTGCAGCAGTTTTGCTCTGCCAAAGAGATCCATAAGTATTGCTTTGTGTTCTTTATGTTTGAGACTCCTTTCATTTTGATTTGGAATGTGCATAAAAGGATTTTTAGTATGATGATTGTTTATATTTGTGACATGATTTTTAATATTTGATTTTTATAAACTAATTTGATAGCTTTATAATTACTCTGACCCATAACTGTAGTGCAAATCTGATACTTGTTTTTCAAACATTTATTGGTATGAATGAGATAGTGAACACTAAGCGAATTTGATTTTCACTATTATTCACTGTAGTTGCTATGGGGAATTCCGGTATTCGATGTTTGTTTTTGGGGGGTACTATGTGATTTGATATTTTCTGTTATAATGTTATTCTACTTTAATAATGCAGTCGCGCATTCTGGGACAAGAGGATCTCACAGGAGGTACTTGGTGATGCTCTGGGGGAGGTATGTTCTTTAGCTGGAAACCTTTGATGTCTGCTCCAACTTTTAGAGGAGCATTAGTAGGTGATCTATATTCACCTTTGTAATTGTGCTACCGACAGGAATTTAAAGGCTATGTCTTCAAGATCACTGGTGGTTGTGACAAACAAGGATTCCCAATGAAGCAGGGAGTGCTGACCCCTGGTCGTGTCCGTCTCTTGCTTCATAGAGGTAGGATTATACTAAAGCTTGAAAGTTTTTTATTCTTTGGTTGATTATAAACAGAGTATAATTATATTTGGTGTTGGCTGTGCATAGCTTTGTCCAACTACCATGTTCTACATTTGGCTATGGCCTTTAAATTTTGGACACTATTCCTCTTAGTGGTCAGGCTTCTTTCTTTAATGACTTGTGTTGTCGAAGTAAATGCAATACTTTTAGACATAGACATAGTTGTTTTTGGAGGATGCCTGACTCTTTATGCAATGAATTTTCGTTTTCCCTAGAAGCTTATTAGTTTTCCAGGAGTCAGGATTCTCATATTAAGTTTGTTTCCAGACTTAGCTTATGTTATTTGCATTATGCACCTGAGCAGGAACGCCTTGCTTCCGTGGATATGGAAGGCGCAATGGAGAGCGTAGGAGAAAGTCTGTTCGTGGGTGCATTGTCAGCCCAGACCTTTCTGTTTTGAACTTGGTAATTGTGAAGAAGGGTGAAAATGATTTACCTGGTTTGACTGATGTTGAGAAGCCTAGGATGAGGGGCCCAAAGAGGGCATCCAAAATCCGCAAGCTGTTCAACCTGTCGAAGGAGGATGACGTGAGGAAGTATGTTAACACATACCGTCGAACCTTTACAACAAAAACTGGTAAGTTTCTGTTGCCCATTGCCCACAAATTATTTATCAGTCCTTTTATGCTGCCATTAAGAAGAGTGGGCTTGATGATGAAAAGATTTGGCAATGAATAACTGAAGTAACTCTCATGTGTTATAACTGCCTGGTTCTAAGTTTGAATTTATTCAATTGTTTTATGGTGATTCCATTCACAAACTCATGTTTGTTCTACTGTGGGCTCATGTGCATCAATCACAGAGCTCATAATTTTTTCCTACTGTGGACGTGCAATTTTTATATTAAAGCAGAATATGACTTTTAATCAAAGATACTGTTGCTTTACCTCATTTCTTGGAAAACTTGACAATTTAACATGTGCTGTTACGAAACAAATATGATATCATGACATGCATAATTATCATGTAGTTTGGATTGGAAACTGGAGGATCCATTTGAATGGAAGAGTTGTTTTAGTTATAATTTGTGATTTGTGATGGCACTTAAGGCATATCCAATTAAATGTCTGGACAGATATAGACGTATGAATTCTTGTATGAGTAGTGGATGTTTGGTTGTGCAGGGAAAAAAGTGAGCAAAGCTCCAAAGATACAACGACTGGTCACTCCTTTGACACTCCAAAGGAAGCGAGCAAGGATTGCAGATAAGAAGAAGAGAATTGCTAAGGCAAAATCAGATGCAGCAGAGTATCAGAAACTCCTTGCTTCTAGGCTGAAAGAGCAAAGAGAACGCCGAAGTGAGAGCTTGGCCAAGAGGAGATCCAAACTTTCCAGTGCTTCCAAGCCAACTGTCACGGCATAGCCTTCTTTCGGAGATAGAGACATGAAGTTTAAACCTCATCCAGGTTTTTGGTAGTATTATTACATGATGGTGGTTATGATTAACATTTATGATTTTGCTATTTAACTACATTGAGTTTCTTTAAGTATTTATTAATGCTGTGTTTGAGAGTTTAGTCGAATTTAAGGATTTTTGTCGAGTTTGAATTTTTATCCATTTGATATGATGTCCGCATCTCTAAGCCTGCATATTAGCTGACCAAACCTTTTAAATTACTGGTCAGCCTAATAGGGCTCTTTTAAAGTGAATAAGTAAGGGTATTTTTACTTTTGATTTAATAAAGTGCATTGAGGTTTTAACTCATTTTATTAGATCAAAGGTCAAAACACTCTCATTTTAGAGACAACTTAACATTATCAGAGCTTTTTCCATAAATTTAATGCGAAGTTTGTATTTGGATTTAACTAACGAAGTTTTTCAGCTAATATACTTAAAGTTAATTGTTTGTTAAACTAGAGTTCGTTGATGTTTAATTTCAATTATTTTATATACAAAACTTTTATTAAAATTTTCTTTGTTTTTATTAATAAGCTGTTTTTTAAACAGGTAAAACTAATTCAATCATCTCCTTCAATATAAGGTGAATTAAATTTAACAGGGAAAAATTGCTGTGTTTAAATTCAAGACCGCTATTTTGAGATACAAATAATTTACAATCCCATAATTTCTAAATTTTATGGAATGAGTTTGCGTAAGAAATGATATATTATTAATTAGTTACTCTTGATTTTTATTGGTGTTTGTGGTTCTGATTGGATTGATTTAGGGAAAAAAAAGTCATTGGATCCGAATATAAAATAAAAGTTGCAGTGTGATAATTAAAATGAAATGCATTAAATTGAATGATTTAGTTTTTTTATTTTGCTATTTAAAATATTAATTTAACTCCTAAAAGGCATTAAGCTTATCTATTATTGGAATTTTATAATAAAAATGTATAATATCGAAGTGTGCATTTATATTGTGGATAAGTTGGAAAAGTAAATAAAAAAAGAGCCGATCCAAATATAAATTTTGATTTTTGCCAATTTTGTTCGATCATGAGTTCAGTTCGATTTGAGCAGTTTAAAATAGATTGAATTGTATTATCTCTAGATATTTATATGCACTTTTAGTTGTTCACTTTAAAAGCAAAATCATCGACTTTAGCTAGTTTGTTTGGACTTTCTTCAAAATAAATATTGTTTTTTGAAAAAGTCAGGTGACATTTTTATGCTTGTTTGATTATACTCCTTAAAGAAATTGTTTTAGGAGAAACTGAACTTTCTAACTTTTTGAAAAAACTTTTTTTCTAAAAAGGAGAACAACTTTATAATATTTTTGACAAAACTATTACTTCAAAGTTTACAAAATGACCAATAATATCCTCACAATTTTTATTAAATAAATTATTAGATTAATTTATTTTGAAGTAAATATTATGAATATAGTAATTATAAATTATATTATTTATATTATTAATTTTTAAAATTTTTTATTAATTTGTTTTTGTCCAAACTTGTCTAATGAAACATATATTTTATATCCTTTATCCTTTATTGTAATTTACAAAAACAAAAAATTACTTTTCCAATATTAATTCAAGAGGAGTGCTACCAAACAATCTAAAATTACTTTTTAAAGTAAAGATCACTTTACAGTAGTTTCTAATTTTAATAAATCACTTTTGTCAGAAAGAACTCTGAAAAATCAGTTTTTTTTATAGTTGCAAAATAAGCAGGTATATTATGCATCTGTTTGGATTAGTGGTGAGAAATCATGATGAATTAAAAATCACGATGCTAATGACAATTGTGTGATTTTTATCAACAAAAAACAAAAGCAGCAAAAAGACAGCTTCCACGTTCAAGTAGAAGCTATCATGCGTTTGACTACCAGACGCATTCACAAACACACACTCTAACGAATAGAAGAAAATAGTTCACCTTTTCTTTTTTGTTTTGTTGAAAAAGGGACAAAAGCCCCAAAGAAAACGAAATTACAAAGAAACTAACTGGGGTAGGGAAGCCCAACTAACATCATCTAGAACAAGTGTTCCTAAATCTCCAACTGGTGAAGCTAGCATATGGTAACCCAACTCTTGGGAGAGGCTCCAAGAAGCGACCCAATCAGCGCACATGTTGCCCTCCTTATAAGTGTTAAGATTTTGACATCCCATTGCTTGCACAACCACTCTTGAATACGGTCCAGGAGCTTGCAGCATCTTCCTCAGGGTGAACCATTCTTTAGCATGCACCTCCTTTTAGTCGGTTCTTAATAAGCACAAGAATAAGTTTTGGCAACTACGAACAAATGAATCTTTGAACACACTATCCCCAATATCAAATTAATAATCATGTTCCTATTGTAGATAGCAGGAGCTAGAGTGGAAAATTTGGGTTCGGTATGTTGGGCTAGTCCGAATTAGTCCGATTTTGGACTAGGCTGGGTTATAAAATTGCAGCCTGAATCAAATTTGGGCTAGCCGGCTCGACCCGATTGGTTTAATGGGCTGGTCGGACTGGACCTGGTGGCCCGGGTTTAAAATTTTTATAGATTGTATATATAATTGTCTTTAGATATAGAAATATACTTTCATAATTCATATTATAACTTCTAAATAAATGATATTTTAATTTATTAATGATGAAAAATATATTTATTTAATGACTTTTATGATAAAATGTTTTTTTAACATTTGTTAACACTTGTTTATATATATATATATATATATATATATATATTTATGTTTCCATTTAAGCGAAAAAAGAAAATAAAAAAAAATAGGATCAAGAAGGCCGTTGGATCATCCTGGGTTGGGCTGGACCACGGTCCGATCCAAATCCAGATCAACCCAACCCGAATTTGTGCTTTGAAAATCTGAAAATGTGTTTTGACTTTGGAGATCAATATTCAAGCATTTTTATGAGACATGTCAAGGTTTCCCCTTCCTGTTCCCACCTGCGAGAAGGAGAGAGCTCCACAGCACGAATCCTGCAAAAACGTATTAAAGAGAACAATGAAGACCGTGGCAAAGAGGCTAGGCACACGTGTCAAACTATACCCCACGTGTCAAACCACTTATCTGCCACCTTCTCTTTCGATCATGCAGTTGTACTTCGAATTAGAAAACGGTTCTAAACCATTCAAAGCTTTAAACTGCAAATGTTCACTCAAATTGAACAACTTAACTTAGTGACCGAACCAAATAATCCACAGGAGAAAGTATGGCAGCCATGTCCATAATCAGAAACGCCCTCTTTTTTCGCTTCCCAAAGTCTTTCCCTGACGCCCCTTCATTCTTCCTCAGGTCTTCTCACAAACCCTCCAGGCTTGTGTTCACCTATACTTCAAACTATTCAGATTTATGTATAGCTCATCATTCTCACAATTTATTTTTTCATCATACATTAAGATAATAAACTATCATTCTAAATACTTATCTTATTAGTTGCTAGTTTTTATTTTAAAAAAATCATCATTTTGTAATATTAGTTACATTAATCTGTGCTATCATAATTTGTTGGTTAAATAGATCCTTGTACTATATAAATTTTAGGAACTTATATGGTTCCTATAATTTTAAGGACTAATATAAGAGTTTAATTGACCTACATGTTGGTGCACATTATCAACCAATAACAAATTATGGTATAAGTAACTCTTAAGGTAATTAGGATAAAAGTCAAACATTTCTAATAATATAATTTATGATTGGTTAAGAGTGTATTTTTTTACATTGATAGTGCATACTAGCTAATTAAATTCTTAATATAATTTGATAGAGTTTAATTTTAATACATCGTCAGTTTACACTATCAAATGATAATATGTGTGTGATTTTAATTTAGTTATGATATGTGTAAATATTTTAGTGCGTGTTTGGTTTCACGGTGGAGACATTCAGAATTCTTATGTCAAATGTGATTTTAATAAAAATAGAAGTGTTTGGTTATTATTAGGCAAATTGATTTAATTGTCTTCAAAAGTGATTCTATTAAAATCTATAGGAAGTAGCTTTTGCGTTGGGTTGAAAAATTTACACTAGTTTTTCCATCAAATTTCCTTTCAAAATAAAAATATTCAAGCATAAATCACTTCACTTCAAACTTAATTGCAATCAAATCAATTTTATTCATAATCATGTTTATCAAACGTTCATCTAAACACGTACTTAATAATGTGAAGTTATGATTAATTGATAATGTAAAATATATTTTTATCTTAAAATAGATTATGTTTACAATTTCATAGATTAAAATGATAATTTTTTAAAAGGAATTAGGACTAATGTAAAACAGTTTTTCATTATATATTTCAGTGGAGAAATGCAGCACAAGGAACGAGCGAGTCACGAACCGACCGGTATGATTCTACAAAGGCAAAGCGTGAAGCAGAGGGCAGAGACTACGATGGTTCCGAGAGAGCAAAAGAAACAATGAGGGAAGGCATGGACGAAGCCAAAGAGAGAGCACACGAAATGAAAGACAAGGCCGCCAAAGACTATGCACACGATACAAAGGAAGATGCCAAGGATGCAGCAGGGACAGTGGCTGATATGACGAAGGAAGGGGCCAACAGAGCGAAGGAGACTGCATATGGGGCGAAGGATAAGACGGCGGAGACAGTGAAGAATGTAGGGGAGAAGGCGAAGGAGACAGTGCAAGGGGCTTGGGGTATGACAAAGGATACAACGCAAAAGATGAAGGAGACGGTGGTTGGAAAGGATGATGATAATGAGGAGCATGAGATGGGTGTGAACATGGATGAGGATGTTGTTGAACTGAGAAAAAGAGCTGGGGAGGTTTATGATGAGAGGAAGGGTTAGTAGGGGGATGAAGATTATCTATCCTATTTTGGTATAATACATCATGTCTCAACCAAGAATATCTTGACATGAAAGTTCAAATTTTATTTAGTATTAAAAAAATAAAATACATGACAAGATATTATTGATTGGGATATGATGTGGTACATCAAAATGAGACATAATATCATAATAGGGAAGGTTGTTGAAATTAGAATCCTATTCCTTCTAGTGTTTGCTTTTACTTTTCAAAAATCTAAATAAATTGGATTGTAGGAGAATAAGATATGAAAATTATCTATGCAATATTTCAGTTATCTATAATGTAAGAAGCTAGGCAGGTCAATTATGTAGAATATAATGCTACTTCGTGCATTTTGACTTTTCAAGTTCAAGAGAGTTCAATAAATAGTAAAGGTGACAATTTTGGTGTTTTTATAACGAATCTAAATCAATTTGTTTTTCAACTTTTGACTTCGCTCGAACTTCAATTTTCATCTTTTATTGAAGTGTTAAGAAAATAAAATTATTTGGGGAGTGCTTAGACAAAATGTCATTAATATCACAAAAGAATTAATTTGTTTATAATATATAATTTCTTATGCACGAATTGTAGAGTTATGAATTATCTCTATTCTTAGTTCCCACATCAACTTAAATTTCCCTCAAAAACATATCAATATGTTATATTATTATTATTATTATTATTATTATTATTATTATTATTATTATTATTATTATTATATTTTCTTTAAATGCCTTTTGAGATCGCTTTCTCACATCAATATCTATACTTATTACTACTTTAAAATCATTTATTTTAGTATTTAAATACTTACTCACATTTATTTAGAAACTCTTCACATTATCTCGTTATTTTTAATATCCTTTTCATTCCGTCCATCTCTCACCATTTTCAGTATCCATATTTTGCCATCTCTCATATATCTATGTCCATCCACTTAACATGATTTTGGTCATATTTTTAGTTTCAAGTTATCCTTTAATTAATAAATATTCCGATTAGGTTTTTTAAGTTGTTAAAATTACACTACATTAGTCCTTTTTGTCAAATTTGTTATAACGGTGTTAGAATTCTACCATTAGTTACTAGAATCTCGCTGAAGACTCCTCTTCTTCTTCTTCTCTTGTCGGAATCTGGACATCATCTTCTTCTTTCCCATTTTGGAAATAAGTTAAAAAAATCAGGAAAAAAAATTAAAGTCCCTATTAATGCTATGTTCTGGATAGCACTGCCTTTATTCATTATCTTCTTCGCTTGCAGTTATAATCCTAACCAGAAGAACTCGCTCCTCTCTTCCATTGTCTACATATCTCTTTCACATACGACAACAGTACCCCTTAACTTGTTCTCTCTTTTCCTCTTAGACTTCCATCCAAACCCTAATCTAGATTTGTTTCTATCAGTGATTTAAATATTATCGTCTTCGTTGAATACCAGATCTTTAAGTGCCTTTTTTACATCGATTAATTAATAAAATTTGGTATAATTTATTATGTTAACTAAAAGAAGCGTTTCACATTTGAGATAAAGTTACTGTCTTGAGTTGAATTAACAACTTTGTGTGGTTAAGTATTCAATCAAAATTTGCACACGTGTAACCTTCAAGTTTTGGAAATGGTAAGGGTGGAAGCAGGAGGGACGAAGGGTCATTAATATTAATGATTAACAACACGAACGTACGTGTTTGCGGCTCTCAATACTCTCAAGAAGAAGTCTGATAAGGATCGCAAGGCCAAGGTCTCCTCCAACTTCAAATCGCAGGGTCATTCCAGGGATTCAGAATCAAAATCGGAGCCCCCTTGAGTGTTTTGGGCACCCACAACGTTGAACCCCAAATCTTGGGTCGATGTTTATGACGATGATGACTATTATGCCACCATTGCACCACCTCACCTAATTTGGAGCACCCCCAGCCACCGCTACACGGTAATGAAGAGAAACCGAGAAATTTTATGTTTTTGTTTGTTGTTTTTCTTTATGTTTTTTTCATGATGATGTTTTTATGCTGTTATTCAATTTATTTTTTGGTTTATGTTACCTTGTATGCAAAGTTACACCCTCCATTTTCCTACCATGTACTGAACTTTTTGGCTGTCAAAAAGGGAAAGAAGACGATGCCCAGATTCCGACGAGAGATGAGGAAGAAAAAGGGTCTCCATCGAAATTGCGACGATTAACGGTGGAAATCTAACACCGTTATAATAAATTTGATGAAAAAGATTAACATAATGTAACGTTGACAACTTAGAAGATCTAATAAAAATGTTTATTAATTAGCGGATCAACTTGAAACCAAAATAGAAAATAGAGGGCCAAAAATGTATTTTAATTAGTAACCTATTTATATAATATATAAATCTTGACTTTTATATATCTATTTATAACGTATAAATTTAGGCTCCTGGAGAAACACATCAGCCTTTTTCATTTCTTCCTTGTAACCACCTGACCATATTGTAGGTATTCCTACTCTACTTCATTCTGGCCACATCATCATATTTCAACTGATGAAGGCAAGTCTTTAGAGTATGTCAATTGAATGTCCGTTTGAGCATCTGAATTGAATCCCCATAGACGTTGTCTTTTCCACTTTTCAATTACTGGAGAAGCACACCACCTAATTCATTTTTCTCTCAGCTCTCAAATTCCCATTTTGAAGCGTTACCATTTTTTAGACTCTGCATTCCTTCACCGTTTTTCAAACCCATACACATTTTTTTTTAAATTTTTTATCAGCACCGAGCACACTCTACGAAGAATGAAAATCCTCTGTTGTGACATGGTTCTTCACTTGCACTTGCAAATGGTGAATTAATAGCTGCGTTGAGTCACAATAGGTTCTAAACGAACAATTTGCTCAGGTAGCATTAGTAGTCGTGTCAGAATAGGATCAGAACAAAATATGAGTTTTATTTCATATTCATATTTGGTCTATTTTATAAGTAGAACAAAAGAACATAACAAGACATGAAATTAAAATGTAAGATATTTTGATTCTACTAAACATCTCATGATTTTATGCCAAACGCTACCTTAGTTTGCTTCTTCTTCTTGTTATTGTTTCAGTACAACTTACTTAGTCCGGTTATTTACCTCCTTAATTTCATAATTTGGCTTGTCCTTCTCCTTGCAGGTAACAACCATTGGACAAACGAAATGGAAACGATGAAGTCAAGACCAGAGGAAGCAAGGAAAAATGAAGCAATCTTCTAGCCGTCATGTTCCAATTTAAAATGAGAAGTACTATCAACACATTCTCTAACACTCTCTTTCCAACACACCCTCTCTTGTTGGTTGAAATCCGTTTGGGTCCTATTAATTCATGTGGGTCTCACTTGAATTTTGTAGGACCCACATAAATTTCAACCAATAAGAAAGAGTGTGTTGAAAAGAGTGTTATAGAGTGTACTGCTAGCATTTCTCATTTAAAATTGCAATGCCCCTTTCTCTTCTCGTTATGTGCATGTGGTTATAATTAGGGTTAAATATGTTTTTAGTCCCTAAAAAATGAGCGGATTTTGGTTTTGATTCCTGTAAAAAAAAATTCTTAAGTTTTCATCCCTCTAAAATATGAAATTACTAGATTTGGTCCCTATAAAATGAGTAAATTTTGATTTTAATCCCTGTAAATTATTTTTCTTTGGCTTTTGTTGAGAGACTTAGAAGTAAGAAACAAATTGTGAAATGCTTGAGTGCCTAAGCTACTCAGCTGATGCATATTTATATACACTTAGGGAATAAATACAATGTGTAATTTACAAGAATATTAATGAAGATCTAGTTCCTAAGTACATGCATGGGATTACCTGGATACATGAATATGTGACTAACTAGGTGCATTAATAACTATGACTTAATGTTACAACTACCCATACATTATGAGGTAATTCCAACACTCCCCCTCAAGCTGGAGCATACAAGTCAAATGCTCCAAGCTTGGAACAGATGTACTGAATTCTTGGCCCCCTTAGAGATTTTGTGAAGATGTCTGCTAGTTGATCATTTGAGGTGACAAACTCAGTGATGACTTCTTTAGAAAGAATTTTCTCACGAACAAAATGACAATCAATTTCAATATGTTTAGTTCTCTCATGGAATACTGGATTGGAAGCTATATGTAGAGCTGCCTGATTATCACAACATAGTTTCATTTGTTGAGTATCTCCAAACTTCAACTCCTGAAGAAGTTATTTAATCCATATGAGTTCACAAGTGACTGTAGCCATAGCTCTATATTCAGCCTCTGCACTGGACCTTGCAACCACATTTTGCTTCTTACTCTTCCAAGAGACAAGATTTCCACCAATAGAAACACAATACCCTGAAGTGGAACGTCTATCAATAGGTGAACCTGCCCAATCTGCATCACAAAATCCGACAATTTGCGTGTCTCCTTTGTCTTCATAAAGTAGTCCTTGTCCTGGTGCCTTCTTAATGTACTTCAGAATTCTAGTCACCGAATCCCAATGATCATTATGAGGAGACTACATGAATTGACTTACTACACCAACCGTAAAGGAAATATCAGGTCTTGTTATAGTGAGATAAATGAGCTTACCAACCAATCTCCGATATCTTTCCGGATCAGAATATGGCTCCCATTGACTAGGAAGTAATTTTAGATTCGGATCCATGGGACTATCAACTGGTTTACAGTCCAACATACCAGTTTCTTTAAGTATGTCTAATGTATATTTTTTTTGTGAGATGATAATTCCATTTTTTGACTGAGCAACTTCAATCCCAAGAAAATATTTCAGCTTCCCCATATCCTTGGTTTGAAAATGGCTGCACAAATGTTCCTTCAACTGAGAAATTTTCTCCTGGTCGTTTCCTGTGATGACTATATCATCTACATAGACCACCAAGTAAACATATCTATTTGGAGAGGTATGACAATAGAAGACCGAATGATCTGCTTCACTACGTTTCATTCCGAATGCTTGAATAACTGTACTGAATTTCCCAAACCAAGCTCGTGGAGACTGTTTTAGCCTATAGAGAGATCGTCGTAGCCTGCAAATCAAACTAGACTCCCCCAGAGCAACAAATCCAGAAGGTTGCTCCATATAAATTTCTTCTTCTAGCTCACCATGAAGAAACGCATTTTTAATATCCAACTGATATAATGGCCAGTGATGTATAGCAGCCATGGCAAAAAAGAGTCGAACAGAAGTGATTTTGGCCACAGGGGAGAAAGTATCTCCATAATCAAGTCCATAAATTTGGGAATATCCTTTGGCTACAAGTCGGGCTTTGAGTCGATCAATTTGACCATCGGCCCCGACTTTAATAACATATACCCATCGACAGCCAACGGGTTTCTTTCCTGGAGGAAGAAGAGTTAAGTCTCAAGTACCATTATGCTCCAAAGCCTGCATTTCAGCAATCATGGCTTGTCGCCATCCTGGATGATCAAGTGCCTCACAAACATTTTTAGGAATGGAAACATAAGATATGGATGACACAAAAGAATAATAAGAATGAGATAGACGATGGTAACTTAAGAAGTTATAAATAGGATGAGGATTGCGGGTAGACCGAGTACCTTTTCTAAGAGCAATGGGCAAGTCAGGGTTCTCATCATGGAGGTCCATAGTAGGGCCATCTGTTGGAGTAGGACATGATTCAGTCGGTCTTTCAGTGCCTTCTATTTCTGTATTAGCAACACGAGGACGACGTCGATATATGATGGGTGATCTTTAAGGTTGCTCGAGAGGAGAATTGTCAGGAATATCTGCAGTTTCAACAGGTTCTGGCACAAGGGAAGGTGATGGACCAAGATAAGGGATCGAAAAAACTTCTTGAATAGTATGAGACTCAACTATGGATGGTGAGAAGTAAAGTTTTTCTTCAAAGAACGTTACATCTGCAGAAATGTAGTAACGATTCTGCATAGGAGAGTAACACTTGTAACCTTTCTGTAACCTGGAATACCCCAGAAAAACAAATTTGATGGCTCAGGCAGACAGCTTATCAAGACCTGGAGACATGTCATGAACAAAACATGTGCATCCAAATATTCGTGGAGCAACATGAAATAGTGGTTCTTTAGGAAATAAAATAGAATGTGGTATTTTGTGATTAAGAGAAGAAGAAGGCATCCGATTAATCAAAAAACAAGCTGTCAAAACTGCATCACCCCAATGTCGGACAGGAACATGTGCATGAAGTAATAACGTCCGAGCAGTTTCAACAAGATGTCTATTCTTCCTTTCAGCTATGCCATTCTGATGAGGGGTATGAGGACAACTGGATTGATGAAGAATGCCTTGTGATGACAAAAAAAGGATGAAAGAGCAGAAGAAAAGTATTCTTTTGCATTATCACTTCTAAGGATTTTGATCGTCTTACCAAATTGGGTTTTAACCTCATTAACAAAAGTGGTGAGAATGTACAAAAGTTCAGATCGTTCTTTCATTAAAAAAACCCAATTGCACCGGGAGAATTCATCAATAAAAGTGGTGAAATATCGAAAGCCATTAGAAGACACACGACTTGGTCCCCATATATCTGAATGGATAACAGAAAAAGGAGTATCAACTCGGCTTTCAACTTTGCTGGGAAAGGAAGAGCGAACATGCTTGCCTAATTGACAAGACTCACAGTTTAATGATGACATCTTTGCAAGATTCGGAACCATTTGCTTCAATTTTGACAAACTTGGATGGCCCAATCGCTCATGAAGAAGATTTGGAGATTCAACCGCAGTACAGCTTACAGAAGGAGCTGATTTGAGGTAATACAGACCATGTGATTCATGTCCTACGCCAATCATCCGACCCGTACTACGTTCCTGTATAGTAAAAGAACCAGCATCAAAGGTTACTGAGCAATTTAGAGAGCGAGTAAGTTGACTAAGGGAGATCAAATTAAAAAGACAACCAAGTATAAACAAAACAAATTTTAAAGTTATAGAAGGAGTGACTGAAACATGATCGATTCATTTGGCGGTGACCTTGGAACCATCCGCAAGTGTTATGAAGTGTGGAAATTTAGGAGAAGATATGGAGGAGAATAAAGAACTATTACCAGCAATATGATCAGAGGCACCTGAATCAATTATCCAAAGATTTTGATTGTTACCAGATTGAGATATGAAGGCCGCGGAGTCATGAACACCAGTGGCAGTAGACCCATGAAAGTGACGGACAGCTTTTAATTGAAGATATTCTTGATACTCAGCTTCGAAAAATTTGTTGAACATTTCAACACTAGATATATTTATTGATTTTCCAGAAAAACCATGAAGAGAGTAACAAGTCTTTTAAGTGTGACCCATTCTCTTGCAATATGTGCATTGAGGACGACCCATTCTAATAAAAAACCACACAGAGGAGAGTCCGAACTAACACCTGAGATTGTATGGAGACAAGCAAGCAAATAGCAGTAACAAAACAACCGTAACAGCAACAATAAAAAAAATAGGAGGCTAAGAAGACAAGGAGACGGACAGAGGAGGATTAGGCGAACCTTTCTAGGCGATCGCGAAGAGATTCTGGTGGTGGGAAGGCGGCGCGTGACTCACACGCGCCGAGGACGTGACTGCGACTGGACTTCACGCGCCGTCAAGAAAGTGGCGCATGACGGTTGTTCTAGTGGCGGTGCTTGGTGGAAAGGATCGTCAGAGATTGCTGAGTAGGTTTCCGGCGATAGTAGACTGTGGGTTGGCCGGAAACAGTGCGTTTTGGACCTGACAGTGGCTGTTTGGGTATTCCAAAGGACAAGACTTTAGGGATTTCAAGGTTCTGCTGGACCAGAGGCAGAATCCTTCAAAATGGGAACGAACCTGCTCTTGATACCATGTTGCGAGACTTAGAAGTAAGAAAGAAATTGTGAAATGCTTGAGTGCCTAAGCTACTCAGCTGATGTATATTTATATACACTTAGGGAATTAATACAATGTGTAATTTACAAGAACATTAATAAAGATCTAGTTCCTAAGTACATGCATGGGATTATTGGATACATGAATATGTGACTAACTAGGTGCATTAATAACTATGACTTAATGTTACAACTACCCATACAATATGAGGTAATTCCAACATCTTTCAACCCTCTAAAATTTAATATCACCATTTAGTCCTTAGCATTCATTTTAAGGTGGATAAATATAATTCATTTTAGGGTTCAAGGAAAATTTTAGGGGAATCATTTGCCAACATGACACTACAGAGGTTATTAGATGTCACTTGGGATGACTATATGATCTTTTGTTAGACACATAAATAGTTAATGGATATCACATGATAGTAGAGACCAAAAAAGTGATTTTAGATTTTCGAGGGACAAAAATCAAAGAAAATTTTTTACAGGGACCAAAATCAAAATTCCTTTATTTTAGAGAAACCAAAAATATATTTTAATCTTATAATTATTACAGGTAATAAATATGCTTCCATTCACAATACCCAAAAGAAAAATTTGCTTCCATTCAAAAAAATAAATGATACTCCCTCTCTCCCATTTGGTTAAATCACACAGTTTAAGAAAAAATAATAAATGAAAGAGAAAGTGATAATTACACCAAATTAACCTTATTAACTATTGACGTATTAACTATTGTCATAACTGTAAAGTGAAGTATTTAAGGATATAATTGATAGAAAGCATTTAATATTATATTGAAAATAGAGAATGACATATATTGAGACAAATTTCTTTTATAAATGTGACATATATAATGAGACGGTGAAAGTATATATGTTCATTCTCCTGTATTTTTTTATCTGACTAATTCTAACCATGCACACTTCTACTCACATCACGTTCCCACAATCTGATTATACCTGGCCCTATCTCATTTTCTGCAAACCTCTATTCTAATTCTACTATGTAAGCAGATATTTATGTATATCTAGCTTTTTTCGTTTTATCTAGGGTGGTGTTATTTGCACTGCAGGTTCTTCATAGCATTTTTGCATTACTTACTTTTTATATAACAAAAGAAAAAGAAAAACTTCCCAATACATATTCCTTTGTGCTTCCAATGAAGCAGGTAAAACCGTAAAAATATGATGTGCAAAAATCATTTCCCTTTTATCTTTTCAATTAGTGCCGGTTTGACAGATAGATGTATAACTCAATAAACCGTGTCAGCCAGTTAATTGATGGGCGGAATTGTAGCCAATGAAACCAACCTCTTGCATTTGCAATATAAGGTTCCAACCCTTTCCCCGACCTGCACAAAGCGGAGTTTATAGCTCCAAGATACGCTTTTTAAAGTAGCAGCTAATTATACTAAAACTTGTGTTGGTGTGTGCGTTGCATTCCGAATTTTCACCTTTAGAGTGGCAGTATCGTAATTTTTTTAAGTAAAACGTGAAAGCTTCTTCATCCCGTGATAACTCTAATGCACGTTTTAATCAGCGGAACACTAAAACAAACATGCGCTAACTATATGCTTAACCGGAAGTATTATCTTTCCTTCAGTTTTGACGCTTTTAGTTAAAAGATATTAAAATCTTCGAAGGAATGTTATCTCAAGTCACAAAGAAAGGTTAAGCTGCAGGACATAAATCATGAGTGTGCAGGTTCAAACTCCCACAATGTACTCCGTCCCTTTCCCATTCTCTTCTTCCCTCTCCCCCTTCCCCTCCCCAGTGTAAGGCCTCTTGTGAACCTCCCCTCGGACATAAAAAATCCTTGGAGGATTTCCCTCTATAGATCCACCTCCATCACACACAGATGCAGGTATGCACAGTCAAGATTTTAATCAGCAAAATACTGGAGATCCACAAAGAAGACCCTGACCAACAACAAGCCGGTGATACTGGTTTGGAATAAAGCAGATGGAAACCGCATAAATTCTGTTGGCCGAACTGCAAGCTTGTACTTTATTTCAAAGACATGAAATATAGGAGAGAAGGTGGGCAACAGAAACACGCATGTTCATTTTGTCTGGTTTAACAGAGGGGTTTTATAATGGTAAGGGTTTGGCGCAAGGATTCTAAAGCTGGTGCACCATGTTTGACAAGGGAAAATAGCTTTCACTCCTTTATGCAAGTCAAAACATTTTACCCTGTTTTTATGAAAAATGACAAAAATCCACTGGCAAAAACATTATGCATACTCAATTCTGATACAGGAGAGGAACACTACAAGAGCCAATGTTAAACTACTGCAAAATTCTATCTGCATTCATCTAAGGAATCATATATAGATCCGAAAATTCAAGCTCAGCACCAGATAACTCAAGCCATATTTGGTCCTACCATAAATATAATAAAGAAAAAGCAATGTCCCTAGCTTATCAATCCAAAACTGTAACTGACAATCACAAAACCGTTGTTGAAGCAAGAATTGAGTACACTAAGATGCAGCTACCATCAAAAGCAGCAAGAACAATCAAACGGACAAAGTGGGGTACCTCCAGCATCTGCTTTATTAAGACCTAACTCCTCTTCAGTGTAGAGAGTGAGTCCATCCTGTGTTTTTTTTATTGGTCGAGAAGGCGCATCTACAAACTCACCATCATCTGGCCCTTTGGTTTTCTTATTCTTCCTCTTCTTGGTTTTATCGGTTCTCTTAGTTACATCATCATGTTTTCCAGTCTTTTTCGATTCGGATTTCTTCCTCTTTTTTCCAGCAAATATTTCATCAATTTCACTACCTGTTTTTTTAGGAGTCGAAGAGGGTTTTTCCTCTTTCACAACAGTATTCTCCTGCAACTGACTTGGGATCGTTTTAGAACTCTTCTTCGTCATTGCATGGAAAATAAAGCTGCATGTCATGTTACAACCTTTATGAGAACTGAAAGGATCAATAAATACAAAGAAGGAAAGCATTACACTTTGAAAGTTTACTAAGCCTCTTTTGTAGCCTGGACACCAATAACAAAACAGCAGCAATCGCAGACGGTGGGTAATGGTTGGATGAGGTAACTATGATTACTCCAAAAATTTTAAATGTCAAATTTTTGAATTTATTTATTTATTTATTTTTTTGAAAATTTAATAAATTCATTAACTTCCCCTATCTTTAGTGGGAGTTCTATAAGGGTTCCTTAACAATAAAATATTATTATAATATGCCACGTATGATTTTGGATTTCTTAAATTTAAAATGAGTTCCTTATCTAAGATCCTAAAAAGAGAGTTTCATAACATTTAAATATTATTTTTTTTGTATTTGATAGTGTAAATGTGAGAGAGAATATGTAATGTTGAAGGGAGAGAGAAGTTACGAAACTTGACAATAGAATCCCCATTGGAGTGAAAATTGAGTGAGTGTCATAAATTTGAGTTGACATACATGGACCGACTTAAAAACTTAAAATCGGTTCCTTAAAATTTTGACATTAATGATGCTCTAAATTATGTATGGTTCTAATCTAAAACTTCAGCATATAAGTTCCAGTTAAAAAGCTAATATTCCACAACTAATGAAAAACTGAATCAAATTTGGTTCCTTTTGGGGTAGAATTCGTAAACCCCAGAATTCAAAACTACATGACATCCTCCACACAAGCCCTCTTACTCCATGGTTCTCATCCAATGCTAAATTTTACTCTTAAATCCGAAATCGTAATCCTAAACAACTCATATCCTTTTTAAGGTGCAAAAATCAAACGAAACTATTACTATTATATTTAAGCCTTCGTGGCTACCAAAATAGTGATGGAACCTAGACGCCAAAAGGCCCACGAGGCAGAAATGCAAAATCATAAGATTTAAATATAGAAGGAACAACGTAGTACCTTATTGCACGAAACTCAATGTCCCTCGATGTCGAGTGTTACCGAGATACAACTACCGAAGAATCGCAATATGCTGTTGTGACATTGGATATACAGTCAGATTTCGGTTGAAGGTATTAGGCGATGGAGGAACTGCAAAATTACGCGTGGCCTCTGCAACTCTGCAAAAACCCTAACTTAACACGACGGAGGAAGAAGATAAGAGAGGGAGCAACCCGCAACGCACCGTTGCAATTGCACTAAGATTTTTGGAGCATTGGGAATTTGATTTGTGGGCTTTGAAATGCCTTCACTCAGAAGCTTGTTTTTATTGTATTTGGAGACGCAAGTTCCATAATGGGCCAACTTAGGCTAGAAAAATTAGGTTTATATGCATGTCTTCATGGGCCCAAATAATACCACTTAAAATGTATTGCTAATGCTTTTATTGAAATGGTTACCTATTCACACCAATCAATCAATTTAATTTTCAATTTTTATATATTTGTACCCAGTGCCCATCAGTTTTTTTTGTGTAAATATGTAATTTTTTTTAAATTTTGGAATTAGGCATGCTTGGGGATTATTTCTTTAATTACTTCACTTTTTTTCTTTCCTTTTGAAAAGTCCATCGAGCAAAGCCCATGTTTTTTTCGACTGAAGTGGAGTCAATTATTCCCGCTTTGATTCTTTTAAAAACTATTTTATAAATAAATTTGGGGAGATTTTTGCTACAACCAATCTAGCAGAACTGTTAACTATGATAGACTATTGATGCTTAATGAGCCAATCTGGTAGACATATTAAGAGCAGTAATCTTTGGCAAATCATTTAATTTGCTTCAAAAGGGACTTAATTTAATCACTACATGCTGTCAGACTGAGACAAAAGAGCATAGATTATAAAAATCCATTATTGTAAAGGACTGAGAGAAGCTCCAACTCTCAGAAACACATTTTAACAGAGCTTAAGATCAAATGATCAAGTGAAATCAAACAATGGTCAGCTGAAATATTCTGACATCAAATGATTTGTAAGACATTCTGCAAAACATTTAAACTGATTTGGGTAGGGATGCGCCAGGCCAATGCTGTAGTGTAAGGCAAGCAACAATCACCTCAATTCATCTCCAACCACAAATCAATCAACATTCATTCACCGTCTCTCTTTCTCTCTCTTCCTCCTTAACAACTCTACATATAGCATCAATAGTGATTCCGAGCATGTTTTGGTGGTGCGATCATATAGGATCCTATTTTTTAGTGCATACCAATTTTTTTTTACTTAGTATATATTAAAATAAAATTTTTATATAATAAAAATTTATATAATTAAAAATTTTATATTTGAAACTTAAAGGTCCAATTGTTTTTTTAAAATTTAGGGTCCAATCCTTTTATTACTTATTTTAATAATTTTAAAAAAAAAAAAAGAAATTAACAATCACACAAAAGGCTCTTTATTTTGTCCTCACTCATGTATCGCTATCCGTTTTTTCCTCACTAATTTTAACATTTTTTTTATTAATAAAAAGCCAAAAGACTCACTCTCCCTTACTCAATGACTCACGTCTGTGTCTCTCTCTCTGTCTGACGTCCTGACCTCAGACCTCAGTCGGTCAGTCCTTGTGCCTCACATATCTCTATTGGGAATGGTGTATTGCTTCATTCATAATTAAACATTGAATCTGTTGAGAAGTCTTTTAGATTTCACTATTTTTTATATATTGTAGATCAAACAATTGACACACTTAATAGAAGATTTAAGCAATATAGCACCTACGAGTAGATTTTTAGGTTTTTGTTTAGTATTGAAAGACTTAAGTCATTCTCTAATAAGGACTTGAAATTATGTTACAAAAATATTGAAACTTATCTAAAATATGGTGATTCTTATGATTTTGATGGTGAAATTATATTCGAAGAACTAAAAGTCATTAGAGAAGTTTTAACAGTTAAATAAAATCAAGCTTTAATGATTTTGAGTTCTTTGAAGACATTTAATTGTTTTCCTAATGCATGCATAACTTATAAAATAATATTAACTATTATTGTTATTGTTGCATCTGCTGAAAGAAGTTTTTCTAAATTAAAATTGTTAAAATCTTATTTGTGATCTACTATGTCACAAGATAAATTAAGTAGTCGTGTTTTGATTTCTATTGAAAATGATTTTTTAAAGATCTTAACTATGAACAAATTATTAAGGATTTTGCAACAAAATAATACAATGAGGACAATATTCAAACATTAATAGGACGTCAATTTCTTTTTTCAGCCCTTGTGATTCATTTGCTATCAGTGGAGGATATTGCTGGTCAGTTGGTGTAAGGATGTTGCTTCAACATGTTCGGGTTGATAAATATAAATATAACTATTTTTATTATAATTCTATTATAGTTTACTACTGTAATTTTTTCCTTTTCTTCGGTAATATTTTGTTTCACTTAAGATTGTATTAAAACAATTAATGACTAGCATTTTTTTTTTTTTGACTCTTTGTGCACTTTTAAAAATCAATATATATATATATATATATATATATATATATATATATATATATATTCAGCTTATAAAAAAAATGTGATATCAATTTCTCAGTTCGTATAGAATACCTAAAATCAGATAGATGGCCCTACATAACATAAATCAAACACAAACCAACAATCCAATCTCACCTTCACACAAACCAAACCACTCCTGGTCACCAACCAAGCCCATCCTCCATCATCAAATCAAGGACACCACCTTTACCAACTTTAGCTGCCAGAACCATCACAACCACCAAAAATAGCACCCAATCCCCAAGACCAGGTGCACCGCCTACTGCCACCATAAAACATGACTAGGTCTGTTAAGCTATTGCTATCCAGTTGCACACCATACTCTGCTACAAGCTGCGTCCACCACGAATGCTCCCTGCTCCGTATCCCGACCTCACCACCTCGCGTGCGCATTCCACTCATAATTTTATGTGAGGTGTAAAAGGATATAGGAAAAATAAAGTGTTTTTTTTTATAATTGTATTAACTTTTATTTTGCATAAAATCTCTGAAATAAATAATATTAAATAATGTATAATTTAATTTAAAATAAATAAATATTATTAAAATAAAATTCTCACAAACAATTAAATAATTTTCTAAGAAAACACTTAACGTCTCTCAAAAGAAAGTTTGGCTTATTAAAAACATATATATATATATATATATATATATATATATATATATATATATATATATATATATATTTGAGGAATTTAAAAACATATATATTAAATTTTGGATATGGAAATTAACTACATTTCTCACTAGTAAACAAATCCTAATTATAATGACATAGAAAGCATCTAAATCTAAATACGATTTAATTGGTATATATTATGAGTGTAAAGATTTTTTATAGCGTCATTAAATCATAAATTGTCATATCATTAAAAATGTTTGAATCTTATCATAATTATTTTTAAAAATCACTTATAAAATGATTTGTGATTGATTGACAGTATAAAGTATACATTAATCATGTATCAAAATTAAAATCTCCTAAATATGGTATAAAATATGCTTCATTTTTTTTTTATACATGTTAAGCATGGTCAAAGAGGACCAAAATCTTAGATCCTCTGCAATCAAAACCTCTCCTTAGCCAAGTGTTAGTATATGATTGAATTTTCGTTTATAGTGACAAACTTAAGTTTGCGATGGTACTTTTATAAAAAAAAAAAAACTCATACAAAGTAAAAGGAGAAATGTTGAAAAATAATGGTACAGATGGCTCACTAGAAAATCATCACACGGATTTCACTCATGCAAGGAGCGAGGTCACACTTTGTGACTGAATAGCTAGTTATTTTACTTTTTGGAATATTCTGATGTAGTCAGGACTACTTTCCTTTTCCATACACCTCACTACTAGCTATATAAGGAACATCATTGTATTTACTCCTTAGTTGATTGAATAATAATTCATCTTTAGCTCTTTATTCATATGATGGTATCAGTAGCAATTTAAGCTCCGCTACGGCCTTCTTCTAAAATGGTGCGTAACAACCTGTAACACCTCCTTTGCGGCTGCTATATATATGGACTCTAATATGAAATAAATTAAGAAAATAAAACGCTGATTGCTTTCGAAAAATATTTTAATTAAGTAGTTACGTTCGAAAACGCGGTTCTAAAAATTTTCTGCATACATAGGCAAACAACTCAAGACGGAGGAATAAATTTCACATCACACATTGATATTCACTGTTCATAAAAACATAAGCATAACGTAAAACCTGGTCTAATGTATAACATATTACAGACTTAGAAATAATTCAACATGTGTGCAGTAATATAATATAAGACTATTCAAAACAAAAGACTCCTAAGCTGTTCGGTTAAGAGTAGCCATTGGGGTACAATCCAACGTCGGCTCCTTCAGAAGTTTCCATCGTCCGAGTCCTCACGTCTCCGCGGGGACCTATGATCAACATCTGTACATGTGTTCCAAAAACACAACAAGGTGTCCAACATGTACAGGCAAAGGTGAGATACTCATATAAAGTTATCACGATAGCCGCACAAGCGACAAACAGCAGTATAAACATCCACAGATAAATACAATTATATGAACAGTTATTTATATAATACAGTACAACATCCCAAACACTATCATCAGTTATAATAATGCATGAGACTTCAATATCATCTTTCTAATTCATGTACTCCGGAGATTCTAACTTCCCAACATCGAGCGATAGGTCGTAGTAACACCCGTAACACAATTGTTCTCATGAGTCGGCCTCTCTATTTAGGTCCGAACTCCAATTGTTCCAGGGTACCACGTCTCACCATATCATGAATACTCCAGTCTCTGATCGAGTTCATTCGTGTTTGGCAACCGATTTACCACGGCACGGGGTTGCTACGCCACCGGCCACTTGTGGGATCTCGAACACAGAATGCCCCTATAGACCCAGTGGTCTTAACTGGCTGAATTCTCAACTACGAAAGTTGTAGCTCGGTTCCAAATGGCACGTCTGCCGGTTCATGCATGTTCACAAAAGATTTTCTGTTTTCTTTGCGTTCATCCTTTCAAATGTCGAGACATAAAGTCTACGACTCGTTTCAAAAAGGCATTAAGCCCACTCAAATCGAAAACACAGGACACGAAGTCCGAATGCTCAATCCACAAAACACTAGCCCCGACGTCTCGGCCGCTAGGTTCAGGTTCGTCTCAAAGGCTCATCATTTTTCTTTTGGTTTCATTTTCTCAAAACACTTTGGAAAACAAAACATACTTTGGTTTTCTTGAAACAAAACATCCTTTTTGATCAAGAGAACATTTTTCCGTGAAAAACACCTTTCTTGAAAACAAAAACCGCTTTCTAAGGTTTCACGTCTTTTTAAAACGCTTTTCCGAAATAAAACACGATTTGCACGACTTTTCATAAAACCATTTCTTTTACTTTTCAAAAGAAAATACTTTTCAACAAGAAAGACAACTTTTTTTGAAAAAGCAACACGTTTTCTCAAAAACCACTTTTTAATTTCAAACACGGTTTTCAAAACATAGATTTAGGATTTCGAGTCTTTTAACAATTATCGAGACATAGCCAGTCCTATGCTCATCCAGGATATAAATATATGTATAGATATATATCAACAGTTCAATATCACAATGATATCACTCAAGGCATCCATGCCACAGTTATATCGAATAGCAATTATGCACAACACTTAACATCCAATCAATCCAGGATATAAGTATACATATACATCATTCAAACTCATCTCTAAATCATCACTCAAGACATCATAACACATATATCAAACATGCACTATGAAGCTACTCAAACTTAAATGACTTCCTCCCTTTACCTCACAAAAGAAGTTCAATGCAAACTCGATCGGTTCTCGGCTCCGGCTCCGATTCCGTTTGCGTCGCCTAAAACAATCAAACACAATTCAATTCAAACAACAAATCAACATCAATCTATAACATAAGAACACAAGTTTTCCTTCCCCTAAAAGGTATAGGGTTCGGCCATGAAAGGTAAAAAGGGTTAGGGATCTCATTTGGTTCCAAACTTTTGGATGGTTGGTTCATGAACTTAGTTAACACCATTTCAAGTCCTATGACTCAAAAATGTGAAACAAAACTCATGGATTTTCCCCATAAAGCTCTCAGCCATATAGGGCAATCTAGGCTAGGAATTGATTTGGTTTTCCATCACTTGGATTCAAGGACACTAGGAAAGCTAAGGATGGAATCAAGAGTTAGAAATCAAAAATTTGATGAAAAACACTATTCATCATCACTCTTAGGTTTCGGCCACTTTGCGGTTTTAGAGCTAGGATAAGACTTGGATCATGAGCTCTTGGGTTTAGATAGAGGGTGATGAGGTGAGTTCAAATAACTTGGTTTCACCTCCAAAGGATTTTCCTACAATTTCCTATGGATTTTCAAAGTTTTGGATCTAAGAATGAGTTTCATGAAAATGGAGTTTTGATCTTGATATTGAAAGAGATTCAAGAAGATATGAGACCATAGAAGTGATCTTACCTTAAAATGGATGAAGATTGGTCAAGAAATCAAGTGATTTCAACAAGCTTTCAAGGTTTTCTCAAGGATTCAATGGAGGTTTTTTCTCTAAGGAAGATGAAGTGTTCTTGGGGGGCTGGGCTGCGTGGAATGAGGGGCTGAGAGGGCTGTTCCAGCCTTCTAAAGAGTTCATTAAGGGTAAAAAGGTCATTTGGTTCAAAGGATAAAATGGTAAAAGGAGAAAAGGCTTAAGTTAGGGGTATTATGGTAATTTCGTGTGACACCCTCAAAACCCGTGCCACTTTCGTAACTCAACACACTCAAAGAAACGATAAAATTTCGCTGGTTTTACTTTCGGAAAATACATCTTTTGTAGAAGCAGATTCTGGAAATCGTGATAAAATTTTTCTCATTATTAATACTTATAAACACCACTCTAGACAGAACAGAACTGCTCACATACATAATAACAAGGTATATATATATATATATATGATGGACAACAAGTCCCTTTACAAAAGAACGAATGATTACTAAACTTCTAAAAAGCTATTAAACTAGGTAGCGACAGTCTGAAACCATATCTCTAAAACCTATGGCCATCAGTAGCCGTTAACAGACTACCCAAAAATCGCTGCCTCAAAATTAAGGTCTACACCCTAAGCTGGTCCGACTAATGGAAGCCATTGGACAATCCCCCGGAGGGAGGTCCAATGCTGGAACCAGGGGAAGAACTCTGGGAACCTACGTTCCCGTTCCCCTGTGGATGGGGATCGGAAGCATCCGAAAGATGATCCTCCGGGTCCTCCTGAGGATCCTCCTCAGGGTCTTCCTCCTCCTCCTCTTCCCCCACATCCTCCACGACGTGCTCGCCCGCTACCAAGACAAAAGGCGGGGGAGGCGTCTGGGGTAGTTGTTGCTGCGGGGACTGTGCAGCGGGGGCGACCGACTCGATCACACCCTGCTCCATAAGGGCCTGCAGCATCAACCCGATGGGAGGGAGAGGCACCTGGATGGTCTCCACTGTCCTAGTACTCTTCCGCGGTCCCGTCTCAGTCGTCCCGCTTATGGTGCAAACTGGTCCAGTGTACGCCGCACTTTCCACCCCTGGGTGGATAACCCACGCGGCTGGGTCCGTCCTCCGATCAAATGCTAGGACGCGCATCCCTGAGTGCGCTAGGTGATTTGACGTCGGCTCCATCTGTAAATACGATACAATATATACCAAAGGACAACCCGTCCAAAAACATGCAAGGGTGAAAAACCAATATATGAATCCATAAACAACAACTATATGCCCAATCCACACAACAGACTCATATACTGTAACTCACTCAAATCATCATATAACATGGCATATATCATCAAGTACAAATGGCAGTAAATACACAAGGGCTTCGTATCCCACAATCAACGTTATCTCCTAAAAGTATGCATGGCACTTCCATATATCTCAACTAATATTCAAACTAGATTTCCGGAAATCCCAACACCATAAATACGAGTTGATCAGACTCAACGTTATTGCCCCGCAGGATACAATAACAAACGCCAGAATCAACATTCGGCCAAACGTGAGCACGTAACCTTCCAGGAAATAATACATGGACGCGCATGTCAGTGGTACTCACGATGTATAAGTCATACTATATTGTCCTCTCCACTGGGCACAATACGAACACACAGCACGTATGACATCATTGTTCATCAAGGCACAATGTTACATAATGACATTAAGTCATATCAGGTTCTCCTTGCCTATCAAGGTCCCCCATTTCACGGCACGTCTGCCCAACACACAAAATGCATGAGAAACTATCTAGTTCCCGATAATGATCTTTGTCACATCAATATTTCCTCGTTGTAGCCTTAATGCTAACAACCACCAAAATGTCTTAGACTCTTTAAGCCTCAAAACACATTTTCTCAAAAGAGGACACTTAGTCCAAACAACTCAAATCCCAACATCCCTAACCGATGCACCAGTCAAGGACGCCGGATTCAAGATCATAAAAACATCCTCAAGCTTACAGGACCACAAAGATCGTCCCTAAGCCGACAGGATCACGACTAACACGGATCCTTGATCCACGTGTTCTGCAGAACCCTAGAACCCCGACGTCTCGGTTTCTAGTTTCTAAGCCTTAAAACCACTTTCCTTGAAAACTTGAAAACCAAAAACCCAAATCTCCGATACTTACACAAAGTCATCGGGATCGGTTTTCCATAAAACGAAACTTGGTCCAGAGACCATTTCTTTTTCTTTCGTTATTTTTCGGTAAAATACGAACTTAAAAAAAAGCTTGCAAAACCTCAATTTTTCTTGAATAAACTCAATATAATTTTGGAAACCACATTTCCCAAAAGGGTTAACTTCTCAAATTAAGACATTTGAAGGTTTCTAATGCCCTATTTGCTTTTAAACTTCACTTCTTCTTATCAAAACACATTTCAGACTTTTAAAGCTTTTAAGTTACACGATGTCGGATCCTAATCAAAATTAGGTCCTCTAATGCCTAAATCCCACAGCAGGGCACACGATACATCAGTACATCATTGCATATTCCAATCAACAGCAGTCAATTAAGAAATCAACTAACATCAGATAAAAACTATTTAAATACAGTACAGACACCGATGCAGCACATAGCTGTCGGGAATTGAATTCCTCAGGTTTATCCCCTTACCTCTTGTAGCTTCCAGCTCAACTTTGAACACCCGATCAACTTGTTCACCGCCCCAGCACGTTGCCGATCACTACATACACGTAAAACATATCGGCATTAACTTACAAAACGAAGATTTCCCCTAATGCACCACCCCTAGGGTTCGGCCCTATTATACTAAAAATAGCTAGGGAGTTCCAAAATTTCCCATTTTCTGGATAACACCCTAACTAAGTGTGACAGCCCTAGATATCAGATCAGAACATCAAAAACCAACCAAAACCCTACCCTACCCACATAGGGGGGTTTCGGCCCCTACCTAGAAAATATAGCTAGAGGGATTTCTTGGCTCTAAGCTCTTGGATCATACAAGTATGTCATGAACCTAGGCCATAGAAATTGGTTTGGTACAGATACGATTTTCCTACAATTTTTCATGGATTTTCAAAGATTTTAGGGACAAAACCCTAACATCCTTGATCATGAAAATATGAGGAGAGAAAGGAGAGATTGAGAGAGATAGAGTTGAACTACTACCTCCTATGATGATCCACTCCAAGTTTGATGAAGGTTGCTCCACAAAAACTCAAGCTTTAGGCCTTCAAAAATGGAGTCTTGGAGAAGAAAAGAGAAAGAAGAGAAAGTGGGTGTGAGGGAGAAAGAGAGGTGCCGAAGGAGAGGGAGAAAAATGAGAGGATAAGAGTGAAAAGGGTAGATATTTAGGGTTTTATTAGTTTAATAATAGGAAAGGTAAATTGGTAATAAAATTAACCAAGGGCAATTTGGTCAATTCACATCCCGATATTTGAAATCGTCCCGACACTGATATGACTTCCTCAAATAACTTGATACAATCTTGGCATGAAAAACATCTGATCGTGGGTCTCGAAAAACCCTAAGACAGCTCGAATCGTCCCATCGATCGATTATCGGCCCGAATATAAAATATTATTTATATTTTGGGCGTCAGGACACATTTTAGGAAAAAGATAGAGGAATACATTCTAAGACTAATGGTTTCGTCTGTTAGTCCAGATTAGGTCGTGATAGTAGAAAACACTACTATCTGAAAAACGTAGATCGGTTTTTGTTTGAGTTTTTGACCCAAAACTTAACCGAAGGCTCCTACGATTTTATGAAACAAGACTATGTTTTTAGTTTTCCCAAAATCATTTTCTAAAACATAGATAAAAATATAAACTCATTAATTGAGTTTATCGTCCTTAGAAAGCACGAAAAATCGGGGTGTTACATTACTATCCCCCTTAAAATAATTTCGTCCTCGAAATTACATACCTGTGAACAGATAAGGATATTGCTCTCTGATTTTGTCCTCGGTCTCCCAAGTTGCTTCTCCAGTTGTATCATCCCAAATAACCTTGACTAAAGAGATTTGTTTTCCCCTCAGTTGTCTGACTCTCTTGTCCTCAATCCTTACAGGTGCGGTCTCATAAGACAGATTTTCTTTCAAGGGTACTCGATCAGGTTCAATTACATGAGATGGATCAGGAATATACTTCCTCAATTGTGAAACATGAAAGACATCATGTAAATTTGAAAGAAAAGGAGGTAAAGCAATTTGGTACGCTACTGAACCAATACGCCGAAGAATTTGGTATGGTCCAATGAATTTAGGAGTGAGTTTTCTGGATTTCATTACTCGACCTAGAATTGTACTCTCTCCATCATGATACCAACAAAGAGGAGTTTGACACTTCCTTCCATATAGAGCCTCATAGGGTGCCATTCCTATGCTTGAATGATAACTGTTATTATATGTGAATTCAATCAGAGGTAACAGTTCATCCCAACTTCCTCGATTATCCAACACGCAAGCTCTTAGCAAATCTTCTAATGATTGAATCGTTCGTTCTGTTTGTCCATTCGTCTGAGGATGGTATGCTGAACTTAGACGTAACTTGGTTCCCAAAGCTTGGTGCAAGCTTTCCCAAAAACGCGATGTAAACTTCGGATCTCGGTCCGAAACAATACTTGAGGGTATTCCGTGCAATCTAATTACTTCTCTTATATACACCTCCGTCAATTTTGCTACTGTGTAGTTTGTCTTGACAGGTAAGAAATGTGCCGATTTCGTCAACCTATCCACGATTACCCAAATCGAATCAAAATTCTTTGAGGTTCCGGGTAAACTCACTACGAAATCCATAGAGATACTCTCCCATTTCCATTCCGGTACATCTAGGGATTGCAGCATCCCTCCAGGTCTCTGATGTTCTACTTTTGCTTTCTGACAAGTTAGACACGATGCAACGTATTCTGCAACTTGTTTCTTCATACCTGGCCACCAAAATCTTTGTTTCATGTCCTGATACATCTTGGTTGCACCAGGATGAATGCTTAATCAACTTTTGTGAGATTCTTCTAGAATCATCTTTCTCATCTCCGGGTTGTTGGGTACACAAACTCGTCCATTACACTTTAAGATTCCATCTGCTCCCAAACTAAACTCACTAGCTCTCCCTTGTTCCACCAACACCTTTTTCTCTTGAAGAGATTCATCAGTAGATTGTTGTTCGCGTATCTCTTCCATCAATCCATTAGAGATCTTAAGCATTCCAAAGCTTAGTTTCTTGGGACTTATCTCTAACCCCAAGTTCAGATCACGAAACTCTTCAATCAGTTTCAATTCCCTCACCATCATATTTGAAATATGAACGGCTTTCCGGCTCAAAGCATCTGCCACGACGTTCGCCTTCCCTGGATGGTATTGCAACGTGAAGTCATAATCTTTTAAAAACTCCATCCATCGTCTTTGCCTCATATTGAGCTCCTTCTGGTCGAACAGATATTTCAAACTCTTGTGATCACTGAAGACATCGAACTTTGCACCATACAGATGGTGTCTCCACATCTTTAGTGCAAAAACCACTGTAGCTAATTCTAGGTCATGGGTGGGATAATTCTTTTCATGAATCTTTAGCTGCCGTGATGCATAAGCCACCACCTTGCGGTGTTGCATTAGCACACAACCTAGACCTTGATGTGAAGCATCACAATATACTTCATAAGGTTCACTCGGTTCTGGGAGTATCAACACTGGTGAAGTAGTCAGAAGTTCCTTAATCTTTTGGAAACTTTCTTCACACTGATCAGTCCAAACAAAAGGTTGATCTTTCCTCGTCAATTGAGTCAATGGTGACACAATTTTAGAGAATCCTTCAATAAACCTTCGGTAGTAATCGGCTAATCCAACAAAACTTCTGATCTTGGTTACCGTCTTTGGCCTTTACCAAGAAAGTACGGCTTTTACTTTAGCAGGGTCCACAGAAATTCCTTGTTTTGTGATAACATGACCCAGAAATCCGACTTCTTCGAGCCAAAACTCACACTTAGAGAGTTTCGCATACAACATCTTTTCCCACAAAACATGAAGAACTTGCCGTAAATGCTCCTCGTGTTCTTCACGATTCTTAGAATAAACCAGAATATCATCGATGAACACTACAACAAACTTATCAAGAAACGGACGAAAAATCCGATTCATGTAGTCCATGAAAACAGCAGGTGCGTTCGTCACTCCAAAAGGCATCACGAGATACTCGTAATGTCCGTAACGAGTTCTAAAAGCGGTCTTTGGTATATCCTCCGGTTTCACTCGAATCTGGTGGTATCCTGACCTTAAGTCGATCTTTGAGAAAACAGCGGCTCCTCGCAGTTGATCCATCAAGTCATCAATCCTAGGTAACGGATACTTGTTCTTGATCATAACCTTGTTCAGCTAACGATAGTCCACACAAAGTCTCGAACCTCCGTCCTTCTTTCTCACTAAGAGAACCGGCGCTCCCCATGGCGAAACACTTGGTCTGATGAACTGCTTTGATAACAAGTCCTCTACTTGTGTTTTCAACTCAACAAGCTCAATAGGTGACATTCGATATGCAGCTATCGATATCGGTCCAGTCCCTGGGATCAGGTCGATGGAGAATTCTATGTCCCTCACAGGTGGCAAACCTGGAACATCCTCTGGAAACACCTCGGGAAAATCTCTCACAACAGGCATCTGACTCAGCTCGATCTTCCCCTCGACTTCTAAGTTGGTCAAAAGCACGTATTTCGGATCTCCTTCTTTCGAAGAAGTTCTAACATGGTTGGCGGTTAAAAATCCAGAAATCTCAGTACTAGGAAAAACTAGGGTTTTATGTGCACAATCTAATAGGATCTGGTTGGAAGATAACCAATCCATGCCCAAAATTACATCTAATTGTATTAAAGGCAAACATATTAAGTCAACAAGAAAATGTCTATCCTGGATAACAATAGGACAGTTCAGACAGATAGAATTCACAACAACAGGTTCAGCAGTTGGTGTAGAAACAATTAAATCAAATGACAAGGAAGAAACAGATAACTCTAAACGTTTCACACAATCCATAGAAATGAATGAATGGGTTGCACCTGAATCAAAGAGCACTAATAAGAGATTACCGTTTATGTCACACACACCCTGTATCAGATCTTCGGAGTTCGAAGCCTCAACACCACTCAGGGTATAAACTCTTCCCCTAGCCGTCGGTCGTTTGGCTCCACTACTTCTGTCCGCAGTTTGGACTGGATTCTGTGCTCTACAATCCTTGGCAAAATGACCTGGTTGTCCACAACGGTAGCAATGGTCATTCCTCACGGTACAGTTGTTTGCCAGATGCGATGAATCCCCGCACTTGAAACACTTCCTCCCTTGGTTTTGCCCTCCTTGACCTCCACTGCCCGATGCACGAGCAACAGGTCGATAAGGTGGTTTCTGGAAGTTCCCAGGTGGTCGAGAATATGGTTTCTTCTGGACTTGTTTCCCTTTCAAGTCCTGATATTGACCCTTGAATCGGAAAGGTCCTCCGACGTTTCCTCTGTTGTCTCTACCACGCTTCATCAGTTCTATTTGTCTGCTTTTCTCAAAGAGCGCTTGAAAATTTCTAATTCCTTGTGGTAGGACTGACTCTTTTATCTCATATCGTAGTCCTCTCTCAAAAGCTTCACATTTCCATTCTTCCTCGGGATTATTCTGGAAGAAACGGAAGTACTTGGCCAGCGATTCAAACTTAGCCGCATATTCTCCGACTGACATATCTCTCTGTTGTAGTCACAAGAATTCCTGCTCCTTCTCTGCTCTTGCACTCTGAGGGAAATACTTTCCCAAAAAGCGATCCTTAAACAGCGTCCACGAAATCACCTCGTGATTTGCCTCCAGTAGTTGCTTCGTTCCTTTCCACCAATATTCCGCATCTCCTATCAGTAGGAATGTGGCATATGGCACCTTCACTTCTTCTGGACTACGTATCAACTCAAAAATTTTCTCGATTTCATGAATCCAAAGATTAGCTTTCTCAGGATCCACGTCACCAGAAAATTGTGGCGGATTCTGACGCCTGAAAGTAGTCAAGCTTCGGCCCTCAGCGGCCTGATCAGCACGGAGTTGTTCCTGAGCATTGTGGGCGTTCATGGTTGCAGTTTGGACAGCAATAGCCGCAGCCATGTTAGCCATTGCCTGAGCAGCAAAATCCATTCCAGTTGCTCCAGCAACATCCTCTGCTTGGACACCAGTTCCCCGACCGCGACCACGTCCACGGCCACGTCCACGTCCACGTCCACGCCCTGCATCTGCTCCAATTTCTAGTTCCATATCTGACCTACAAGGCCCAAATTCAGTCAAATGGCAACCAGAAAATAAAGCAAATAAGCAGTTATAGACATACAACATTTCCAAGGAGGAAATAAAAAGAAGAGTAGTAACATCCCAACCCTTGGTTTCGCTACGCGAGACACATCTCGCTACGCGGACCAGAGAGTCTGCTTGAGAGACAAGGAACAGCTCCTCGGACTCGCGACGCGAACGCTCCTTCGCCTCGCGATCCAGGAAGCCTACATAACTCTCGGCCTCGCAACGCGAAAGTTCATTCGCCTCGCGATACGAAAACATGCCCTCTTCTTCGCGACACGAAATCCAATTCGCTACGCGATGCAGGGGTCCTGTCCGAGAGGAAACACTACTCCTCTGCCTCGCGACGCGAATCCCGTTCGCCACGCGATGCAGAGAACACATCTAGGAAGCTCTCTGCCTCGCGACGCGAGATACATTTCGCTTCGCGAATCAGAGACCATGCAACTCCACTCCTCTGTCTCGCGACGCGAACTCAATTCGCCACGCGACGCAGAGGACATACCTGAGAAACAGAGCACCATTTCTCTGGCTCGCGACGCGAATTACGGTTTGCTACGCGATCCAGAGAACATGCAACTCCCCTCCTCTGCCTCGCGACGCGAAATCCGTTTCGCCACGCGACGCAGAGAACATACCCGAGAAACAGAGCATCATTTCCCTGCCTCGCGACGCGACTTCCGGTTCGCTACGCGAGACAGAGAACATGCCCTAAGAAGCAAAACACAACTTCTCGGGCTCGCGACGCGAAATCTCGTTCGCCTCGTGAATACAGAGATCACACAACAGCAAACACAACAGACCTATTCCCCAAGGATTCCCGAAAGACTCGACCAGCTCTGATACCACTAATGTGACACCCTCAAAACCCGTGCCACTTTCGTAACTCAACACACTCAAAGAAACGATAAAATTTCGCTGGTTTTACTTTCGGAAAATACATCTTTTGTAGAAGCAGATTCTGGAAATCGTGATAAAATTTTTCTCATTATTAATACTTATAAACACCACTCTAGATAGAACAGAACTGCTCACATACATAATAACAAGGTATATAAATATATAAATATATATATATATATATATATATATATATATATATATATGATGGACAACAAGTCCCTTTACAAAAGAACGAATGATTACTAAATTTCTAAAAAGCTATTAAACTAGGCAGCGACAGTCTGGAACCATATCTCTAAAACCTATGGCCATCAGTAGCCGTTAACAGACTACCCAAAAACCGCTGCCTCAAAATTAAGGTTTACACCCTAAGCTGGTCCGACTAATGGAAGCCATTGGACAATCCCCCGGAGGGAGGTCCAATGCTGGAACCAGGGGAAGAACTCTGGGAACCTACGTTCCCGTTCCCCTGTGGATGGGGATCGGAAGCATCCGAAAGATGATCCTCCGGGTCCTCCTGAGGATCCTCCTCAGGGTCTTCCTCCTCCTCCTCTTCCCCCACATCCTCCACGACGTGCTCGCCCGCTACCAAGACAAAAGGCGAGGGAGGCGTCTGGGGTAGCTGTTGCTGCGGGGACTATGCAGCGGGGGCGACCGACTCGATCACACCCTGCTCCATAAGGGCCTGCAGCATCAACCCGATGGGAGGGAGAGGCACCTGGATGGTCTCCACTGTCCTAGTACTCTTCCGCGGTCCCGTCTCAGTCGTCCCGCTTACGGTGCAAACTGGTCCAGTGTACGCCGTACTTTCCACCCCTGGGTGGATAACCCACGCGGCTGGGTCCGTCCTCCGATCAAATGCTAGGACGCACATCCCTGAGTGCGCTAGGTGATCTGACGTCGGCTCCATCTGTAAATACGATACAATATATACCAAAGGATAACCCGTCCAAAAACATGCAAGGGTGAGAAACCAATATATGAATCCATAAACAACAACTATATGCCCAATCCACACAATAGACTCATATACTGTAACTCACTCAAATCATCATATAACATGGCATATATCATCAAGTACAAATGGCAGTAAATACACAAGGGCTTCGTATCCCACAATCAACATTATCTCCTAAACGTATGCATGGCACTTCCATATATCTCAACTAATATTCAAACTAGATTTCCGGAAATCCCAACACCATAAATACGAGTTGATCAGACTCAACGTTATTGCCCCGTAGGATACAATAACAAACGCCAGAATCAACATTCGGCCAAACGTGAGCACGTAACCTTCCAGGAAATAATACATGGACGCGCATGTCAGTGGTACTCACGATGTATAAGTCATACTATATTGTCCTCTCCACTGGGCACAATACGAACACACAGCACGTATGACATCATTGTCCATCAAGGCACAATGTTACATAATGACATTAAGTCATATCAGGTTCTCCTTGCCTATCAAGGTCCCCCATTTCACGGCACGTCTGCCCAACACACAAAATGCATGAGAAACTATCTAGTTCCCGATAATGATCTTTGTCGCATCAATATTTCCTCGTTGTAGCCTCAAAGCTAACAACCACCAAAATGTCTTAGACTCTTTAAGCCTCAAAACACATTTTCTCAAAAGAGGACACTTAGTCCAAACAACTCAAATCCCAACATCCCTAACCGATGCACCAGTCAAGGACGCCGGATTCAAGATCATAAAAACATCCTCAAGCTTACAGGACCACAAAGATCGTCCCTAAGCCGACAAGATCACTACTAACACGGATCCTTGATCCACGTGTTCTGCAGAACCCTAGAACCCCGACGTCTCGGTTTCTAGTTTCTAAGCCTTAAAACCACTTTCCTTGAAAACTTGAAAACCAAAAACCCAAATCTCCGATACTTACACAAAGTCATCGGGATCGGTTTTCCATAAAACGAAACTTGGTCCAGAGACCATTTCTTTTTCTTTCGTTATTTTTCGGTAAAATACGAACTTAAAACAAAGCTTGCAAAACCTCAATTTTTCTTGAATAAACTCAATATAATTTTGGAAACCACATTTCCCGAAAGGGTTAACTTCTCAAATTAAGATATTTGAAGGTTTCTAATGCCCTATTTGCTTTTAAACTTCACTTCTTCTTATCAAAACACATTTCAGACTTTTAAAGCTTTTAAGTTACACGATGTCGGATCCTAATCAAAATTAGGTCCTTTAATGCCTAAATCCCACAGCAGGGCACACGATACATCAGTACATCATTGCATATTCCAATCAACAGCAGACAATTAAGAAATCAACTAACATCAGATAAAAACTATTTAAATACAGTACAGACACCGATGCAGCACATAGCTGTCGGGAATGGAATTCCTCAGGTTTATCCCCTTACCTCTTGTAGCTTCCAGCTCAACTTTGAACACCCGATCAACTTGTTCACCGCCCCAGCATGTTGCCGATCACTACATACACGTAAAACATATCGGCATTAACTTACAAAATGAAGATTTCCCCTAATGCACCACCCCTAGGGTTCGGCCCTATTATACTAAAAATAGCTAGGGAGTTCCAAAATTTCTCATTTTCTGGATAACACTCTAACTAAGTGTGACAGCCCTAGATATCAGATCAGAACATCAAAAACCAACCAAAACCCTACCCTACCCACAATAGGGGGTTTCGGCCCCTACCTAGAAAATATAGCTAGAGGGATTTCTTGGCTCTAAGCTCTTGGATCATACAAGTATGTCATGAACCTAGGCCATAGAAATTGGTTTGGTACAGATACGATTTTCCTACAATTTTTCATGGATTTTCAAAGATTTTAGGGACAAAACCCTAACATCCTTGATCATGAAAATATGAGTAGAGAAAGGAGAGATTGAGAGAGATAGAGTTGAACTACTACCTCCTATGATGATCCACTCCAAGTTTGATGAAGGTTGCTCCACAAAAACTCAAGCTTTAGGCCTTCAAAAATGGAGTCTTGGAGAAGAAAAGAGAAAGAAGAGAAAGTGGGTGTGAGGGAGAAAGAGAGGTGCCGAAGGAGAGGGAGAAAAATGAGAGGATAAGAGTGAAAAGGGTAGATATTTAGGGTTTTATTAGTTTAATAATAGGAAAGGTAAATTGGTAATAAAATTAACCAAGGGCAATTTGGTCAATTCACATCCCGATATTTGAAATCGTCCCGACACTGATATGACTTCCTCAAATAACTTGATACAATCTTTGCATGAAAAACATCTGATCGTGGGTCTCGAAAAACCCTAAGACAGCTCGAATCGTCCCCTCGATCGATTATCGGCCCGAATATAAAATATTATTTATATTTTGGGCGTCAGGACACATTTTAGGAAAAAGATAGAGGAATACATTCTAAGACTAATGGTTTCGTCCGTTAGTCCAGATTAGGTCGTGATAGTAGAAAACACTATTATCTGAAAAACGTAGATCGGTTTTTGTTTGAGTTTTTGACCCAAAACTTAACCGAAGGCTCCTACGATTTTATGAAACAAGACTATGTTTTTAGTTTTCCCAAAATCATTTTCTAAAACACAGATAAAAATATAAACTCATTAATTGAGTTTATCGTCCTTAGAAAGCATGAAAAATCGGGGTGTTACATTTCACGTCCCGATATTCCCGATCGTCATGACGACTCTGGCATGCTCTCCCAAGTGAGTTGACATGATGTGATATCAAGATTATCCGTTGTCGGGTCCTGGTAAGTCCATACGCGGCTCCGTTCTCCACCCGATTGAAGATTTTGCTCGAACGGAGGTCAGGAAATGATTTTTTTGAATTTTTTTTGAAATTTAACCAAAACGTAGAGAATCGAATTCTAAGACTTACTGTCTCGTTCACGGGTCCATCTGAGGTCCCCTGAGCAGTAAAATCATACTGTCAGTGTAAAACGCAGACCGGGCTCCGTTTGAGTTTCTTAATCGTAGCTTCCTACGATATCGCTGAGCATGATTATGGTCTCAGAATATTTTATACCCCTTTCTAAGACCTCGAATAAAATATAAGTTCATAAATACTGATTAAAAGAAAAACTCGAAAATCGGGGTGTTACACAACCCGCCTAACGGTGGTAACAATGGTGTTAATCGATCCCCTACAAAGGATCCTACCAGTCCCTATTACGTTCATCCTGGTGATGGCCCATCTTCAATCACGGTCACACCAGTGCTGAATCAATCCAATTATCATGCCTGGGCTCGGTCGATGCGTCGAGCACTTGGAGGGAAAAACAAATTTGAGTTCGTAGATGGGTCACTTAAAAGGTACCCCCTCCGTTTGATCCAAGTTATAAAGCGTGGAACAGATGTAACATGTTGGTTCACTCATGGATCATGAATTCTATCTCGGAGTCAATTGCTCAGAGCATTGTATTCCTCGAAAACTCGGTTGATGTGTGGAACGAGCTGAAGGAACGCTTCTCACAAGGTGACTTGATCAGAATTTCGGACTTACAGCAAGTGATTTATAGCCTGCGACAAGGATCCCTTTCTGTTACTGACTTTTATATTGAATTGAAGGTGTTATGGGAAGAATTGGAAACTTACATGCCAGCACCAGTGTGTGGTTGTCCAGTAAAATGTGTTTGTGCTACTAGGATGAGAAATGCAAGGTACTATCATGATCTGAACCACACAATTAGATTTCTAACTGGTCTAAATGAAAATTTCTCCATGGCAAAAATAGTTCAATAAATGAGAACATTTCTGGTTTTGTGGATGCTGATTTTGCAGAGGATGTGGACAAACGCAGGTCTATTACTGGTTATATATTTACTCTATATGGAAGTGTTGTAAGATGAAAAGCCAACTTACAATCAATTGTGCTTTATCAACCACAGAATCGGAGTATATTGCTTGAACAGAGGCTATCAAGGAAACATTATGGCTGAAAGGATTAGTGTCAGAATTGGAAGGTAAAACTGTTCCTACAAGTGTGTGGTGTGATAGTCAAAGTGCAATTTGTCTCTCAAAGAACCAAATGTTTCATGAGAGGACAAAACACATTGATGTAAGACTACATTTTATTCGTGACATTATTGCTCATGGTTTGATAGCAGTCGAGAAGGTAGCCAGTGAAGACAACCCTGCAGACATGCTTACAAAAGTTGTTCCAATCACCAAATTCAATCAATGTTTGAATTTGGTGAATATTGGAAACTGTTGAAGGTGGAGCCTCTTTCAAAGAGGTTGGCAGAAGCTAACTTGTTTGTAATTTGAAGATTCAAGGTGGAGATTGTTATGCTATGGATCATCAAATTTATTAGTTAGTTTCTGGTGTGATGTATATAGTTTGTACTTTATGTGATACTAGTTAGTTATACTGTTGTTAGGCCTAGCTGTTGTGAGTGTAAATGAATAATTACCATTCTGTTTTGTGGTTAGTTAGTTAGTATAGAAGTCATAAAGTAGACGATGATGTGTATGTAATGTATGTAAGCATACGGATACAATAGAATGAGGTAGCTTAGCAAAACCTGTAATCACTCATAATTGTTCTTAGAGATCATCCAGAAAACTCGACATCAATGTGGACGTAGGAGGTGTTGCTCCGAACCACGATAACATCAGTCTTCAATTTTCATTCTTGCTTTATTCTTTCTTTTGTGTTTTGAGTTCTGGAATAAACAACATAACTCTGCTCTTTTTTTCGTAACAAAACTAAACACGAGCTCTTTGCTTACCTCTACCGCTACTTGCTCTTGCTTGTGGTCCTTCCTCAACAATCATATATAATTAATTTGCTTGTCTTCTTCTTGTTTTTCTTTTACTATTGGCTTTTACTATTGGCTATTAACTCTGCCAAACAAGTTTCAGGTGCTGTGTGTTTCCCTCAAATGCAATCCCGCAAACCGGTACCAATTTCTGGATACCACGTAGCACATTTTTTTTTGGTAAACCATAAGTGTAAAGTTTTTCCCATTATCTGAATATATAAAAAAAAAATTTCAAACTATTAACCAATTATAAATCATTTTTTTCACGGGGGCAATTCTTTTCGTTTTCGTATAAAAAAAAATCACAAATCATTTTATTTGTGACTTTTAATTAGTTATTATAAAAGTTAAATATTTTTATTGATATGACAATTCATGATTTATGGACAATATAATTTTTTTACACTGATAGTATATACTCCCCCTGGACTCATATATAAGCAAAAAAGTACCTAGATTTTTTGGATTTCAAATATAAGCAAAAGTCAACTAATTCAATTCTATTTAATGTCAGTATTCCAAAAAATACCCTTTGGTTAATTATCTTTTTACTTTTCCAAGAACATTATACATTCTCAAGAAACAACTTCCAAGAAAGGATAATTTAGTAACTATAACTTATTTTTTTATACAAATCAAGACAATTAAAATACCATAACTAACTTTCTTAATACGTGTGAATATAGTTTTTTTTACTTATATATAAGTCTGAAGGGGGTATTAATTAAATCTCATCTGATTATACTTCTTAATATTTTACTTTGTAAAAGAAATTTCGTAGTTATATAATAAAAAGTGATAACTCAAGTACGTATTTGAATAAATAACTTAATTAAAAGTTTATTCTATAAAATTTTCTAAAATAAACTAAAAACAAAATATTTTAACAAACTAATTTATTAAAATAAGTTTAAAAAAAACTTATACAAAGATTGTAAACCATTTTGATAGATTATTTTAATAAATCTATTTTTGTAAGTTAAAATTTTTTGTTTCTTTCCTAAGGTTTCCTTCAATTTAAAGATGAAAAAACCTCAGCACTTTTCAGTGCATTATTGCTGTGTCATTTTTATTTCCTCTGGGTTGTTAAGGGAAGGGACTGTACCCCATTTATTTTTGGATGATTCTATGGTATTTCTTGGATATGATATCCTTGTTTCTATAATCCAATCAGATGATAAGAATTTAGTCCCATATAATATTCATATAACTCAATTAATTGAGATAATATATTCTAATTTGATATAAGATACTCAAATCCTTCACTTTTCAAGAATACTATAATAACATCCTTTCTTTTTTTTATCATAATCTCACGTCCTTTTACCAAATCCATAAACAAAGTTCCCCTTAAAACTCTTATTCTGTGTCCCCACCCCAGATTGAGCCGTTCTTTTTGGACTTTGTCCACGTTGCACCTCAATCCGCTATCACCCAAAGTTGCATAAACAGCAATGTTTTTCCTTTCTTGTCTTTCTCAATACTTCCAATTTTCAGCCCTCTAAAATTTATTTAGCAGTGAGATTGTGAGAATCCACTGAGATTTAATGTGATCCTAATGAATTACTCCCTCTTTTCCTTATATATATATATATATATATATCATATTTATAAAAAAAATTTATCCCAAAATATATGTTATTTACTATTTTTAATATAATATTAAATATTTTCTATCAATTATATCCTTAAATACTTCACTTTACATTTATGATAATAATTAATATACCAATAATTAATAAGATTAATTTTATAAAATTATCACTCTTTTTTTTTATTTATTATTTTTTTGGTTTATTGTCGGGGCCGGCCCAACAGGTCTAAAACAAATTTTAGGACGAGACATTTTAAAAAAACTAAATTATTAATTATTTTATCCACAATGAGGAGTTGATCCTTGAACTTTATGGTTAATGATAAGTTTTTATATCAAATGGACTAATTTATGTTTATTGATGTATAAAATATATCAAAAAGATAATATAAAATAATACAAAATGAACATTTATTTAAAGAAAAAATGGTTTTTTTTTGAGAAACGTAAAGTAGGGGTCTCACTTGATTTATCCATCCAGAGGCTCTTTATTGTCGGTATAGGTGGTAAAGACATGCACAAGGTAATGATCGCCATGGTTTTGATCAGTGTAGAAGAATCTCAGAGGCATTTCACAGACACGTAGAACCATTAAGCAGCCCCTCAAATCTCAAACTCATATATGCACATCCAAGCCAAGGCACCAATCCACCAACCATTTCTCTGTATAGCTAGCTATAAATACAAAGCAACCACACACCCTCAGAAGCAACAGAGAGATTGACGTAGTGATAGATATACATGGAGCAAGAAACAGAAGGTAAAGGAGGTGGAGAATTAGGAGGAGCTGAGAATAAACAACCTCAGCCTCAGCCTCCACCACCACAACAACAACCGCAGCAACACCACCAATGTCCACGCTGCGATTCTCTGAATACCAAGTTCTGCTATTACAACAATTATAGCTTGTCACAGCCTCGATACTTCTGCAAAGCATGTAAGAGATACTGGACAAAAGGTGGAACCTTGAGGAACATACCCATTGGTGGCGGGAACCGCTCCAAAACTTTTTCATCTTCTACCATGAATTCTTCCCGGTCGCAACCTCAACTGCAACCACAACTGCAATCAGCAACACAAGAGGTAGTCCAAAACCAACCAAATTTGACAAATTTGATGAGGCATACTGCACCTACGGTGGTTCAGTCAACTAGTCCTTATTACCAAGGTGGCGGTGTTGGTGGTGGTGGGTATTTGTCTTCTCTGGCAGCGGTTCATTCACTGAATCCATCATCACAGCCTTTCAAACAGTCTCTGAATGTTGGGGTTGGTGATCTTTTGGCTTCTTCTAATTCAGGTTTTCTATCAGCTGGCTTCAATACTGTTGCTTCTCTTGGCTCACAACACCACCACCGTAGCCAAATTCGCCCATCACGATTCAATCAAATTGGTAACAGAGATAGGGAGGTAGAATCTCTGCTTCGTGCAGAACAAGGTTACAGTATTCCATCAAGCATGACTAATAGCAGTGCAGCTTCTCACTCTGATCATTGGCCCCAAAGCTTCACCGATAATGCTAACCATAGAGCATCTGATGCCTCTTTGTGGAGTACTATCAGCACAACTTCCATTAGTGGTAACACTCAGAACAATATCAGAGGTGGTTCTTCTTCTTTTATCCAAAATCATTGGCCTAACCTTCCAGGGTATGGCTTTCCTCAGTAATCCTATTGAGTTTTTGCACCCTGAAATTATACAGAGATAGAAGGCATAGTCCTCAGCAATTAATTAATTTGGCTGGTTAGCAGCTCCTTCTGTTTGATTTTTTTTTTTTTTCTAGTATCATAAATTCTTAGTAGGTTCTTAGCAGGTTATGTATTGATCTTATTGTGATTGTGTAAACAATGGGCATAGGGAATTTTGTGATGTGGGTATCCAATGTAAATGGAGAATTAATTAGCAACCGTAGCCATTTTATTTCTTGGGTCACAGATTTTCTGGGTTGGGTTAGGTTTGGTTCTCTCTCTCTCATCCTTTTATAGACATGGTTAAAACTAAAAGGTTTCTTGCTAATGCACTTACTTTCTGTTGCATTCGATAAGAATCTGAAGTAGATTTTAAATTTTGAAACGGAAAAGATTTTATAATTATTCGTTTAAACAACCTTTCAAATTCAAAACTATTACTTCTCTTTATAAAATCAGTTGAACTTCACACCAGCAAATCACACTTGCTATTATCTTCAACCTTGCCTTCTTTCTGCAAAAATTTCAGTCTTCTTCTTCAACGCTCAACCATGTCTTCCAACTCTGATTCTCCGAACCAAAGCCATTCTGTTGCATTGTAAACACACTCAAGGGCCTGTAGCGAAGTAATATAGGACAAAACTTCAGATATCGCACTTACGAGATTAATTATGTAATATGCAAGTGATAAAGTAAGTATTGGAATGGAGAAATCTTTATACTATTTTGACTAACGAAATAATAATAACAATAAGATGTAAGCAATAGTAAGGTATAGCAAAAGAGAAATAAAGAGTTTAAGAAATGAAGCGTAAAAGAGCCTAGAGTCGTGGTTTCACTATTACTTTCAATACACACCCCCCTGAAATCCTAGTTCTATTGAATTTCACAGTTGCTTTTCGAATATCAATCCCTCTACGAATATTATTAATTGTTTGTCAGGCAATCAATATTCTTTTCCCCAGATGAACCCAATGTTTGTCAGGCAAAGAGTTTAAATGATTAGAAAACATACAGAGCAAAGAGGTTGAATGACTAAAAGGAGTAAATCACATTTGATCATTCTATAATTTAAACCCCGATTATCCTATAGATATACCAATTAAATTGCAATTAAGAGCATACAAATGGTGTGCAGTCCTAATATGGGATGAAGAACAATAGAATAACATTATTCAAATCGCAACTTTGAAAACAAATATAATTCGAATTAAAGCTAAGACATAGCAAAAATGGTTTCTACTAATACAAGATCCACCACAACTCTAGTGGTGAACTTAGCTACCCATAATAATATATAAAACCAAAGTCATCAAAGGGAAACACATCTCGAAGAAGTGTCTCCAACTTAACCTCCAGGTGCAAATCCTACTCTAGGAATCTAAACCACTACTAAAAAGTGTAAACTATAGAAAGCTATTACAAAATATGATAGTATGATAGAATATCCCAAAATGAATAAGAATGGAACAAAGGGTCTCTATATATAGGAAAATATGAGAAAAAAGGCCCTAAATTAGGTCTTCAACGCCGCTAGTACGGACGTGCTCTTTAGTTAGCACGGTCATGCTCTCTATATGCTAGGCCGTGCTCAATTCAACACAAGCATACCAACTTCGTAAATCAGCATCATAGTGCACGGGCATACTCATCCTTCTACACGGTCGTGCTCTTTATATGTAAGGTCGTGCTTGCTTCAGTCAAGCCTTGCTTCTCTAAGCCAGGCCTTGCTTCACTTTGGCACGGGCGTGCTGGTCTCTGGAACGACCATGCTTCATCTTCAGAGGTCAGCTTTAAATCTTTTTTGTAAGGCTCTGTTTGGGTGGTTGAGCTGGAAGGCTTACACGGGCGTGCTCATGCCTGGCACGGCCGTGCTCGAGCTCAGAACTTCATTCTCTTCTTCATTTTAGCTCAAAAACTTTCATATTTCATCATATGTTCATCAAGCTGCCTTTAAACATCAATTCTGTCAAAACTTAAGTAAAAGGGTGAAATATAATAATAATCATCATGAAATACATCAAAATTCAACTCATATACCCCTTATAAAATGCACAGAATTAAGGTTTATCAAACTTCTCACACTTGAGTATTGCTTTTCCTCAAGTAATTATCCGGCTTAAAAGAGTTTTCAAAATAGTTTTCAGACTTAAATCAGGGGAACCCAAAACAAACATAATTTTTAGAATTGAGAGGATAGTCAAACAAGTATATTTTTCAAAAGAAAGTAAAAAGTTTACTCAATTAGAAACTTTAAATTCCTTGAAATCAAACTTTTCAAAAGAGCATAGGTCATTCCACTCACGATCTCTTATTGTATTGGACAAATATATTTATTCTCAAAATAAATACATTAACATAGGCTTGCCCATTGACCAAATCTCCACAATATGATTCACATGCAGAAGAAGGAATGTGTCTTTCATGGGTTGTAACGGGGCTAAGACATTAATGTCAGGTGTGATAGAGAAAGGAAAGAGATATTCAAAGGGCTAAATCAACTAAAACCAAGGTAATAACCTTTTGAAGCATAAAAGAGCATCAAGTGCAATTGGCACTTTTTCACAAAATTTTCAAGAATCTACTACTTTTTCTTCAACCTTTCCTTTCTTCCTTTCCTTTGCCATTAGCTTTTCCTTTCCTTTCCTTTTTCTTTTTCTTTTCTTGCTTCTTCTCTTTATTTTCACCATTTTTTTTCTTTTCTTTTTCTTTACAAATAGGGAGAGGGAGAGAGAGAGAAGCTTTATTCTTTACTGCCAGCTTATTTCTAACACTTTATTTCTAGAATGGGTTTCACAACAACACATGCCTACTAATGCTCCAATATATTTCTATGAGGTCACTAAAAACAATTTTCAATTTTCAGAATAGGGACCATAGAAAATATTTTCATAAAAGTCAAATTGGACAACTAGAGGACATGTTTAGCAAAGTAATGCGGGATATAAAAATACTTAAGAGTGCTCCAACCAGAGTTCCACATGCATATAAGTCAAATTCGCGTCAAAATGGTCTCAGGATAAGTTCTAGAATATATTCACCTGAGAAATAACACTCATCAAAGAAAAAGGGGTTATTATCAAATAAATTTAGCATTGCAGCTTAACCCCTATAAAAGCCCAAGTTTCACATTTAGAAGTTAAGTCTAATGAAAAATTATCAATTTTTCAAAAGACAAACTTTTTCAAATTCACTTATGAGACTATCAAAGCAATTCATCAAAATATTTTTTTTTTTGCAAGGGGTTTCCTTAATTTTCATCATAAAAAGGATTAAGCCAGTTAATTATATGCAGTAATATCATCATGAAAAATATATATTTTTCCTTCCCACACTTTACATATGTAGTGTCCTCAATGCAACACATATAATCATGAAATACAAGTGGAGAGAAGGAAAAGAGAAATTTTTACAAAATAACCACTTGATACAATAGCATAGACACTGAAAGTATCAAAGTGGTCACCTTTTGCATGCTAATAATCAATTAATGATCAGTGGTCGTACTGCAATTAATTGGTAGACTTATAGGATAAACGGGGTTTAAATTATTGCATGACCAAACTTGATTTATTCCTTTTAATCATTCAACATCTTTGCTCTTAATGCTTTCTAATCATTTAAACTCTTTGCCTGACAACCATTGGGTTCATCTGGGGAAAAGAATATTGATTGCCTGACAAACAATTAATAGTTTTAGTAGAGGGATTGATATTCAGAAAGCAACTGTGAAATTGAATAGAACTAGGATTTGTGAGGTATCAAAAGCATATGTGAAACCACAACTCTAGGCTCTTCACTCTTAATTTCAAAATCTTTATTTCTCTTTCGTTTATCTTTTACGATTGCTTACACCATATTTTTATTATTCTTTCGATTAGTCTAAGTAGCATAATAATTTCTCTATTCCGGTACTCATGTTAGTACTACTCATTATTCCCTTGGATACGATATCTAGACTTTTCCGTCCTATATTACTTTTCCGACAGGGTGCACTTACCCTTAAGTGTGTTCATAACACAACAAGTTTTTGACGCCGTTGCCAGGGATTAATTTGTGATATTGGTAGAAAGAAATTTTAGTTACTTTAGACATTTATTTTTTTTATTTTATTTTTTATTATATCTCTCGTTGTATGCTAAAGCATTCTCAAGTGCCAGAATTACATTTTGACAAGAAAGTTGATAGAAACTTTCACAAGTTGTGGAGGAGATAAGAGAACACAATGGGAAGAGAATGACTCTGCTATATTTCTTTAGCCCATCTGCTGATGTGACAGACAGCATCACCAACCATGCGGTAGATGCCAACAACTTTGAGATCAAGCCTACTTTGGTTTCCATGGTCCAAAACTCTAGACTTTTTCTGGGGTTACCTACTGAAACCCCAACACTCATATGAAGAAGTTCTTGAGAATCACATACTTGCTCAAGTACAACGGAGCTTCAATAGATGCTATCAGACTCAAACTGTTCCCGTTCTCTTTGTCCGACAAGGCTAATCAGTGGTTTTCCTCTTTGCCATATGGTTCTATCACTACTTGGGATTAGCTAACAAGCCAATTTTTGGCTAGGTACTTTCCACCTTCTAAATCTGCTAAATTTAGAGCTGATATTTCAAACTTTGTACAATATGACCAGGAATCTCTATATGTGGCGTGGGAGCAATATCAGAATTCAATCAGAAGGTATCTGCATCATGGATTCACGGTCCCTATCCTTTTGCAGATGTTATATAATGGACTTTCTCAGCAAAACAGGTCCAGTATAGACGCTGCTTGTGGGGGCTCAATTTTAAAGAAGACACCTGTGGAAGCTCAAACCTTGATTGAAGAGATGGCGGCCAATCACTATCAGTGGCCACTCAGAGGCAGACAGGTTATCACAAAGCCAATTGGTGTATATGAAGTGGATGCCACTGTAACAATGGAAGCAAAGATGGATGCTCTTACAAAGCAGATAGAGACATTGATGCAAGCGGACTCAGATCATGACTCAAGCCAGTGCACCGGTGTCTCCATTCCCTTGCAACCATTGCGGTCTGACACGTCATGAGAGCAAGGATTGCCAACTAGGTAATTCCTTTACTCAACCACTTGAAGAACCTAAATATGTGGGCAATGCCAACCGGAATCAGAACAATTCTTACAAACCTGGTTGGAGGAACCATTCCAATTTGTCTTGGGATAGTCACTAGAAAGGTCAAGGTTCAAATCAGAATTTCTATCGACCACCCCACTTGCAGAATCAAGGTACAAGACCTGAGGATAGGAAGCCCGATCCCCACGAAACATTGACAAAGTTCATGGAGAAAACTAACAGCAAATTCCAAACCTTAGAAACAAAGATATCTGCTCTTGCTACATTGTTGTCTCAAAGGCCACCAGGTACATTACCTACCCAAACCGAGCCTAATCCAAGAGAGCATGTTAATGCAATCTCTCTTTAGAATGACGAGAAAAAAGACCTTGCACCTATGGAAGAAGACGCTCCTGGTGAAGAAGACAGCTTTGAAGACGAGCACGGTCGTGCATCACCTTCAGCATGACCGTGCACCATGCCTAGTGAGTAGAAACAGGTAACACTCATCAGTGAACCGGAAAAGGTACAAATCTCTCGACCACCACTTTTGAAATATGGGGATAAACACATGCAATTTTTTTTTTAAATATACATGAGATTGAATGTTGATACTCCCATTGATAAAACCATTGCTTAATTACCCAAGTATGCACAACTTTTAAAAGGGTATGGGGTGGTTCAGATTAATGAAGAATGCTCTGCAGTTATTTTAAATAAATTGCCACCTAAAATGAAAGATCCAGGGAGTTTTACTGTTCCTTGTTCAATTGGTAATTTTTATTTTGAAAAAGCATTCTGTGATTTGGGTGCCAGTATAAATTTAATGCCTTTTATGTGTCTAGAATGATTGGTTTGCAGGAACCTCAGAGCATTAACATCTCACTGCAACTAGCTGACAGATCCATCACCCACCCATGTGGAATAGTGGAAGATGTGCTAGTAAGGATGGGGAAGTTCGCATTCCCTGTGGACTTCGTGATTCTAGACTTGAAGGAGGATGAAGAAGTTCCTATCGTCTTGGGGCGACCCTTCCTAGCTACTAGTAATGCAAACATTGAGGTCAATAAAGGCATATTAACCTTGAGGCATGGGGATGAAGAAGTTGTTTTCAAAGTCTCCCCAAGGGCACCATGATCAGTACTCTAAATAGGTCGTCTGGCTCGTGACGTAAAACAAGCGTTTCACAAAAGGCAACTTGTGTTTCTTTTTCATTTTTTGCGCTCTTTGTGTTTTGCGTAGTTGTTTTCCCTTTTTCTTTTAAAATTAAAACCTAGAAATTGAAATAAGTGTGGGAAGGTATGCATATAAATAATGATAGTGTTCCCTATTTTAATCTATATTTAAAAACTAAAAAGAAATAGGAGAGCACAGTCGTGCTGCCGCGCGTCAGTTCAAAATAAAAAGAGGGAGAGTAAAGCACGACCTAGCCCTTGCTTACCTCTTGCTCACCCAATCTACGCCACAAGCACGTTTCCAATATCCCAATCCCTTATTTTCTCTCTTCTCAAGTATGCATCCTCATCCCTCTTCTCTCTTTGTGTGGTTAGGTTTTAGGTTGTGTTCCCATTATCTTTTATCCCTTTCTTTCTTTTGATTCTTTTCTGTGTTGCTTGCTTAGAGCGTTATTTTGTGCTAGGAGTTGCTAGTTTGTGTTGCTATTAGAGTCTGTGCATGATTGGGTTGCAATTTCTGAGTTTTAATGAAGTTCTGATTGTAGCACAGGTTGAAGCACGGTCGTGCTCCACATAGAACAGGCCGTGCTACTTAAATTTCTAGAATTTCAAATGTGCACTAAGCACGACCGTGCTCCCTGTTAGCAAGGCTATGCTCATCCCAGAATTCTTATTTACATAACCTTATATCTGGGAATTCAATCCCCTGTCTTGTGCTTATTTTAACTGAGATCATTGCTATATTCTTCATATTATTATGATTATTTTTGACACTAATGCTTGATTTTGGTTTATGCAGGACTATGGCACCAAAACGTAGTCGCTCTGAGCGTGCTAGACCCTCCCGACCTTTCGAGAACGAGCTGCTCACTTTTCACCGCGATGATCATGAGACGAGGTTCACTCAGCTGTACCTTTTTGAGGTCATGTCCCAAAAATATGTGGACATGGAAATTCTGGCCACCCATGGACTCACTCCTCGGGTCAACCATCTTTTATAGAACATTGTGTGGGAGCGAGTGACTGCTATTGGATGCCCTACCTACAGGAAGTCCACTCTGGAGTTCCTCTCCACCTGTCGATACTTTGAGTCTAAAGTTGAGGTTGAGGAGCCTAGGGTTACATTTTAGATGAACGGCCGGGTGTGGCGGATGACTTTGGCAGACTTCAATGGCCACCTCAGCTTTAAGACAACAGGGATAGTTCGTACGGACCAATATCGGGATGGATTATTAGAAACCCCAACTAAGTTCTTGGATGGGGCCTTTTGGGCTTCGATTACAGGGGGCGAACTGAGCCTTATATATAATCCCCGTCTGGCGAAGTCCTCTATTTTCACAGATATACTCCTACGCGTGATTCATCGCTGGCGGGCTCTTTCTATTACCGGCCACTATTCTATAGCTAGCAGAGCCACTCGAACAAATTTATTTATCCTATGGTGCATGAACCAGACCCAGCCGCTGAATGATGACTATATTTTGTTGCAGATATGTCTGCACTTGGATCACAAACAGAGGCCATGGCGGAGGGGTTATATTCTGGTCGAATCATTCCTATCTCAGCTGGCTCGTAACATGGAGCAGCTGCACCCACATGCCCAACATCTTAGCTTGATGTATAGCATCGATGAGAAGATGCTGCTTTCTATGAACGTATTGACACACTAGCCTCGTGGGGAGCTTAGACTTGCTGGAGCAGATGCCGCTCAGGACTCAAATGGGGAACATATGCAGGAGGAGGAGCATCCAGATCAGAAGCAGGCCCCGCATGCAGATGCACCTATGGATGGCCCGCCTGCTCCGCCGGCCAATGTGGAGGACTATCAGAGAATCACTTCCCGCCTCGATCGGTTAGAGCTGGGAGTATATGCTCGCTTGGATTCTCAGTGTAACACCCCGAAAATAATATATCTGTGAATAGTTAATTTTATTTGGTTAAATTAGTTTATTTATTTTATTGGGTGCGTTATCATAGTTTATACACTCTTGCAAAACAAAAATATTCGTCTATTGTTATTATTATTATTTGTTTAGAAAAATATTTAAGTAATTTAAATAATATGATTGAAGGAAATTATTTTCCAAATTTAATCTATTTGATTTTAGATTTGAAAATAAAATGGTTTGGATTTAATCAAAAATTTATTTTGGATTATTGATTTCCTAGGTTGATAAATTCAATCATCAATCTCTATCCTAATTCAAATTTTGAAATTTTAGATTTTTTCCACCTATCATCACAATTAAAAGAACAAAAGAAAAAAAGGGGGGAAAACTCCCCAAATTCCCTCGCACACCAGCAGCACACCCACCCTTTCTTTCTCTTTTTCTTTCTTTTTCTTCTCTTTTCTTTTTCTTTCTTCTTCTTCTTCCCGACGTCCCTCTCGCGCTCTCTCTCTCTCTAAACTTTCTCTCCTTCTCTCTTCATTTTCGGCCAACTCCGGCCACCCCTCCTAAAACCAAAATCATAGAAATGTTCCCTATCTTCTCCTCTACAATTCTAACCAAACATTTTTCCAAACGGAGAAAGTTGACGACGGGGCCACCGCCACTGTTTGGGCGTTTTCCGGCCACCGTCCGGCCACTTTTCACCAAACCAACCTTGTAACTTTACTCTTCTCACCTTCCTCTACATTTCTAGCTCAACATTTTTGCAAACGAACAACGTTGACGGCGGAGCCACCATAGAACCGCCACTGTTTTTGGGGTTTTCTGGCCACCGTTTGGCCTCTCTTTCCAAAAATGAACCAACCGCGTGGAAGGCGGCATCTTCTTCCATGTTTTGGACCAAGCACCGCCACTGCCACCGCCGGAGCCACCGTGCGCCGCCACTGTGCGCCACCGCCGGAGCCGCTCTTTCTTCCTCCTTGGTAAAAATCCTTCATTCCTTTCTCTTGGTTTTTGATTTCATGAGGAACCCTAACCCTAAATCCCCAATTCAAAACCCTAGCATTTTAATTTTATGCTTTAAATGAGAAATTGATTATGTTTTTATGCAATTGAGTATATCAATTTCAAGTTCCCTATGTCAATTGTTCAAATCCCCCTTTGAATTCGGATTTCCCCAATTTCACTAAATCCCTAAATCTTTATCTTACTATAATCATGAAATTAATTCTATTTTAGTGCAATTAGGGTAGTTAATTAATGATTCCCTAAGCTAATTTTATATTTCCATGACCAAATTGGTTTTTCTCAAATTGATTTTATTAGAAAAGTAATTCTGTTCGACTAAGTAAAATATTTAAATCCATTAGATTATGTTTTTAAATGATGATTAGTTAATTGATATGTTGTTTGGATGCTGAATGTGCTTGGATGTTATATCTTGGTTTTTGGTTGTGGCTGTACTTACTTGGGGGAGCTGGATATGCATTCTTGGAGTTGTTGTGGAGTTGGGACGTCAATGCCACCTTCAGCCACCTCTTGGTTTTGATGCTGGGAGTTGCTCATCAAAGAGACTTCATTTAAGGTAAGGTGATAAACCTGAGGAACTCCATTTCTGACAGCTATGTGTTGCATCGGTGTTTGTATTGTAATTAAATATTTTGTATCTGATTGTTGGTTGATTGTTTGGTTTTCTGCTGTTGATTTGAATATGCATGATATAACTGCTGACATATTTGAATACATGCTATAATTGTTGAATAATTATATGGATGGATCGTGTGCCCTGCTGTGGGATTTAAGGCGTTAGAGGACCTAATTTTGATTAGGATCCGACATCGTGTAACTTAAAAACTTTAAAAGTCTGAAATGTTAAATTGAGGAAATAAATATGTTTTATTGTTTCTCAGTTTAATTTAAGAGAAAATAAATGAATTATCTCTTTTGAAATAAAATATAATGAACAACTGCTTTTAAGGAAAATCAACTTAAAAGAGCAAAGTTGTGAAAAATGTGGTTTTTAATAACGAAAAACGGTGTTTTTAAATTAAATAGGGCGTTAGAGACCTTTATTAGTCTTTAAATTAATAAAGTTAACCGTTTGAGCAAAAGCGTTTTAATAAACATGATTTACAAAATTTATTGGTTTTATCCAAGGAAAGGATTTTACAAGCTTTGTTTTAAGGTTTGTATTTTACCGAAAAACAACAAAAGGAAAAGAAATAGTTTTTAGACTAAGTTTTGTTTTATAGAAAACCGATCCCGATGACTTTGTGTAAGTATCGGAGATTTGGGTTTTTGATTTTCGAGTTTTCAAGAAAAGTGATTTTAAAGCTTAGAAACTAGAAACCGAGACGTCGGGGTTCTAGGGTTCTGCAGAACACGTGGATCAAGGATCCGTGTTAGTTGTGGTCCTGTCGGCTTAGGGACGATCTTTGTGGTCCTGTAAGCTTGAGGATGTTTTTATGATCTTGAATCCAACGTTCTAGACTGGTGCATCGGTTAGGGATGTTTGGGATTTGAGTTGTTTTTGGACTAAATGTCCTGTTTTGAGAAAATGTTTTTAAGGCTTAAAGAGTCTAAGACATTATGGTGGTTGTTAGCGTTGATGCTACAACGAGGAAATATTGATGCGACAAAGATCAATTATCGAAAACTAGATAGTTTTCTCATGCATTTTTGTGTGTTGGGCAGACGTGCCGTGAAACGGGGGACCTTGATAGGCAAGGGGAACCTGAGATGACTTAATGTCATTATGTAACATTGTGCCTTGATGGACAATGATGTCATACGTGCCAGGGAGAGCGTATTGTGCCCAGTGAAGAGGACAATATAGTATGACTTATACATCGTGAGTACCACTGACATGCGCGTCCATGTATTATTTCCTGGAAAGGTTACATGCTCACGTTTGGCCGAATGTTGATTCTGGCGTTTGTTATTGTATCCTGCGGGGCAATAACGTTGAGTCTGATCAACTCGTGTTTATGGTGATGGGATTTCCGGAAATCTAGAATTGAATATTAGTTGAGATATATGGAAGTGCCATGCATACGTTTAGAGATATACGTTGATTGTGGGGTACGAAACCCTTGTGTTTTACTGTTAGTTCATGGATATATATATGTTGTACTATGTGATGCATGATCATATTTGGTGAAATATGCTTGTATGAATCTGCTATTTGTGTTTGAGCATGTAGTTGTCGTTTTTGGATTCATATATTGGTTTCTCACCCTTGCCTGTACATGTTGGACACCCTGTTGTGTTTTTGGATACATGTACAGATGTTTTTTTAACAGTCCTCTAAATCACTCTGGGACCCTACAGCTTGAGTGCTTGAGGTTGACGACGAAGAGGTGTAGTTTGTTGACGACAAGACCCGGTCTCATTGGTACGACTTATGTTAGGCAGTAAGTTTTATTGTCCATAGAATTCTTCTGTCAGACCAGCTCTTAAGATTTATAAATGTGTAAGTTCAGTCTTCCGACTGTGACTATGAGTGTTGTGTATTGAGAGATTCGAAGTATGTATGCCTAATGGCAGAACTTGAATTATTGTCATATATGATGAGTTTCATTTTGTTTCCTCGGATTGTTAAAGCTTTTCTTTTGGTATCAGATTTCCGCAAATACTATAGAGTTGTTTTCGAAAAAGTCTTTTGTTAATAAGGGTAAATGAATATTTTGGGTTCCAAAAGTGACACCCGAAGGAGGGGGTGTTACACTCAGGAGAGAACTTCCAGCAGTTATCGGTAGATGTCTTTCAGAGGTTCGACACCCAGGACCAGTAGATGACACTGATGCTGCAGATGAATAGATAATGTAGCGACATTTTGACCATCCTCCCTCCTCCACAGTGATCACACCATTTTGATACTTAAGCGTTTACGTTATTGTATCAAGTGGTTATTTTGTACTTTTCTCTCCTCCTTCTCTACACCTGTATTTCATTTTAATTTTGTTGCATTGAGGACATTGCAACTATTAAAGTGTGGGAAGGAAAAATAAATATTTCATGCCTTTGCTACATACAATTAAATGGCTTATATATTTTTAGGTTTAATGAACTTTTTAGTCCCTCAAAAGTATGTGAGTTTTGGTTTTAGTCCCTACTGCCAGTCACCCTATGTTAAGTGCTGACGTGGCTAACGGAGCGTCATGTTAGCACAACCATGTCAGAAAATATGCCACGTTGGCTGCCAAATATGAAACAAACTTTGATTTTAGTCTCTGAAAAGTGAGTAAATTTTTGTTTTAATGCCTCTACTATTTCCGTTGGTTTTGGTCCGTGTAAATTTAAAACTTTTGATTTTAGTCCCTACCGTCAGTGACATTCTGTTAAGTGCTAACGTGACTAATAGAGTTTGACATCAACATTGTCACGTCACCTTAATAATAATAATAATAATAATTATTATTATTATTATTATTATTTTAAGCCACATAGGCTGCCACATTATAAAATATTTTTTTCTTACAAAAACTTGACTGTCCTTTCTTCTTTCTCTTTCTCTATCGTTCTTCCTTCATTCTGTAGCAATCTTGCTTCCTCCTTCTGCAACAATTTTGATGCTCTTTTGCGTTGAGGAGAGCATCATGGTCACGACTTTAGAAATTCATTGCAGGAGAATGAAAGGGGAAACCGTGAGAGAAAGAAGAAGAAAAACGCAGGTCTAAATGGAAGTAAAAAAAAACGTTGCAAAAGGTATGAAGAAATGCCTTAGAAGGAGAAAGTAAGATTGCTGCTGAATAAAGGAGGAACGATGGAGAAAGAGGGAGAATAATGGAGAATCTAGGTTTATAAAAAAAAATTGGATATAATATTATGATAATAAAAATTGAAATAATATAATGTTTGAATATAATAATAATTAATATTAATATTTTTAAAAATTAATACTATGATGTGACAGCCTCCGTGGCTTAAAATAATAATAATTAAGCTGATGTGGCACTCTGTTAGCCACGTCAGCACTTAACAGAGTGCCACTGACAGTAGGACTAAAATCAAAAGTTTTAAATTTACAGGGACCAAAACCAACGCAAAACATACAGGGACTAAAACCAAAATTTACCCACTTTTCAGGGACCAAAACAAAGTTTATTTTCATACGTAGCAGTACTGACGTGACACTCCATTAGTCACGTCAGCACTTAACAGAGGGTAACTGATGGTGGGGACTGAAACCAAAATTTTTAAATTTACAGGGACCAAAACCAACAAAAAAAGAAAGCAGGGACGAAAACCAAAACTCACATACTTTTCAAGGACTATAAAGTTCATTAAGCCATCTTTTTATGATAAAATTAAGGGACCTCTTACAAAAAAAATTGTTTTTGGCTAAATTGCTTTGATAGTCTCAAAAGTTTATTTGAAAAAGTTTGTCTTTGGAAAACTAAAAATCAGCAGAAAATTCTTTGTTTGATAATCTTGAGTGCTTGATTTCTTTGCCCAGTACACTGAGAGATTGTGAGTGGTGTGACCTATGGTCTTTTGAAAAATTTGATTTCAAGGAATGTAAGGTTTTTAATTGGGTAATCTCTTGATTTCTTTTGAAAAATATACTTGTTTTACTATCTTTGCAATTCTGATGATTCTAATTGTTTAGGTCTTCCTGATTTATATCTGAAAATTATTTTGAAAACTCTTTTAAGCCAAATAATTGTTTAAAGGCAAGCAATACTCAAGTGTGAGAAGTTTGATAAACCTCAATTCTGTGCATTTTATAGGGGGTAATTGGGTTGAATTTCAATGCATTTGATGATGATTATTATTGTATTTCACCCTTTTTCCCATGTTTTTACAGAATTGATGTTTAAAGGTAGCTTGATGAACAATCAATAAAAGATGGAGGTTTTTGAGCTGAAAAGAGGTATTTTATGAAGTCTGAAGCTCGAAGCACGACTGTGCACAATGAAGCACGCTCGTGCAAGCCTATCGGTTCAACTTATCCAAACATGTCCTTACAAAAAGTCTCAAGTTGACCTTTGAAGAAGCAGCACAACCATGCCAGGAAGCAGCACGCCCTTGCTCAGTTAAGCACGCCCATTCTCAGAGAAGCATGGTCGTACATGAAGGAAGCATGCCCGTGCACTAATGACGCTAATTTACGAAGTTGGTACGACCGTACTGATTTGAGCACGACCGTGCTGAAGTGGAGCGCGCCCATGCTGGCGACGCTGGCAGACCTAATTTTGAGGTTTTCTCTCCTATTTTTTTTTTTTTTTTATAAATATAGGCCCTCTATACATTTATTGATCTATCTCTTGACATACATTACTTTTCATAGATTATAGCTTTTAGTAGTTTGTTTAGAATTATAGAGTAGGATTTGCGCTTGGCGGTTAAGTTGGAGATCTTTCTTCTACTTCTAATTAATTCTTCGGGATGCATTTCCCATTCTTAAATTTAGTTTTATCTATTATTGTGGGTAGCTAATTTCATCACTAGAGTTGTGGTGAATCTTGTATTAGTAGAAAACCTTTTTGCTATATCTTACCTTTAATTCGAATTCTATTTGGTTTCAAGTTTGCGATTTGAATAGTGTTATTCTATTGTTCTTCATTGCATGTTAGGATTGATCACCCTTTGCATGCCAATAATCATTTAGTTGATCAGTGACTGTACTGCAATTAATTGGTAGCCCTATATAGGATAAACAGGGTTTAAATTATTGCATGACCAAACTTGATTTATTCCTTTCAATCATTCAACCTCTTTTATCTCACTACAAGAAAAATGTTGTTTATCTACCGAATTTTTTGGTAGCTAATATCTAAAATTCGGTCGCTAAATTATTTAGCTACCAAATGGAGTTGGTAACTAAAGTGCTGGTAGCTAATCGATTTAGCTACCGAATTTCACTCCGGTTGCCATTAGCTACGAAATATTTCAGTAGCTAAATGTAGATATTGTGGTCGCTGAAATGGTCACGTAAACCGTGTCTGTTACCAGTTTAACAACCGAATTGACGACGAATAATATTCGGTAGCTAACTTTATATTTTGGTTTAGCTACCGAATCCTATTCGGTAGCTAAATTTCAAATTTGTAGATTTTATTTAGCTACCGAATCCTATTCGGTAGCTAAATATAATTTTTTTTTTTTTGCAAAAATACCAAACTTTTACCAAAATTACCACCGTGCTTAATCATACAAAACAGAGATAAATTACATAAAATTATACTCAACTCAAACAATATAAATCCACCATATATATAAACATCTAATACAATATCCAATATCCAAATAGAAACAACACATGTAGTACAATGGTGAGAGTAACTAAATGTAACAAATATAATATCAATGTGCTGGGGGGTGGAGGAATCCAGCCATCATCGTCCTCGCCATCGTCCTCATCATCGGCACCTGGATCAGCATGCGAATCATCTTGTGGAACGGCACTAGAGGAGCCGAGCCTATATCCCAAGTGCTGGAACAACGCGTACATCTCTCTCTGTGTCTGATCCATCGTCCTCTCCAAGTGGTTTATCCTGTTGTCCTACGCTGCTAGCTCAGCATTGAGATTGGCGATAACCTCTCGTATGTGGAGATGGAGAGAGAGAAACAGTGAGGCATCGGCGCAGAGAGTGAGAGTGAGAGGCAGAGTGCTAGAGAGAGTCACTACAAAAAGTTTTGAGATTAGCTACAACAAATTTGGTAGATAATTCGTAGCTAATCTCTACCAAATAAATTTAGCTATAGATTAGCTACAAAATAGCTACAGAGTTGGTCGTAGCATAAATTGAGTAGCATATTAACTAGGAAATATTTTCCTGGCTAATTCATAGCTAATTTAAAAAAGTTCTAGCTATTTGGTAGCTAATCCCTAGTAATATGTTATTCAGAGTTGCTTTTTTCTAGCTAAATAGCTACGATATTGTCGTAGCGATTTTGTAGTCAATCTATAGCTAAAATTTCGTAGCAATTTTGTAGTTATTTCGTAGCTAATTAAAAAAAAAAAAGCAGTCGCTAAATTGGTCCAAAACACTTGTTCTGAGGACCAATTTAGCGACCGATATTTGTCAGCTTTATTATCTGGTTGTAGCTCTAAAACAACTTACCAAACTAGAAGCAACAAAACTTACAAATAACAACAAAATAATTCATTCACAAGAAAGGCAAACCGAAAACAATAGAGTTGAATAACATCTCTACCTGTGTTAACAATGAAAAAGTAAAGAATTTTATATAAGACTAATATATAATAGTTTAAATTACATTGTTGACATGTATTTGTTCTCTTCACTTGAAAAAGCAGGCACCACGACAAGGGCATGCCTATGAAAGGATTCATAGGCTCTCTCAGCATCCACCTGCCAAAATAAAGTCAAATAAACGAGCAATTTTTCTTATAAAAAAATAAAAATAAAGGAGTAATTCTTATGTACTCTAAGTGCATTACAACTATCAGTTCAAATTACTTCTTAAAGTTAATCTAACAGTCCATATCTCGACTGCATTGCCACATATCATGGTCAGTATGGTTTAGGTGCATTACTGTTTGAGCATGTTAGAATTTCCCAAAATAAGGGGCTTAATTTCTGCCTGAGGTAAATGACTAACCAATTACACATAATTAAACTAACCGACAGGAAAAATCACATATTTTTAAATACTAAAGTGATACCTTCTGAATAGCTCTTCAAGTAGTGTCCTCTTCCTATGAGGTTTGGGGTGAACCACCTTTGAATGATTTATTAGCATTCGGAAGTTCTCTCATTGCCTCATCAACATTTTCTATAGTTTGTTTGACCTGAGGGTGGATACCAAATGAACTTGAACATAACTCAGCAAATACAAAGCATAATATAATAGACATAAAAAGTTTAAATAGAAATCATAATTCATATGAATAGAATATCAAATTTAAAGCCTAAATTAGAAATATGTAATGGCGTGGACACCCAAAAGATGATTTGAGATTAGTATATGTTAAGCTAATGAAGCACTTGAATAAAGATCAAACCAATTGTTCTCCTTCCTCTGCAATATCTTCTGCAACGCAGTTGCGAAGAGGCTCCACATGTTGACTACCATCAAGTTGAACACCATCAAAATGAAGGCTTGAGAAAGAAGTCCCCATTTCTATTATAAGGTTGAACAGATAATGAAGGCGATGAAGGTGCACTACCTACAATTGTTTCAACATGTGCATATCAATTATGGTTACATACAGTAATATGGCTAGCCAGTAGTAGTAGAAATAAGTAGTATGATACCACACCTCTAAAAGAAGGGCTTCTCTCAATGTCCTTGATCATTTCTGACACTATAATTCCACCAATTTGGCCACCCCAATCCTGTAAGCATTATTTTGAAATGTCATTAGGCTCTTATAAAAGTCATAGACAATAGAAAACATTAATTTCATTAATTAAACTGAGGTAGCAACAATCCCAAATTAACAAAATTTACAAAATAAGATCAAAACAAGGTTACTAACCAAGGATTGCTACTGGGAGTAGCAACAAAATAGGGAACATCAACAAGATGCAAAGTCGAGTATCGTTAGAATTCATATGACAACAACACACTAGAACAACTAACGAAAGATATTCACTCCTCTTATTTCACATCAAATGACAACTAAGAAACCAAGTATTACGAGTTTCACAGATTTATAATAAAATCAATACCAGTAAATTTAGTGAACAAAATAAACCAAATAATAGGATTAGGAATCAAATTAGAAACTGAACATCTAAGGAATATAGCCATACTCATTGATTCATTAATTTCATTCTTCTTAAGTTGCGTTTCCCAAATTTTGAGGGAGAAATTTAGAGATTTTGAACATGATGGTGTATGTTGAATTTCAATCAAATCAAGTTGGAATATCTTCAAGCATCATGAACTAAATTCCCTATTCTAGGGTGACGATGTAACCGCTTACAATGGTTTGGTAATAGTATGGCTAATTTCTGATTTCTTTTTATCTCTTTTAGGTTTTTCTCCCAATCTTATTGCTTTTGATTATAGTTGCAAATATAATTGAATGATTAGCCAATCGTATTGATACCGACAGTAGATATACTTGTCTAGAGCATCGAGGAAAAACCATGGGGTTGATATAGATAGACATATCATGTTAATCTTATGCAACTGCTATAGAGAACCTAAAACTTACGAAGTTTCTTAATTCCTAATTTACATAGACATATGGAATTAGGTTCTAAGGAATAAATTTCATAAAAGCTTGACCGTAGACATTGAAATTACATTAGGGTTCTTGGTTGATATTAGAATATGATTAGAAATTAGGATTGATGCCATACTTGCGCCAAACCGGAGTTCGTATATGAAGATGGATTCTTGTCTATGAGAATTCAGATTCATAGATCGGTGAAATCGGAGCCCTAGAGCTTTCTCAACTTGAATAAACACATATTTCATTCTTGCATTTTATCATTGAAGTTCTTATTTTTAATTATTCAATTTAGTTAATGATTGAATTCCAACTCAAATATTGGACATTCAAATAGTTATTGAGATTGAGAATCGGTAATTGGTCACCCCAATCCTTGAGATCGATACTCGGAACTCTTCAGTTCCTATTACTTGCGACAAATTAGTACACTTGCTAATTCTGTCCACCACAGTCTAAGAACCTTATGTACCTACTAGAAAATTAATACATCACAAAAACAATATAAACCAAGGCTAGATCATATAACATTAGAAAAAATTCAATGAGCATCAATCAACCAAAGCCCCTTCCTAGATTGTCAATTGTAAAAAATCTCAAGAAACTGGAGAAATCCTAAAGAGGCTGAAAAGTATTCAACTACGATGAGCATACCAGAAACAAATATGTAAACCCTAACTAACACCTGTATATAATTTTGAGCTTTCACAACTGCAATACCTATATATCCTTTTGTACTTTCACAACCACAATATCCGTTTGTGCTTTCACAACCACATGAGATTACCTGAGAATAGCAAATTCGAAGAGGTAAAAATCAAAATCAATCAGTGAGAAAACACATGGCAACCACAAATTTCAACTCAAAAATCAAAATCAAAGTCAAAAGAGGTGAAAATCGAAAGAAATTGGAACTGAAAGGACCAAATGTGAGGGTGAAAACAACGATTGGAGACGGCGTAAATCTGATAGAAAGACGGTGCAAATCGGAGCGAGAGACAGTGCGGATTGGAGAGAGAGAGACGGCGTAGATCGACGACGATAAAGAAGAAGCTAATCACAGTTCCTTGATCTGGTGTAGATCGGAGAGAGCATGGATCCGAAACACAAAGAGTGCAGATTGAACAGAGCTTTGTGGGAGACAGAAAGGGAGAGAGCGAGACTGAAACATGCGAAAGCGAGAAGAGCTTACAATTCCGAAATACAAGCCGAGGGGAAGCTGAAGAGTGAGAGGCAGAGTGCGAGTGAAAGAAGAAAAAGGGGGGAAGCTGAAGATTTAGGGATTTAGTTTAGTGACCGAAATTTCGGTCGCTAAATGCGTCTCTAAACTATTAAATAATTAGCTACCAATACATTTTCGGTCGCTAATGTAAAAATATGACTGTTGAAATAGGATTCGGTCTCAGATTCGGTAGCTAAAAAGTCAACAAGTTTGACCTTAAAAATTACAGCTTTGGCGACCGTATTAGCTACCGAATATTTGCGACCCCAAATTTCGGTAGCTGATCCCGTAGCTAAATGTCAATATTTATTAGTTTTTAGAAAACTAAAATATGGTAGCTAATACGGTCGCCATTTCCGTAGCTAATTTCGGTCGCTAAAAACACAAGTTTTCCGTAGCTAATTTCGGTCGCTAAAAACACATTTTCTAGTAGTGTCTTTATGCTTTCTAATCATTTAAACTCTTTTCCTGACAACCATTGGGTTCATCTAGGAAAAATAATATTGATTGCCTGAAAAACAATTAATAGTTTTAGTAGAGGGATTGATATTCAGAAAGCAATTGCGAAATTGAATAGAACTAGGATTTGAGGGTATCGAAAGTATAAGTGAAACCACGACTCTAGGCTCTTCACTCTTGATTTCAAAACCTATATTTCTCTTTTGTTTATCTTTTACTATTGCTTACACCATATTTTTATTATTCTTTCGATTATTTTAATTAGCATAATGATTTCTCTATTCTCGTACTCATGTTAGTACTACTCATTAATCCCTTGGGTACGATATCTAGACTTATGTTCTATATTACTTTTGCGACAGGGTGCACTTGCCCTTAAGTGTGTTCATAACGCAACACCTCACCATATCTCCCTTGTATAAGTTTACACCACATTGTCTCTTTCTCCACTAGAAATCTCCATCCTCACTTTCCAAGTATGCTTAAATTAAAAGTCCCCAAGTTTCTCACACCCAAACCTCCGTTATCCTTTGGTTTGCAAACGTCCTCCCATTTTACCCAAGTCGTTTTCCTATTATCCTCCGACCCACCCCAAAGAAAGGATCTTTGAATCTTTGTTAAGAGACGAACAGCCCTTTTCGGAGCTTTTATAAGAGAAAGGTAGTAGACGAACAACTTGGATAAAATGGAGTTTAACAAGGTGATCCTTCGTCCAAGAGATAGTTGTTTACATTTCCAAGAGGATAGTCTTTTCTTGAACTTGTCTATAACTGGCTTCCAAGGCTCCAGCTTCCTAGGATTTGCACCTATCGGAAGCCCCAAATACATGAATGGGACCGTCCCTACCTTGCAGTTTAGGTAATCCGAGGCTGCCTCCAGAAAATCATCATGCACATTTAAAGCCATAAGACTGCTTTTGTGAAAATTGACCTTCAAACCCGAAACCAATTCAAAACATCTAAAGATGGCCCAATCAAAGTGTGTAGATTACCATGGTTGCCTCTCCATCAATCAAAGTGTCGCCCACAAATTGAAGATGAGAAACTTCAATTTGATTATTACCAAAGGAGAAACCTGTAAAAAGATGAGATTCCAACGCCTTCCGCACCATACCACTTAGCCCTTCTGCTGCAATCAAGAAAAGGAAGGGGGCAACAGGATCACTTTGCCTAATACCCTTTTGTACCTGGATCTGTTCAGTTGGAGATCCATTCACCAAAATGGAGGTAGCACCTGAAAAAACGCAACCATCGACCCACTTATCGCTGAAGCCAAGTTTTAGAGACATATCTTCCAAGAATCCCCAATTAACGGAGTCATAGGCCTTCTCAAAATCGACTTTAAAAATAAGACATCCCTTCTTCGTTTTCCTTGCAAAGTCCACCGCTTCATTTATCACAACAACACCGTCCAGTATTTGCCTACCCGGTAAAAATGTCGATTGGTTTGGAGATATCAACGAACTTAGGACATACTTTAGGTGTCCAGCAAGGATTTTAGATATGATCTTGTACAAACAGCCAACCAACGTTATAGGGCAGAATCACTAAGAGCTTACGGGCATGAAGTAGGATGTCACATTAAGTAAATTGGATGTCACACTAAGAGATTGCTGGCATGATGTAGGATGTCACATTAGGATGTTCAGAGACTTAAGTTAATTGGATGTCACTCCAATCCCAAAAATAATTGTTAATTGGATGTCACATTATATGATATAGGATGCATTTAGAAAAGCATTTTTTTTTTTTGGAAGAGCTTACATAATGCTTATTTGGGCTTATGAGAGTAGCTTATGAAAATAAGCTTATGCAAATAGTTTATGAAAATTCTTTAGATCTTCCTTTAAACTCTTTTTAGTTTATTTTCATAAGCTTGTCAAAGAAGCTTATGAAAATAATATTTTAGCTTAATTATTTGAAAAAAAAACTTATTGAATATATATTTAATTTAGTTGTTTACCCAAACACACCTATAATCTTATCTGTTTCATAACATTCCACCTGCTTTTAATAAAATTTGAAGTTTAAACTTTAAGGATAAGGGTAAGGATAATGTGACAAGTGCTCAACCACTCAATATGTCTTGACTATGTCATCAAAATATTTACTATACAGTAAATTTCTGTATTGGTTGTCACTTATTTAATAGGAGGTGTTACAATGAATGAAGCCTAAATTTCTCCTCCAAAACATGAAAAAGGCCCACCCGGCCATAGCAAGATTTTCACCACTTGGATTCGGTCGCGCTTCTTGTAATGTGTAATCATCACGAGGTAACAGAATATGAGTCCTCAAACTGATGATCACTTGAGTAGTTGACAAATTAGCCATATATTTCCCTGCTATTCACACCATAACGTTAACGTCTTGCTAACCAGAACCCTAAGGACGTTGATTAAGTTATCAAAAAATAGAAGTTTTATATTGATAAGTATAACTTTTAATCTTTTAAAGTATTGAATACATCACTTTTCAAAATAAATTGTTTATATTTGATTCCTTAATCAATACCTTTAAGATACTGATTAACATTTGTCTAAATTTAATAGTAAAATAAAAATCAACCTTTTCTAGTTTCAATATACAGTAAGATTCACATCAAATTCACTGACGGACTATTGTACAAATTTACAAGCAGTAGATATTATATATCCATATAATTTTTTTTATATATGTTAGTTTATAAAATAAATATAATAACTTACTGGTTTTTAGATCTTTTACATTAGATTATAATCTATCTATCTATCTATAGCTTATGTGCTTTCCCGTACAACTGTGGTAGTGAAGTTGAGATTCACATATAGTAAGCATTAACTTACAAAAGTGAAGGCATCCTATAAAATCCAAACGAAAAAAGAGAGAATGCATGGGTATGTGGTGACCTGGTGGGGGAACTTATTCATCCCTTTTCTTTAGCCCGAAGCAGAAGTTATATTATTCCTCCACACACATTTCAGCCTAGTTTTGACTTGGTTCAAGCTAAACATGTTCAAACATTCTCTTGCTTTGTGTTGCGATTCCTTGTTGCTGAAGCCTGAAGGTTTGTTATGTTTGACGCTATCGTACCAACAAATTTACATTGCTTCATACACGCATGCATACTTTTTGCCACCCTTGTTTACTTGTAGTCTGCTAGAGAAAAAGGATATACTCCTGACGAAATCTGTCCTCTCATTAACAGACAATTGCTCGTGTCTGGTTTGGGGTTAGTTGTAATCACTCTATTTGGTTTACATGGAATGATTTGGTGGATGGTCACTGTGAAATAAAATAAGGAAAAATGTACGGTACCCTTTAAGTATCATATTTGTGTTTTTGTGGTCCAATCAGATTATGAGAATTTAGCCCAATATGATATTGATATGACCATTTAATTAAGGTGACGCATTTTCATTGGACATAAAATACTCAAACATTCTATTTTTCAAGGATACCATAGCCATGCCCATAAAATAATGTTTAACCAAAATGTTGTCAACCGTATTTGGTGGGTTTGACAAACGTCAATGACTAGCATTCGCTAGCCATGGTAGTTGAGGGAAAATATTATTATTATTGTAGAATAGAGTCTCGTTTTCAATAGCAATTTATTATTGATTTTGCATTATCATGTTTGATTGTGTAGATTGCAAACAATGGAATGAAGCCGTAGCTATTCACAATTAAGTCAAAACTAAAAATTAATTAACAAGTGTTAATAATAACCATGCATGGCGCCCATTAAGTCGGCTATTAAGTCCGAAATAAAAACTAGTTAAAAATAGTTTAATCTTAATTTTTTAAGGGATTCACTTATAAGAAATTCACTCTTTAGTGACCGATTTAGAGACTAAAATTATTCGGTCACTGTAGAGACCGATTTAGAGATTGAATCCATAGTTTTTTTTTTGACAAAAATTTAATTGGTCTCAAAATCAGTCGCATTACATATTTTAGAGATCGAAATAAAGATCGATTATTTGATTAAAATTGGAGACCGAAATATCGGTCACTAAATTGCAAAATAAGTAATTTACATTAAATTAAAAATAAGAAATTAGGAATTAGTGATTGAAATAAAAACCGATATTTTGAATAAATTAGATACCAAAATATCGGTTGCTAAATGGGTAAATAATTAAATTAACATTAAAATAAAAATAAGAAGTTGAGAATTACTGACCGAAATAAAAACCGATTTTTTGAATAAAATTAGAGAACGAAATATCGATCGCTAAATTGATAAATATTTAATTCACGTTAAAATAAAAATAAGAACATGAGCATTAGTGATCGAAATAGAGATCAATGTTTTGAATATAATTAGAGATTGAAATAGCGGTCGCTAAATTAGTAAATAACTTAATTCACATTAAAATAAAAATAAGAAGTTGAGAATTAGTGACCGAAATAGAGACCGATTATTAAATTGATAAATAATTAATTTAAATTTAACACTAAAATGTGAGAAAAACGTCACCAAACTCACCCCAAGTCCTAACCCATTTCTTGAGAAGAAAGCATGCTCTGTATAATATAAAATTGACACGAACATAAAGTAAAATTTTCCCTTTCTGTACAAAGTGAATCTTCTTTAAATTTTGAAAACTTGGGGCACTTGCCAATCCGGAAAGGATAAAACTTCATCTTCATCCCTCATAAGAGTTTGCACACTTATAATATATTTGTATAAACTATTTAAACCTACAAACGATAAAACCTGAGACAAGAGAGGCTAAGGCAAAGGCCATAAAAGTAATGAAGGACAAAACCACATATGCATTTGACATGTCCAAGGAACATGACCTCGTCCTCGACTTTAAAAGACTTGACATACTCATATTTGCTGATTGCCATCTTCTTTCTTTTTCTCACTAGACTATTATCAAACAATTGGTGTGACTTTGTCTTATTTGTGTTTGTTTAGGAATTACCACACTCACATTACATATAAACAATAAAAGTGTAAAGAGCATGGTGGGAATAAAATCTTTCGAGTCTGCAGCGGTGCAAAGACGGGGGTGTCAACGGTGAGTCGGTGACAAGTGTTGGCAACAGCTACACTGAGATCGTGAAGATGCGTGGTTCTGGTTTGCGATGGTTCAAGACTTTAACCTTCAAAATGATATAGCACTTCTTTGTTAGAAAGTTTTTGGTTTGGTTTGGCCAATAGTCTCTGTATCATGTGTTGGACTGCCTAGTAGTGACCAGTGAAGCTTGGTAATGACGTTCATGGTGAACGATGCCACACGGCTGAAGATAGAGGGGTCCATGATCAGTGGGGGATCTTGACTATAATTTCCGGGGAAGCCACCAACTACTAACTAAAATAATGTAATTAAAATTCATATGAATCATATATAATTTTATCAAAGTTTCAAAATAACATCAACACAAAGTAATAATAAATATATATATATATATATATATATATATATATATATATATATATATATATATATATATATATATAAAAGGAAAAATGTACCTACATTTAAAGAGTCATTCCTCGTTCTTTTAAAGATTTGAAATCATTAATGATTGAATCAAAACTGAAATCTTTAGCTATTTCTTTTTCAATATAAATCAGGATGCCCACTTGTATCTTTAGCTATTAGCCGGAGAGTACTCTAGCCAGGAAAGAAACATTTTGAACCAAGTAGTTTGAAATCGCCTTGGATGTTTATCTCCATTAAGGGATATTTTTCAACTTGATATTGATATGGATCCCAATTTAGATAAGCCCTTCGAACTTCATCTCTATGATTCACTGAACATTCCCAAATTTGGGGACGCTTTCCACAGTCACGTTCTAAAGAATTAACATCAAATTCATCCATGGTGACTTTTTGAATCTTGCAAGGCTGCTCATCTGGTTGAACCATTTGATCATTAGAAGGAGTGTTTTGAAGTGAAGATGTTGAAGCTATACAATTTTCATCTTCAACAGAAGATCTCCTCTTAAAAAATGCATCAATTGTCTTATGCTTAACCATTATATATATCCCTCCTAAAAAAATTGCATAAATCAACAACCAATAAAATTGAAGCAACAATATTTATTATCAGTGAAGCAAAATCAGTATTTATCATTAGTATTTATTATCAGTGAAGCAAAATTGAAGCAAAATCAACAAGTCAGCGAGAAGGAAATTATTAAAATGGTTGTTGATTGAAATTATTACTTGGAGGCTGGAGCAGAGAGCCACCAAAATGAGACGGGACTTGAAGCAGAGAGCCACCAGAGAGGAAGCTTGTGAATGGAGGGAGCGGCCAGCAGCGGTCGCCTGAGACTTGCGAGGCGGAGTAGGCGAGCGATTGCTCACTGGAACTAGAAGCAGATAGCGGCGACCGGCGAGGGAAGGAGAGCGGCGAACGAAGGAGGAAGCGGTGAGCGGCGTTTGGTGTGGAGCAACACCAGCGAGCCAGGGAAAGCGACTTCATTACGGGAGGGAGGAGAGCCAAAGAACTAAGATGCATTTAGGTTTCAAACTAAACACCCCAAAACGACGTCGTTTTGGGGTGCATTAAGAAACTAATTTTTTTTTTAAAAAAAAATTCTGATTTTTTGAGGGGAGCCTCTGCTCCCCTCCGCTCCTTCTATGTTTCGCCACTGTCCATGATGAACCATAGCTCCTTCTGAGTTTGGTCTTCATTTTTATTTTGTATCAGAATTGTAAAAAAACTCAAGTCCCACATCGATGGGCTAGGTAGAGCAATATGAAAAATGAGTTATAAAACTAAGTGAGTGGAATTGGTTAAGTTACAAACATGGATGGGTTCAATTTTGAACCGGCCTGAACTGCTTAATCTTCGGTTTGCACCAATTCTGATCCGGTTTTGGAGAGGACTAGTTTTTGGGGATATCTGAACCGACTACCTGGTTGGTTTTCCGTTTCATCAGTTGAACCGAATATTCTGGTCCAGTTTTCACAACCATGCTAAAATATATCGATCTCTAAATCGGTGTCTAAAATCGGTCACTAAATCAATTGTTAAACTTAGTCACTAAATCGGTCTATAAAATCTGTCATTAAAACAGTCTCACAAATCGGTCAATACTCAGTTACTAAAATTGGTCAATAAATCGGTATCTAAAATCAGTCTCTAAATAGGTTTCTAAAATCGGTCTCTAAATCAGTATCTGAAAAATCAGTCACAAAATCGGTTACTACACATCAGAGACTAATGATTTAGCTACTGAAAAAAATCAATCTCTAAATAATTTAGTGACCGATTTGCTCACTTTAGTGACCGAATTTTCGGTCTCTAAATTTGTTTTTTCTTGTAGTTACTTCAAGAACATGTACACATTTACCTCGTTTTATAACTTTTATGAATGTTTAATTTCATTAGTGTAACCAATGACTTAAAGTTCCATTAATTAGATCAAGTTTACAAAATTTTATAAAATTTAAAAACTACATGATACTTCATCATACAAATTTATTTTAAATGTTTAATATATAATGCTTTTTTTCAGAATATAAGTAAATATCGACTAAAAGATTATATACTTGTAAATATCTAATTTATCTAAAATTCGATGTGCATGATTATTAAGATAATATGATATGATTATGATCCAACAGTTAGATTTGTTAAATTTATATTATATAAAAAGTTATTAAAATAAGTAAGCATGTCCAAAACTTACTCCATGAGTAAGCGGATCCCTTCCTAATTTTGTGTAAATATTTTTAGACAATTATTCATTTATTTGTTATTATATTATTCAAAAAAAAAATTGTTGAGTATTATTTTCATAACGTATTGATCTTCTTAAGAGTATCTATAATGGTACAACTTAGTGGAATTGCCTAACTCATCTTTTTATTAACTCCATTATGTCACATCACCACTTTTTCCTTTATATTAATTTAAGCAACTCTCCACTTTAATGGTTGCAACTCTAAAAAATATTGCTTCTAAGAACCGATTGCTACTATAACCAACGATGTTTACAATTGGATGTCATGTTACCAATTCTCAAATGGTGCTACTGTGTAAGAACCGACACTACAAGAAAAGCTCACATTAACGACGACTCAAAGTCGTTAGTAATGCAAATTACCGACAACTTATCGATAGTCAGGAATTAATCAGTAAAACACTCATCAGTAACTGTTATCGATGGACATTGAGTATTGACGTTGGTATTTGCGACCGCCAAGCCATGGGAAAGTCCGTAGGTAAATATGCTCTTTATCGACGAATAAGGTCGTCGGTAAGTGGTTCCTAATTACCGACGATCCAAGACGTCAGTAAGACACATAACATTACTGATGGATCCAATTGTCGGTAGTGGAAAACATATTATTGACGGACATATCTGTTGCTATTGTTATGTGACTTCGGCCAAGTCCTTCGATAATTGATTTAATTTTTTAATTTTTTTTTTGTTAATTGCAAGTAAATAAAATTGAATATTAAAATAGATATAAAATTTAAAAATTGTAATGATAAATTAAGTTAAATTAAACTAAATGATAAATTAAATTTGAATTAAATATAAATGATGAATAATGTATAAAATTGAACCAAATATAAAATAAAAGAAAAAATAATGTACACAAATGACATAAATCTAAGATAATCTAATAACCGTCATGATAACCGCCCAATAGGTCATCTGGCGACGACTGCTGCTCCTCGGACGACACTGCGTCAGATTCGGCATTTAATAGCGCATATTTTGACATTTGATAGCATTTTCGAGCGCTGTATATCTTGGTGCTATTAAAAGAGGTAAACAACGATAGCGCTTTCGAAGCTTTGTCGTAAACTTACCTACAATAGCGTTTCCCCGACGAAACGTCATAGCAGTTCACGCTAAAATGTGCGTCCAATAATAGGGGTTGACGTGGGGACGAACTAAAGATAACGCCCACTGTATGAAGCGCTATATTAGTGGCACAAAGAAGATAACGCTTTTCCAATAAAGCGATATTTTAGTGACACAAGAAGACACTGTTTCCTTGAAGAAGCGCTATCTTTTCGCCATTTTTTAAAAACATTTTCGCTGCTTTCTACACATTCCCCCTGCATTCAGCATTCAAAAAACAACATTCAACATATCAAAAAACATCATTCAGCATCTCAAAAAACAACATTCCACATTCAGAAAACAACATTCAACATTCAAAAAACCGAATAGATCATAACCAAACTTTGTTTCTTAAATATAAATATAATAATGAAAAAACAAAAAGAGATAGTCCAATGAATATACCAGAATTTGACAAAGTTTAGTTTTCATCCTTTTCAACTCTAACAACTTGTTGGTTGTTGACATTTACCTGCAATAAAATTAGAACACACAAGTAAATCTATGGTCCATCTAGTCACAGATGCTCCAGGTGAAAATAAAAAGGAGAAAGAGTAATGAAATTCCAATGGTCAACCTAGTCATACCAAGCTTCTTACTAGAAAAAGGTTGAGTTAGCAACATTTCACAGAATCAACATGTTTAGATAATAAGAAATTAATAACATAATCAAATTGTATATTACCTCAATTTTTTCTTCTTTACTTATTTATAACAGTTGGCCCACACTTGGACCTCGTTTTCTGGGAGTTGGATACTTACTAAGTAACCCTAACTGCAACAAAATTACTAAAAGAATCAAAATGATTTTCCATCTGAAGTAACCCTAAGTATTTCAAATGAAGAGACTTACCAGTTGACGTGGAAGACGGAGAAGTGAGTTGCTCAGTGATGGCGGTGGTGAAAGTTTGAAAAAGGGAGAGAGAGAGGGGGGAACACAGAGAGGGAGATGGAGAGTCTGAGAGCGAGCACAGATTTGAAAGAGTGAGAGAGAGTAATAGTTGTCACAGAGAGGAAACTCTACCTTTAATAGTTATTTTAGGTCCACCATACCTTTAATATTGCTTTTTTTGGAAACGCTATTGTACCTTGATAGCTTAATTAGCAGCGCTTCTTTGGAGAAAAGTGTTTTTATCTTGATACCTTATTTTTGGCAGGAATGATACAGGGTGACGGACCACAACAACATGTGATCTTTCTGTCTTGTCCACCAACATTGTAATTTATATCGGAAAACGTACGATTTGACGTCTTTGTATTCTCCATTAACTGTAAGTATGCTCGTGTGTATAAATAGAACCATTCCATACTCTGAAACCGTTCCACACTCAGAAACCTTTCACTCTCCGAAACCCAAAATAACATCCAAATTTCGTCCCATTACAATGAGGAGAATCAATCTTGAAGATATTAAAAAAATTCATAAGACGCAACTAGAGAGATTGTGTAACACCCTTTCCCGAGTGTCACATTCCAAAACAATTATAAGGTCGAAGTTAAAGTTTACGCGGAAAAGACGAGTTTTAGCTTTTTTCTTTTCTTTTCGCAACTTTGAAAGAAAACTTGTAAAATACTATATAATAAATTAGCTGAAAGTTCATCATGCATTTCGAAGGTTCATCAACGAAAGATAATCAATAGAAATTGTAAAGGTACATCATACAAACTTATGTTCATCCCTAGACAAAGTAAAAATACATAATATAAAGATAACAGGAGATGCAGCTCCTAAAAAGATACAAACTAAGAACTCAACACAACACTAGCCAACACAAAGACTAAACAGAGGGGTCCTCCTCCATAGACGATATGGAAGCAGGAGCAACAATGCGAAGAGGGCTCTGACCATCTGAGTGATGCGTCTAGGACTCAAGTGCTCCACCACGCTCAAAGTAGACATACAGAGGGATTAACGAGATCCCCACCTTCTCAAGTAGAAAACAGCACACAAGCAGAAGATTATACAGAAAGGAGGTGAGACCCCATTCATCAACACAACAAATGGCAGAAGTAAAAACTATACGATACACATATATATACATCGGGTAGAGCATATAACTCATATACACCATGTTATTCAAGCTAATAACATAAGAATATCATCAAGTGAAGAATAACAATATAGAACACATATATGTATGCCCCTCAAAAGTCATGTAATACGATGCAATGTACATGACTCATGTCATATGCCACAAAGGTAAAACTCTGACCCTTACTCTATGGAGCTAACAAACGTCGGAGAGAGTGAATGAGAGTATATGTTCCGTGTAAGCCAGCCAAGGGCTAATGCTACAACATTCGTAATGCTCACGTATTTGGCTTTTACAGAAACACTCTACACCAAATATGAAAAGTACGACATCTAGTCTACGATATTAGTGTATTGTACGGAGTAGCCACGACACAGAAGAGCTACCAATTAGTCACAGCCTTTCCAACCCCAATACCTCTAGGACTATTTTAAACGTCATCATAAGATTCGCACCCACATCAAGGTGTAAGCTCAATTCCTACTTATGCAACAAAATGCCAATGCTTACACAAGGCAGATGTGATAAAATGTCTATCCACCGGATAAACCTCTAGATTAACTAAGATCCTCTTCCTTAGGAATGTTATATATGATGCTCCCAAACCTTAACCTTCTCTTTCTGATACTATAAATCACAGCAAGAAAAAGATTTATTTTAAACTTAAGCATATAAGCAAATATAGCAACTCAAAACACCACATCATAGTTCCGTCTGGAAGTCATGGCGTATTCAACATATTCAAATAAAGACGCCCCCACTGGTCGTGGTACAAACACTAAAGGATACTAAATGATACCTTTGAGGTCTCTCCTTACTCGAGAAGCAACAATATCAACATCGTTACAGAAGACGAATCCCACCTCGATTCAGCATCATCTGCTTCAACTCTCTCGTCAACCAACTAGTACCTCTGTCTTCGAATCACGACCCGAACAACCATATATAGACACCACAGGAAAAGCATGCACGAGAGGTAAGAAACTCTACAACTATCATGTATAGGGAATCACGTTAACACGCACAACCAACAAGCACAACCATCTCTCGAGATCATCACACCAATCAACCTCCAGATTATCACAACAAAGGATCACCACCTACTTTACATGTACAACTGAGTCCATCTACATGATTGGTCAACTCTACAAGATGCATTCTTTGCAATGGGAATGCAACGACCATCCTCCAATTGCAAGGAATGAGAAACCAGTCTCCAACTGTGAGAGTGGCCCTTCACCAAAGTAAGAATGTTGCCTCCAACTATGAGGACTTCGAGTCGATATTTCAGGTAACCACTTCTTGAGTTCCCAAGGCAGTGCAACAGTGGTTCCTTCAACTTCGAGGAGCATTGCCTCCTCGAGCCTTTAACTGTGAGAAGACCCAAAATTTTCTCCAACTGCGAGAAAGCACTTGCATCCCTCTAATTGTGAGTTTATTTATCTGAGTTCAGTTATCTTGGTCGCACCGGAATGTCCATATCGAACATAAACCTCATGTGACAACCATTCAAACAATTGTTGCAACTGTACACAAGGCCTTTCACCACAACAATGCAAATGCCATGATTATGCGTCCATCACTAACTAGTTCGTACTCAACGTATGTACCTAGCATCTCAACAACAGCTTGATCAACATCTTAGAGGTTCACATCCTCCAACTGTGAGGATGTCACCCTCAACTAGGAGAGCCACCATCACCTTAGATCAAATCACTTAATTTACTAGTCGGATACTATCAGTCATCCTATTGGTCTAACATCACACCAACTATCTCCAAACTCAACTAGGATCAGAACACCCACAATATCATCACACACAACAAGTAGCATATTATGATACTATGCATTAACTATACATGTTATCCCAACAAGCATACTATATCATTTCACCTAGCATGTTATCAAGCGGCATATTAACAATAACATCATGTAATCATATATGCAACTACTGTGACACTCCTAAAACTTATCTTTCTCTTTCAGATACCATAAAAGCATAACAAGAAAAAGTTTTATTTTATACTTACACACATAAGCACATATAGAAACTAAAACACCACAATAGAGTTTCGCCTGAAAGCCATGGTGTATACAACATATTCATATACAGACGCCCCACTGGTTGTGGTAGAAACACTCCGGGAGACTCGACGATGCTTTTGGGGTCTCTCTCTCTTCACTCATGAAGCACCAATATCAACCTCGTTGCGGAAGATGAATCCCCTCTCGATCCAACATCATCTGCTTTAACGCTCTCGTCAATCAACCAACACCTCCGTCTTCGAATCACGACCCAAACAACCATATAAAGAAAACACAAGAAAAACATGCACGAGAAGTAAGAAACTTTACAACTATCATGCATAGGGACGCACGTAGAACACAACACATTAACACACACAATCAACAAACACAACCATATCTCGAGATCACCAAAACAACCAACTTCAGAACCACACCAACTAGGGATCACCACCTACTCTACATGTGCAACTGAGTCTATCTACATGATTGGAGAATTCTATAACATACATTCTTAGCAATGGGAATGCAACGATCATCCTCCAACTGGGAGGAATGAGAAACCTGTCTCCAACTGTGAGAGCGGCCATTCGCCAAAGTAAGAATGTTGCCTCCAACTATGAGGACTTCAAGTAGGTAGTTCAAGTAACTGCTTCCTAGGTTCCCAAGACAGTGCAACAGTGGTTCCTCCAAATGTGAGGAGCACTACCTCTCCGAGCCCCTCTAACTGTGAGAAGACCCGAGAAGTTCTTCAACTACGAGAAAGCTCCTGTATCCCTCCAACTGTGAGTTCAACTATCTTGGTCGCCTCGACTGTCCACCTCGAACACCAACTTCGTGTAATAACCACTCAAACTGTTGTTGCAGCTGTATAGACAGCTTTTCACCACAACAATGCAAATGCCATGATTATTCATCCATCACCAACTAGTTCGTACTCAACGTTTGCACCCAACATCTCAATAACACTTCAACAACAGCTCGATCAACGTCTTAGAGGTCCACATCCTTCAACTGTGAGGATTTCACTCTCCAACTATGAGAGTCACCATCACCTTAGATCAAATCACTTAACCTAGTAGCCGAATATCAGTTATCCTATTGGTCTAACATCACACCAACCATCTCCAAACTCAACCAGGATCAGAAATTCACAATATCATCATGCACAACAAATAGCATATTATCATACCAGCCATTAACTGTACATGTTATCACAACAAGCATACTATATCATTTCACCTAGCATGTTATCATGCGACATATTATCAATAACATCATATAATCACATAAGCAACTACCACATATGCATACATCCCTGAGCAACATATATCATAGTTTATCCTATCGGCGATAAACCTACAATGCTTAATCTTTAGATTGGTACAACCCCACGGTAGTCCCCTATAAAAATTAGGTGTTGTCAGTTACTCGACCAATAATAGGGTTTGAGGATCCCTACATATGCCAAAGGTTACATGCTACGCCTATTTTCCCTGATAATTGAGGTTTTTTTCTCCTAACCTTAAAATGATATCGCAAACCCGATCACGAGCACCACTGTCTCCACCAAGGCACCACCACCACCACCACGGTTCAGATCCACCACCACTTGCAGCCGCGGTTCCTCCATCAAAGACAAGTACCACCACGTCCTCGAACTTTGCCCTAATCACGGGAACAACAGGCAAGCAATATTGTTAACCCCAGGGTAACTCAAAACCAAGAAAGATTCAAGGAAAAGATCGAAGAACACAAAGAACACGAATGTCGACATATCCACGTGTTAGAGATTCGAGCTTACCTTCGATGAATCGAGAAAAGGATTGGTCGAAATCAAAGGTAATGTTGTCACGATCAATCCAGCGTAGTCGAAATCACAATGCGACGTTTGAATCTCCCTCAACTTGAGCTCTCTCTCTCTCTAGAAGCTTCTTTCTCTCTAAGCTCTGTGCTTTGTAAAAAGTTCAAGACCTTCGTGCATGAAAGAATGGATGTGAAGACTTTTAGTCTTGTTGCCCAACTGAGCACGCTAGAGCGTGGTCACACTCCACGCTTAAGCATGGGCACGCTCTGGCATGGGATTTCTCCACGCTTGAGAGTGGCGTCCTGTTCGCCACGACTCCTGCCACGCATGCATGCAAACTGACATGTGTACCCCCACGCGTACCCCCTTCCACGCTTTGATGTGCACTTACCCCATACTCAAGCGTTCAAGCGTCAAAGGTCAATGTTTGAGTGTGGGATTTCCAAACATCCAAACGTTGGGCACTAATTTGGCTCGTTATTCCACATTTTTGCACTTTCTAAGTTCCTTCCAAAGCCAAATTGTCACAAATTTGGACCATAGCCTCCTCAAGACATAAGGAACGTTATCCAAACTTCAAACATACTTAACTTAGGTCTTATCCCTTTATTCAAGAAAATGGGATGTTACAACTATAACATAGGCATACATCCCTGATCAACATATATCATGGTTTATCCTATCAGTGATTAACCTACAATGCCTAAACCTTAGATTGGTACCACTTCCCGATATTCACCAATATAAGTTAGGTGTTGTCGGTTACTCAACCACTAGTAGGGTTTGAGGAGCCCTACACATGTTAACAATGCTACCCTACGCCCATTTTGCCGATAATTAATTGACGTTTCTTCTTCCTCACCAGAAAAACGATTGGTACGACGATCACGAACACCACGGTCTCCACTATCACCACCATGCACAACCCACCTCAGCCCATTTCTTACAGCCACAACCTCTTCCACAAGAGCACTAACATTGCCACATCCTCGAACTTTGCCCTAACCACAGGAACAACATGCAGGCAACATTGTTAACCCTAAGGCAATTTAGGATCAAGAAAAAGATAAAGGAACTCGAAGAACATGAAGGTCGACGTATCGACGTGTTAGTGATTCGAGCTTACCTCCGAGGAATCGAGAAATCAATCAGTTGAACTCGAGCATATTGAAGTATTGATCGCTATGGTGTAGTCGAAATCATGTTCTGACGCCTCGATCTTCCTCCAACCAAGCTTCCTCTCTCTTGAAACCTTTTCTTTCTCAAGAATTTTCTGAAACACTCCAAAGAAGAAGAGCTTCGTGTGGGAAGAAATGAGAAGGGAAAACTTTTTATTTTTCTCGATCTGTTGAGCACGCTAAAGCGTTCAACATTCCCATGCTTTAGCATGGTCGTTCCCACGTCTCCTGCCACATGTGCATGCAACTGACACACGTACACCCTTCCATGCTTTGACGTGCAACTACCCCACGCTCGAATGTCAACGGTCAACGTTGAGGTGACTGAAATGACGATCCTTGTTGTATCGAATCTTAATTTCTTTGTTTTGCTAACATCGGTCTTTACAAACCTCCCCATTGTGCCACCATTGATCTGAAGACGTCACCTTGACAAGCATGTGGTGGAATGCCCAACACCTTTAGCCAGATGATTCTTTCCCTGACCACTATATCAGGACTCCTCAACCTTACTTCATCGAACCAGCTTGTTAGACAATCATTGGCTTCATCCATAATAGCTTGGATCTCATTTCCTTTCGCAGCTGTTAGCAACACTAGCTTTCCCCCAAAGGTATTGCCTTAATGGAGAAGATCCCAACCATGTGTCTCCTGAATACTAAAGGTTCCCTCCACATTAAATGCTTGGCCCACATAGCTACCCTCCAACCATTTCATGTTCTCCTGTGGAACATTAAATGCCATTCCATTCCAATTATCTCCATCAGCTGCATTTACATCCTTTTCCCCTCGTCCTATTTACTTGTTTTGAGTTTTGCCTCCCATTTAATGCCTCTTTGACCACAACATTAGCATTAGTGGTACCTTTTCTAACCTTGTTATCAACGAACTTTGAATTACTTCCACTATTCTTGCTATAGTCGAACCACACTGGCCTCCTGTTATTATATCTTTACAGGTTGACTTTTATCCTACTGTTACCCACGCTTATAGATTTCAGTCTCGCCTCCAAAGTCTTTTGGTTTTAGACATCCTTAAACTTCACAAAACCAAATTTCTTCACTTCAATGTCCCTCTTTAAAGGCATGTAGACATCCCTTACATTACCCCATTTGAGAAAAGCTTCCCATACCTCCTTAACACCGAGCTCCTCAAGAAAGTTAGTGAAATAGAAGGACGTTAATGCATTGCAGTTCCTTACCCTTCCTTCTTGTGGAAAAGCATTTGTTCGCCCATGACCATAACCTAGCTTACCCCCCCCCCCAACTGTGTTTCTGTCGAACTTCACCGTGTCTCTCTCAACCCACATCTTCCTCATCTCTCTAAACTCCAGGAATCTTACCGATGATGCTGTCCAAATTTTCCTTTTTTTTTTGTGAAGTTGAAATTATGTATATCCAATGTCTATGACATACCAGACTAATAACCAAAATAAATCAATGATTGAATACAAAATATTGGTATGATTAAAAACAGAAATCAATCCATCAAATTTGACTATTTGGTTTTCTTCTTTTAAGTTTTCTCATAGATGGCTGATCATGTGGGCAACCATGGGTGTTCTGGTACTACAGATGGATCCTATGATTCCCAATTGGGGGTCACAATGTGCTTTGAGAGTCTATTCGATGGGTGGTCCGCGACCAACTAACAAACCGTGAAAGAAGTTGCCTGGTTGTGCTTGGAATTTGGAGCGTCGAAGCAAGAAGATGAACGTGGGAACATGAGTTGAAAGAGGAAGTGAGTTGAGTGAGAGCGACAAGAATAGATGGTTGAATTTGTAGGGTTGAGATTCAGAGGGAGAAGGTGCACGACGAAAATGAGCTTGACTGGTGCGATGCAACAATAACTTGCTTGAACTTGCAGACAATGACATAAAAATGGCCCTTTCACATGATATGCTCCATATATATATATATATATATACTATGTATTAAGTTAACAGTTTATTACTTGTTATCGCCTAAAAATATATATCAGTCGGCAGCCAAATACGACTGATAGCTAACTTGGGTTATTAGCCGATATTAGTTTGTTAAAATTCAGCTAATTAAATATTGAGCTGGCTTGGAGTACAGGCTTATTTGTTGAAGAAAGATATTGTGGTTTAGGCGAGGATTTACGAAAAAGCAAAGCCACAGTTTGTTTAAACTACCAGGTCCGAGAGTGATGGAGTAATGGAGAGATGCTGGTAGCACGTTTGAATGTCAAGTAAAAGGGATATACTGAAGTAGCCAAGCATGAAGGAGAAGTTATTAACGGATGAACAGAGAATGTGCCTAGAATTTAGGAATATTGTTGAGCATGGTTAGTCGTTGGAAAGAAAGTGGTCTTAGTGGACATTGCTTATAGCCGTTTTTGTCAACCATTTTACACAGTTAATTACTGATATATCGATTAGTGGCCAATAGGAATGGTTTTAAAGTAGCTGAATTTTGTACCTATAAATATAAGTTATTCATATAAGTTTAAGGGATCACCAATCAATCAATACAACTTACTATTTATTGCACAATTTTACCTTCAAGTTCTTTTACTTTTTATGCAAGCCTAGTCTCTTTAATCTCACTTTTCACACTAAACGCTCTTTGGAGTAGGTTAGGAACCCGTGGCTAAGAAACACAGTCCCTTTCTTAGCATAATCGACTGATAAGGGAATCATTGGAAACGAATTAGCCGAAGCCTCGGCTAGCATCAATTTGTACCACAACAATTTTGGCACGCCTGGTGGGACCAAGATAGGTGATCACATTGGGAAGTTTGCCTCTCCTGGTCTAGATTTTTGTTGGCGTATACCCCTACGATCTGGTAAAAGCTTGAGTAATATGGATACATCTTAACCAGCCAAGAAAAATGGGGCGCAAGGCGAACGAGGCTTCAGATACACTGGGAATGCCTTCAACTCCACCAACAACGTCTACGGTCCCTACTACTCAGGTTCACACGCTAGGAGCATTCAAGGCTAGAATACCTACAGTGGCAGATGCGGTTGATCAAGTGCAGCCGATGGTAATGACTGCCTCATTCATTAAACAACAAATTGACATGGGCATGAATGAACTTATGTATCAAATGTCAAAACAATTAGCAGACATTATGAAGCCTATGGTTCATAATGAGGTACAACAAACAAGGGCAATGAAGCAAAAACAGAACATTACTGCTGAAAATTCGACGACCTCGACTATCCTAGGAAAGTCAAGGCAACCGAATCAGCCTCAAGTGATCCCTGTTATGGATAATCAATTAAGGCAGACAAGTTGTATACCACAGGTTCAGATAGGACCTACTCAACTGGTCCAGTCTAATACTGTGCGGTAGGTACCCCGATCTCTTTCTGATTTTTCAAATAGCGTATTACATTCCACTAATCCCACAGGGCAACCTGCGGTACATGATGATTCTCAGCCAAGTTTGCAATATGGACAGGTATCTATGGCCAGAAGGCCACCAAATGTAACTGGATAGTTGGGCATGTCGTGTTTGGAGCTGAATGCTTTGACTAATGGTGTTAATATGCAGACAGCCTCTAAAGTCCATCCTACCTATCCAACCATGGGCTATGGGACAATACAGACCGAGCTACATGGAGACAATGTTGGGGAGCAGCAATGGAATATGATTCCACCTAACTCGACAGGTCTACCATTCTACAAATTTATACCAGAACAACCAGCCTACATTCAGTGGGGTTCGATTACTCCTAGTGGGATTTTGTGCAGGACACCAGGCAATTACACTAGGGAGCAGTTGTGGAATGTTGCTCCACCTCACTCAGGAAATCACTCAGTCGTCTGAGGGGTTCAATATAAGGCTCCTATTGATTACACGACAAAGCAACAATTGGTCATGAATCCACCTAATACAGCTAATCAGACTGGGAACCTTTGCATGCCAAAGCCAAGTTATCAAGCAAAATAACAGGGGACAGCAATGCCTTTCAGGCAGCCGGCCGCCATGATAGGGGGACCTTTTACCCAGACAATGGCAGTTGATTACAAGCCACCTGGTTCTCAACTGATCGACCCCAATATGATAGCTGAGACAATAAGAAAATACTTTGGTGTGTGTGTGACGCCCTTTACCCCGTGTATAATAATACATAAGAAAATCATACATGTTTTTAAAATGATATCATGATAACATAAATCTCAAAGGTAAAGTGTATCACGTCATCCAAAAACATAACATGAGAATCTTAATAAATCGAAATCCTTTAACGTATAACAAACTGCGAAAAAACATGAGACATAATACATAAAACATAACCCAAATCCCGATGTCATATGATCAGAGCTGGTATCCCTAAACATACATCGGAATAAAACCAAATAACGTAAAACATAAATCCTAAGTACTGAGAGAGATCTCCTCGGGATCACTCCTCATCAGCATGCTCACCCTCCTCTGCATATACCACAACATGTGCACAAGAATAACAAAGAGAGGGGTAAGAAACACAATCATGGATATATGTAAATGGAATGGAATAGTAATTAAGATGGTATACAACATATATCAATCAACACAGATATAATCAATATATATCAAAGATGCATGTCAATGCGAATGCAACATCGCTACTCCGTATGCATGTGGCCAACAAATCTAACTCTGGAAAGACGATTACGAGTACATGTCCGGTTATCAACGTGGATGATATGCCAGACCTCGGGCCATCGCCGAATACTCTCATCAATCTTGATAACGTATAGTGGCTAAGGATGAATGTATGTGAACTATGATTGTGATATTATTGAAATTTGATGTATTGTCTATGTGTGAGACCCAGCACTAAGGAGCCCGTGATGGGTGCTCATTTATGAATGTTGTGTGAGACCCAACTCTAAGGAGCCTGTGATGAGTACTCATTTGTGATTGCTTGTGTGACGCTGCTCTGCAAGGCCCGAGATGGGACTCAGCTCTGAATGGCACGAGATGGGATCCAGCTGCTAAGAGCCCGTGGATGAGACCCAGCCCCTAGAGAGCTTGTTTGTGGGTACTCAATTATGTGTGTTGTATGAGTCCGAGGGTACATTGTTGCTTGTGATTGTAATGCGACATGTATACAAAATATAATGAAATGATATGTTAAAATGTTATGAGATGATTTGACTTGATTTACGAAGATTATTATGTCATGTTTGTGGGTGTGTAGTACTTATATGTTTATGTATACGTATATATGTATATCTGTGTGTACACACTCGCCTTAATTTCCATTTTACGTTCGTCCATAACATATGTATATGAATATGTCTTCTCACCCTTTTGTATTTGTGTCTCTTCTTGTATAATGTATGATTTGTCAAATGATTCTCAAGTGAGTAACGCATTGGAGCTTACGTGGAGTTGTGGATGCTCTATTAGGAGTTATTTTCACTTTGATGTTGTTCCTTAGGCTTTGGATCATGTTATTTATTTCTTTATGGATTTTATTTAGCTTTGATCCATGTGACATCGGGCTAGGGCATTATTTTGTTTAAACTATTTATTATTTACGCAAAACTTGTAAACGTTTTATGACAATATGCTTAATTTAATTGGATTCGAGTTTTGAGTTTATGAATGGTGTGATACACATAACTGTTGCGAAAATGTTTATTAATGGTGGAATTCGTATCTTTATCCTGTAACGAATCTTTTCGCAAATCAATATTTATATAATAAATCTATGTTGGGGGTAAGGGTGTCACACAGCTCATATCAGAGAGCAACTAGAGGCTTATTTGGCCTCTGAGGAGTTCTAATAGAGGAACGCCATCTGCCGACGAAATCGGGCGGTTAACAGTGGCACATCAGTCTACATAGGAGGCTTTGTCTCTGCTGGAGAGAATTTTGACGGGGCCAATGATGGGGATGACACCGAGACCTAGCAGGACCACATCCCACCTCCAGGATTTTATTTTCTTTGTATTTTGGATACACTGGTTATTTTGTTTTGTTTTGTTTTGATACAATGTTTGTTTTGTTACAATTTATATATACAATGTTTGATTTGTTTCTCTTTCTTTTAAAATGCAATATTGATTATTGGTGCTATTAATATAATAAGTCAATTAAAAAATTTATTTATAATAATAATATTAATAATGAAACTAGAATTTCAAATATAATAAAAATTAAATTTACTACTTAATAAATTATTTTTAAAAAAATTAATTGAAATTAAATAGTGACCGAAAATGAAACCGAATGTAACACCTCAATTTTTCAAGTTTTCTAATATTAATTAAGCAATATTTATGTGTTTGTATTTTATTGGAGGGTCTAGAGAGTGAAATAAAACAAATCCGAGACCATAGTCACGCTTTACGCTATCATAAGAAGCTATGATTAAATTTTGGGTCGAAAACTCAGACGGAGCCCGGTCTGTGTTTTCACTAATAGTAGTATTTTACTACTATAAAGACCAAATTTTGACTCGTGAACGAGGCAGTTAGTCTTAGAATTTGATTCTCTAAAATTTTGCTAAAATCAGTTCTTGACGTTAAAAATTAAAAATAATATAAACTATTCGGGCGAAAACTCGAACCGGGAGACAAACAGAACTGTAGATGGATTTAACGGGACCCGCTAACGGATAAACCCAGTCACATCATCTTGGGAAGCGTGCCAGTGTCATGATGATTTTCAAAATATCTAGATGCGAAATGACCAAAATGCCCTTGGTCTTTTAATGAAATTACCAAATTACCCTAAAGTAAATTACTCATTTACCCTTAATGAAAAAAAAATATCTTGGACTTCACTCTCTCACTTAGGCCATTCGGCCATCACTCTCTTCTTTCTTCTCCCACTTGTTCTTCATGTTCTTCGTTTTCTCCAAACATTTCTTCACTTTGAATTTTGAAAACTTAAAGATTTTGGTGAAATCAAGTTGCTTTTCTCTTACGATTTAGCATCAAGGAGGTATTAACTCCATCCTTGCTCTCTTAATCTCTCTATTCCTCTCTTTCATTTTTATGATTCATGGAAGTTAAGTTTTGAAGCATAAACTTCAAAAATCCATGAAAAATTGTAGAAAAATCCTTTTAATGTCAAACCAATTTTCTTGCACTAGATTCATGATCTTTTATCATAATCCAAGAGTTGGAAACCAAAGGAGCTCTCTAGCTCCAATGGGTCAATAAGGCCGAACCTACGCCTTTTTGGGTGAGTAGAGTTTTGGTTGGATTTTGATACTCTAAGCTTGCATCTAACCTTGTCACACCTAGTTAGTGAGTAATCCAAGAGATGAGAATTTTTGGAACTCCCTAGCTACCTTTTTAGCATAGGGCCGAACTCTAGGTGAAAAGGATTAGGGAAAATTTTGTGATTTGAAGTTGATATCTTGATTGATTGATTGTGTGTAGTTATCGTCAAGTAATCGAACAAGAAACTGGGCGACTTTCGGATCGATCGGTCGACTTTCTGCTAACCGAGAAACTTCAAGAGGTAAGGGGGGACTGACTGAGGGATCTCCCGATTACTATGTGTTATCGTATTTGGTTTCTAAATATGTGATTAAGTTGTATGGTGGTTGATTGATTTACTTTCCGCAATTATTTTATCTGTTGATAATTGCTTGCTGATATGTGTTATGGTGATTTAATATGTGTTTTAACTGTATTATCCTCTATAACCATGTTGTGATGTTGATTGTTGATTGGGAAGCCTGATATTGGTCAGTGCTCAAATAATTAACGGGAACACCAAATATTTATTTGAGAAACGTTGGAGATTTTCAATGACGCTAGTTTTTCTAAAGAAAAAGAGGATCCTAAAGTAAATTACAAAGTTAGTAGAAAAAGTTAGATTTTCAAGAATAAATTCATCTTTTTGTGGAATAAATTAAAATAAGAGGAAAAATTCAAGATTTTGAACTTAGGACGTTTTTAACGCTAAAACGACGTTTTAATTCCTAAAAGACTTAAGAAAACGTTTTCGAAAAAAAATAATACTATTCTGGGACGATGTTTTTGGTCTCAGCTGTTCCTTTCAAAAACGGATTTTTGGGGAATGGACTTTCAACAAAAGATAAGTTTTATCAGCAATTTGATGATTTTCAAACCATTTTCAAACAAAAAAGTTTCTCCGTAATCGAGTTTTTCCCAATGGTGTAAAATCCGACAACTTGGATGAGTTGCAGAGATTTCGTTTTTGGATTTGTGTTTCACAGAATGAAAAACGGTGAAAACGTTGAAACGTGATCCTAGTATATGTGACGTCGGGATACTAGTGTTCTGTAAAAACAGCACGAGAAGCCGTGCAACGGTGTTATGGACTGTGTGTCCTGTGGACTGTGTATCCTCCTCTTGTTATGGAAACATGATTAAAGGTGAATGATGTTTTCTATTACCACAGACCTTAGGCTAGTGCATCGGTCTAGGGTTCCGCGATTGAGCACTCGGACGTTTTGTCCTGTGTTAACTGTGAAAAGTTTTAAAACGATGTAAATTACGAATAGTCGGGAGCCTTTGAGCTATGACAACGAAAGAACGAACACAAAGAAAAGTGGCAAGACTTGAAACATTTTTCCATGCATTAAAATCGGCAGACGTGCCAACGGTGTTATTCTGGATATCTTGGTGGTCGGGATATTCAAACGGTGTATATAAATCATTGTGCCTTGATGGACAATGAAAAACCATAAACGATAATCGCCTGTGCTTTGTGTTGGACAGTGTGCAATGGTTTTACAACGATGTGCCTTTTTGGCAATCCAGTTTGATCAACTCATTTTATACGGTGTTGGGATCTTCGGAGATTAAGTAGAGAACTAGTCGTGGAATATTGAAGTGTCATGCATTTTTTAAATGACGATGACTGTCGGGTATGAAACCCTGTGATATAGAATCTATGCATCCTGATTATGTATGCCTATATGCTATTGGTGTGTTGCACATGTAGTTATCGCACTTGAATCCATATATTGGTATCTCACCCTTATATCTCTAGATGAGTTCCAAGATGCCACTGGAACATTCGGGGATCCATTCCATGTCGCTTGAGTGTGCGGAGAAGGGTGATGTACGAGGAGTCACTGTTGCTCTAGAGGCGGACCAGCTCTAGGATAAGTCCTCTATTTTGAACAACAAGTTCGTTAGTTGCTCTGGCTACTGAAAGCCATGACTTGTTGTGTATGGCCATTGTGTAAAGGCCTTAAGTATGAAATTATGTTAACCTAGTATATATGTACTACTTGATTCTTCTATTGGTGCGTGTTTAATTTACGTTGATGTATGGTAAGCTAAGTTAGAAGAAAAAATTTTATCACGAATTTTCAAAATAAGTTAAATACTTAGAAAATCTTATTTTCCGAAAGTAACCAGCAAAATTAATAAAATTTATTTTCTGCAACGGGTTACCATGTGATGTCCCAGAAGGGGGTGTCACACCGAAGACTCAATCGCTAACTTTCCTTTGATAGCAACCGAATTTGCCACTGGTATATCGGCGGTAACATTGGTCCCCAAGAATAGGGCGACCCCTTAAATAGCAACCACAATGTTTGTATTTGCGACTGGCTAAAGTGATCGCAAGATAGCGACCAGTACCACAATTCGGTCACAATTGAATCAGCGATTGGACTTTTTGGGACAATTTTGAGACGATCGCAATTTCCGTTGCAATTGGGCATAGTGATCGAATTGTTATTAACTGCGACTGATATGTTCGGTCACTAAACAACACTTTTTTGTAGTGGTTATAGTGAAAAAATTGGTGAAGCCAAAGACTTGACGTAACCCACACTATTAAGGATATCCAGGATAATATCCATGTGTGATTATCTCTTCTCCTTATCTTTTTGTTATATCTTGTTGCTAACAAGGGGTTAATTATATTTCCTAAACAATCTTCTGTTTCTTAAAACGTTTTCTTTAAGTATTCGTTTGTTAAAACACTTGTCCTAGACAAGTTGGATAATCATCCGACGTGTCATTCATATGATAGTCTTTTATTCACTTCTTTAAGTGCTCTTTGCGAAAAGCTTTTCTATTTGATAAAAAGTTTAGATGAACACAATTCAACCCCCTTCTCGTATTTACTTGTGTATCTTTCAAAAATGATATAAAACAATATGTTTATATGATTTTTTATATAAATTATATTTTTTATAATATTTATTTTAAAATAATTATTACTTTTAATACTTTAATTTATTTCAAAATGACTTAGTTAAACTTTTGGTCCCCCAAGTATCATGATAGTGCAATTTTGGTCGCTTGGGTTCCAATTGTGCTAATTGGATCCCTAGAGTATCCCCTTTATTACAATCATGTCCTTCTGCCACTGCGTCATCCAATTTTTAACGCTAGTAGCCTACATGGGACTTATTTGACACTTATTGAGGCCAACTTGGCAGCTTACGTGACATTTTTATGTGGCATCATTGACACCTCACACTTTAATGGTCATATGTACATCACGTGAGTATATAGGTCCAATGTTTTTCTGCAAAGGACATTTCTGCATCTTCACAAAGTAGGGCTTCGACCTACATCTAGAGACAGATTGGACGACACAAATATCCTCTACAGAGAAACATTGGACCCCTATACTCACGTGATGTACACATGACCAGTAAAGTGTGTGAGGTGTCAATAATGCCACATAGTGTGACATCCTTTTTCCGAAGGGTGTTACATATGCAGAAAATTAAATAAATAAATAAATATTAACAGGCCGAAAATACCGGATTATACTTATATATATAACCTTCGGGTTTTATAAAATGACGATTTGAAAATTTCTTTTTATATTCTAGTTGGTATTTTGGAATTAAAACAATATACATCAATTATAATATCTCATACCTTAATCATTGGAATCCATAATGCATAGTCAAAGCATACCAAATGAAACGTATAAAAGAAAGTACATAGTAAGTGCCACAAGAGTTTTTCAAAATAATGGGGTCTGAGGCTCATAGCCCTACAAATTTGGTAATCAAATAAACATACTGTCGACACAAATGCTGACACACTGGCCAACTGCTAATCACTTTCGGTACTCTCCTCCTCCTCCTCATAATCACACCCTCCTCCGCATTGTAAGATGGTAGAGGCCAAACGAAAGGGCGTGGACAAGCCCTCACCTGTTTCCGGGGAGTCGTAATCACATGCGCTCCACCCCTAGGAGGTGGGAAACCGGAAGGGTGTCCTAAAACTAAACGCTCAGGAGGTTGTGCCGCTCCAGCTACTTTGGCTCGGACCAATCTTACACCTGGAGTGTGAGAAGAGGTGGAATTGTCAAGTGGCCTCCTTTGGCGAGTGCTCTTCTCCCCAGAACCCCCGACATTGTTCTCCAGATGGAGATATAGGGTGATAGCAAACACAATCCTCCAATCCACTTGGGTCCTCAATGTCAGAGTCACATGTTCGCGGTAGTCCCTTAGTCCAATAGTCTCATCCTTGGTCCAGCAGTCGGGCACTTCCAAGAACTCAGAATGAATATGTGGAACAGGGGATCCGACATCGTCATCTATAACATCACATAAAGAGGAAAACATAACAGACGAACCATGGGATAAGAACCTCATCATCAACACACATAGGGTGAAGGGAAGTAGCGCCACTCCCAACCAAAGCAGTTATACAGTATAATATCAAGTCCAGACAAATCCAATAATAAAGATAGACAAGTAATTATCTATATATATGATGTACATGATTCAATTCAAATATGCATAATATGACCTTGGTGCAATCCAAACATGCCACTATCAAGACTCTGACCTACTTCGGAGATATAATGGGACAAATCAGAAGGAGTGATAATAGTACATGTCCATCAAAGAGCCAGCCTTGGGCTAAGTTATGCTTCCAAAATCCTTGTTCCTAGTAACCATAGGCTTTTATGATGACACTCTAAAACCATGGATAAATTGGCGTCTAGTTGTAGATCTCTAAGCAGTGCACGGAATGCCATGACTCAGAGGAGCTACCAACTAGTCATTTGTGGGGTTTCCAACTCAAACATTGCCAAGATCATTAAAGATCGTCACCCTAATATTTGCACCCGCACAAGGTGTAAGCTCAACCTCCTAGGCACGCAGGCCTTAAACTCGAATTTATATGCAATATGGTTAAGTCTCCAAGGCGAATACGTTCATGTTTACCAACTGGATAAACTTCGGTATTACCCCGGCAACCCAAGCCATTTTAGAGGCTCATATGGTAGTTTCCAAAATTTTGGATCGAAACACCTTATTGGTCCCGATTATTCTTACACTTTGGTCTTTGTGTATTTTATTTTCGATGCCCTTCTATAGGCAATTAGATAGTACCAAACTCTTGGATCCAAACACCTCATTGGACTATCTATGTTTCCCAAACGCTTAAGTGTATTACGAAGGTGGATTCTTAAATCTGACCCTTTATTGTAACGCCTGAGGCTGAAGAGGGTGGAGAGTGATCGCCGATGCATGAGGCACGAACAAGGAGTGGCTCCTGGCAGGTTTTTAGGCAAAGGGATACATGAATGAACCGAATTCACATCGGAATGAGAGGGATCCTGAGGATGTGCAGGTATGAGACTGCATAGTTAAAGAAGGCTTAAAGGAATTGATTGGTACTACCTATGTCAACAAGATGCATTCAGGAGCCCAAAACATAATAACTCCATGGTTAAGCGTGCTTGACTTGGAGCACTTGTGGGATGGGTTACCTTCTGGGAAGTTTTCTAGAAAGCGTGTGAGTGAGGACAAAGCACGCCGAAAAGACCCGTGTTAGTTTGTGGGGACAGTCGGCAATCCTGAAAGCAATCCGAGCTGTTACAAATGGTATCAGAGCGGACCTCTCCCAGTACGATGTGGTTCGGGGATGAACCAGGCGAAAGCTGGTGGGCATGTAACGCCTGAGCCTGACGAGGGCGGGGAGTGATCGCCGGTGCATGAGGCACGAAGAAGGAGCGGATCCTGACAGGCTTCTAGGCAAAGGGATACATGAATGAACTGAATTCATATCGGAAAGAGAGGGATCTTGAGGTTGTGCAGGTATGGGACTGCATAGTTAAGGAAGGCTTAATGGAATCGACTGGTACTACCTATGCCAACAAGATGCATCTTCTTTTCGGGAGCCCAGAACATAAGAACTTCATAGTTAAGCGTGCTTGACTTTGAGCACTTGTGGGATGGGTGATCTTCTGGGAATTTTCCTAGAAAGCGTGTGAGTGAGGACAAAGCACCCTGAAAAGACCCGTGTTGGTTTGTGGAAACAGTCGACAATCCTGAAAGCAGTCCGGGTCGTTACATTTATCATCTTTGTTTTCTTCTTGAAGCGCAATTACTTGCCGAGCAAGTAACCAAAATATTATTTGTATAATTAAGGCTTATGGATCCTTTTTGATGATGTGAAATCATCTAAGGCATATATCAGTTCATGACATACTCTTAAGATTCATATCTTATATTTTGAGTCCATAAGGACTTAATTGAAAATAACTTTGTCTTTTAGTCAAACATTGACTTTTGGTCAGATGTTGACTTTTAGCGTAAAACTTCGACTTTTAGCTTAAACTTTAAATTTTCAAAACATGTGTAATCCTTTTACAAAATCATTACAAAACACTTTGAAATCCCTTTTCTCACAAGGTACTAATACAATTCATTTACCTAGGATTATTTAAAAGTACTTCCTATTATAATTATATTCATTCCGTTTATTTTATTACGTTAATTATATTCACTTCCTTTATTCCACTAGAACTATTTCTTACTAATGTAAGGAGTTAATTCTTCTAGGTTACATGAGGTAATTAATTAGCGAAGAGTTCCAAAGGTTCCTTTGTCATAACTTTCAAGTCACAGTAAAGAATTCTTGTGAGCCAATACAGTCAAGCCATCAAGTAAGCTATCAAACTAATTAGTATGGTCAATTCCAACGCCTAAACCATGGTGTGATCTTTCATTCATTGAGTTTGAAATACATTTTGAAAACACTTACTTGAAGTGTATGATCACCACTCTTACTATGATTTGATCCTTTCAAAATTATCTCAATTAAATTAATCTATGACTTAGGTAAACCATATATGATCATAAGTTAGGTATCAAACTCATGTTGGAACCCTAGTTTTAATGCTAAACTCGTGACCTTCCTCACCCTTTAGGATGAAAGGTTTTTCTTGAAAACTTGATTTTACTTGATTACACTAACTTCACTTAATTACTAAAACACAATGTTACAAAATCAAAACATTTTATATGAGAGGAATGCCATGAAAACCGAATATACATCCTCACATAGGGATCAATTTTATTCATGATTTTTCTTAGTTCCAATCATCCTTAGATCCATCATTAAACATGTAAACCACATTAGTTTTCAAAGAACAACTTCCTAACCCTAAAAACTATACTATGGCCGAACCTATACATGGATATTTTGGTGACCATTTGTTCATCAAATCACTTCACAGCAAGCACAAGATATCATCAATATTATGAGCAATATTATTTTAAGCATTTAACAACCATAACTCAAAAAGTCCATACCTTGACCTAACATCAAAGTGATTGATTTTTACCATGAAAATCATTTTTCCATCAAATCAAATATATGATAAGCATAGAATAAGCACAAAAATAAAGTTACTATGCTATTACCACTTTCATCACAAAAATATGTGATGTAGACATTCTTACCCATACCTTAGTTGAAGACCTACTTCACAAAACTTTTTGGAGGAACAAAGGTGATGGTTTTAAAGCTTGAACCTTTAAGGAAGATAGAAGCAATTTATAAGAAGTGAGTTTTGAAAATCATGATAGAAAAAGTGTTGATTTTTCATGAACTCCAAGAACAAAATTTGTAGTGAATGAGTATATGAACACTTACTCTTGAAGAAGGATAGGAAAAAGATGGTGTCTTGAAGTTGGTCCAAACATAAAGTTGCTCCTTTGACAAAACTGTCTTCAACAAAGTTGTAGAGCTTGAGGAAGTGAAGACAATGGTGTATTTTGTTTAAGGATAGCGAAGAGATGTGTAGAGAGAGAGAAACCGTGAGAGTGAGAGAGTTTAGAGAGAGAAAACCATTGTAGTTAGAGAGAAGGAAGAGAAAAGTTGAAGAAGATGAAGTTGATAAATGAAAAAGTGATGAAGTGAGTGAGAGGGGGCGTCGACCATGGTAAGGGAGAGAGAAGATATGAGACCTAAAAATTAAGTCTTGTAGTCTTAAGCTTAAAGTGACAAATGTCTTAAACTTGATCATAATGCATAAAACACATTACCAAATTGGTGATTAGTTTAGATATTTTGTTTTAAGTTTGATGATGACATTTTTGTTGGTGGAAAATTTGAATTTTGATGATGACTCCATGTCCCGGGCCAGAACATGTCCTGGCCCTGAGTTGAACTCCTGAAATCACGCAAATCGTAAAAATAATATTTTCGCCTGTTCGCGATGAATTCATAGGTGAAGATTTACTGTGTCTTCAGAATCTTAGTTTGCCTCTAAATTCTATAACTCAAGGTTCTGGGCCAGAATATTTCTCGGCCTTGGGCCCAAATCCTGAAACTTTACAAACCCGATTAAAATAATAACATTTTTTATCGGCTTGTCATCAAAACACAGATATAACTCAAACAATGTTTTATGATTTTGAATCTGAGTTTCGAATTCCCTATTGAATTCTACTAATCCTCTTTCAGTTATTAATTTAATTTAGCCAAATTAGGGTTATTAGATAATTTATTCACAACAGATTCACTAAAAGATAGAAAAACGACAGATATGGATTTCAGGATGTTACACATATGAATATCATGTAAGTCGTTAAGCTACCCTCACTAAGTGTCAAATCAGTCTCATGTGTGCCACGTAGTCTACTGGTTAAAAGTTGAACAGTCGTGATATCTGGGGAACCAAAATTGCACAACCGTGATAACTGAGGGACCCTATTGGCACAATTGGAACCAGGGGATCTAAATTGTATAATCGTGATATCTCAGGGACCAAAAGTGAAATTAATCCTATTTGAAATTATTTGTCATTTTAAAAATTAGATTATTAATTTTTAGTTTTATTTTTGCTTTAAAATATTTTTATTAAATGAAATGAGATAATATAAATATGAAAGAGATAGTAGGTGTTAAAATATCTATAAGATATCTCATAATATTTTAAGATATCTTAGAAGATCTCTTAGGAGTTATTTCTTATTTATTATTTCCTGATTTGTTTCATCGTTTAATTAGGAATAGGATTATGTTATTAGTATAAATAGAACTCTTGGGTTTCTCTTATAGAAAACATCAAACCATAATACTATCACATTGCTTTATATCATTATTATTCTTCTTGTCTCTCTTTTCCTTATTCACTCATCCCCAACCTAATTTATTCAACATGGTATCAAAGCCATGGTATCCCCCTTGAGGAGAGTTTAGTTTCACCTTTACGTTGTATATAGTTCCTCATCTCCATTTATTTTTGCCTTTAATATGCATCTTCGACCAGTTCTGTTTGATCTTGTGGTCTCCGATTAGTTCCGCCTGATCCACTCCGTTCAGTTTTTCTTGATCCTGTATCACTCTGATCAGTTTCGTCTGATCCAGTCTGAAAGATTGGCTCCGTGGTTTCATCCCAAATGCAGTATGGTTTCATCCCAAATGCAGTTTGGCCCTTCCATCGTCGTGTTTCACGTAATCGATCAGTTCCGTCTGATCTTGTGCCTCTGATCAGTTCTACCTGATCCAGCCTGAATGATTGGCTTCGTGGTTTCATCCCAAATGCAATATGGTTTCATTCCAGATGCAGTTTGGCCCTTCCGTTGTCGTGTTTGCAATTTGACTCTTCTGCTTGTGCGCCTTTGCAACATTGCTTCTTGTGTTGCGTTTTATCAAGACTTTGAAGTTATTTTAGTTTATTTTATTTTTGTTAAGTTTAATTGTACAAGCTAAAGTTTGGGAAACTTTAGCTTGAGGGGGAATGTTAAAATATCTATAAGATATCTCATAATATTTTAAGATATCTTAGAAGATCTCTTAGGAGTTATTTCTTATTTATTATTTCCTGATTTGTTCCATCGTTTAATTAGGAATAGGATTATGTTATTAGTATAAATAGAACTCTTGGGTTTATCTTATAGAGAACATCAAACCATAATACTATCACATTGCTTTATATCATTATTATTCTTCTTGTCTCTCTTTTCCTTATTCACTCATCCCCAACCTAATTTATTCAACAGTAGGGATTGGGTAAAGTAAGAATTTTGTTAAAATAATAAGAGGAAAATGAGATAAAAGTTAAAAATTATAAGATATGAGCAATTTAAAATAGCTTTAAAAAAAAAACTATAAGCTAATGAGATGAGTTTATTTATCAAATACATTTATTTTAAGTAAACAAACTTATAAACAATTCAAATTTGGTGTAAACTTTGCAAACATGATATGTATGTAAATTATGCTAACGGGGGACACGTGGGCAATTATCCATGCAGATCAACACAGATGTTGAAACTGAGAATACGCACGTTTATATCCTAACTTTAGTTCCAAATTAGATGAAGAGATTAGTACTAAAATGTAAAACGTTAATTTTAACTGAGAAACGAAGTGGTTAATTAGGGTGGTGGATAAATAGAGGCAAGGTGAAGTAGCGATTACTTTTATGATTAAAAAAATGGAAGAAAAGACGTGGAAAGGAAGAGTATTATGCGGATGCGGGGATCCACATCGTGCTGTGTTGAAGATAATAAACAAAGTGGAAGTTGGACAGAATTTAGCAATATTTATATAGTGGTAGTTCTTAAATAGATTAAATGCTAAAGATTACTCATATTCAAGAATGAATTAACATATCAGCTAATTTTCTAAAATTTCTGAGGAAAAAAAATCTAGTTATGCAGTACAATGCTTGCGAAGAACACAGGAGAAATTTCATGGTAACGAGGAAGTTGAGAATTTCTAGTGTGACATGCGTGTAGTGTCTAGTTTGAAAACATCTCTCACCTAGCTATTACTAGGTTCTAGACACCTGAAATGATAAATAGACGAAATATACCCTGCCACTGAAGGACAGCATATGAGTTCGAGTCCTGCTTGAATTCCTCCGTGCGTTGTGCGCAACAGTTTTTAGCCAGACTACCTAGCCCACTCATACAGTTCAAAATTGTATTTTTTAGAGTATATATATTTAGAGTATATATATCCTCCCACTGAATAAGTGAGATGACGATTGTTTCCAACATTTTTTAGTTTAAAAAATTTATTTTAGATACTTAAAATATGATATCTATTTGGTCTAACATGTTTATGATGGGTAAAGATTCTTTTTATTTCTCATGAGAAATGAGAAATAGAAAATTTCATTATTATGATTTTGGGGTGTATAAAAGATATTTGAACCCTATCTAAAGTCATATTATCATGGTTATAATACTTCTAAAACTATAGTAATGGAGAGAGGAAATAGAGAGAAAAAATGGGAAGTATCTCTACCAATCTATGAGTGAAATTTTCTCTTTTTGTATATTATATGCTAACCTGAAATAAATATATCTTCTACAGATATAAATAGTGTCATGTATAAAAATGTAATACATGCACGTATCTCAACCATTACAGATCATTGATAGTTTTTGTGGTGAATTGTCTCAAGAATATAGATAAATAATAGCAATACTCTTTGCATTCCCCAAAGTTTCTTACAGGAATCTCGTTGTAGAGACACTTCATATATATAGGATATGGTATAGGGCAGAAAATCATTTATATACGTTCGTACATAATAAATTGCACTTGTATCAAAATAACATTATACAACATTTTATATTGATATTGTCTGAAAATATGAGTGTATATGAGTGTATATGGTTGGGCTATCCTTATACTTATTTTTAATAATATATTTTGCGTATAAAAAAAATATTGATATTGTCTGAAAATATGAGTGTAGATGAGTGCCGAAATATACCCTATTTTGAATTGAAATAAACGTACTACATGGATATGACAAAGTTATTGTGCCATGTCTTGTTCTAAACCTTCAAATAACGAGATTGCATACATTAATCACCCAAATCCAAGTAAATATCTTCGTCTCTTCAATACTATTATTATACCCCCAGTAATCTGGCATTTCCCCCAATTCCAAAACCAGTTGTGTTATTTGTACAACAATTTGGGACAACAATTTATCAATGATTAATGTATTTCAAAATTGTGATTAATGATGCGTTGAACTTGATTAATGGGTATACATATAGTAAATAGGTAACTCATTAACTATCTACTGAACTACATTAACAATCCACTAATATACTCATTTAATTGTTAATGTAGTTCAATGAATGGTTAGTAAGTTATCCATTTATCATATGTATACTCATTAATCAAGTTTAACACATCATTAATCATAATTTTGAAGGGCATTAACCAATTTGTTGTACGTATAACACAACTATGCCAAAACAAATGTAGAGAAAGCTAACAAGAACGAAACCAATATTAGTACCAGCAGCATATACCAAGTAAATCCCCCATCCCATCTAACTGATAACAATACACTAGAAAGTAGGAAAAAAAAAAAAGGACATGTCATTGCATATATACATTACAAAATTAATGAAACACCGAACTTACTCATCTATGGAGAACATGCACCAAAGGATCTCCTTCAATCTCCATAGGGAACACTGTGCAGAACGATGGTGGCGCATCCCAGCCACAGTGAGATGATGAAAGAAGAGGATCCGAGGTTCCTCTCAGCGCAATATAAGCAATTCTCAACCTTGACACATAAAACTAACAGGTTGAAGAGTTATATATTTGCAGCTGACATGATCACTCCGATCCCAAACTCCTATCATCTATACCTTTTCCCATTTTTCTTATAAGTATCTTTTTTTCTTCTTTTTTCAATGTAAGTAAACCCAAAACCCACTTTGACCCGAAAGAGAAAAAAAAAAAAAAAGTAGCAGCAATATAGAGAAGCCTTAAGTAGAGCTAAAGAAAAGGACCAAAAGATGACCTTAAACAAAGGAGAGAGAGACAGATTTGGAAATGGTGATGCTTCAATTCTTTCTAGATCAGAGAGCTGACTGAAGGATTTATATTAGGTTGATCACTCCAAGCACCCATAGCTGTTGGAATTGCTGTGTTCCAATAAAGTGAAGGATCAGACATCAAGCCCATGTGCTCCATCTGGTTTTGGCAAGAAGCACCATTATTCCACTCCATCCTGTTTTGTCCTTCAACTTTCACTTCTTTTGAACCCATCACCCCTCCCTCACATGACTTATTACCTTCCATTTGCAACTCTTCTACAGGTACTAAGCCCTGGAAATTGTTGCTACCTGAACCATCTTTCACTCCACCGTTGATGAATTTTTGTGGTAGTAGAAGGGAAGCCATAACTGGAGTAGAAGGTGTAGAAGTTGAAGAAGAACCAAAGATGGAACTATAAGTAGAAAGAAGAGTGTTACTTGAAATAAACCCATTTCGGTAACCATTATCACTAGCATCACTAGACATAACCCCAGATGAAGAAAAATCTAATCCAAGGGCATTCAGCTGAGGCTGAAGATCATACCCACCAGAACTCACAACTCCAGAGCTTAACCTTGGGAATTGAAGACTCATTACATCACAAGTGTTACTAGGTAACCCATAAAACAAAGGGTGGTTGATATGATTTGAGGTTGTTGAAGTAACAATATCGATGTGGGGTTGGGAAGGAGGGTTTGAATTGGCACTAGGAGTGGAAGAAGGAGAAGGTGAAGAAGAAGTAGTAGCATCAATAGTTGTTGGTCGCTTCACACGTTTGTTTTTTCTGCACCCGCCACCTACAGGAACATTCCTTAGAGTTCCACCTCTTGTCCAGTAACGCTTGCAGGCTTTGCAGAAGTGCCTTGGTTGTGAGAGGCTGTAGTTGTTGTAGTAGCAGAACTTGGTGTTTGATGAGTCACAACGAGGGCACTTGAGGGCTTGTTGTTGCTGCTGAAGAAGCTCTTGACCTGGTTTTTCCATAACCCTACTACCAGAGGAAGCCATCGAGTCCTTGTGATCATCTATGTGATGAGTCTACACGGGATGAGAAGTAAAAAAAATGAAGAAAAAGAAAGAGTTTAAGGTGGAATTCTTCTAGGGTAAAAATAACAACACAGTGTAGATATTCTCTTCCAAAAGGAAAGCAACAAAATTGGGGTGGTCATGTATTTGTCTAATAATTGAGAGAGAGAGAGAGAGAGAGAGAGAGAGAGAGAGAGATGAACCTGTGTCCATTCGTTAGTTAGTGGTGGAGAGATTAGTACCATTTTCTCACAGTTACTTAACATTTTGATGTCTCTAATGAAACGTTGAAACAAGAAGTAGTGAAGAGACAAAGTGGAGCTTGATGTGTTTGAAATGGTTGTGGCTATGTTCAGTGCAGGACAGTGTGTGCATTGTTGTAAATAAACAGGGTTAGGGAGTGAGACACAAGGAAAGGGAAAGGGTTGTTAGCATGTCATAAAATTCTATTGTCCAAAAAAAATGATGTCTTAAAATCTCCTAACAATCAAATGTTGAGGATATACATATGTATTATTGAATTATAATTTTATTTTATTAAATGATAAATTATCGTTAGTAAGAAACAAAAAATGTGACAGAAAAGTGAGATATAAAAAATCTTCATCCATTAACATGATAAGATGAACATTGTTAATTATTATTAATTAATCACCTAATAATAATATATGTTAAAAAACTCAATTGTATAGTTTCACGTGATGGGTTTAGTCTAAGATCAAATTTGGATGATTAATATAATGGGATTGGAATAATGAAAAGGAGTATAATAAAGAACATTCGAAATCCAAGAAGAGGACATAGAGGTAAAGCAGAATTGGGGATGAATCTTGAGTGGTTCAAGAAAGAAAAGAAAAGAGAGAACCTACGTATATAATATTAATTAATAAGGAGACTAGTCCCGCCCATCACTAGTTAAAATTCCTTTGTGCAGAGAGAGAGACTCAGATAGATGAGTTTTTTCTTTATGAACAATTATAATTAGAATGTTTGACTCTTTAGTGATATCTCGAGATATTTTTATAAATTTCGATCCTTTGGGTTAGCTATAAGATTAATCCTCGATCGGTTGCTTAAAACAGAAAATTAACCTTGATTTTTGTAACCTGCTTCGACTATTTGGATCTGCTATGAGACTAATAATATATCGACTGTTTAGAACAGAGAATTAACCCTTAATTTACCCAACCTCTCAACTTGAGTGTCTGTTACTAGGATTTAAACTTATATTTTTCTCCTTATGGGATCGAGATTAGTTCTATTATACAAAATTACATTTATTTATTACTTTTTTTTCTCTTTCCTTATTTTATTTTCAATAATAAAAAGCAACATCTTTAATACGGTGTCACAGTAAAAAAAAAAATTCCCAGATAGATAACCACAGAGGGAATCCCTAAGAGCCCAATATCCAAAGCAGAAATCTATAAGAGCAAATCCCACTTTCAATTTGCTCTAATTATTAATTAGTATAGTAATCCTAAACGATAATACTACAATTTAGTTTAATTTCATAGATTACTCTTTTTCTTCTAGTTGGTCAAGAAATTTGGTATCAAATCTTAACTTGAACAAAAATAGCATACAAATTTGACATTTGCATGAACCATTTACAGATAAATAAGTACATAAGCGTAAGTACATTAGACAAAAAAAGATGCTTTCTCTTTTTTGCTGGGATTTATAAAAGGAGAGACAAATTAAAAAAGTATAACATGGTAAGGAACAGACTAATAACAGAGAACTGATGACTACATAAATGTTTTACGGACTAAAAGTTCCAAATGAAAGGGACAAAAGGCCACCATGTGGATATTTACATCTCAAGACTCGAACATAATAAGACCGCGCTTTACATTTAAGAGCCTCATGGTTCTGGCTCTTCTTCTTTCTTCTCTCATATCCGTATTGACCAAGATAATTTTGGTCTTGCTTTACTTTAATCAAAGAAAATATATACTGTTAATGGAGTGTGAGAGTGTCAGAGAGAGTGAGGGAGGGAGAGTCATGACCTTGAGGTGCATAACCCATGTGGCGGGCAGCTCAGCTCCTAATGAAAAAGAATAAAAGAAAGATAAAGCAAAACACAGATATGGGGGAACAAACGGATTTTGTAGTCCCCCAAGGGATCTTCTCATCCTCGCTAGTTCCCATCATTATTCTCCAGCAGTTCGTTTCTGTGTACTGTGTTAAACCTTGATATTTTTTAATTAAAATATTACAGTCTTGATCTTAGTTAATGTATGTAACTATGTAAGGTTGTACATTCTTTACAAAAACACTAAATATACCATTATCAATAAAGTAACAGATAACCGGTGTATAAACTGTCATAGTTATATACTTTGTATAAAAAAACATTAATTGAATTTATAAGTACAACAACAGGTACAAAATTGTTAAATTAAAAAAAATTAAAAAATTATTAATATTTACTGTCAAAATGTTGAATTGGATTTGAAATATTGACTACTACTATCTTTACCCTTTCCGATCAGACACTATATTGAGTCATGATTTAAGTAATATATTCATGTGGGGGAAAAATAATTTAACCCACCTAATCAATGGTTTTTTTTGGCTAGAAAACCCACCTAATCAATGGTTACTATAACAGAACATGACAAACATCTTGCTGTTAGACTCTTAATTAGGTTTGAAAAACTTTTTGATTTAGGACAATCAGCATTAGCTTAGAAAGTTTATTACAATGTGAAGTAACAACAAACAAAGCATGCCAGAGGAGAGGATATTTGGATCCCACCCATTTCTCTAGAGTAATGAAGAGCTCTATTATTACAATTTTGAGGGTGTATAAAAGTGATTTGAATCTCATTCAATGTCATATTATCATATTTATATTTTTAAAATTATAATAATAAAAAAAAAAATGAAGAAGATCTCAACCTATGCCTGAGAGGGAGTTGCTAGCATTGGACAATTTAGAGACAGGTACAATGTGGAGGTGGAGGTGGGTCCTGCCTACCCACACATAGTCACTCACTACCCCAGTACCAGCGGACAAGAGATTCCAATTTAGCAAGCATGAAAGAAACCCAACGCGCACGTTAAAGGGAAGCCTGTAAGAAGAGTGAGAGAGAGAGAGAGAGAGAGAGAGAGAGAAGGAAGAGATTAGGGGGACCAATGCATCAAATCCAAGCCAACTGTACCCATCAAAAGGTGACCACAATGTAGCCGAAGCAATGTGCAGACATAGATCTCACTCTCCATTTGATAGACTTTATTTGATTGAAATGAAAAATGCAAATTACACATTATTTTTTCACACACATCTTTTATATTTGTTAAAGTAATAAAATTAGAATTTAAATGTACACAAATTAAGTAGGTTCAGTTATAATTAAATAATAAAGATAAAATAATATATATAAACGGGTATATATAACATCGTTGTATTTGATAATAGCCATTTATTTGAGAGTTTAATTGTTATGCATTGTCCGTGTAAAGATTTTTATATTGACAACCAATCAAAAATCATAGTGTGTGTGACTGTTAAGATAGTTAGGATAATAGTCAATCACTTTAGCTTATATGACAATTTCTGATTGATTATCTATGTAAAAAATCTTTACAGTGACAGTATATACCAATTAAATCCTTTATTTGGACAGCGACTTTGCTGGGGATTTTTCATGTCCGCAGATGAAAAGACTTTGCTGTCCTCTCTTTGTTTGCAAGGCCTCGTACAATATTGACTATTCCCCTATGATAACAGTCATGTGCTTCTGTATAAGGTGCCCAAATCACTCTTGTTGTTTTCTCAATTATCTCACTTAAAATTTGATGATAGTCTAATAAATAATATGAACAGATTTTTGCAGAGTCTCGTATTCCATATGGTGGACTCAAACATCACGTACCTCCTGTACTGCATAGACGGTGATGACTGTCTTGCAATAATTCAAAACAATTTCAACACCTTAAACTCGTACACTTATTTGTTGATTATGAATGAGTCCGTCCAAGGATTGCAATTTGAGGTGAATGTGTTGGCCTTAATGTGAAATTGTGGTTGAGAGTTGTTAATTAGTTCAAAATGTCTAAGACAATTTATCTCATTTCAAATTGATATGAGACTTTTTTATTTTCTAACATAATTAAATCCTTACACTTACTCGGATACTTCTTATTTTAGATAAAAAAGTTAAATCTCCTTCACTTCCTTCCATCTTCTCTCACTCTCATTTCTCAAAAAATAATGGGTATAGAGGGAGATGTTATTAGAGTATATATATATAAATATAATAAACAAATAAAATTAAATGTAACAGATGGAAGAACTGATAATTGTTTATAGCGTGAGACCTATGCAAGATAATGTCCTTAACAATTCTTTCGTTACAATAATGATAATAATGTGAATATTCCCAAAATTTAGTATGCTCTTCCACAAAAAAGAAGAATAAGATTGTTTTCTCTAAAAATTAAAAGCCAAGCTTCAGTGCCAATTTTTAATTAATAAAAAAAAAAAAAGAAACAAGAGTTGAGCTCCCCAAAACATGTAAGCAATTAATCTAAAGGTATCATTGTGTTTTTCGAAATCAATTTTATAAGAAAACTGATAGCCTACCAAATTAACAAGAAGGTCTTGCATGGATACGATACTTATTGGGCACAACAATTCTTAATGGTCATTAAAATAACAACTTAAAAATACAATAACACCCTTACAAACCTTATTTTAAAGTTATTTAAGATTTTGATTGGTTGTACCCAATGAACAAGTACCCATACAAGATTTATTCCCAAGAAATAATGTGCACTACCATTTTAACCAAATAATTTTTTTATTTAAGGATTTTTAAACTCTTAATCAAAGTATTTCATTGACATAAAATGTCAAATGAAAACATGTTGGAATTAATAGTGTTCCGGTTATAATCGGCACTCATATTGGGCCTAGATCGAAAGAAGCCCAGGAAGTCGTAGCCCAAAGGCACAGGAGCCACAGTTCAGCTCGGCATGGTCACACAGGAGCTTGCCTACCTAGCACGTTGACAAATGAGTGCCTTCCGACACGCAGACTGTCCGGTCAGTACGTGCCTGGCATGCAGCCCTCATCTCCCCCTGACACTGCCACAGTGGCCAACGACTCCTGATGCTACGTACAAACCGACAAAGCAAAGGCGTCCATGTAGCCTGCCAAAAGAAATCTGCACGTCTGTGCCTTTAAGATTTTGTCCCCGTATCGTCCAAGCTATGCAAGGGAGCTCATCCCTCTATAAATATCGGGGAGTAATGCAATACAGGGCATCCTTTGAGAACTCTAACTCTCTATCTATATGTATGTTGTATAATCTAGTTAAATATTGTGCTTACTCTGGCATCGAAATGTTGTCGCAGGTTCTCCCTTCCATTGTGTTTTCTGGCACCTCTAGCAAGGGAAGGATTGTAGCTGATCACAGAAGCCGCCCACTGAACACATGATCTGAAGACTTCAGAGGAACCAACGGCAGAAATGAGGCCTTGATCGACTAGAGAGTCTAGGAGCTGACCATATGTCAGTCCAACCTCGCCCTAAGAGATATCCTGCCCAAGCTGTGCTAAGGCCCAACCCTTGCAGTCGCAGAAAGACATCTGGACCTTTCCAGTCGCTATTTCGGTCTCTAAATGATCAATTAAGTTGACTTTTAAAATTAACCATTTAGCGACCGAAATAGCAAACATATACTTTACGACCGCAAAATTCGGTGGCTAATTCGGTGGCTAAATGCAATTCAACAACCAAATTTTAAATACAGCTAATCAGTTGCTATTTCGGTCGCACCTGATCTGATCGCTAAATTCGATCTCTATTTGACTTATTTCTTGTAGTGTTGGTCTGGTATTGGGGCACCAGTTGGAACTTATCGGAACAAATAGCCTTCTAAAGATTCATGGTTATTTTTTTCTTATAAGAATAAGGATAAAACATTAAAAGGTATTAAGAAGATACAATCAAGCTGAGACTTGGCTTTTGGATGAAAGGGTGGGAACCGAACTGCCTTATAATCCAAGTGAGGTTGTGCATAAATTGGATTGTGTAAAGATATGGAAGAAAAAGATAGAGGCTAGAACTACTATTTGTTGGAGTCTACCCCCACAAAATAGTTTAAAATGGAATGTAGATGGCTCATCCGAATGTAGATGGCTCATCCAAAGGTAAACCTGACCCAGCTGGTATTGGAGGTTCTTAGGGATGATCAAGGGTCATTTAAAGCTCTTTTAATTTGCTGCATCAATTGGCATTAGGGACTTCAATGAACCAGAATTCATGGCTATTGTGTTTGCATTGGAAATGTCCCTACAACAAGAGTGGCTCAAGAATAAGGAGATTATCATATAATACGATTATCATATAACACGATTTTATTAATGCCATCTCTTGGGTTAATAAGAAAGAAGGATGTTCATGGAATTTGCGCTTTTACAGTAATAAGTTACAAAATATTTTGTTAATTTTGACAAATGTTTTTGTTCATAGAAATAGGGAAGGTAACCAAATTGCAGATGCTCTTGCAAAGGAAGGAGCGCAAATGGAAGGAACTTGGCTCATGTGGACCTAGCATGGTTCACTAGTTTGCTGCATTTTTTTTATGGTGTGCTTGCTATTTTTGGCTATTTATGTATACAAGGGGTCTATGTTTGTTTTGGCATTTTATGTATGCAAGGGTCTATGTCTAGATTGATATGTTGTGGGAGCTAAAATACAAAGGAGCAGTTAACGTAGCTGCAGATGTTTGTGTAAAAAGAGGAGATCGAATGGAAGGACCATGACACATGTGAACATAGCATGAAATGAAGGTTTTCGTTGCTGGTTATTATGAAATGTTGGATTCTGTTTAGGATGGCTTAGTCATGCAAAGAGCTAATATCTTAACTGATATGTCCTGGGAGCAATGTTATAATGTGCAGAAAGTGACATTTTGAAAAACAACAAAAGGGAGCAATGCATAACAATGGTGTGGAAGGTGATTGATGTTTCTAATATATAGATGGGTGACATCAAGGTATACAAAGCTATTGATCTTGGAGTGCTATTATTAGAATTGCAGAGAAGAATATGAAATCTGAATAAACATCTTTTCATTGAATGAATTATTGTGTTCATCAATCAATGAAGCACAATATATATACATGATAGGAAAACAAGAAAGAATCAAGACTGAGAGAAAAACTCAGCTTGTAACTAACTTATTGCTGCTATAACAGCTATAACTAATCAAAACTAACTAACAAATATAATCGACCAACGGCTAACTGATATACAAACAGAGCAGAGAAACTAACCAACTTATATTCAATATTCCCCCTCAAACTGGATGGTGGATAGACAACATTCCCAGTTTGGAAATAAAATCGTCAAACTGAGATGAATCCATTGATTTAGTGAAAATGTCAACTAGTTGATTGGCACTTGTGATAGGTAATAAATGGAATAAGTTGGCTTGCAATTTCTCCTGAACAATATGACAGTCTAGTTCAATGTGCTTTGTTCGCTCATGAAAAGATGAATTTGCTGCTATGTGCCGGGCTGATTGACTATCACAATAAAGTAAAGATGGAGTGATGTAAGGGAGTTGAAAATCATTAAGTAAGTATGTGATCTATTGAAGTTCACAAACCGTTGTGGCTAAGGCCCGGTATTCGGCTTCGATGATGTATTAGAGACGGTTGCTTGCTTTTTAGATTTCCAAGAAATGAGGGATTTGCCAAGAAAAATGCAATAGCCCATAATGGATTTCCTGGTGTCCGGACAAGTAGCCCAATTGGAGTCACTAAAGACTTTTAATTGCAGTGTGGAATCAGTTGGAAAAAGAAGTCCTTTGGCTGGACAACTTTTGATATATCGAAGCACCTTTATTGCTGCCTCATGATGTAGAGTTGTAGGCTTGGTCATAAATTGACTCAATTGCTGCACAGAGAACTAGTATCAGGTCTAGTGTAAGTCAAATATAGCAATTTTCCTACCAGTCGTCAATAGGAGGCTGGATCAGTTAAAGGAATGCCATCCTGCTGAGTTAAACGAGAAGCTTTAGATATTGGAGTCATGGTTGGCTTGGAAGCAAGTAAACCACACTCTTCCAAAATGTCTAGAGCATATTTTCTTTGACATAAATGAATACCTTGCTTGGATCTTGAGATTTCAAGTCCTAGAAAGTATTTAAGATGTCCTAAATCCTTCATTTTAAAGGCTGCATTAAGATTAGTTTTGATACTGATAATTTCATTGTGGTCATTTCCTGCAACTGTGAGATCATCAACATATATTAAAAGAGCAGTAAAAGATGAATGATTAGTTTTAATGAAGAGAGAAGAATCTGATGCAGATTGTTTATACCCTTGTAAGTGAGGAAAGAAGACAACCGAGCATACCGTTGGCGGCTAGATTGTTTAAGACCATAGATTGATTTGACAAGTTTGCAAACCTGATTTTGTTTTATATTAGAAAAGGCCTGGAGGAGGTCGCATAAAGACCTCTTCATCTAGATTGCCATGTAGAAAGGCATTATGGACATCCAATTGGTGAAGATGCCAATTGGATGTGGCAGCAATGGCTAATAAAAGACGAATAGTGGTAATCTTAGCTACAGGGGAATATGTATCAAAGTAATCTATCCCCTCAATTTGATTAAATCCCTTGGCCACTAAGCGTGCCTTATACCTTTATATGTTGCCATTGGCATGATATTTGATCCGGTAAACCCATTTACAGCCAATACGAGTTTTGCTAGGTGGAAATTCAGTTAAAATCCATGTATTATTAGCATGTAGAGCTTGTAGCTCATCATTCATGGCCCTGATCCAATGATCATGTTGAATAGCTCGGTTATAGGTCTGTGGTTCTTTTTGGGAGGAAATAGTTAAAGTAAAATGCAAATGAGATGGAGAGAGTTTAGAATATGGCACAACAAAGGATAAAGGATAAGAAACAGTTGAGTTACTGGATGAAGGGATGGTAGAGCAATGAAAATCCTTCAAATAGGCATGGGTTTTCTTTGACCTATCTGATCTTCTTGGTTCATTAGTATCCAGAAGTGTAGGTGCAGATTGAATATTTGGAAGCTGCTGTATTGGTGTTGGAATTTTAGCATCTGCATGAGTTGTTGTTGTTCCAGAAAGAACTGGTGGGTGCAAAGTATGTAACTCAAACTGTAAAGGGTCAGTATCATCAGGAATTGTATTATGGGAAGCAGCAAGAAAATTATGTGATGAATAAAGGAAGATAGTTTCATAGAAAATAGCATTTCTTGAAACAAAAATGTCATGAGTCTTTAAATCAAATAAAAGATAGCCCTTTGTTGCAGGTTTAAGTCCTAAATAGATGCATTTTCTTACTCTTGGATCCAATTTATATGTGTTTTTGGAGGAGAATTATACAATAGTTCAAATGGTGTTTTATTGTTAATAATTGGACTAGGCACTTGGCTGATCAAGTGCATCGAATGGCATAGTGCATAAGACCAAAACATTTTTGGTAAATGAGACTGAAACAAAAGAGCCCTAGTAACATTTAAGAGATGTCTATGTTTCCTCTCAACAATGGAGTTTTGTTGGGGTGTCTCAACCCAAGAAGTTTGGTGAATAATACCTAGAGAGAGGCATAGTAAGAGGGCATATTAAATTCATTGCCATTATCAGTTCTGAGAATTTTACCTTTGCTGAGAATTGAGTTTGAATTAAAGACATGAAATTGGTGATACAAGATCTTGTATCAGCTTTGGATTTCAATAAAAAAATCCATGTATGTCTAGTAAAGTCATCAACAACAGTAAGAAAATAGTGATGTCCATGTATAGAAGCTATGCTAAGAGGTCCCCAAATGTCCATTTGCAACAAATCAAAGGGATGCATAGTATGAGTTATGCTGTTAGGAAAAGGGAGTCGAGCTAGTTTAGCAAAATGACAACAATCACAAACCAAAATTTTTACTAGAAGCAATATAAGGAAAAGATTTACACAATTGTTGCAAAACATTATGGGAAGGATGTCCTAGTCTATAGTGTCACAAGTCAATAGAAGATTGGGACAAATTATTATGGCTATCAGTATAAACATAGTTATGAGATAAAGTGGTACAAGCCAAAGAAGTGGCTGTGCCCTGAAAGATATACAGGTTGTCTTGAGTATTAGCTTGCCCAATCATCTACAGGGTAGACAGATCCTGAATGGAACAAGAATGTGGTGTAAACATTAGGCGACAATTAAGGGAATCAACGAGTTTAGTTAGGGAAATGAGATTAAATGTAAATTCTGGAATAAATAGCACATCATGAAGATCAAAGGAAGTGCTAAAATGAATGGATCCAGCATATCTTGCAGAAAGAACATGGCCATTTAGAAATTTAATAGAAATAGGTGGAATCATTCTATATGAAGTAAAACATGCAAGAAAGGGGCAAATATGGTCAATTGCACCTGAATCCAAGATCCAAAAAGTAATAGATGATTTGGAAGTACCTGATTTGGTGACACCCGAAACCACATGATTGGTGGAGTCATTAGGTGGTGGTTTACTCATTGAATTTAGAGCGGATGCAGTGTCATGTTTGGATGCATGAAGAAGATTTATGAGATATGAATAGTCTTCCCGATATAAAGACAAATTTTTATCAGAACCTAATTGTTTAGTATTGGTTGAAGAATTGTCAGGAGGATGAGGAGCATATGTTGTGTTGGCTACTATGACTGGTGAACTTGTGGCTAATCGAGAGCGACATCTCGGTGGAAAACCATGCTTAAAATAGCATGTCTCCATAGTTTGATTGGTGCGGTTGCAATGAGAGCATAACATGGATGAACAAGATGATGATTGACCCCTTCCTTGAGATGAGTATCCACCTCTTCCTTGAGAAAAAGAATTTGTTGTTGTCGTTGTAAAGGCAGTAGATTCAGTGGTTGTGGTGGATGAAGTTTGGCATTCTTGTTGTAAAACCAAAGAATAAACTTGGCTGATTGAGGGTAGAGGTTGCTGTAAAAGAATTTGAGTGCGCACCGCTTGAAAAGAATCATTCAGGCCTTTTAGGAAACATATAACGGCTCTTTCTCCTTATAAGATTTTAAAGAATTGCTAAGAGAGCAAGAACAAGGTGTCGCACAGGAACAAGAAGGAGTGGGGTGGAGAAATTCCAGTTCATCCCATAGGATTTTCATGTCTGTGAAGAAATTGGTTAGGGTGCGTTCTCCTTGACGCATTGAATGGATTTCTTGTAAAAGCTCGGACATCAGAAAATGATTTCCTTGAGTAAAACGATCTTGGAGATCTTTCCAAAGATCTCTAGCACTATCATAAGAGATTGTGTTTTGAGAGATGGTAGGTGGCAAAGTGCGTGTGATCCATGAAACAACAATGTTCTTGCAACGTTCCCATGCATCAAATAAGGGATCAATGGGGGATGGTTGGGGCAAAGAACCATCGATGAATTTGATTTTGTTTTTGGATGACAGGGCTCATTTCATAGCCCTACTCTAATGGTAGTAATTTTCACCAGTTAATGGGGGAAAAACTAGAACTGATCCGGGATTCTCACCACGATGAAGATAGTATGGATTATTGGGGTTAAGAGATGGATCCAATGTTGAATTGCTTGAAGGTTTGGGGTTGCCATTGGTGCCTTTAGAATGCAGAGAAGCTGCGAGATCCTCTGGTTCAGCCATCGAAAGAATGAAAGATGATTTGCGGAAGCTTGATATCTAATTAAAATCTGATACCATATTAGAATTGCAGAGAAGAATATGAAATCTGAATAAACCTCTTTTCATTGAATGAATTATTGTGTTCATCAATCTATGAAGCACAATATATACATGATACGAAAACGAGAAAGAATCAAGACTGAGAGAAAGACTTAGCTTGTAACTAACTTATTGCTGTTATAACAGCTATAACTAATCAAAACTAACTAAAAAATATAATCCACCAACGGCTAATTGATATACAAACAGAATAGAGAAACTAACAAACTTATATTCAATAGATGTCAAGATTGCTAGGCATTTGTTAATTTGCCTCTGCAGGAACTACATTGGGTGCACAAAGAAGCTGATAGCTTTTTTTCGATAAGTAAAATATTTTATTAATAAGATCTAGCCATAGCATCATAGTGGCTACTCTCCCTACCTTCAAGGAAGGGTTGAAGATCAACACACCCAATCATGTGCACCAAGCTAGATAGCAAAACATAACTCAGATTACACCAAAGTTACAATACCCCTATCACATTGCAGGATTCTCTAAACCCTGCATAATGTGTCTTGTTCTCCCAAAAATAAAATATAAAAAGGACCTTACAGCTCCTCTTTTAAAAATAAAGCACCCATCTGCTTACAATCAAAGAATTGAGCAAAACATACTCAAGCAAGTAATTCTTAGATAATTGAAAAACGTATTCTACAGCATATCAAGTTCTGCTATTGCTTGATCGCAATATTCAACGACCTATATTGTAGCAACAAAAGCCTCTTTTGCATGAGGAGCTTAGTTTACCCACGAGCTGAAATTATTTATGCTGCAGTAGCATTTTGATTTCCCATTTTAAACTTCATCCATGTATCATCAATTAGGACCATCACTTCTTCTGCAGGTTTTTCACGCCTTCCAATATTTGCATGAGCATATAAACTCATGCCACAATTAATTGGATGCCCAGGCTTCTTGCATCTATTTGCTGAAGCCAACACCAGAAGTCCAAACAAATGCTGTATACAGTGATGTTCCCCTAAACCATCCTCGGCTGGATTGATTTAGCAACAAAATGACCTTACAGTAGCTGACACCTTTTTTGCCTTTTTAGAACCCCTTCTATGTATGGCAGATTCCTTTCTCTTTTCATAGAGCACCTTGACTGTATGTAACCTTCTTTTTTTTCCAGGATATCATACCATTATTTTTTATTGCAGTAATTTGAAGGAGTTCTTTCACTTGTTAATCTTTCTCCACCTGTATCACCATTCTTCATAGAAGCTTTTGTCTCCTATCAATACCTGCATAAACACTTATTTGCTTTAGCCTCCTTTTATTACAAGTTAGCCCCCATCAAGGAGGCTATCTTTTCTCACAAAAGTCAAAACTCCTTTCATTATTTGCTTTAGCGGCCCCCGTTTAATATAGCAAGCTCGGGCCTTGTAATCTTGTGACAGTATCAACCTAATCAACATAATCACTTCCCTGTGTGTCCTCTAGGAAAGATGCCCTATTCCAGATTGCTCTCTTTCTCATGTTGTTGAGATTTGCCTTCTCTTCCCTTTTACCTGTTACACCAAGCTTTTTCCTACAAAACAAATCATTAGTCAACCAGAAAAGGAAAAATTAGAGAGAGCGTCCATTACAACCAGACATCCTATATCCACATCATCCATGTTCCTTCCATTTGGGCTCCTTCTTTTGCAAGGTTATCTACAATTTGGTTTGCTTCCCTATGCTTATGGACAAAAACAACATACTTTAAGATTAGCAGGATATTCTGCAGTTTATTACAATAAAAGCGCAGATTCCATGGGCATCCTTCTCTCTTATACCCGGGCAATGGCATTTTTCGAGTCTGATTCTATGATGATCTCCCTATTCTTAACCCACTCTTGCTGTATAGACAAAGAAGCTGATAACTGATAATATAAAAGGAGTCTAGACATAGATTTTGATGAATTTTGCTATTGTAAACACTATTATTTATCCTTGCTGTTAAAAAGATGTAACAATGGTGTTTTTTTAGGTGTAGATTAGCTAGTTGTTTGGGATTAGGGATATTAAGCCAAGTTAAGGAGATGTTAGGGGTGATTGATGAGATAGATGCAATTTTGTATGAAACTTTGTATTACTCCTCAAATCTAGCCTCAACCAAATGATTGTGTGGATTTCCTTCAACCCTTCCTAGAAGGTGGGGAGGTTTTTCACTACGATGCTCTAGTTAGATTATTTCAATAAAACTTATAATTATCGAAAAAAAAGAAGCAATAAATATTAAAATTTAACAAAAAGGTAGGGAAAAAATAAATGTAATGAATAAAGAAATTAAAACCTTTCAAATTCAATTTTAAAACCAAAATATTTTGAAGTAAAAACAAAATAATTTGTGAAAAGAAATTAATAATAAAATTTAGAGTTGAAAAACAACTTCAATGTTAATGCTCCGTATCTAGTACCTTTTGGATTATGAACTAGATCTAGACTGATAGGCTCGATAACCTACAATGAATTGGTGAAGTTTTAAAAAAATTCTATGAACCAATACATTTTTGTGTAAGTTAGAATCCTATCAATCACAGTACACCCCCATAATCTTGCTGTTAATTTATTTTTGCACTATAGTAGGCCATGCACTTGTTTGACAGTTCATAAGTGCTCAAAAAATTATGCCACAATATCATAGGAGCAGTCCCACTATCATATATAGATGATTTCATTAAGTGCATACTGCATTTTATACATCACCCGTAATAGATATGAAATTCACTAAAAGCTTTTGCCTCTTAATAAATACAGTCTAGCACCTCTCACACTATAGAAAGGAACAAAATTAGTAGTGCTAACAAAATTAACAAGTGACTTGTTAAGTTATTACTCATATGAATTTTTTTTTATATGATTAATCTCCGATCATAAACCATCACCATTAATTTCTTAAATTGACTCAAGTCTCATTTCTCTCGATGTTCAGTTATTAGCTCTCTTCCAAAGAATTTGTTAAAGGATCGACCAAATCCACTCATGACTTCACATAATCCATTGATATAATCTCATCTTCTAGCAATTGTTTAAGCCAGGCCCAACCCAAGGCCAAAACATGTGAGGCTTTTGCTTTAGGCCTCTAAAAAAATAATTTTTCTTTAAAAAACAAAAGCCCATTTTATATCTTTTTATATTATTTTCTTTTATATGTTTGGTATATCAACAAGGAAGTTGTTTTTTGCACCACTATTTTTTTAATACACCACAGTCCTCTTTTTTAATTTTTATTATCCCCTTTATCCCCTTCCTTTTTTTAATACATTACAATACGTTTTGATCTTTGTTCTTCTCGTTGTCTCTCACTCACCAACCTATCTTTTTCATTCCTTCTTTCACGATTTTATTTCTTTTCTCAATCGCTCTTCACTCTGAAAGCTAAAGAATTAGGTACAAAAAATCCAAAAAGTAATATGAACCTTTCCATTTATTATTATTATTATAGAAGATACGAAGATAGAAGATAGAAAAACCAAAGCGACACCTCTTGACGGAAGATAGGAAAATCTTTAATCAGATTTTCTTTATGCCAGTTCCAATTCACCATTTCAAACTTTATACAGAAGGTTTTTCCGTACCAGCTTCTTAGAGGATAGCGTTCTATAGCTGTTATCATCACCAATATTCCACAGGATTCAAAAGCTTCTGATTCACCAATGGACCTTATGAATTTCGCTTTAATATTAGGTACCTTATTCTAGATTAATTTCATTGCCCATTTTCATTACCAATGTATCCATCTTTCAAGGGTTGAAATTGAATTCAAAGCTCCAATATTGATGATAGTTGTGTTGGGTTCAGTGAGATTGTGTTCGAGTTCTGTTTAAAGAAGAAGGGGGAGGGGATGGTTTCTAGAAATAAAAGAAAAAAGGAAAAGGGAACAGATATTAAAGAAGATAAGGGTATAAAGGTAAAAACAAAAATTTAGAAAAGAGAATTGTGGTGTATTAAAAAAAATAGTGGTGTAGAAAGTAACTCCCTATCAACAAATATAAGCTAGCCCATTTGGTATGAAAAGTTACCATTAGCTGTTGGGTCGGCCCTGATTTAACCACATCATCTCTCAATCAAATGTTACTATTCTTGCTATAGAAAGTTTTTTCTATTTAATGACTATTGCCGCTTGGCAATCACAATGCATAAACATAGAAGAAGTCGACTTAAATCCTAATGAAATATTTGCTAAGAAGTTTATAAACCACTCAGCCTTATTACCAGCCAATTCCAAAGCAACAAACTTTGACCCCATTATAGATTTAGCAATAGTGTGAACACATAACTACCAGTGGATTTAGTCTTATTTGAATCTGAGATTTATTTAGCATACTGCAATAAAAGATATCATATATAGTTCAAACCTGACATAAGTGTAGGAGGTTAAAACATTTTTATTTGCACAAAATTGTTAAGAATTCAGGCATCCGAATGGTCCCCTCAAAAATCGGCTTATGAGGGGGTGGTCTACCCAGCTATATAAGCAGTGGCCAGGCTTGTTAACCACCCGATGTAGGACTCGCAACACGCCCCCTCGAGCCTGGGCTCGTCACCACAAGCGAGTCCCACATCGGGTGGTTAACGAGCCTGGCCATTGCTTATATAGCTGGGTAGATCACCCCCTCATAAGCCGGTTTTTGAGGGGACTATTCGGATGTCTGAATTCTTAACATAGTATCAGAGCCACGTTCTGCCCGGTGGTGTGGATAGTGCCGCTAGCCCTCGCTTGTGGTGACGAGCCCAGGCTCGAGGGGACGTGTTGCGAGTCCCACATCGGGTGGTTAACAAGCCTGACCGTTGCTTATATAACTAGGTAGACGACCCCCTCATAAGCCGGTTTTTGAGGGGACCATTCGGATGCCTGAATTTTAACATGGTATCAGAGCCACGTTCTGCCCGATGGTGTAGATAGTGCTGCTAGCCCTCGCTTGTGGTGACGAGCCCAGGCTCGAGGGGGCGTGTTGCGAGTCCCACATCGGGTGGTTAACGAGCTTGACCATTGCTTTTATAGCTAGGTAGACCACCCCCTTATAAGCCGATTTTTGAGGGGACCATTCAGATGCCTGAATTCTTAACATGGTATCAGAGCCACGTTCTGCCCGATGGTGTGGATCGTGCCGCTAGCCCTCGCTTGTGGTGACGAGTCCAGGCTCGCGGGGGCGTGTTGCAAGTCCCACATCGAGTGGTTAACGAGCCTGACCGTTGCTTATATAGCTAGGTAGACCACCCCCTTATAAGCCGGTTTTTGAGGGGACCATTCGCATGCCTGAATTCTTAATACAAATATATCTGGTATCCCCAGAGTCTACCGCCCATTGTTTCACATGGACCACAAGATAAACTCAAGAAATGACCGTAAGGATGATATCATATCCTTTGACCAAATTTGTCTTTCACCTCGAAGGATTGTCATTCATTTTCTTATATATATATATATATATGCATTATGATGCATGGTGATCTGGCTTTCCACATACATCCCCCATATACACATCATGAATTCTTTTCAGTGAATTAGTCCCTCATAACCACTTACGCATCAATTGCATATTTAAGTGCAACACCTTTTTTTTTGTTTTCCATAACTTTTGCCTTCGAGACCATTTTTTTGCCCTCGTAGCTTTGAGTTGCTTTCTGAGAAAGGGAAGCCAAAATCAAGCTAAGCAACCTCTTAAAATAATCAACTATATCTTGGTACATATGAATCAACCCCAAAAATGCTATAAAGAATGAAGGCATGAGTAACACAGCGAGCAAACTCCCAAAAGATAAAAAAAATGGTCTAGAACGAAAAAAGTAGCTTATAAAACATCAAAATAGAAAAAGACAAACTCTTTGCACATTACAATAATTTGACAATTGGTGGTGGTTTTTCATAATCAATTTGGTTGCTAAATTTAAATAATTAGTTGTTATTTGGGTCACTTGATCATGTGGTGGAAACCAAAGCAGCAATCAAATTTCTTTTATTTAGGGATTGAATATGGCAGTGGCCCGAATATAAAATTGGTGCTTAAAATAGTTAGCGACCAATATTTTGGCAACCGATCATAGGCAATCTCTAATTCAATCGTTAACCGTTTTAATTAGCGATAAAAAATATGCCTTTAGCAGCCGAATTTGAAGATCGTGAAACTCATGTTTTTTTTTTTAGTGATATTTGAACAAAAATTCTTAATCTATCCAAGATGTAATAATGTAAAATAGTGATGGTATCCACTTCTATTACCATCAATAACAACAAAAAAACAGAAAGGCTGGAAATTTACCAATTAACTGCTTGCATCCATTATTTCTTCTTCTCTAGTCTCTTGTTAATGTTTTCAGAATACTCTTACAACATGTCTTTTTATGTATTGCTTTCAGATCATCATCATATCATGCATGAGAAGGTTATAATCTTATTATGTCTTGATTATCACATAATTATTAAAAATTCAATTCTTTTTTGCCTTTTTTATTGTTTATAATAAAAGTGAAATTATCTAACTGGCATTTTCAGAATTGCTTATTGTTTATGAATAATCTAGGTGTTAATATAAAAATAGACAACTTGATCATAGTGGACAGTAATTTTCAAGGATATTGTGAACAGTCACACCTGGGAATTGGACCATAAGCAGCAAGCATAGAAAATTCCAGTAGGGAACTGGTCATACGCGGTCTTTTAATAACAGAATCTACCATTTAAATCAGGTCACTTATGGCTTGGACTGTTGCTTATGGAAGTTTCAAGTAATCTTCAATCCTGTGGGGCCTTGAGAATGTTGGGGGGGCACTATTCTTCTGTATTATATATATATATTGAGATGCCTTATAAAGACTATTTTAATATTTTCCTCTTTCCCTCAGAATGTGTGGGGGGAGTCCAAGATGTTAGTCTCAAAACTAAGCGGTAGAAATCAATTTGGTTTGGGATTCTCCACTTAGAGAATATTAATTGAATAATTGGTTTATTATTATAGCAAGAAAATGAAAGAAGGAGAAAAAAAGATTTAGAAAAGATTAACGGTGGCAACAAAAATAACTAGTTCCCAACCTGTCTACAGGTCACACTTGCAGATATAAAACTTCTGTTAGTATAGTTGTAAAAACTATGAATTCTTTATGATCATGCCTTCATAATTATGTGCTTACATTCCCTTCATTTGTAGTCTTGAAGGGGGATAAGCCTCTTGCAAATGTAAAGTAAAGCCATCTACTATAGATTCACATAGTGTGTCATTCTTCCCTGGACCATGTGCATAGCGGTTGCCCTTTTTATTCTCTTCATTTTACATGATATGTATGTCCAGAAAGAAATTTCCAGAGAGCATAATACATTTGTACCTTCAGCTTGCTATGTATGGGCCCAGATTAGGATTTTTATGGAAAGTGAACAAAGCCTTAAACTACAAGTTCCATTAAAAACCCAACACTCATGATGATAGGGCAAAATCAGTAGTTAATTACCATAAACCAAATCAGGATTTGTGATTAGCTATTTTCCCATTTGTGACAGATAAAATTTGATAGAATATTTATCTGTTGTATAGCTAAAATTATAAATTCCCTACCAAATGATCCCAACAAAACTTGGAATATTACGAGACAAAATTGAGGAGAAGGAAACCAAATTCGAGAAGAAGGAAGATCTTAAGTTTGACTGAATGTAATATAGTTACTAAATCAATTAACACAGGTATACTGAAATGTCTCAGATAATATTGAATATAGAGTAAAGATAGTCACTACCAGTACAATGACATGGTAGGAAGTACACAGCAGGGAAATATGGTAGAGTCAGAGCAAAGAGATGAGAGAGAAAAGAGAAGGTGACCTCATACAATGCATACACTTCCCATTGCTCAATCACTCACATATATTCCCTCACACAAAGTCCTCCCACTTACGGTTAGTTATTTTCAGCCTGGCACTCTTTCTTGTTCCTATTATGCCCTTACTATTATCATCTAATTCCTTCACAGTAAGTCTCTCTTTCTGTTTTTGCTTCCCCTTAGCTGATTGGTCCCCATTATCTTGGCTATTCTCATTTGGGTCCATTACAATTCCTACCCCTTTAAAACCAACCTTGTCCTCAAGGTTGAAATCAGGTTATTTGGTCAGTATTTCAGCTTTGTCCTCCCAAGTAGCCTCTGATGTGTCCAAATCATTCCATTGTATCAGTACTTGAGGTATTTGAAGGTCTCTTTTGATGATTGTTTTGGTCTTTAGTGTGATACCCCATTCTGGGACATCACATGGTAACCCATTGCGGAAACTAAAAATATATATTTTTTTTTTTTGAAAAACGCTCACTCGAGTAGTTATAGAAAAACTGATACCAAAGATAAACAGAACAATCATATAAAATAAATTGACATTCATCATTTGTAATAATAACTCAACTTCGCCATAAGGTGTACATCATTTTCCCAATCTTCTCGTACGTTATACGTACATCAAAAATCCTAAGACCTGGTCTAAAGAGACATCTAAAGACGGTAAAGTATACTACCTAATATACTTCAAAACCCATGAGACTAAGCCTCATCGTCGCCAGTCCACTCGTCTTTGCCGTTGACGTAAAGAGACTCCAACTTTGGGGTCCCGAAGTGACCCAGAGATCCGCTGAAATGCATTTGTACATATATCCAAAAGCATAACAGGGTGTCCAACATGTACAGGCAAGGGTGAGATACCAATATATGGATTTAAACACGATAACTACATGCATTACACATCAACAACACATGGGCATATACAATCATTACGTATAAGATTCTACTGGATAAACAAGTAGTATATCATAGGGTCTCATACCCGACAGTCATCGTCATTTTCAAAAGAAATGCATGACACTTCAATATTCATCATCTAATTCTTTACTTAATCTCCAGAGAATCCCAACACCGTTGTATACATAAAACTGAGCTGATCAGGCTCATGGTACATTGGCCCAAGGCAACAATGACCAGCACCTAAGTGCTTATTCGGAAGTACATGAACACCATGACATTATGCGATTACATGGAATTACATTCAGCACCACTTGATAAATCGTAAATGGTCATACGATATTGTCTAACTCAAGGCACAATATTCGTCAGTTGTATGACACCATTGTCCATCAAGGAAAAATGTTACACAATGACTTAAAGTCATCACAGGGTTCCCTGCCATCAAGGTTCCCTAATCTAGATGGCACGTCTGCTTAAAAATAAATGCATGAGAAAAATGTTTCAAGTCTTGTCACTTTTCTTTGTGTTCGTTCTTTCGTTGTCGTAGCTCAAAGCTCCCGACTATTCACAATTTACACCGTTTTATAACTTTTCATCGTTAGCACAGGACAAAACGTCCGAGTGCTCAATTGCGGAACTCTGGACCGATGCACCAGCCCAAGTTCCGTTGTAATAGAAAACATCATTCACCTTTAATCACGTCCTCATAACAAGGGGACGTTTCCCCATAACAAGAGGAGGACGCACAGTCCACAGGACACGCAGTCCATAACATTGTTGTACGGCTTCTCGTGTTATTTTTACTGAACACTAGTATCCCGACGTCTCACATACTAGGTTCATGTTTTTTATCGTTTTCACCGTTTTTCGTTCTGTGAAACACAATCCAAAACGAAATCTCCGTAGCTTATCCAAGTTGACAGATTTTACATCTTTGGGAAAACTCGTTTTACAGAAAAACTTTTCTGTTTGGAAACTGCTTTGTAAACCAGTGGATTTCTGATAAAACTTATCTTTTGTTGTAAAGTCCCTTCCCAAAAACTATTTTTGAAAGGAAACAGCTGAGACCAAAAACGTCGTCCCAGAACAGCATTACTGTTTTTCGAAAACGTTTTCCGTAAATCTTTTCGGAATTAAACATCGTTTAGCCTTAAAACGTTCTAAGTTCCAAAAACTTGACATTTTCCTACTAACTTCATAATTTACTTTTAGATCCTCTTTTTCTTAGGAAAACATAACGTCTTTGACATTTACTACAAAGTTTTTTAAGGCTTTTATCTCCATTAATTAATTGAGCACTGACCACTGTCAGGCTTCTCAATCAAGAATCAACATCACAATATTGATATATCAACGTTATAGCAGATAATATAGTTTATAACATGTATTAAAATACTACAACACATATTAACAGATAATTCAACCAAGAATCAATAATCATCATAGTAGATAACACCAGCTAAAACAAATAAACCAATCACCACAGCTCAAATATATATATACAGATCACAACAGACAACACATAGTTATCATGAATTCCTCAGGTAAACTCCCCTTACCTCTTGTAGCCTCCTCGTAGCCTATTCCAATTTAGGCCTTCTGGTTTCTAAGTTGTCCGTTCAACGGTCCAAATAGTCTTTCCGATTCGTCATGCTACGGTTATTCTCTGATCCTTCATCACCAAGACATAAAATAAGTTTAGCTTATTGAAATAACCTAATAAATACCCATGTATGGTTTCGGTTCTTTCTAGTACCATAGGCTAGGGATTTTATTTTGCTTCAAGCTTTTGGATTCAAGACATATAGGCAAGAGAAAGATAAAATCCATGGTTATTTTTCTAACAATTGAAACAAAATCCCATCTTCTCACAACACTAGGGTTTCGGCCCTATGGACAAAAATAGGGCAGCCATGTGAGCTTGCTCTATGCTCTTGAATGATGAATATAGAGGTCTTAATGAGTTCATAGAAATTGATTTCATGAACATAGGATTTTTCTACAATTAATTATATATTTTTGAATCTACAACCTTATATCATGAAAATCCATGGAGAATCCAAAGGCTCTAGATGGAGATGAGTGAAGTTTACCTCTTGATTGATGAAGGTTTACAAAGATTCAAGTTTCTCCTTTACACCTTGATCCATGTTCATATTTGAATTTGATGAGAATTGAAGAAGTTTTGGTGTAGTTGAAGTAAAAAGAAATGGAGAGTGAGGTTAGGGATGAGGGCTGCGTGAAAAGGGCTGAAAGTGGGTGGAAGAATGGCCTTTTATCTTAGTAAATTTGGAAGGATATGAAGGTAATTTACTAGAAGGGCAAAATGATAATTTTGTTAAGTTTTAAGGGCATAAAGGTCATTTGCTCTACTAAGTAATGATGGCCTTGGTGAGTCACCTAGATGAGGTGTCCTTGAAAAGGACATGAGGTTTATCTTTTACCAGTCTCGATAAATCTGTATTCAGCTCCGTTTTCAACCGATTTCGGTATAACGACTTATTTGTTTTGAAGACTTATTTGTTTTGAAAATTTTCAAAACAACCAATATCGTTGGAAATAAAATATAAAACCTAATTGTTTCGTTCACGAGTCAAAATTAGGTCATCTGAGCAGTAAAATCATACTGTCAGTGTAAAACGCAGACCGGACTCCGTTTGAGTTTTTGACCAAAATTTAACCATAGCTTCCTACAATAGAGTAGAGCGTGACTATGGTCTCGGATTATTTTATTTCACTCTCTAAACCCTCCAATAAAATGCAAACGAATAAATACTGTTTAATTAAAACAGAAAGCTCGAAAGGTTGAAAAATCGGGGTGTTACATTTAGTACAACTGCAGGTTGTAAAATTTGTCCAAATCACAGGTAGTAAGTGGCAGTGGCAAGTATTGATCTGTGTTGTCCCCTTTAAACTGTTTCAACTGTGAGATATGAAAGACCGAATGAAATTTTGTTGCTTCAGGTAATTGCAATTTTTAAGCAACCCTTCCCACCTTGGCAATGATGGGGAATGGACCAAAGTACCTCATTCCCCATTTCTGATTCTTTCTCAAAGCAGCCGAGGATTGTCTATAAGGTTGTAGTTTGAGCAAGACCAAGTTTCCCACTTCTAAGTTAACATCTCTTCTTTTCTTGTCAGCCTGAGTCTTCATTCTCTGTTGTGCTCTAATGAAAATTAGGTCATCTGAGCAGTAAAATCATACTGTCAGTGTAAAACGCAGACCGGACTCCTTTTGAGTTTTTGACCAAAATTTAACCATAGATTCCTACGATAGCGTAGAGCGTGACTATGGTCTCGGATTATTTTATTTCACTCTCTAAACCCTCCAATAAAATGCAAACGAATAAATACTGTTTAATTAAAGCAAAAAGCTCGAAAGGTTGAAAAATCGGGGTGTTACATTTAGTACAACTGCAGGTTGTAAAATTGGTCCAAAATCACAGGTAGTAAGTGGTAGTGGCAAGTATTGATCTGTGTTGTCCCCTTTAAACTGTTTCAACTGTGAGATATGAAAGACTGGATGAATTTTTGTTGCTTCAGGTAATTGCAATTTGTAAGCAACCGTTCCCACCTTGTCAATGATGGGGAATGGACCAAAGTACCTAATTCCCAATTTTTGATTCTTTCTCAAAGCAGCCGAGGATTGTCTATATGGTTGTAGTTTGAGCAAGACCAAGTCTCCCACTTCTAAGTTAACATCTCTTCTTTTCTTTTCAGCCTGAGTCTTCATTCTCTGTTGTGCTCTAATGAGGTTGCTTTTTAATTGTGCCAGTATAGTCTCTGGTTTGCAGCATCTCTTGTAATGTTGGAATCTCAGTTGGCAAGTTAGTACGCCTAGTTATAGTCGGTGGTTACCTGCCATTTAGAGCCTTAAATGGGGTCATGCCTAGGCTCATATGAAAGGTTGTATTGTACCAGTATTCAACTAGTGACAACACTTTGTACCAGGTCTTGGGGGCTTGGAATGTAAAACATCTTAAATACATCTCTAAACATTTGTTGAGGGCCTCTGACTGTCCATCAGATTGAGGGTGGTAAGCTGAGCTTAGAACTGTCAATATGGGCTAAAGCCCCCAAACCCACTCCATTTGACCCACTATTTACCCCTCTCAATTGTTAGCCCCCTTCCTGAGTGGGTCAGTTTTAACCCCAACCCATAATTTAAACATTTTCGGGGGTTGGGGCTGGGGCATTTGTGGGTCAGCCCACTCTCTAATTTGTCCAAAAAAAAACATTCACATGATCCCATCCATCCCAATAATCGCGTTTCACTTCTCGAGTTCTCTCTTTCGTTCTCTTTTCACAATCGCGTTGAAACTGAGATCCGAATCGCGATTCACTTATCTCTTTCGTTCTCTTCTCATAATCGCGTTTCACTTCTCTCTTTCGTTCTCTTCTGTGAGATTGAGATAAACGAGATTGCGATTTCGATTTCGAAACCCCTCATTCTTGTGCGATTTCGATTTCGCAATAACTCAGTGATTTGAGTTCTATGCTTTGTTCGATTTCGATTTCAAAACCCCTCATTCTTTTTATGTTTTGTTTGATTTCGAATTTGATTTCGATTTCAAAACCCCTAAATCCCAACTTTGAACCCTAAATTCTTGCATGATTGATTTGAATTCATATGCTCTAGCTCAGTGATTGGAGGAACTCATTTAAGATCTACTGAAGGTATTCATATCTATTCTCAATTATGTTGATTATGTTCTATGATTTTGTTTTCTTGTTGGGTTTTTATTCTGAAAGTGCTGCCATAGTTTCTTATGCATTTATTTTCATTTCACATATATTTGAGTGGAAACAGAGTAGTTGTGGAGCTATTCCATCCTCACTTGGAACAATATTTGGCTTGTAAGTGCTGTAAGTAACATGTTCTTTGTTAAGTTTTAGCTAGAAAAACAGAGATTAGTTGCTGGAGATACCTTTGTGTTTCTGAGGTGCATATTTGATGTTTTTCTTTTTCTTGGTTTCCTTTCATATGATTCAGAAAATTTTCTGTTGTAAAATCATATAAGAACCTTTTACATCATATAAAAACCTTTTTTGTTGTAAATTTTCTGTTGTAAAATCAGAGTCTAGTTAGAGTGGAAATTAACATGATAGTTTTGTAACCATAACCAAGTTTAATTAGTATATACTTAACACAAGACTACAAGCTATGATAGAAATATTAGTAAACTCACTTATTTATGCTTGCTGTAATCTGTCACATATTTTACAATCTTCTCTTAATATTGTTTGTTTAATTGCTTTAATGCATAGGAACTCCAAAATTCTATTATGGAGTCTACGAGTAACACTATGAATATGAATATAGATGATGATATTGTTTCTGAAACTCCTTTGTCTGGAAGTGCTAAGATGACTAAGAAAGAAATCTCGAATGTTTGGAAATTTTTTACAAAAATTGATAAAGACAAGGATGGCATTGAAAGGGCTTCGTGCAATCATTGTGGTCGTGATTATGCAATTGGAAAAAACCCTAACACCAAAAATAATTATGGGACTTCACATTTAAGTCGTCATATTTCTGTTTGTAAAAGTATTGTAAACTCAAGTGTATATGTGAATCCTCATGAACTTAGAAAAATCAATCAAAAGACTCATCGTGAAAAACTTGCGGAAGCCATTATTAAACACGACCTTCCCTTTAATTTTGTCGAATATGAGGGAATCAAAGATTGGGCAAATTATCTAAATCACGATGTTGTGATGCCCTCTAGAAATACAACTCTGTCGGATATGAAAACAGTATCTACTAGAGAGAAGGACAAACTTCAGCAAATCATGTCTAGGATTCCAAAGAGAGTTTGTTTAACCTTTGATGTATGGACAGCAGCTACTATTGAGGGTTACTTGTGTTTAACGGCTCACTTTATTGATGAAAATTGGAAATTGACTAGTAAGATTCTTATTTTTTGTCGAATGAAGCCTCCACACACCGGTGCTGAATTGAAAGCCACTATATTTGATTGCTTAAAGCAATGGGGTATTGATAAGAAAGTGTTCTCCATTACCTCGGACAATGCTTCTGCTAATGGTAATATGCAAGACCATTTGAAAAAACATCTTTGTCAGCAGGGTAATTTGTTGTGTAATGGAGAATTTTTTCATGTACGTTGTTGTGCTCATGTACTCAATATAATTGTGCAAGAAGGTTTGAAAGTGGCTCATGAAGCACTCTATAAAATCAGAGAGTGTTAAGTATGTTAGAGCGTCGGATGGGAGAATGCTTAAATTCAAAGATTGTGTCACTGAGGCACACTTAGATATGAACAGTGGTTTAAGATTAGATGTGATTACAAGGTGGAATTCTACATATTTGATGCTAGAAAGTGCAATCAAATATGAGAAAGCTTTTGATCTTTTCCAAGTGGCAGATAGTAATTATCCATATTGTCTATCCTATGAGGAATGGAGGAGGGGAGGGAAAAAGTGTAAATTCTTGGAACCATTTTATGAGATAACAAATATGATATCCGGTTCATCTTATCCGACTCCTGACATGTATTTTATGCAAGTTTGGGAAATTGAATGCATCTTAGTAGAGAACTTGCAGAATGATGATGTTGTTATAAGGGAAATGTCTTTGAAGATGTGAGAGAAGTTTGTCAAATATTGGAACAATTATAGTGTTGTGCTAGCTTTTGGAGCTATTCTTGACCTGCGCTTGAGGGTTGATTTTTATATTATTGCTATACTCAGGTTAATCCTTCAACTTCTGAAACTAAGTTTAATAATGTGAGGGAAAAATTTAAATAGCTTTATGGAGAATATGCAAGCAACTTCACTATCTCAGATGTTTCTCTTTCTCAATCATCCAACGAATCTAGCTTGTTGCCTAAGCCACATGGAGACGGGAGTAAGCCATAAAGATCAAAGATTATTATTAGTGTAAGTTTTTTATATGTACATAGTCATTACTTTCTTTCATTCTTCTTTTGTTTAGGGTGAGACTCATGGAGATGGATGCTTGTTGGATGATAAGTTACATATAAATTCACCATCAAAGATTATCATCCAACTTATAGAATGAAACTAAATTCATGGAGATGGATGCTTGTTGCATGTGTTGCCTTGAGAGATGTCAGTTGGAATGCAGTAACTGATATACCTGTTATACCTGCTATATGCTACATGTGGTTATTTACTGCATTGCTGTTGTTTTCTGACATTGCTTCCGCTGTGTTTCTTATCTCCCTACTGTTATCTCTGTTGTTATGTTTTTGGGTTCGCTTGCAGATGACGAGCCAACCGATCCATAGGATGGACCCGAGGCTTCTCCCGTTCATCATGGGGGCACCGCAGATGCTGGTGCTAGGCGACATTTAGATCATCTACCATGATGAGAGGGGATGGCGAGTGGACCCCTCGACCTTCTTGGTGGTTTACACAGGACCCGTTAGTCTGATCTTTCGGAGTGGCACACTGCCTTATGTGGATATCATTGGATCCTACCGCATGTACCAGTTTCTTCCTTTTCATACGATGTGGCGACCTTTGAGGCAGAGGGAGCAAGACTACATGTGGGTGGCATCCCAGTCCTCAGTTGTGACCAGCAGGAGAGGCTATGTCTATCGTGGCCAGCACCGGAGAACAGAGCAGTATCTGAGGACCTACCGTCGGCGTAGGCTTGTGGTGTCCAGCTCTTCGTCAGAGTACGAGCCTTTGGTACGATATAGGCGTACTCATGGCGAGGGCCAGGGTAGCTCAGGGCATCCTCACAACTGATGGTGTGAGCCTGCCAGTGTGTCCTAGGTGGTGAGCTGAGAGCTTTTCATGTATTTTGAGTGGGGGCGGGTTGTGCTGGCGAGCTCCGAGTCTTTTCTTCTGATGTTGATGTATTTTCAGTTTTGTTTACACAACATGTATATGTATGTACAGTGCCTTGCTGATGGGGCTACAGTTATGCATGATATCTATATATCTTTTGGTTATGTTGTTGCGCTTTTACTTTGATAGTTTTCTATGCTTGCCGTTGTTGCTTGTTTGATTCCGCAACGCTATTTGAGTACCACGCTATCGCTTTATATACGGCTAGGCATAGTTAATAATAATAGGAGCTTGAGACTAATGGGATTATCCTTCTGGAAAAGAAGGGTCATCTCATTTTGGTGGTATCTGAGCAGTTTGATTCTATAACGGGCCTTGAGGGTCGTTGATGCTACACAATCCTTATTAGAACCGAAAACTGTGGAAGTCTGGAACCATTACTGCGAGTGTGGAAAGTGTACTGGCTTTTGATGGTTGATGCCCGAGTTGTATCAACTGAGTCTAGTTTTGGGTAGAGTGTCCAATGCGCTAGTTATCGAAGTGTGATAACTTTTTTCCTTCATAAGGCATATGATATGTTTAACTGTTAAGTGCTATTATATGTCTTACGAATTGGAACTGATAGCTCCTTTTACAGGAAGCTAAATGGCACGTGGAAGAGGTAGAAGGCCGGCTGCGACCGGAGGTAATGGTGATAACAACAATGGTGACCACTCAAGGACAAAAAGTGGAGGTGACACCTCTGAAGCAATGCTGGCCATGAGGGACTTGGCTACTGCAATGATGCAACAAACTCAGCAGACTGTCCAGTATATGCAGAGGCAGGAAGAGAGAGAAGCCAGACAGGATCAGCTACACACAGTTAGAGGAAATGAGACAGTGGACACCGATCTCAATGCTTTCATGAAGGGAAATCCTCCCCAATTCCACGAAGAATATAACCCTGAAGCTGCAGAGATGCGTTTGCAAGAAATAGAGACGGTGTTCATGGCCACACGCTACAGAGAGGACCGAAAAGTTACATACGCTGCCTTCATGCTAGTTGGAGCAGCAGAAGCATGGTGGAGAACCAAGGCCAGACTGTTAGAGGCCAGAGGATGGATGTTAACTTGGCAACTATTCCGGGAGTGCTTTCTGGAAAAGTAATTCCCGAGGAGCATCAGATAAAAGAAAGAAAAAGAGTTCTTGAGTCTAAAACAGGAACAACTATCGATTGGTGAGTATGCGATGAGGTTTAAGGCGCTACTCAAGTCCTCTCAGTTCTATCAGATCCATCTGGATGAAGAATGGGTCTGCAGAAGGTTTGAAGATGGGTTGAGGCCCGAGTTGAAGCGAGCAATGCTACCTCTGCGTATCAGCTCTTTTCCTGAGTTGGTAGAGAAGTGCACAGTGGTGGAAGGGCACGACCGAGCAAGGACTGTCCCAAGAAATTTAAAGAGTGGTGGACCTGTTCGGAGCAACCAGAGGGGCAGAAATGGCAAGTTCCAGCGGAGGGCGAGACCGTATAATCGCCCAGCTCAATTTAATGTCAACCATGGAGGGAGTAGCTCTAGTCATGGGCAACATAAGATCAAGACCCGTTTCCGATGCGGGGGACCGCATCTAGTCAAGAACTGTCCAAGGACCCAGCACATCAGTTGCTTCGACTGTAACCAGATGGGTCACTATGCATCAGATTGGAAGCCCGGAGTTAGCAGGAGGGCTCAGTTTCAACAGCCGAGCCGTAGAGCTCAGAGTGGCGGAGCAAGATCAGTAGTGGCAAGTTAGCAGAGTAGGCCATAGACGACCGGAAGAGTGTTTGCCGTGATGGGTTCTAAAGCCTCTCAAAGTCCTGACCTGATAAAAGGTAAATGCTTAGTCTCTGGTAAGCTTTTGTCGATTTTATTTGATCCGGGGCTACTCATTCTTTCATATCACTAGAGTGCATGGATCATTTAGGGTTGTTTGTTTCTGTATTACCCTATGACTTGACTGTTTCAACGCCATTGGCGATTCTTTGACTACCCTATCTGTATGCCGGAAGTGTCCTATCATGGTAGAGAAACGTCATTTTCTTGTCAACCTTATCTATTTGCCTATGCATCAGATAGATATAATCCTAAGCATGGATTGGCTTTCGGCCAACCATGTAATGTTAGACTGTTTAAACAAAACCCTCAGTTTTTCCGAGCAATCTCGATTGATGCCTACCGACGAGAGTATTCTGAAGGATGGACGATCAAACGAATGGGTGGTGCTATTCTCTTTGGAAGCAAAGGAGACTCCTAGTGTCGAAGTTTTGCCTATCGTGCGAGAGTTTTCAAAAGTGTTTCCCGATGATGTTCCTGGACTGCCACCGGAAAGAGAGGTGGAGTTTGCTATAGATCTGGTACCGGGAACCGGGCCTATATCGATAGTGCCGTATCGAATGTCTCCAGTTGAGCTAACGAAGATAAAGAAACAGTTGGATGAGATTCTAGGAAAAGAGTTCATCAGACCTAGTGCATCTCCGTGGGGAGCGCCGATGCTGTTTGTGAAAAAGAAGGATGGAAGCTCGAGGCTGTGCGTAGACTATTATGAACTGAACAAAGTGACGATAAAGAACAAGTATCCGTTACCACGGATAGATGATTTGATGGATCAGCTGAAAGGAACAGCTGTGTTTTCTAAGATCGATCTGCGATCTGGATACCATCAGATTCGGGTGAAGAAGGAGGATGTGCCAAAGACTATTTTTCTGAGTCGGTATGGTCACTACGAGTACATAGTTATGCTGTTTGGTGTGACTAATGCTCTAGCTGTGTTCATTGACTATATGTACAGGATCTTCCGACCGTTCCTTGACAAGTTTGTTGCTGTGTTTATCGACGATATCCTTGTATACTCTTCGAGTAGAGAGGAACGCTAAGAGCATCTAAGAGCGGTGTTGCAAGTGCTAAAGGACCGACAGTTGTATGCTAAGCTATCGAAGTGCGAGTTTTGGCTAGAGGAGGTTCATTTTCTAGGCCATGTGATCAGTAAGGATGGAATCATAGTGGATCCTGCGAAAGTTGAGGCCATAGTGAGTTGGGAAAGCCCTAACTCTGTAAGCGAGGTGAGAAGTTTTCTTTGTTTAGTGGGCTACTATCGGAGGTTTATTGAGGGATTCTCTAAGATTGCGTTACCTATGACACAGTTAACGAGAATGGGGAAGACGTTTGAGTGGTCAAAGGCTTGCGAACAAAGTTTCCAGGAGCTGAAAAGAAGACTGAACACATCGCCTGTGTTGGTGCTACCAGATCCATTAGGACGATTTGATGTATACTGTGATGCATCTTATCAAGGCTTGGGATGTGTGCTCATGCAAGAAAGAAGAGTGGTGGCATATGCCTCCCGGCAGTTGAAAGTACATGAGCGAAACTACCTAACGCATGATCTGGAATTGCTTGCGATAGTGTTTGCATTGAAGATATCGAGACACTATCTTTATGGTGCTAAATTCAGTGTATTTAACGACCATAAGAGCCTGAAGTATCTGTTCGACCAGAGAAAGTTGAACATGAGGCAGCAGAGATGGATGAAATTCATAAAGGACTATGAATTCGACCTGCAATACCATCTAGGTAAGGCGAATGTAGTAGCAGATGCGCTCAGTAGGAAGTCCCTACACGTATCGAGGCGTTTAGAGATCTGAATCTAGAAGCGGGAATCGTTGAGAATAAGCTGAATCTGGGGATGGTTACAGTAACTAACGATTTCTTGAATCTTTTATGGAAGGAGCAAGCTGAGGATAAGTACCTCAAGAGTGTGAATCAGTTGATAGAGGAAGGTAAGACTATTGAATTTAGAAAAGGTACTGATGGTCTGCTTGGGTATGGTGATCGGGTTTGTGTGCCAGCGGATAGAGAAGTTAAGGATATGATCTTGGACGAAGCACACAAGAGCAAGATGAGTCTCCATCCGGGGGGTTACCAAGATGTGTCAGGATATGAAGAAGCAGTTCTGGTGGCTGGAGATGAAGAAAGATGTGGCAGCTTATACCCTAACCTGCTTGGGGTGTCAGAAAGCGAAGATTGAACACCCGAAGCCATCAGGGTTGTTGCAATCGCTGGATGTCCCAGAATGCAAGTGGGATAGCATTGCCATGGACTTTGTTTCTGGGTTGCCGAGAACTCAGAAAAGGTGTGATACAGTCTGGGTAATCATTGAGAGGTTGAAAAAGTTTGCTCACTTTTTATCGATCAACCAGAGTTATTCTCTAGAGCGATTGACTCAGATCTACCTCAAGGAGGTTGTAAGCCTGCATAGGGTACCTTCAGGCATCGTTTCAGATCGTGATCCAAGGTTTACCTTAAGGTTTTGGAGAAGCTTGCACAGTGCAATGGGAACTAAGTTAAGTATGAGTTCTGCTTATTGTAACACCCTGCTTTTTCACTTCTATGTTTATATGTGTTAATGCTTGCTTATAGATGTTTGCATATGTTGTTTTTGCTTGTTTTTGGTGCATAAGTTCATAGTTGTAATAGTTCAGCCTTTAGAATAATCAATCCATCCGAGTCTAAATAACCTGTTTCACGGTTTTGGCCATATCTTGAGTTCTAGACATCTGATCGAGGTGATCTTGAATGCGTTGGAAAGCTTAGAGAATTATCTACAAGTCTTATTTAGGTGTCGAGGCCAAAAACACGTTTTCTGACTGGGAAATCGATTTGGAAAATCGATTTCCAAGTGAAGAAATCGAGTTGGGAAATCGATTTCCAGGTGAAGAAATCGATTTCCAGAAAGTAGAAATCGATTGTTTAAAGGGCAAAATCGATTTTATTTGATAAGAAAATTGATTTGGCCAATGAAAAATCAATTTCCATGGTTGTGGAATTGATTCTCATGCGTGTCAGAACTTGTGTACGCGTTTGGGTTACCGGGCTATGCTGTGTACGACCCATTCGTCCTAAAACGCCCCTAAGAGCTATATATACATAGCGTATGACCTAAACCTAGTATCCACGCCCTAGTGTACACACGTTTTGCCTCTTCTCATCCCTAAGAGCTCTAATTGATCTCTTGCTCTAGAAAACCCAAAAGACGAATCCTGCTTTGGTGTTCTTCGTCAAGAACAAGCCGTTGTTTGGCTAGTCTGTCCCTGCTGCTAGAGTTAATCTCCTAAGTTAGGAACCAAGGTGAGTTTCTAATCCTAGATTTGTTTTCCCTTTCAATCCTTAACTTAAAGATCGACTCTGCTTTCCAGTGTTGCGATCGTGATCAAGTGCTGAACTCGTAAGAAGGAACCGTAGCAGAACTTGGCTCTGTTCTTTTTCCCTTAGGCTTTGAATCGTCATACCAGGTATGGGGGGGAGAAAATTTGGTCATGAATATGTGGGTTTTGGGATAGGTTAAGATGAAGGGGTTAACCCATGACCCCTGCGTATGCCTGCGTATGCCTATGAATGTTGTTATGCTATTTTCTGACTATATGAGTATTGATTGATGAATAATCTGATGTTATAACATGCTTATAACTATGAGTACATGATTTATATGATTGTTGATGAATTGTTGAGGATGATCATGTTGTTTATGCCATGATATGGTGTTTTGTTAACCTTATGCTATCAGAACATAGTTATAGGGAGAAAATAAATAGGTAATGTGAGATTGATGACCAAGGATTAGTTTGAGAACCCTTAGGTTATGATTTATGAGTGTTGGACTAATCAAATTGGTGATAAATAGCTTAGGCTCGAATGATATGTTAATTAGAGAACGTAGACTGGTTCAATAGTGGAGAAAACCCGCTGCTGTATGATTGAACGCCCAGAAATCGATTTCCAGCGCATGGAAATCGATTTGAATCGACCAAGAATCGATTTCCAAGGTGTGGAAATCGATTTGGCCTTGTAGAAATCGATTCCTAGAATCGATTTTCCTTGTTCAAAATCAATTGGGGAAATCGATTTGAACATGTTGAAATCGATTTCCAGAGATTGGAAATCGATTTGAAGACTTCAGAAATCGATTCCAGAGAATTGGAAATCGATTCTCACGTTCCCAGGAGCAGTTTTGACCCCTTATGCTTGATGGATAGTGTTATGTAGGCTTGTTATAATCTTAATAAGATATGGATTGTGGTTTAGATATTAAGATTAAGTTATGATTTTAATAGGATATGAATTGTGGTTTAGATATTAAGATTAAGTTATAATCTTAATAAATATATGACTTGAGGTATAAATATTAAGGTTAAGTTATAATCTTAATAAAATATGGATTGAGGGTTTAGATAATATGATTAAGTATAATGTTTAATAAAGGTAATGTTAAGTTAAGACTTAACAAAGAGTACAGTTAGTAAGACGATGATGTTATTGGTAACGACGCACTGTTAACGATGTTGTTGGTTAAATCATTCTTGATGCTTATTGGTCAAGTTTGATGTTGATAAATCATCTTTGATGCTTGTTGGGCAAAGTTGATAGCCATGTAATGGTATGATGGTGGATGGTTGGACATGTGTCTGCATGTTGTTGAGCATAGCATGCATCATACGTTGACGTTGATATGTTGGGTGGAAAGCAAACGATGAATCGTGATAGTGGAGGCCATGATGGGTGTTATCCCGGCCTTGCGGGTACATTGGGTAGGGAAATTCCAGGTGACATGGGCTAGCTACCTATTGTCGGAGTGACCTAAAGGATAAGCTTGAGTACCCTGACTAGCCACTATACGTTATCAGGATTAGTGAGAGTGTTCGGGGATGGCCCATGGTCTGGCATATCATCCACGTTGATAACCGGACATGTACTCCTAATCGTCTTTCCAGAGTTAGAGTTGTTGGCCACATGCATACGGAGTAGTGATGTTGCATTTGCATTGACATGCATCTTTGATATATATATTGATTATACATGTGTTGATTGATGTATGTTGTATGTCATCTTAATTACTATTCCATTCCGTTTACATATATTTATGATCGTATTTCTCACCCCCCATCTTTTGTTGTTCTTGTGCATATGATGTTGTATGTGTAGAGGAGGGTGAGCATGCTGATGAGGAGTGATCCCGTGGAGATCTCTCTTAGTAGTAGTAGTTAGGTTTTACGTGCAGTTGTTTAGTTTTTATTCCGATGTATTATCAGTATATGTATACCAACTCTGATTATGTGACATCGGGTTTCGGGTTATGTTTATGTTAACGTTTTTCCGCAGTTGTTTTATGTTTAAAATGTTTTCGGATCATGTGGTACTTGCTACCTTTTATGTTAAAATTTTATTTAACTTGCATGCTTTATTTTATTTTATCGTATGCGGGGTAGCGGGTGTCACACTTATCATCCTTAAACTGATGGTCAGTCTGAACGAACCATTCAGTCATTGGAGGATCTCTTAAGAGCGTATGTGTTGGAGAACATGGGAAGTTAGGACGAGTTCCTTCCATTGATCGAGTTTACTTATAACAACAGTTTGCATTCAATTATTGGCATGACGCCGTGTGAGGCACTGTATGGACATAAGTACAGGACTCCGTTATGTTGGTTTGAGACTGGAGAAAGTCAGTTGTGAGGTCCGGAGTTGGTATAGCAAACAACGGAACAAGTCCGTAAGATACGGGAAAAGATGAAGGCTGCAAGGGACAGGTAGAAAAGCTAGGCCGACAAGAGGAGGAGACCCTTAGAATTCCAAGAGGGCGACCATGTTTTCATGAAAGTTATCCCAAGAGCTAGAATGAGCAGGGCAATCAAATCCAGAAAGCTAACACCTAAATTTATAGGACCGTTTCAGATTCTTCGACGAATCGACCCTGTAGCCTATCAAATAGCTTTGTCACCAAATCTGTCAAATCTTCACGACGTCTTTCACGTCTCTCAACTTAGAAAGTATCATCCCTATCCACCACAGATGTTAGAGCCCAAATTAATCCAACTAAAAGAGAAACTAGAGTACGAGGCTTCACCTGTTCGAATCGTGGATAGAAGGATCAAGGAACTGCGCGGCAAGCACATTCTGTTAGTCAGAGTGGAATGGAACCCAGTGACTGGTGATTCAACGTGGGAACGTGAAGCCGAGATGCGCTAGAGTCATCCCTTTTTGTTCACAGGTATGCGACGGAAATTTTTGGGACGAAATTTTCTGTAACGGGGGTGGTAATGTAACATCCCGATTTTCTGTAACTCTAGTTGAGCTGGTTAATCTCGATTAGGGCTTTGGATGGATGTGTGAATTGTTATGTGCTAGTTTAAGGCTTAGTTTGAAGCTTAAGAATCGGCTTGAACAAGGTTGGAGGTGGCTAAGGTGTTATACGAGTAACTGTGGGAGCCAGAAGTTTGGAAGACTCTTCCCAGCTGAGCGACACGCTCAAGCGTGGGAAGGGAGCACGCCTCAGCTTGCGAACGCTCAAGCGTTGGTACGTTGCACGCTCAAGCGTGCTGAGTACGTTTGCCAACTGTGTGCTTTTTGACGCGTATGCTACACGTGTCAGGCCAGGGTAAAGGCGGAGCAGACAAGGTTCCATGCTTAAGTGTGGAGAGAACCTCACGCTCAAGCGTGTTGAGGGTCCACGCTAAGGCATGCACAACGGATCAAGTTTGGTGTTTTCCTTTTTCTCCCTCATTTGCACGAAAGTTCACTTTGGATTTCTGGGAGCTCTGCAAGTAGAGAGAGGGAGGAGTGTTCTGGTGTGAGAAAGCTTGAGGTTGAAGGCGATCGAGGCGTTCCATGGTTGCAATCGCGGCGAAGTTATCTACAACACTGGCAGATTGGTTTCTCGATTCGTCCAAGGTAAACTCGAATCTCAAACACGCGTTCTTCGTGTTCTTGGTGTTCTTTGAGTCTTTACCTCTCTCTTTGATCTTTTGAGCTGCCCTAGGGATAACACTATTGTATATGTGTTATGCTCGTGATTAGGGCTAAGTTCGCGCTTGTGATTTCCCGCAAATTGGAGCTTAAGGCCGCGGCTAGGGAGGAGCTCCGAGGCTGTTCCAAAGCTGTTCTTTGTGTTCGTGGCTGCGTGTGAGTGGCAAGCCGGTGATTGCGTGGATTTGCATGACGACTGTTTAGGTGGGGAGAAAGAGTACTGCTGCCGTCGAGAAGGCAAGAGTAGTGTAGTATGTTTTCTGCTATGTGTAGGGAAGCCTTAACCCTACTAGTGGTTGAGTCCCGATAAAGTACCTAATACCTAGGTTTAGCTTACTTTGGGTTATCGCCGTTAAGTTTGGAAACCCTAGGTTAGCGAACTGTTGATTGAGGATGATCTGTTCGTATGATCGTTGCTAAAATGATGACTGTTGTTGTTGCTATTTATCGAAGTGCCTATATGCTGGTTAGTATGTGATATGCTGCTATGTGCTGTTGTTAATATTACTGTTGTTGGTATTGATGTTGTTATGCTGTTGTGGTAACTATCGTATGGTGGTGGAATCCCATAGAGTTAAATTTGGCTGTGTGCCGTGTTGTTGTCGGGTTGATACCGTGGATGGTGCTGTTGCTGTTATGCTGACTTTTCGAGGCCGTGGCCGTGTTGTTTGAGCTGTGGCTCGTGGACATGTGGCATCGAGGCTGTGGCCGTGTGGATGCAGTGGCATCGTGTTGTTTCTGATTGAGAGCTTAGGCCTGAGATCCGGTATCAAGCCTGTTGAGGATGTTTGTTGCATATCATCATCTGCTACCAAGTGGCGAGGCCATATGACAGGTAGTATGGGCTGCCAGCGTCATACGAGGTTAATTGTACCTGAGTGCGGGTACAAAAAGTAGATGGGGCGGACAAGTGAGTGACCTTGGGGATGTTGCCGGTCTCAGGAATAGTTTATAGTGAAGGATGAGGTAGCTCCTATCCTATCATGACGCTCGATCCAGTCCGGTTTGCCCTACTAATCCCAGAGCTTTCCATTGTTCCAGGCTAATGTTCCGAGGCGACCGATATACCCCGGTTCCGGTGTGGAAGGGGGATGCACTCTTATTGGTCACGGCGAGCGGTTCAGTTTCTTGGACAAACTAACTCTGTTCCGACACAGAACCTGTTCCGGTGTGGACTTGTTCGGGTATGGAACCGTTCCAGTAGGAACCATCTTTGTGAGTTTTCGGCCGACATGCTGCATGGGTTTAGTATCCTGGTCTGGAGGATGAATCTAAGTGTGAGACTCATGGAGAAGGATGCTTGCTGCATGTGTTGCCTTGAGAGATGTCTGTTGGAATACAGTAACTGCTATACCTGTTATACCTGCTAGATGTTACATGTGGTTGTTTACTGCATTGCTGTTGTTTTCTGACAATGCTTGCATCGTATTTCTTATCTCCCTATTGTTGTCTCTGTTGTTCTGTTTTTGGGTTCGCTTGAAGACGAAGAGCCAGCCGATCCACAGGATGGACCCGAGGCTTCACCCGTTCATCACGGGGGCACCACGGATACCGGTGCTAGGCGACATTGAGATCATCTACCATGATGAAAGGGGATGGCGGGTGGACCCCTCGACCTTCTTGGTGGTTTACATAGGACTCGTCAGTCTGATCTTTCAGAGCGACCCGCGGCCTTATGTGGATATCATTGGACCCTACCGCGTGTACCAGTTTCTTCCTTTCTATAGGATATGGCGACCTTCGAGGCAGAGGGAGCAAGACTACATGTGGGTGGCACCTCAGTCCTCAGTTGTGACTAGCAGGAGAGGCTACGTCTACCGAGGCCAGCGCCGGAGAACAGAGCAGTATCTGAGGACCTACCGTCGGCATAGGATTGTGGTGTCCAGCTCTTCGTTAGAGTAAGAGCCTTTGGTGCGGTATAGACGTAGTCATGGCGAGGGCCAGGGTAGCTCAGGGCATCCTCACCACTGATGGTATGAGCCTGCCAGTGCGTCCTAGGTGGTGAGCTGAGAGCTTTTCATATATTTTGAGTGGGGGTGGGTTGTGCTGGCGAGCTCCGAGAGTCTTTTCTTTTGATGTTGATGTATTTTCAGTTTCGTTTACACAGCATGTATATGTATGTACAGTGCCCTGCTGATGGGGCTACAGTTATGCATGATATCTATATATCTTTTGGTTATGTTGTTGCGCTTTTACTCTGATAGTTTTTCTATGCTTGTCGTTGTTGCTTGTTTGCTTCCGCAGCGCTGTTTGAATACCATGCTATCGCTTTATATACGGCTTGGCATAGTTAATAATAATAGGAGCTTGGGACTAATGGGATTATCCTTATGGAAAAGGAGGGTCGTCTAATCATTTCTTTTTATGAGTAATGTAGGACTTTATGTTGTTAATGAATGATTCGCTGTTTGGTATGGAATCTATGTTGTTCGTTTTAAAAAGTTTTCTTTTGCCGTTTTGAGACAGAACCGGTAAAAGTTTTATTTTAACCAATAACGGATAAATTTCTTGTTTCGCATGTCGGGGGCCAGGAACCGGGAAATGGTGTCAAATGTAATATTGAATTACATTTCTCCATTACCTTCTTAATTATTTCTATTAAAGAGAATTAGTTTCCATGTAACCAAAAATTTACCAAAAGTAGTAAAAACCAATTATCCATTTTTGGTAAAAACTCCAAGCACTTAGTTTCTAACCAATTGAAAAATGTAACTACCCTAGTTACACTATGTATGTTTGGCCAAGCATCTTTGGGGAGAAGATAAATCTTCCTATATCATCTTCCAAGACAAAGTTATGTCATTAACCTTAAGTAGAAAAAGTGTTTTAACTATTTTTAGTTAATCTGGTACAAGTCTCACCCTTGCTTGACAACACTTGTACTTGTTCAATCTAAGCCCTCCATTCTTTATGACAACTCTCACTTAAGTTTTGATTAATTTTCTACTCCTAAATTGGCTAGATAATTTGGCCAAGACATCTAAAATATCTTAAAATTCTACTATTCCATTCATTTCTGTACAAACACCAAGTTTCAAACTAAGAACTTTCTCTCCATTTCTCTCTTCTCCTTGCTACAGTCTAGCTCTCTCCCACCCACAAAACATCTTCATTTCTTTCTTTTAATCACACATTCTCAACCTTTATCACCATACCATCATCCTTTGTTCTTGACGTTATAACTTCATTTGGAACCAAGTTATCAAAGTTCTTCAAGACCTCATTTTTAAGTTCTTGAGAGTATTTTGAGCTAACTTTTGAAGAGTAAGTTTCTAACTTCCTCTATCTTCATTTCACTACCGTGATACCATAGTTTAAACCTTGTTCTTGTTGATACAAAAATAAAAAGTTTTGAACCTATTTTCCTACTCTTATAGGTTCGGCCAAGTAAGGTTGAGGAGGACCTTTTTCTTTTCTCTTTTCATCTAAGGGAAGCTTCAAGAGGTAATGAGGGAGTGAACCATATCACACCTTAATGGTGGTGATAAAGGACTCCTAGTTTATTTGTGGGAAAACCCTAGATCTAGGGTTTTTCTTAAAAAGTTGATTACTTTGTTGTGGTTGTATTTTATGATGCTTGATGTGTTATTGTTGTGGTTGTGTTTTTGTTAAAATTATTTTGGCATGGTGAAAAACTATTCTTAGCTTAGGGATCTAAGAATAGGATTTTTGAATGATGAACTTGTGTCATGCTTCTAAATGCCTTCATGAGATGATTATGTGTTGAAGTAATATTCATGATGGTTGGATGTTGCTGGATGACACATATTTTGTTGAAAACTCCATGAGTGGTTCAGCCATGTATTACGAAAATTGGGAAGCCAAAACTTCTAAGTTCAAGTAATGGATTAATGAACCTATATGGCTCTAAGGAGGAAAAATAAAATAAAAAGATCTTCCTTACCTTCATGAGGCATTCGGCTATGACATGATGAGTAGGGTTAGAGGCTTAAAATGTTGATAATAAGGAATTTAATACATTTACTATGATGAATATGAGAAATAGAAATTTAAAAGTTTCCTAAAGATTGATTTTGGTCCCCAAGGACCAAGTTTTGGAAAAATAAATATTTTGGGTTAATATGAGAATAAGTTTTAAGAGTGGAAAGTTCAATGGTGATCATTCACATATTTTAGCTTGTTGTATTAAGAAAAGGTTTTTCAAGAACAAGGAGATTCCTAGATAGTTCCTATGGTTTCCAAAGATTGTAGTTAGAAAGCATATTTTAAAAGAAAATGGGAACTATGTGCACGGATTTATTTTAAATAGAGTTTTTACACTACTTTTCTAGTATACTTTGGATCTTGTAAAATGATAGAGATATAGCTTTATGCAACGAATATTTTAGTTAAAAAGGGAAGTTAAAGTAAAAATAGATTTATTTTTTACGCTAAATCAATAAAAGAAATATATTATATATATTAGTTATTTTAGGGTATTATATACCTTATATACATATGTATATAGTATCTAAACTAACTTTGATTAAAAGGCTGGCACAACTATTTCACTTCCAAGAAATGGTTTTTAAAGTTTTATTATAGTAGCGTAAAAAAAAACATATTTTCCAATGAAATAAAATCCCATGATGCACTTATATAGTATGAATTAAAGGATATGTACCCATAATATGTGGATATGGTAAGTAAAACCATAAGTCACACCCTTGATGACCTAGGTCATCTAGGGATTCATAATGCACAATTATAAAGAATTACTTATACAAAATAAAGTAATAAATCCTTTCGTAGATAAGTGAAAAGATCTAATGTAGGAATCCTTGAAGGTTCTGAAATTCCATAATATACTTAGGATATAGAATAATATCATAAAAATTGAACACCATTTCCAACGACGATGTGGTTCGACGACGCCAGCAACAGAACCAAGGATGGGTGACTGATGTAACACCCCAAATTTCGTTTATACGTGTGTGAATATATGTTTATATGTTGATTTATGTTCTTAGTTTAATGTTGGATGTTTAAGCATTTGATTTGGGTGGCTTAGCCTTAAAAAGGGGGCATATGCTGTTAAACAAGACCATAATCGATTATGATAATCGATTATGAGAGTTAGTGAAAAGGAGTCAGAACATTGATATTCGATTATGGTAATCGATTATGAATAATAGCGAAACAAGTCAGAGAAGCCATAATCGATTATCAATTCGAGAATGCTAATTGTCAAGTTAGAACAGTCATAATCGATTACCATAATCGATTATGACTGCGTTTTTCTGCAGAAACGGGTTTTAAACCCTTATTTCGGCCTGTTTCGTCTCAAATCCTTCTATAAACCCTAGGTTAGTAGCCTCTAAACCTCTGAAAACCTCCTTTCTCAATCTTAGGGTTCTCTCTTAATCCCTTTGAGAATCATCAAGAACATAAACCGTTTTACCCGTTTTTGTTGGAAAATCACCGTAACTGATACGAAGCCTTTGTGCAGTCGTTCTTCCTTGTTCTTGTTAACGTTAATAGGTTAAGGTGGAGGTAAATTCGTGTACCCTTGTATCTTCCTTAATTATCCTTGAGTTTTCTTGATTTGGGGATTGATTATGAACGTTTTTGGGCTCTATTTGGCACCATCATACAGCAAGTGTATTAAACCAAGGACAAGGCAACTCTTCCTCTCCTTTGTTCTAGTTTGAGTCTTCTAGTTTGTGATCAAGGTAAGATAACCAACCCTAAAGTTCATCCTTTTTCCTTTAATTTATATTGGATTAGGAATTGAATCTATTTCTTTCGTTGTGTTGTATTGTAACCAAGCGCTTGAGCCCTGAGACGGAACCAAGAACGAATCTCGCACTCTCTTCTTCCTCGGATTTCGGTTTGTCATACCAGGTATGGGGGGGAGAAGGTCAATATGAATATAGGTGTAGGGGTAGCGTAAGATGAAGGGTTAACCCATAACCCTAATTATATGTTGATATATGATATATGACTTTTGAACCTTACCTATGTATTCATGTATGCCTAGGGGTGTTGTTAAATGACTATATGTGATATTCTTGATTCTTGTGATTATTGGATGTGAATTGTTATCGTTATGGCATAATTATATGCATTGATTCATGTTTCATGTTGATGATGATGAATTATGATGAATGGCTACGTTGATTAAGCCTTGATAGTTGATGTTAAATTAATCCGAAGCTATAATCCCAGTTATAGGTCATTGAAAGTTCATAATAAATGGAGTTAGTATGAGAGGTGAGGATGATAACCCAAGGATTATAGTTCCAAAACATAAGTGTTGATCTATGAGTGTTAGAAATGCTTAAGGTTAGCAATAATGTATTACTAAGTTAGCAGTAATTGATTATAATAGGTAATAATCGATTATCGTGCATGAATGTAATTACATGAACTTACATATCTAAATAAAGAAAGTAAGTGAAGAATGTGATAATCTAAAGAATATGTTTGAGGATAATAACGAAATTAAGATGAGAACATTAGTGAGAATATTGGTAAGCAAAATAGGGATAGAGGTTTAGTTAACTCAGATAATACTTAATAAAGATAATGATGCTAGTAGTAACGATGTGTTACTATTAGTGGTGTTTATAAAGACGGTAACGATGGGTTATCGTCAGATGTTGACTGTGATCATCGTCGATGGTCAAGGTTATTAATAATTGTGAATGATTACAATGAAGGATGGTTGGACATGTGATTGCATGTTTGTTCGACATTGCACGCATCATTGCATAGAAGATGTCCGATGGGTGGAAAGCAAACGTTGAATCACGATGGTGGAGGCCACGATGGGTGTTATCCCGACCTTGAGGGTAGAGTTGGGTAAAGAGGTTCCTTATGGCATGGCTTGCAACCAGTGGCCGGAGCGTCCTATTGACAACCTGACTACCTTGACGAGCCACTGTACGTTTTCAAGATTAGTGAGAGTATCTGTGGCGATCATCTAGTATGGTGATGCGTCCCTGTTGGTTAAATAGATATATACTCCTAAACCTCTTACCAGAGTTAGAGTTGATGGATCCACATGTGCATGGAGTAGTTACGTTGCATAGCATTGCACGCATTCTTTAACATGATATATTATGTTTGTATGATTGTGTGTGGTATACTCATCTTATTAACTACTATGTTATTGTTTATATTCATATGTATATGACTTCTCACTCCCTACTTTTGTTGTTCTATGCATGTACCTTGTTACTGCAGAGGAGGGTGAGCCAGTTGCTGAGGAGTGTTCCCGAGGAGATCGCTTGCTCGTAGTTAGGTTGCTAGCTTGCTAGTTGGTTTTTAGTTTTTATCTGATGTAGTATTGGTATATTGTATACCAGCTCTGATATATGACATCGGGTTTCAGGTTTAGTTTATTTCCGCAATTGTTATATTTTAAATGTTTAAAACTTATTTGGTTTGTACGGTTATTTATCTTGGATAATGTGATACTTGCTACTCTTTAAACAAGTTTTTATTTTAACACGTTTTTAATTTAAAAACTTGTATGATCTTTTATTTTAAATTATCATGAACGGGGTAGTGAGTGTCACATTTAGTGGTATCAGAGCTAGGTTGTCCTACAGGCTGGGGTATGTGTCTGTTATATTCTCTTCTGTATACTCTTATATGATTATCTATACCTAGTATAGATGATGATATAGGATTATAGGACTTAGACTTCCCTTATTTTTGACTTCTTGTATCAAGTGGTTCACGTTGGACAATGCCGGAAGCTATGGATGGCAGTAATGATCGCTTGATTGGTGACGCTTTGGAGTTACTTGCTAATGTTATGGAGCTGAATCAGAACCGCCATGAGGTAGCATTTGTTAATCCTAAGGATTCGAGATTTCTTTCTGCAAACCAAGTGAAATCTTCTATGAGAGAAGAGGCCTAAGTATACATGATTCTGACTTCCCTGGAAGTAGAGAGCAAATCTAAGGTTGAGGATGTGCCAGTTGTGAGAGTTTTTCCTGAGGATGTTTATAGTCTATCGCCTGAGAGGGATGCTGAGTTCACCATAGACTTAGTGCCAGGCACAGGGCCTATCTCTATAGCACCTTATAGGATGTCCCCTCTAAAGCTAGCAGAGTTGAAGAAACAGTTAGAGGAGTTGCTTCAGAAGCAGTTTGTTAGGCCTAGCGTGTCCCCATGGGGAGCGTCGGTGTTGTTGGTGAAAAAGAAGGATGGTAGCATGAGGTTGTGTCTCAACTATCGGCAACTCAACAAGATGACAGTTAAGAATAGGAACCCTCTTCCTAGGATAGATGACCTTATGGATCAGCTAATAGGAGCCTGTGTATTTTCTAAGATAGATTTGAGATCAGGTTACCATCAAATACGGGTCAAGTCTGAGGACATTCCCAAGACTGCATTCAGGACGCGTTATGGCCACTACGAGTACCTAGTTATGCCTTTTGGTGTGACTAATGCCACTGCCGTGTTCATGGATTACATGAACAAGATCTTTCACTCGTACTTGGATAGGTTCGTAGTTGTCTTCATAGGCGATATCTTAGTATACTCTAAGACTAAGGAAGACCATGAGGAGCACCTGAGGATCGTTTTACAGACCCCTAAGGAAAAACAGTTGTATGCTAAGTTGTCCAAGTGTGAGTTTTGGTTAGATGAGGTGAGTTTCTTAGGACACATCATCTCTAAAGGAGGGATAGCCGTAGACCCAGCAAAAGTGGAAACCGTGCTCCATTGGGAAGCACCTTAGGATGTGAGGAGATGGAGGAGGAGGAGGAAGAGATTCCTGAGTATGTACTAGAGGTTGCACCTGAGGTAGCTCCCGCTGGCGTGAGTGATGACGCGTGGTGGACGAGGACCGACGCGAGATGCTAAGGTACACAAAGCAGTTCATGCATGGGTGCGACATGGAGCCTTTGGGGAGTACTTGGGAGTCTGAGGAGGAGTTTATGGAGATAGGCTCTGAGGAGGACCCGGAGGATTATTTCTCCGACGAGTAGTGTGTTATTTTGTGCTGGCCATTCTTTTTTTCTCCCAGTGTCTGTATTTATATTTATATCTCTTTCCCTTATTCAGATGTATTAAAATTCATGTTTATATAACTTACTCTGTCACTGCATGTGGATATTATTTAAGTATTATATTTTTGCAGTTATTTACATCTTATGTCTAAACAAATGTGACCCCTAAAGTAGGGGGTTACATTATATGGTATCAGAGCTGGCTGAGTCTTTTGGGTTTGTGGTTGGTCTGTCTTGTTTGTGTTGTGTGTCTCTTTGACTTGTATGTCATTGTATTCCAAAGGGAAGACAACATTGTTTGGACTTACCTTGCACTTGCATCTTGACAATACTATTTTCGTTGGTCTTGTAGGACAAGATGGCTGCAAGAGCCCCTGGCAGGACTGCTGACATCATCGTTGCTGTACAAGCCATGCATGAGATGATTGTTGCTTTTGCACATCGTGAGGAAGCGATCGCGGGTGGTCGAGATTTGAGTGAGTTCCGTAGGAATAACTAGAGCTGTCAAAATGGGTTGCAACCCATGAGCCAACCCGAATGAACCTGGCTCACCAGTGGGTTGGGTTGGCTAAAATCTGACTCACTTTAACACCTTGCTAATGTTGACCCGGCTCACCTAACCCCCTAGTTGGGTGGATTCAACCCGGGTCGAGTCGGGTTGGCTCACGGGTTGCACCCTTTAAAAAAAAAATAAAACTGCCATTTTTATTGATGCACTGTATTATTTATAGTCAACTCTCAATCTTATCGGTTGAAGCTTTGCTGCCGAGGAAGCAAGAGAGTACGGACCCATTCGTGTTTCTGGGACTCGCACTCTGAACACAAGTAGCACAAGACAGATGTATGTCAAAGTAAAATGTTTCTTATGTTTCATCTGACTTACTTGCTTAGCATGTTTTTTTAATTGTTGGTTGTCCAGCCAAGGAAAGAACTTCTGCAACTAGTTTCTGGTTTGTTGGCATATTTACTAGTCAAGTACCCAGAACTGCAGCCTTGTGCTCAAAGGGTGTTCGGCGCTGAGACTCATACATATCCAAAAGGATAAAGAGATCTTTGATGTTTTGAAGCTAACCATTCATGAATATTCAACAACATTAAATCTAAGGCCGTGTCGACAAAACAAATTTATAACTTTCAAAACAAACTATTAATTTTTTGTTTTTATTTTTATTTTTTTATGATTTTTTTAAATATAGGTGAGCCAACCCACATAACCCACCAACCCGTGGTGGGTCGAGCTGGGTTGGCTATTTCCTGGCTCACTAAAATGTGACACGGGCTGGGTTGACCCGTTTTTTCTCCAACCCGTGGCGGGCCAACCCGGATGAGCCGGGTTGGCCCATTTTGACAGCTCTAGGAATAACCGGTCCCAATACAAATGAGAGTATGACCCAGAAAAAGATGAACTTTGGAGCTAAGAGATGTAGAAGATCTTCGAAGCAATGCGATATTCCGACGGAGATAAAATGACATATGCTGCTTACATGCTGGTAGGTTATACAGAGTACTGGTGGAGGGGCGCCCGCCAAGTAGCTGAACATGACGGGCTAGCAGTGACTTGGGAGCTCTTCCACCAGAAGTTCTTCAAGAAATACTTTCCTGCAAGGGCAAGACATGCAAAGGAGATGGAGTTCCTACAACTACGACAAGGAAGTGTGACGGTCTGCAAGTATGCTATGAAGTTCAAAAGTCTGGCTAAGTTTTCGAACAAGTTTCAAGACAACCCCAATAAGCTGTGGAAGTGCAGGAAGTTCAAAGAGGGCCTAAGACATGAACTCAAGGAAGCTGTCATGCCTTTTGAGATAGCTATTTCCCCCCAACTTATGGACAAGGGAGCTTTGGGCCATCTAGGTTCAAAATGGGGAATAGCAGCAACTTTCAACACAAGAAACCTTACTCAAGGCCATATGGAGGTCAAGAGTACCAACGACCTCAGGGAACCAATGGCAGAGGCCGCGCAACTCCTTGAGCAACTACTGTCAAGTGCTTCAAGTGTGGAAAGGATCATTATGCTAGAGACTTCCCAACAAAAGGACCTATCTGCTTCAGTTGTGGGAGGCTGGGGCACATGTCTAGGGAATGCGGACAACCAAAAGCGGAGCCTTCCGTTAACTTGGTTTAAGCAGCGAGATCCAAAGCAAAAGGGCGTATTTTCTCTATGAGCGGCGCTGAGGCCTCTCGGAATGAAGACTTGATCCAACGGGAAGGTGCCATTGGAGGTAAAAATTTAACTGTACTGTTTGACTAAGGCGCAACTTATTCATTCATTGCATATAGTTGTGTTAAACTGTTGGGATTACATGTCTCTTCTATACCCTTTGATTTGATTATTTCCACACCTAATGCCAAACCTGTTGTTATGGCTGAGGCCTGTTTAAACCGTCCTATCTTTGTTGGGGGCAGAAAGTTTGTAGTCAACTTGATCTGTTTGCAATTATTGCAAATAGATGTTATTCTAAGGATGGATTGGTTGCCCTCTAACCACATCATGTTAGACTATGCTAATCGAAACATAATCTTCCCTAAAAGTGAGATTTCTGGTTTTATTTCTGCCAATCAAGTAAGAGCTTCTTTGAGAGAAGGATGTTGCGTTTTGAACACACTTAAGGGCAGTGTACCCTGTCGCAGAAGTGATATAGGACAGACGTCCAGATATCGTACCCAAGAGATTAATTATGTGATATCCAAGTGATAAAGTAAGTATTGGAATAGAGAAATCCTCATGATATTTAGACTAACGAAATAATAATAATAATAATAATAATAATAATAATAATAATAATAATAATAATAATAATAATAATAATAATAATAATAATAATATAATGATGTAAGCAATAATAAGATATGGGAAAAGAGAAATAAAGAGTTTAAGAAATCAAGAGTAAAAGAGCCTAGAGTCGTGGTTTCACTTGTACTTTCGATACCCCCCCAAATCCTAGTTCTATTCAATTTCGCAGTTCCTTTTCGAATATAAATCCCTTTACAAAAACTATTAATTGTTTGTCAGACAATCAATATTCTTTTGCCTAGATGAACTCAATGTTTGTCAGCCAAAGAGTTTAAATGATTAGAAAGCATAAAGAGGAAAGACGTTGAATGACTGAAAGGAGTAAATCAAGTTTGATCATGCTACAATTTAAACCCTGGTTATCCTATAGATCTACCAATTAATTGCAGTACGATCGCTGGTCAAGCAATTGATTAAGAGCATACAAAGGGTGCGTTGTCCTAGTATAGGATGAAGAACAATAGAATAAAATTATTCAAATCGCAACTTTGAAACCAAATAGAATTCGAATTAAAGCTAAGACATAGCAAAAAGGGTTTCTACTAATATAAGAACTGCCACAACTCTAGTGGTGAATTTTTGCTACCCATAATAATAGATAAAACAATAGTTAACAAAGGGAAACGCATTCTGAAGAGTTAGAAGCAGAAATGTCTCCAACTTAACCCCCAGGTGCAAATCCTACTCTAGAAATCTAAACTACTAAAAGCTATAAACTATAGAAAGCTTTACAAAAGATGATAGTATGATAGAATGTCAAAAGATTAAGAGATGATTCAAGGTTGGCACAAAGGGCCTCTATATATAGCAAAATATGAGGAGAGAGCCCAAAATTAGGTCTTTTGTTCTGCCAGCATAAGCTTGCTCTTTAGTCAGCACGACCGTTCTCTTTATTATGTCAGGCCGTGCTCAGTTCTGCACGAGCGTACCAACTTCATAGAATCAGCGTTCTAGTGCACGGGTATCAACACAGGCGTGCTCAACCTTCTGCAGGGTCGTGCTCTTTATTTGTAAGGTCATGCTGCTTTAGTCAGGCCTTGCTTCATTTTGGCACGGGCGTGCTGGTGTCTAGCACGGTCGTGCTTCATCTTCAGAGGTCAGCTTTAAGTTCTTGTAAGGCTTTGTTTGGATAGTTGAGCTGAAGGGCTTGCACGGGCGCGCTCTTGTCTGGCACGGCCGTGCTTGGGCTCATAACTTCAATATCTTCTTCATTTTAGCTCAAAAACCTCCATCTTTCATCATGTCTTCATCAAATTGCCTCTAAACGTTAATTTTGTCAAAACTTAAATAAAATGATGAAATATAATAGTAATCATCATGAAATGCATCAAAATTCAACCCAAATACCCCCTATAAAATGCATAGAATTGAGGTTTATCAAACTTCCCACACTTGAGTATTGCTTATCCTCAAGCAATTATCTAGCTTAATTAAAATAATTTTCAAAATAATTTTTAGATTTAAATCAGGGGAACCCAAAACAAACAGAATTTTCAGAATTGCGAGGATAGTCAAACCAGTATATTTTTCAAAAGAATGTCAAAAGATTACCCAACAGAAACTTTATATTCCTTGAAATCAGACTTTCCAAAAGACCATAGGTCATTCCACTCACAATCTCTCAATGTATTGGGCAAAGATATTAAAGCACTCAAGATTCTCAAAGTAAATACATTACCATAGGCTTGTTCATTGACCAAATCTCCACAATATGATTCACATGCATGTAGAAGAAGGAAGGGGTCTTTCATTGGTTGTAACGAGGTCAAGGCTTTGATGTTAGGTGTGATAGAGAAAGAAAAGGGATATTCAAAGTGCTAAACCAATAAAATCAAAGCAATAACCTCTTGAAGCATAAAAGAGCATAAAGAGCAATTAATACTTTTTCACAAAATTTTCAAGAAACTACTATTTTATCTTCAACCTTTCCTTTGCCATAAGCTTGCTTTTCTTTTTCTTAATTCTTCTCTTTTTTTTTATTTTCACCAATTTTTCTTTTTCTTTTTGAATCGAGAAAGAAGCCTTTTTCTTTACTGTCAACTTATTTCTAACACTTTATTTCCAGAAAAGGATTCATAATAACATGTTCCTACTAATGGTCCAATATATTTCTAAGAGGTCACCAAAAACAATTTTCAATTTTTGCAGAATAGGGACCAAAGAAAATATTTTCATAAGGCTCAAATTGGGCAACTAGAGGAAGTGTTTAATAAAATAATGTGGGCTAGAAAAATACCTAAGAGTGTCCCAATCAGAGTTCCACATGCACATAAGTCAAATTCGCCTCAAAAAAAAAATCTTAGGACAAGTTCTAGAATATATTCACCTGAGAAATCACGCTCATCAAAGAAAATGGGTTAATATCAAATAAATTTAGCATTGCAGTTTAACCCCTATAAAAGACTAAGTCTCACATTTAGAAACAAATTCTAATGAAAAGTTTTCAATTAAGGAATTTTTCTGCTAATTTGCAGTTTTCAAAAGACCAACATTTTCAAATAACTTAAGAGACTATTAAAACAATTCATCAAAAAAAATTCTTGTAAGGGATTTCCTTAATTTTTATCATAAAAGAGGGATTAACCCAGTTAATTGAATGCATCAATATCATCATCAAAAATATATTTTTCCTTCCCACACTTAACATTTGTAGTGTCCTCAATGCAATGGATTTAACATGAAACACAGGTGTAGAGAAAGAGAAGAGAAGTACTGACCTCAATTTTTTTCTTTTTATTTATTTATTTATTTTATTATCCTAAAAATAAAATAAACTATCCTAAAAAAAATAAAATAAAATAACTCGGGTTGCCTTCCACAAAGCGGTTGTTTAACGTCTTTAGCTTGACAGTACCTCAAAAAATGATCAATCAGGGGGCTCTCCAAGTGCAAATTTAGTCTGTAAGGCATTACCCCTTCTTAGTTTTTTGATCATCTGGGTCATGTTATTTTTCCTTTTCCGATCCCCTTGGTGGATGAGCTTCAAAATATAATGATATTTTTGCTTTCTCATCATCCACCAATATATTCAGATCCTGCAAGATACGATTTTCTTTCATAGGTTACTGCGTCTTTACATAATCGAAGTTGTTAGAAACAACCACATTATTAGCAGAATAAGAAGAAATAAAAGAAGAAAAATATTGAGAGGGATTTTTAGTAGAATTTAAAATTTTTAAAACATCCTCTTTAGTACCACTATTTAATGTTATCTTCCTTTTTTAACCTGAATTTCAGCATCACCAATAGCTAAGAGAATCTTTTCTAGCTCAATGTTGATTTTTACCCTTTTTGGCTCACTAGAAGCTAAGCACGGTCCTGCATGTGCAGGGAAACGGCCATGTATCTCAGTTGACACGCTTTCTAACTCACTGAGAGTGGTGCACGGTCGTGCTTCAGCTGGTACATAGTCGTGCTCACTGTAACACCTTGCTTTTCACCTCTATGCTTGTATATGTTGATTATAGGTATGTGATGTGTTGTTATGCTTACGTTATATATCTAGGGACGTGTTTTAGGGTAGTTAACATAGAACAGGTGAAATCAGCATTCCTGATAGGACAGCACACCCGTATTCTCATGCAGCACGCCCGTGCTAAAAGTTAGCACGCCTGTGCTCTTCGCGTGGACCCGAAACTCGTTTTGGGCTTTAAGCTGACCCGTTTCGTCCCAATCCTTTTTATACCTCTTTTGCTCGACCTAAAACTCATAGCCGTCATTCCTAGAATTAGAAACAGCCGTCTTTAGCCTTTCTCTTGGGTTCCCATTGAATCCTTGAGCGTTTTTCAATCCTTGTTGGGTGTTCTTCGTCAAGAACACATCCCTATGGTGTTCGTTGTTGCATTTGGGGTTAAGTTGCTAGCTTAGTGTTAGTCTAAGGTAAGGTAACCAACCCTGTTCGTCCTTTTTCCTTAAGTACTTTGAGTTAGTATTGAACCGTTTTCTCCCTGTCAAAGCAGACTTCGTTGTTTGTGTGCCAGTGCTGCGAACGGCAACTAGTAGATTTGTTCCCCAAGGATCTAATCGAGGTATGTTTATAACCCTTATGTTAATTCCTTTTTCTTTTCCTTGTTTGGGGAATGAACTTATCCTTTTGCTTGGCGCTCTTGGTCAAAGCTTGTGGAACCTGTTGAGCCCGTTTGGAGGAGTCACGCTTGGACTTCGTTTTTGTTGGCTCGTAGGCTGGAGTCATCATGCCAGGTATGGGGGTAAGGGATTAGTATAACATATAGGTTCTAGGGTAGAGTAAGATGAGTGTTAACCCATGAATCTATTTGTGTACTATATGCCTTAGTTGATGTATGAATTGGTTATAGTTGTTTATACATGATATTAATTGTTTAATTGGTTTATATGATCTTGGCATGATGTTTATGATGTTGTTGATGATGTTGTTGATATGTCATGATTGTATGAATTGGTATGATGAAAACTGCTGTTAAAACTAAGTTAATAAAAGACATAGGATGTTAGCGCTAAGCCTAAAACTAGGATTAGTCTAATTGATGTGCATAAAACATAAAGATGTTGATGAAGGGCGAGATTATTGCCAATGGATTAGTCAAGAACCTTAGGACTGATTGGAGTGTTAAAAATCTAGAAAAGCTGCAAAGTTTCCAGAACTGAGACGCTGTAACAGCGGTGAGCATGCCCGTGCTCTCGGTAGCACGCTTGTGTCGGAAAAATGAAAAAACGTGACGCTGTTTAGCATGCCCGTGCTCTCGTGCAGCACGCCCATGCCATATGGCCAGCATGCCCGTGCTCAGACCGTGCCACTGTCAAAATTAAGAAAACTTCACAGTTTTAAATAAAAAGAGATTTAATACCCTTTTATAATAAAAATATAGCATATGAGATTATAAAATACGACCTTGAGGATAGTTAATAAACTAGGACAATGATATGGTAAAGTGTAATAATGGAGACTTAATAAAGAGATTAATTAATGAGAAGATGATGTTATCGGTAACGACGTACTGTTACCGATGTTGTTGGTTAAATCATTGTTGATTCTAAATGGTCAAGATTGATGTTGATGATTCACTTTGATGCTTATTGGTCAAAGTTGATAGCCTGTGTTAAAGGTGTTGATGGAAGTGGTTGCCATGTTGTTTGATTGTTAGCATTGCATGCATCATGACATGGGGTTGTTAGTTTGAGGGAAGTGACGATGACTAGCGAGTTCATCCGAGAGTATGGCGAACTAGCCGTCCGCGGGGATTCATCTGAGAGTTAGGTGAATCAAGCGCATTTGTGGTGGTCCATCTGAGAGTATGGTGGATCGACTATCCAAGGGGGTTCACCCGTGATTTTGGTGAACTGCCGGCATTGGTGCTTATTGGCCAATGTGGATATGTTCTCCTAAATGGTCTTCCTGAGTTAGTTATTGGATCCACATTGCATATGGAGTAGTGGAGTAGTTATGCATCGCATAACATACTTATATTGTGATATAATGGTATGCATTATATATGTATGTTGTATTATGATGACTTATATGTTGCATGATCATCTTGTTAACTGCTCTATCATTTATGTTTATACATACAGTTCCTTACTCCCTACTGTTGTTGTTGTTGTTTTGCATGTACCTTTGGTTATGCAGAGGATGGTGAGCAGCCAGTTGAAGAATGATCCCGAGGAGATCGTTTGCTCTTAGTTTTTTGTTTATGTTTAGTTATGTTAGATGTCTTCTGATGCAATGTCGGTAGTGGTTACCAGCTCTGATTATGTGACATCGGGATTTGGGTTTTGTTATATGTTTATGTTTTTCGCAGTTGTTATTATGTTAAACGTTTTGGATCATGTGGTACATGTTATCCCTTTTGTTTGTAATTGATGGATTTATATTATATGATATATTTATTTTATCTTTATCGTATGCGCGGTAGCGGGTGTCACATTTAGTGGTATCAGAGCCGGTTTGTCCTACAGGCCGGGTATATGTCTGTTATGTTATCTTCTGTGTACTCTTATATGATTGTCTATGCCTAGCATGAATAATGATATAGGATTATCAGAGCCTTAGTTCCTATTTTTGCTTAACTTCATGTATTAATAGCTGTGGAACTATGCAGGGAGATATGGCAGGTAGAAACGATCGTGCGATTGCTAACGCTCTGGCGTAATTGGCCAATGACATCGCTCAGAATAATCAGAATCAGAACCATCATGGGGGAGCTGCTGAGTTTCAGGGTCTGGATAAGTTCCAGAGGAACAACCCGCCATCGTTCAGAGTAGCTTATGACCCTATAGGAGCTCTTTTATGGATCCGCGAGCTCGAGAAGGTCTTTTGAGCCATGGCATGTACCGATGCCCAGAAGGTCACTTTTGGGACGTTCATGCTAGTTGAGGAAGCTGAGCACTGGTGGGAGAACTGTCGCCAGCACATGGAGGCCACGGGTACTGCAATTACTTGGGTTGTCTTCAAAGAGATGTTCTTGGGGAAGTACTTTATGACCGATATCCGCGACAAGAAGGAGATGGAGTTCCTGGCTCTTATGGAAGGAAATATGTCCGTGGGAGAGTATGCTACGAGGTTTGAGGAGCTGGCACGTTATTACACGCTTTCCCAGTATGTGAATGATGATCGCTCCAAGTGTGTGAAGTTCGAAGATGGTCTACGCCCAGAGATCAAGCAAGCCATCATCTATCAGGAGATTCATGTCTTTCCTGTCCTTGTGAACAAGTGTAGGATCTTTGAAGATGCCTACAAATCCAGAGCTGCATACTTCAAGAGTTCAGATGCTCAGGGTAGCAAGAAGAATGATCAACGAGATAAAGGGAAGCAGCGTCTAGCACTAGTTAGCCCTGAATTCAAGCAGAGCGGCAAGAAGCCACAGTTTGCATAAGGCAGGTCCGGGGAATGGGATTCTTATAATCCTAGACCCATCAGATGCGACAAGTGTGGGAAGGACCGCTTCACTAGGCAGTGCAAGGAAACCGATGTTATCTGCTTCAAGTGTGGCAAGTCCGGCCACTTCAGCCGCGATTGTGGAGGAGCAAAGGCAGAACAGCAGAGTTCTAGCAAGAGTCAGAATTCTCAAGCCAACCGACTGAGGACAAGTGGAAGAGTCTTTACTCTCAGCAGAGCTAAAGCCTCCGAGTCCGAAGACCTGATCCAAGGTAAATGTCTCATTGATGGAACTTCTTTAGTTGTGTTATTTGATTTGGGTACGACCCATTCGTTTATATCGAATGATTGTATCAAAAACCTTAGATTGCTTGTGACCCTTCTTGAGTTTGATTTGATTATTGCCACACCTACAAATAAGTCGGTTCTTACTTCTCATGTTTGCAAAAGCTGCCCCATTACCATTGATGATAGGGACTTTGTAGTTGACCTCGTGTGTTTATCCCTTAAACAACTTGATGTTATTCTTGGTATGGACTGGTTGTCTTCCAAACATGTTCTTTTGAACTGTTTTGATAAGACCATTGTTTTTGGAACTCCTGTTAAGTCTAAGGATCTGAGATTTCTTTCTGCCAACCAAGATAAGGCTTTAATGAAAAAAGAGGCCCAAGTTTACATGATGTTATCTTCCCTGGAAGTAGAGAGCAGATATAGTGTTGAGAATGTGCCTATAGTGAGAGAGTTTCCTGAAGTATTCCCAGAGGATGTTTATAGTCTACCACCTGAGAGAGATGTTGAGTTTACCATAGACTTAGTGCCTGGAACTGGACCTATATCCATAGCATCTTATAGGGTGTTCCTTCTAAAGCTAGCAGAGTTGAAGAATCAATTAGAAGAGTTAATACAGAAACAGTTTGTTAGGCCTAGTGTGTCCCCGTGGGGAGCGCCTGTGTTGTTGGTGAAGAAGAAGGATGGTAGTATGAGGTTGTGTGTCGATTACCGATAACTCAACAAGGTGACCATTAAGAATAGGTACCCTCTCCCTAGGATCGATGACCTTATGGACCAGTTGATAGGTGCTTGCATATTTTCTAAGATAGATCTGAGGTCAAGGTATCGTCAGATTTGGGTTAAGTCTGAGGACTTTCTGAAGACTGTGTTTCGGACGCGTTACGGTCACTACGAGTATTTGGTTATGCCTTTTGGTGTGATTAATGCTCCTGCTGTGTTCATGGACTACATGAACAAGATCTTTTACCCTTACTTGGATAAGTTTGTGGTATTCATAGATGACATCTTAGTATATTCTAAGACTAAAGCAGAGCATGAGGAACACTTAAGGATTGTCTTGCAGACCCTTAAGGAAATACAGTTGTATGCTAAGTTGTCTAAGTGTGAGTTTTGGTTAGAAGAGGTGAGTTTCTTAGGAGACATCATCTCTAAAGGAGGGATAGCCATAGACCCAACTAAGGTAGAGACCGTGCTCCATTGGAAAGCACCTAAGTCAGTGACCGAGATTAGGAGCTTCTTGGGTTTAGCAGGGTACTATAGGAGGTTTCTAGAGGGGTTCTCTCATATAGCTTTGCCCTTGACCCGCCTCACTAAGAAAGGTCAGATCTTTGTGTGAGACTCTAAGTGTGAGGAAAGTTTCCAGACGTTAAAGAATAGGTTAACATCTGCACCTGTGCTAGTTTTACCCAACCTTATTGAACCTTGTGTAGTATATTGTGATGCTTCGAAGCAAGGTTTAGGTGGTGTGTTGATGCAAAATGGTCAGGTAGTAGCTTCCGCTTCTAGGCAGTTGAAGGTTCATGAGAAGAACTACCCTACCCATGACTTGGAACTAGGAGCAGTAGTGTTTGCCTTGAAGATTTGGAGGCATTACCATTATGGAGCTAAGTTTGAGGTTTTTAGTGATCATAAAAGTTTGAAATATTTGTTTGATCAGAAAGAGCTGAATATGAGGCAGCATAGGTGGATGGAATTTCTTAAAGATTATGATTTTGAGCTTAGTTACCACCTAGGAAAAGCCAATGTAGTGGCTGATGCTTTGAGTAGAAAAACCTTACATGTTTCAGCTTTGATGGTTAGAGAGATGGATTTGATCGAGGAGTTTAGAAACTTGAGCTTAGCTTCGGAAGTTACCCCTAAGAGTATTAGGCTTGGAATGTTGAAAATCACTAATGGTTTGATGGATTAGATTAGAGAGGGTCAGAAGATAGATGTTTACTGAGATGACCCGCCGTCCCATTAAAGAACCTAAAATATTAACTAACCTTAATCATATTATAATCGTTAGCGTGCCATATTAATACTAAGCGAAGCGGGAAATTGAGCGCGGAAGCAAAACGAATTACGGCACGCATCGCCTCAGAGTACACAGCTTTAAAAAATTAAAGAAATATATCACATACATCACTTGCCCCATCAGTAGGGTACAATATTAAGGTAATACATACAGATTATATTAATACAACCCAAGATGAAAGTACGAAAATAGGCCGAGAGACAACTCTCCGGCTAGCCACGATCATTTCCCGACCTCTCGAGGCTAGGGCTCGTGGCACGTCCTCCGGTGTCAGGCTCGTAAGGAATGCCGTCCAGCTCCTCAGCAACTGGTTCCTCCTCGGGGTCTTCCCATAAAATAAAAGTAACACATACAAAAAAATACTGGAGATAAGAAACATATATCATCAATATGGGAGAGGGGCATCGGTACAGCATATATATACATGCATCACACAACACATTTAAAATATACAACACAACATCACCCATCTCTTAAGTCATACATCACAACCATCTCAAAAGTCATTCTCTCAGATAATCCTATAAGAGGGATACTAGTCCCTATGTATATGTTGACTTCCCTATATGCATGTCGGCTGATACATCACGTCCCCAGTTGGACATCCCCATCGGGATTACATCACATCACATCACATTACATCACGTCCCTCATTGGACATCCCGCCTAGGGATTTAAAGTATCACGTCCCCAATTGGACATCCCCTTTTGGGACAAAAATGTTGTGGTATGAAATGATATGCTATGCAACAAACATCCATCGCAGGTTGATACCGGTACCTCACGCCTACGCACTCGACCACGACCATGACACATCGCATCCACATCAACATCAACATCAACATCAACATCATCATCAACATCAACATCAGCATCACAACGCCTTACGTCTACGAGCCACAGCTCCATAGTTGGGACCACGACAGTATCAACCCGAACGACATCATCACTCACCATACTCTCATCAACACTCAATCAACCAATCACAATAAACATCGCAACAGAAAATCTTCTCGGTGCAGTTATCATCACAATGCTAGTTAACAGTAAATCACACAAACAGTTCAACACAAAAATCCAACAGATAATCAAATAAACAGATCAACACATCAACCTCAATCAATCACATCATCCATATTATCAACTTAGTGGTGATATCCCAAAAGTACCTACACCTAGGGTCCAGGCACTTTATCCAGGGCTCAACCTCTAGTAGGGTTTAAGAGTTCCCTTACACACACACACACACACACACACACACACACACACACACACACACACACACAGAGATATATATAGTTAATCCCCACCTTAGTGATTCTCACGTGCAGCTCCGGCTATGACTCCACAACTGTCAATCGGGTGCGCGGACGAACGTTCGAATCCTGTCCGATTCTACACCACAAAACACAACCAGAAATTAATATAGTTAAATCAAAACTCCCCTAACCTTAGGACTAGGCTGCTGCCCCTATTTAATTAAATAGGCTAGGGATGTTGAAATTCTACCAGCTCATGGATTAATGATCTTTAAGCATACCTAAGACATAATCCATGACCAATTATCAAAGATTTGAATCAAAACTCCTTAAACCCAAAACTTGGGGTTTCGGCCATCACCATGAAAAATAGGTGAGAGTTGATTTGGGTTCCTAATCACTTGGATTACATGATTAAGGAATGAAATGGGTGAAATCAAGAATCATTTCACAAAATTGAACCAAAAACCCATTTCCCCCAAAAGCAATAGGTTCGGCCCTTTAAAGATAATTAGGCTAGGAAGATTTTTTTATTTCATGCTCTTGGATTATGATTGTAGAGGATGAAACTAGATTATAGAAATTGGTTTGGCATTAAAAGGACTTTTCTACAATTTTCTAGAGATTTTTGAAGTTTGGATCTTAAAACTTGAAACTATAGATTTCAATGGAGAAAAATGAAGATTGAGAGCTCAAGAGTGAAATCTATACCTCTTAGGTGATAGAGGAGGATGAGAGGATCAACTTTGCTTCACAAATCTCCTTGAAAATCCATGTGAAAGTTGAGTTAAAATGGAGGAAAAGAAATGAAGAAAATGAGAAATGGAGGAAGAAGAAGAAAAAGGAAGGAAGAAGAAGAAGAAGGAAGGAAGGAAGAAGAAGATGGCGAGTAAGAGAGAAATATAGAGAGCCGAAGATAAGGAGAGCGAGTGAGGGTGAGTCTTGAAAATTTTAGATATTTTAGGGACAAAATTGTCCTTTAGGAAAAAGACCAAGGGCATTTTGGTCTTTTCGCGTCCAAATATTTTCGTTTGTCATTATGACAGTGTCAAGTCATGGCACGCTTCCCGAGGTGATGTGACTTGATGTGACATCAAGTTTATCCGTTAGTGGATCCTGGTAAATCCCTTTAAAGCTTTAATCGCCTCCTGGTTCAAGTTTTCGCTCGAATATTTTATATTATTTTCATTTTCGAAGGTCAGGATCCATTTTTTCAAAAATGTAGGAAACATAATTCTATGACTAACTGTCTCGTTCACGAGTCCAAATTAGGTTTCGATAGTAGTAAAACACTATTATCAATGAAAAACACAGACCAGGCTCCGTCTGAGTTTTTGACCCAAAATTTAACAATAGCATCCTGCGATAGTATCGAGCTTGACTATGGTCTCGGATTAATTTATTTCGCTCTCTAGACTCTCCAATAAAATACAAACATACAAATAATGTTTAATCAATATTAGAAAGTTTTTAATGCATTTTAAAGAAAACGGAGTGTTACATTTACCTTTTAGACTAGAGGGAGTTGCTTGCTCAGGGTAGAAACCTTAGTTTTAAGGAAGAAGCAGATGGAGTTTTGAGGTTTCCGGATAGAGTTTGTATACCCGATGTTCTGGAGTTGATCCTTGAGGAAGGCCATAGGAGTGGTTTGAGTGTTCATCCGGGTGCCACAAAAAAGGACCAGGATCTGAAACGTATGTTTTGGTGACCCGGGATGAAGAAAGATGTGGCCGAATTTGTTTATGCTTGTTTAGTATGTCAAAAGGCTAAGATAGAATGTAACACCCTCCTTGAGGGGTCATAGTTCGAAACCAAAATTCTCTTTTTCGGTTGATTAAAACCTCTTCGAAAATATTTGTTAAACTTGTCGCAGAAATACTGATACCAATTAAAATTTTAACAGCAACAGAGAAACAAATCCAATCTCATCATTTACAAGACTCATTCAACTTCGCCTTAAGGCAGACATCATTTCAATTTCTTATTACACATCATGCTGAGTCATGGTCAAAGGACCTGACTTTAAATATCAAAATCCTAAGAGTTGGTCTAACAAAACTCTAAGAATAATAAAGTATACTACTTAGCCTGCATCACCCCGATGAGAGTGGGCCTCATCATCAAAAGTCCACTGTCTTCGTTGTCAACACCAAGGAACTCAGTTACATGGTCCCGCAGAGACCCAGAGGACCGCTGGAAAATATCTGTACATGTGTTCAAAAAAACACAACAGGGTGTCCAACATGTACAGGCAAGGGTGAGATACTCGTTCACAAGTTTATCGTAATAGCCACACAAGTAAAGCAACATACAAATAATGCGTCAACCTAGTCATGCGATAAAACATCAATATTCAATCGTAATATCATAATGAGATAATTTCACTTTCAAATATTATACTCATTCATCAAAATAAGTCAATTGAATGCATGAGACTTCAATTCGACTCTTTAGCTCATGTGCTCTGGAGACTCTTACTTCCCTTCATCGAGCGATAGGCCGCAATAACACCCTTAACACAATTATTCTCATGAGTCGGCCTCAAAATTTAGGTCCGATCTCCGATTGTTGCATGGTATCACGTCATAACCATATCCTGAATAGTCCAGTCTTTGATTGAGTTCATTCGTGTTTAACAACCGATTTACCACGGCACGGGGCCGCGAGGCCTCCGGCCACTTATGGAGTTTCGAACACAAAATGCCCCTATAGACCTATTGGTCTTACATGGCTGAATTCTCAACTTCGTAAGTTGTAGCTTGGTTCGTATGGCACGACAGCCGACTCATGAATGTATGCAGAAGGTTTTCTGTTCTTTCTTTTCGTTCATTCTTTCTTTTTCTGTCAACGCACACGGCTCTTGACTCATTTTAAAGGACATATAGCCTGTTCAATTCAATTTTCAGGACACGAGGTCCAAGTTCTTGGTTCGCGAAGTACTAGGCCGACGTCGCAGACACTAGACTTGCATGGGACACTAAGTTCGTTCTTTCTCTTTTTCAAAACACAGGACGCGTAGTCCGAGTGCTCAATCCATGATGTACTAGGCCGACGTCGCGGACACTAGACTCGCATATAGGACACAAAGTCGGTTCTTTTCCGAAACACAGAACTTGAAGTCCGGGTGGTCAATTCACGGAACACTAGCTCGACGTCTCGGTCACTAGGTTCTTGTGCTTCACATGCGTGAAGGGGTAATCACCAGTGTTATCAAATGGATTTTTGTAGTTCAAATCTAAAAAAAAAAAGAAAACACAGATTCTCTTTGGTAAAAACTAAAACTCATTTTCGCTCTAAACGTATTTTCCACAAAAACTTTTCTTTACAAAACATTCCCAAAGACTCAAGTTCTAAAAATAAATTTTCAAAGGATTTTGGTTTAAAAAGCTTTTTCTAAAGGTTCCATCGTTTTAAAACATTTTTCTAAGGATTTTTATTGGACCAACTTTCATGAAGAAACTTTTTTGTTTTCGGGACATCAAATACTCTCAAAAGATCTTTTCTTGACAAACTAAATAATTTTCTAGTTTTTCTTTCTTTGTACAACTTGTTTAGAAAATAATGATAAAGCAACTTTTCACTATTTTCCTCACCAACTCTCGACTTCCTAAGTGTTATTCAAAATCATCTTGGATTCTTAATTTAGTGGTTTTTGTAGTCAAATTGGCCATTATAACCTTTAGCTTAGAAGCTTTTCATTCCTCAAATCAAAACTTTTCAAAAATCTTTGATTAAGACTTTTAGTTAGCTTAATCTTCATTATTGAGCTATAGCCAGTGCTATGCTCTTAACCAGTCCAGGATATATATATATATATATATATACATCAAATCTCAATCAAGGCATCAATGCCGCAATTCCTATTTCAATCATCCAAGCATATACTTCATCAAGTTCATACAGATGTTCAATCCAAGGCAAAAATGCCGCAACTTATATGTCCATATCAAATAACTCATTCAAGACAATAACACCACAATTCACACCTTAATATTAAATCACAAACATACCACAACCAACCTCATGCGGCTATCAAACTCATTGGAGCTAATCTCCCCTTACCTTTAGGAGTCATCCTCCGAAGGTAAAGTCGCCCGATCGGTCCACGAATTCTTCCGATTCCTCGTCCTAGTATCCGACAACAACTACAAACACACAACCACACCAATCATCAACAAATAACAACATAATTTACAACAAAGATGATAAAAAGGGCTAGGGATCTCATTTGGTTCCAATCTTTTGGAAGGTTGGTTCTTAAGCTTAATGAACACTAGTGTAAGTCCTAATACCCAAAAATATGAAACAAAACTCAAGGTTCTACTCATTGAAGGTCTCGGCCATAAGGATAAAAACATGGCTAGGGATTGATTTGGTTTTCCATCACTTGGATTCAAAGACAATGGGAAAGGTAAGGATAGAATCAAGAGTTAGAAATCAAAAATTGAACAAAACGACTATTCATCATCTTCCCCTAGGGTTCAGCCACTTTTAGAAGAATAGGCTAGGATGAGAGTTTGCTCATATGCTCTTAGATTTAGGTAGAGGATGATGAAGTGAGCTCAAAGAAATTGGTTTCCCATTAAAAGGATTTTTCTACAATTTCCTATGAATTTTTGAAGTTTTGGATCAAAAACTTGAAAACTATGAACTCAAGATTTCAAACTTGAAATAGGAAGAGATTCATGAAGATTAGAGATCATAGAAGTGATCTTACCTAAAGGATGATGAAGATTGATCAAGTTGAAAGCTTTTCTTTCAAGGATTTCAAGCTTTTTCTCTAAGAAAAATGGAGTTTTCTCAAGGAGGAAGATGAAGGCTTGGAGCTCATTTTGGGGATGTTCTTGCGTGGGGTTTGGGGGCTGAAATGTCCTTAAATCAACTCACTTAAGGGTATTTTGGTCATTTCCTTCAAGGACCAAAATGTCATTAAAGAAAAGGTTAGGGATATTTTGGTCATTTCGCGTTCAGATATTTCCGAACGTCGTGATGACTTTAGCATGCTTTCCCAAGTGATATGACATGATGTGATATCAAGATTATCCATTAGCGGGTCCCGGTTAGTCCGTATACGGCTCCGTTTGTCACCCGATTGAGATTTCACTCGAACGAATGTCAGGAAGTGATTTTTTTTTTTAAGTTTAACAAAAACGTAGGATATTAAATTCTAAGACTTACTGTCTCATTCACGGGTCCATCTGAGGTCTCCTGAACAGTAAAACCATATTGTTAGTGTAAAACGCAGACCGGGTTTCGTTTGAGTTTTTAGTTCTAAATTTAATCGTAGCTTCGTACGATAACGTTGAGCATGAATATGGTCTCGGATTATTTTATTTCCCTTTCTAGACCCTTCGATAAAATACAAACATATAAATACTGATTAATTAATATTGGGGAGTTTGAAAAATCAGGGTGTTACATTACAACCCCTCTGAAAAAAAATTTCGTCCTCGAAATTTCGCGACTCAAAACTGGACAGGATCTTCTTAATCCTGAGGTTCCACATCTTATCCACCACACCATACCTTAACAAAACTCCCATCACTTCTCGGCTATCCTGCTGGCAGGATGTTCGTAGCTAGATTACTACACTTACTCCCAACCAGCCCTTCAAAGATCGAAACGTTTTCTTGCTCGTCCACTTGAGTTGAGGGCAATCAGTTGAACTTAGTTGCTACTCGGCTCTTGAAGATTAAGGAAAGAAATTTTTTAACAAAAGAAATCTTCAACTGAGGAAATTTTCTTAGTTTGACTCTCATAAGAAGGTATATAGAAGGATTTTATCTCTTAGAAACGAGTACAGGAATACCCAGTATGTAAAAAGATTATTCAGTAGGTTCGTGAGTGTAAAAATGCATAGCTAATACATGTTTACAACCATGACTCTAATAAAGTCCCTTCTTTCATAAGAACCTTCCAACAAATTAGGGAATCAAAAGATAAACAGTCTGGCAAAAATTTCAGACTGGATCACAGTTACCAACAATAAAAGTGGTTCGACTAAGTTTCATTGAGAAACTTCCAGTATCAAGAATTTATCTGTGTTACAACTCAAGAAATAGTCATAACAAAACTTTCGATGGAATGACATGAAAATGTCCAGGCCAAAGGTTACTATTAACCAATCCACCCAAATGTCTAATACATGGGAGTGTGAGTACAAAGGCTCATCCGGGATCGAATACCCTAAGAATTTCTACCACCATCGAGTCAAATTCGTACTTAAGTAACTTCATGACAACTCTTCTAGCGTAGGGTCCGCAATACTTGACGCAGAGTCTCCTCATGTCCCTCGTGGCTCTTAGAGTAAACGAGAATGTCGCCGATGATGACGAATCTCACAAGAACCAAACGAAATTCCACTTCATGCAGCCCAATCCGGCCAGCTTCGTAGGTAATATTCTGCCCAAACGATGGAGATCTAACAGAATCTAGAAACTAGATCAATCGACAACTCAACGTCCCTTTGCAACGCAAACTCGGAATATCCTCAAAAAATTTATCTTGAAAATCTTCGCAGACAGGCACATCGTTCAAATGTCCGACACAATCCTCAAAGGGCTAAAACCGTGTCGACATGAATACAAGTACCTTTCTCTAAACGTGAGTTCTCACAAGGCCTTAACCTGATTAGAACTCAACAAAACGCACACCCTTGTGTGACGGCACATTGTTTCGTCAAGGAAACAATTTCAACACGGTCCTACTCCTTTGGAGAAATAAAAATTAACTCCTGAAACTTATCATTCATCTTATACTCATCCCTCAACTATCGGGAAAATCATTCCCTCTTTCACTGGCCTATTAGTCCGTCATTCTCTACTACCAATCCTTCACGAAAGACTTACTTTCATGATCAAGTCCAACACTTAAACTAGTTCTCATCCCGTTATTACACGTCTCAATCTCACCAACTTTAATGCACTCTAAATCCCAATAAGCTCACCTAAGAATTTCAATATCAAACTTGGTCCAAGTCCTTAAATTTTAGAAGCATCAAACAAGGAGTCAACCATATCCGCCTCGCGACCAGATGCTCGCCTCGCGAGCCAGAAGGCTAGCCCGAGCAGTAAAATACAGCCTTTCGGCCTCGCGACGCAAAACAAATGCTCGCCTCGTGAGCTAGAAGGTTTGTCGGCAAAGTAAAATACAGCCTCTGGGCCTCGTAGCGCGAAACCAAGGCTCGCCTTGTGAGCCAGGAGGCCAAACGTATTCATAACATGCCTTACCATATAGTGGTCGTTGCGACCGAGTTTAAACTCATCTGTCTCACTCATCTCTGCTGGCCACTGTCTTAAGTTCTATTAACGAGGCAATACTCCCATTCATATGGGATCCATTGTAATTCTTTCCTCTACTGATACCAGTCCTAAGGGCACTCATTCTATAGCCAAAATTCATACTTCAATTCTGGTTTACTCAACCTCTGATCATTCGCAACCTATGAAAGCTTATACTTGGGTATTATACAAATCCTTTACCATCAACAACATGGATCACAAGTCCACCCATAAGGTTTAGCCTTTCATCTGTCCTAACGGGGAAAATATCTTATCAATCAAATTCACAACAGCGGAGGCTCCAATCGTTTCTTAAAATACTATCAGAAGGAAATTCACACAGTACCACACTTTTATTGCTTTACTGGAATTCCATTCCAATCTCTCAACTCTATTAAAGTACATATCGTTGTCTTGCCATCCCTTTGGTCGCTTACTAGCTACCTATGTATCTACTCCAAAAACTTTTTGGTATTCTTCTGCTTGCCTAAGGCACGCTTGTTCCTTCGGCAAACTTCCCAACATTCAAACTTCCTTTACGTATCAAAGAGTCTTCACTCACTTGATAACTAAGAGTCTAACATCCTTGACTCATAAATTAAAGGTCATATTCAAGCCTATCTGCTAGAACTGACTAAGGAGCTATCTCAAAGCTTACCTTAGATGTTACCTCTTAATAACTCGGATAACGTTTCTCATAAAGTCTTGGCGTGTCTCAATCATCGGATCCAACCATTGCAATTGGTTGTATTCCAAAAGAAACAAGTCACCACAGACTATTCTTACTCTTACTGTTCTCTATCAAAACAAAAAATAGAGTAAACACAGCAAAAACATCATGAATCCATAACCTAGATCCCAAAAGACATCGACCAGCTCTGATACTACTATTGTAACACCCTCTCGAGGTGTCACAGTTCGAAACCCAAATTCTCTTTTTCGGTTGATTAAAACCTCTTCGAAAATATTCGTTAAACTTGTTGTAGAAATACTGATACCAATTAAAATTTTAACAACAACAGAGAAACAAATCCAAACTCATCATTTACAAGACTCCTTCAACTTCGCCTTAAGGCATACATCATTTCAATTTCTTATTAAACATCATGCTGAGTCACGGTCAAAGGACCTACCTTTAAATATCCAAATCCTAAGAGCTAGTCTAACAAAACTCTAAGAATAATTAAGTAACTACTTAGCCCGCATCACCCCGATGAGACAGGGCCTCGTCATCAAAAGTCCACTGTCTTCGTCGTCAACACCAAGGAACTCAGCTACAGGGTCCCGCAGTGACCCAGAGGACCGTTGGAAAATATCTGTACATGTGTTCAAAAAACACAACAGGGTGTCCAACATGTACAGGCAAGGTTGATATACTCGTTCACAAGTTTATCGTAATAGCCACACAAGTAAAGCAACATACAAATAATGCATCAACCTAGTCATGCGATAAAACATCAATATTCAATCGTAACATCATAATGAGATAATTTCACTTTCAAATATCATACTCATTCATCAAAATAAGTCAATTGAATGCATGAGACTTCAATTCGACTCACTAGCTCATGTGCTCCGGAGACTCTTACTTCCCTTCATCGAGCGATAGGCCGCAATAACACCCGTAACACAATTATTCTCATGATTGGCCTCTAAATTTAGGTCCGATCTCCAATTGTTCCAGGGTATCACGTCATAACCATATCCTGAATAGTCCAGTCTCTGATTGAGTTCATTCGTGTTTGGCAACCGATTTACCACTGCACGGGGTCGCCAGGCCTCCAGCCACTTGTGGAGTTTCGAACACAGAATGCCCCTATAGATCTAGTGGTCTTAACTGGCTGAATTCTCAACTTCGTAAGTTGTAGCTCGGTTCGTATGGCTTCGCGGACACTAGACTGGCATATAGGACACAATATCCGTTCTTTTCCAAAACACAGGACTTGCAGTCTGGGTGCTCAATTCACGGAACACTTGCTCGACGTCTCGGTCACTAGGTTCATGTGCTTCACATGCGTGAAGGGGTAATCACCAGTGTTACCAAATGCATTTTCTTAGCTCAAATCTAAAAAAAAAAAAAAAACACAGATTCTCTTTGGTAAAAACCAAAACTCGTTTTCGCTTTAAACGTATTTTCCACAAAAACTTTTTTTTATAAAACATTCTCAAAGACTGAAGTTCTAAAGATACATTTTCAAAGGATTTTGGCTTAAAAAGCCTTTTTAAAAGGTTCCATCATTTTAAAACATTTTTCTAAGGATTGTTATTGGAGCAAATTTCATGAAGAAACTTTTACGTTTTCGGGACATCAAATACTTTCAGAAGATCTTTTCTTGACAAATTAATACTTTTCAAGGTTTTCTTTCTTTGTACAACATGTTTAGAAAATAATGATAAAGCAACTTTTCACTATTTTCCTCACCAACTCTCGACTTCCAAAGTCTTATTCAAAATCATCTTGGATTCTTAACTTAGTGGCTTTTTAGTAAAATTGGCCATTATAACCTTTAGCTTAGAAGCTTTTCATTCCTCAAATCAAAACTTTTCAAAAATCTTTGATTAAGACTTTTAGTTAGCTTAATCTTCATTATTGAGCTATAGCCAGTGCTATGTTCTTAACCAGTCCATGATATATATATATATATATATATATATATATATATATATATATATATATATATATATATATATATATATATATATATATATATAATCTCAGTCAAGGCATCAATACCGCAATTCCTATTTCAATCATCCAGGCATATACTTCATCAAGTTCATACAGATGTTCTATCCAAGGCAAAAATGCCGCAACTTATATTTCCATATCAAATAACTCATTCAAGACAATAACACCACAATTCACACCTTAATATTCAATCCCAAACATACCACAACCAACCTCATACGGCTATCAAACTCATTGGAGCTAATATCCCATTACCTTTAAGAGTCATCCTCCGAAGGTAAAGTCGTCCGATCGGTCCACGAATTCTCCCAATTCCTCGTCCGAGTATCCGACAACAACTATAAACACACAACCAAACCAATCATCAACAAATAACAGCATAATTAACAACATCAAATCATAAGTTCTCCTTCTCCAAAAAAATGATCTAAGGTTCGGCCAAAGATGATGAAAATGGCTAGGGATCTCATTTGGTTCCAATCTTTTGGAAGGTTGGTTTTTAAGCTTGATGAACACTAGTGTAAGTCTTAATACCCAAAAGTATGAAACAAAACTCAAGGTTCTACTCATTGAAGGTCTCGAACACAAGGAGAAAAACATGGCTAGGGATTGATTTGGTTTTCCATCACTTGGATTCAAAGACAATAGGAAAGGTAAAGATGGACTCAAGAGTTAGAAATCAAAAATTGAACAAAATCACTATTCATCATCTTCCCCTAGGGTTCGGCCACTTTTAGAAGAATAAGCTAGGATGAGAGTTTGATCATATGCTCTTGGGTTTAGGTAGAGGATGATGAAGTGAGCTCAAAGAAATTGGTTTCCCATTAAAATGATTTTTCTACAATTTCCTATAAATTTTTGAAGTTTTGGATCATAAACTTCAAAACTATGAACTCAAGATTTCAAACTTGAAATAGGAAGAGATTCATGAAGATTAGAGATCATAGAAGTGATCTTACCTAAAGGATGATGAAGATTGATCAAGTTGAAAGCTTTTCTTTCAAGGATTTCAAGCTTTTTCTCTAAGAAAAATGCAGTTTTCTCAAGGAGGAAGATGAAGGCTTGGAGCTCATTTTGGGGCTGTTCTTGTGTGGGGTTTGGGGGCTGAAATGTCCATAAATCAACTCACTTAAGGGCATTTTGGTCATTTCCTTCAAGGACCAAAATGTCATTAAAGAAAGGGTTAGGGGTATTTTGGTCATTTCGCGTCGAGATATTTTCGAAAGTCATGATGACTCCGACATGCTTTCCCAAGATAATCCGTTAGTGGGTCCCAATTAGTCCGTATGCGGCTGCATTTGTCACCCGATTGAGGATTTCGCTCGAACGAATGTCAGGAAGTGATTTTTTTGAAGTTTAACAAAAACTCAGGAAATTAAATTCTAAGACTTATTTTCTTGTTCACAGGTCCATATGAGGTCTCCTGAGCAGTAAAACCATACTATCAGTGTAAAACGTAGACCGGGCTCCGTTTGAGTATTTAGCTCAAAATTTAATCGTAACTTCGTACAAAAACGTTGAGCATGAATATGCACTACAAGAAACTGGTCATGTAGCTACAAACTTTTAGCGTCGGCCACGACTCCGACGCTATTTTCGGGAATTAGCGTCGGCCATTTGGTCCCTAGCCGTTGCTAGAACACCAATAATTTTTTTATTGAGTAGCCGACGCTAAAGGCTGACGCTAAGTTTATTTTCATATGTAGCGTCGGCCAGCCGACACTATTTTAAACACACAAAGCTTTTATTTGAAGGTTGCGTCAGCCAGGCCAACGCTAAGTTTATTTTCAAATGGCCGACGCTATTTTAAACACGCAGAGCTTTTATTTGAAGGGGCCGATGCTAAAATTTTCAGACATATAACACTCCAGATCCTTCTCTTTCTTTTGTCTATGGCAGATTAAGCTCCAAAATGAAGCTCCCAGCCTCTCTACCTATGCGTCGTGATTGCTGCCGCTGCACCACCATATTGACACCGTCGCACCACCGTACGGTCACCGCCGCATCACCATTCTGTTGCCACCGCGCCGCTTCATCTTCTCGCTTCCCTGCGCTCGTCATCATTAGTATTGGAGGAGACTGCCATCACCTCCACCTGAGTTTACATTCAAGTATGTTACCATTGATTTTATTTAGTCATGAACCTTGATTATGCACTTGAAGAGTTGGGTTATGCTCTTGAATTTGGGGATTAGCAGGGATGCTTGTCATGAACCCTTGAATTTGGGGGTTTTGGGGATGGGTTTGCTTTGTTTTGTTGAAGGTTGTTGATATGTATATAAAATTTGATTAAACAAAATTGGTTTGATTTAAGGTGATTTAGGTTGTTCTGACTTAGGGAATTGGTTATGGATGTGGGTTTCTATTTTTATTTTAAATAATGGGTTGCTGAGAAAGTTTTAGTGTGTTGTTTGTTAGGATATGATTTGGTTCATCGGTATAAACTGAAATCAATTCAACTAAGTTTTCTAAGAGTTGTTTTCCTCTGTTATGTTGCAAAGACCTAAACTTCTTAATATTTCTCTTCTTGTTTAGCTTTGATACATTTTGTTTGTAACATGCATAATTACTAGAGTTGTTTGGCTTCGGTCTCTTTGATTTCTGGGGGTGTCATTATTTTAACTTGAAGGATTTTCTTAATCCTAATACTTCCTCAATCCTTGGTTATCATTCTTGGATTTTTGGAATAGAGAAATTTGTGGCTGTTTGTATGTTTTATTTTCTTCAGCAGTTGATGTTAATTCACTTGTTCTTGAGTTATTGAGATTGTGTTGCAAAATGACAAAGCTTAGTGATGTTTTTGATGGAATGGCGATGTGGCCATGGATGGCCACGGTGTTTATGGGTAAGTTTGTGTGAGAGAGTTATTTTGTCACCTTCGTCTGCAAATAAGTTACATTCTGAACAAATCAGATCTTGCCATTAACATATATGGTATATATGCATGGGATTTGGAGCTACAGAGGAACATATGGTGAATGGAAACTATAATTTGGTGATAGTATTAAATAAACTATATGTGGAAATGATGCACAAAATAAACTTTAGCAAGGACTAATCATAATGGAGGAAAGAAGATAATATCAATTAGATAAAGCTAGGGAGATTGAGTAAGCACCTTACGATAAAGCTAGGGAGATAGAATGAGCACCTTACTTGCTGCTAGTGTGTGTGTCATTTTCTGGTTTTTTAGATTATGTTGGTGTTTTTTGTGTTGGTGTTTAGCTGCTATATATGCCTTTTGTGTTGGTGTGCAGCTACTGTAATGTGGTTGCTATGCCCTCTTAGATATTTTTCTCTTTGGTTTTAGCACACTCTTTATATTATATATGAGTTTGGATACCCCTTGTACCCCATTTTATAATATATTTTTGCTTTTTAAAAAAAAAGTCTAAGTTTGATTACATTATCATAAAATAGCTTGATTTCAATTATTGCTATCATGTGGATGATAACAAAATCAATAGGATGATACCTTCCTTTTTTTAAGTATAGGAGGATGATAACAAAGTCTAAGTTTTATTATTTGCTTCTGTTAATGAGGATTTATTGCACTGTAAGTAGGAGAGTGTTCTGCTTGTAAACTCACCACTTATTGAACAAAGAAGCCAATATATAAGGTTGATAAAGTTTTGTAATATTATAAAAAAACCTAAAATCCATGAATCTTTAATCCTTTCTTTCATATTTCTGTCCCTATAATATATATATAGAACTAATGAGGGAATTTATATAGGGCTTTAGTGATTAATAGAATTATAATTAAATAGACACTTACCTTAATAAAAAGTGTGAACTTAAACCTGTATTCAAAACTTAAGGAATAGAACATTATCATTAAACTAAGGTAGATTTAATTAAGCTGCTATGCTCCTGTCAGTTTCATTGGTCTGCATAGGAAATTGCTGTTATGGTGCAGTTAAGTCTTTGGCCAACATATTTGGGTCATACCTTTTAAGTTTCTATGCCACTATTATAATATGACTTGTTTGGTCTGTGATGTTGTCAATTAAATTGGGGTTTGGTGCTTTCAGTATGTATGTGAAGTGGGGCGGTGGACCACTTGGTTAGCAGGCAAAAGTCTTTATTTTTTTCTGCTATTGGGTGGCTAAAGGTTAAGTGCAGGCAGAGTGTTTTAAGGGAGCAGTTTAGTAAAGTGTATAGGTTCCATTTGATGGACTGTTGCTCTTTTTTGTTCTTTTTAACCATATATGGTTTTGGATTTTTCTTTTAGTGGGATAGGTTGATGTAACATAAATGTTGCTCTTTCTTCAGGGGCTGTATGAAAGCATGACTTTAAAACAAACTTCAAGAGGTTATAAAACAAGAGTTATGTAGAAAGAAGTCATTTGGGAGAAATAAACAAATTACTGTGATTAGAATTGAATTAGAAAAATGATAGTTTTGAAATAATACCATTCTTCATTATATAATTTGAAAATGATTAATTTTGTTTTAAAAATGAGAATTGGTAGTGACCAATTATGAGGGCATAGGGATTAGCTAATCATATAACTAAACAAAAAGTTTACTCTTAATTTGCAAACGGAGTGAAGCCTCAAAGAGTCAAGACTACTGGGGTCTTCTTATTTTATGCTTCTGTATTTATATAAATGAAAGAATATATCTGTTTATTTGCTCATGTAATGCTCAACTCATTCAAGTTTGTAGTAGTTGAAGTTACTTGTCTTGGGTTGTTTTAGAGAAATGTAAGAAATAGATTAACAGGTATTTCTTTGTAACCTTGTGTCACTCTTAGTTGCTCAAACTGATTTCAGATTTGACTCTGACTCTCAATTCCTAAAATCTTGAAGTGCTTGTTCTCCATCCCGTCTCCCTCCACCAGGTAAACACCATTCCCTTTCTTTATTTTTCTGTTACATTATTTTGTGTTGCGACATTGAGGTTTATGTGACAAGTTGATAATGCTAAATTGATAATGTCGTTATGGGTAGAAGAAGACGTCAAACATGTAGTTAACTTATGTGCAATGGTTTACTTTGGCAGGACTGTTCGTGACACTTGCAGCTTAAATTAGGAGTTTGAGGTGTGTATGCAAAGTTTTTTTTTTTTATTTTGCTATGTTTATATAATGTTTTAGATGAATTAGGGTGTGTAATGTTTTTTTTTTTATTTAGCTATGTTTATGTAATGTATCATTTTTTTATTTGAATGATTGAATCACAAATTCGGCTAGTCTGGCTGCTTTTGATTTTCGATGTTGCAATGTTTGCTCTCCAGGTTTCTTCAATTTTATGTCAGTATTACATCTTTGCATATGTAGATGCTCTTAGTGATCCATTTGATTTCCTTTGTGCATGTGATGCAATATGTTTCAGTTCATTCAGGACTCATTGCTTTCTAATGTCAATTTTCTTGTAAAATTTAATGGTTGTGATGCGTTTTTTTTTATTATTGTTGCAAACACTTTTAGGGGTAACAACATTGTTTATTTGACTGTCTTTTTTCTTAGCACATTTGGTTCATGTCAGAATTTTCACACATTTTTGTTAATTTTGATGAGGTAAGTTATTAAGTTGAAATCCCTGTAGAATGAGGCTTCTGTTACATCTGTAATTTTAAATGGATGGAAGAGATCTCATTAACTTTAAAACATCATTGTTGGACTTGGCATATCTCCAATAGTGGGGATTATGTATGAACATGTGTTGATTTGGTATTTAATGTCTTTGTTGAGATTTATATTTTTATCTTACATTTCCAGGTTTTGTAATTCAACAGCTACCAATTTACTAAATCTGTAAAAAAAAATAAAAAATAAGTTAGCGTCGGCCTAGCCTTCGCTACGTTTAGCGTTGGCTTAGCTTGGCCTTCGCTACGTTTAGCGTCGGCCAAGTCTTCGCTAAGTTTAGCGTCGGCCAAGCCTTTGCTAATTTTAGCGTCGGCCAGACCTTCGCTAACCAGTTATGCCATAGCGTTGGTTTAGCGTGGGTTTTGGCCACGCTAAGTCCAGTTATGCCATAGCGTTGGTTTAGCGTGGGTTTTGGCCGACGCTAACTTAGCGTTGGCCTTTTCCTATGTGTTTTAGCTGCCAATTTGCGTTGGTTTAGCCGATGCTAGTTTAGCGTCGGCCGTTAAGGCCCTCCGCTAAACGTATCGACGAACATAAAAGCGTAGGCCACGACACCGTTGCAAAGCCGACGCTAAAGTGGCAATTAGCATCGGCTTTTTGCTTGTAGCATGGGCTTTTGGCCGACGCTAATCTCTGTTTTTCTTGTAGTGATGGTCTCGGATTATTTTATTTCCCTCTCTAGACCCTTCAATAAAATACAAACATATAAATACTGATTAATTAGTATTGAGGAGTTTGAAAAATCGGGGTGTTACATAGAACATCAGAAACCTTCGGGCAAGATGCAACCCTTAAGTATCTCGGAGTGAAAGTGGGATAGCATCTCTATAGATTTCGTGTCTGGACTCCCTAGGACTCCAGCTGGTTGTGATGCCATATGGGTTGTTGTGGACTGGTTGACTAAATCCGCCCATTTCATTCCTATGAACATGGAATATCCACTAGAGAAGTTGACCAGGTTGTATATTAGAGAGATAGTTGGATTGCATGTTGTACCCTCTAGCATAGTATCAGATAGAGACCCTAGATTTACCTCTAGGTTTTGGAATAGCTTGCATGAGGCTTTAGGGACCAAACTTAGACTGAGTTCAGCTTACCACCTGCAGACCGATGGTCAGTCTGAGAGGACCATCCAATCCTTAGAGGATCTTTTGAGAGCTTGCGTGCTAAAGCAGTCGGGTAGTTGGGATAAGTTCTTACCTCTTATATAGTTCACCTATAACAATAGTTTCCATTCCAGTATTGGGATGTCACCTTATGAAGCCTTGTATGGGAGGAGGTGGAGGACACCCTTGTGTTGAAACGATCTTGGTGAGAATGCTATGTTAAGACCAGAGATAGTGCAAAAGACTACAAGAAAAAGTGAGGATGATCCAGGATAGGACGAGAGTGGCACAGAGCAGGCCAAAGAGTTATCATGATAAGAGAATAAAAGCTCTCGAATTCCAGGAAGGTGGTCATGTGTTCTTAGGAGTCACTCCAATGACTGGGGTTGGTAGAGTAATGAAAGCCTGGAAACTTACTCCTAGATTCATTGGCCCTTACCAGCTACTAAAAAGAGTTGGTGAAGTTGCCGACCAAATAGCCTTACCGCCTTTCTTGTCAAACCTTCACAATGTTTTCCATGTGTCCCAGCTTCGAAAGTACATTCATGACCCTAGCCATGTGATCACACCTGATACGATCCCGTTAAAGGAGAACATGACTTTTGAGGTACTAGCACTTCGAGTTGAGGACCGAAGGACTAAGTAGCTGAAAGGGAAGGAAATTCCCTTAATCAAAGTTGTTTGGAGTGGAGCTACAAAAGAAGGTGCTAGGTGGGAGTTGGAGAGCAAGATGAAAGAGTCTTATCCGCAGTTGTTTGTTCAAGGTGAGTAGAAATTTCGAGGACGAAATTTTTATAAGGGGGATGGAATTGTAACACCCTGCTTTTCACCTCTATGCTTGTATATGTTGATTATAGGTATGTGATGTGTTGTTATGCTTGAGTTAGATGTTTAGGGACGTGTTTTAGGGTAGTTAACATTAGAACAGGCGAAATCAGCATTCCCAATAGGACAGCACATCCGTGCTCTCATGCAGCACACCTGTGCCAGTTGTTCAGCACGCCTGTGCTAAAAGTTAGAACGCTTGTGCTCTTCGCGCGCACCAGAAACGTGTTTTGGGCTTTAGGTTGACCCGTTTCATCCCAATCAATTTTATACCTCTTTTTCTCGACCTTAAACTCATAGCCGTCATTCCTAGAATTAGAAACGACTCTCTTTAACCTTTCTCTTGGGTTCCCATTGAATCCTTGAGCGTTCTTCAATCCTTGTTGGGTGTTCTTCGTCAAGAACACATCCCTGTGGTGTTTGCTGTTGCATTTGGGGTTATGCTGCTAGCTTAGTGTTACTCTGAGGTAAGGTAACCAACCATGTTCATCCTTTTTCCTTTAGTCCTTTGAGTATGTATTGAACCGTTTTATCCCTATCAAACCAGACTTCGTTGTTTGTGTGCCGGTGCAGTGAACGACAACTAGCAGATTAGTTCCCCAAGGATCTAATTGAGGTATGTTTATAACCCTTATGATAATTCCCTTTTCTTTTCCTTGTTTGGGGAATTAACTTATCCTTTTGCCTTGACGCTCTTGGTCAAAGCTCATGGAGCCTGTTGAACCCGTTCGGAGGAGTCACGTTTGGACTTCTTTTTTATTGGCCCATAGGCTGGAATCATCATGCTACGTATGGGGCAAAGGGATTAGTATAACATATAGGTACTAGGGTAGCGTAAGATGAGGGTTAACACATGACCCTATTTGTGTGCTATATGCCTTAGTTGATGTATGAATTGGTTATAGTTGTTTATACATGATATTAATTGTTTAATTGGTTTATATGACCTTGGCATGATGTTTATGATGTTGTTGATGATGTTGTTGATATACCATGCTTGTATGAATTGGTATGATGGAAACTGCTGTTAAAACTATATTAATAAAAGAAATAGGGATGTTAGCACTAAGCCTAAAACTAGGATTAGTCTAATTGATGTGCATAAAAGATAAAGATGTTGATAAGGGGTGAGATTATAGCCAATGGATTAGTCATGAACCTTAGGATTGATTGGACTGTTAAAAATCTAGAAAGCTGCTAAGTTTCCATAACTAAGATGCTATAACCCCGCCCAGTAAAGTCAGCATGACCGTGCTCTCAGTAGCACGCCCGTGTCTGAAAAACGAGAAAAAGTGACGCTATATAGCACGCCCGTGCTCTCGTGCAGCACGCCCGTGCCATATGGCCAGCACGTCCGTGCTCAGGCCGTGCCACTATCAGAATTAAGAAAACTTCACAATTTTAAATAAAAAGAGATTTAATACCTTTTTTATAATAAAAATACGACATATGAGATTATGAAATATGACCTTGAGGATAGTTAATGAACTAGGACAATGATATGGTAAAGTGTAATAATGGAGACTTAATAAAGAGATTAATTAATGAGAAGATGATGTTATCGGTAATGACGTACTGTTACCGATGTTGTTGGTTAAATCATTCTTGATGCTTAATGGTCAAGATTGATGTTGATGAATCACTTTGATGCTTATTGGTCAAAGTTAATAGCCTGTGTTAAAGGTGTTGATGGAGGTGGTTGCCATGTTATTTGTATGTTAGCATTGCCTGCATTATAACATGGTGTTGTTAGTTTGGGGGAAGTTATGATGATTGGGGAGTACGTCCGAGATTATGGCGAACTGGCCGTCCGCGGGGATTCATCCGAGAGTTAGGTGAATCAAGCGCATTCGTGGTGGTCCATCTGAGAATATGGTGGATCGGCTATCCAAGGGGTTCACTCGTGAGTTTGGTGAACTGCCGGCATTGGTGCTTATTGGCCAATGTGGATATGTACTTCTAAATCGTCTTTCTGAATAAGTTATTGGATCCACATTGCATATGGAGTAGTGGAGTAGTTATGCATCGCATAGCATACTTGTATTGTGATATAATGGTATGCGTTATATATGTATGTTATATTATAATGTTTTATATGCTGCATGATCATCTTGCTAACTGCTCTATTACCATTTATGTTTATATGTACAGTTCCTTACTCCCTACTGTTGTGAGGAACCAGTTGAGGAGTGATCCCGAGGAGATCGCTTTCTCTTAGTTTTTAGTTTATGTTTAGTTATGTTAGATGTTTTCCGATGCAATGTCGGTAGTGGTTACCAGCTCTGATTATGTGACATCGGGATTTGGGTTTTGTATTATGTTTATGCACTAGTGGAAAATATGGATTTTACGACCAGATTTAACGTCGGTTAAATAAAACTTGACGTTAAAAAAGACGCGGTGGCAGAATGGTAAATAATTAGCTCATTTAAATCATATTTAACGTCAGTTGTATGAATATCTGACATTAAAATTTTGAATAAAACTTTTAACGTCGGTTAATAAAAAACCAAACGTTAAAAGTAAAATTTTAACGTCAGTTTTTTAAAGAACCGACGTTAAAATGTTTCTTTTAACGTCTGGTTTCTTATTAACCAACGTTAAAAGTTTTACGCAAATTTTTTTAACGTTGAGTTGCGCTCGCGCCCTAGGTATCAGTTCTACGCGTAGTCACTACAGTTTCATCTCTTCTCCGTTTCAAAAACTCTGTCCGAGTCTGTCTCTTCTCCGTCGAACCACCACCATCACAGCACCACCATCGTGCCCTAGATATGCTTCTTCTCCCTTTCTCTTCTTCCTTTTTCTTCCCCCTTTCTATTCTCCATTTCTCATTAAGCTTCTCCTCTCATTAGGTTTCCCACTGCACCATCGCACCACCACCTTGGGCTCCTTCTTTCTCTTCCTTAAGCTGCTGCTGCTCCTCCAACAAGTAACCCTCATTAGGTTTTCAACTCTTATTATCATTTTCATTATCTTGGTGTTCCTCTCATTAGATTTTCCCACTGATTGGGTCTCTGTTGCTGCTTGCGATACTTTGTTTAGATTATTTTTCTGGTTCTTTGGCATATTCTCTTATAGTAGAGCAAGTTGTATAGTTGTCAGGTTAAGATTGTGAAAGTATTTGAGGGTATATATAGGGTATATGATGTTGAAAGTATTAGAGGGTATATATAGGGTATATGATGTTGAAGGTATTAGAGGGTATAGAGTATTTGAAATTGAATGCACATATAGTTTCTCAATTTTGTGCACTATTTGGATATGTTAGATTATAGGGTATATATATGGTTATTAGGTTTTCAAATACTAGTGCTTTTTCAATCTCCCATATTGTGCTTATATTGGATATGTGTGTATATATCTACAGAACCTCTCTAGTTATGGATTGTAGTTGGGTGGTTAGTAAACGCACAAGTGATGAGTATTTGAAAGGATTGGAAGAGTTTATAGAATATTCTCAAAGAAATCTTCCTGATAGTGATGGAAAGTTTTGTTGTCCTTGTGTCAAATGTTTGAATTTAAGGAAATGTGCAGTGAAGGATATACGTACTCATCTTATTTTTAATGGGATTTGGAAGAATTATACAAGATGGATATGGTAGAGTGATGTGTTGTTAAATAACAAGCCAAGTGTGTTCCAAAGTGAGGAAGTTGACGTAGATATGGAGGATGATCGGCTAGAGGACATGATCCGTGATATTGGACAAGAGTCTTTTCAGCGAGCACATATGTATGAAACTTTGTGCAGTGATTCGGATAAGCCTTTGTATCTGGGGTGCACTAAGTATACACGATTGTTAGCGATGTTAAAATTGGTCACTATGAAGGCGAGAAATGGTTGGAGCGATAAAAGCTTCATTGAATTGCTTGAGTTGTTGAAAGAAATGCTTCCCGAAGACAACACCTTGCCGGACCGTAACTATGAGGCGAAGAAGGTACTGTGTTCGATAGGTATGGAGTATAAGAAGATACACGCGTGCCCTAATGATTGCATATTGTATAGGGGTGACTATGAAGAGTTACACAACTGCCCCTAGTATAGGGTATCACGGTACAAAGTGAAGGATGGTGATGATGATTCTAGTTGTGATGTGAACAAAAAGGGTCCTCCTGCGAAGGTGTTGTGGTAACTTCCAATAATTTCAAGGTTCAAGCGATTGTTCGCTAATGCAAATGACGAAAAGAACATTAGATAGCATGCATATGAGAGAAAATGTGATGGACAGCTTCGCCATCCGGCTGATTCGTTGCAATGGAAGAGAATTGATAGTTTGTTTCCGGATTTCGGAAGTGAGCCAAGAAACCTTAGGCTTAGACTTGCAACGGATGGAATGAATCTGTATGGTACCTTAAGTAGTATTCATAGTTCATGGCCTGTTCTCCTGGTAATTTACAGCCTACCTCATTGGTTGTGCATGAAGCGCAAATACATCATGTTGTCTATGATGATTTCGGGCCCAAAACAGCCAGGAAATGACTTAGATGTTTATCTAAGCCCCTTGATTGATGACTTGAAAAAGCTGTGGGTGGAAGGCATTGATATGTTTGACGTCCATTACAAAGAGACTTTTCAGATGCGTGCCATGTTATTTTGCACCATCAATGACTTTCTAGCATACGGAAACTTGTCCGGCTACAGTGTTAAGCGGCATAAAGCATGCCCTATATGTGAAGAAGGCACATGTTTCACTCAATTGCAACATGGAAGGAAGACAGTTTACCTTGGGCATCGGAGATTTCTCAGACGTGATCACCCATATCGTAGATTGAAGAAAGCTTTTAACGGATGTCAAGAGAGTGAAATTGCTCCGATGGCCTTAACTGGAGAGCAAGTTTATCAACGGATGAAGGACATCAATGTTATCTTCGGAAAGGCCCAAAAGAAGGCTATTGATAAAAACATATGGAAGAAGAGGTCCATCTTCTTTGATCTTCCATACTGGTGCAAACTTGATGTTAGACATTGTATTGATGTGATGCATGTGGAGAAAAATGTGTGTGATAGTGTAATCGGAACACTTCTAAACATTCAGGACAAGACAAAGGATGGTATGAATGCTCGTCTAGATCTGGTTGCGATGGGTATACGAGAGCAGTTAGCTCCACAGCCAAAGGATGGTAAGCGGACATATTTGCCTCCAGCATGTCATACTTTGTCAAAAAAAAAAAAAAAGAGAACAAGTTTTTGTGATTGTCTACGGGGTGTCAAAGTGCCATAAGGTTACTCTTCAAATGTCAAGAGCCTTGTCTCAAATGATCTCAAATTAGTTGGATTCAAGTCTGATGATTGCCACGTGTTGATGCAACAACTACTACCAATGGCCATTCGTGGTATTGCACCTAAAAATATTAGACATAACTAGGTTGTGCTCATTCTTTAATGCTATATGTAACAAAGTCATTGAACCCCAAAAGTTGGATCAATTAGAAGATGAGGCTGCTATTATCTTGTGCCAATTGGAGACGTATTTTCCTCCTTCATTTTTTGACATCATGGTTCACTTAATTGTTCATCTGGTGAGGGAGATTAGATTGTGTGGCCCTATTTATTTAAGGTGGATGCACCCAGTTGAGCGATACATGAAGATCTTGAAAGGGTATGTGAAGAACTCTCACCGTCCGGAAGTATCTATTGTTCAAAGGTATGTTGCAGAAGAAGCTATTGAGTTTTGTTCAAACTACATTTCTAAAACTGATCCTATAGCGGTTCCTAAGCCTCGTCATGATGAGGCAAGATGTGAAGGCAAGGGTACACATGGTGTAATGGTTAAGAGCAAGGGTCGGGAGGAAGTGCTTCAAGCACATTTGTATATATTGAATAACGCTGATGAAGTTCAACCTTACTTATGTGATCACAAAAGAGACGTTAAGGTAAGAAACCCTCAAATAAGTGAAAAATGGTTGTTGAACATGCATAACAAGACTTTCTTAAAATAGTTTAAGGAAGAAACTTTGAAGGATGATAGTACTGCTTCTGATACATTAAAATGGCTAGCATGTGGGCCTAGCTTTAATATCATATGTTGAAGTGGATACGACATCAATATGTGTTCCTTTTATACAAAGGAACAAGATAACTAGAGTATCATGCAAAATAGTGGGGTTATGATAGTGGCTGAGGCCATGCACTTCTCTTGTTCAAAAGATACAAACCCAATTATGGCACCGATTCCTTACTTTGGAGTCATTGAAGAGATCTGGTTGGTCGATTACACTAAGTTTACAGTGCCTGTTTTTAAATGTAAGTGGGTTGACAGTTAAAGTGGTGTACAAATCGATGAATTAGGATTTACATTGGTAGATCTTGGCAAGGTAGGTCACACGGAAGAGCCTTTCATAATGGCTTCCCAAGCAAAACAAGTGTTTTATATCAATGATCCTTCTAACAAAAGGTGGGTCAATGGTTCTCTAAGGAAAAATCATGCATCGTAGTGATGAAAATCAAGATTCAACTCTTGATATTCCTAAGACTCCTTCTTTCTCAATACACATGCCTACTTTCATTGAGGAAAATGAGGTGGACAATGTACATGCTACCCGTGATGATCATCATTAAGGGATATTGATCTAGCTAAATTAAAGTTGACCATAGTGTAAGTTATGTTTATCCATGATGTGAGTTTTGTTTTTTTAGGGTTATATTTTTATTTATCAATACATGTTTATTACTGTTCGTTGTTTTCATTGAAATTCCTTAGCTTCTGGGATTCTGTTCCCTTAAAGATGGGTGGAACATTCCATCCTCTTTCAGAGGTAGCTTCCTGAATTCGTTCTTCCGGAACAACAAGTTGTTCATCATCCGAAGAGTCTTTGTTGGGGTTCAACAAGACCAATAAGGAATAAAGAACTCTCCTATGCACACAAACCAAAACAAGATATGTATATATAGACCTATAAAACAATCACTAATAGGTTATAGATGAGTCATCAATCCATGTGAAGCCCCTGATCCTTGTGAAGTTCCTATCCGTGTGAATCTTGAAGTTCTCTACCTTCCACAACTGATTTCTAACAATCTTGGAGAAAACTGTTATAACAGGTATTCGCCCCGCGAGCACTGCTTCGCCCCGCGAACCAGAGAGCTTCATAACACTGATCCTTGCATTGGCCCAGCGAGCATAGCTTCGCCCCGCGAATGAACCTGCCTAGTTGCTCGCAGAAAACACTAGTCTTTGTCTCGCCCCGCGAAGATCAATTCGCCTAGCGAATTATATCAGAACAAAACCTTGTGATTTTTGAGTCATTCTTCACAGTCTTTGTTTTGGACATTCCTTTAAAGCTCTGGGATTAGTCGGACAAATCGGACTGGATCGGGCGTCACGACAGGACATGAGCTACCTCATCTATCACTGTAAACTATTCCCGAGACCGGTAACATCCCTAAGGTCACTCACTTGACCACTCCATCTACTTTCCGTACCCGCACTCAGGTACAACTAATCTCGTATGACGCTGGCAACCCATACTACCTATCATAGGGCCTCGCCACTTGGCAGCTGATGATATGCAACAAACATCCTCAATGGGCTTGATACCGGATATCACGCCTAAACACTCAATCAGAAACAACATGATGCCATTGTATCCACACAACCACAACCTCGACACCATGCATCCATGAGCCACAACACGACCACCAGCGCACCAAGCTCGCAGCCTCCAACACGAAGAATAGCCCCAAGCTTCTCCAACAGTCGCGGCCTCAAGCTCCAATCCGCGAGAAATCACAAGCGCGAACTTAGCCCTAATCACGAGCACAACACATATGCAATAGTGTTAGCCCTGGGGCAAGCCCAAAAGTTAAATGAGAAAGGTAAAGACTCGAAGAACCATGAAGAACACATGGCAGGATTCGAGTTTACCTTTGGCGAATCGGGAAACGGATCCGTCAAAGTCGTAGATAACTTCACCATGATCACAACCGCGTAGTCGGAATCGTGTTCCGGCAGCTCAATCGCCTTAAACACTCACTTTCTTTCACTAAAAACCAGAGCCTCTCTCTACCTTGCAGAACTTTGAGCTTGAAGAGTTGAGAATGATGCTAAGTGAAAGTGAAGAGAAAACTTCATTTGGAGCATCCTGCTAAGAATGCTTTAGAGTGGACCTCCATCACGCTTGAGCGTGCCCACTCTTGAGCGTGGGAACAGTGTTCCCTCCACGCTTGAGCGTGGAGCCTTGTCCACTCCGCCTTCACCCTTGCCTGAAACGTGTAGCACACGTCAAAAAGCACACCAGCTAGAAAACGCACTCAGCACGCTTGAGCATGCAACATGCCAATGCTTGAGCGTTAGCATGCTAGGGCGTGCTCCCTTCCCACGCTTGAGCATGCCGCTCAGCTGGGAAGAGCCTTCCAAACTTCTGACTTCCACAGTTTCTTGTTTAACACCTTAGGCACCTCCAACCTTGTTCAAGCCTATTCCTAAGCTTCCAATTAGGTTTTAAACTAGCACAAAACAATTCATACAAGCACCCAAAGCCCTAATCGTTACAGAAAATCGGGATATTACAAAGAGGTTGAAGCTTCACATACTGGGAATGGAGCTGAGTCGTTGGAAACCCTCAGAACTATGAAGGATATGGCTGCTGCAATGCTATAGCAAACTCAACAGAATTCCCAACTCATTCAGTTAACCCGCGAGAATTAACAACAATAGCAACAACAGCGGAATGTCAAGAATGAGGATGCTGGTTTGGATGCCTTCATTAGGCGACAATCTACTCAGTTCAACGGGGACTACAATCTCGGGGAGGGCAGAGCTATGGATTCAAGAGTTGGAGAAGATCTTTGCAGCGGCACACTGTGATGAAGCTCAGAAGGTTTCTTATGCTTCTTTCATGTTAGTGGCAGGTTCAGAAATGTGGTGGAGAGAAAAACAGAGGTTGTTTGAAGCTAAAGGAAGAGCAATAACGTGGGAGCTATTCAGGGAATGCTTCCTTGAGATATATTTTCCTCAGATGATCAGGAGGGAAAATGACAAGGAATTTCAAAGTCTGAAGCAAGGCAACATGACAATAGGAGAATATGCAGCAAGGTTCGAGACGCTGCTTAAGTTTTCATAGTTTTATCAGCGGTATCCGGACGAGGAGTGAATGTGCCGCAGGTTCGAGGATGGTCTAAAGTATAAGGTTCAGAGAGCAATAGTGTCGTTGGGGATTACTCTATTCCATGACATGTCGGATCGATGTTCGGCAATTGAAAACATCGAAAGAAGAAGGGAGATAGCAACAAGGAGCAGAGGACCCATCCGCAGTAACCAAAGGGGTAGAGGTGGAAGGTTTCAGAGTGATCGAGGAACTTACCAGAGGCCAACCGAAAAGACAGGAGATGCTGGAAGTCAGAGGCCAAGTGCAACTTAGGGGTTGCAGGGATGCTTCAAGTGTGGAGGGCCACACATGGCTCGAGACTGCAGAAGCCAAGTGCCCGGGAGGACCATGACTTGTTATGCATGTGGAAAGCAAGGACACATGGCCAAGAACTGTAGACAGGGGAAGGCACGACCAACTGGTGTGGCTGGACAGACTGCGAGACCACAAGCCACAAGAAGAGTGTTTGTCGTGAGGGGAGCTGAATCCTCTCGATGCCCAGATCTGATTCACGATAAGTGTTTAGTTTCTAGCAAACTCTTATCTGTGTTGTTTAATTCGAGGGCTACTCATTCGTTTATTTCTATGGAATGCATGGATCATTTGGGATTACTAGTTTCATCTTTACCATATGACCTTACTGTTTCCACACCCACGGGTGATTCTTTGACTACCCTGTTTGTATGCTTAAAATGCCCTATTACTATAGAAAACAGACATTTCATTATTGATCTAGTTTATTTGCCTATGCAGTAGATTGATGTTATCTTAGGCATGGATTGGCTTTCGACTAACCATGTGATATTGGACTGTTCAAATAAGACTTATTGTTTTTCTGAGCAATCTGGATTGACACCTACTGATGAAAGTATTCTGAAGGGTGTACGATCAGGAGAGTGTATGGTGCTGTTCTCCTTGGAAGCGAAGGAAACTCCGAACGTGGAAGCGCTGCCGATTGTACGGGAATTTCCGGAGCTGTTTCCAGATGATGTTCCAGGGTTACAGCTGGAGTGGGAGGTCGAGTTTGCAATAGATCATGTACCAGGAACCGGAACTATTTCGATAACACCTTATCGAATATCTCCAATAGAGTTGGCGTAGTTGAAGAAACAGTTGGATGAGATGCTAGGCAAAGAGTTTATCAGACCTAGTGCGGTGCCATGGGGAGCTCCGATACTGTTCATCAAGAAGAAGGATGGGAGTTCAAGGTTATGTGTGGACTATCGTTAACTGAACAAGGTGACGATAAAGAACAAGTATCCATTGCCGAAGATAAATGATTTGATGGATCAGTTAAGGGGAGCAACTATGTTCTCCACGATCGATCTGCGATCTGGTTACCATCAAATCAGGGTAAGGAAGGAGGGCGTATTGAAGACTGCTTTTCGAAGTCGATATGGGCACTACGAGTATTTGGTTATGCCGTTTGGTGTGACTAATGCTCCTGCCGTGTTCATGAACTAAATGAATAGGATATTCCGACCGTTCCTAGATAAGTTTATTCTTGTGTTTATCGATGACATCATTATTTACTCTTCGAGTAAAGAGGAACACCAAGAGCATCTTCGAGTGGTGTTGCAGGTGCTGAAAGATAGGCGGTTGTACGCGAAGCTATCCAAGTCTGAGTTTTGGCTAGAGGAAGTACAATTCTTGGGACACGTTATCAACAAGGATAGAATCATGGTGGATCCTGCGAAGGTAGCAGTGGTTTAGTGGGAAAGCCCGAAGTCTGTGAGCGAGGTTCACAGTTTTCTTGGTGTGGTGGGCTACTATAGAAGGTTTATCGAGGGCTTCTCTAAAATTGTGTTGCCTATTATGGAGTTGACGAGAAAGGGAAAAGCGTTCGAGTGGACGGAAGCTTGTGAGCAGAGTTTCATAGAGCTGAAGCAGAGGTTGACCACGTCGCCGGTGTTGGTTTTGCCAGATCCGTTAGGACATTTTGACGTGTACTATGATGCGTCATATTAAGGATTAGGTTGTATCCTCATGCAAGAAGGAAGAGTGGTGGCATATGCCTCCAGGCAGTTAAGAATGCATGAACGGAACTACCCGACTCATGATCTAGAGCTGGCTATGATAATGTTTGCATTGAAGATATGGAGACACTATCTATATGGTGTTAAATTTAGCATATTTAGCGACCATATGAGCCTGAAGTATTTGTTAGCTCAAAAGGAGTTGAACATGAGGCAAAAGAGGTGGATGGAATTCGTAAAGGATTATGAATTCGACCTGCAATACCATCCAGGCAAGGCAAATGTTGTAGCGGATGCGCTCAGTAGGAAGTCCCTACACGTATCTGCGATGATGGTATGAGAGCTTGAGTTGTTAGAGCAGTTTAGAGATTTAAATCTGGATGTGGAAATCGTTGAGGATAAGATGAATCTTGGGATGATCAAGGTTACTACCGATTTCTCAAATTTGCTTTGGAGAAGGCAAGCCGAGGATGTGTACCTTAAGAAGGTTAACCGACTAATCGAGGAAGGTGAGACGTTTGAGTTTAGGAGAGGTCCGGATGGCATCATCGGGTTTGGCGACAGAGTTTGTGTGCCTGAGGATAATGAAGTTAAGAATATGATCTTAGAAGAAGCTCACAAGAGCAAGTTGAGTTTCCACCCGGGGGCTACTAAGATGTATCAAGATCTGAAGAAGTTATTCTGGTGGCCATGAATGAAGAAGGAAGTGGCAGCTTATGTCCTATCCTGTTTGGTGTGTCAAAAGTCAGAGTTTGAACACTAGAAGCCAGCAGGATTGTTGCAATCGTTGGATGTTTCGGAGTGGAAGTGGGACAGTATTGCAATGGGCTTTGTTTCTGGGTTACCGAGGACTCACAAGAGGTGTGATGCAATTTAGGTCATCATAGATTGGTTGACGAAATGTGCTCAATTCTTACCTATCAACCAAAACTATTCCTGAAAAGACTGACTCAGATTTACATCAGGGAGGTGGTGCGTCTGCATGGTGTGCCTTCAAGTATTATCTCAGACCTAGACCCGAGGTTTGCTTCCAGGTTTTGGGGAACTCTAAATGGAGCGTTGGGAACTAAGTTAAGGTTAAGTTCTGCTTATCATCCACAAACGGATGGTTCGTCAGAATGGACGATTCAAACGTTAGAAGATTTGTTAAGAGCATGTGTGTTAGAATACATGGGAAGTTGGGACGAGTTTCTTACGTTGATTGAGTTTACCTACAACAATAGTTATCACTCAAGTATTCGAATGGCGTCGTATGAAGCTTTGTACAGGATAAAGTGTAGGACTCCGTTGTGTTGGTTTGACACTGGAGAGAGAATCAATTGTTAGGACCTGAGTTGGTGCAACAGACAACGAAGCAGGTTAAGTTAATCCGGGAAAAGATGAAGGCCGCAAAGGATAGGCAGAAGAGCTATGCTGATAAAAGGAGAAGACCTTTAGAATTCTAGGATGGAGACCATGGGTTTGTAAGAGTTAATCCAAGGACTGGTATTGGCAGGGCAATTCAATCCAGAAAGTTTACACCTAGATTCATAGGACCATTTCAAATTCTTCGCCGAATTGGTCCAGTAGCTTATCAAATAGCCTTACCACCTAACTTGTCAAGACTCCACGATGTTTTTCACGTATCCCAGCTGAGAAAGTATTACCCTAATCCATCGCATGTGCTAGAGCCCGAATCAATCCAGCTAGGAGAGAACCTTGAATATGAGGCTTTACCTGCTCGGAAAGTGGATAAAAGGATCAAGGAACTTCGCGGTAAGAAGATTCCCTTGGTGAGAGTGGAATGGGACTCGGTAACCGAAGATTCAACATAGGAACGAAAAGCACAAATGCGTCAGCAATATCCATCGTTGTCTACAAGTATGAACGGGGAATTTCGGGGACGAAATTCTCTTTAAGGGGGTTGGTAATGTAACATCCCGATTTTCTGAAACTTAATTGAGATAGATGGCCTAGATCGGGTATTTATATGTTTTTGATAATTACTATCATGGCTGGAAAGTCTGCTTAGAGAACAGGTTAAGAGTAGGGATAAATGGGATAAGAGAAGGATGAGGGACAAGGGATCAGGAGTAGCACGCTCATGCGTGGACCAGTGGAACACTCAAGCGTTCTAACGCTCTAGCATGGAGCAGGGTGGACGCTCAAGCGTGGCCACTCTGACTAGTTGACTGGCAGTGATGGGACGTAAAGTGACACATGTCGGTTACGCATCGTGGCTGGCACGTGATGGGCGGTGCGAAAACGTAAATGCTCAAGCGTTGAGGAAGCCAACGCTCAAGCGTTGGAACACTAAAGCGTGGAGACCGAGAACGCTAAAGCATTGACAGCAGAGTTTTAACTCTATAAATACTCCTTCATTTTCACTATGGGAGAGTTTTCCCATTTTCTCTGGAACTAAGAGCACGAGACTGAGAGAGATACCAAAAGAGGTTGAAGCTTTGATCCAAGTTGTGATCCGTTCGTACATCCGATCCCAGTTCTGATCATGTTTTCGTGATCAGCGCGACTCCTACTCCAATTCTACCAGTTTGCTTTTGTTATTCGTCAAGGGGTATGATTGGAAGTTGCGTGCGGAACCCTTTGGAGCAAGTGACCTGCTGCTGTGAGGCTTAGAAAGGGGCAAGGAGTGCTTGCTGTGTTTGTGATTATCGCTACATTTGCTATCAGGTGGGGAGAAAGATTTACACACGTCGGGGAGGCAAGAGTAGTCTATATAGCTTTGTATGTTTTGTGTGTGTAGGGGAACCCTAAACCCTATGTGAGGTTGAGCCCTGGCAAAGTACTTAAGCTCTAGGTTTAGTCAACTTTGGGCTATCACCGCTATGTTTGATACCCCAGGTTAGCAGATTCGTGATGCATGATAATACGTGCTATGTGTTGATATCTGCGTACCTGCTATTTATGAGATTTGCAAGACATGCATGATGTGTTGATGATAATGGCATGTTGGTATGTTATGCTGTTTACTGCCTTATTGAGTATGTTGATAATGTCTGGAAATGCGTGTATGTATGAGATTTGGAGGTTTAGTATGATTTGGGCTTTGACCCCCGTTGTGAACGTTTGAGCTGATGGTTAAGATCTAAGGTTATAGTTGGAGCTTAGAGCTCATAAGGTCATGATAGGAGCTTGGAGCTCATATGTCTACAAGTGGAGCTTGGAGCTCGTGATGGTTACTTTTGGAGCTTGGAGCTCATATTGCTAAGAGCAAGTTTGCATGTATTGTTATATCAGCTCAAGAGAAATGGATGACATGTATAGCATATGCATATGATGCCAAGTGGCGAGCTATGTGCCGTGAGGCATACGTGGTTGGTGCAATGAGTGCAGGTGCGGAAAGCGAAAAAGTAGGTTTGCGTGATCTTGGGGATATACTGGACACAGGTGTACCCACATGAGACCGGTATGGTAACTCATATCGTGTCGTGGCGGTCCTGGGCACGTCCTACTATCCTGACTAGACCCTGAGTCTTTCTAGTTGCCGGTGGATCTTCCGAGGAGGCCCGGTTAACCCTATTTGTCTGGGACAGTTGAGCGGTGATGCACTCTTATGGGTCACGGCAACTGAAACGGATTACTGGAACAAACCAACTTGTTGTCCAATATGCGGACGTGATGTTGCCCTCATGACATCAAACTGAGATGGAGGAGATTCAAGCACCTGTCAGGCTAGGAAATCGTCTCCCAAATCTACTTTCATGGACTTCAACTTGTTGAACCAGTTCACAAGCTTCATCACATGCTCACGAACACCACTAACACCATCGTACTTAGTCTTTGCCAATAGAGAGAGGTAGGTAGATTTTTCATATTTTTCAAATTTCTTGAACTTTTCACCTACAAATTTGACAAACTCTTTGGCATTTTCAATGCCACGAATGCTCTCCTTAATTGTCTTGTCCATAGTGTACTTCATTGTCATCAAACACACTTTGTTAAAGTGTGCCCATTTCTCATGTTTTGACTTATCCGCAACAGAAGACGTGTCAGTGGGCTTGGCAGGCTCATCCTCACTGAGAGCAAAATCCACATTAGACACAGCAAGAAACATTTTCAGAGACTCAACCTAGTCCTCAAAATTGGTCCCGTTTAGTCTTGTCAAGGCATTCATTTGCATAGGCAATGTTGGATATGCAGAGGAAGATATTATCAAGAGCATCAACATATATATCAAATAAAGCATATGTCATTGTATTCCCGCCTACGGGTCCTATTGCTTTCTAAACACACTTAAGGGCAAGTGTACCCTGTCGTAAAAGTAATATAGGAAGAAAGTGCAGATATCGAACCCAAGGGATTAATGAGCAATATGCAAGTGAGTACCGAAATAGAGAAATCCTTATGTTGTTTAGACAAATCGAAAGAATATGAAAATAAGATGCAAGCCATAATAAAAATATGAATGAAAGAGAAATAATGGTTTTGAAATCAAGAGTGTGAAGCCTAGAGTCGTGGTTTCACTTGTACGTTTGATACCCCCAAATCCTAGTTCTATTCAATTTTGCGGTTGCTTTCTGAAAATCAATCCCTCTACTAAAACTATTAACTGTTTGTCAGGCAATTAATATTCTTTTCCCCAGATGAACCCAATGTTTGTCAGGCAAACAATTTCAATGATTAGAAAGCATAGAGAGCAAAGAGGTTGAGTGATTGAAAGGAATAAATCAAGTTTGGTCATGCAATAATTTAAACCTCGTTTATCCTATATGTATACCAATTAATTGCAGTACGGCCAGTCATCAACTAATTGATTATTAGCATGCAAAGGGTGATCAATCCTATAAATGGGATGAAAAACAATAGAATTACGTTATTCAAATTGTAACGTACCTTGAATCAAATAGAATTCGAATTAAAGCTAAGACGTGGCAAAAAAGGTTTCTACTAATACAAATTCACCACAACTCTAGTCATGAAATTAGCTACCCATAGACATAGATAAAACCAAAATCAACATGGGGAGATGCATCATGGAGAATTAAGAAGATGAAGAGAAACCTCCAACTTAACCCCCAGGCGCAAATCCTACTCTAGAAATCTAAACCCAAAAGAAAACAACTACTAAAAACTAAAAAGTGATGAATGATAACTGATAAAAGCTACAACTAACAACTCATAAAAGCTACAACTATAAACTGATGAAGAGAGTGATACTAAGGGCTCTATTTATAGGGAAAATAGGAGAAAAGCCCTAATATTTGATGTCAGCACCGCATGCACGATCGTGCTTCACAGTGTACAGTTGTGCTTCCTTCATACGCGGTCGTACATGGGCAAAAAGTATGAAAATCAGCGTCAAATAGTGCACGGGACTGAGCACGGCCGTGCATAATTGTGCATGGCCGTGGTTCGTGTCATGTATGGCCGTGCATCTTGTATAGCCTTGTAGATATTTTCATAAGCTTTCCAACGCCACAAATAACGCCTCAATCGGATATCCAGAGCTCAAGTTATGATCAAAACAGTGACGAGATATATGCAGAAATCTCTTCTGTACAGTCGTACTTCGACTGCTGAGAACTGGTTTGAATCTTTTTTCCACAATTGCGCTGGATTTGGTGTGAAAATAGGTATGTATGATCGTGCTAAGTGGAAGCATGGCCGTGCTTCGAACTCCAGACCTTTAAATCTTCTCTTTTTAGCACAAAATCTACCAAAATCTTTTAATTGTCCATCAAGCAGCCTTAAACGTCAATTATGTAAAAACTTAGGCAAAAGGGTGAAATAAAATAATAAATATCATTAAATGCACTAAATTACAATCCAATTACCCCTCATAAAGTGCACAGAATTGAGGTTTATCAGGTCCCGAATTACAATGCACAAGTAACTTGTAACATCCCAAAATCCGGGTATCATCTTATCTGAAATACAAAGTAAATTGTATTTTTCCCTGTCATAAACACCTCTTTAGGGCTCTATGTCTTCATATAAATTGTAGCTCTGTCTCTTATATTTCTATAGACACCAAGTTCGTTCCAATTGGAATCTTGTAGCTCGAGTTATAACCAAATTCGTACACGCTGTTCAGGTTCCAGAGCCAGTACCATTTTCCTAACTTCTGGACCAGCTTTGGCCCTCTAAACATCCATTTCAGATTTTGTGTCCTACAATAAAGTTGTAGATATTGCTTTAATCTTTCGAAAGATATAAAGATCATATTTTTTTCGATGTCTATAACTCAAGATATGTGCAAAATACCGAGCTAGACGCTGGGTAGGTGGGCCTTGACGCGTTTTAGGTGTTTTGGGCTTATGGGGCTCTATAAATAAAACCTTAACACCCTTAGGGTGCCGTTTTGAACCCTTATTACACCAAGAAATTCAGAAGCAACTAACAGTAGAAGAGGCCTTAGGCTTGAGATAGGGAGATTAAAGGAGTAATCCTAGAAGTTCTTGGGGCGCATCTTTGGAGGTCTTCAAGAGGTAAGTAAAACACCATCTTTCTCACACTTCCATGGTATTTTGAAAAGGGGTTTTGGGTTCTTAAAACTAAGGGCTTGTTTGGTTTGCATTTTCCTTTCCTATTTTCATTTTGTTTCTATTTTCTGAAAATTGTTTTCATTTTCAAATTTTGAAAATTTTGAAAACATGTTTGTTTTGACCTCCTGTTTTCCATTTTCATTTCCTATCAAAAATTTGGGAAGGAAACACTGAAAACAACTTTTTTTTGTTTTCAGATTTGGAGACAATTCAGGAAATGTTTCCAGTGAAAACATTTTCATTAAACTCCACCAAACGCATTTTCAAGCCCATTTTCTATTTTCAATGAAAATGAAAACAGTAAATGGCCAAACCAAACAGGCGCTAATAATGTTATTTTGGGAGATTAAATGGGTAAAATTGGGGTTTTTTATGTTAGGGTTCAACAACGCTAAATTGAATTGAGGGTTTTATAATAAATGATGATTTGATGTGTTATTAGTTGTTAGATTTGTGTGATTATATGTTTTAAGACTTGTGTGGTGGTTTGAAATTAATATGTGTATTTTATATGTGATTTGGAATGCCCGTGTGTTGCTTTGACATGAGATATATTATTGTTATTGATGCATTGAGCTTGTTAGCATGTTTGGGGTCATTGTAAATGACTATATGATGATGTCTGGGTAATATAATGGATTATTGTGATGTATGTCTGTAATTAATGTTTATATTGATGTATGAGTACCTTATGTAATGAGTATGTTTGTTTGAGATACCTCCATCGAGGCGATAGCAAAGGGCCTAACTCATAGCAATAGCAAATTGGCCTAATGTGAGGCAATGGCAAATGGCCTAACTCATGGGGAAGGCAATGTGAAGACATTGCATGATTAGATACCTCCTTCGAGGCGATGGTAAAGGGCCTAACTGGTAGCGATGACAGATTTGACCTAATGTGAGGCACTGGCAAATGGCCTAAGTCAGGGAGAAGGCAATGTGGGACATTGTGAGGTTATATGGAATCTCCTACATAGAGATGGCAAAGGGCCTAACTCGTAGCGATGACATATTAGCCTAATGTGAGGCGATGGCAAAGGACCTCCTACATGGAGAAGGCAGTGAGATGTCATTGCGGTCATATGTTTTGGGTTGTTGATGTTATTGTATTTTTATGGCTTGTTTATGTTATTATTTAAAATACTTTGATATTATATTATTTTGAAAATTGGCGGACTACCATGGCTGCTTTTCCGGTTACCGCACCGGTTGAAAGAAACATCTCTTTGAAAACCTTTTAGAACTATGTTTCCTTACTTGGATTATAAATCTCATTAGTGGTGTTTTCTCTCAAAGTTCACAGGTGATGTTAGAGATGACGCATCGACTTGAAAAAGTCTTGGAGTCTTGAAGACCTTAGCATTAGTGATGTTTTATTTTAATTTTGAATGTTTTTAGTTGCCCATGTTTTGAGACTAAAATTGTTATTAAAGAATTGTTTTTTTATTAATTAACTTAAAGAGTTTTTATGTAATAAATTTGAAGATTTAATTTGTTTTAGTTTCTGATGCTATAAATGGATAATTATTTTACTTAATTATCTATTTCAATGTAATATCACGAGACGTTACATAATTCCCATAAACATTAAAGTTATGTCCTGAAAGCTAATACTGATAGGATATTGAGAACCCTAAGGCAATAACATTCAATAAATTTCACAAGCATTAGGAATCATATTAACAAGGACAAACCGATAGGGTAAGTGCAATATTAACATAATCCTTAATGTAAAGTTATTAAACAATATCTACATTAACATTTTGTCATATTTGGTCCCGCAATAGGTGAGCTCACAATCATGCAAAATGTCCCAAAATAATATCCAATATACCAGATTGCATAAAGCATCACACATAACAATTTCTGACATTCTTTTTTTTTTTTTTTGGACAAAGTTATAAACATACAACAATACCAAAATTATTTATGTATTCAAACATCATTACCAAGAAAAGTGAAGAACATATAAGGTATATATTAATGTCAAAAATGTATAGAAAAATTTTTAGCACAAAATTCCGAAATTACCATATTTATTTTAGTCATTTAAATGCTGAAAAAATTAAATAAAATACTTACAGTATTCCAAAAATTTCCAAAAAACACAGTAGTTATATTTGGGAGAGTGAAGCACAATGATGGAAAAATTTTTGAAAACGGACCACAAACGAGACATCACACGCCTACACGCGCTTCTGCTGTGTGTGGGATTCATTCAGGTAGGGTTATCATCTTTCGTACCCGCTCCCTACTATCGGGGTTGCGCCGACCCGATTCCTGACCCGATTACGGCTTGATGCACAGCACCTCACCGCGACTATTTTACCAACGAAAAATAGGGATTTTCATCCCATTAGAATGGCAAAAAACCTAAAATCACTGTTATGATATCAATTTTATCTATTATGGCTTGTATTTCTTGAAAGAAACCGAAACCTAGAATGGAGAGGAACCTCCATGGTTGTGAGTGATCCAAGCTCTTCACAAGAAACAGAGTCGAAACACGCAATTAAATTCCTACTCCAAGAGATTTGAAAACTTGATTTCACAAATGATTAAGAAACAAAATCGAATTTTTGAAAAACAAGATTGACGCTAGGGATTTCTAAGTATGTACCGGAGGTTGCACCTGAAGCAGCTCCTGCTGGCGTGAGTGATGACACGTGGTGTACGAGGACTGCCGATTAGATGCTAAGGTACGCAGAGCAATTCATGCGTGGGCACGACATGGAGCCTTTGGAGACTATTGAGGAGTCTGAGGAGGAGCTTATGGAGACAGGCTCTGAGGAGGACCTGGAGGAGGACCCAGAGGAGTATTTCTCCGACGAGTAGTGTTCTGTTTTGTGCAGGCCAATCTCTTGTTTCTCCAAGTGTCTATATTTATATTCATATCCCTTTCCCCTTTTCTATTGTGGAGCTGCGAATCCTGTAGCTAGGGTCTGTCCTTTTAGCTACTTATTCAGTTGTATTAAAAGTCATGTTTATATAAATGAAAAGCTTTTCTTACTCTGTCACTGCATGTGGATATTATTTAAGTAAGTATTTCATGATAAAATAATACAGCACATAATACAATTTATTTATCATACAAATTAAACCCAGAATGATAACTCCAAATTTGTGACATGTACCGATAACAAGATTAGGGATTTACAATTACATGGATATGTAGTTGATGATGATGAGCTCATTGAAGGAACTTGTTTGAAACACAAGAAGGGGGGTTAAATTGTGTTTCTTAAGTTTTTGAAAACTTTTCTCAAGCATTTATCTTTTTCGTAATACATTGGACGCAAAAAGGATAAGCAAAATAGAGGGTGTGTAAGCTTGAAGCTTGGACGCAAGCTAAAAAAATGTTTTCGTAAGAATGGACGTTAAGAAAACGATTTCAATCCTGAATGTTAGTTATAAATAAATTAAAGACAAGAGTAAGGGAGAGAAGATAACATAAGATGTTTATCCTGGTTCACTCTTAACCCAAGAGCCACGTCCAGTCCCCTCTATAAGAGAGCTTTATCCATTATAACAAAACTTGTTACAACAAGTATTCTACACCTCTTCAGGCACAAGTGTTCAACACTTCTTCAGGCAAAACCCAAGTATTCTATTACAAACTAGCCTCTTCAGGCTCAATCAAGTATGGTTTGAAAAGAGTTTAAGATAAATCTAACTCACTATGTGTGAGGATATAAAACTTAAGAACAAACTCAAAAAGAACAACTCTATGCAGAGAGTGATATGAAAGTTAAGATCTGAGATAGCTTGAGACCTTTTTTGTTTTTCTTTGCTTTCTTGATTGCTTGTAAGCTTGTATGAAATTTGTTCAAGTTTGGTAACTTTGCTTCTTCAAGGTTGAGGGTATTTATAGCCTTCAGTCTTGAGCAATCTTGATTTCTTCAACGGTTGGAAAGAGAGTCGTTCTGGTGAACATTAAATGCAAAAACTCGTTGAGTCTGATAGCTTGTGAAGAGCTTCTGAAAAGCAGAATAGGCAATCAGAGAGATAGCTGAAAGTGGCACTGACAACTTCTCTTTGTACCTGAAAGTTGCCTTTTGTATTTCCTTGTTTGAGATAGTCAACTTCAACTTGACAGGGACAGACTGGCTTAAGCGTTCGAGAGTACTAGCTAAGATACAAAGAACTATTGTCTAAAGGATATCGCCTTTTTACATGGAAGATAATAATTTGAACTTTATTACTCTTTTGCATTTTCGCCCTAAGAATAACTTGCAGTAAAGTAAAAACATTGGATCTTAAATTTAAAGAGTGTGTACTTTACTCTGATGAGTCTTTCGACTCAGATAAGATACTAAAAGGTTTCTTAGTTCAAGATGGAATTTGTCCTTTTATCGTCTATAGAAAGACGATGGACTGTGCGATACCGTTTATGGTCTAATAAGTCTTTGGACTATTAAATCCTGCACACTTAAGATAAGCTACTTAAACCATTGCAAATCTTTGTTCACCTAATTTAGTTCTTTGTTAGCATCAAAATTTTAAAGAGTTATGGACCATAACCACTTTGGTTCCAACATCCATGAGAAATCTGATTCTAAACCTGAATTGATCCAAAATAACAGCAACCAATCTTGTGTGTGTGAGTGAGGAAAGCAAGCTACCTCTATTACACTGTACCTTTTGGTTTCTGCGTAGTATGTCAGTATCAACGGGGCAACTGCACTGTAGAGTGGAAAGAGATAGGGGCCTCTTCCTGTGTTAAACATAAATGGGATCAGTGACCCATCATCATAAGCCCACACAGAGCCTACCACATTATCCCATCACAAAAGTGTTTTACAATAATCCTAATAAACATTAACATAAGTCATCCCATCTAATTAATCTCAGTATTAGACAATAGAAAAAGAACATTGTCCATGCTAGTCCAAATTAAAATAATCCAACATTTCAGACATTGAGAAAGAAACAAAAAAAGAAAACCCATATTTTTGGTATGCTCTTTATATTTTCGCACTTATTTACGTCTTGTGTCTTAATAAATGTGACCCCTAAAGTAGGGTGTTACACAAGCCATATAGCTTCACAATGTCCAAACAAGAAGAGTATGAATATGATAGACAATGGGGAGGTTGAGGCAGAAAGTGAAGATTGTGATGACATGCAAAAGTTGAAGATTCTAGTGATGTGGAGTATGTTATGGAAGGAGAAGCCCTTGCGGTAAGAAGGTCGTTAAACACTTAAGTCAAAGTAGAGGTCAATGACCCGCAAAGGGAGAACTTTTTCCATACTAGATGTCATATCCAAAAGAAGGTATATAGTATGATCGTAGATCGAGGTAGTTGTACAAATGTTGCTAGACTATCTTAGTTGAGAAATTGAAATTGCCAACTAGAAAACACCTGAGGCCATACAAGTTATAGTGGTTGAATTATTGTGCTAAAGTGAAGGTAAACAAGCAAGTAATGGTCACTTTTTCCATTAGCGAATATACTGATGATGATTTATGTGATGTAGTGCCTATGCAAGTACAGCATATTTTGTTGGTAAGGCCTTGGTAGTACGATAGAAAGGTCATTCATGATGGCTTTAAGAATAGGTACTCATTTGATAAAGATGGAAAGTCCATCACACTTGCTTTTTTTACTCTAGCGCAAGTGCATGAAGATCAAATAAAGCTTTATAAAGAGAGAGAGCAAAAGAAAGAAAATAGTGGAGGGAGCTGAAAAGAAAAAGAGAGTTTCCGATAAAAGAAAAATGAAGAGAGTGGAGATAAAAATCAAAAGAAAGTATCGAGCATTTATGCAAAAGGAAGTGAAGTGAGGACTACTTTTTTTAGCAAAAAAGGCTAATGTTTGTACTCTTGTACAAAAGAAGCCCACCTTATCACTAACGAACTTAACAAATCTCTTCCTAGTGCTTGTGTTTCATTGTTGGAATATGAAGATGTCTTTCCACAAGAAGCACCTATTAGATTGCCAGCAATCAGAGGCATTGAGCATTAAATAGACTTTATACCCGAAGCATCTATTCCCAACAAGCCATCTTATAGAACCAACCCAGAGGAGACAAACTAAATTAAAAAGCAAGTTGAGGATTTGTTTGCCAAGATGGGTGAGAGAAAGCATGAGTCTGTGTGCAGTACCAGTCATACTTGTGCCTAAAAAAGATGGTTTGTGTAGAATGTGCACAAACTGTAGAGCTGCCAACAATATCAAAGTAAAGTATAGACATCCCATTCCTAGGCTAGATGATATGTTGGATGAGTTACATGGATCTGTTATTTTCTCAAAAATTGATTTGAAAAGTGTTTATCACCAAATAAGAATGAAAGAAGGAGATGAGTGGAAAACCACTTTTAAAACAAAGCTTGGATTGTTTGAATGGTTGATCTTGTCGTTTGAGCTAACAAATGCACCTAGCACTTTTGTGAGGTTAATGAACTACGTGTTGCGTGCATATTCATCATAAAGTTTGTTGTCATTTACTTTGATGACATTCTAATATACAGTAAAAGTTTGGATGAGCATATTGAGCATTTAAAGAGTGTGTTGGAAGTTTTGAAGAAGAAAAGACTAATTACCAATCTTAAAATGTGTCACTTTTGCATGGAAAAAATAGTTTTTCTTGGATATGTTGTTAGTGCACATGGTATTGAGGTGGATGAAGAAAATGTTAAGGCAAAGGAATGGATAATTAGTTGAAAATTATATAGGTTAAAAGACCTATAGACCTAATGTCTTAAGGCTTTAGGTCAAGATGTAGTGTCAAACTTCCTTATATGGTTTTGTCCCGCTTAGCTAGCCCATTAAATGCAGATCTCCCTAATGTTTAGGGCTCACCAATCCTAAAAAGTTATATTAGAGTCGACGATTCAGCTTAATGTGCTTATAAAAATTAATTCACGAAGGTGCTGGCAAGGTTCTCTACTTCTCTTTCTAATCCTTTAAGGGTCCATTTGGTGGTCAGGATAGGAAGGGCACGACAGGATAAGCTATCATATCCTTCTTTAATCTATAGTTTGGTGAACCAATAGAATAGGATATGACTAACCTGTCAGCTTATCCTATCCTACTCTTTAGTTAAAATTTTATCCTATGGGATGAGCTGGGTTAGAAACAGATAGGATAGGATAACATTTCTTTTTTCCACTTCAGCCCTCTCTCTTACGAACATTGTCTCACCCCTCACCCAAACCCTCTCCTCTCCTTACGTTTCCATCGTCCTCACCAACGCCTCTGTCTTCTTCTTCTTCTTCAGTTCTTGTTCACGTGCCTCTGTTTTCTTCTTCTTCTTCTTCTTCTTCATTACTTCTTCATCAAACTTCCACCAGGTAGATATTCTTTCTTCTTTTCTTTGGGGTTAAAATTTCTTTTTTTTGGTATCAAATTTGGGGGTTTTGTTTTGGGTTAGAGTTCATATTTTTGAGTTACATATTTTGACTTTGCTTCTCTGTTTGATGCAATGTTGAGTGAGAAATTTCCAATTTTTTGTTTGGAAATATCTTATTTGGTAATTTTTTTTATACCATTGTTGTATTTAAATTTTGAATGAGTGAATATAGAAAGTTTTTGTGTGTTTGTAACAGAGCCATTTTTTATACTTAATTGCTATTTCTTTTTATCATATTTTATTTGGTAGTTTAAGAACTCTACTGGTGAATATTGATATGCGTAAGTCTAGGGAGTTTTGTATTTGGTTATTGTGTTGAAGGTGGTCCTTTGGATGGTTGTGCTAGAAAGTTAATAATGCAGAAATTTCCATAGCAGTAATGGTTAATTGATATGGAATATTTTTAATGTATTTTAAAGGTAAATATATGGATTCAGAAGAGTAGCTTGAAATTATGTCATATCTAATTTTGGAGGAAATGTTGTAAGAGATGGTTGGGCTTTGTTTTACAATTTTTATGGCTGTGAGTTATTGTGCACTATGTTTTTACGAAAAACATAGTCTTAGGCAACAACCAATGCACAGAGAATGTTTAAGGAGAGAATTTTTAGAGAGGTTAATAAGACGGGATGATGTTACAAGTGTTGATCAACTTCGTATGAATGTTAGGTCCTTTCGTTTATTATGTGTTCTCTTTCATAATGAAGGCAAACTAAAAGAAAATGGACTAGTAAGTATTGAAAAACAAGTAGCTATGTTCTTACACATATTGGCACATCATTCTAAGATTCGTGTTATTAAGTTTCTATTTAAACGATCCAAAGAAACAGTTAGTAGGAACTTTAATTTAGTGTCGAATGTTGTCTTACGATTGCAAGAAACACTTCTTAGAGCACCGGATCCTATCCCGGAAGATTGCTTGGATGAAAGATGGAAATGGTTTAAGGTACGATGTTAAGGTACTGTGTTTTTGAATCTATTTTATGATGCGTTGCAAATGTGTTATGTTTTTCTCCTAAAATATTTGCTTTCTATTTGGATATACATATAGAGTTGTCATGGGGCATTAGATGGAACACATATTGAAGTTAATGTACCAACAATTGATAAGCCTCGATATCATAATAGAAAAGGGGATATATCTACCAATGCCCTAGGAGTATGTTCCAGGGGTATGAAATTTATATACGTGTTACCCGGATGGGAAGGATCTGCATCAAACTCAAGGGTATTAAGAGATGCCATTTCTAGGTGGAATGGTTTAAATGTTCCAACAGGTAACAAGAATCAATGGGATTTTATTATAATAGTAAAAAGTGTGTAATAGCTATGTTTTAATTTGACAAATATATTTTATTATAGGGTATTATTATCTCGTGGATGATGGGTATACAAATTGTGAAGGATTTCTTGCTCCATATAGAGGGTATCGATATCATCGTAGTGAATGGAGACGTGGATACACACCATCATGTAAAGAAGAGCTCTTCAATATGAGACACTCTATGGCAAGAAATGTGATAGAAAGGACTTTTGGATTGTTAAAAATGCGTTGGACTATAATTAGAAGTCGGTCTTTTTACCCAATTAAAATTCAAAATCGCATTATAATTGCTTGTTGCCTTTTACTTAATTTTATTAGAAGAGAAATGTCTACTGACCCAATGGAAGAACAATTAGGTGCAGAATTTGAAGCACAACTACACGATGAGGATGTGGAACAAGTTGGTCCTATTAATACAATTGAGGCATTGGCTTATGAATAGACGCATGAATTGACTATTTTACTACTCGTTTGGTTAGTTTGTAATTTTATTGGTAACTATGTATTATTTGGTTTGTTCAATTTGTGTATTTGTCATCAGTATTTGCTGCATTGTATTTTATTATTTGAACTATATCTTGGTCAATGACATCATTATATCGTGGTCATGTTGTTACTTTATGTCTTTTTTTTTTGGAATACATTGTAAAAGTTTTGTGATTTATAATTTTAAAATAAGATAGGAATGGAATCCGAGATCATTATGCAACAAACTAGCAAGAAAAAGAGAGATCATAGGCAATGGTCCAATGAGGAGGATGAAGCATTTCTTGATATCTTGATTGAAGCTATGAACTAGAGTCAAAGATGTGATAATGGCCAATTCAAAGCACATACTTTGAAAATGGCTGAGACAAAATTCGAGCAAAAGTTTCTTGGATGTGGAATTAAGGTGAAGCCACACATTGAGTCTGCGATGAAGAGGCTAAGGACAATTTATTCAGTGTTTTATGATATGTTAAATCAAAGTGGGTTTGGTTGGGATGATGAGATAAAAATGATTAAGGTTGACAGTGATGATGTGTGGAATGAGTATATAAAGGTTAGCGTTTATTGTTTTTTTCTCTATAATGAATTATTTTATTTCAGTTTCTATTTATGAAGAATTACAATACTATTTGTTTCTTGTGTAGAGTCATCCAAATGCTGCAAACTACAGAAATACATCTATACCGCTTTTTGATATGCTTGTTGTTGCTTTTGGAAAAGATCATGCTACTGGTAAAGGAGCTGTTACCCCTGTAGATGTTGTTGAGGAATTGGATAAAGAAGAGGAAGAACAAAATGATGATAATGATGTTGTAGATTTGATCCAATCAACATCTATCAATCAATCGCAATCTAGAAGGAAGCATGATAATGGGGGAAGTCAAACAAGGAAAAGAAATAGAGGAACAAATGTGATTGCTAATAGCATATCTGAATTAGGAATGAGCTTTGGGCAATGGCTAGAAAAAGCTCAGAAAGATTGGGTGAAGCTGCAAATCGCCTTGGAGTCGGTAAAGATGTGTTTGAAGATTCTAGGAGTATCATGAATGAACTGAAAAATAAAAACAAGAGTGTTTTGCTGCAGGAGAAAAAATTCTATCTGTGCCACATCGATTGCACATGTTTTGGGGGTGTGATGAGCAGGATCGTCTTGCATTTGTTAAGTCGCTAATGTACCTGTTTCGATAGATGACTTTGTTTATCTAAATATTATTTACATTTGATGATGAACTTTATTTATGTTGTTTAACTTTCTAGGTGGTTTGAAGAAACTTATCTTTGACACCTACATGAGAATTTTATTTATGTTATTTTATTTGTTTAGTCAAGTTCGGATTTAGTATAATTTTACAGTTATAGTTGTTGTTTTGGTGCTTTACTCTGGTTTATGTATGCAGTTTTTTTCTTTGGCCATTTTGTAGTGCCCATTTTGTTATTGTACAACTTTTAGAAATATATCTCTTGCTTTGTCTCGCCCGATAATATTCATCACATGAATTTGGAACACCAAATCCACAACCTCTACTATATTCGTGCACATGATATCCGTTGCAGATATTTCAATAATTCAGGGTCACTTCCTCCAGTAAAAAATCAAAAGTTTTTACTAATTATTGGGTGTGATTTAATTAACAATTTGTATAAAATGTCAAAAAAAAATTACAAGTTACTTTTTAAAAAAGAGAAATTGTAATTCTGATATAAGGGTAATTTTGTCATTAACATATCATTTATATCATATCCTATCATTATTTGGTTTACCTCAAACACAAGACAGGATAACATAATGCTATCCAGTTGGTTATCTGGTGGGCATCAAATGTCGGATAAGATAACAACTTATCCTGCTCATATCCTATCCTACTCCTATCCTGCTCTCTTATCATATCCGTCCCTATCGTATCCTGACCACCAAACGAGTGTTAAGAGTTAGTATTATTTGGTTTATGGAGAGAAAGGGTAGAAATGTAGAATAGTATATTTTATTTTGTTCAATTCTCTTTAGTTTTATATCTTTTAGTGAAATCAAAATGGATTTAATTGGTATGCACTGTCGGTATAATTTTTTTTACACTGTGAACCAATCATAAATTGTCATATTATTAAAAATGTTTGACTCTTATCATATCTAGCTTAAAAGCTAAACATAAGATAAATTATGATTGGTTATAAAAAACTTTACAATAATGTATCAAAATTAAATTTAATCATAATACGATACTTTCTGATCCAATATCCTATTATATATTTGTTTTATAAAATGTACCAAACATAAAATTGAATTCATATGCCATTCCTCGTCTATCAACATGTGATTAGTCTGAGTGGTAACGAGCTCAGCTCCCTTAAACAAGTAGTCAGGGGTTTGATTCCTAACTCTTACGTATAGAGAGAACCTGGTTGGGAAGAAGCAACCCTTAAATGTCGTCCAGGTCCCCCGACGAAGATTAATCAATATTTATGATGGTGAATACTTTGTACCTATAACATGGTTAACCTAAAAATATGCCCTTTCTCATCTTGTTTAACATATCTGTCAAACATTACCATGGTATCATCATACTAATTAATACATAACTTTTCATAATATAATACTGGTATTTTCTTTTCATTTTTATTTATTTTTTATTTACTTGCTATCCTTGAGAAACATTTTTTTTTAATCATAATGAGCGAGTAATATCTGACAAAAAGCATCTCATTAAGCCTATGTTTGGGAATGATTTGTTTATACCAGATGTTTGGGAATGATTATATGATATGTTTAGAAATTTTAATTAAAGTATGAATTTTTTATAAACAAATGGATTTTAGAGAAATTGAAAATTTTAACATTATTTGAAAAAATTATTTTGTTATTTTTAAAACCAAACACAATTTTTCCATTTTACTCATTTTGAACTAACTTTTAAAAAAAATTATTAACTTAAGGAAGTACTTTTATATTGTTTTTTATAATTTATTATGTAAAGTTATTTTTTACATTATCCAAATAAATATATTGTCTTAAAACCGTTTTTTAGAAAATATATCCAAATATAAAACTTATTTTATTATAATAATAATCAATTATAACAATGTAAGAGCAATGATAAAATACAGCAAAGTCTCTCCAACTTTTCTTCCTCGTTATTATTTTCTCTATGTGAGTGTTATATATTGCTTCAACATGAATTGCATTTAACAAAGAAGATTGGTCCGAGTGATGTTGGACTCAGGTCCTTTAAACAAGTGACCAAGGTTCGATTTCTGCCTCATGTGTATGAAAAAAACCTTGTTGTGGGAGGGGCATACCAACTTGAGTGCTTTCAAATTCCAAAGAGATTAATCTCGATGAACGACCGAGGATATTACTCCCTACGAATCATTAAAAAAAACATGAATTTCATTTATGTATAACTTTCAACATGAATTTTCGTACATGTCCATAATAATGAATCATAAAATAGCAAAACAAGTAAAACTATAAGGATCTGACTAATTAATGTTCTAAAGATATTGATTAAAGAATCAAAAAAATAATAATTTTTTATTATAAATCTAAATATATTCCTTTTCAATATTTTAAATATACTATTATCTTTTAATGAAAACTTATTTTTTATTTCTAAACTAGGACTGGCCTAAAGTATTGGTTAAAATTTGCCAAAACATAATTAAATCTAAACATTACAAGTGTTCAGGTAGTTTTACTCCTCTACATGTTCAAGTTTGGAAAACAAACTTCATTTCTTTGTGTCTCCTAATTATTTTTTATTTTTTATTTTTTGACCAAATTAGTCAAGATATACCTATCCCATGATAGTTGCCATAACATAATTGCTGGTTAATTACTGGTGCAGATATAGCTGTAAGGATTGACTCTAAATCACCCACCAGGCACCAACTTCTATATTTAATAATAGACACATAATTTGTCACATCATGACAATGATAGTGGGAATCGTTTTTTACCATTCCAATGATGGAAACATAGTTGCCCTATCCAAACTCCTCAATAGAATTTTCCCACTTGATATAGGGGAGCAGGTAAGCCTCCCACATTTTTAAATATGGGCAAACAGCAATGTGACATTTGGGTACAAAATAAAATAAGCAATGCTGGAAGAGGTTGGCAATTCTATGCTTAGCTTTTAAGAAATGAGAGAATGTCGGGCCAATCATAATAATATAGCCATGTAGAAAGCTGTATTACTTAATATTTATATGCAGCTGATAATTTTCAACAAAGGATAAATGAAACATCATTAATATAGGTAAAGCCACTAATTAAGCCGTGTAAAGCTATTTAGAGCACCGTAATACTGTATTAGACTATAGTGGGCTCCTCTAAGTCAGCACCATTCATCAAACATGGATGCTAGATTAAAAATTTGCACCTTTTATTATTATTATTATTATTATTATTATTATTGATGAGTAAATGACACTCTATCATTTTTATGTTTATTAAAATAATAGCTAAGTATATCAACATGTGGTTGGTCTGAATGATAACGAGTTCGGATCCTTTAAACAAGTGGTCAGGGGTTCGATCATTGACTCTTGTGTATGAAAAAAATTTGGTTGGGAGAGGTCAACCCTTAAATGTCGTCCAGTACCTCGTTGGATTAGTCTTCGCAATTGTACGCGAAGGATACCTTGGGAAACCAAAAAAAAAAAAAAGCTAAGTATTGATTAACTCTTGACTTAACGCCGTTAAATTACTTAAAAATAAAAAAGTTATAATAAGTTATTTGATATTTATATATTAAAAACAGTTTTTGAAAATAAATTTTATGCTTTTTTATTTACAAAATAAAGTTGAGTTTTTAATTCGAAAAAATTAAATATATAATTTAAAAATATTATAAAAAGGAATATATTCATATAAGTCTATTTTTGCAGTCCCTTATATATTTATTTTTCTCAAACAAATATTTTTATTATTATACACTCTAACAAATAATTGATATAAAACATCTATCAATTATTTGAAAAGAAATCATTATATTATTTTTATTTTAGTTATTTATCTCAACTACTTATAAATAAATATCATGCTTTCAATTATTTTATCTATAAAATATATGTATTTTTATAGTATTTTTTTTGATAAATAAAGCAAAAATGTTATTTAAACAAGCATATTTGAGTACATGATTGAATATAAATTTCTCATATTATGATATACAAATTAAATGAGTATAATTTGACAAATTTTATTATTGATTTATGATTTGTATATATTTACTTAATCTAAAAATAGTTAACATATATTGTGTTCATTATATAACAAAAAAATATATATAATGCTCTTGTTTACTCGATCTATTAATTATTTCATTGATCCTATAATTTAGTTGAACAAAATTCTTACTTCAAATTATTTTGTCTATGCTTGACATATAATATTATAATATTATAATATGAACATATATATTACATATTTTTTGTTTCTAAACTACATTTTTTTTATAAGTTTATATATTATGTATTTATAGGAACATGAATTTTAATCCCAACATTTGTCATCATTTAAAAGATAAAGACAGATTTATTTTCATTTTTGTACTCCAATATGTAACGTCCCGATTTTTCAAGCTTTTTAAGGTCAATAAACTGTATGAATGAGTTTGCATTTTTTCGGAGGGTCTAGAGAGTGAATTAAAATAAACTGAGACCATAGTCACGCTCTACGCTATCGTAGGGAGTTTCGGTTAAATTTTGGGTCGAAAACTCAGACGGAGCCCGGTCTGCGTTTTTCATTGGCAGTAGTATTTTACTACTCAGAAGACCTAATTTTGACTTGTGAATGAGACAGTTAGTCTTAGAATCGGATTTTCTACCTTTTTGCTAAAATTGGTTTCGCGCTCTAAAAATCGGAATAATAATCAACTATTCGGAAGAATTCTCAAACCGGGTGACGAACGGAGCTAGATATGGATTTACCGGGACCCGTTAACGGATAATCTTGATGTCACATCAGGTCAAATCACATTGGGAAGCGTGCCAGAGTCATGATGGGTTTTCAAAATATCTAGACGTGAAATGACCGAAATGCCCTTGGACTTTTAAGGAAATGACCATTTAGTCCTTGTGTGAGATGTCCAAAATACCCTTAATGGAAAAAATTGGACATCCTTGCCCTCATCACTATATCATACGCCCCCCCTCTCTCTCTCCAAGATCACTTCATCATTTTCTTCCTCCTTCACTTTTCTTTCTCCATTTTCTCTCACTTTCTTAAGGATTCTTCAAGAACTTTGAGGAACAAAGTTGATCACCTCATTCATCTTCATCATCTAGGAGATATGAACTTCATCCTTGAGCTCTCAATCTCCATACTACTCCATTAATTTCTATGGTTTATGCTATGTTTCAAGTTTGAAGCTTAAACTTCAAAAATTCATGAAAATTTGTAGAAAAATCCTTTTAATGTCAAACCAATTTCTTTGAGCTAGATTCATTGTCTTCTTTCATAATCCAAGAACTTGTAACCAAAAGAGGTCTCTAGCTCAAATGGGTATGGATGGCCGAATATGACTATGTTGAGTGAGTAGGGTTTTGTTTAAAGATTTGGTGTAATAAGCTTTGATATAGTCTTATCACACTTAGTAAGTATTGAATCCAAGAGATAGGAATTTTTGGACCTCTCTAGCCATTGTTTCTAGCCTATGTCCGAACCCTAGAGCAATAAAAATAGGGAAATTTGTGTTGTTAGAATTGATTATGTTAAAGTCATGATTGTTGATTGGTTCGGACGCGTAATCGGAGGATTTGCGAATCGATCGGACGACGCGTATCCGGAGATTTGTCTTCAAGAGGTAAAGGGAGAATTGCCTGAGGGATCTCTCGATAACTATGTGTTACTTGTGTTCGGTTTGTATAAAGTGGTTTGAGCTGTGTGGTGCTTGGTTAATTTGTTTTCAGCTGTTGTTTTATCTGTTGATAATTATCTGCTGTTATGTGTTATAGTGTTTTAATACATGTTCTAATTGTATTATCTGCTATAACGTTGATATATCAATATTGTTGATGTTGAGTGTTGATTGAGAAGCCTGACAGTGGTCAGTGCTCAATTAGTTAACGGAGATAAAAGCCTTGGGAAAAGCTTTATGAGGAACACCAAATATTCATTTGGGAAACGTTGGAAAATTTTCAAACGATGTTAGTCTCACAAGAGGAATCCTAAAGCAAAGTATAAAGTTAATTAGAAAAAGTTGGTTTTCAAAAATAAGTTATTTATATTGTGGAGAAAATTAATTCAAGAGGAAAAAGTCGAAGTTTTACTTGGGATGTTTTTAAAACGCTAAACGACGGTTAGTTCAGAAAAAGATTTACGGAAAGTGTTTTGGAAAAACAGTAATACTGATTTGGACAGCGATTTCATCTCAATTGCTTTCTTTCAAAAACTGATGTTTTGAAAAAAGGGCTTTCTAGCTAAAATAAGTTTTATTGGTAATTTGACGGTTCATAAATGAATTTCAAACGGAAAGGGTTTTCTGTAAACGAATTTTTTCCAACGGTGTAAATTCCAACAACTTGGATGAGTTGCGCAGATTTTGTTTTGGATTTGTGTTTCACAGAACGAAAAACGATGAAAACGTTGAAACGTGAACCTAGTAAACGAGACATCGGGATACTAGTGTTCTGTGAGAATAGCACGTAGATCTGGGATCCGTGTTACGGTGTTGGGGACTATGTGTTCTCTTCACGTTATGAGGGAACGTGATTAAAGGTGAATATTGTTTTCTATCACCATGGACCTTGGACTGGTGCATCGGTCTAAGGCTCCGTGATTGAGCACTCGGACTTCGTGTCTTGTGTTAACGATGAGAAATTCTAAAACGTTGTAAACCACGAATGGTCGGGAGCCTTTGAGCTATGACAAGGAAAGAAAGAACAAAAAGAAAAGTGATAAGACATGAAACGTTTTTTTCATGCATTATCGGCAGGCGTGCCTACGGTGTTAATCTGAATATTTTGGTGGTCAGGATATTCAAGACGGTGTATATCATTGTACCTTGATGGACAATGAAAACCATAAACGGTGATCACCTATGCCTTGTGTAGGACAGTGTGCAATGGTTTTAACAACGGTGTGCCTTTTTGGCAATCGAGTTTGATCAACTCATTTTATACGGTGTTGGGATCTCCGGAGATTAATTAAATAAATAGACGTTGAACATTGAAGTGTCATGTATTTTTATAAATGACAATGACTGTCGGGTATGAAACCCTATGCTACACTACTTGTTTATTTAGTAAAATTTTATATATCATGATTATATATAGGTTGTTGGTGTGCCGCACATGTAGTTATCATGTTTGAATCCATATATTGGTATCTCACCCTTGCACCATTAGATGAGTTCCAAGATGCGACCAGAACATTTGGGGATTCGTTCCCTAACGTCTGAACGCATGGAAAAGGATAGCATATGGGAAGTCACGAACACGTTAGATGTGGTACCAGCTGTAGGATAAGTCTTTTTATTTTGGGTAGTGACTTTGTCAATCTGCCCTGACTACTGAAAGCCATGACTTTTGAGAATGGCCGTTTGTATAATGACCCTATGTATGAACTTATAATGACTTAGTACGTATGAACTACTTGATGTATATATTGGGGTATATGTGATTACGTTGAATGTATGACAAGTTAAGAAAAAATTTATCACTGATTTTCGAAATAAGTTAAATACTTAGAAAATTTTATTTTCCGAAAGTAACCAGCAAGTTTACTAAAGAGTTTATTTTCCGTAACGGGTCACCATGTGATGTCCCAGACGGAGGTGTCACAAAATATGCCTACTTAAAAGATATTTTTATTATCTTCGTTAACAAAGTTTATTGTAATAAATCATATATTCTATAGACAAAATAATTGAAAGTGTGTATTAGCAACAAAAAAAAATGAAAACGTGATATTTGTTTAGAAGTTGTTGAACTAAATGACTCAATAAAAAGAAACAAGAATATAACAAAAAATACTTACATGAATTATATTCCTTTTTATAAGATTTTCAAAATTTATATTTATTTTTCAAATTAAAAGTCAACTTTGTTTTGTAAACAAGAAAGCCTAAGATTAATCTTTCAAAAACCAACGTGGTGTGGTACGAGTGCCGGGTACTTGGGTCCCTTAAACATGTGGTCAGGGGTACCGGTGTGTATACAAACACATCTGTTGGGACCCGGTTATGATTTTTCAATGCATTTATACAGCTTAATATTAAAATTTAACCAATCAGATTGCTTCACCAATTTGGGCAAAGAATGGGCCAAGCCTGAACTTGCTTCCTTAATCCATAATCTGTTCCTTTGAATGGGCCTAGTTCAGCTCACTACATATATATGCTTACAAAACTTTTTTTGACCTGCAACCCATACCCGCTAAAAGCTCATATTACCTTGGCCATGTAATCAACTGGAGAGCACTTTGCATAGGTTAATTCACAATTCCATTTTGTACCTAAAAAAATTCACAATTACTTTTGAGATGGGAGAAAAGGATCAGTGATTCGAAATTATTTGGTCCAAAAAAAATTTCATCCATTGATTTTTCCCGTACATTAAACCATATTTTAGGACAAGAAAACGGAGATTAATAATCGTCAATTAAGTAAAAAGGCAAAAATGACGTGGGAAGGTCAGGAACCAACACAGAATAATACTGTGACGCTAGTCAATTAAAAAGAAGAAAAAATCTTATCCCTTTATAAAGATTAATGACAATTTTATGTTCATTGATTTTATTGAAGGAATATAAAAATTTTAAGAGTTAAAGTCGACTTAAATATGGTAGGCAGTTTGACAACTTGTTTAGTCCTCCAAACAATTATGGAAGATCGAACCTCACATTGATTTAACATTAACAAATTCAATGATTGAGATAAGCCGAGACAAATTGGGGATACATGTAATTGTATTAGTTGTTTTGGAATGATTAATGAAAAATTAATTATGTTTCACAAACGGCGCCTTTTAGTTTAGCAGGACAATATTTGCGCCTGTCCCTGCATTGGAGAAGGTGGGAGACTGATGACGCGGAACCAATCCTTGTCTTCGATCACCACTGCTGTGACTTGTAAAAATAGATAAGTTTTATGCACAACTAATTCAAATTTCAAGTGATTGCACACAAAATTTGGTGCAGGTTGGGTGACACTAAACCCACCAAATTGTTGCACAACTGGAGAACCCGCAAGAGCACCATGAACGACATCATCCGTTGGAAGTGCGTTTGCCAGTACCCCCTTCTCCAGCAGTTTCGTTTATTACATTCGCATTTGCAACACTTGCGTTTGTTGCATTTGTGCTTAATGCATTTGCATTTGACAAATTTGCATTTGCGCCATTTGCATTATTTGTGTCACTATTCATACTTTAATTGATAACTTTGAGAAGGGCAAGGAATGATCAACTTTTCACTTCTTAGACGCATAAAACCATCCTTAACGAGTTACTCTCTAAATTCATCCCACTAGACATGCCAATTTGTTTACTATGATTTTTGGTCAAGACCAAATCCCACAACAAATATGATAAATCAATCGAATGTGGGTTCGACGAGCTATGTGTTAATATCGTTTAAAAGGATGCCTTATAAAAGTTCAAGTTTAGACAGGAAATCAGTTTCACAAATATTGTCAATGATTTTCGTCAAATGGAAGTTATGAGAAACAGTGAAAATGGAGTGAAGGAATTGTGGAAGATTAAATGAAATGTTGAAAACAAGTAATGATGGAATTGTGGAAGATTGAATGAAAACAAGTGAAAATAAAGTGCAAGAACTTAAAGTGTGCGTAAAGGTAAAGATGCAAGAAAGTAAAGAACTGGAAATTTAAAGTGCCGAAAGTATAGGTTGTAGAAAGTTTAAATGTGCGTGAAATGTAAAAGAATTTGAAAATGCAAGTGCTGAAGTTTAAAGAACTTGAAAGTAAAGAAAAAAATTTTAAAGTGCAAGAAATGTAAATGAAATTGAAAGACAAGTGCAGAAAGATTAAGAACTTGAATGTAAAATTACATTAAAGATAAATTTGACTGGAAAGTAAGGTGGAAAGTATACTTGATGTTTGATCCGTCAATCTGCTATGTGTGAGATGTATAGGATGTTTATCAAGTATCCAACCTTTTTTACATTAGAAATCATAGTATTTAAAGGCAAACTGGAAAGTAACGAACTATCTGCCTATATGACACGTATGTGGCAGTTATTATTTATCCACATGCCATGTACATTTACATTATATGTACAAAACAACAATTAGACACAACCATCTACTTTGACATCAAAGTAGTGGTTTTCATTCCTTTGCGTGCTTGCCAATATTTGTCTGTCTCTTCCTTATCAAGTCATCGTGGTTATTTCTTGTTGCACCCAACACTTAGCCCATTTTCGTCAGCCTTCCAATTTCTTGACAGTTGACAGAACTTGGCTTTTAACAATCTTTGTCAAACCACATGCAGTCTTCTTTGATAAAACTTCACTTTTAACAATTCTTATTGTACCATATCCCCTTTGTCAGCATTGAGCCTGTCGTACCACATCTTTTATATCTAACATCTTTTATCATATTCTGTCACACGTCGAATGACAATTTTTCATCAACATTGAGTTTGTCGGATCATAACTTAGTATAATCCAACATTTCCCAAAATAAATGCTCATGAAATTTACTAAAATGATAAATAGCAAAACAGAAAGTACGAAAGACTTCTCAATTGTTTTTAGAGGCCTCCATTCAAGTAGATTAGAAACCCATAATAATTAGAACATTTTAAAACATCATAAAAGACAAAAATAAAGACAATATTTTTCGTACTTGAGACATGCATGTGGCTATGCTTTTAATTCCTTTTCGATTAATTCCTTACAAATTGCCATTGTAACTACTGTAGTTTTCATCAAAGCGAAAATAACAAGAATCAAATGATTCTTTCCTCTTCTTTGACCTTTCTTCCAGACTTAAAAGTTAAAATTTACCTCACTTTAATTTAGATATCTATTTTCATAGAGAAAAGTTAGTAACATATTTTCTAGCACTCTCTTTTTAACATACACTCTCCTATTGATTGAAATTCATGTGGGTCCTAAAAAATTCAAGTGCGACCCACATGAATTAATGAGACCCATATGAATTTAAACCAATATGAGGATATGTGTTGGAAAGAGAGTGTTAGAGAATGTGTTTCTAGTACTCCTGATTTTCATATGCTTTATGTTTCTGAATGCATTCTCTTACTTTACCGACACAAGCGCATCCGTTAAACAAAAGTACTAGCTAGAGGTAAGATTCTGTAAACTTTTAGCTTTGAATCTTTTAATCTCAAATGTCGAAAATTGGAATAAAAGGACATATGTAGGAACTGACGGATATGTAAATGGAAGGGAAAGAAGCATATAGAACCATGTGGTTTGAAATTGAAAGCTCTCATATCACATGTCATGAGCATTTATCCCACTAGTTTTTGGATCTAAGTTAACTTTGGCGACGAACATATTCTGTATCAATTTCATTGAAGATAAAGCAATACAGCAAAAGAGACAAAGTACTGCCCCTAGTTTAATATTGAATTTGATTCGCCAAAACAACCTCAATATTAAAAGCTGTCCTATGTCGTGACATGAACTAATTAAAGTCCAGTTTGGATAGCATAATTTATAACTTATTAGAACTTCTTTGTTGATATAAGTGTTTTTATGTAAAAAAAAATATTTGAATAAATTTAAATAAGTAACTTATTAATCCTCAGAAGGTATTTTTAGCTTATTTGAGAAGTCAATTTTTTTAACTTAATTAAAAACCTTGCGTGAAAGCTTATAATTATACGAGAAACTGTTTTTATATTTTATAGGACAATTATAACTATAATAATTTGAAATTATATTAAAACCAACAGTTCTATCTTCCTCTCTCAAATTTATAGATTTTAAAAGCATTTATTTGAGTATGTATCCAAACACTAAATAACTTAAGTTAAAAGGAGTTTAATGGATAAAAGTTTTTTATATAAACCTTTCTAATATAAATGATTAAATAAGTTGTTTATCTAATCGGAAGATAAGTTATGTCACCTCTGACTTCACCCGTACTAATGCTTATGACCCGTAGCAAGTTTGTTCAATTTAACAAGACACTTAAGACGGATTTGGTCATATCATTTTCGTTTCAAAGATATTTTCAAGTAAAAAATTGAAAGGAAAACTATTTCTGGTATTTTAAATTGTTTATGTTAGGACAGGAACCTAATGAACCAAAAAAAAATTTCTACTGTTAAACAGAAGTAGTACGTATTTGGAACTACTCCTTAAAGTAGAAATTAGAAGTAGAAAGACTTAAAAGTGCTTTTTATAAAGGTGATTCTCGTGGCAATATATCATTCATATAGCAAGACCGACAAACTACAATAGCATAATTACTTTTGGGATGAAACAAAATAGGCTAAATTATATTTTTAATCACTTATTTTTATTTTAGGCTTGATTTGGTTCCTTTTTTTTTATTTTTTATTTTTGTTCTGATTTGGTCCTTCATCCTGTCAACGTTCCATTATTTTGGTTATTTCCGTCAATTAACCCGAACGGTGTGTTGGGTGTCGAATTCCAACTTTAGTTCGACAGGAAAGCATGGTGAATGCATGATATCTAAAATCAATGAAGTATGGTACACAAAGTTGAAGTTAAGATTGTTCAACGAAGTTATAATTGGATGAAGACAGAATAATAGCGGATCAATTGAGCAAATTAAAGCGTCATCGTCGACATATAGGCCAAAAGACTATATCTCAAGAATATAGATAAGTATCGAACTCAACAAAAGAGTCATTTAATGTCGAGGTTGGCCAAGTGTTAGATTCGACGAAAGAATCATTTAGTAGCCAAAGAGCACATGTGTATAAGTTTTGACTGGGTATTCATAGAAGTTTGTAACTGTTGATTTAACTAAAACATGGCTTAAAACTGCCATGCACGTGTTAGCATTATAGGAAGCAATTATTTTGTAGTTTACTTAGAAATAGTAGCACTTACGATGTGCAAAATGTTGGTTTTCTTGATCAAAATCCTAACATCTCACACGAGCAGATTAACGGATTGACATCAAGTTTGCCTTTTGCTTTCATTTTAAGTCATTTACTTTAGCGCAATTGCCATTTCAATTTACTTCTTGTTCAAGCTTTGTTCTTTAGATTTTCAGTTCTTTACTTTCTTGCCTTTACATTCTTGCTTTATAGTGCTTTCTTTTAAATACATTTCATTTACTTTCAAGTCATTTTAAATGTTTTTCTTTAGCTCCTGCATTTACTCTTTTTGCACTTTAAAATTCATTTGCATATTTAATTCTTGTATTTAACTATTTCTTTGTATTCATTAACTTTCATTTCTTTTCTTAAAAGTTCTTTTTGAAAACGAGATTACCGCATAACTTGAACGCACACTCGTTTGATTTTCTTTGTTTGTTGTCGGATTTGGTCTTAATCAAATATCACCGTTTACTAACCAAATATCATTGTAAACACGGTGTTAGATTTCTCGTTGAAATTTGGGTTCCCTCGCTGAAATCTAGCTTTTAGAGAGAGAAACACAAATTTAGAGAGAGAAAATTTCATAGTTCCTACTCCTTTTCTTTTGCAATGAGCGTCTTGCTTTTCAACTTGTTCAACTTCATCTTCAACCATAAGAGAAGCATTCTCAGATAGATTGGAAGCTTGAAAATCTATGTCAAAAGCTGATATGGGTGATGAAGAGGTCAACAATGAGATCTTGGCTAGAAAAGCAAGGATACCATTACAAATGAGAAATACGTATTTCCTTTTAAGAGTGGGAGTAAGCATGGAGAAAAGGCAACTTGAGAAATAGGAGTTGAAGGACTAAGGGAGTATGGAAAATCCAGAAGAGTACCAAACAAAGAAATAAAATAGGTTAAATTAGTCTTTTAGTCCCTTATCTTATTTTAGAGATTCATTTTGGTTCCTCAACTTTAAAAAAGTTCGTTTTAGTCCCTTATGTATCAAACATTATCAAAAGTGGTTCTTTCTGTCACACCCTTGACTTTCGCCGTTAACCTCTATACTACGTGGTTGTTAATTTCTAATGTGGCAAGTCCATTACAAGGACGACATCGTTTTTGGTCCTTTATGTATTTTTTTATTAACCTTTATCCTAGGGTTCAATTTCCAGATTGGTGAAGTAACCACAGTAAACATAAGAAGGGAAGTTGAATAATGTTTACCTAAATATTTTAGATAAACAGAAACTCTTTTCGAAAAACTTAAGGATAAGACAATATAAAACATATATAAGACGCTTGGATGCATTTGAAGGTGTATAAAAACACAGAGATAGAAACAAAAGACTTTGTTTTCATTAAACAAATGTAACCTCTGGTTAAAAGTAAATTAAAAACTTAACATCAATAATTAAGAGTTAAAAGAGAGAGAGAGAATCACAATCAATGAATTTATACCAGTTCACCCTAAACCTTAGGTTATGTCCAGTTCTTGGATAAACCAAGAATTCAAGTATAATTGATCAGGTTATGAACACAAGTATTCTTTGCACACCTAGCCTCTCCAGTCTCAACAACAAGAGTATTGTTTGCATACCTAGCCTCTCCAATCTCAACAACAAGAGTATTGTGTGCATACCTAGCCTCTGCAGGCTTAACAAGTATTCTTCAGTTAGCCTCTTCAGGCTTTACAAATAAAATAATTTGTTTTGAAGCAGCAGCTTCGATTTGTAAAGCCAATTCAACCAGATTACACTCAAAGAGTGAATATCAAGAAGGGTATGATTGCGCAATAATTTCTCTTAGGATTTACAAACGATTGAGAAGTAAATGAAAGAATGAAGAGTTAAAACTCTAGCAATGAATGAGAGTTCTTGATTGATAGTTGATAGCTTGTTGTTTGCTTCAAAACTTCAGAGTCTTCTTTTTATAGTCTTCACATCAATAAATCCGTTATGAGACATTCTATCTTCAACACTTGCTTTCTTTCAAGTCTTCAGAGAAACCATGAATGCAATAGAGTCGTTTTGATGAAGCATTAAATGTTTTGAAGACATTAAGGTTTAAAAAACTATATCAAACACTTGGAGACTCAACTATTTCCCTATTTTTGATGATGACAAACATTTTATGATTTTAATGAACTTTCAATAAAAACGAATAAGTAATATAGAATCAGATATTTTAAAAAATATGAAAGTTTTACGCGTCTTGTTTATTTTAAGTTATTCTACTTACGCATCTTGTATATTATGTGTGTTTCTTATGCTACATCTCATATGCTACTAGTCTTTCTCCCCTTTTTGGCATCACCATAAAGGAGGACCTTGATAAAGTTATAAGGCCAAAGCGAAAAAGAATATAGAGAAAAGAAATTCATATTAACATAAATTTTCATTGATGTACAGAAATCTAAATGCATAAGATGCATACTGATAATCTAAAAAAAATCATTATATATATTTAACATCACTGACATCATTGTGTTGCAGGAAAGCGGTTCACATACTCTAGGACTTGAGATTCAAAGCTTTCAAAAGATTCAATCAGAAGAGTTATGACCTTGCGAGCTTCATGATCCACATACTCGACTTGATAAGCAGGAGGAACACGAGGAGGAGATGGAGGTGGAGAGGGTATAGGGGCTACCCTGCCAAAGATAAGATGTGAGGAGTGGAAAACAAATATGAAATGTTGATTATAAAAGGAAATTTTTCAAAGGAGAGAGGAGGGAAAAGGATATAGTGAAGATTATGAAACCTAGGGGCCTCAACAAGAGGTTCAACAGATTCTTCAGGAGGAGTAAAAGACAAAGCAAAAGAAACAAGTTTTTCTATGACAAAAAGTTGAAGATGGTTTAGATAAGGAAGACTGCAATTTTTGGCAGAGTATAAATCTAAAAACCATTGAAAAGAAAATCTAGTGATAGGGGTGTATCCTAAGAAAGGAAAAACACGAAAAGGTAAAATAAATTTTATTTTAAGAAAAACAGGAATGATAAAGGTTGCGTAAAAGGGGTAGAGCTGATATGATCTTCTTCTTCTGGTTCTATCAGGAAATCCTACCCAAGGAATCTGATAGAAGCTTACTCGTTTCCCTTCAACTGGGGCCTGAAGCTTGTTTGCAGTAGAGAGACCAGAGAAATAATTAGAATCCCTAATGATCCTTGGCACATGAGGCTTAAACAACGTTGAAGTAGTCCACTTCTCAAACTTCAACTTCAACTTTTTGTCTTCAACATTAATGCGACAGTGCCTTGGTTGTGCAAAGACAAAAGGTTTTCTTAAGAGGTCTTGGCTCCAACAAGTCTAGTTTCAGCAAAATCTGAGTGTTGGGCGACATCTCAACATGAGAGTCAGGCATCTAATGAATGGCATTTCTGACTTCAGCATTCTTCTGTGAAAGGAACTGCTCAAATTCCAGATAACCGATTTTCTTGAAGTCCACCCAATCAATGGTGAAGGGGTCAAGAAGGTCTTTTGATATAGGCTTGTAAGACCGAGGTTTATATGGTCGAAGGTTAGAGTCTGGAATGCCGAGTGTGGTTTCTTCAGAAAGTCTGGAGAAACTTTCCAATTCCACCATTTAAACTGTTGAGGCAAAGGGGAAAAAGGAACAGTAGGTTCCACTTCCGGTTGTGATGTAAAGGGGGGTGAAGGCAATTTTGGTGAAGGTGAAGGTGGAGGTGATGGTAGTTTTGGTGAGGGTATCTTTGGTGAAGGTGGATGTGAGGAAGAGTGTGCAGGGGAATGGATTTGTAAATTTTGAAGAGAAGGAGGTGAGGATACCTTGGGAGGAGGGGATGCAATCACAGTGTCATGAGACTGAGAGCTGTGAGTAGACTTGATCCTTCCAAATCGCCTAAGAGTAGGAGGAGCAACTTCCGATGGACCTCATCGCCTCAGAGGTATCATCACCACTTACAGTACCCGAGTGGTCACCGTTGTTGTTGTTGTTATCGTCCTACGGTTGCAGCCGGCTTACCTCCTCCTCTTCCACGTCCACGTGCCATTTAGCTTCTTATAAAAATGAGCTATTAGTTCCAATTCATAAGACATATAATAGTACTCAATAGTTAAACATATCATATGCCTTATGAATGAAAATAATTATCTCACTTCAGTAATTAGCGCATCGGACACTCTACCCCAAACCAGACTCAGTTGATAACCGAGTATCAACCTTTAAAGCCAATACACTTGTTAGACTTACAGTTATGGTTCCGGACATCCACAGCCCTTTACAGAACCAAACTGCTCTGATACCACCAAAATGAGACGACCCTCATTTCTAAGAAGGATAATCCCATTAGTCCCAAGCTTACTTATTAACTATGCCTAATCGTATTATAGCGATAGCGTGGTATTCAAATAACGTAGCGGGAACAAGCGCATTAAAAGCATACAATTATACGGAAAGACAAACAAACATATCAGAGTAAAGCAGCAAATAAAAACCACTATACATATAAACATGCATAATGTATCCCCATCAGTAGGGCGCTGTACATACATATACAGATGGTCTGTACAAAACAAAAAAAGATAAACTCCAAATATATCAAAAGCAAAATAAGACCCTCGCAGCTCACCAGCACTACCCGTCCCCACTCAAAAGTACATATAAACCTCTCAACTCACAAACTAGGATGCACTGGCAGGCTCCCACCATCAGTGGTGAGCATGCCCTGAGCTACCCTGGCTCTCGCCATGAGTACTCCTACAAGTCACCAAAGGCTCATACTCAGACGATGAGCTCGATACGACTACCCTACACCTGCGGTAGGTCCTCAGGTAGTGCTCTGTCCTCCAGTGCTGACCTCGGTAGACGAAGCCTCTCCTGCTGGTCACCTACGAAGAAGCTGGCTCAGCCCAGGTGTAGTCCCGCTCATGGCGCCTCGGCGGCTGCCACATGTGGGAAAGGTAGGAACTGCATAACTCTGAAGGGTCCCACGATGTCCTCTCTGTGAGGTGCCCCTCCTCGGAATAATATGCTCATCGGTCTTGTATAGACCGTCAGAAAGGCAGAGGGGTCCACACACCACCCCCAATCATCGTGATAGATGATCTCGATCAGACCCAACACTGGCATCGTTGGCACCAATGTGATGTAAGGGTGCGCCCTCGAGTCCATCAGCTGGCTCCTCGTCTTCTCGCGAACCGAGAATCAAACAGGCAAACAAGAAGTAGTAGGGAGATAAGAAATACAGCATACGCAAAGTCGGAATAACAGTAACAGTCCAGTAAAACAACATGTAGCAGATAGTGGGTATAATAGATATAGCAGTTACTGCACACAAACAGACGTCTCCCAACACAACACATGCAACAGGCATCCATCTCCATGGGTCTCACACTCGAATCAATCCTCTAGACCGGGATACTAATCCCATGCAGCATGTCGGCCGAAAGCTCACAAAACAAGTTCCACATCGGAACAGTTCCACACCCGAACAAGTCCACACCAGAACAGGTTCTGTGTTGGAACAGAGTTAGTTTGTCCAAGAAACTGAACTGTTCTCCGTGACCAATAAAAATGCATCCCCCTTCCACACTGGTACCGAGGTGTCTTGGTCGCCTCGGAACGTTAGCCTACAACGTAGAAAGCTCAGGGATTAGTCGGGCAAGCCGAACTGGAACAAGCATCACGACAGGATAGGAGCTACCTCATCCGTCACTGTAAACTATTCCCAAGACCAGCAACAACCGCAAGGCCACTCACTTGACCGCCCCTTCTACTTTCCGTACCCGCACTCAGGTACAACTAACCTCGTATGATGTTGGCAGCCCATACTACCTATCATACGGCCTCGCCACTTGGAAGCTAATGATATACAACAAACATCCTCAACGGGCTCGATACCGGATCTCACGCCTAAACACTCAATTAGAAACATCACGATGCCACCGCATCCACCCAGCCACCACTCCGACGCCACGTGTCCACGGGCCACAGCTCAAACAACACGGCCACAGCCTCAAACAGTCAGCATAACAGTAATGACACCATCTATGATATCAACCCGATAACAAACACGGCACATAGCCAAACTTAATTCTAACCGGCATTTCGCCATAACACAACATCACCACAAAACAACATGACAACAACAGTAATAATATCAACAACAACAATACAACAAACATATCAGATATACCAAGTAGCATGTTGGCACATATACAGATAGCGCACAACAGTAGTTAACACTATACAATCATACGAAGCAGATCATCCTCAATTAACAGTTCTCTAACCTAGGGTTTCCAAACTTAACGGTGATAGTCCAAAGTGTATCAAACCTAGGGTTTAGGTACTTTATTGGGGCTCAACCACTGCTAGGGTTAGGGCTTCCCTACACATAGCAGAAAAATACATCTACACTACTCTTGCCTTCCCGACGGCAGCAGTACTCTTTCTCCCCACCTGAAAAATTGGAGCGAATCTCGATACGATCACCAACACGTTCTCCCACGTAGCAAGAACGCGAAGAATAACTCCAAGAATAGCCTCCCTAGTAGAGGCCTCACCTCTAAGAATAGGTACAATCACGAGCACAACACATACACAATAGTGTTAGCCCTAGGGCAAGTTTAAAGATCGAAGAGGAAAGGTAAAGGCTCGAAAAACCACGAAGAACACGTGTTAGAGATTCGAGTTTACCTTTGATGAATCGAGAAATCGTTCGGACGAATTTGTAGTAAACTTCGACATGAACTCAACCGTTTAGTCGGAATCTCGATCTGAAACTTCAAAGTTCCTTAGACTTGAATATCTCTCTCTCTCTAACTCAACTCTCCCTCTCTCTAGTTGCAGAGAATGCTGGGAGCTCTAAGTTTTTCATGCAACAAATGAAGAGAAGAGGAAACTCATCCAATATGATCAGCTGTCCACGCTTAAGTGTGGGACATCTCCACGCTTGAGCGTGCCCACACTTGAGCGTGGGGCTCTTCCACGCTTGAGCGTGGAGTCTTGTCCACTCCGCCTTCACCCTAGCCTGACACGTGTAGCACACGCATCAAAAAAGACACCAGCTGGCAAACGCTCTCAATACGCTTGAGCGAGCAACATGCCAAAGCTTGAGCGCTGGCAAGCTAAGGCGTGCACCCTTGCCACGCTTGAGTGTGCTGCTCAGTTGGGAAGAGCCGTCCAAACTTCTTACTTCCCCCATTTTTCGTTTAACACCTTAGGCGCTTCCAACCTTGTTCAAGCCTATTCATAAGCTTCCAATTAGGTCTTAAACTAACACAAAACAATTCACACAAGCATCCAAATCCCTAATCGAGATTAACCAACTCGATTAGAGTCACAGAAAATCGGGATGTTACATTACCCCCCCAATTACAGAAAATTTCAGCCCCAAAATTTTCGTCGCATACCTGTGAACAGATAAGGATAACTCTAACACATCTCAGCTTCACGCTCCCACGTTGAATCTCTCAACACCGGGTCCCACTCCACTCACACCAGAGGGATAGGTTTGCCGCGCAATTCCTTGACCTTCTATCCACGATCCGAATAGGTGAAGCCTCGTACTCAATGCTCTCTTTCAATTGGATTGATTCAGGATCTAACACTTGTGATGGATTAGGGTGGTACTTTCTGAGTTGAGAGACGTGAAAGACGTCGTGGAGATTCGACAGATTTGGTGGTAAGGCTATCTGATAGGCTATAGGACTGATTCGTCGAAGAATCTGAAACGGTCCTATGAATTTAGGTGTTAGCTTTCTGGATTTGATTGCCCTGCCCACTCTAGCTCTTGGGGTAACTCTCATGAAGACATGGTCGCCCTCTTGAAATTCCAAGGATCTTCTCCTTTTGTCAGCATAGCTTTACTGCTTATCCCTTGCGGTCTTCATCTTTTCTCGTATCTTACTGACTTGTTCCATCGTTTGTTGCACCAGGTCTGGACCTAACAGCTGACTTTCTCCCGTCTCAAACCAGCATAACGGAGTCCTACACTTCCGTCCATACAGTGCCTCGTAAGGCACTATGCCAATACTTGAATGGAAATTGTTGTTGTAAGTAAACAAGATCAATGGAAGGAACTCGTCCCAACTTCATGTGTTCTCCAACACATATGCTCTTAAGAGGTCCTCCAATGATTGAATTGTTCGTTCAGACTAACCATGCGTTTGAGCATGATAAGCAGAACTCATACTTAACCTAGTTCCCATCACACTGTGTAAGCTCCTCCAGAATCTTGAGATAAACCTTGGATCACGATCCGAAACGATGCTTGAAGGTACCCCATGCAGCCTCACAACCTCCTTGATGTAAATCTAAGTCAATCGCTCCAGAGAGTAACTCTGGTTGATAGGTAAGAAGTGAGCACACTTCGTTAACCCGTCAATGATTACCCAGACTGCATCGCACCTTTTGTGAGTCCTTGGCAACCCAGAAACAAAGTCCATGGCAATGCTATCCCACTTCCATTCTGGGACATCCAGCGATTGCAACAACCCTGCTGGCTTTTGGTGTTCAATCTTCACTTTCTGACATACCAGGCAGGTTAGGACATACGCCGCTACATCTTTCTTCATCCCCGGCCCCCAGAACAACTTCTTCAGGTTTTGATAATCTTGGTAGCCCCCGGATGAAAACTCAACTTACTCTTGTGTGCTTCCTCCAAGATTATATTCTTAACTTCGCTATCCGCTGACACACAAACCTGATCACCATACCTAAGTAGAGCATCAGTACCTCTTCTGAATTTCGAAGTCTTACCTTCCTTTATTAACCGGTTCACGCTCTCGAGGTACTTATCCTCGGCTTGCTTCTTCCATAAAAGATTTAGGCTAGTTACTTTAACCATCCTAAGAATCAACCTATCCTCAATGATTTTCGCTTCCAGATTCAGATCTTTAAACGCCTCTAGAAGTTCTAGCTCCTTTACCATCATCACAGACACGTGTAAGGATTTCCTACTGAGCGCATCCGTTACTGCATTCGCCTTACTTGGATGGTATTGCAGATCAAATTCATAGTTCTTTATGAATTCCATCAACCTTCACTGCCCCATGTTCAACTCTATCTGGTCGAACAGATACTTCAGGCTCTTATGGTCGCTAAACACACTAAATTTAGCACCATACAGATAGTGTCTACATATCTTTAACGTAAACACTATCGCAGCCAATTCCAGATCATGCGTTGGGTAGTTCCGCTCATGTACTCTTAACTGCCTAGAGGCATACGCCACCACTTTTCCTTCTTGCATGTGCCTTGATAAGATGCGTCATAGTATACATCAAATCGTCCTAATGGATCCGGTAACACCAACACTGGTGACATGGTCAGTCTTCTCTTCAACTCCTAGAAACTTTGCTCGCAAGCCTCTGACCACTCGAACGCGTTCCCTTTTCTCGTTAACTGCATCATAGGTAACGCAATCTTAGAGAATCCCTCAATGAACCGCCGATAGTAGCCCGCTAAACCAAGAAAGCTTCTCACCTCGCTTACATACTTAGGGCTTTCCCAACTCACTATGGCATCGACTTTCATAGGATCCACTACGATTCCATCCTTATAGATAATATGGCCTAGAAACTGAACCTCCTCTAGCCAGAACTCGCACTTCGACAATTTAGTATGCAATTGCCGGTCCTTTAGCACTTGCAACACGGCCTTTAGGTGCTCTCGGTGTTCCTCTCTACTCGAAGTGTATACAAGAATGTCGTCAATAAACACAACAACAAATTTGTCCAGGAACGGTCGGAAGATCATGTTTATATAGTCCATGAACACAGCTGGAGCATTAGTCACACCGAAAGGCATAACTAAGTACTCATAGTGACCATACCGACTCCGAAAAGCAGTCTTTGGCACATCCTCCTTCTTAACCCGGATCTGATGGTATCCAGATCGCAGATCGATCTTAGAAAACACAGCTGATCCATCAAATCGTCTATCCATGGTAACGGATACTTGTTCTTTATCGTCACTTTGTTCAGCTGACGATAATCTACGCACAGCCTCGAGCTTCCGTCCTTGTTCTTTACAAACAACACTGACGCTCTCTCCCCATGGAGATGCACTAGGTCAAATGAACTCTTTGCCTAGCATCTCGTCCAACTGTTTCTTTAGCTCCGTCAGCTCTACTGCAGACATCTGATATGGCGCTATTGATATTGGTCCAATCCCAAGTACAAGATCTATACCAAACTCCACCTCTCTCTCCGGTGGCAGTTCGGCAACGTCCTTGTGGAACACCTCTTGAAACTCCCGCACAATAGGTAAAGCTCTGACACTAGGAGTCTCCTTAGCCTCCACCAAGCTTCCGCTGGCCCAACCAGCATGAAAGCAGCGTATGAAACTTTCCGATCTTCCCGACAATGCATTGCTAAAAAGACCTTCCCAATCTCCTGTAACCACATCTCCGCGGCCTTTGGATTTTACTCCTTATGAAACTGGGGAAGATTCCCTTTCGTGAAAGCGTTGAGACCTGTGTCCATCGTCTCAGCCCCTCTGACAGCTTGCCGTTGAGTTTGTCTCACCTCTCTTTCTTCCTGCCTTTGCATGTACTGGGTAATCTGCTGAGTTTGCTATATCGTTGTCATAGCCAGAACCCTCATGGCCCTCATCGCCTCAAAGGTATCACCACCACTTCCAGTACCCGAGTGGTCACCGTTGTTGTTGTTGTTATCATTGCCTACGGTTGTAGCCGGCCTATCTCCTCCTCTTACATGCCCACGTGCCATCTAGCTTCCTGTAAAAAGGAGCTATTAGCTCCAATTCATAAGACATATAATAATACTCAATAGTTAAACATATCATATGCCTTATGAATGAAAATAGTTATCACACTTCAGTAACTAGCGCATCGAACACTCTACCCCAAACCAGACTTAGTTGATACAACCCGGGTATCAACCGTTAAAACCAGTACACTTGTTAGACATGCAGTTATGGTTCTGGACATCCACAGCCCGTTACAGAACCAAACTACTCCGATACCACCAAAATGAGACAACCCTCCTTTCTAAGAAGGATAATCCCATTAGTCCCAAGCTTACTTATTAACTATGCCTAACTTTATTATAGCGATAGCATGGTATTTAAACAACGTAGCGGGAACAAGTGCATTAAAAGCATACAATCATACGGAAAGACATAAACAAACATATCAGAGTAAAGCAGTGAATAAAAATCACTATACATATAAACATACATAACGTAAGCCATCAGTAGGGCGCTGTACATACATATACAAATGGTCTGTACACAACAAAAAAGATAAACTCCAAATACATCAAAAGCAAAAGAAGACCCTAGCAGCTCACCAGCACTACCCGCCCCCCACTTAAAAGTACATATAAACCTCTCAGCTCACAACCTAGAATGCACTAGCAGGCTCCCACCATCAGTGGTAAGGATGCCCCGAGCTACCCTGGCCCTCGCCATGAGTACGCCTGTGAGTCACCAAAGGCTCGAACTCAAACAAGGAGCTCGATACGACTACCCTACGCCTGTGGTAGGTCCACAGGTACTGTTCCGTCCTCCGGCGCTGACCTTGGTAGACGAAGCCTCTCCTGATGGTCACCTGCGAAGAAGCTGGCTCAACCTAGGTGTAGTCCCGCTCAGGACACCTCGGCAGCTGCTACATATATGGGAAAGGTAGGAACTGCATAACTCCGAAGGGTCCCACGATGTCCTCTCTGTACAATGCCTCTCCTTGGAATAGTTTGCTCACCAGCCCTGTATAGATTGTGATAGACGATCTCGATCAGACCCAACATCGGTATCCTCGGCACCGATGTGATGTAATGGTGCGCCCTCCGGTCCATCACCTGGCCCATCGTCTTCACGCGAATCGAGAACCTAACAGGCAAACAAGAAGTAGTAGAGAGATAAGAAATACAGCATATGCAAAGTTGGAATAACAGTAGCAGTGCAGTAAAACAACATGTAGCAGATAGAAGGTATAACAGATATGCCAGTTATTGTACACAAACAAACGTCTCCCAAGACCGGAATCGGGGTGTCTTGGTCGTCTCGGAACGTTAGCCTGGAACGTGGAAAGCTTAGGGATTAGTTGGGCAAACCAGACTGGATCGGGCGTCACGACAGGATAGAAGCTACCTCATCTGTCACTGTTAACTATTCCCGATTCCAGCAACATCCCCAAGGACACTCACTTGACCACTCCTTCTACTTTCCGTACCTGCACTCAGGTACAACTAACCTCGTATGACACTGGCAGCCCATACTACTTGTCATAGGGCCTCACCACTTAGCAGTTGATTATATGCAACAAACATCCTCAATGGGCTCGATACTGGATCTCACGTCTAAACACTCAATCAGAAACAGAACGATGCCACCACATCCACACGGCCACAGCCTCGACGCCACGCATCCACGAGCCACAACTCAAACAACACGGCCACAGCCTCAAACAGTCAGCCTAACAACAACGGCACCATCCACGGTATCAATCCGATAACAAACACGGTATACAACCAAACTTAATTCTAACCGACATTCCGCCATAACACAACATCATCATAAAACAGCATGACAGCAACAGTAATAATATCAACAACAGTAATACAGCAGACATATCAGGTACCAAGTAGCATGTAGGCACATCGACAGATAGCACGACAGCTTTTAACACCATATAGTCATACGAAGCAGATCATTCTCAATTAACAGTTCTCTGGGTTTCCAAACTTAACGGTGATAGCCCAAAGTGTGCTAAACCTAGGGTTTAGGTACTTTATCAGGGCTCAACCACTTGTAGGGTTAGGGCTTCCCTACACATAGCAGAAGAATACAACTACACTACTCTTGCCTTCCCGACGGCAACAATAGTCTTTCTCCCCACCTGAAAACTTGGCACGAATCTCGACACGATCACCAACATGTTTTCCCACTTAGCAAGAACGAGAAGAACAGCTCCAAGAACAACGTCCCTAGCCGCAGCCTCACCTCCAAGAATAGGGACAATCACGAGCATGAAATTTACCCTAATCACGAGCACAACACACACACACAATAGTGTTAGCCCTAGGGCAAGTACAAAGATCAAAGAGGAAAGGTAAAGACTTGAAGAACCATGAAGAACACGAAGAACGCATGTTAGGGATTCGAGTTTACCTTTGACGAATCGAGAAATCGTTCAGATGAATTTGTAGTAATCGTCATCACGAACTCAACCGTGTAGTCTGAATCTCGATCCGAAGCTCCGAAGTTCCTCAAAGTTGAATCCCTCTCTCTCAACTCAACTCTCTATCTCTGTCTAGTTGCAGAGAATGCTGAGAACTCTAAGTTTTTTGTGCAACAAATGAAGAGAAGAGGAAACTCACCCAGCATGATCAGTTGTCCACGCTTAAGCGTGGGACATCTCCATGCTTGAGCATGGAGCCTCGTCCACTCCGCCTTCACCGTAGCCTGACACGTGTAGCATATGTGTCAAAAAGCACACTAGTTGGGAAACGCACTCAGCACGCTTGAGCGTGCAACATGCCAATGCTTGAGCGCTGGCACGCTAGGGCGTGCACCCTTCCCACGCTTGAGCGTGCTGCTCAACTGGGAAAAGCCTTCCAAACTTCTTACTTCCCCCGTTTCTCGTTTAACACCTTAGGCACTTCCAACCTTGTTCAAGCCTATTCATTAGCTTCCAACTAGAACTTGAGAGTTGGAGGGTTAGGGTTTCCATACAGAGCGATGTTGACATTATCCATGCCAACAATATTTTCCCAATTCTCAGAGAAGGTTATGCCTTCACATGGACAGTCAGTTGCACGAGCAATGGTCTTGAGACCAATGGTGAGCAAATGGGTAACCACATTGCCCTTAATATTAGTTCACATGTCTCGTTCAGCCACTGTCATTGTATTCCAGAAGGTAGAAAGAGGCCTTGGAAACACTTTCTAGTTGAGTGAGAAGAAATTGGTCCAACTAGCCTGCTTTAACTCTTCAGAAACATCCATATCACCTTTTCTTATCTTGTCAAGTTCCACCACTCGTCCAGGTACAACTTTGAGGATGACAGATTCATCTAAGTTGAGCCACTTTGCAGTTCTGACTACAAACTCAGAAGGAGCGCTTTTTCTCTTGGAGGTTTTTGGTGCCATTTGAAGAGAGGTTAGGGTCCAAGGAAGAAAGAAGAGGGAAAGTTTTCTCAAAGAGGATACTTTCGCAAGGATAAATTTGAAAAGAAATGATTTGAAATATAAAGAGGTTTTCATAAAAAGATTAGTTGCTTTTTAGGAAAGAGAAGGAGTTGAAATAATGAAATGTTATTGGCAACATGCATAGTAGTCTACACATTACTGCGTCTACTAAGGACAAAACAATATTTTTAAAGAAAAACAAAAGAAATTTTGTTTTATAAAATAAAACGACGACAGCTAGCACCAGATGTCTCATATCTGTGCCACGTCTTAAGATGCATGACTCTATCAGAAGGGTTCAAAACATGTTATATCCATAAATATAACGTATGCATTAGATGAGTTACGAAAAACTATCAGACACTTCATTCAACAATGAAATGCATATTTAGATTATATCTTATATATTTAAACCTATCTTCAGCTAGGGATTTTGTGAAGATATTAACCCATTGTTCATCAGTTTTAACAAATTTTAATTCAAACACACCTTTCTGAACATAATATCTTATGAAGTGATGTTTGATTTCAATGTGTTTTGCTTTAGAATGCGGAATGAGATTTTTAGACAAACTAAGCGCACTTTGATTATCACACCAAACAGGTATATTATGATTAAATATAGAGTAGTCTTCAAGTTGATATTTTACCCATAGGAATTGTGAACAACAACTTGCAGCAGAGATGTATTCTGCTTGAGCAGTTGAGAGTGCAATTTTTCCTTGTGTTTTGCTTGACCAAGAGACCATGTTGGCTCCAATGAAGTGACATCCTCGAATTCATTCTGCATCGTATCAGAGAGAACTCTTTATAGAGCTTTTCATTAGTAGCGTCGAAGATAATGTCATCAACATATATTTGAACTACTGATGGAGGAAAAGGAGGGGCAAGTCAAATTTGCAAGAAGAGGAGGTCAATCCATTCATGTCAAAGTCAAACCTTTCAAGCTCAAGTGACCTGCTTACTTTTTTTGGCTATATCTTGAGTTCTAGATGTCTTATTGAATCTTTCTTGCTAGCGTTCGAAAGCTTAGACATTTACATACAACTCGTATTTCTGGCCTCAAGACCAAATTCGGACTCTATCATGATGCAAACAGTGATAGAAGTTGAGACAACAAATCTGGACGAATTTGACTTAATTAAGCATTTTTAGGCTTGTAATTGGTTTTCGTTTTTAATTGTATTTTGGACTATATGGACCATGAAATTACTCGGCTTCATTATCCTAGAACGTGCCTTAGCTTCTATAAATAGGACTTGTATAACCTCATTTGACAACTTGGAATGAAATTAGAAATTACTTATATTGGGTGTTTTTTGTGAGTTGAGCAATATGGCTCCTCTTCAAGTTCTTGGATTAGAATTTGCTTGATTCTTATCAAAGAATTCCATCTCTTTGTGGTTAATCCTCCTTCAATTATCAATATTCCAACTCCATGGAAGAATTGTGGCGCCTTCCCCTTCATTTTCTTCCCCTTCCATTTTTCCATTTTGTTTATGTTCTTCTTTATGCTTATGCCATTTAAATTTTGCACCTCTTAGTTTGTTATCTTCCATGTTAATTTGAGTTTTCTTTATGTTGTAATGCTTCAATTTACTTAGTTTCTTCTCAATTGTAATTCGGGTATCAACATACCTTTTTCTTCCCCATTCTTCTCTTTAATTTTTGCATGAGAACTAAGAACGAGCTCATGGATAGATCCTCTATTCAAGTGATCCCAGTTTGGATCATATCAACTACTATGAAATTATTTTTAGATCTCTTTTTAAATAAGGTAGTATCTACCTTTCCTCTTATGAAATCATTTTTCATTAAGAAAGAGCTAAGTCTATTACACCAAACTCTAGGAGCTTGCTTTAATCCATATAAAGCCTTTTTGAGTTTGAAAACAAGATTTGATTTTTCAAAGTCTTCAAAACTTGGTGGTCGTTTGACATAAACTTCTTCTTCCATTATACCATTAAGAAAAGCACTTTTAACATCCATTTGAAAAAGAGTTATGTTGTGTTGTGCATCATATGACATTAAGATACGAATAGCTTCTAGTCTAGCTACAGGTGCAAAGGTTTCAGTGAAGTCAATACCTTCCTATTGGTTATAGCCTTGAGCTACTAACCTTGCTTTGTTTCTGAGTAATTTGCCATCCTCATCTAGCTTGTTTCGAAAGACCCATCTTGTTCTAATAATAGATTGATCGTCTAGTCTTGGTACAAGAGTCCATACATCATTTCTTTTGATCTGATTTAGATCCTCTTGCATGACAAGAATCCACCTTTCATCTATAAGAGCTTCTTTGATGTTCTTTGGATCTATCTCAGATAAGAAGGCCATATTATTTCTCTCGCTGAAAGTTGATCTGGTTCTAATACCTTGAGAAGGATTACCAAGAATCAGCTCTTCAGGGTGATGTACTTTGAATCTCCAATCTCTTCTGAGATTGTTGTTATCAGACGTCAGAAGATCTTTCAGATGATTCTGGAATCTCCAGTTTTGATGCGTCTGGTTGCTTTTCTGTTTGTTTATTCAAGTCCAAACCTACAAGATCATCATCTAGATCTGATAGTTTCCTATCAGTCTTTAGTCCATCAGTGAATTTAACATGAATAGACTCTTCTACAACAACAGTTCTAGAGTTATAAACTCTAAATGCTTTTGAGTGTTCACTTTATCCAATGAAGATAGCTTTATCTACCTTAGAGTGGAAATTTTCAGGATGTTCTTTAGTGTTTAATATAAAACACTCACATCCAAAAGCATGAAAGTAAGATATGTTGGGTTTTCTACCCTTCCACAATTCATAAGGAGTTAACATCTGAAAAGGACTTACCATAATTATGTTTTGTACATAACAAACAGTATTAACTGCCTCTGCCCTGAAGTATTTAAAAAGATTGTTCTCATTGAGCATCGTTCTTGCCATCTCTTGAAGAGATCTGTTCTTTCTCTCTACAACCCCATTTTGCTGTGGAGTTCTTGGAGCAAACAAATTGTAAGAGATACCATTCTCATCACAAAACACTTTGAATTGCTCATTATCGAATTCTCCTCTATGGTCGCTTTTGATAGCAAAGATATAGAAACCTTGCTCGTTCTGTACTCTCTTACAGAAAGCTGAGAACATTCTGAATGACTCATCCTTGTGGGTTACGAAGATTACCCATGTAAATCTGGAATACTCATCAACTATGACAAAACGATATTTCTTTCTACCCAGATTAGCAACAAACAAATCCATATGTAACATTTGCAATGGTCTAGAGGAAGATACAAAGTTATTTAGTTTGAAACTTGATTTTACTTGTTTTCCCCTTTGACATGCATCACACAAGATTCCTTTCTTAAAAGAGATTTCAGGCAATCCTCTCACAAGGTTATGTTTTTTTTAGATTTGAAATCACTTTCATACTAGCATGTCCTAATTTTCTATGCCATAACAATCTTTCATCTTCCTTAGACAAAAAACATTTTACATCTTGATCTGAAAGTTCAGTTTGAGACGATCCTCCTTTCAGAGAAGGATAATCCCATTAGTCCCAAACTTATATTATTAATTATGCTTAACCGTATTATAACGATAGCGTGGTATTCAAGCAGCATTGCGGAAACGAGCGCATAAAAAGCATACAACTATACAGAAAGCATAAAAGACATCAGAGTAAATGCAGACAAAAATAACTTTACAGATACCATGCATAACGTAGCCCCATCAGTAGGGCACTGTACATATATATACTAACTGTTTAAACAAAAACCGAAAGAAACGAAAAGTACATCCACAGCCAAAAAGAAGAAAGAACTCTCAGAGCTCAAAATAAATCAAAACCTCGCCACTCGATCAGCCCTAGAGACGCACTGGCAGGCCCTCACCATTAGTGATGAGGATGCCCAAAACTACCCTGTCCCTCTCCGTGAGTATGCCTATAAATCGGCGTAGGATCATACTGGGACGAGGAACTAGAAACGACGATACGACGCCTCCTGCAGGTGCTCAGGTACTGCTCGGTACGCCTCCTCTGACCTCTGTAGACGAAGCCTCGCCTACTGGCTACCACTGATGACTGTGGCGCTGCCCACCTATAGTCTTGCTCTCTCTGCCTCGGTGGGTGCCAGATCCTCGGGAAGGGAAGAAACTGCACGACTCTGAATGGTCTTATCATGTCCTCCACGTGCGACGCCTCGCCTTTGAAGAGAATGCTCACTGGTCCAATGTAAACCGTCAAATAAGTGGAGGGGTCTGCGTGCCACCCTCTCTCGTCATGGTAGACGATCTCTATCAGCCCTAGTACAGGCATCCTCAGTACCGACATGATAAAGGGGTGTACTCTCGAGTCCATCAGTTGGCTCCTCGTCTTCACGCGAACCAGGAACCAAACGGACATGCAAGAAGCAGTAGGGAGATAAGAAATACAGTGCAGGGCAAAGTCGGAATAGCAATAGTAATGCAGTAAACAACAACATGTAGCATGTAGCAGGTATAACAAATATAGCAAATACTACACACAACCATACGTCTCTCAAGACAACACATGCAACAAACATCCATATCCATGGGTCTCTTACTCAGATCAATCCTCTAGACAGAGATACTAATCCCATGCAGCATGTCGGTCGAAAACTCACAAAGCTGGTTCCACATTGGAATGGTTCCACACCCAAACAAGTACACACCAGATCAAGTTCTGTGTTGGAACGGAGTTAGTTTGTCCAAGATAAACGTTAGCCTGGAAAGTGGAAGGCTTAGGGATTAGTCGGGCAATCCGGACTGGATCGGGCATCACGACAGGATAGGAGCTACCTCATCCGTCACTGTAAACTATTCCCGAGACCAGCAACATCCCCAAGGTCACTCACTTGATCGCCCCTTCTACTTTCCGTACCCGCACTCAGGTACAACTAACCACGTATGACGCTGGCAGCCCATACTACCTGTCATACGGCCTCGCCACTTGGCAGCTGATGATATGAAGCAAACATCATCAATAGGCTTGATACCGGATCTCACGCCTAAACATTCAATCAGAACAGCATGATTCCACCGCATCCACACGGCCACAACCTCGACGCCACGCGTCTACGAGCCACAGCTCACACAACACGGCCACAACCTCAAACAGTTAGCATAACAGCAACGACACCATCCACAGTATCAACCCGATAACAACATGGCACACAACCAAACTTAACTCTAACGACATTCCACCACAACACGACATTTACCACAAACAGCATAACAGCAATAGCAGTAATATCAACAGTAACACATAGCAGCATATCACATATACCAAGTAACACGTAGGCACTTAGATAGATAGCAACAATAACAGTCAATCTCATAACAGTCATACGAAGCAATTCATCCTCAATCGACAGTTCGCTAACCTAGGGTTTCCAGCTTAACGGCGATAGCCCAAAGTATGCTAAACCTAGGGTTTAGGTACTTTATCGGGGCTCAACCACTAGTAGGGTTAGGGCTTCCCTACACATAGTAGAAAACACAACTACACTACTCTTGCCTTCCCGACGGCAGCAATACTCTTTCTTCCCACCTGAACAGTTGGCGTAAAAATCAGCACGTGCAACCGCGGTTCCTCCTTCGAATCGCACACTCACGAACACGAACGTTGCCCTAATCACGAGCACAATACATATACAATAGTGTTAGCTCTACGGCAAGCTCAAGATCAAAGGAAAAAGGTAGATACTCAAAGAACCACGAAGAACACGAAGAACACATGGTAGAGATTCTAGTTTACCTTTGGCGAATCGAGAAACGAATCTGTCAAAGTCGTAGATAGCTTTGCCGGGATCACAACCGTGTAGTCATAATAGAGTTCCTGTACTTTGATTGCCTCGAAGCAAGCTTTCTCTCTCTAAAAATCTCCGACCTCTCTCCAACTCTCTGCAGGTTCGTGCTTGAAGATGGAGGAAAATGAAGCCAAGTGAAAGTGAAGAGAAACTTCACTTGGATCATCCTGTTGAGAATGCTCTAGATCAGCACGCTTGACCGTGGAGCCTCTTCCACTCTGCCTTCACCTTGGCCTGACACATGTAGCACACGCATCAAAAAGCACACTAGCTGGCAAAGGCACTCAGCACGCTTGAGTGTGCAACATGTCAACGCTTAAGCGTTGGCACGCTAGGGCGTGCTCCCTTCCCACGCTTGAGCGTGCTGCTCAACAGGGAAAAGCCTCCCAATTCCACAGTTTCTCGTTTAACACCTTAGGAATTTCCAACCTTGTTTAAGCCTATTCCTAAGCTTCCAACTAAGCCTTAAACTAGCACAAAACAATTCACACAATCATCCAAAGCCCTAATCGAGATTAACCAACTCGATTAGAGTTACAAAAAATCAGGATGTTACACAGTCAGTTCAATCTTGTACAGATTTTGTTGCCTTTAAGCAGAGAAGAGGAATTTTCAATTATTGTCTTTGGCTATGCAAGCATCATTGGTAAAGGAGCCAATAAATCCATTGTCACATGATTGACTTGTGCTAAGCAAATTATGTCTTAATCCTTCAACCAATAAGACATTAGAGATAGAGGGGTAGAGGAGGTTTACCGCCAATTTTACCTACTCTAACCACTTTTCTGTTCGGGTTACCTCCAAAGGTGTGTTGACAAGTGACTCCAACCACAAGAGGGGGATGAATTGTGTGTGATCGTGAATTTGAAAAACTTTTGCAAATAAAGCTCTTGAATAAGCATCATTGGTAAAGGAGACAATAAATCCATTGTCACGTAATTGACTTGTGCTAAGCAAATTATGTCTTAATCCTTCAACCAATAAGACATTAGAGATAGAGGGTTAGAGGAGGTTTACCGTCAATTTTACCTACTCTAACCACTTTTCCGTTCGGGTTACCTCCAAAGGTGTGTTAACAAGTGACTCCAAACACAAGAGGGGGATGAATTGTGGGTTATCTTGAATTTGAAAAACTTTTGCAAATAAAGCTCTTGAATAATAAATCACAGAAAGAAAATGACAATAATGTAAATTGCAATAATTAAATAACTGAAATTAAAGTGCGATAAATAACTGCGATAATAAAAAGGATAGGGAAAAGGAAGAAACACGCAGATTTATCCTGGTTCGGCTACCAACTACCCCAGTAGCCTACGTTTAGTCCCCAAGGTCAACATAACTAGCTTTTAAATCAGGTTCAGATAGAAACCTTTACAACCAAGAGCACTTCTCACAGACCAGGGATATCACCTCCCCCAGTGAAAAAGCACCAAGTTTAACAGGTGCTGGTAACCTTCTGAGCACTCCTCACAGACCAGAGATATAACCTCCCCTAGTGAAAGAGTCTCAACCAAGCTTAACAGGTGCTGGTAACCTTCAGAGCACTCCTCACAGACCAGGAATATAACCTCCCCCAGTGAAAGGGTCTCAACCAACTCAAGAGATATCACCTCTCTTGTCAATTTGATAACCAAAAGATTGTTTGAGTTGTTTGACTCTTACCACAATATAGCACTTTTAATGGTGCAGATAAAAATCAAATTGAAGCACAATACAATTCAAACTATATGGAGTAAAGGCTCTCTCTCAATATAAGTATAATCAAAGTGTAGTAGAGTAGTGAGAGTGATAAAAAGATTTGACAGAGTTTTAGCGCAATAGGATTAGTGAGTGTGGTATGGATGGCTGCCTCAACATCCCTATTTATAGAAAAACATTTAAGCATATAGGAATTAGGTTAATCCCATTTAGAAAACAAGCTAATCGCATCATAATCGATTATTGCAAGTCCATAATCGATTATCTGATTATTTAGAAAACACGTTGGAGAGGCAGTCGCATCATAACCGATTATGATAATCGATTATGGGTTCTCTGTTTTGAAGCTCACTCACACTCATAAGAGCATAATCGATTATTCAATCGACTATGTCTATAACGGATTATACAATCAATTATGTATATAATCGATTATGTATATGATCGATTATGCTAATCGATTACTTCTTCTCTATTTTGAAAACTAGCTTTTCAGATGTATTATAATCGATTATTAGAAAACCTCTAATCTATTATTCACATTAAAAACCAACTGATTGTAAAGTTAAGGGCGGTTAATGATTTTATTCAATTGAATCGTTTAAAGCCTATTAAGTTTTATATTTACTTCTCATATCATGTGTGTGTGTGATTGATTTTATATTTGAGAGCTTTACTACCACTTACAACATGATCTAAACAGACAATACAAATAATGAAAATTCCCTTAACCCCATCTTGAAAGACTTGATCTTCATCAAATTCTTTTCCGCTTTTTATAGACTAGTTCTTCTGGGATTTCCTTTTGACTATCATCATGTTCATATTCTCCTTGACTTCTTTTGTCATTCATGTCCTTCGAGGAATCCTTTTGTCAATCATCAAAACTAAATAAATCCTGTCAAGGCATATATTCACATTCTCCCCCTTTTTTATGATGACAAACATCTCAAGGAGGGATTTACTCAAGAAATGAGTTAGAGCATTTCATATATAATTATCAGAGTTAATGCGCAGATAATATGCTCTACTCCCCCTTATTCTATACAAATTTGAAATCCACTCCCCTTGAATCATTTAACCATATAAACTCTCCCCCTTTTGGCATTATCAAAAAACGGGAACACAATAATAGCAAGGCATATATTCAGGTCATCTCATAACCAAGCAATAAATTTGGCCACCACTTGTTAAGATACCACTTGCTGAGATGAAACAGTTGTTTATAATGGTGCACAAAACATTTATTACACTTCTACTGAAGAAAACATTTATTATGATAAACCACTTGTGATCTAACCATTTATACCACTTGTTATTCTTCCTAGTTAATATCACTTGTTGTTTTACATGCTTGATTTTTCTCTCCTATGTAGCTCATGATTTCAAAGGGAATAAGATTGGTCAAGATTTTTAGAAACATCTCCCCTATTTGATATTGCATTTTATTTAAGTATTTAGGGATGAGAAATGCATAAATTCAAGTCAAGAATTTTTAGAGATATAGCATAGTTTGAAATAAAATTCTCCCCCTTTGACCAATGATTATCTAATCCTGTATTTCTATACTTCCCTTAAACATGCATATATTTATCCCCTTTTCGAAAACAATTTTTCCAAATAAACACTTCAATTTTTCATAGGGCATTGGAGAAAGGATGGAAGAGCATTTAATCACAATAAGCATCACTCAATCCCCAATGTAGAGTATCATAAGAGTTTAGGGATTAGGAAACTTGTTGAGTATAATGTAATGTGGTACTCCTCATTTGCGGTATTCTTTTGCACTTGAGTTGTCTTCCCTTGAGTTTCCCATTTCACATTGCTAGAAGAAATTCTTTCAATGCTCGTCTTTATTCCACTCTCATTTAGTCCACATGTGCTTGTAATTCCGATAATTGATTGCTATATTTTGACACTTATATAGTTCTCAAAACAAAGGTTAGCATCAAATACAATTTAAGCACATCTACAAGCAAGACATAGGTTGATAGATAATATGTGAAGCATATATTACATTATCAAAATTTCCCACATATGCACTTAAGTTCAAACACTTGGTTTAAGCATGGTTATGTGTCAAGATTACCAAGGATGCGTGATCATCATCAAAACTTGTATAAATATGTTTGTGTACTCTATAATCGATTATTGGCTCAAAATTTCAGAACTTAGCCAATTTATTTGGAGAGAACTCTTGTCTCCTCTCATGTGCTTCGAAAAGCCACTACTAATATATCCATTCTGAGTTCTTGGTCTTCAAGCACACCTACAACACAGAATCAAGTTTGGACTTTTGGTACCCAAACCATTTTGGGTCCTTGTGTGTTAGTTTTGGGCAACAAGCCCTTTGGAATCCATGCATTTTTAACATACATGGCTTTTTTTTTTCCTAACTTTGCAAATAAAGGCGGTGTGACCTTTTCTACCACAATGAAAGCATTAAACGAAAGGACTACTACACATGTTTCTAGGACCAAAGAATTTTTTGAAAGATTTTTCATGAATTTTCGGATAATATCCTAGACTTGCTTTATCATACGTCCCTTTTTGATTTCCCAAATGAACATTTAGATTATCTCTTCCCATAGTAAACTTAGCAAGTGTGTTATTCAAATCTTTAACTTTGTTTTTCAAAACCTTGCATTCTTGACATTCAAAAACTTCGTTCTTTTTATTTTTGCAAGAAGAGCAAGAAAAAGTTTCGGTTAAATCAACTTGTTTTTCCTTAAGAGCTTCCATCTCTTTGTTTAAGATATCAATTTTCGATTTAAGAAGAGAGATGGTTTTCTTAGATGAAGAAATAATTTTTCAAAGTCTAATAGTTTCATCATTTAACTCTCTTCACATGCAATAAACAAATCATCATAAGATAAATCAATTTCAGGCTCAAGATGGTTTACCTCATTATTAGCCATGAGACATAGGTTTGCCTCTTCGTTATCCGATTCATCCGATGAGTCCATATCATTGTCATCCCAGGAAATATAAGCTCTCCTTTCTTTTCTGTCCTTTTGTGGCCTTTTATCCGATTTTACATACATCTTTTGGCCTTGAGGACATTCGGGTTTTATGTGACCCTTTTTGCCACAATTGTAGCAAGTTGGACTGAAGGAAGGTCCCTCTTCCTCATTTTTGTTTTGACACCTGGGGAATTGTTTTGTTTTGCCTCTTTGCCTCATGAACCTTTTAAACCTGCGAAACATTAAGTTCATATTTTCTTCGTTTTCATCGAGGCTATCATAATCATCAAAGTCACATTCTTCTTCTCTTTCATTGATACTTGCTTTGAGAGCAAGACTTTTATTTTTCTTATCACTTTCCTCACTTTCAATAAGTCGATTTAGTTCAAGCTCATGTTCTTGCAATTTGCCAAAGACATAGAAGATAAATCTCTAGATTCTGATATAGTAGTAACTTTAGGTTGCCAACTTCTATTTAAACATCTAAGAACTTTAATAATCAAATCCTCATTGCTAAAGGATTTCCCAAGAGCCCTAAGATGATTTACAATATGGGTAAAACGTCTCTGCATATCATGTATGCTTTCACCCTCAATCATCCTAAATAGTTCATATTCATAGGTCAATATGTTCATTCGAGCCCTTTTGACCTCGGTAGTACCTTCATGGGTCAATTGAAGGGTGTCCCATATTTCTTTGGCGGTCTTGCAATTTGAGACCCTATAGAACTCATCGTAGCTTAAAGCTAAAGTGATGATGTTCCTAGCTTTCAAATTGTATTGGACCTTTTTCCTTTCCTCGTTGGTCCAAAGATTTCTCGGTTTATCCACCACCTCATTATTAACTGAATGAGTGGGGATAAATGGACCATTTTCCACAGCGTCCCAAACTTCGAGGTCCACAGCCTCAAGAAAGATTTGCATTCTTTCTTTCCCATAGCCATACCCTTCACCATTGAAAGGTGGGGGTCTGATGGAATGTCCCTCGTAATTAAAACTGTTTGAAGTCATGTTACCTCTTGAGGCGATTAAGCCCTTTAGATAAGAGTTAAGCTCTGATGCCACTTGTTGACAAGTGACTCCAAACACAGGAGGGGTGAATTGTGTGTGATCTTGAATTTGAAAACTTTTGCAAATAAAGCTCTTGAATAATAAATCGCAGAAAGAAAATGACAATAATGCAAATTGCGATAATTATATAACTGAAATTAAACTGCGATAAATAACTGGGATAATAAAAAGTATAGGGAAAAGGAAGAAACACGCAGATTTATCCTGGTTCGGCTACCAACTACCTCAGTAGCCTACGTCCAGTCCCCAAGGTCAACCACCAAGGGTTTTCACTCAATAACTAGCTTTTAAATCCGGTTCAGCTAGAAACCTTTACAACCAATAGCACTTCTCACAGACCAGGGATATCACCTCCCCCAGTGAAAAAGCGTCAACCAAGCATAACCGGTGCTGGTAACCTTTTGAGCACTCCTCACAGATCAGGGATATAACCTCCCCCAGTGACAGAGTCTCAACCAAGCTTAACAGGTGCTAGTAACCTTCAGAGCAGTCCTCACAGACCAGGGATATAACTTCCCCCAGTGAGAGAGTCTCACCCAAGCTTAACAGGTGCTGGTAACCTTCAGAGCACTCCTCAAGACCTGGGATATAACCTCCCCTTGTGAAAGAGTCTCAACCAACCCAAGAGATATCACCTCTCTTGTCAATTTGATAACCAAAAGATGGTTTGAGTCGTTTGACTCTTACCACAATATAAGCACTCTTAATAATGAAGATAAAAAACAAATTGAAGCACAATACAATTCAAACTATATGGAGTAAAAGCTCTCTCAATATAAGTATAATCAAAATGTAGTAGAGTAGTGAGAGTGTTAAAAAGATTTGACAGAGTTTTAGGGCAATTGGATTAGTGAGTGTTGTATGGATGGCTGCTATTTATAGAAAAACATTTAAGCCCATAGGAATTAGGTTAAGCCCATTTAGAAAACAAGCTAATCGCGTCATAATCGATTATTGCAAGTCTATAATCGATTATTTGATTATTTAGAAAACACGCTGGAGAGGCAGTCGCATCATATTATGGGTTCTTTGTTTTGAAGCTCACTCACACGCATAAGAGCATAATTGATTATTCAATCGATTATACAATCGATTATGTATATAATCAATTATGCTAATCGATTACTTCTTCTTTGTTTTGAAAACCAGCTTTTCAAATATATGATAATCGATTATTAGAAAACCTCTAATCGATTATTCACATTAAAAACCAACTGATTTTAAACTTAACGGCTGTTAATGATTTTATCCAATTGAATCGTTTAAAGCCTATTAAGTTTTATTTTTACTTCTCATATCATGTGTGTGTGATTGATTTTATATTTGAGAGCTTTACTACCACTTACAACATGATCTAAACAGACAATACAAATTATGAAAATTCCCTTAACCCCATCTTGAAAGACTTGATCTTCATCAAATTCTTTTCCGCTTTTTGCAGACTAGTCCTTCTGGGATTTCCTTTTGACTTTCATCATGTTCATATTCTCCTCGACTTCTTTTGTCATTCATGTCCTTCGAGGAATCCTTTTCTCAATTATCAAAACTAAATAAATCCTGTCAAGGCATATATTCACAAGTTGATAACCAAAAGATAGGAAGGTTTAACATCTTGTACTGAGACTTTAATAGTCATCTTATGATGCGTCTATTCTTCAAATCCTATACCTGATTTGTTTAGGGAGTGTCTTTGACAGCCAAGAAGCTTAGTCAGGTTCTCTACCATTAACAAATCTGGAAAGATCCAAAGTGAGATCTTGTACTTTCTGTTGAAGTTTCATTACTTCTTCAAATTGTAGCGTCTCAGTTGAGATCGTTGCTTTAGGCTTTTCAACTTTAAGCTCCAAGTTTTCCTTAGACAATTTTTCACACTATTGGCTTTTATGTCCATCCTCTGTTAAGAGTTTAACATATTGTCGTTTTAGTGCTTTAAAGGCTTTGACTAGTTGATTCTTCCACTAGTTCATCATAAGCGTCTTGTAAGTCATCAAGTTCAAAAATTACCTCATTTTCTGAGTCTGCATCTGCCATCTAGTAGAGATTTGCTTCTTCATCAAGTTCAACATCACTTTTTTCTGAGCTATCATCCAAATCTTCTCATGTAGCAATCATCCCTTTCTTCTTCTTTCTGACGACCTTCTTTTGGGGTTGACCTTTTATCTGGGGCAGTCATACTTCATGTGACCTAGTTTTTTGCATTCATAACAAACAACGGGGTTCTTTCCAGAAGTCTCACTTTATTTGTAACTTTTATCTTTATGGAAACGTCTGAATGGTCATTCCTTTCTGAAACTTTCTTTTTCCAGAGTTTCTTCATTTTTCTGGTGAGAAGATATATTTCTTCATCAATAAAGTCCTCATCAGAGTCATCTGAGTCATCAGACGACTCATCATCTTTTAGAGCTTTTGGTGTTTCTATGCTGAATTTCTTTTCAACTTTGAGAGCAATGGACTTTCCCTTTTTATTGGGATTGTGTTGATTTAGTTCTTGCTCATGAATCAGTTCATCCATGGTCAAAACATATAGCTCTTTTTCCTGGGTAATGGCAGTAACAAGAGGTCTCCATGATTTTGGAAGACTTCTAAGAACTTTAGTAACATTCTCTTGGGAAGTGTAACTTTCCAAGAGATTTGGATTGTTGGTAATGGTTTGAAACCTACCAACCATTTGAAGGATAGATTCTCCTTCTTCCATAGTGAACAGTTTGTATTCCCTGACGAGGATACTGATTTTGGTTTATTTCACCTTGTTGGTTCCCTCATGGAGATTTGCTAAAGTGTCCCAAATTTGTTTTGCTGAGTCACAAGCATGAACTTTTTCAAATTCACTTTGGCTTAGTGCACACATGAATGAGTAAGCTTTGTGGTTCAGATCCCACAATTTGTTTGTTCAGCATCAGTCCAATCATCTTCAGGCTTAGCCTGGCCATTTTCAAGAAGAGGAATGTAAGGACCATTTAAGATCAGAGGCCAACATCTGGAATTTGTATTCATAATAAACTAGTGAAACCTCTCTTTCCAATAAAGGTAATTGGTTCCATTAAAGAATGGACGTCTGGTCATGTAGGTTCCTTCAGCTATGAGTATTTCTCCCATTTATCCAGTGGCTTGTCCATCCATGATGTTTCTGTTCGTCCAGGAACTTTTTTCTCAATATTTGTTAAGGTGCTCAACCAAGAGGCTGAGCTCTGATACCAGCTGGAATAACCATAGTAAACACAAAAAGGTGGGGTTGAATAGTCTTTACCTAAATCTTTTTTTATAAACAAAAACTCTTTTCGAAAAGGTTAAGAATAGGACGATATATAACAGATATAAGATGCTTGGATGCGTTTGAAGGTGTATAAAAACATGGAGATAAAAACAAAAGACTTTGTTTTAAATAAACAGATTTAACCCCAGGTTAGATGTAAATTAAAAACTTAAGAGCAATAATCAAGAGTTGAAAGAAAGAGAGAGAGAGAGAGAGAGAGAGAGAGAGAATCACACTTAACGATTTTATACTGGTCCACCCTAAACCTTGGGTTATGTCTAGTCCATGGATAAACCAAGAATTCAACTATAACTGATCCGGTAACAAACACAAGTATTCTTTGCACACCTAGCATCTCCAGGCTCAACAAGTATTCTTCAATTAGCCTCTTCAGGCTTTACAAATAAATAATTTGTTTTGAAGTAGCAACTTCGATTTGTAAAGGCACGCCAACCAGATTACACTCAAAGAGTGAATATTAAGATAAAGATTATGATTGCGCAATAACTTCTCTTAGGATTTACAAATGATTGTAAAGTAAATGAAAGAATGAAGAGTAAAAGCTCTAGCATTGAATGATAGTTTTTGATTTATAGTTGATAGCTTGTTGTTTGCTTCAAAACTTCAGGGTCTTCTATTTATAGTCTTCACAACAATAAATCCATTGTGAGACATTCCATCTTCAAGACTTTCTTTATTTCAAGTCTTCAGAGAAACCATTAATGCAATAGAGTTGTTCTGATGAAGCATTAAATGTTTCGAAGGCGTTGAGGGTATTTGGTACTAAAGAACACTCTTTTCGCGTAATAGAAAAGTGTTCAGAGTAGCATCAGAGGTATTGAAGCGCATATTACTTCTTTAGTGCAATCAATCTGAATAGGCAATTATAAATTAACTTTGTTGCGTACTAAAGATATTGGTGTTAGGTATGATGCATAGAAGATGTTGCTTTATTCCATTTGACTTTTGGAGAGAAGATCCTCGTATAACTTGAAGTCTTTATGTAACCTTATAAAATATTTTCCCAACAGATTTAATATGTTCAGATAAGTTCTTTGAATAAAAGAGTCAAGACGCAATTGAAACGCGAGTTTAAAAGCTTTGACTTATGGCGCTTTATTCTTTATGAAGGAAGGATTCGTCTATCTTAGTATAAGACGCTTTAGCTTGGGCTTTGTCTTTATCTGGCTAAGACGCTTGAATAAGCAGATATTTAATAAGTTTGGTAGCTCAGATGCTTTGACAAAAGTGAGTGAGCAGAAGCTTGATCTTGATCTTGAGTCTTGTCTTATAAAACAAACTACTGTACACTTGAACAAATTTATCAAAAGACATCACAAGGTTCATTTTAATCATTCTATAAATATTTGGGTTCATCAAAACGTAAGATTTAAGAAACTATATCAGACGCTTAAGGACTCAATAATTGGTATTGCAGAAAGTATGTCCTGCAAATCTACACCAACCCCATGTCCTAAACCAATTGCCCAACATGTCTAGATTTGTATGTATTGTACAATGAAGATTGAATGGAGTTTGATTCTTGATTGCAAACCAAATATTTTATTGTCAAGAATGGCGATTGTAAATGTTGGGAAGGAAGGACAAAGAATGAGAGTTGGGAAATACGAGTTGGGTAGGACTCTGGGTGAAGTCAAGTTTGTTAGGAACACCGATTTGACCAACCTTTTGCTATTAAGATCCTTGAGAAGAACAATAACATCAAACTCAATAACACTAATCAAGTTTTTGAGATTCATTTCGGTTCCTCAACTTTAAAAAATTTTGTTTCAATCCCTTATGTATCAAACCTTATCCAAAGTTTCCCTTTCCGTCACACCCTTGACTGAGTCGTTAACCTCTCTCCTACGTGGTTGTTAACGTCTGATGTGCCACGTCCATGACAAAGATGATATCGTTTTTGGTCCTTTATGTGTTTTTTAACCTCTCTCTTAGGGTTCAATTCCCAGATTGGTATTGCAGAAAGTATATATGTACTGTAGATCTACACCACCCCATGTCCCAAACCAATTGCCCAACATGTCTAGATTGGTATGTGTTGTACAATGAATATTGAATGGAGTTTGATTCTTGACTGCACACCTAATATTTGTTGTCCAGAATGGCGATTATAAACGTTGGGAAGGAAGGACAAAGAATGAGAGTTGGGAAATACGAGTTGGGTACGACTCTGGGTGAAGGCAATTTTGGAAAATTCTGTTTGTCAGGAACACTGATTCTGACGGACCATTTGCTATTAAGATCCTTGAGAAGGACAAGATCATCAAACTCAATAACACTGATCAGGTTTGCTTCTCAAATGCCCCACTAATGCTTTCTTCTATTTTTTTAACACGAGGGGAGGAAGACGAGGGCTTTTAACACAGTGGATGGATTATTTGGGGAAGAAGAAGGTTGAAAAAGATTGTCACGTGTCATCCAGCAGATGGAATAAAATTGTCAAGTCATCTGCCAGATCATCACTTAACTTCCACATATGCTTAAATTAACGGCGTCAGTCAAGGGTGTGACGGAAGTGACCACTTTGGGTAACGTTTGATATATAAAGTATTAAAGCGAACTTTTTTAAAGTTGGTGTATCAAAATATATCTAAAAAAATAAGATAAGGGACCAAAAGACTAATTTAGCCAATAAAATACAAAAACTTATAAAGCAAACTGCAGAATTCTTTTTAAAAACTCACACTTGTTGAATATCTTTTGAGTATGATCCTGGCTTATTTGATCCATCTCTAGTGGGGCAGTAGCTACGTTTGCTCTTCTGTAAAAGCACAAAGGAAATAACTAGTGTCAATCCACGAATTAATTTGGGGGTTAGGGTTTTATTTGGGATTTGTTACTTTTAATATGTTGAAGGTAGATTTGGAGGGGAAGGAGGAGGCCGGAGGAAGGAGGAAGAGAAAATGAGGAGAGAGGAGAGAAAATGAGAGAGAGAAAAGATTTCCGGCGGGTATACCTAGTTTCTGGTGGGTATACCCAAATTTCGGTGAGTTAACACCAAAGATCTAACACCGTTTGACAGAAAGGACCAACTTAGAACGATTTTAAAACTTAAAGGACCAAATCGAAACAAAATTTAAAAGAGGGACCAAATCAAAACCTAAAATAAAGATATAGGACCAAAAGTATAGTTTAGCCAATAAAAAATCTATTCTATCCCATACGTGCATGAAGTTTAAAAGTTATCATACAAGTAATAAGTATACATATATGCATGATATTACAAATTATATACATACTTTGATATACCTACTTATCTTCTTAGAGTGTGTTTAAAAAAACTGTAAAAAATAGATTATGCTGATAATTGATTATATCAATAATCGATTATTGTGATAATCGATTATAATCAGAATTTGTTTTTGTTTGGGTATGTTTGATGAAAATCAATTTTAAGATAATTTATTTTGTTTGGGTGGTGCAAAAAAAATCATTTTTACGTAATAATTTACGAAAATGAGTAAAAAGTTATTTATTTATATTAATAATATTTGATGTTTTTTGTAATATTTCGTTGGGGGAGGGATAAAAGTGGAAAACATTTTTCAGATTAGAAAATAATCTAATCCAAAACAATCTAATAGTTCTACTCTAGTGATGGGAAAAATGGATGTTTTTTCAAAAGAAAAAGTTTTTTCATACATTTACTTAAAATGCCAAACATGCAAGATTATTTAATAAACAACTTTTTGGTTCAAAACAGCTTAAATCAAAAAAAATGCAGCAGTCCCAAACAAGCTTATTTAAAGCCTATATATTTTTCAGTTTGCAACTCATAGTAGTGACGGTATTACCTATAAGATATAGGTAAAATTATCTTAAGAGATCTAATATAGTTCTTTTCATCATTATGGACGGAGGGGGGAGGGACCACGTGGCCCTAACCCTTTCTTCCTCCATATATTTTGTTCTTTCCCATATACATACGCTCAGTTAATTTTAAAATATTTTTTTACTACAATTTATTTGGACTCTTCTTAAGTAACTTGAACACCACCATCATTTATTTATAGGTTTGGTCCATAAATACCCAAACAACAAAATGATATCTGATTAATTTTTCGTGTGGGGTAATATATTATTATTTCTGAAAAAGCAATATAATAACCTATAATATATTCTAAGATAAAATATATAGAAATGAGTCAAAGCAATAAAGTTTTTTATAAGCAAAATTTATACTAATGAAAGTACTAGGGGTATTCCAACTCATATAAAAACCCAACCTCAAAGCCTAACAAGGTTTAGCACCAGATTTAATACATGCAGTCGGATTACAACACCAATAAAAAAATATGAAAATAGAATTACCTATTCTAGCATAAAACCATGACCTTGATCGGGTCTTAATCAAATCTATAATAGAAATAAGATTAATGTTACCATTATTAGAAAGCAAGTTATTGTGCATAAGCCATAGATTCCACAGAACTGAGTCAAAGCAACAAATTTTGAGATAGGTTTGCCCCTCCCTTTCACTATAAGAATAGTGCCTAATATCGAAGGTCATTTACCGATGGGCACGACTTCATCGGTAATATTTTCTTTACCGACGGATATATCTGTCGGCAACGTGAGAAATTCAAAACGTCACATATTATCGACGGATTAGCCGTCGATAAAGAAAAAAGAGAGTACCAACAGCCATATCCGTTGATAACTTCGGCGCAGTAAACCACGAAAATTTGCGCAGGATGCTTATCGACGGAAAAACTCGTTGGTAATATCTTTTTTCATTACCGATGGTGTATCCGTCGATAATGTGTTGAAAGTTTCCGACGGTAAGTCTAATTTTAAATGTGCGAACCTAACTCACATTACCGACGGTTTATTCCGTCGGTAATGTTCAATGCCCCTAATTTACCGATGGATTATTCTGTCGGTAATTTCTAATTTTGTTTAAAGATCAGCTCCCCCTTCTCCCACCCAGTGCCACGACCACGCCACCATTGTGCCCATCAACTGCCACCATCGCCACCACCCCATCTCACTGTCTCTCGTTCTCCCTTTCTCTCTCTCTCTGTCTCTCTCTCTCTCTCTCTCTCTCTCTCGTTCTCCCTTTCACTCACTCTCCCTCTCTCTCTGGTTTCCCTTTCTTCAGCCGCCACCACCACCGTTGAATCGCAACCACCCCTACCACTCTCCACCTCTCTCTGACTCGCTTTGCTTCCCTGCGCAGAGGACCACCACCACCCTTTTGCATCACTGTTGGCACCACCACCCTTTTGTTGGGATTATGTCTATGATTTTGTTTCTTGTTGGGATTAGATTGGATTTTTATGAATTATTGGGGTTAGACTGGATTTTGTGAATTAAATTGGGAATGAGGATTCTGGGCTGTATGTTGTATGATATTGATTTCAAATTGAATTTTTTATGTTACACGATATTTTGATTATGAGTGATTGATGTTACTTTAAATACTTTAAATAATATTATGGAAAATGCTTGCTCATGGTGTAGTGCCTGAATTGGAAAAATAATTACAATACATACTGGAAAAGATCAAGGGTTTTCCTCCCATATACCTACAGTGGCGAGGAAGTGGATGCAACAGTAGCTCGTGATGCTTGGTGAACCACGAATGGAAAATCGACTATGGGTGAAAAATTGTTAACTAACCTGAGTATCTAAAAAAAAATTAGACAAATATTCTAGTAATCCATAATAGTTTAATGGATTATACCTTGACACATAAGACTTAAAACAAAAAATGAAAAATATGGGAGTGAGAAGACTATATAACATTTAAATAACTAATATTTTAGTAATTAAATGAAAAACACAAATGAGACAAATATTCTAGTTTAATGGATTATACCTTGACACATAATACTTAAAACAAGATATGAAAGATAAGTGGGAAGAATAAATAACATTTATATAATTAATATTTTAGTAATTAAATGAAAACACTACAGAAGGGACAAATTTTCTAGTTTAATGGATTATTCTTTGCCACATAAGACTTAAAAAAAACAAATGAAAAATAATAAATAGTTTTTGTATGAATTAATATGAATTAAATAAGAGGATTAAATAATTAATATGAATTAAATAAGAGGAGGAGGTAGATGAGCAGGAGGAGATCCCGACCGCTACTCGCCCTACCATACGTCCTATTCAAGGAGGGTAAGAAATAATTAGCGTTACATTCACTTTTATTATAATATAATATTAATTAGTTGTATTTAAATATTAAATTGATTTGTTGTTCTATTTAGGTTTGATCCATCCAGGGTTGCATCTCAAGCCATTACGGAAACTATCAAAAAGCAGTTTCGTCATCCATGAATTTCGTGGGGATGTCTCAATGATAAAGAAAAACGGGTGTTTTTCCGACGTTTTGGGGTAAGTATTTAATGAGTTGAAATGTATATTTGGTAACTTAAGTTATATATTTGTTTAGTATTATATTTGTTAAGTACTAAATATTTTTTAATCTTTCGGACAGAAAATAGTGCAGTGGGCCCGTGAGCATTTGGCGACGATAGAGAAAAACTTTCACTCGAGAGCATCTCACAGACTCTCAAATTTGCTCAAGAACGCTCGGGAGCTCATCAGCGTCCTGACTGGATCAGGGAGCATGTCTGGGCTTGTTTGAACGAGCACTGGGGTTCAGCTGCTTATAAAGCCAAGTGTGAATGGGCAAAGAAAAATCGAGCCTCTAAAAAAGGATGGAGCTTGCACACTGGTGGCTCCATCCCCCAGCATGATCATGCATTCAAGATGGTACGTATATTTAAAAATTTGTTTTAAATGTAATAATTATTTATTTATTAACTATTTCTTGTGCTTTTGTTTGTAGATAGAGGAGCTTGGTCGTCCCATATATACATATTGTAATGCCCCTCGTTACATTAGTAACCCAAGATAATAATTTAAATAAAATAAGGTAATTAAAAATTTTCTTAATAAATACTGAATAAGTTTATAATATAATATTAATCCATCATAATTGTTTATACCAATCCAATAAACAAAAATACATAATAAGTTTTAAACCACAAAACTAGACGTCTATTACAACTCGCATAAATAAATAAATAAATAAACGATAATAATAGTCGTCCTGGCATATGCCATGCCATACTAACCCAGGCTACTACTAGAACAAAATCCTCAAGCGTCTAGCTGCTCAACAGGGTCGTCCTCAATTTCGGAAAACAACACTACTAATGAGATTTATAATCCCAATAAATAGAAATACATTTATAAAAGGTTTTCACAAAAGTGTTTTTCTTAGCCGGCGCGGTAATTGGAAAAACTAACCATGGTACCGGCTATTTTCAAATAATTAAATAAGAATTATATACTCAAATAATGACCATAAACATTCAGCAGCACATCATAAACAAACACATCATAATTTCAAAAACATATCAAATATTCCCAACATTCTCATATGTCACATGACCATCAATCTGCACATAACAAAGGCGTCTCATTGCCTACCTTACTTATGAAGGTATTTCGATGTCACCTTCTCTTCAGTGACATTATTCATTTTGATACCAACCATTGTACACAGGTGGTATTACTCATTTCAACATCCCAACATGTAGCGATGTTACTTTCGATACCCCATCATGGCGGTATTTCATATTTCGACACTCCAAATCATTAGCAGTGTTACTTTCGATGCCCCTATCATAGGCTGTATTGCAGCAAACAACATTCAACATATTAACAGTTATTTTTTACACCCCAATTCATTGGCAGTGTTACTTTTGATACCCCTATCATAGGCGGTATTGCAGCAGACAACATTCAACATGTTAACAGTTATTGAATCATGCCAATATCACAAATATCATCAAATAATGCATATATAGCATGTCAATTCAACCAAATCACGTATGTATCATATATATCATAGCATCAATCTCAATAATAAACATTTAATTGACAGCAGAAACACCATAGAAGTAAAACCCCCAAATTTGTAAAATTAAGATTTGACCAAACCAGGATTATTTTCAAAAAATGCATTTTGAAAACATAACCCAAACCCCAAATCAATTTGCACCATGGAAAGGGTGAGAAAGAGTATTCTACTCACCTCTTGAAGACCTCCAAGAAGCTCCAAGCGTTTGGTCACAAACGCACCAAGAAGCTCCTCAAGAATCTCCCCCTTTCTTCATCCTCTAGGCTCCTTCTTCTCTAGAACTGTCTCCTCCACGCTCTTCAACCCTCAAGAGCAAGCAAAATTGTGTTTTAGGTTGTAAATAGGGTTTCTAGCCGCACTAGGGTGTTCTAATAGTGTATATATATAGTTTTGCACTGTTCTCTGTTTAAAATCCTATTTTTTTTAACGCATCTGACAGAGAGCACGGGCTTGCTCTCGATTGGCACGGCTATGCCAATCAGCGTCAAAGTTTACGAGGTTTCGTGCACGGGCGTGCTAACAGGTAGCACGATGCGTTTCAGATCGTGCTCCCTTTTGACACGGGCGTGCCAAACAGCGTCAAATTTGTCCATTTTCCGACACGGCCGTGCTAACAGGTAGCACAGCGCAGCTCAGACCGTGCTCTATTCAGCACGGGCATGCCAACGCTACTGTGACAGATTTCAACGTAAAACTTCTCTCTTTTCCTCTTTTGGTCAACTTACTACCCCTTAAAGTTCAAAGTCAACTATTCTAGGCCTCCCTAACACTTTATTAATTTATATTTGCTAAGGTTTAAGTCTCTTATACTTTTATTTAATTTTGGAATGTTACATTTTCTCCCCTCCTTTAAGAATTTTGTCCCCGAAATTAACTCCATACTTAAGCACTTCCCAAAACTTAGTACATCAACAAGACGAAAAAGTAATGTACCTCGATTAATAAGATCTGGACACTGGCGCATTATATCCTCTTCAAGTTCCCAAGTAGCTTCCTCAGGAATTAATCCTTCCCAAACCACCTTTACCAAAGGAATTGTCTTGTTTCGCAGAGTCTTTGTGCTCTTGTCGACGATCTGACTAGGCTTGGGCTTAAAGACGAAGTTATCTCTTAATTGTATTGACCCAAGAGCTACTATATGAGACTCATCATGTACATATTTTCTGAGTTGCGATAGATGGAAAACATCATAAAGGTTGGACAACAAAGGTGGAAGAGCCAATTGGTAAGCAACAGGCTCGACTCTTTTTAGAATTTGAAAGGGACAAATGAATCGCGGATTTAGCTTTCTGACTTTCATGGACCTTCCCACCCGAGTCTTAGGAGTGACTCTCAAAAATACATGCTCACCTTCTTGGAATTCTAAAGGCTTTCTCCTCTTATCGGCATAGCTCTTTTGTCTGCTCTGCGCAGTGCGCATCCTCTCCCTAATCAACTCAATCTTATCAGTGGTTTGCTGAACTAAGTCAGGTCCTATCAAGGTCTTCTTACCTACCTCACACCAACATAAAGGGGAGCTACACTTTCTTCCATAAAGAGCTTCATAGGGTGTCATACCTATGCTAGCGTGATAACTATTGTTATATGCAAACTCTATGAGAGGTAATAACTTATCCCAACATGCAGCCTCATCTAAAACACACGCTCTAAGCATGTCCTCAAGGGTCTGAATGGTCCTATCTGACTTTCCATCCATCTGAGGGTGATAGGCTATGCTAAAACTCAAGTTGGACCAAAGGCTTGCTGATAAGCTCTCCAAAATCTAAAGGTAAACCTCAGGTCTCTATCTGACACTATAGAGGTGGGTATACAGTGAAACTTGACTATCTCCCTGAGGTATAAGTCTGCCAACTTACCCAAGCTATATGTTGCCTTGATTGGCAATAAGTGAGCAGACTTGGTCAACCTATCCACTATTATCCATATAGCATCTAAATCCAAACGAGACCTAGGTAACCCCATCACAAAATCCATGGATATTTTCTCCCATTTCCACTCAGGAATTTTTAAAGGTTGCAATAAACCTGGAGATTTTTGGTGTTCTATCTTAATCTTTTGGCATACTAAACACTTAGACACAAAAATGGCCACATCCTTTTTCATTCCTGACCACCAATACATCTTTTTAAGGTCCTGGTACATCTTAGTTATCCCTGGATGTATGATGAATTTTCCTTTATGTGCTTCCTCTAACATTTTTTATCTGAGGCTCCCCTCCTTAGGAACAACGATCCTACCCTTAAACTTTACTAAGCCATCAGCAAACAACTCATAACTCTCTTGTTCCAACAAGGATAACAATTTTTGATCTAAAAGCTATTCACGCTTAATCTCTTCCCTAAGGTCACTATGAATTTCCAACCTATTCAACCTCAAACTCAAAGCACTTAAAGACACATCAAGATTCAAGTCTCTATACTCCTCTAACAGATTCATCTCTTGCACCATTAAACTAGACATGTGTATGGTTTTCCTACTAAGGGCATCGGCCACTACGTTAGCCTTCCCTGGATGGTACTTTAACTCAAAATCATAGTCCTTAAGGAATTCCATCCACCTCCTCTGCCTCATATTCAATTCCTTTTGGTCAAACAGGTACTTAAGGCTCTTATGGTCACTAAAAACTTCAAACTTAGCACCATACAAATAGTGCCTCCTAATTTTAAGAGTAAAAATTACTACTGCTAACTCAAGGTCATGTGTAGGATAATTCACCTCATGGGTTCTAAGCTGCCTAGATGCATAAGCTACAACCCTGCCCTCTTGCATCAAAACACATCCTAAACCATTCTTAGATGCGTCGCAATAAACCACAAAACTCACTAAAGGGTCCGGTATGGTCAAGATAGGCGCTGTCACTAATCTCTTCTTAAGCTCTAGGAAGTTTTCCTCACATTCCTGGTCCCACACAAAAGATTTTCCTTTCCTAGTCAACTGGGTTAAAGGTAACGCTAGCCTAGAAAAACCCTCTATAAACTTCCTATAGTACCCAGCTAATCCTAGAAAACTCCTTACTTCAGTTACCGTCTTAGGTGGTTCCCACTCTAGCATTGCATCCACTTTAGAAGAATCGACTGCTACACCACTCTTAGAAATGGTGTGTCCCAAAAACTTCACCTCCTCTAACCAAAACTCACACTTCTCTGGCTTAGCGTACAAACGTTCATCCCTTAAGATTTGTAACACTACCCTCAGATGCTCCTTATGCTCCATAGATGTTCCAGAGTATATCAGGATATCATCTATGAACACCACCACAAACTTATCTAAGAAGGGTCTAAAGATTCGATTCATGTAGTCCATGAAAACGGATGGAGCGTTCGTCACTCCGAAAGGCATCACTACGTACTCATAGTGCCCATACCTTATTCTAAAGGCTGTCTTAGAGATGTCCTTACTCCTCACTCCAATCTGGTGGTACCCCGATCTTAAATCTATTTTGGAAACACTGCCGCTCCCCTCAGCTAATCTAGCAGGTCATCTATCCTAGGTAAAGGGTACTTATTCTTTATGGTCACTTTGTTTAGCTGCCTATGGTCAACGCACAACCTCATACTCCCATCTTTCTTTTTCACCAAAAGAACCGGCGCTCCCCAAGGTGACACACTCGGCCTAATGAATCCCTTATCTAATAACTCCTATAACTGTTTCGTAAGCTCATTCAACTCTAGAGGTGCCATTCTATAGGGTGCTACTAAAACAGGTCCACTACTAGGCATTAGATCTATATTAAACTCGACCTCCCTACTCGGTGGTAAACTAGAGACCTCTTTAGGAAACACATCTAAAAACTCGCTTACTACAGCCAATGCCGCTATATCACTTTCAGCCTCTATCTTAGCAGAAAAAAGAACTATGTATCCCTGAGCCCTCTCAACTAAGTTCTTGTGGCAAGATACAGCAGACAGAAAGAAATCCGACACAAAAGGGTCAACAGACATTGGTTGTGGAAGAAAAGAAATGGTTCGAGAAGAACAATTGATAACAGCATTATTATGTGACAACCAATCCATGCCAAGTATGACATCTAGACCCGACATAGGTAAGCATATCAAATCAATATCATAAGAAAAATCTTAATATATCAAAGAACATTTCAAACAGGCAATAGAAGTTACCAATTTATCTTTGGCAGGAGTAGAAACACACAAATCAAAAGGTAGTTTAGAAACACGCAACTTTAAATTTTTAACACAACTAAGAGATATGAAAGAATGGGTTGCTTCTGAATCAAACAATATCATAACTTCTCTATCTTTAATAAAACCCATACCTTGGATCAAACCGTCAGACTCCTTCACTTCCTCTCCTTGGATGGTGAAAATTGTTCCTTTGCTCTGGGGTCTGGTCTGAGATTGTCCTCCTCCCTTGCAGACTCTAGCAAAGTGTCCCACCTTTCCACATTTGTTGCAGGGGACTTGTGTCGCGGGGCATCCGTGATCCCCATGGTGCCATCCACATCTGAAACATCCTGCTCCCTTATCTACTTGAGCTCCTTGGACCTGCTTACCCTTTGAGATGGTAGGCACTGGTCGCAGGCTCTTTAGAAAATTACCCCCTTTGCTATGGAATTTCTTGCCTTCAAAAGAACTCTTCTCTTTTGGCTTCTCCATCTCTATAGCTTGCATCTTCTTCTCAGCTACCCTACACTTGTTTACCAAGGTGGGGTAGTCCCGAATCTCCAAGATCCCAATAAAGTGTTGCATCTCTGGCTTCAAACCTTGCTCAAATTTGATCGCCTTCCAGTCGTCCAAAGGATTGTCCCTCAAGCACCGAGAGAACCTTCCGAAGCTTTCAAACTTAGCAACATATTCAGCAATAGACATGTCTCCCTAACGGAGCTGCAGGAACTTTGTTTCCTTCTGAATGCGAACACTATGCGGAAAGTATTTCTCCAAGAAAACTTCCTTGAATCCGTCCCACGTGATTTGAGCGTCCAAAGCTAGCAAACCACCCCTAGCACAATTCCACCCGTGCTCCGCATCAGACTCCAGCATATAGGTGGCGAAATCCACCTTTTGTGCATCAGCGCACCTCATAACCCGAAAATTCTTCTCTAGTTTCAGCAACCACACTTCTGCCTCAACCGGATCAGTAGTACCTCGGAAGGTTGGCAAATCGTTCTTCCTAAAATTTGACTGTCCCATGTACTGCGGATCTTGAGCTGCAACTGCTCCAACGTTATACGCGTTCCTGTTGTCCCTTACCTAACGGAGTGTCTTCGTATGCTCTTGCATGACTCTGGTCATTTCGGCCAGAACTGCTTCAAGTGCACCATTAGCATTAGCCCCACGCCCGCCAGTAGCCATAAATCTGCACACCACCAATCAAACATTGGGTTGATCAGGTCCAATATCTCAAAGAATAGCATGCAGCATATATAACTCTAGCAAGCAGTCCTATGCGCCCATATTTGATTTTTGAAAAACAACCCAATACCACAGTCCAATTTAGGATTGACCTGGCTCTGATACCAAAAATGTAACATCCCTCGTTACATTAGTAACCCAAGATAATAATTTAAATAAAACAAGGTAATTAAAAATTTTCTTAATAAACACTGAATAAGTTCATAATATAATATTAATCCAAAATAATTGTTTATACCAATCCAATAAACAAAAATATATAATAAGTTTTAAACCACAAAACTGGACGTCTATTACAGCTCTCATAAATAAATAAATAAACGATAATAATAGTCCTCCTGGCATATGTCATGCCACACTAACCCAGGCTACTACTAGAACAAAATCCTCAAGCGTCTGGCTGCTCAACAGGGTCGTCCTCAGTCTCTGAAAACAACACTACTAATGAGATTTATAATCATAATGAATAGAAATACATTTATAAAAGGTTTTCACAAAAACGTTGTTCTTAGCCGGCGCGGTAACCGAAAAAACTAACCATGGTACCTGCTATTTTCAAAATAATTAAATAAGAATTATATAAATGACCATAAACATTCAGCAGCACATCATAAACAAACACATCATAATTTCATACACATATCAAATATTCCCAACATTCTCATATGTCATATGACCATCAATCTGCACATAACAATGGCGTCTCATTGCCTACCTTACTCATGAAGGTATTTCGATGTCACCTTCTCTTCAGTGACATTACTCATTTCGATACCAACCATTGTACACTTGTGGTATTACTCATTTCCACATTCCAACGTGTGGCGATGTTACTTTCGATACCCCATCATGGCGGTATTTCATATTTCGACACCCCAAATCATTGGCAGTGTTACTTTCGATACCCCTATCATAGGCGGTATTGCAGCAACCAACATTCAACATATTAACAATTATTTTCGACACCCCAATTCATTGGCAATGTTACTTTTGATACCCCTATCATAGGCGGTATTGCAGCAGACAACATTCAACATGTTAACAGTTATTGAATCATGCCAATATCACAAATGTCATCAAATAATGCATATATAGCATGTCAATTCAACCAAATCACGTATGTATCATATATATCATAGCATCAATCTCAATAATAAACATTTAATTGACAGCAAAAACACCTTAGAAGTAAAACTCCCAAATTTGTAAAATCAGGATTTTACCAAACCAAGATTATTTTCCAAAAACGCATTTTGAAAACATAAACCAAACCCCAAATCAATTTGCACCAAGGAAAGGGTGAGAAAGAGTATTTCTACTCACCTCTTGAAGACCTCCAAGAAGCTCCAAGTGTTTGGTCACGAACGCACCAAGAAGCTCCTCAAGAATCTCCCCCTTTATTCCTCCTCTAGGCACCTTTTTCTCTAGAACCATCTCCTCCATGCTCTTCAATCCTCAAGAGCAAGCAAAATTGTGTTTTAGGTTGCAAATAGGGTTTCTAGCCACTAAGGTATTCTAATAATGTATATATAGTGTTGAACTGTTCTCTGTTTAAAATCCTATTTTTTTAACATATCTGACAGAGAGCACAGGCGTGCTCTCGATTGGCATGGCCATGCCAATTAGCGTAAAATTTGTGAGGTTTCTGGCACGGGCATGCTAGAAGGTCGCACGATGCGGCTCAGACCGTGCTCCCTTTTGGCACGGGCGTGCTAACATTAGCACGGGCGTGCCAAATAGTGTCAAATTTGTCCATTTTTCGACACGGCCGTGTGCTAACAGGTAGCATGGCGCGGCTCAGACCGTGCTCTATTCCGCACGGGCGTGCCGAATGTGAGCACGGGCGTGCCAACGCTACTGTGACAAATTTCAACGTAAAACTTCTCTCTTTTCTTCTTTTGGTCAACTTACTACCCCTTAAAGTTCAAAGTTAACTATTCTAGGCCTCCCTAACACTTTATTAATTTATATTTGCTAAGGTTTAAGTCTCTTATACTTTTATTTAATTCTTGGGATGCTACACATATCGATGAGCTCTTTGAGCAGACTCATACACTGAGGGATACCGGTGAGTTTGTCGATGAGAGGTCCAGGCGAACAGTGGTGAGTTCTTGAATTCTATTCAGTTTATTTTTTTCATTTTCATATTGTTTTAATATATATTTATGACATGATGTTTCTGTTTATGAATAACAGGAACAGTTTGGCACCAGGTTATCTCTGGTTATGGAGGATGCTGCATCTTGTACCATCGGCTCGACATCCACCCCTCCTGACCTCGTCGAGGAGCAGAGACTTCGGACCCTGTGTTGGTTGGATGTGGTCGGGGCAAGAAGAAGGGGCGGATTTAAAGGGCTGGAGACCTCGCTCGTGGTTTTCGACGAGGAGATCTCAGCCTCACGCAACCGTCACATTCATCCTCCAGTCACTCCCAGGATTCAGAGGAGCTGGACGCGATGAGACAGCGACTGGCTGCCACCGAGGATACTGCACATAGGGCTAGGGAGGAGAACCAGCAGTTGAGGGGTCAGGTCGAGTCAGTGCACCATATCTTGCAGGCTGTCCTCCAGGTACTCCCCCCTGAGACATGTACTGCTTTGCAGCAGCAGCTTCCACCGGATGACCAGCAGCAGGGACATCAGCTCCCACCGGATGACCAACAGCGGCAGGGACAGCAGCAACAGGAGGGACAACAGCGAGAGTCATCTGATGACGTCTCTCCAGAAGACTATACAGATTATTAGGATTTTTGTATTAGTTGTAGAATTTTGGTACATTTTTCATGTTTTGATAGCAACATTGTTGACCTTATATAATTTTCATTAAATTTTTTTAATTTAATTTATTATAATTATAATTTATAGTTATTTTAATTAATCTTTTATAATTAATTTTATAATAATTTTTATTAAATTTAATTAAAAAAATTAACAATACCGACGGATAATACCGTCGGTAACTAAGACAACAAGTTACCGACGGTTCTATCTGTCGGTAATCCACTCCACATTTATCGACGGTTTTATCCGTCGGTAATCCAATCCACATTTACCGACGGATAATATCCGTCAGTAATTCAGACCACATTTACCGACGGTAACAGCCGTTGAAAATTACTGACAGATACCCTAATCCGTCGGTAAAATTTAGTAACGAGCAAATTACCGACGAATTTTGGCCGTAACAAAGCCATCGGTAATCATTCTTTACCGATGGCTTTAGTCAATTACCGATTGATATTGACCGTTTGTAATTAGCGAATTTCTTATAGTGTTTGATGTTTCCTGAATCCATCCATGTTCATCATATATTCCTAAAAAATTCGAATAATATAACCTGTTTATTTTTACAAGTCAAATAAAATTTAAATAGAGTGGAAGCTCATATAAATTTCAACATTTTATCCTCGTAGAATACCTTATTGATACATTTATAAGAGTTTGACACATTAGTAATTGTTGGAAATTTTAAGTGTGAGTGATATGTGAATAAAGAAATTTACATTAAAAAAGGAGAAGTTGAATATTATATGAGTGAAAAAAATTCATAGATGTAATGTTTTAAGGTTTTATGTCACAATATAGTGTCAAGTCAACTTTTATGATTTTTACTTAACTCCATTACATACACATCTTCCTAGTATTTTGAATTTCCAATATACTAACAAGTATATATATATATATATATATATATATATACACACACACACCTGTGGATCATTTAGTGAGGTTGAAATCTTTACACACTTTATTAAATCAATTGTTGTTACGCCATTACTTAGATCCCATTTGAATGAGCTTTTTTTATTTAGAAGCTCTTATTTTTAAAATAAAAATACTTTTAAAAAATACAAGTATTTGGATGTATGTTTTAAAAATAACAAAATAGTGAAAAAAAAATACATTGGGATGCTTTTTTAAGAAGCTACAATTCCTAGATTCTGAAAAATGGATATGCGGTAGAAGAGAGAGAGTAAAAACCGATCATATTTTATGAAAATTGGTGGACAATAATATTCTTACAATAAATCTCATAAAAATCCTTTTTTGAAATCTATCCAAATGCAAAATAGCTTCAACTTCTAATTATAACTCATGCTTCTATTTCTGTATTATAGAAGCTCTTTTTTTTAAAGTCCATCCAAAGAACCTCTTATTTACTTTAAAAAGAAACTCATTCTAAAGTAGTCTTGTCCATTAGATTTAATATTATCAATGCCGTACGCCACCCCTTGTTTCTCTTAGCTAGCCAGATAGGTGTTATTAGTGGGAGGAAATTTAGAACCTGTGTCCCACACTTTTAAGTGAGTTAGGCAGCCAACTCTGAGTTGGCGGTTTCATTGTATTGGTGTATCGAGTGCGTGTTTAATTTCACAGTCAGGATTAATAAAATTGTGTTTCCCCTTATCAAATGTGATTGTAGTAAAAAAATAGAGATGTTTGATTATTATCAGATAAAATTATTTTTGTCTTCAAACATAATTCTAATAGAAATTACAGAAAGTATTTTTGGCATTGAGTTGAAAAATTTATATTAAGATTTACGTCAAATTTGCTTTCAAAATAAAAACATTTATACATAAATCACTTCATTTTTAACTCAATTATATTCAAATCAATTTTACAAAATTAATTTTATAAAATCAATTTCATTCAAAATCATATTTATTAAACATTCATCCAAACATACACTTAATCATTTAAAACAACACTCACTTTTGTACTCCCGGTTTCCCTCGTACAACTCGGGACCAATATAAAAAGCGATTATGAAATAAATGTTTCCTAGCAGTCTAGCAGATAATGGAAGTTATAAGAAGAACTTAATTGTGTATAAAGCTAGATGGGCATTTTGTTGCACAACAATTGGCTTTGTACTAAAATGGGAAGTGGTAACAAACTGTGGAAGCAGGTAAGGAGAAATTCATAGGCAAATCCTATCTTAGCTAATTCATTTAACATATGCGGATATCATGTTAGAAACAATTATTTTTTAACATATCATATAGCTAAGAATTACCCTTAACCATGAAGAACAAAAACTAAGAGATCAAAGAACGTGCTATAGTACTAACTACTAAACATTCATACGTAACACGTGGAGGATTTATACGATTGTTAAATCAATTCACCATTATTCTTTCCTTTCAATAATGCAGATGCACGACTGGTTGAGGATGGAATCGTTCCCCACACCACAACCCCTTACCTTCCTCTCAACGAAAAGGACTATCACCTAATATTGCACGCGAGAGAGAGAGAGAAAGCGGGATAGAATTCTAGCACAAACTTCTGTTGCTTTCTAATAATTACGGTACTCTGTTAACTAGATGAGAAAATAATTTGCGCACACAGACGACAAGATATTCAATAATGGATATTTGGCAAACCTGATTAAACAGTGAAAAAAACGATGATTTATAGAAGTTAAATATTTTAAGTTTATTTAAAATTCTTTTTTGATTATTTTGAAACTAATTTTTTTTTTTTATTTCACCCATATAAAACTAATTATAAAACAAATATTATTACTATAAGGAAAAAAAAAATTATACCTTTTCAATTTATTATATAAAAAATAATTTCTAATAACCCTAATAAAACAAATTATATTAAAAATAATTTTTTAACAAATATATCTAAATATAAAATTAATATTATTATAATCAATTATCAATTATACATAAAATCAATTATTAAAATAATTGGTTGTTTTAATGATAATTTAAACACTTAATTTTTTCCCAATAATTGACCGCAGGTAAGAGCCGCCTAGAAACTTGTGTTACAAAACGTGTCTTCCGACCTCCCATCAATTTTTGGAGGACCGGTCCATCACAATTCTGCACCATTGATTTATAATTTAAATAAACGAACGGTCATGATGGGCAATTGGTAACTTAATAAACAAGTTATAATACATATATTTCCAAATTATAAACATAATCTTTATCTTTTAAGTACTTTAAAAAATGCTTCATCAGAAAGGCCTCCCTACACTTCATACACACCTTACCCTCTTTTTCTCCTTTTTTGTCTCATTCTTCGATGACCATCACCGCCATGGGAATCGCCAGCGTTGACAACAGCGTGGAAGTTGGATTCGCTAAACTCCAAGGCGAAGGCCTCGAGTACTACATGCAAATCTACTCCATCGTCCTTGGTTGCAACTCCAAAAAATCGATCGTGGATGACCTCTCAAACCACGATGGTGGCATGAACAAACTAAGACATTTTTGGAAGTCTTAGCAAGAAATGTGAATGGACTTGACATCAGCCTTCTTGCGGGCATCTTCCTTGGGCAGGGTAATAGTCAAAATCCCATCTTCAATTGCAGCCTTTACTTGATAAACCTTTGCATTCTCCAGAAGCTTGAATCTACTCTCAAACCTTTCGCTGATGCGTAGTCTCCACCTTCACTTAATTCCTCAAGCCCGACACGTCCACTTTAAACACGTGCGCCGCCAGTGTTTCCTTCCAAATTAATCAACGCTGGTTCGTGCTAATGACGACATTTCGTAGAAGGGGCGCACCTCCCCCCCTGATTGGATCCCACGCTTCCATGGAAAATAGGTTAAAGGGGCTGGATTGTCAACTAAAGAAATGCAGAATCAGAGACATTGTTCAGGGAATGATCACTGATGTAAAAGATTATGATTTTGAATTGATGTTGGTGGGCTTATTTTTAGACTGAGCGAGGATAGAAAAATTTGAGGATTCCTGGACGCTCTGTTGTCGTTAATAACATGTGAAGAAATATCAGAAACCTCCCTCCACTTTCTCGAAATTTTGAGATATTCCCCTACATTAAAATTTTTTCCCCTTTCTCTTTCTCCTTTACTTGTTACTATAACAACAACCTCTTTCATTTATAGCCACGGTGCCGACCTAAAACTTTTACCTTTTGCAGGCTATAATTATCATAATCCTCTCTTGTTATCTCAAAGCCTCCAAAAAATCCACCGTTGAATTGTATAGGAAATATGAGGAATTGGAAGATGCACAGAAGATGTATAATACAATGCTTAAATAGAGGTGGCTTTCCAAAAGGAAGGGGCTTTGGCAGTGCCTGCCGATAAATTGTGGTTACAGATCGAAATAGATTCCACCAATTCGAAACAATTAATCAATGAACTACATTTGAAGCAATACAGATGTAAATCAATGAACGTTCCTATAATTAAACACTTCTTCAAATTAAGTTCCTCCGCCTGAGATATGGAGGATTTGCTATCAGAGATTTAATAGCATATGGGAGGTAGAAGATGAACAAATGGACTAGAAATTAATAAACAAAAAAATTTTGAGTTAAAAATAAATATCAAAACATCAATAATAATTTGTAGTAACCTGTAAAAAGTAATGAAGGACCGACTCTTAACCAAGAGGTTGGAGGAAGTTAGACACCTCCTTCCAAAAGGTGGAATTCTAAGGTCCTCACTTTTTTGGGAGAGGATCAAACCTCTAATCTGTTTCCACCATTGATTTATAACAAAATTTCAGAGTTTAATATAAAATCAATGGTGTTGATTTGTTATGTTTCAGTCCGCACTATCCTCCTTTGGAGGATTTATAACTTTCCTTCAAAAAGTTATCGATTAAAAAATTTTGAGTTCTCTTTTTAAGGGAAGGTATTTAGTTCAATTTTTGTTTCTTAATTCACTTTCTAATAATAATTGAATTCTTAAAACTTAAAAAATAAAAAATAATAATTGAATAGAGTAAGGGTATGTTTTCTGGATGGAAGTTTTGGAGGATGGAAAAAGAAATTTTTTTTATTATTAAATTAAAAAATATTTATAAAAATAAAGAAAATATCATATAATAATTTTTTATTTTATTTTTTATATAAGAATTTTAAGATATTAAAAATGTTCACTCAAAATAAAAATAAATCATCTTTTCTTTTTTTCTCTCAAAATTCGTACCTCCAATTACTTATTGTTGTAAACCCCTTCTTTTTCCTTTTTTTTTTTTTTTTCCTTCTTTGCTCTTCTAGACATTGATGGATGTTGAGAGTTAGCCACCATAAAAGGAAATTATTGAGCCTTTCAAAAGGCTGACTTGGATGATTGAGAGCCACTACATATAAGTCGAGATTTTTTATACCAAAGGAATCAGCAGTGTTAATCCAGTTACTTACCAAAGTTAACATCTTTAGAAAATTCTTATCCAAGAAAAGTCCAAGCCAAGAAGAGTGAGGGACAAGATTTAGTTTGTAGTCTTTGCTGGGTCTCTTGAACTGTACATGCCTATCAAAACTTAGGCTATATATATATATATATTATATATTTCTGTTAAATTATTTGTCTAGTTAGTATTGATATCTAAAACTATTTCATTTATATTTCCATACTGTATAAAAAATTTAATTTTACATATAGTATATATTAATATGTAACTTCTTTTTTTTTGATAAAAAATATGTAACTTCTTTTATGTACAGCACTTAATGCCAAATCCAATAATATATAACAAACAATCAAACATTATTGTTTGCACTATACCTTTTACTGTTACCCTCTAGTTGACAACCAAGAAATGGAGACCTTGACTCTGCGTGGTCCTCGTTCTGCACACATACTCTCATTCTCTTTATCCTTATGGTATTTTATTCTATTTATATCAAGATAATTTTATGGCCTTGTTCTCCTCTGAGTTCTCTCCATAACTTCCTTTAGGATCTCTCTTTCTTTTATTTTTATTTTTTTCGACTTATGGACACAAGCAGGTCTGAGGGAAAGAGGACCTTGAGTTACAAAGAGGTGGAGGATGAGGAAGAAGCGGAAGAGGAAGAGGTCAGCGAGTTTGGTTATGGAGATCATGAATATGGCAGGAGGAAGAGGGTAATGACAGATCTCTACAACAAGAGAGGGTCTAAAGCTGGAAGCTCAATGCCACCTTATTGTCAGGTGGATAGTTGTGACTCTGATCTAAGTGATGCTAAGCCGTATTACCGAAGACATAAGGTCTGTGAGTACCACTCCAAGGCTCCTGCCGTACTAAATGGAGGGCAGCACCAAAGGTTTTGCCAGCAATGTAGCAGGTTGAGAAACCCTATTCCGTTTGAATATAAATAGAGTTGAGGAATTACAGGGTAACCAATTTTTTTTTTTATAAGCAAATGTTAGTTTATTATGTTAGTGGGGGAGTTGAACTCATGACCTTCTTGTCACTTCAAACCCTATCTTTCTCCTCCCAAATCACCAAGCCACCTTATTACTTCATTATAAGGTAGGGTGATTTAATAAGTATCACATTGGTTTTGTTAATTTTAAACATAAATTATGAAATCAGCTTTTAAAAATCATCCTAAATACCGTACTCATCAAGTACAATATAAATTCCCCATAAAATTTTGTAAATTTGATTATATATATTGTTTACATGTTTTTTTGCTGAAGCTTAATCTTTCTTTGCGGTGAAATGGTTGAGGGGATCAGGTTTGATAAGATTTGTGTTATACTTTTCTCTTGTCAAGCAGCCCTAGCTAGTGGAATAGTTAAAGGAGAAAACTCTACAATTTGAGCGGCACATTAAGGTGTGCTTGGTTGTAGTTAAAATGAGACATGTTTTCTAGGCTTATCTTGTGTCTTGCGCCAAAGGCTCATCCTCTGCTTGTATATTGTTTCCAATTATTTTGTTTCTTCCTCCAAATTTTTACTTACGGGATTTTCACTTTTACCAAGTACACTTGGCTGTAATAAAACTGTTTTACTGATTGTGACTTATAATGCTTTCTTTTCCTGAAAGAATAGCAACTGCCAAAATGGAAAATCTTGGGTATAAAGGATTCTTAATCTGATTATGTATTGCAAATTTTATATAGCATGGTAGAGAAACCATTAAATGGGATGTGCTCAAAGTCAATCCTATTACGTACCATAGCTTTCTTCACGATGGTACATTGTAGATGACCAGCTATTTGGACTAAGATAGTGACTGATCTGACATCAAGATCTTAGCTCATAGATTTATTGGCGTTTACCAATACACCAGACATGAGTCCAACTTCCACTTATTGATCATTTGGAGTCGTAACCATTTTGATCCACTAGGTTGTCAAGACACAATGCGTTTATTGGTTATTTTAGTTAAGTAGACAATACTCTATGGAGATATATATATAGCAAATTAATTCAGGATGATGCTCAAACCATCCGATATTATTGACAATTTTGATGCATGATTTAGGTAATTCATGACATTCATCAACACAAGGCACGTCCTTTCTTTCTTTATTTGATTTTTTATACACTGATGAATTTGATGTTATAGTTACATAGACTCTTTCTATTCAGGTGAAGGGAAGATTTGAACCTGTCCCTTGTATAAATTATATCAACCAAGAAACATGTATTGCTCTCCGTTGGAACAAAATTAATTCAATGTCTGGACAGTTTTCGATCCATGACAACTAATTAATTAACATCTGTTCGAAATTTTGTTTTTCAGATTCCATGAACTATCAGAATTTGATGACTCAAAAAGGAGTTGTAGAAGGCGTTTGGCTGGGCATAATGAGAGGCGTCGCAAAACTGCAGCTGACTATCCTGGAGAATGATGATCATTGATGAACATTGAGGCAAGCATATGATTGAAATAAAACCTTCCACTAAACCTTTCATATTCAAATTCATATTGCTGGTCGCTAAGGATACTCTCTATCTTCTGTCAATCATTTCCCTATATATGCAAAGATTGTTGTTGTTATTTACATCTATGTGAGGATATTTTCACCTCGAATCATTAAAATGACTTCTGAAAGACTGAAAGTATTAAAATCTTGTTATTGTTGTTGTTGGTTACTTCTTCAATTTTTAGCATTACTTTTCTCTGATATCTTGGAGGGATAACTTTTTCCCAATGATTTACTAATAATGGCATCCTTTTTGGATTTGGATTTTTGAACGGGGTCGTTGGATAGCGGTTGGATTAATCTGTATGCATTGGATGATAGATTTATCTCTTCCATGTGAAATTTACGGGTAGATACTAGTAGTACTGTAGTGCTAAATGCCCACAAATTTAATTGCGTCATAATTTTTGCCGAATTGATGGGGCAACCCGAGTTATAGCGTGTTTGTTTACGCGTACATCTCGACGCGACATCGAAGTTTCTAAGTGCAGCTTTTACGTTTATTATTGAAAATATTATAAGATTGTCATTTTGAATGTGATTTTTTGGTCGGACACAAACACATACTTAGTGCTATCTCGTGTGTGTTACGATTAAAGTTTGCAAACTTAAGTGTGAATCAACTTCGTTTTGCAAATTTAAGTGGTTAAAAATGAGTTTATTGTAATGTCATTTAATTATGTTTAGATACTTTTATCTCAAAAGTGTGTTTGACAAAATGAAGTTTGTTTAGGTGATATTAATCAAAAACACTTTTCTCGGTAAATAGATGTTGAAATTTAAGAGTCTCATTAATTTCTCAACGGAAAATACAAACTTAAAAGCATCAATTATATGTGTCGGCTCTAACTAAGATTTGCACTGCAAACTTAGTTTACAATGAGAACTTTCAAACATCAATAAATTTGTCAAAATTGCGTTCAAAACTTCCTAATGTACTTCAATGGACTCCAAACGACAATCCAAACATGTCCCTCATCATTAGCCAAATTCAATGCTGAAAGAGAAAATTATGATTTTGATTAATGACTTATCCCGCCTACAATGAATTTATTTTTTAATTATTATTACATTATCTCAATAAATTACCATTGACAAAATCAGAAATATACTTTCTTAAACAACTTGCCAATTTTTAATTGATATTTCAATCATCAATTATTATCAAATATTAATTGTTATTATTTTACAATATAAAATTGGTAACTTCTCATGAATGATTAATTTTACCACACAAATCATCAATCATTTAATAGAAACACACGAGATGAATAATAAATTGTGTTGCTGATGTGTCACATTCAGCTGGAGTTTGTTATTTTTCTCCTGCTGTTTTGTTACCCTTTTTTGTTTTCAGTTAGTTAGATGATGTGATCCTCTTGTAACTCTTATATAAGAGGTTAGCATAGCATTGTAAAAAATTACTCGACAGATTCAGACTTAATGTCGAGAGATTCAGACTTAATGTCGTAATGCATGTTTCTTTCTAATTTAGGTTATACTGCTTGAATCAACTTTGCACAACTGGTATCAGTAGCTAGATCGGAGGAGAAAGATCCATGTCAATGGCAAAGTACGATATTTAGAGGTTTAATGGCAAAAATGATTTTGCGCTGTGGAGGACGAAGATGTGTGCCATGTTGGTGCATCAAGGGTTAGAAGAGGCTTTAGAGGGAGAAAAGAAGTTACCAGTACTTTATTAGATAAAGAAAAGAAGGATCCCTTAGGCCCACAATGCTATAATTCTATGCTTGGATGACAGGGTTCTTCGAAAAGTCTCAAAAGAGAAGTCCGTTGGTTCTCTGTGGTTGAAATGGGAAAATCTCTACATGACAAAATCGTTGGCAAATCGTTTATATCTCAAGCAGAGGCCCTACACCTTAAAGATGTAATTTGGAACCTCAATAGCAGATCATATGGATGAGTTTAACAGGCCGATCCTTGATTTGGAGAATATTAGTCAAGATTGATGATGAAGAACAAGCAATTCGTTTGATTCGATCACTGCCCATCTCATATGAAAATCTTGCTGACACTTTGGTCTATGGAAGAAAGTCTTTGACTCTTGAAGAAGTGTAGGCAGCCTTGATTTCAAAGGAGCTAGTCAGAAAATCAGAAGACAGAGAAGCTAGTACAGGAGACAGTCTTACAGTAAGAGGAAGGCGAGACAAGAGAGGAAGCTAAGGAAAAAGTCGATCGAGATCCAAATCCAAGACAAATTTCAAATGCTTCTTATGTCACAAAGAAGGACATTTTAAGAAGAACTACCTTGAACTAAAGAGCAAGAAGAAGCACAATATTAATGAAGACAAAGGTGATGCATCAATAGTATTTGATGGCTATAACAGTGCAGATGTGTTGGTGGTTGCAAATCGTCAAAGCAAGGCAGAATGGGTAATGGACTCTGGATGCACCTTTCATATGTGTCCCAAGAAGTAATGGTTTCTTGATTATAAACCGATTGATGGGGGACAAGTTATAATGGGGAACGATGCAACATGTAGATTGGTTGGCATTGGATCTGTTAAACTCAGGTTGAATGATGGAGTGGAAAAACTGTTGACAAATGTGAGGCATGTACATGATCTAAAACGAAATTTGATCTCTCATGGAACCTTGGAAGAAGCAGGGTTCGGTTTCAAATAAGAAAACTCCTTGCTGAAAATGGTTAGAGGATCTCGAGTCATAATGAAAGGCCATAGGAAAAATGGCTTGTATGTGTTATAAGGAAGTACCACCATTGGTACCTCCTATGTTGCTGATGAGACCAGTATGAGCAAAGGGAGCATATGGCATCAAAGACTTGCTCATATCAGTGAGAGAGGCTTACAAGAATTACAGAAGCAGGTATTGCTTTGTGGATATAAGATTGAAAATCTGGAATTTTGTGAACACTGTATATTTGGAAAGCAAACAAGAGTCAAATTCAACACAGGAATTCACAAGACCAATGAGAAGCTTGATTACATACACTCAGACTTGTGGGGGCCATTAAGAACTCCCACTCATAGAGGTAACAATTATTTCATTACTTTCATTGAAGATTTCAGTATGAAAGTATGAATATATTTGTTAAAAAGTAAAGATGAAGCTTTCAAGACCTTTGTGCAATGGAAAACCATAGTTGAAAATCAGTGTGAAAGGAAAATGAAGGCTCTAAGAACTGATAATGGTCTTGAATATTCTGGAGATAAATTCAATGAGTTTTGTAAAGCTAATGGCATTTTCAGAAAGAACACAGTATGACACACACCTCAACAAAATGGTCTAGCACAGAGGTTAAATAGAACTTTACTAGAGAGAGTTAGGTGTATGTTGTCTAATACAGGGCTCACTAAGCAATTCTGGGGAGAGACTGTTCATACAACTTGTTACCTAATTAATAGAAGTCCATCTGCTGCTATTGACTTTAAGACTCCACAAGAGCTCTGGAATGGCAGTCTTGCAGACTACAAGCGTCTCAAAATTTTCGGGTGTCCAGCATATTATCATGTTAATAAAGGCAAGCTTGAACCAAGGGCAAAGAGAGGTATGTTCATGGGATATCCTGATGGAGTAAAGGGCTATAGAATTTGGTGTCTGGACAGCAAGAAGTGCATAATTAGCAGGGATGTTACCTTCCATGAAGTTGACATTCATAAACTGAAGACTGTTAATGACATCGTGGAAGCCACTGAAAATCAAAAGGATTCTAAGTTTGAGGTGGAGTTGGATGCAAAAGCTGAAAATGAACAGGTTTTAAAGCTTGTTAAAGTATTTGAAGAAGACACTGGAAAGCAGTTTGCTGCAGCACTAGAAAGCACAACATCAAGTGACTACACTCTTGTTAGGGACAGGGAGAAAAGGAAAATCAAACTCCCTCAAAGGTTTGGTAATGCTCACATGATAGCTTATGCCTTGAATGTTACATACCTGGTAGATGATGAAGAGCCCAAATCCTACAAGGAAGCCATGAATGATAAGTATCATGCTAAATGGTTGCAGTCCATGCAAGAGGGAAATGGAATCTCTGCAGAAAAATCAAACTTGGAGGCTGATTGAAAAACTAGCTGAAGCTAAATTGGTAGGCTTCAAATGGATATACAAAAGGAAAGAAGGCATCCTTGAAATTGAACCTCGTAGATTCAAAGCTAGATTAGTCGCAAAAAGGTTTACTCAAAGAGAATGAGTAGACTTCAATGAAATTTTCTCCCCAGTTTTAAAGCATTGTTCTATTAGGATGCTTCTTGGTAGCACATTTTGACCTCCACCTTGAACAAATGGATGTCAAAACAACCTTCTTACATGGTAAACTAGAGGATAAGATATACATGAGGCAATCAGAAGGACTTGAAGTAAAGGGCAAAGAAAATTGGGTTTGTCTGCTTCAAAAATCCCTCTATGGATTAAAATAATCTCCTCGCCAATGGTACAGAAGGTTTGACAACTATATGTTGAGCCTTGAATATCATAGAAGCAACTTTGATAGTTGTGTTTACTACAAAAATTTAAATTCAAGTGAATATATCTATATTCTCCTATGTGTTGATGACATGCCAATAGCATGTAGGAACAGGACTGAAATTGAGAATATAAAGGAGTTGCTGAAAAAAGAGTTTGGAATGAAGGATTTGGGGTTTGCCAGGAGAATTCTTGGCATGGAGATCAAGAGACAAAGTGAGGCTAGAATTCTTACTATTTCTCAAAGGGGATATCTTGAGAAGGTTCTTGACAGGTTCAATATGAAAGATGCTACATCAGTGAGCATCCCTATTGCTGCTCACTTCAAACTGTCAGCTAAAGACAGTCCTATAACAACTCAAGATGTCAAGGAAATGGAGAATGTGCCTTATGCCAGTGTATTGGACAGCCAAATGTATGCTATGGTCTGAACACGACCAGATATAGCATATGCAGTTAGCTTGGTCTGTAGATACATGGGAATCCCAGAAAACAACACTCGACTGCAATTAAGCAAATTTTGAGGTATTTGAAAGGATCCATCAATAATGGTCTGGTATATGACAGAGATAGCCAGAATCAAGGTGGAGCTTTAGGGTATGTAGACTCTGACTTTCTTGGAGACAAAGATAAAAGAAGGTCTTTAACCGGCTATATATTTACTCTATTTGGAAATACAGTGAGCTGGAAAGCAACCTAGTAGCTTGTTGTTGCCTTATCCACAACTGAGACAGAGTACATTGGAGTTACTGAAGCTTTAAAAGAGGCTCTATAGCTGAAAGGATTGGTAAATGAATTAGGGGTTTCTCAAGGTAATATCTGTGTGTTTTGTGATAACCAAAGTGCAATCCATCCTTGCAAAAATCACACTTTCCATGAAAGGACTAAACACATCGATATAAGAATGTATTGGATTAGGGACATCATTTCTGATGTAATAGTAAAAATCAACAAGGTTCATACTTCAGACAATCCTGCAGATTTCAATACCAAGGTGGCTATTGTAAGTAAGTTTAGGTATTGCCTAAACCTGCTTAAGATCAAAGAAACTTGAAGTTGTTACTTGGACTATGAAGCATACTAAAAGCTTGATCGATTAGAATCAAATTATGAATGTGTCAAGGGGGAGATTGCTGCTGATGTGTAACATTCGGTTGGAGTTAGTTAATTTTCTCATGCTGTTTTGTAACCCTTTTATGTTTTCAGTTAGTTAGATGACGTGATCCTCTTGTAACTCATATATAAGAGGTTAGCATAGCATTGTGAAAAATTACTCGAGAGATTCAGACTTGATATGTAATCACTGATAAGCAAATTTTGCGAGGAAAAAAGGTTCTCGGGTGTAATGGGATATCAAGGGAAATACTGAGAGCAGAGGAAGATAAGGTTCATATATTTGAAAGATTCTCATCTTTGTAACATTCACTTTGACAGAAAGATCAGACTTGGTGTTTGCTGAGTCTCGGAGACGTAGGATTTACCAAAAGCTGAACTCCGTCATCAAATCTTCTAGTGTTCATATTTCTTTATCTCTATTTCTTGTCTTTGCATTGCTGTGTTATTTTTTTAGATTCAGTTTATTGTTTTGGTTTCTGTCATATGACATGTTTCTTTGTTTTAGGTTATACTGCTTGAATCAACTTTGCACAACAAATTGCAAATTCAACCACAATAATCACATGATATCAGCCCATTTTAAATTTCGAAAATCATTTATTTGTCATGATGAATTCGATTCATAATTAATTTTACCAAAAATGAGAAATCTATTTTATTACATAAAGGATGATTTTAGTTTATACTCTTTATTCTAAAATATTCACCACTTTATAAAATTCATTTTGTATTAATGTACCTAATAGTTTAGAAATTAATAAAATATTAGTTATTTTTAAATTTTTTTGTTCTTTCAATATTTATCAGTTATTTACTGAGCTTGGGAACCCGTGTAATTTGATAACTTCTTGAACAAAGGCACTAGCTATGTCTCTAGCTTAGTATGGATGACCCAAAAGGATAAAGTGGGCAGGCTTAGTGAGTCTGTCCACCACCACAAATATGACATCCTTCCTTCCTCTTGGATTTTTGAAGTCCTCCAATGAAACCATGGAAATCTCTTCCACACCTTATACGGAATGGGAAAAGGCTACAATAATCCTATTGGGCACATGGCCTAGTATTTCCTCCTTTGGCAAACCTCACAACGCTTAATGATTCCACAATACCATGTCTCATGCCTTTCCAATAAAACACAGTGGCGATCCTCATGAAAGTCCTTATTACCTCGGAATGTCCTCCCCATAGGAAAGAATGAAATTAGCCAAAGTCAAGGGAATTTTCGTGGAATTTTTGGGAAGCACCAATTTATCTTTGAACCACTGGCAACCTTTTGATAGATTATACATTGGATATGATGTATCATTTTGAATTAAATCTTGCAAAATTACCTTCACAGTCTCATCAGCAATAGTCTACTCTGCAACCTCATTCAAATTATGAAGCAGTAACCATTGAGACAGCTTGGAACTCCATCACTCTTGAGAGTGCATTCGCTGCTCTATTCTACTTCTCGGGCTTGTAATGAATTGAAAAATCATATCCTAGTAGCTTAGAGACCCATCTTTGTTGTTCTCCATCTAGTACGCATTATTCTAACAAGTATTTGAGGCTTCTCTGGTCAGTCTGGATGATAAAGTGATTTCCATGCAAATAGTGCCTCCACTTCTGCACTGCAACCACAATAGTCATAAGTTCCCTCTCGTATATCGATTTTACCTTATTTCTCTCGAAAAGGGCTTGGATGATGAAGGCGAAGGGTTTGCCCAGCTGCATTAAAACTGCCTCAAGACCACAACCAGAAGCATCAGCTTCGATTTCGAATGACAAAGAGAAATTAGGCATGGCTAACGTGGGCAACTGTGCTATCACAACCTTAAGTTCCGTGAATGCTCTTTGAGCCTTTTCTCCCCACATGAAGTTGTTCTTCTTCAGCAGCAGTGTTAAGGGTCTAGCAATTGCTCCAAAATTATGCACAAATCTGCGATAATAGCCAGCCAGTCCTAAGAACCCCCTCAAGCTCCTATTGTCTTTAGGAATTGGCCATTCTTTAATGGCTTTTACCTTATTAGGATCTGCTTGAATCTCTTTGGCTGAGATAAGGTACCCCAAGTAATCAAGTTGTGACACTCCAAAACTACATTTCTTGTAGTTTACCCACAAATAATTTTGACTAAGAACCTCAAACACAATTCTTAGATTATCACTATGCAGTTGTTGGTCGGAGTTATAGACTAAGATGTCATCGAAGAGCACTAACACAAATTTTCGGAGATAAGGCCTCAATATGTCATTCATTAATGCTTCGAATGTGGAAGGGGCATTGGTTAGCCCGAATGGCATAACCAAGTATTCAAAGTGCCCCTCGTGAGTCCGGAATGCAATTTTGTGCACATCAATCTCCTTCACTATGATATGATGATATCCAGACTTCAGATCCAGCTTTGAAATATTTGTGCCCCCATAATTCTTCCAGTAGTTCCTCTATAACAGGGATTGGAAACTTATTAGGAATAATTATGTTGTTCAATGTTCTATAATCAACACAAAATCTTCAGCTTCCATCCTTCTTCTTAACTAGGAGTAAGGGACTTGAAAATGGACTTAAATTGGGGCAGATCATGCCAGCGGACAACATTTCCTTCACGAATTTCTCATTCTCCTTTTTCTGGCTATGAGGATATCTGAATGGTTTGGTAATTGGGATTTGGGATCCTTCCTTCATCTCAATGGCATTGTCATACTACCTTTGTGGTGGCAACCTGGTAGATTTAAGGAAAAAAGCTCCATACTCTTATAGCAATCCTTCTAAACCCTATATTCATTCCCATTATCGTGATGGACCAATGTCATCATCCCTAACTCCACATAGTAAGCTTTTGTTCCTCTCTTCAACTCCATCAATGCCTTCAAGGAAGCTATAACCCTGAAGAATGATGGATCTCCCCTAATCTCCACAACTCTCCATTCACTTCAGCCATAATAACATGTTCTTTGAAATTAGCTTCCACCTCCCTAAATCTTGCACAACCAACATGTTAGGCAAATGCAATTCCAATTTCTCCAAGCCCCTTTATTCTTTACTCTGTGGCCATCTCCTACTTCTATTGCATACTCTCCTGTCACCTCGGGTTGGATCCTATTGTCTTCACTAAGTCACAGGACAAGAAATTTTGGAATGCCCCAGAACCCACCAACATGATCACCCTCTTCCCTTGGATGGAACCCCACAACTTGTACGTTCTCTTAGAAGTTACCCCGACCACACTACTGATATGAAACGGCATCAACCCCCCTCCACTATCCTCTAAGCAGTCTTTTACACTCTCCCCTTCCTCTACTTCTGCGTCTTCACCTAATATCAGAATATGGAGTTGCTTATTCTAGCAAACATGCTGCGGAAAGAAGCGTTCGTCATACATGAAGCATACTTTTCGTCTCAATTTATCCTGCATCTCGCCCTCGGTTAGTTTCTTGAAAGCGGCATTCCTCCGAATGTCACTGTCGGAGCCTCCCAGAGCTTGAGACGCGATCACCCCGCTCGACCCCTACCTTCTTTCGACCCATGTTAGTCGAATTTGGACTTCGCAGCCCATTTCTGCCTCTCACAACCCCAATCACTTCTCCTTCATTTGGGTTAGATAATCCAACCCATCTACTTCCCATAGAGGATCAGTTCAAGCTCGGCCTAGTTCGCCTCTAAGGGACTTCACAACCTCGGTCCAACAACCTGTTTCTCTCCTTTACTCTCTGTGCTAAAATCATCAATCCTCCCAAATTTCCTAACCCATGTAACCGCACCTTCGCCCTTATCTCATTCCTGACACCAGACATGAAGGCTCCTTTCAAGACCTCTTCCTATGCATGCCTTAAAGGACCCGAAAGAGCTCAAACATTTCACGGTACTTCTCCACCGACCCTGTTTGACGGAGGCTCAGTAGAACCTCCTACGAGTTTTCTAAGGATGAGCTCTGAAATCGGCCTAATAGTGCCTTCTTGAAAGCTAACCATGTCATCCTCTCAGTCCTTGCCTCGCATCACTGGAATCACTTGAGAGCCTTCCCTTCCAAATATATGAATGCCTCTATGATCTTCTTTTCATCCGGGATTTAATTAACCTCAAAATACCTTTATGCTCTGTAAATCCACCCATATGGGTCTTCCCCGGTGAAGTAAGGCACCTCCAACCTTATCACCTTCTCCTCCCTCCTTTTTCATTCTCTTTCTCTATTCACTCTTCCTTTGTTACTACCAATTGCTTCGTCCTCTCCATTATCTACTTACGTCCGTGTGTGAGGAGCCAAGGTTGCCGTCATCTCTCGCATTAAGGTTTCCATTAAGCAATGATTCTCATCTCTTAATTCCTTACAGTAGGCAGATTCAACTAGAAAATTAGATAAAACAACAGAGATAAACCAGAAACAGATTGCTCTCAAGACCTGAAGAAACAATCCTCACCAAGGCAAAGCCTTACCACTACTACCAAAATTTTCCAATACCCCCCCCCCAACCGACCCCTCCTACCCCCTATAGCCTCGTTTCTTTTCGTTCGTAATGATTCCCAGATCTCTCTCCCCTCCTCATTTGCCACTTATCCTTTTCTGTTACAATTCCCCCTTCTCTAATTGTTACCTCTCTCTTTCTCTCTCCCCCTCCTTCTCTCTCCCTCTCTCCTTCCTTGCCCCTCTCTTTCTTTCTGTTGTGACCTCTCTTTCTCCTTTCATATACTTGTAAGCCCACACTACTTGGCCCATTCATCTCATCGGGTTAGGCTAAAACAGCATGCCTATGCTCATTTCTCTCCCTTATGTTCTATTATAGACCTGTGCTATTATGGTCCTATCACCATCTCATGCATAGCATTAACGTTGATGGTGTAAATGTCTCAGCTTCAATCCTTCCATCATCCTCATCAAAGTTTTCATCATTACTAGAACCCTCAACTGCACCATTCCATCAGTGTCTTCAACAGTATAGCAATAGCCTCACCTGCACCTTTTTTTCCCTTGGTTTTATTTCAATTCTTTTCTTTCCGGGACAACCAAGCCCTACATGCATTCATTGTTGTCTTGTTAAAACTACGAGCTAAGGACTGTATTTCAGGCCCCTCATCCACAACAATCCCTTTTCTTTTGTTAGTTCTTCTATCATCAACTATATCAAATCCATCATCTAATTGTCACAGTGGCTCAATGTGGATAGATAGGAGAGGTGCGAGGGAGGGGAGGGTTACGACTGTTTCAGACTTTGGGTGGAATGAGTCTAGCCACCATTTTTTTTTGGTACGATGAAGTAAAGAAACGAAAACAACAGAGCCTACTCTCTAGGGAAAGCTACTGCCATAGCATCCGCTAGCATCGCAACAGAAATTCCAGAAGGAGCCTTTGTCCTGACCTCTGGCACCAATCTTAGCCAAAAAATCCGCCACTTGATTCGCTTCTCTGAAAACATGCTTGATACTCACTTGCCAATCCTTACTCAACATTGCTCTAATGTCACTGATAACAGCTCCATAAGAATTGAAAGACACATCCACTGACCGAATAAGAAATATGGCCGCAAGAGAGTCGGATTCACACACAAGCTTCTTCACTTCTTGAGACAAAGCCAATTGGAGCCCAAATTTTACAGCTTGAAGCTCTGCCAGAATATTAGAACCTTCACCAATGGACCTTGAAAACCCAACTCTCCATTCTCCTAGGTAATAATCACAAATGACTCCACCAAATCCAACCTTGCCAGGGTTCCCTAAACAACTTCCATCTACATTAAGTTTAAACATGTGTTGAGGTGAAGCAACCCAGTGAACCCATCTAATATCCCTACCATGCAGAGATTTATCTAGGCCAAAAACTGAGGTGCATGTTTGAATCATTCCCCTTATCATGGCAACTAGACGCATGAAAGAAATTTGAGAATTCTCCAAGACTTCTGCATTCCTGTCCCGCCATATCCATCACACCATACATAAGAAGGTCCAAGAAACATTGGTTGCTGGTCTGCGGGGGTTAAGATTATAAGTAAGCCAGATCTCAACGTCATGGCACCAAAATTCGACGTTAGATTCAAATCCAAAGTAACACCAAATCTGATGAGCTCTCGGACGATCTCTGAAGCAATGAATAATAGCCTCAGTCGAGGCCATACAACGAGAACAAAGAGGGGACTCAACAAGATGTCTTCGGTGCCGAAGATCATTTGTTGGGACAGCTTGTTGAAACATAAGCCAAACCAGGACGTTGATCTTCTCAGGCACCTTCAACTTCCAGATCCAGTTCCAACCAACTACCCCAGTGGTCAAGAAACCTATCAACAGAAAGCCACCCATATCCTAAGGATGCAGTGTACGTGCCATCCACTCCAGTTTGCCAAATAATCTGATCAGCTACCTCACCAGTTTGGTTGAGCGGGATATAACTAATACGGTGCTTCACAGCCTCCATTATTTGGTCATCCAAGAGAGAAAAATTCCAAAAAGTCCCATCTAATATGATGTCAGCAACTTTCAAGTCTGTGCAAGTCAGTGGAATGTCTTCTACGTACTTACTAAGAGGTCCTCCATCAAGAATAGCAATGATTTGAGAACTCAAAATTTAGAGTGAAAAAAAAAAGTTAAAATAATTGAAAACATCGGGCATGTATACAAACGAAGGTAGGGGCTCCTCTGAAGACAAATGCAACGTAAAATGTTATTGAGCCAGACAAAAGGTAATACAAAAAGTAACATCAATGTCAACGAGCCAGACAACCGAAATTTCAACAACAATAACTAACTGCATTAGATGATGACAGACCCAGTCCTCACGTGGGTTGAAGTAATTTACTGAACTCAAGTAGCAGAGGTCATAAAAGATAGCACCAGTTGTTATCTTATACACGAATTAACAATATAATTTCATTCCAATGTTAGAAATGTTCTATCAATTAAATTGGAGGCCCCTTGCTCTAAAATCTTTAACCAAGCTCCCCAATTTCAAAAGTAAACAATAAGCAGCTCTTAAATGCAAAGCTGGATGTGGTCCTTGTTTGTAATAAACAAAATTTTGAAAAAATAGCAGCTCTTCCAAGGAAAATTGCAATTGCAATCTATTAAATTTAAGAGAATTCTTCTCTTGGTCCAATTCTGATTAGTGTGTAACATTGCCTTCACGAAAGCATACTTGAGCTTTCTCGTATCCTCAATTTCTCATCAACAAAAATTCTGTAGACTCTACAATAGTAATACCACAAAAATCACTTGATATGAGACGGATAATTAAAAGTCATCATAGCACACATGAAAGGAACCAACCTCAGTCATACTTAATGCCTAACATTTTCATTGCTAGCTCCCATGAGACAATTGCGGCTGCATTTGCAGGAAATGCTCGAGTTACTGTAGGAGCCAGACCTGTATAGCATCCCTTCAATCCAGCCCTCCTGTAAATCTACAAATAAAACCACTCTGAAGGCCTCTCTATTTTGTATTTCTTTTTTTTTTTTTTTTCCAATAATGATTGGCAATTAAAGGAACAGATATAGAAAGGTTTACGAAAGCTTACCAAACTCAGGACCTGAAAAGGATTTCTTGAACAGTGTTTATCAGGGTTTGTCTGGATTAAAGTCTTTGCCACATCAAGGGGCAAAACTGCCAACCAAAACTGGTAGAACAATTGACAGAAAGCACAATAGAAAAGGCTCAATAGGGATAGTTGAATATTTAGTCATCAATCACAAAAAAAAAAAAAAAAAAAAAAAAAAAACATGCGTAGTTGTTAAGATGCTTACAGACACACCAGCAAGGCCACCAGTAACAATCCCAATTCCAATATCAGTCAGATTGCTGTAATTGGATGAAGCAGCTTTGGCATGTGAATGCATGTGATAACGCACGTATTCGTATACACTGAAAAAGACAGCATTCCCTAAAGATTCTCTAAGCAATGTTGTACTACCTCCACGAAAAATTCCTGTCACCTGGAAGACATTCTATCAGCTATAACAGGTTAATCATGATATTGTAGAATGTTGCAGAGTTTCCTCACCCCTTCAGTTTTTACAGTTTTAAGGGCACAATCAACGGGACTAACGTATCTACTGGACATAGGAACCAAAGAGTCAGTGCCTTGGACCTGCATCCTACACTGGAGAAGTTCAAATTTAAATTGGCATGGTTATAGGCAATAGAGATACCAATGACACTGCAGCATGCAAACCTTAGGCTCACTTTACCTTTACCAGCTCTGTTGGACATAACACAAAACTGATTATGGCACCGCCATAAGCCGCAGATGGTATTATCACTTGAGGTTGTGGTTTACCATTTTGCACAGTCCCCTATATTAATGGAGAGAAAAAAAGTAGAAGGCATGAACTAAGGAACAGAGATACAAGATACATCACAACAGACACATCCATATAACCATTAAAAAAATTATAATACTCCGTCTCATAACTTATGCTGATTGGCGCAATGTCAAATCAAGATAAACCTCATGTAAATCACTTTTATGAACCTGGAGGAACTGTTTTGTCTGGGAATAAATGCCAAAAAGAAGTGAACTTTCAAAAGCCATCCCAACAAAAGATGATGTTGCGCCTCTATAAAGTCCTTTAATCTGAAACAGAGTTATTGCAAAATTACATTTGGAAGTCTCAAAGCAATCCCCTCAAAATCTCTAATAAAAAAGAAAAAAGAAAAACACAGCATTTCATTTCATATTGTTAGATATTAAATCATTCATGGGCCTCCACCTGACAGCTTAAGCTGTCGGGAAAGTTAGCCTTTGATATAGTATAAGAGCCTACATGACAAAGAGGTCGGGAGTTCTGCCACTCCCATTTTTCATAATTAAATTGAATTTCATCACAAGATTAAATGAGCATATGCATTATCCATGCTTAAAGCGAATGGGCTCTAGGACTAGAGAGTGTGTCAGAGATGATAAAATCATTCATGGGTCTCCACCTAACAGCTTAAGCTTTTAGAAGAACTATTCTTTGACACATATCAATTGAGTATATCCTACTATTGAATATAAGGAGATATAGTACATTTATTCATGTCTCACCTATCAACAAAATCTTCTCTTCTTAACTTCAGTTATACAATATAAATAAATTGTTAAAATACATTTCTGAAAATTTGGCTTTGGGGTCATCAACCTTAACCCTCTTGCTTCTACTATTTTGGAGGGAATATTTATCGTTAAACAAAAAAATTTAAAGTTCAAGGTGGAAAAAAGATGCAGGTTTAGGATTAACATTTTCCTACTATATTTTATCAATCAAAATACAAAAGGCAAGATGTGGGTGCTGCGGAGAGAGAAACAATTTCAATTGAGAGGAAAGCATCATGACATGAAAGAAATGAAAACGTGTGATAGGAACCTAGAATAACTAAGGTGTATGTGAGGAGAAAGAAGAGGTTCGATGTAGGGAATCATAACCAGGATAGAGAAAATGGGGAGTTTCCATCATGCAACTAACTGCTGAGTTGGCAATAGGGAGTACTGAATGTGTGATTCAGCAGAAGGGGCTATATTTAGTGGCAGTAGGAATTACAAGAGGTAGGCTGGAATTTGGGACCGGACTCTTGGGAGAGCAGGGCACTCTCGAATTTGCCTATCCTTTGTTTCCTTTCTTTCTTCTTCTTCCAGGGCTGTAACACTCCATTGCAGCCTAGGAACATCAATAATACAGAGTATTTCTTCCTATAATTACTATCTTAATCCCTGGTACCTAACAACGTGACAATTGGACATTTGAAAGCTTGAAGCATAGCCAGATTTTTAAAAGTAATTAACAAAATATGTCCCTTAGCTCCCATGAAATATAATCTCCAGGTCAGACATGACTTCCTTTCTTCTCTAGGGAGATAGTTATTTGCTCCCAAAACAACATTATTGTGCATCTACAATCAGACTCCAGAAATACAATGCAAATATCATATGGCCAAATAACTTCACTACACCTATTAAATGATGTGATAGTTACATAATTAATAGAATGTTCAATCTAAATAACTAGATGAAACAACATCGACCAAGTAAATGATCCCACTACATGCCTACATTATGATAAACTACAATTGATCAGATTTCCCGCTCAATACACAAGAAAGCATATTAACCAGCACTAATACAAGTTAGCAGATATCTATTACTTCATTATTCTTATGTGGGCTTGGAATGAGTACTCATTAATTTTATCCCTTGGAAGTTAAAGGTCAAGAGCCATACTCCTTCAGTCTTCAATATCCTAGCAGTGCAATGCAATCCACTTCTATACTGAATCATATGTGCTTCTGTGTTGTGCTTTTGCAGCTTCACCTAATAAATGAAAAAAAAAAATAGAGAATACTTAAATATAATTGAACACAACAAACTTCACGCTGAAGTGACCAACAAAAATACAAGGAAGAACTTTAAATAGATATATATCTCAGTACGATTGACAAAAACGTTGTAGAAGAATGTGGACCAAAAGAAAATCACCAAAAGGATGAATCTTTTTTTTTTTTAGAGAGGGAAGAAGGGGAGGGGTTAAGACAAATGCCTGTGTTTGTCATAAAACAAAACAATAGTACTTAAATTTACAATTACAAGTATACTGATTGGCGAGAGCCACGAGACACTACTTGGTACATTACAGCATCACGTAATAACACACCATTTCTCACTGTGACTGGAGAACCATGATCTAAGAAAATTGTACAAAAAAAATTTCTCTGCTTTTTCATAGGTCGTTATCCCCTTCCAAAAATGCAATATATGAGTATTGTTAAAAGTATTAAAGAACCGTAGATGTCTGGATATCCAGATTATGTTCTCTAGCTCACAAAAATATGGTACTGCTGATCCAATTACCAATTTACCATATACCTAACAATTATGTATGTTATAATTAAGAGTTAGATCCATTCCCTATTTCAGGTACAAGTCATACTGTGTTCCAATCCCTGGCTCATAACCCACACATAATTTAATCATAATAATTTTCTGCTTGGAAAACATAAAACTCCAACATTTCTACTGTTCCTGTTTGCGAAGATTATATTACAACACCAAAATGAAAAAGTATAAACACTTTCATCATAATTGCATTTAGAAGAGCTTGATTCCTTGTCTGAGGGTTTCTTAAGCTTTCTTCAAGGCTTTATGTGGATGATCTTATTTGATTGTTCATGCTTACCCCTAATGGTGAGCCTAATTAACTTTGTCCATCACAAATGCAAAGCTTTTGATAGAGGAAAGCAGGGGAACAGCATTGCATGTACAAAGGAGATGAGAAAATGCTTATCATTTTCTTCCATTGAAGCACTTCATAGATTAATAGGAAAAAATTGACAGATTTCCTATTATTTTTTCCACTATTTTTTTATCATACTACTTATACATTCTTGAATAATTTGGAAAGGCTAATTGTAAAGCACTGATATGAGGGGAACAAGAAAACCAGTAAAATCTAGCAATTGTCAGTTAAAAATACTAGAACTTCGTCATGAAGCTTGTTAACTAGTACTGACAATCTCAACATAATCCGACGTAATATACACATTTGAAAATTTACATACACTGTAGAACTAAAAAAATCTCTTATTGCTCAAATCAACCATGAACATAAGACAAAACCAATGTTTTAAAATGCGGACCGTATCACATGATGCGGCCACAACCGCATCAGGCCGTGATTACGGACCACATTGGCCGCAATGATTGCAATGCAACCATGACCGCAATTTAAAACCCTGGATATGTTCACAAAACTATTTAACACTAACCCACATGATTTGGTAAAACTAGAGTGAAAAACAAACCAGTTGAAAAATTAGGATGCAAAAAATAACAATAATGGAAGGTTGAAAATGAGAAGCAACCCATTTAATTTTACAACCCTCTCTACCAAAGTACCAAACAGTGATAATCATTAATCAAAACCTTCCCATAATCACAATGTTTCCAAATTCTCTCAACAAGCAATGGGCACCATAGAAACTCAGCAGAAAGAAAGCGAACATTTAAGAACAATCATCAAATAATCTTCAAAAGCCATGAAAATTGACAGTAAACCCAGGTGATAATTACAATCCATTAGAGAAAGCAGAAAGAGATAACAAAACAGAAGCACAATGTGTGAATAAAAATTGAACCTTTACGGTGTCAAAAGGGTGACCAATGGCTACAGTGGCAACCCCTGCAAGCAAGCCTGCCACGTATTCCTTGTATCCTGAAGTTGAACTCTCTTCCTTCATCGTCTCCTCTCTCGCTCTACTTTCTCTCACTAGAACGGGATTTGTCTGCTGCTACATTCGAACTATGTTGTTGTTGGTGTCGTTGTGTCGTGCCTACCATGTCTCTCCATGTTCCAAATCCTTGACCGCCAAAGTGTGTAATCGTTAATGCGACGGTCGCTGGAAAGAAGTGAATTTTAAGGTTAGACGCCGACCACTTAGTTCACTGAGTTGAGATTCATCCCCCAAACAAACGACGATTGTGAAGTGGCCATCGCAGACGGAGAGTGAAAAACTAAGATTAAAAACATATCTTAAAGATATTGAGATTTGACTATTATTATCTTTAATTTGTTAATTATGAATTATAATTATTAATTAGAGTTCTATTGCACTACACTGCCGTATAAAGCCTTTTTTTTTTTTTGTCAGGAAGATACAAAAATTGATTTTTATTTTAGTTATCTTAAAAATCCTATTTATCATAAGTATGATTAGATGTTTATATAAAAAAATTTATACTGTAATGCATAACAATTAAATTCTATTAATTATAGATCTAATTGATATATATTGACATTGTATATTAATTAAATTGTATTATTATTAGGTGAATTTTTTGGTACCTACATTGATTTTGGGATAACTTTTACCCTATTTAAATGGCCCAATCAGAAGCTACCAACTCAATTAAATGGTCCATGTCAGATCCACATTGGACAAACTTCTCTTTTTATTTAAAAACCCTATTCAACTTTTGTTTTTAACCTTTGACCCAATGGATTTTGTAGCAAAAATAAAATTTTGAATCCCTCTTAACTTATCTTTTTAATTTTTAAATCCCTACGACTTGTTTACAAAACTAAAACATAAAATAGAAAGGATTCATTTGCAAAACTAACTTAATCTCTCTTCTCCACTATTCGAGTTCATCCAAGAACGTTGTGGAACCCTAAACATTTGTGAAGGCACCCCCATTGAATCCTTTTTCGAAGCTCCAATCAAACCAGGCGCAGAGCAGCTGTTGCCGGTGGCGCCGCAGTGTTAGATTTTCTAGAGCTGCCGCGACGGAATTGTCTTTACATAGGTGTCGTGAGAAGGATTTTGGAGTTGCGTTTCTCTCATTCTCGCAATCTTCTGCAACCTAAATTTGTGTAGAAGTCTTTACGCCTCCATGAATCTTTGTTTGCGTCTCTACCTTAAGCAAATTGAAGAAAAGAGATAGAGACACTAGCTAAACGGTAACTTTCCTATCTTATTCTTTGTTTTGTTTTTGAACACAACTCGCCCATGTTATGCTTTGTATCCAGTTCACATTCTCTTTTCTTTCATGTATTTAGTATTGCTCACCAACTGTTTGATCAATGGTCTCAATAATTTACTGTCATAGAATGCCTGCAAGAAACGAACACTTGTACCCAAGTTTCACACTGGATGCTATTACCAATTTCACACTGTTAACTTCCTTCAATGCTTATGGGTTAATGCTAAACGGGTCTATACTCGAGTGGTTTGGTCAAAATCTTAGTTCACTCCAAGTGCTTGACCTAAGATTCTGTTCCATGCTCCAATCCCCACTTAACTTGGTAAACTAGGGCTATGTTTGGGAGGATGGGATGGGATGGTTAAAAGTACTTAATCCATTGTTTGAGAGTTTAATAACTAATAGAGTGGGATGGTTTAGGATGGTAACCCAAACCACTCCACCCCACCCACTCCTTCAATTTTTCACACATTTCAATTTGGGGGGTTTGGGAGGGATCACTTCCCTCTTTTTTTATTTTACATTACAATTTACAAATTTATCCTCTCTTAAGAAAAACAAAACGCCACTTTTCAATAGCCTCCAGCAGTTCACGTTCCTCTCTCAACTCCATTTGTAGGCACATCACAACATTCCTCTCTTCTCTTCAACGATAGGTACTCACTTATGAATATTTTGAGCAATGAAAAGGATCAAGGAGGAACAGGGGTTCTATGTGTAACACATGTGGATTAAGAATTATTGTTATATCTTTTATGCTGTGAGGCAATTCTGATGTATATATGATGTGAGGCAATTGTGAAATTCTCATTTTTAGGTTCAGTTATGTATCTTTGTGGGCGACTATTTTTTTTTTTTTAAAAAAAAGCTGCCATGAATCCTTCCTCAAGTGAAGCAACCGTGCTTCCCTACTTGGTCTATATTTAGCTTTTTAATTGGTTAATATTGTTGTGGGCAATGGAAATTAAAAAAGGGAAATATTGGAACTAAAAAAATTAATTTATTCCACTCCATTACTAACCATTGTGACCTCCAAACAATGGAGTGGGATCTCTCTCCATTTCCACATTAAAACTTCCAAACAATAGAGTGGTATATTCTTTTCTCTCCACTCCATTCCATCTCATCTCATCCCACTCTATTACTAACCACTCCACTCTATCCCCTTCAAAACTCCCAAACATAGCCTAAGGTCTTCTATTTTCTGTTTTGATTTGAAACTAGTAAAATGGAAGAATGATTGTTAGATTCTAGTGTGTATTTAGTGTGCCTTGTCTTTGTGATACCCTTCTACGTGACTTTGCTTTATTTTATATCTTGTCCATATATGTGTGTGTATGTATGTTATGTACTTGTTTCTGTAGTTTCGACTATTTGGATTGCTAGACATGGTAGATTCTTAAAATTTAAAGTATTTAGATCTTATATGTTTAGTCTTCTCTCCACTGGAGTTGTAGGCGACGATGAAGTTCTTAGTCATACTACGGTTTCCTTCAATTATGTGATATTATTCTATTTAGTTATACTTGTAAATTTTTTACTGAGATTTATCTTGATTTATTAGTCTTTTTATTTCAGCTTGTGACCCCCTTCCACTTTGAGCTAAAAAAAGATACAATGGAATATATGTTTAGTTACACCTTATAAATTCATTAGTTGTTTTTTCTACTATCCCAATCCCTCTAATTCATAACTGAAATATTTGGTGATTATTGATAAAACACACAGGTGCACAAGTGCTGAAGGTACCTCATGTGGGATTGGTCACTTGACATGCTCATGCTGAGAGCGCCGTGAATGCAACCCATGCTTTTGATAAGAAAGTGCTAATAGATCTTTTTGTCTCATTTGGAACCACCCTTTGATGCTCTATCTTGATGAAATTGTAGGATGGAAGAGGTATTTGTTGCAATGATGAAGGCTGTCAGAGATTGGAGAAAGTCATCAAGGCAATATTTGGGAGGATATGACCAATTTTTATTGTGGAAAGACAAATGTGATAGGATATAGGAGAAATGTTCAGTGTATTCCTTTTTATTTTTCTTCATTGTAATTCTTTTCTCTAATTTTTATTATAGCCTTTCAAGAAACCCCATTTTGGGGTGAAATAGGATATGGCCTGAGCAGTGATGTTTGTGTGTGTTGTTTCTTTGGTTTGATGGTTTGTAACATGTAATCTTAGGTGACAATGAAATATTGAAATGAATGTCTTTTGTCATCAATATATGGTCTTTGTTGGTTATGGGCTCCCCTTTGGTTCAAATGCATGGTAATCAGGGACTGTTTCTTGGCAAATATCACTGCCGCAATATGAATGATAAACAGGGACTGTTCTTGACAAGTTGACACCAAAATTAAAGATATGGAAATTTAAAATTTAAATAACTGTGTTGGTTAATATATCATTTCACCTTTATCATGCAAAGGAAATAAAGTATATAAAGTGCAATTTGTATTTGTGCGTTACTGAATGTTCATGAAAGCACACTAATGAAGCAAACTCAAATATATCAGTCAAATGAACTGTCTTTACTAATTGGGTCAAGTAAACTGAATACATTATTTTTGGTTGAAGATTCAACTCAACATGTTCAACCAAGGTTTTAAAAAGAACTTACATAGCATAATGAACCAATTCCCAGTTCCCACTAACTGAGATAGTTTTTGCTGTTATCAGGGAAAAAATTTACAAGGAACCTAGTTTTATTTGTGATCGTTATAAAACATAAATAATCCACTTGAATGCTCCGAAATCGACTATCTTGTACATTCTTATATCCATTGCCCTTGTGCCTCCTCAATTCGAAATCCTACTGGATCTTTTAGTTCTTTTAGTTCTGCATCTTCGGGTAGGTATATGTATGAAAACCTGTAAAATATTGTAAATGTCAAGTTACAAGATCTCATAGTATAATGATAAAACAAATCCTTGTCAAAATAGAAGATATCTTCCCCGAAGGAACTAAAAAATAAACCATGTAACCTGGTGGATATGAAATAAAGCTGCAACAGTGGACATAGTAAACAAAATGCAGTGAATGAACTACAGATCTCAAAGACATTACTTAATCCATCAAAAACTTGTCCAGAAGTTAAAAGGTAGTCAACATTGTACTAAAACTGTCCCATAATCGAAGTTCAATCCAAAAAACTAAGAACTTAAATATGTTCCAACTTTAAACAACAAAATATTCATCGCTATCATTACCCATCTGGAATCAAAATAAAAAAGAGAGTAAGTATGTAAAAGGTATAAATATTTATTTTGAAATATGATAAAGCTATTTGATAAATGTAAGTATGTAACTTGAAATTTCAAATCTATGAATCAGTAACCACTAAAGGTAACCCTTTTCAGGGATGAATTTAATGTATCTATAGCAGGGTCAATAAGGGATCACATACTTAACGTGTTTTCAGTCCATACTAACTACTAACTTCCTTTTTTTTTTTTTTTTTTTTTTTTTTGGTACATCACTAACTTCCTTTTTACTTGTACAAGTAATGCCAGATAGCTAAACTTTTGGTAATAGCTTAAAGAAGTCATGCAATAAACATCATTATAGCAAACCAACTAGTGCATCAAATCAAAGATTGCATGAGAAACCAAATCAGACAAATCTAGCAAAAATATTCATTCAGGCATTTTCTCAAACAGATTCAAGGCAAGAAATTAAACAAAATAAAATTGAACATTACTGTAAAACCTATCATAAAATCAAATCAAATTCATGAACAAATGTGGCGTTCAGCAAGTATGTTGAAAGAAAGCAAAATCATAAAAGTGTTCGTTTCAACCAAGAATTCTATGACAGTAAATCATTGAGAGCATTTATCAAATAGTTTGTGACCAATACCAAATACATGAAAGAAAAGAGATTGTGAACAGAACACGAAGCATAGCAGGGGCGAGTTTTGTTCAAAACCAAAACAAGGACTAAGTTGGGAAAGTTACCGTTTAGGCTGTAAGGTGGAGACGCAGCAAAGGTACATGGAGGCGCAAAGATTTCTACACAAATTTAGGTTGCAGAAGATTGCGAGAATGAGAGAAACGCAACTCCAAAATCCTTCTCACGACACCTATGCAAAGACAACTCCGTCGCGGCAGCTCCATAAAATCTAACACTGCGGCGCCACCGACAATAGTTGCTCTGCGCCTGGTTTGATTGGAGCTTCGAAAAAGGATTCAATGGGGGTGCCTTCACAAAGGTTTAGGGTTCCACAACGTTCTTGGATGAACTCAGATAGTGGAGAAGAGAGATTAAGTTGGTTTTTCAAACGAATCCTTTCTATTTTATGTTTTAGTTTTGTAAACAAGTCCCAGGGATTTAAAAATAAAAAAGATAAGTTAAGAGGGTTTCAACATTTTACTTTTGCTACAAAATCCTTTGGGCCAAAGGTTAAAAACGAAAGTTGAATGGGGTTTTAAATAAAAAGAGAAGTCTGTCCAATGTGGATCTGACATGGACCATTTAGTTGAGTTGGTGCCTTCTGGTTGGATCACCTACGCAGGTAAAAGTTACCCCAAAATTAGTGTAGGTACCAGAGAATTCACCTTATTATTATTTTACTTTTTTGGGGTTGGGGGAATTAGTCTTTTATATAATTGTTTGGTTGCTCGGTATGAGAGAAAATGAAAGGAAAAAAACACTAAATCTTTTCTCTACTCTTGTTTGATTGTGTAGAAAGTGAGAGGATAAAATCGATTTTGTAAAATGACATAAATATCCTTAAATAAAAATGAGATATAATAAAGTTAGGAGTGTTTTCGTCTTTTTCACTCAAAATGGTCATTCTCTCCACTTTTCTTCCCAATTTCAGTGGAACAACTTTTGGTAGTGGGGTCCATGGACATATTTATTTCTTCCCTTTTCAATGATGAATCAAACTAGAGAAATACTACTTTTTCTCCTATTTTCTTTCCTTTGCTTTCACTTAAAACAAATAGACGCTTAGTCTCTTATTTTAATTGTTTTATTCAACTTGACCACTTAACTTTTTTTTTTTGTAACAAATAAGTCTCATATGTTTACTAAAGTTAACAATGTTAGTCTAATTGTTAGTCTTGGAATAGGTGGCTTCGACTCAAGATGGGAAGGGTGAATTGAGTCTTAAAAACTTCTTTATTATTTTCGAAATTATTTTCTCAAACAAGTACGCGGGATTAAATAAACAAATATAATAGCATATAATCAAAATAAATGAGATTGAGAGAAGAGAAGCTTTCAAACTGAGATTTTATCTAGGTTCAGTCCACCACTGTTGGGGACCTACATCCAGTCTATAACATCCTTCATTTCTGTAACCCTAATTAAGGTGGATAACCTTGATCGAGTGTTTGATTGGTTGTGTGAATGTTTTTGTGTTAGTTTTAAGTTTAGTTGGAAGCTTAGGACTGAACTTGAATCATGTTTGAAGTAACTAAAGCGTAATACGAGAAACGGAGGAGATCAGAAGCTTGGGAGCATCTTCCCAGCTAAGCACTACGCTCAAGCGTGGGAAGAGTGCACGCTCAAGCGTGCCAATGCTCAGACGTGGGCAAGGAGCACGCTCAAACCTTGAGTGTGTTGTTGTCAGTTGTTCTGAGTTTTGACGCGTGTTGGACAGGTGTCAAGCCCTGGAGAAGGCGGAGTGGACAAGGTGCCACGCTCAAGCGTGGGCATGCTTTGACGTTGGGTTTCTGCATGCTAGAGTGTGTTGTGTGTTTACCTTAAGTTTTATGTTTTAATTCATTTTCACTTAAGCTTAAAAATTCTCAACTCATCTTCGTCCCCCATCCTGAGAGAGAGTTGCAGAAAGGAATACCAGCAACTTGAAATGATTTTAAAATCACAAATTCTGAGATATTTGAAGATAGCGATCCTTTGCTTATGCTACGTGAGAGAGACACATTTGAAAGAATAGAACTTATAGCTGAATGGAAGGGAATGCAAGCATTATCAAATCTTGTCTTATTTTTGCAGAACCAAATTTGCCAAAGACAATTTAAGACCCTATAAACCACCGAGTCCTTTACTTGTGAGCATCATCCTTGGTCACAAACTGAAAGAATAGTAAATAAATTTGTGCAGTCCACATGACAGTTTAATATACTACTAAACCAATGCCAAATATGTTGTGAAAATGGACATTCAAGAAATAGATGATTTGTTGTTTCTGCTGCATCCATACATAGACTACACATCGAAACAACTATGCAGCCCCTTGTCCATAGATTTTCATTCGTGGGGAGTTTATTGTGCAAAATTCTCCATAACAGAAATGGTTTGGAAGGTGGAAAGCATCTACTCCAAATTAGCTTTGCCCGGGAAACATTCTGACCCACAGGCTTTATAAAATTGTAAGAATCTTTAAATGTAAGAAAATCATTTACTGGCCAAACCAATCTGTCTGCCCGAGCCACTATAGGAATAACCATTTAATCAATTTCATATTTCAGAACATGACATTTTTCATATAACATAGCAGGGATGTTCCAAGCTCCATTTACTATTAAATCACTAACCTTAGCTTCTAAACCCGAGTGTAATCTAGCACGAATGTTAACTAGATTCAACACAGGTTTACAGAGCCAATTGTCCTTCCAAAAGCTGATATCATTACCATTACCAATCAGCCAAACTGAGTTGTCCATGACAATAGATAGGTAGCTTCTCATACCAGGCCAAATTGATGATGCAATATGATGATTGACTGGTTTCCCTCTCTTGAAGACTCTAGATCTCAATAAAGAAGTCCAATGATTGTTTACAGCCATAAACTCCCAGCCAAGCTTAATCAATTCAGATCTATTCACTGACTTGACAGATCTTATGCCTACTCCACCCTCCAAGACAGGTTTGCACACTTTATTCCAAGAGACTGTGACTGTTTTTCTTACATTTACATCCCCTGACCATGTGAAATTCCTAATCCATCTCTCCACAGTGTTTAAAAGATTAATGGGCCCAAGGTAAATGTGAAAACTGTATAAAAGCATGCCAAGCACTATGGATTTAACTAACTCCACTCTTCCCATTATAAAGAGCAATGAGCCCTTCCATGCAGCTAACTTGCATTTTATTCTATCTGCAATTGGCATTAAATGAACTCTTTTAGGCCTACCTTTAAACAGAGGGACTCCAACGTAGTTCATAGGCAAGCAACCAGAATTGAATCCAAGGATGGCTGCAATTTCAGTTTTCTTGCTCATCGAGATTGGACCTGTGAAAAACTTGGACTTTTCAATGCTCACAACCTGACCAGAACATTGCTCATAAAATTTAAAGAAGCAAAGCAAATTCTACAGACTCCTTTTTGAAGCTCTACAGAAAATCATAATATCATCTACATATAAAATATGGCTAGGCATTTTAAAACCCCTTGGACCAGCCATCAATTGAAGCTTTCCTTCATTAACCAACTTTGAGATGCCCCTGCTAAGAACCTCTTCTGCAAGACAAAAAAGGAGAGGGGATAATGGATCTCCTTGCCTAACTCCCCTCTTGGAATTGAAGAAGCCAACTGCTTGTCCATTAATAGAAATTGACAACTTTGCAGAATGAAGGATATTATTGATCCAAGAGCAAAATTTATCATTGAAACCAAAAGATTTTAGAACCTTTAATTGGAAGCCCCAATCGATTGTGTCAAAGGCCTTTTTGATGTCTATTTTCATAGCAATTTGTCCACCAAAGGATCTTATGTCAAGAAGATTGATGGACTCAATGCTGAACATATGCAATCCAATATTTGCCTTCCTTGAATAAAGCCTCTCTGATTCTCAGAAATTATTTTTGGAGCTATAGTTGCCAACCTATCAGCTAATACCTTGATAATGATTTTAAATTGAAAGTTTGCTAAAGCAATTGGTCTAAACTGCTCAACTTTCTTAGCACCAGGATTCTTTGGAATGAGCACCACAACATTTGAGTTTAAATTTGGCATTAACCAACCTTGACTGAAGAATTGAAGGACTGAGTTGTAGACATCTTGATCAATAATATCCCAATAAGTATGATAGAAGAAGCCTCCAAACCCATCAGCCCGTGTAGAACCATCTCCATTCATGGCAAAAACAACATCTTTAACCTCATCCATTGATGGTATTCGGGTTAACATGTTATCCTGCTCGGAAACTAAACATGGAATGACATTATCAATGAGTTTGTAATGTCCTTCGTTATATTAGTAACCCAAAATAATTAATTTAAATAAAAGAAGGTAAATAAAAGTTTTCTTAAATAAATGTTGAATAAATACTTAATATAATAATAATCCAAAATAATTGTGTACATTAATTCAAAAACGGAAATAATATAATCAGTTTCAAAACCTCAAAACAGGGCATCTATAACATCTCGCATAAGAAAATAACTAAAAGATAATCAAGGTCCTCCTGGCATATGTCATACAATACTAACCAAGCTCTAAAACTAAAGAGATAATCTTCAAAACGTCTGCCTGCTCAACAGGGACGTCATCAGGCTCTGAAAACAATACTCCTAATGAGATATAAAATCCCAGTGAACAGAAATACAGTTTAAAATGTTTTCGCAAAAGCATTGTTCTCAGCCGGTGCCGTAACCGGAAAATCTGTCCATGGTCTTGCTATTTTCAAAATAATGTATAATAAGTTAATAATAATAATAATAATAATAATAATAATAATAATAATAATATTATTATTATTAATTATTAATGGCAATAATCATTCATCATCAACACACCATAATTCAAGCATATCAAAGTCTCATATATCAAATAATATGACTTTCAAACTGTACATAACAATGGCATCTCATTGCCTACCTTACTCATGAAGATATTTCGATGTCATCTTCTCTTCAGTGACATTACTCATTTCGATACCAACCATTGTACACTGGTGGTATTACTTATTTCGACATCCCAATATGTGGCGATGTTACTTTCGATACCCCTATCATAGGCGGTATTGCAGCAAACAACATTCATCATATTTAGCAGTTATTGAATCATGCCAATATCACCAATATCATCATATAATCCAAATATACTATGTCAATCAACCAAATCATATATACAACATACATAATATAACACCAATCTCAAGAATAAACATTTAATTCATGACAGAAACACCTTAGAAGAAAAAACTCCAAATTTAGAAAATTAGTATTTGACGACGCAAGATTATTTTCCAAAAACATATTTTTGAAAGCATAACTCAATCTCCAAAACAATTTGCACCATGGAAAGGGTGAGAGAGTATTTCTACTCACCTCTTGAAGACCTCCAAGAATCTCCAAGCGTACCCCATGACGAATCCTAGATGTTGCCTTCCTCAATCTTGAACCTTCTTCTCCTTCTCCTTCTTCTTCATCTTCTTCTTTTACCTCTTCTTTTTGTTGTAAGAATCTCCAAGTGTACCCCATGGCGAATCCTAGATGTTGCCTTCCTCAACCTTGAACCTTTTTCTCCTTCTCCTTCTTCTTCATCTTCTTCTTCTACCTCTTGTTGTTGTTGTTGTCATTGTTGTCGTTGTTGATGTTGTTGTTGTTGTTGTCCTTCCAAACTCATTGTTTGTTGCCACCCAATCTCCCAAGCATAAGGATACTCCACAGCTGTTACTAAGGTGTTTTAAGGTGCAAAAAGGGTTTATAGACGCACTAGGGTGTTATAAGATGGTATATATATAGTGTTGCACTGGTTCCCTATTTTTAAACCTATTTTTAACGCATCCTGACATAGATCACGGGCGTGCTCGCGATTGGCACGACCGTGCCAATTAGCGTCAAAGTTTGCATAATTTCGGACATGGGCGTGCTATTAATTAGCACGGCACGGCTCAGACTGTGTTCTATTGGCACGGACGTGCCAAACAGCGTCAAATATTGTCCATTTTCTGACATGGGTGTGCTAACAATTAGCACGGCCATGCTCGTCCGAATAAGGGTGTACTCAAACGAGTCAGGGTGCGCACATGAGCACGAGCGTGCTCACGTGCCAGGAAGTGAATTTCCCTTCGAAAATCACTCTTAACCACTTTTAATTATTTTTAATCACTTTTATTTACTTCAAGGGGTTAAAACATATATTCTAAACCTCCCAAAAACTCTATAATAGTCCTCATATTATAATCTTTATTTATTTTATTTTTTAGGATGTTCCATATTTCATTAGCTTGAAAAGCATTATTTGAGGTAAAGAGCTCCATATAGTAAGACAAGATATTCTCAATTTCAGCAGAATCTTTAATAATCTGGTCCCTATTCTTTAAGATAGAAATTTGCTTTGTTACATTCTTTATTTTTGCCATCCTATGAAAGAAGACTGTGTTTCTATCTCCTTCATATGTCATTTAATCCTTGACTTCTCCATCCAAAATTCCTTTTCAAATTGCAAATCTTTCTGCAAAGAAAATTAAGTTTCCTTTTCCTAATCCGGCAGATCATCACTACCTCCATTAATGTCAATTTGTTCTTGTATATGATTCAACTTGTCTTTAGCTGAGGCAACATTTAAGTGGACATATCCAAAATCTGATTTATTCTATTCCTTAAGCTTGTCTTTAAGATTTTTAAGCTTTTGAGACAAAACAAACATAGGACAGCCTATCACTGGGACATTCCAAGTGTCTAAAATTAACTTTCTGCAACTTGGATGATAGCTCCACATCCTGTGAAATTTGAACACAGAACCATAAGATCTGACTTCCTTGTTCATAGTGAGAATGATAGAACTAGGGATAAATTCCTGAATTAAAGGTCAGGAAACCTCCAGAACAAAAGGGGGAAGAAGACAGAGCTTACTGAATAATATTCTTTTGCATGCCTTCATTCATATTTCTCACTGCTATATATAGCTAGTGTTGTTTGCAATAACGGATCCTATGGCACATGGCCTCATAACAAACTCAATACGTAGAGCATAACAGAATTCAAATATGGCAAAACAGAAAAGGCATGAAGTGCTGAGTCATAAGATCTAATGTAAATCTTCTAGAAAGCCTAATGAATAAACTCGTCCCAGTGCAATGGCCTTCTAATCATGCGCTTGGGTCTTTCTGCTGCAAACTCAATTCCGGATCCATCAATTGGGGTAGTAGATTCGGACTCTTCAGTTGGGCCTAGGTCATTTGGGCCTGAGGTGTTATCATTCCATCCTCTTTCGAAAGACACCTTGTCCTTAAGGTGGTATGTATTTTTCAACTCAGACCAATCCTCCCAAGAGGTGTCTTTAGGGAGTTGGCCCAACCATTGAACCAGAACTTTCAATTTGGGAGGGGTGGCCGAGTAGTCCCACTTTTGGGCCAGTATGAAGAGGGGGCAATAACTGGTTGTCCATTTATCACCTTGTCCGGAAAAGGTTGAGGAGCTGGAATTGGACCATGATGGGGCTTCAGCAGAGAACAATGAAAGACCGGTTGTATCTTGGCATTGTCAGGGAGCTGGAGGCGGTAGGCCACTGGTCCAAGGGCTTCGGTGATCAAGAATGGGCCATAATAGCGCTTCATTAGTTTGGTGTAATGACTCCCAACGATAGAAGTTTGCCTGTGAGGCCTTAAACGAACATACACCCAATCCCCAACTTTATAAGAAACATCCCGGCGATGTGCATCGGCTGCTGTCTTCATGCGGGACTGAGCCTTTTCGAGTTTCTTCCTTAAGAATTCCAATATGGCTTCGTGAGAAGTAAAGAAGGTATCCACAGCCTCAAGAGCAGAAGTACCCGCAACATATGAAGGAATACTGGGAGGAGGCTTACCAAAGGTGACTTGGTACGGAGAAAGCCCTGTTGCTGAATGTGTAGATGTTGTAAGACCACTCTGCTAGGCTCAGGCACTTTCCCTACTGGTTGGGATGTTGATGCACGAAGGCTCGCAGATATTGTTCCAAGACACGGTTAACCACCTCAGTTTGCCAGTCGGTTTGCGGGTGGTAAGCGGTACTCATCCGCAGTTTGGTCCCTGCTAATTTGAACAAATCACGCCAAAAATTACTCAACAGGATCTCTATGTGAAATGAGGCTCTTAGGAAATCCATGTAAGTGGCAGACCATGTCCATGAAGAGGAGGGACACTTTATAGGCAGTATAATGGGAAGACAACATTCCAAAATGTGCTCCCTTGGAGAAACGATCCACCACCACAAGGATTACAGTGAAACCATGAAAGGATGGGAGACCGGTAATGAAGTCGAGAGATCGATCTTCCTAAGGACCTGAGGGAATTGAAATGGGTTGGAGGAGCCCGGCTGGTTTCTTGGGAATATACTTAGTAGACTGGCAGACTTGGCATTGCAACACAAACTGATGTACATCAGACTTCATTGCTGGCCAGAAAAAATTTTCCTTCAAACGACTAAGTGTCTTGGTGTCACCCGTGTGTCCGCCTAAGGGAGAAGCATGAAATTCCTCAAGCAATAATGGTATCAAGGAACAATCCCTAGGAATCCAGATGCGACCCTTATAAAGTAACAACCCATTGACAAATTGATAGTCACTATGGAGATCAGGGCTCTGCTGCACGGACTCGGACATTTCCTTGTAGTGAGGATTGTTAGACAATTCGAGCTTGAGAGTGTCCAGAAATTTGAATTGAGGTATGGTAAGGATCCAATGTGCTTCAGAGGAAGGTTCAAATACCCGCGACAAGGCATCTGCAACTGTGTTTAGACTTCCGGCCTTGTATTGAATGTCATAGTCATATCCCAAAAGCTTAGCAAGGTACACATGTTGTTTCGGGGTTTGGATTGCCTGGCTCATGAGGTCCTTCAAGCATCTATGGTCAGTCAAAATAGTAAAATGATGTCCAAGTAAATAGGGTCTCCATTTTTTAACAGTAGCAGTACTAGCACATAATTCTCTAATATAAGTGGAAGAATGTATAAGTTTGAGACAGAATTGCTTACTAAAGAAGGCAATAGGGTGGCCATTTTGCATGAGCACAACCCCGATACCAGAACCCGACGCATCGGTCTCAGTGACAAACGGAGCATCGAAATCAAGAAGAGCTAAGACTGGGGCCTTTGTCATTGCGGATTTGAGATCTTCAAACGCAGACTGAGCTTCCTGTCCCCAACCAAACTGATCCTTTCTGAGAAGCATAGTAAGAGGAGTGGCTATTTTGGCATAATTTCTGATAAATCGACGGTAGAATCCAGTAAGCCCCAGGAAACCCTGAAGCGATTTAAGAGAGGTAGGAGTGGGCCAATCCAGCATTGATTGGATCTTTGACGGTTCAGGTTCCACTCCCATTGCTGAAACAATGTGCCCCAGGTACTCTATCCGCCGCTGACCAAAGGCACACTTGGCTAGTTTGAGATAGAATTGGCCTTCTTGCAGCTTCTGAAGAACCAATTCCAGGTGTTCAAGGTGCTGCAGGAAGTCATGACTGAAAACCAGGATATCATCAAAGAACACCAAGACGAATTTCCTCAAGAAAGGGCGGAATAGGTCGTTCATTGTGGCTTGAAATGTGGAAGGTGCGTTACATAGGCCGAATGGCATCACTCTGTACTCATAGTGACCCTGGTGTGTGCGGAACGCCGTTTTGGAGATGTCATCGGGGTTCATACGAATCTGGTAAAGCCTTGTGCAAGGTCAAGGCGAGAGAACTAGCTAGCACCAGCGAGTTCATCCAAGAGTTCATCTATGGTGGGGAGGGGAAATCGATCCTTGATGGTATTGGAATTCAATGCGCGATAATCAACACAGAACCGCCACGTACCGTCCTTCTTCTTAACCAAAATCACTGGGGAGGAAAAAGGACTACGGCTGGGTTGAATCATACTCATCTGTAGCATTTCATCCACCTGTTTTTCGATTTCATGCTTCTAGAAAAAAAGGATAACGGTAAGGCTTAACATTTATTGGATCAGAGTTAGGACGGAGGTGTATGGTGTGGTCGATTTGGCGGGAAGGGGGTATAGCAGTGGGTGTCTAGAATAGGTTATTGTAGGTGAGGAGTAGGTGTTGTATTTTGCGGGGGAGGGCAGGGTCGAAGGGGGCTTGCTGGGGTGTAGGGTTTGGGGATGAGTTAGATGGAGTCATTTGGAGGTGGAAGAAGGCGGCAGTGCGGTCGTTGTGGAGTAGGCGGCGGACTTGGGTTCGGGTTATTTCCCTTGGGCCGAGGCCGGTTTCTCCTTGTAGCTCAATGGACTTTCCAGCTTGTGTGAATTGCATAGTAAGCTTGGAATAATCAGTAACAATCGGGCCCAAGTCTTTCAACCAGGCAACACCTAAGACTAGGTTCGTGCCTCCAATGGCCATAACGTGGAGATCCAACGAAAAGCTCTAATCCTGGATTAACAGAGTGGCCCCCTTGCATATTTGGTGGCAGGTTAGTTCATTGTCGTTGCCTATCATTACATGGAGAGGCTTGGGAGTGGGCTGGGCCTTCAAATTCAAGAATCGGACCATCTTGTCTTGCACAAAGTTGTGAGTACTGCCTCCATAATTGAGGACAACAACTTCATGGCCATTTATTCGGCCCTTCACACGAAGCGTCTCAGGGGCGAGCTGGCCCGAAAAGGCATTAAAACTTATATGGGCTGAGGATGCCCCATCCTCACCAGGGAAAGATAACGCATCAGGGGAGGTCGGGAAGGGAGTATCATGGGTAGGATCGTTGGACGGTTCATCATCGACGATGATGAGGAAGAAGGTGGATTTGCATTTGTGGGTATTAGACCAGCGCTCGTCGCAATTGTAGCAGAGTCCCTTCTCGCGACGAGCGGCCATTTCTGACGGGGTGAGGCGTTTAAAGGTTGGTTTTTGTGGTCTAGGTAGTAGGGGAGGAGGGTGGGGCGGCGGGGGTGGAAATTGGAATTTTGGCCGGAAGGGTTTCTTGGAGTCATTGAGTTTATCCTCTTGGAGTTTGGCAAGGGCGGCTGCCTGTATCAGGAAGATGGGTTGCAAGGCCTGGACCTCGCGCCGGATGTCAGTGCTCAATCCGGATATGAAGCAGCTCAGGAGGAAGGCCGGGGAAAGACCAATAATCCAGTTGGCAAGGCTTTCAAATTCAGAGAGGTAAGTGTTAACTGGACCTCGTTGTTGAAGCTTGAATAACGCTCCTTTTGGATCGTCGTAAAGGGAGGGAGCGAAGCGCAGTTCAAGGGCTTGAATGAACACCGGCTAGTTGGAGATTTGGCCATTCCGGAACATCCACTGAAACCAGCTAAGGGCGGGACCATCGAGGTAGAAGGAAGCCAGCTAAATACGCTCCTCTTCCGGGGTATCATGATAGTCAAAGAACTGGGATATCTTGAAGAGCCACGCTGGCGGTCAGCGTGACTTGACTGCTATCCTTTCACCAAAGAAAATCGTACTTCCGATGAGTAGGGAAATGCCTGACTTCGCCATAAGAAAGGGATGTAGCTTTTCCCGCCCACCAAGCTAGCCGAGCAGACAAAGAGAGTGTGACCTGAGCGTACCAAGAAAATGAGGCTGGACCGAGGGTTGCTGTGGCGAATGCTATCCTTCGATATATGCTCTGATGTTGAGCGGGGAATCTCCAATTTCATGTGAGGTTTGGTTGGTTTCGAGGAGGAGGAAGGGAAGGATTTAGGGGAGCCGATAGTAGAGGAGGACTGGTGGTTAGTTTCAAGGGCAGAGATGCGGTGAAGCACCTCATCGAGTTTGGAATGGAGGGAGCTCTGGTCACCGACGATGGTGGTTTGGGTTTGGGTAAGTTTCAAGACAGCCTCTTCCAGACGAGAAATGGCCTGAGCTTGCGCCTGAGAACGGGTAATGTCAGTCATGGGAGGAGCAATGAAAGCACCAAATTGATAGAACTAGGGATAAATTCCTGAATTAAAGGTCAGGAAACCTCCAGAACAAAAAGGGGAAGAAGACAGAGCTTACTGAATAATATTCTTTTGCATGCCTTCATTCATATTTCTCACTGCTATGTATAGCTAGTGTTGTTTGAAATAACGGATCCTATGGCACATGGCCTCATAACAAACTAAATACGTAGAGCATAACAGAATTCAAATATGGCAAAACAGAAAAGGAATAAAGTGCTGAGTCATAAGATCTAATGTAAATCTTCTAGAAAGCCTAATGAATAAACTCATCCCAGTGCAATGGCCTTCTAATCATGCACTTGGGTCTTCAGTTGGGCCTAGGTCATTTGGGCCTGAGGTGCTATCAGAGAAGCAATGGAAAATGATCTGATTTGCTCTTTGTTAATGTGCAACAAGCAATTTTAGACCAGAGATTTAAGAACTCAGAGTTGCAAAGAGACCTATCAAGCCTTTTTTTCTGTAAATTGTCTCCCCAACCTACCATTGGACCATGTGAAGAAGGGTCCTTTAGTATCTATGTGAATTAGCTAAGATAGCTCAGTCCACGATCTGAATTTATCACTAGATAACTTGGATGGTAAACCACACTACCTCTGTGCTCATGGCTCCCCAAAATAGAGTTGAAATCTCCAATATAACACCAAGGGACAGAATGAACCTGCTGCAGAGTTGAAAGCTCTGACCATAATATCCTTCTATTGATGTAACTCATAGATGCATACACTATTGTAATGAACATTTGCTTAGAATTTCTCCATGATAGAAAGAGTGACTTGTTGACCAGAAGAGGAGATAATATTAGGACAGTACTGAGGCTTACAAAAGCACCACAAATTTGGAAGCAGCATCCCTCTATCATTTAGAGCAAACATGTTCAAATTTAACTTTTTCAGATAAGCAGCATGAAGACTATTAAAAGAAATCCAAGGTTTTGAGAAAAAAAAAACAAAAACTAGCTTATGAGTAAGACATATTTTTCAACACTAATCTAGTTTCAGGGTTGCCAATGCCCTTGACATTCCAGTAGAGTATATTCATCAAAAAACTAAAGAGCTACCCTTGGATCGGGTATTGCAATTCTGAGCTTGCTTTATTAAAGCTTTTTTCTTCTTTAATCTTTTCTTGTGAGATTCAGAGAGGACCACAGTAAAGCCTGCATCATTTTCCTAAACATTATTATTAGATTTCCCATCTTCAAGATATTTATCAGCAATTAATTTACCTTTCAAAGCAGCTGAATTCTCTGGAGAACAATTTATAGTTTCATCCTTTAACTCCTCATCCTCTATATCCTCATCATTATTCCACAATCTGCCCACTATCATCAGATCCTTAGCCACAGTTGGATTGATGTTACAACCAATATTATCATTACCAAAAATAACATTCTCATTCATTGGAGATGCAGCTGCTGCAACTGAATTTGGAACCTGTTCATTAGAATCAAAAGTGTCTAGTACTTGCAAAACAGAATAATTTTAAGAATGCCCTGCATCATTGTCCTCAAAATTTTGATTTGAAGAAAATTGAAGAATAAGATCGGAAGCACTCGAGATCTTCTGATTTTCTTGAATTTTTTTAATTGGATCAACCTGCTCTAAAACATAAGGAACATCACTCGGTACACACACATTGGCATTAGTTACTTTAACTGGAATGTCCTCTATGTGGACTGAGTTATTTCTTTCATCAACATTCTACTTCTGGTTGCTCGATTCTCCATGAACTTTCTTCTGATTATTATCAATAACAATCTCCTTTCCTTTGTCTGGTTGCTTATCCTTTGGAATAAATTTAATTTTCGGCTTCTTTTTTATCACTCCCTTATTTTTATCCTTCCTTTGGTTATCATTAAACATCTTCTTGCATTCTGACAACGAATGTCCAATGATTCCACATGAAGAACAGAAAGGAGGAAGATATTCATACTCCACTCCAACTAAGAATGCAAATCCTTCACACTCCACTAAGACCTGATCATGCAGCGGATTCAACAAATCAATATCCATTAAAACCCTTGCAAAGTGATCAAGAGTTCTATTAATGGTAGCATCATCCAAAGATAAAGGAGTCACAATCCACCTTGCAAAGGCAAACAAAATCCTAGGTCTCCAATATTCTTGAGGCAACCCTAATATACGAATCCAACATTGCGCATTGGTTTGTTTTACAAGATTGGGGCAGAAATCCGGGGACCATGAAAAAATTCGCAAGGTTCCAGGTGACAAATTCCAAGATCCTACTATAAGGATCTTTCTCAAATCTTCCAATGATGCGAATAAGAATTCATAAAAACGTTTTCCAATCGGAGTCATCTTCCATTGGCTTATAGGATTCCATAGCTTCAAAAGCTTGAGTCGCAAGCTAGAAGATTTGATTAGCACATCACCCTTTGACAATAACAGCCTACCATGCAGGTTGTTTTTACAACTTTCCACTCCTGCAATATACTCATCTTCTGGTATTTTAACAGCTATTGCATCTCCTTTCATGCAAGGAGTAGGTAATTGGCTAAAAAGGATATCACAAGCATTTTTAAGTGCTTGAGCAAAGGTTTTCGTAGGTGGAGGGCAAGGAGAAGACGCAGGAGAAGGAAGTGGGGGATAAGACGTAGAAGGAATAGATGGAGGAGGAGGAGGTGGCAGAGAAAGATAGGATTCAGCGAACAAGAATTGCCGTGGGCAATCCATGGTAATCACGGCTACGGTTCAAGCTTTCATGCAAACCCTAGCAGAGACGTAAAAGTCTCAACTAACATCATATGCATCAATTGTTGATCCTAAGTTCCTTTTAGTGTTTGACTTCTTTTCTATCCTTTTCTTCCTGCTTCGACCTAATGTTGCTTTGCTAACTCATTAGGGTTTTAGGGGTCTTTTCATCTGCTCAATCATTCGAGGAATTGCACGAAGGAACCGCTGTGAATCTGCCCTTGGAGAGTTCAGCCACTGTTCTTGGTAACTTCTCCTTCAAATTCTGTGGGTTGATTCTTTGGGTTCATTGATTTGAACCCTATGATTGTCTATTGTTGATTCTATTGTTGATTCTGAGTTTCTGCCTGTTTCTGGACCTCATGAGTGTGCTCGGGATGATTATTGGTCAAATGTGCATGTCGGGAGTTGTGTGGTGACTTTGTTGGAAGGCGTGAGTAGTTTATATAACTATGTTTGATTGTTTTGATGTTGTATATGTGACACCTGCTACCCTGCATATGATAAATATAAAGTAAAGCATGTAAGTTAAAATAAAACTTTAACATAAAAGGTAGCAAGTACTACATGATCTGAAAACGTTTAAAACATAAATAACAATTGAGGAAAAACATAACATAAAACAAAACTCAAAACCCGATGTCACATAATCAGAGCTGGTAACCACTACCGATATTTCATTGGAAAACAACTAACATAACTAAACTATAATATGAGCAAGCGATCTCCTCGGGATCACTTCTCAGCTAGCAGCTCACCATCCTCTGCATAACCAAAGGTACATGCAAAACAATAACAAGAGATAGGGAGTAAGGAATTGTACATATAAACATAAGCGGTAATAGAGCAGTTAGCAAGATGATCATGCAGCACATAAAACATCATAAAATAACATACATATTATAATGCATACCATCATATCACATTAATAACATGTTGTGCGATGCATAACTACTCCACTACTCCATATGCAATGTGGATCTAATAACTAACTCAGGAAGACGATTCGGAGTACATCAACTTGTTGACCATCATGCATCAACCCTGGCTGTTCACCTTATTCTCGGATGAACCCCCATGAGTAACGATTTACCTTACTGTCGGATGAATCCCCACGAGTTGCCTGTCCACAAAACTTTCGGGTGAACTCTTAACACTGGCTGTTCACCTTACTCTCGAATGAACCCCCATGAGTAACGATTCACCTTATTCTCGGATGAATCCCCACGAGTTGCCTGTCCACCAAACTCTCGGGTGAACTCTCAACACTAGCTATTCACCTTACTCTCGGATGAACCCCCATGAGTAACGATTCACCTTACTCTCGGATGAATCCCCACAAGTTGCCTGTCCACCAAACTCTCGGGTGAACTTTCGTGTCTCCTCGTTTCCTTCCGTCCATCAAACAACTCCATATCATGATGCATGCAATGCTAAATACAAACAACATGGCAACCACCTCCATCAACACCATTAACACAGACTGTCAACATCAAACTTGACCAATAAGCATCAAGAATGATTTAACCAAAAACATCGGTAACAGTACATCGTTACCGATAACATCATCTTCTCATTAAATTAATCTCTTTATTAAGTCTCCATTATTACATCTTACCATATCATTATCCTAGCTCATTAACTATCCTCAAGGTCGTGTTTTATAATCTCTTATATCATACTTTCTTTCCTAAAAAGGTATTAAATCTCTCTTTATTTAAAATAGTGAAGTTTTCTTAATTCTGACAGTGGCACGGCCTAAGTATGGGCGTGCTGTGCGAGAGCACGGGCGTGCTAAACAGCGTCACTTTTCTAGTTTTTTCGACACGGGCATGCTGGCTTTTACTTGGCAAAAAGCATGGGCGTGCCGATAATGAGCACGAGCGTGCTCAATGCTGTCACAGCGTCTCAATTCTGGGAACTTAGCAGCTTTTCTAGATTTCTAACACTCCAATCAATCCTAAGGTTCTTGACTAATCCATTTGCATTAATCTCACCCCTCATCAACATCTTTATGTTTTATGCACATCAATTAGACTAATCCTAGTTTTAGACTTAGCGCTGACATCCCTATGTCTTTTATTAATATAGATTTAACAGCAGTTCCAACACACCAACTCAAACATTCAAGGCATATCAACAACATCATAAGCAACATCAACAACAACATCATAAATGTCATGCCAAGATCATATAATCAATTGGACAATACACATCATGTATAAAGAACCATAATAACTCAATACAACAATTAAGGCATATAGAACACAAATAAGGTCATGGGCTAAGCCTCATCTTATGCTACCCTAAAACCTATATGTTATACTAATCCCTTCTCCCCATATCTGGAGTGACGATTTCAGCCTATGAGCCAACAAAAGCGAAGTCCACACTTGACTCCTCAAACGGGTTCAACAGGTTCAGCGAGCTCGATTAGATCCTTATGGAACTAATCTGCTAGTTGCCGTTCACAGCACCGACACACGAACAGCGAAGTCTAGTTTGACAGGGAGAAAACGGTTCAACACTAACTCAAAGGACTCAAAGAAAAGGATGAACAGGGTTGGTTACCTTACCACAGAGTAACACTAAGCTAGCAGCTTAACCCCAAACGCAACAGCGAACACCACAGAGATGTGTTCTTGATGAAGAACACCCAACAAGGATTAGGAATGCTCAAGAATTCAATGGAAACCCAAGAGAAAGGTCAAAGATGGCTGTTTCTAACTTTAGGATAGATGGCTATGAGTTTTAGGTCGAGCAAAAGAGGTATAAAAAGGATTGGGATGAAACAGGCTGACCAAAAGAGCCCAAAATGCGTTTATGGTGAGTAGGGGTGTTCATCAACCGATCCAAACCAATTCAAACCGCAAAAACCGAACCGAAAAACAGAAAACCGAAAAATCAAAAACCATAAAAACCGCTTTTTTTTCTTCATTGGATTGTATCGGATTTCGGATCCCCTAGTGAAAACCGATCAAATCCAATCCAATCCAAACCAACCTACTATATACATATACTATTATTTTTTAAATTATAGTACTACTCATACTTAAGCATTGTTTTTCATACTTTTATGAACAAACACTCTCATTCTCTTTAATATTTTTGTCGGAATTGTCAAATATTAGATGTATTGGAATTTGTATAGTTATTCATATACCAAGGAATCAATAGTTATTTCATGTACTAGAAGATTTCATGCATGTACTTAGGAACTAGAACTACATTAATTCTAGTATATAAAGGTTTAATGTTGGTTTTCAAATTAATATAAATATGTAATGATGTATCGGTAAAAACCGAATTATCCAATCCAATCTAAATCGCATTTGATTGGATTGGATTGGATCATATTTTTTTAAGGAAGCAAACCGATCCAATCCAAACCGCAAGTTGTTTCCATCTTTGGATTGGATGATTTTTTGGCTCAAAACTGATCCAATCCATTCCACGAACACCCCTAATGGTGAGTGCGTAGAGCACGAGCGTGCTGAACAACTGGCACGGGAGTGCTGCACGGGAGCACGGGCATGCTACCCTGACAAGATCACTTATCAGACTCGTTCTAAGGTCAACTAACCTAAAACAAGTACTTAAACATCTAACGCAAGCATACAACACATAACATATGTATAACAACAAGGATAACATATATAACAGCACTATATAACAAGCAAGCGAAAACTGGGGTGTTACAGTATAGGGGAATCCTAAACCCTACTGGAGGTTAAGGCCTCACAAAGTTCCTTAATCCTAGGTCTAGTTCACTTTGGGCTAGCACCGTTGAATTGACACCCTAAGTTAGCTGATTTGTATTGGCTGAGAGAATGTGTGTGTTTCCTGATATATGTCTAGATGATATCTGTTATATGTGGACTGATTATACATGATACATGTGATGTATGTTCGCACTGGTAGCATGGTTATTGTTTTACGGGTATAAGTTATGAATTTCTTATATGCCTTAAATTACATGCTTGTATAGTAGTTGATGGTTTTAGCATGATTGGGGCTATGAACCTAAGGTTGGTAGTTTAAGCTGGTAGTCATGAGTTGAGGTTTATGGTTGTAGCCATAAGGTGCTCGAGATATCTTTATGTTGAGTTACGTGAGGCGCAAGTGTTGAGTTTGCATATAGTGCGATATCAGCTCAAAGAGATGGTTGTCATGTATAGCATTTGCATTGTTTCCAAGTGGCGAGTCGTGTGGAATGGGACATACAAGGTAAGTGCACCAAGTACAGGTGCGAAAAACGGAAGGGAAGATCTGTATGATCTCGGGGATATACTAGGCGCATGTGTGCCCACATAAGACCGGTATAGTAGCGCCTATCATGTCGTGGTAGTCCTGGCTAAGTAAAGTTATCCCAACTAGACCTTGAGTCTTTCCAGTTGTCGGTGGATCTTTCGATGAGGCCCAAATAGCCCTTCTTGTCAGGGACAGTGGAGTAGTGATGCACTCTTATAGGTCACAGCAAGCGGAATGGATTACCGAAACGAACTAACTTGTCCGATGTGCAGACGTACATGATATTTGGCCAAGGGGGATGTGTAGTATCGGTCGACATGCATGGAAAGATTATATCTGCATCTAGTTTAGGGGATGATCGTAATGTCAGTATACTTACGAGATGTTTGTGTTTGTTATATACATTGTTGCTCCCTATCCCTGTTTATGATGAGTTATGATTCTTATCTCCCTGTCTTTTCTCTGTATATTTTATGTGGTTCGTCATCGAGAAGACCTAGACGACGAGGATGGATCCATGCAGGAGGCTTCTAGACGTGGTGTTGCAGCTCCCGCTGCTGGGGGAACTAGAGTTGATCTATCATGACGCTGATTGCTGGCAGGTGGACTCTTCCACCTTTCTGACCGTGTACACAGGACACATAAGTATATGGTTCAGGTTTGGAGCTTTACCTTTCGGTGATATCGTCGGACCTTTTCACATCATCCAGTTCTTACCATTCACTTAGATGTGGCATCTAGTTCTTACTGTTCACTAAGATCTGCCTCTCATTCCCAAGTAGCCTCTCCTATCGCGGCATCCCAGATTACCTTGACTAAAGGAATTTGTTTCCCGCAGAATTCTTTTGTTCGTCGATCCTCGATCAGTACAGGGAATGCCTCATATTCTTTTGTCCGTCGATCCTCGATCAGTACAGGGAATGCATCATTTCAAATCCAAGTAGCACGTGTGATGGATCTAGGTAATGTTTTCTGAGTTGTGATACATGGAAGACATCATGGATATTGGATAGGGTTGGAGGTAAGGCTATCTGATAGGCTACTAGACCAATTCGATGAAGGATTTGTAATGATTAGAGTAAGCATTCTGGATTTAATTGCCCTGCCAATTCCCGTTCTTGGGATAACTCTCATGAATACGTGATCTCCTTCCTAGAATTCCAAGGGTTTCCTTCTTTTGTCAATGTAATTTTTCTGCCTGTCACGTGCCTCTTTCATCTTTTTCCGAATCTTATGCACTTGTTTCATTGTTTGTTGCACCACTTCCGGTCCCAACAATTGACTTTATCCGGTTTCATACCAACAGAGTGGTGTTCTGCACCTCCTCCCATATAGTGCCTCGTATGGTGCCATGTTAATACTTGAACGGAAACTGTTATTGTAAGTGAACTCAATCAATGGAAGAAAATTGTCCCAATTTCTTTAGTGTTCCAACACACATGCTCTTAACAAATCTTCCAATGAATGAATTGTCCTCTCAGATTGACCATCCGTTTGTGGATGATAAGCTGAGCTCATCCTTAGCTTAGTTCCTTATGCACTGTGTAAGCTTCTGCTAAACCATGAGGTGAATCTTGGATCTCGGTCTGAAATTATAATCGAAGGTACCCCATGTAGCCTTATGTAACATCCTAGTTTTAATCATGTTTAGCATAGATGTTTATGGGTTGATGGTATGTTTGATAATGTGCGCTTAATGTATGTTTAGAATTAGGATTTGGTTGGGAAAAATAAAAGGAGAGCAAGTGGAATCCAGAGGCGCACGCTCAAGCGTGACTGAACCCAACGTCAAAGCGTTGGCACGTTAAAGCGCGGAGGGACTGAACTCTCAAGTGCTTCTATGTAACCGAGTGACTAGCAGTGATGGGACGTGTAGTGACACATGGTAGCATCACGCGCGTGGTCGAAATCATTGATCAATTAACAAAATCAGCACATTTCTTAGCCATTAATGAAAGGTATTCTTTGGAAAGGTTGACCCAAATATACATCAAAGAAATAGTAAGATTATATGGAGTGCCTTCAAGTATCATATCAGACCGTGATCCAAGCTTTACATCATGGTTCTGGAGAAGTTTACAAGGAGCTTTGGGAACTAAGTTAAGGTTAAGCTCAACTTATTATCCTCAAACGGACGACCAGTCTAAATGAACAATTCAATCATTCGAAGATCTGCTAGAAGCTTGTGTGCTAGAGTAGACAGGAATTTGGGCTAATTTCTTGCCATTGATTGAATTCACCTATAATAATAGTTTTCATTCCAATATTGGAATGACATCTTTTAAGGCTCTGTATGGGAGGAAGTATAGAACTTCGTTGTGATAGTACGAGATGGAGAAAATCAAATATTAGGACCGGAAGTGGTATAACAAACAACGAAACAAGTTAAGCTCATAAAGAAGAAGATGAAAGCAGCACAGGATAGGCAAAAGAGCTATAGTACTAAGAGGAGGAGACCTTTAGAATTCCAAGAAGGACATCATATTTTCTTGATAGTTATCAAAAAATAGAATCGACTGAGCACTAAAATCTAGAAAGCTTACTCCTAGATTCATCAGACCATTTCAAGTCCTTCATCGAATTGGTCCAATAGCTTATCAAGTAGCCTTACCTCCAAATTTGTCCAATCTCCATGATGTCTTTCATGTTGTACAACTCAGAAAATACTATCTCAATCCATCACAAGTTCTCTAGCCCGAGTCAATATAGATAAGAGAGAACTTCTAATATGAAGCATTACCTATATGGATCGAAGATCGAAGGGTTAAGGAACTTCACGAGAAGCATATTCCTATAGTGAAGGTGATAAGGGATGCAGCAACGGGCGATGCTATGTGGGAACGAGAGGCAAATATGTTACAACAATTCCCACATCTCTTTTATGGTATAAATTTCGAGGACGAAATTTCTTTTAAAAAGGATGGAAATGTAACATCCTAGTTTTAATCATGTTTAGTATAGCTGTTTATGGGTTGATTGTATGTTTGATAGTGTATGTGCTTAATGCATGTTTAGAATTAGGATTTGGTTGGGAAAAAGAAAACGAGAGGAAGTGGTATCCTGAGGCGCGCGCTCAAGCGTGGCTCAACCCAACGTCAAAGTGTTTGCGCGTTAAAGCATGGAGGGAGTGAACGCTCAAGTGCTTTTATGTCAACCGGGTGATTGGCAATGATGGAATGTGCAGTGACACATAGTACATCACGCGCGTGGTCGCATGCAAGAGGCGGTGCCCTTAATCTAAAGTCAACTCAACGTTTAAGCATTGAGGGAACCAATGCTCAAGCGTTGGAACACTAAAGCGTGGGAAACTTCTAACGCTAAAGCGTTGTCAGCATAGTTTTTCTCTATAAATACCTTCCATTTATTTCTTGCACGATATTTTTTCAAAGTCTCAGAAGTATGTGAATATATGATTAGTTGTATTTTGATGAATGACAAATGCTAACCATAAGCATGCAGGACAAAAAGGAAAATAAGTCGTCCAAGCATGCTAAATGTCACATTAATAAGCAAGGACCATCAAGTATCAAGATCGTGATAAATTGGGTAAATTCTATAGGTCTTAGATACTTTATAAGAGTGAGATGGAATTTTAATTTGAAATTGCTCATATAATTAAAATCATCAAAGAGTTTCAAAAGAAGGTTTTTGATCTAAAAATTAACTAATCAAAACATTTCATTTCAAAGAAAAACAAAATTCTAATTCATGAATATATTATACATTAATGTATAACTTAGTACATCAATGTATAAATATTATACACCAATGTATTTGAGCCAAAATTGCACATCAAAGAGCCTTTTTAAGAAGCTGCTCAAACATTTTGATCGTGATTTTCATACATCGATGTAAGTTCAAAACACATCGATGTACATTCCTATAAACGCAAGCATACATTGCAAACTTTCTTTTACATCGATGTAGATCTAAAAACAAATCGATGTACTGGTCTGTCAGGTTCTTTACAAAGGCTCTTCAAATTAAATACAACGTTGTAAACTATCTGCACATCAATGCACAAATCATAAAATTGCTAAATGAGACAACCCCTTCCTCGGAGGTCCCATTGGTAACCCCACTTATAATTATTAGCGTTACAGCGTAGCGTAGTAGTATAAAATTGCGGAAATATCAAAACATTAAACATACTGATACCATAATAATATATACAGACATAAGAGTATTGGCTCCATCAGTAGAGCCCACAACAACTGATAGCAAATAAACAAACTTCAGAGTACACAGTAAGTAAAAACTGAAAGCATAGTAGCGGAAATAAAAATATAGATGACTTCCTCTCCTGGCCCCAAAAATACATTTCATTCAACCCATGTACTGGCCATAACAAAACTAAGATTGTCTACCCAACCACGACTCTAACGTATACTGCAGTCGGGCCCGTATACACTACTCTTCGCTGAGAGTAGTCAGTCTTCCGGAGACAGTCGTCCTCTGCATAGGGAAGCTCAAGGTCCCCCAGCATTGGGATCCGAGGCTCTCCCACCGGCATCAGGCTCAATAGGTATGCCGTCAATCTTCTTTGGACAATCCTCATCATGATCTTCTCGTGCAGTCGAGAATAAAGAAAATACAACACGGCAAAATACAGGGGATAAGAAACAATAATATGCCATCTATGGGAAAAACAACGATATTAATAATTTATATAGATAGCACGCTCAAAACACAATAGTTACAACCAACCAATTTCCGGATACTTTTCTCTGAACTACTGACTCTCATACTCATGCAACTAACGACTATATGGACGCGATCACGATGCGACATCCACAACGGATCAAAGTGTCTCAGTCATCACTATGCCACCCCCTATAAGGCAGGGTTTGGTCAAAAGCCCGCAGGTCCAACTCGTCTCATGGGTACGACATATTCCCCTGCCCGCAGGCCAGGTCGGAATATTCTCCCGTCAACAACGTAACTTACAGTAACGACATGTTCCCCCACCCACAGGCTAGGTTGAAACATTCCCCCGTCTGTTAACAACTCAACTTTCGGTAACGACATATCCCCCCGCCCGCAGGCTAGGTCAAGACATTCGCCCGTCCGTCTACAATTCGACTAACGGGTACGATCATATCCCCACAGGTAAGATCGGAATCGCCCCTACGCCAAACTAATCGGTACGATCATCTCCCCGCAGGTAAGATCGGAATCGCCCGTATGCCAACACAGTGATGAACAATAACTATGCAACATGAATCTCATTGACTCATCTCAGGATCAACACTTAGTGCCTCAACCACGACTTATAAACAACCACAACCAACTTTCCTCCGGCTTAACCGGGTATCAACTTTATATCACAACATCAAAAGATCAACTGCATCTCTAGGTTGAGTACTACGACACACACACACACACACACACACACACATATATATATACATATATATATATATATATATATATATATATATATATATATATATATATATATCCTCGACTTTCTCACCACACAATCATCTCCCAACTTATCAGAAATCACTGCCTAGCTCTAATCAGACATCAGCAGTTACAACAGTACATAAATCACAACCAACAACAGATTCAACAGTAAAATCAACTTACAGATAAATCACGTTTAATCAATCATAAGCATAACATATATCACATATATCATATTAAATATCCAATCACAAAGCATATATCCTCAATATACATTAAAATCATCCTATCAGTCAAACGACCTCTAGTAGGGTTTGGGTCGCTCTACACATATCAATATATATTATTTAAAACTTGCCTCCCTAACGATATTGTTGTTCTTTCCCCCACCTTAGTGATGTTCTTGAGGTATTCCGAATGCTGCTCTGCAACTTTCAATCGAGTCCGCGGTCGAAAGTTTGAGTCCTGTCAGATTCTATACAACAAAACACAACCAGAAATTAAAACAGTTAATTCATAAACTCCCTAATCCTTAGGATTAGATACTGCCCTTATTTAATTACTTAGGCTAGGGATATTGAAATTCTACCAACTCTTGGATCAATGATCCTTTAGCATAACTAAGACATAATCTATGATCAATTATCAAAGATTTGAACCAAAACCCCTTAAACAAAAAAATTGGGGTTTCGGACATCACCCAAAAAAATAGGTGGAAGATTGATTTAGCTTTCTAATCACTTGGATTACATGATTAAGGGATGAAATAGGTGAAATCAAGAACAATGAACAAAAAAACCCATTTTTCCCAAAATATACCTATTTGGCCTCTCTAAGAAAAATAGGCTAGATGGCTTATTTGATTTCAAGCTCTTGGATTATGATAGTAGGGGATGATACTAGCTCATAGAAATTGGTTTGACATTTAAAGGATTTTGCTACAGTTTTCTAGAGATTTTTGTAGTTTGGATCATAAACTTGAACTATGAAATTTTAATGAAGAAAAATGAAGATTGAGAGCTCAAGAGTGAAATCTATACCTCTTAGGTGATAGAGGAGGATGAGAGGAGTAACTTTGCTTCACAAATTTGGTTGAAAATCCTTGAGGAATGTGAAGAAAAATGGAGGTGCAAATGGAGGAAGGAAGAAAAAGGAAAAAGTATCCAATGTGGATCCAACCTATCAAGCCAGTACACTTCCTGAACCTCACAGTCCGATATTAGAATTGAACTGCTCTGATACCAATAAATGAGACGACCCACCGTCCCATCAGTAGAACCTAATATATTAACTAACCTTAATCGCATTATAATCGTTAGCGCGCCTTATTAATACGAAGCGAAGCGGAAAAATTGAGCGTGGAAGCAAACAAATATACGGCACGCAATGCTTCAGAGTACACAGCTTTAAAATATAAAAAAATATATCACATGCATCACTTGCTCCATCAGTAGGGCTACAGTATTAAAGTAATACATACAGATTATATTAATACAAACTAAAATAAAAGTACAAAAAAATAGGCTGAGAGACGACTCTCTCGCTAATCACGATCATTGCCCAACCTCTCGAGGTTAGGGTCCGTGACACGTCCTCTGGCGTTAGGCTCGTAAGGAATGTTGTCCAGCTCCTCAGCAACTGGTTCCTCGGGGTCTTCCTATAGAATAAGAGCAACACATACAGAAAATAGCGGGAGATAAGAAAAACATATCATCAATATGGGAGAAGGGCATCAATACAGAATATATATACATGCATCACACAACACATTTAACATATACAACACAACATCACCCATCTCTTAAGTCACCCATCACAATCATCTCAAACATCATTCTCCCCGATAATCCTATAAAAGGGATACTAGTCCCTATGTATATGCTGACTTCCCTATATGCATGTCGGTAGATACATCACGTCCCCAGTTGGACATCCCCATCGGGATTACATCACATCACATCCCGCCTCGGGATTTAAAGTAACACGTCCCCAATTGGACATCCCCCTTTGGGACAAAAATGTTATGGTATGAAATGAAATGCTATGCAACAAACATCCATCGCAGGTTGATATCGACACCTCACGCCTACGCACTCGACCACGACCATGACACATCACATCACATCAACATCAACATCAGCATCAACACCAACATCACGACGCCCTATGTCTACGAGCCACAGCTCTATGGTCAGGACCACAACGATATCAACCTGAACAAAATTAACACTCACCATAATCTCATCAACACTCAACCAGTCAAATCACAGTAACATTCAAACAGTAATTCCACCAGTACAGTTATCATCATAAAGTCAGACAACAATTCATCACGCAGGTAGTTCAACAAAATAATACCAACAGGTAATCAAATAAACAATTCAGCACATCATCCTCAATCAATCACAATAGCCATATCATCAACTTAGTGGTGATAGCCCAAAAGTACCTACACCCAGGGTCCAGGCACTTTATCCATGGCTCAGCCTCTAGTAGGGTTTAAGGGTTCCCCTACATACATATATATACTCTATACTAAGCTTGCCTTCCTGACGATATCAGTTCTTTCTCCCCACCTTAGTAATGCTCACGTGCAGCTCCGGCTACGACTCTGCAACGGTTAGTCGGGTGCGCGGTCGGATGTTCGAGTCCTCTCCGATTCTATACAACAAAACACAAACAGAAATCAGTTCAGTTAAATCAAAAATTTCCCCTAACCTTAGGACTAGGCTGCTGCCCCTATTTTTAAAATAGGCTAGAGATGTCTAAAAATTCCTAACTTTTGGATCAATGATCCTTAAGTATACACAACACATAATCCATGATCAATTTCAAAGATTTGAACCAAAACCCCTTAAACCAACAAAATAGGGTTTCGGCCAAGTTACACCCCCGTCGAGGTGTCACAGTTCATAACCCAAATTCTTTTTTTCGATTAATTAAAACCTTTTCTGAAATATTCATTAAACTTGTTGCGGAAATTCTAATACTAATCAAAGACTTTAACAAATAACAAAGGAATAAATTTGTACTCATCATTTATATATGTCAATCAACTTTGCCTTAAGGCATACATCAATTCAATTTCTTATTACACATTATACGGAGTCGCAGTCAAATGACCTGACTTTAAATATCAAAATCCTAAGAGCTGGTCTAACAAAAATCTAAGAATAATAAAACATACTACCTAGCCTGCATTGTCTTGATGAGACTAGGCCTCGTCATCAACAGTCCATCCGTCTTCGTCGTCAACACCAAGGAACTCGGCTACAGGGTCCGCAGTGACCCATAGGATCGCTGGAAAAACATCTGTACATGTGTTCAAAAAACACAATAGGGTGTCCAACATGTACAGGAAAAAGTGAGATTACTCTTACACAAGTTTATCGCAATAGCCACACAAGTAAAGCAGCATACTGATAATGCATCAATACAGTCATACGATAAAATATTAGTATTCAATATAATATCACTTTCAAATATCATACTCATTCATCTAGAGAAAACAAATGAATGCATGAGACTTCTCAACTCTCTAGTTCATGTACTTCGAAGACTCTTAACTCCCCATCCTCGAGCGATAGGCCGTCACCTCACAATTTAGGTCCGAGCTCCAATTGTTCTGGGGTAACACGTCAAACCATATCCTGAATAGTCCAGTCTCTGATTGAGTTCATTCGTGTTGGGTAGCCGACTTACCACGGCACAGGGTCGCAAGGCCTCCGGCCACTTGTGGAGTTTCGACACACAGAATGCCCCTATAAACCTAGTGGTCTTAACAGGCTCAATTCTCAACCACTTGGGTTGTAGCTCGGTTCAAATGGCACGTCGACCGACTCATGCATGTATGCAGGAGGTTTTCCATTCTTTCTTTTCGTTCAATCTTTCTTTTCTTTCATTCTTTCTTTTCGTTCATTCTTTCTTTTTCTGTCACGGCACAAAGCTTATGACTCATTTTAAAGGACATATAGCCCGTTCAACTCAAATTTCAAGATGTGAAGTACTAGGCCGACATCGCGGACTAGACTTGCATATTGGACACCAAGTCCGTTCTTTCTCTTCTCAAAACGCAGGACACGTAGTCCGAGTGCTCAATCCACGATGTACTAGGCCGACATCGCGGACACTAGACTTGCAGATAGGACACAAAGTCCGTTCATGTCACAGAACTCTAGCCCAACTTCTCGATCACTAGGTTCACGTGCTTCACTTGCGTGAAGGGGTAATCACCGGTTTCATCAAATCCATTTTCGTAGTTCAAAACTCAAAAACAAAACATAGATTCTCGTTGGTATGATCAAAACTCGTTTTCGCTCTAAAACTATTTTTCACAAAACTTTTCTTTACAAAGGATTTTGGCTTAAAAAGCCTTTTTCTAAAGGTTCCCCCGTCTTAAAACATTTTTCCAAAGATTGTTACCGGAGTAACTTTCATGAAGAGACATTTTCGTTTTCGGAACATCAAATACTTTTGGAAGATACTTTCTTGACAAACTAAATACTTTTCAAGGTTTCCTTTCTTTATACAACATGTTTAGAAAATAATGATAAAGCAACTTTTCAGTATTTTTCTCACTAACTCTCAACTTCCTAAGTCTTATTCAAAAACATTTTGGGTTCTTAACTTAGTGGCTTTTTAGTAAAATCGGCCATTATAACTTTTAGCTTAGAAGCTTTTCATTTCCTCAAATCAAAACATTTCAAAAATCTTTGATTAAGTCTTTTTGTTAGCTTAATCTTCATTATTGAGCTATAGCCAGTGCTATGCTCTTAACCAGTCCAGCATATAAATATATATATTTACACATCAAATCTCAATCAAGGCATCCATGCCACAATTCATATTCAAATATTCAAGCATATACTTCATCAAGTTCATACACAACATATATTCATTCAAACTCAAATCAACATCATAGAGATATTAAATCCAAGGCAAAAATGCCACAATTCAGATCACAACCAACCTCATGTGACTATCAAAATCATTGGAGCTAATCTTCCCTTACCTTTAGAAGTCATCCTCCGAAGCCCGATCGGTCCACGAATTCTCCTGATTCCTCGTCCGAGTATCCGACAACAACTACAAACATACAACCGCACCAATAACCAACAAGTAACAACATAATTAACAATATCAAACATAAGTTCTCCTTCCCCAAAAATAGTCTAAGGTTTGGCTAAAAATGATGACAAGGGCTAGGGATCACATTTGGTTCCAATCTTTTGGATGGTTGGTTCTTAAGCATGTTGAACACTAGTGTAAGTCCTATTACCCAAAAATATGAAACATAAATCAAGGTTCTCCACACCTATAGATCTTGGCCAAAAAGAGAGAAATGAGTTAGGAATTGATTTGGTTTTCCATCACTTGGATTCAAAGACAATAGGAAAGTTAAGGATGGAATCAAGAGTTAGAAATCAAAAATTTGAACAAAAACATTATTCATCATCACCTCTAGGGTTCGGCCACTTTGGGGAAGTAGGCTAGGATGAGAGTTTGATCATATGCTCTTGGGTTTAGGTCGAGGATGATGAAGTGACTTCATAGAAATTGGTTTCCCATTAAAAGGATTTTTCTACAATTTCCTACGAATTTTTGAAGTTTTGGATCATAAACTTGAAAACTATGAAATCAAGATTTCAAACTTGAAATAGAAAGATATTCATGAAGATTAGAGATCATAGAAGTGATCTTACCTAAGGAATGATGAACATTGATCAAGGATTCAAGTTTTTCTTTCATGGATTCAAGTTTTCTCTCAAGCAAAAAATGGAGTTTTCTCTCCATGGAAGAAGATGAAGGCTTGGAGCTCATCCTTGGGGGCTGTTCTGCGTGAGAAATGGGGCTGACCATCCTTTAAATTAAGTCACTTAAGGGCAAAATGGTCATTTCCTTCAAGGGTAAAATGGTAAAAGTGAAAAAGGTTAAGTTAGAGGTATTTTGGTCATTTCGCGTCCAGATATTTCCGAAAGTTGTGATGACTCTGGCATGCTTTCCAAGTGATATGACATGATGTGATATCATGATTATCCGTTGGCGGGTCCCGGTAAGTCCGTATGTGGCTCCGTTCGTTACCTGATTGAGGATTTCGCCCAAGAAAGTCGTGAGAACTTATTTATTTTGAATTTTTTTAAAATCGCCGATATTGTTCGCAATTTTATTTAAAACCTAACTGTTTCATTCATGAGTCAAAATTAGGTCTTGATAGTAGTAAAATACTACTGTCAATGAAAAACGTAGACTAGGCTTCGTCCGAGTTTTTGACCAAAACTTAACCATAGCTTCCTATGATATCGTAGAGCTTGGCTATGGTCTCAGATTATTTTATTTCACTCTCTAGACCCTTCAATAAAATACAAACATATAAATACTGATTAATTAGCTCTAGAGAGCTCTGAAAAATCGGGGTGTTACAGGCCCTCGCCATGAAAAATAGGTGAGAGTTTGATTTGGCTTCCTAATCACTTGGATTACATGATTAAGAGATGAAATAGTGAAATCAAGAACATTGAACAAAAACCCATTTTCCCCCCAAATTGTTAGGGTTCGGTTCCTCCAAATGAAATAGGCTAGAGAGCTTATTTGATTTCAAGCTCTTGGATTATGATAGAAGAGGATGAAACTAGGTTGTAGAAATTGGTTTGGCATTAAAAGGATTTTGCTACAATTTTCTAGAGATTTTTGAAGTTTAGATGTTAAAACTTAAAACCATAGATTTCAATGGATGAAAATGAAGATCGAGGGCTCAAGAGTGAAATCTATACCTCTTAGATGATAGAGGAGGATGAGAGGATCGACTTTGCTTAACAAACTTTCTTCAAAAACCTTGTGGAAGTTGAAGAAAAATGGAAATGAAGAAATGGAGAAAAGAAGAAAATGGAGGAAGAAGAAGAAGAAAGAAGGAAGAAGAAGAAGAATATGGAGGGGGGAGAGAGAGTGCAGAGTTTGAGGAGAGAGAGTGAGTGAGAGTTTAAATATTTTCTTAAGTTAAAGGGCTTAAGAGTTAAGAAAGGTAAAAAGGTAATTTAGTAAAAAGACCAAGGGAAATTTGGTCATTTCGCATCTCTATATTTGAAAATCATCATGACACTGGTATGAGTCCCTAGATGACCTGACATAGCCTTGACATGAAGATTATCTGCTCATGGGCTTCATAAAATCCTTACACGGCTCGAATTGTCTCCCAGATTGATTGTCGGCCCGAATATAATATATTATTTTCATTTTCGAACGTCAGGATGGACTTTTTCGAAAATATAGGAAACGTGATTCTAAGACTAACTGTCACATTCACGAGTCCAAATTAGGTCCTGATAGTAGTAAAACACTACAGTCAGTGAAAATCGCAGACTGGGCTCCGTCTAAGTTTTCGATGAAAATTTGACCATAGCTTCCTATGATAGCATAGAGCCTGACTATGGTCTCGGATTAATTTATTTCACTCTCGAGACCCTTCAATAAAATACAAACACACAAGTACTATTTAATTAAGAAAATCTTGAAAATCGGAGCGTTACCGAGCACGCCCGTGCTTGAGTTTAGCATGCCCATGCTCTGGGCAAGCACACCCGTGCTTCAAGCTAGTATGGTCGTGCTTCGCACATAGCAGAACCGTGAATTGGGCATTTCTTCATCTCGTTTCGCCCTAATCCTTTTATATACCTAAGTATGCGACCTAACCTAGTTACAAAACATTCTAAACTCAGAAAAGTTGCCCCCTCCTCTCCAATAAGGATTCCTCAACCCCTTGCCAAGGATCCATGAAGGAGATAACTTGTGTTCGTTGTTCTTCGTTGTTCTTCGCTTGAGGGACATCGCTGCTGGCCCGCTTGCTATTTATAGTTGGTCCTCACCTTCGTACATGATCTCTTGAGGTCGTGATCATGAGGTCGAGCGTTTGTGACATCGAGCGTTCGTGAGACGTGACCTTGTGGACGTTCCTTCTTCCCTTTTCTCTTTGAGATCGTCATACCTGTAACACCCTGTTTTTTTCTTCCTAATTAAACAGTATTTGTGTGTTTGTATTTTATTAGAGGGTCTAAAGAATGAAATAAATTAATCCGAGACCATAGTCAAGCTCTAAGCTATCGTAGGAAGCTATGGTTAAATTTTGGGTCGAAAACTCAGACTGAGCCCCGTCTGCGTTTTTCATTGATAGTAGTGTTTTACTACTATCAAGACCTAATTTGGACTCGTGAACGAGATAGTTAGTCTTAGAATCACGTTTCCTACATTTTCGAAAAAATGGGTCCTAACTTTCGAAAATAAAAATAGTATAAAATATTCGAGGGGAAACTTGAACCGAAAGACAAACGGAGCTGCGTCGGGATTTAACGGGACCCGTAAATGGATAAAATTGATGTCACATCATGTCACATCACCTTGGGATGCATGCCATGACTCGACACTGTCATAATGACTAGTGAAAATATCTGAACGCGAAAAGACCAAAATGCCCCTGATCTTTTTCCTAAAGGACGTTTACGTCCCTAAAATATCTAAAAAGTGACCTCACTCCCTCTCTCTCTCTCTCTCTCTCCTCATCTTCGACCCTCCTTTCTCTCTCTCCTCCTCCATTCTATTCTTCTTCTTCTCCATTTCTCATTTTTCCTCCATAACTTTACCTCCATTTTTCTCAAGCTTCCACAAGGTTTTTCAAGAAATTTTGTGAAGCAAAGTTGATCATCTCATCCTCCTCTATCATCTGAGATAGACTTCTCTCTTGAGCTCTCAATATTCATTTTTCTTCATTGAAACTCATAGTTTCAAAGTTGTTCTTCAAACTTCAAAAATCTCTAGAAAATTGTAAAAAAATCATTTTAATGCCAAACCAATTTCTAAAATCTAGTTTCATCCTCTAATTTCATAATCCAAGAGCATGAAAACAAATAATCTTCCTAGCCTAATTAACCTAGCGGAACCGAACCTATGTTGTTTTTTGGGAAAAAAATGGGTTTTGTTTCAATTTGTATGAAATGGTTATTGATTTCACCTATTTTAGAGGTGATGGCTGAAACACTAAGTTTTTGGTTTAAGGGGTTTTGGTTCAAATCTTTGATAATTGATCATTGATTATGTCTTAGGTATGCTTAAGGATCATTGATCCAAGAGTTGGTAGAATTTCAACACCCCTAACCTATTTAATTAAATAGGGGCAGTAGCCTAACCCAAAAGATTAGAGAATTTGTGATTTTACTATATTAATTTCTAGTTGTCTTTTGTGGTATAGAATCGGACAGGACTCGGACGTTCGATCGCGCACCCAATTGACAGTTGCGGAGTCGTAACCAGAGCTGCACGTGAGCATCACTAAGGTGGGGAGAAAGAATTCTATCATCAGGAAGGCAAGCCTAGTATAGATTTATATATATATATATATATATATATATATATATATATATATATATATATATATATATATATCTGTGTGTGTGTGTGTGTGTGTGTGTAGGGGAACCCTTAAACTCTACTAGAGGTTGAGCCCTGGATAAAGTGCCTGGACCCTAGGTGTAGGTACTTTTGGGCTACCACCACTAAGTTGATAATATGGATGATGTGATTGATTGAGGTTGATGTGTTGAATTATTTAATTGATTATATGTTTACCTGTTATGTTGAACTGTTTGTGTGATTTACTGTTATTCGGCTTTGTGATGATATCTGTACTGGTAAAATTGCTGTTATGAGATTTTATTGTGATTGGCTGGTTGATTGTTGATGAGAGTATGGTGAGTGTTGATGTTGTTCGGGTTGATACCGTTGTGGTCCCGACCATGGAGCAGTGGCTCATAGACACAAGGCGTCGTGATGCTGATGTTGATGTTGATGTTGATGTGGATGCAGTGCGTCGTGGTCGTGGTCGTGGTCGAGTGCGTAGGCGTGAGGTCCCGATATCAACCTGCGATGGATGCATATTTCATATCATATCATTTCATACCACAATATATTTGTCCCAAAGGGGGATGTCGAATTGGGGATGTGATGTATTTTTAATCCCGAGGTGGGATGCCCAATGGGGGACGTGATGTGATGTTATCCCGATGGGGATGTCCAACTGGGGACGTGATGTATCGGCCGACATGCATATAGGGAAGTTAGCATATATATATAGGGACTAGTATCCCTCTTATAGGCTTATCTAAGAGAATGACTTTTGATATGGTTGTGGTGTATGACTTTAAGAGATGGGTGATATTGTGTTGTATAGTGTATATGTGTTGTGTGATGCATGTATATATATGTTGTACTGATGCCCATCTTCCCTATTGATGATATATGTTCCTTATCTCCCGTTCTTTTCTATATGTGTTATTTTATTTTATGGGAAGACCTCATGGAGGAACCACTTTCTGAAGAACTGGATGGCATTCCGTATGAGCCAGATGTCGGTGGATGAGCCCAGGATCCCAACCTCGAGGGGTTAGGAAGTGATCGTGGTTGGCCAAAGAATTGTCTCTCAGCCTACTTTCATATTTTTGATTTTAGTCTGTACTGATGCACTTCGTACGTATACACTATTACTGTAGCCCTACTAATGGGGCAACTGATGTATGTACGTATTTATTTATATTTTAAAAGCTATGTACTCTGAATCGTTGCATGCCTAAAATCCGTTTCGCTTTCGCGCTAAATTTTTCGCTTCGCTTTGTATTAATAAAGCGCGCTAAGGATTATAATACGATTAAGGTTTGTTAATATCTTATGTTCTCCAATGGGACGGCGGGTCGTCTCAATACCAGGTATGGGGGGATGGTCAATATGAATATATAGGTTTTGGGGTAGCAAAAGACGAAGGGTTAACCCATGACCCAAATGGTATGTCGTTATATGCTATGCTTGATGCTTGAATCCTGATTGAATGTCATCGTATGTTCTTGAGTATTCATATGTGCTACCTTGTTTTATAACATGAAAAATGATTGTATGATCTTGACTACTTGTGGTAATATGTTTGATGAAGTATGATAAGATATATTGAGATGTATTGATGGTTTACGATGACGATGACGATGATGATGTGTTGTTATTGTCTATGTTAAACTTCATCATAGGGATGTTGGCAAATTAACCGTAGACTATATGAACATAGCTTTAGGTTAATTGAAAGTCATAAAATGTTCATAAAATGTAGATATAGGCGTGAGAGGTGAGATTGATAACCCATTGGTATAGCCATTAACCATTAGGATTGATTTTTGAGTGTTTGGACTTCAAAAACCATAAATTCCAGAATTAGGATTGTTATCGCGACGTGGAACACGCCCGTGCTTCGGTGTGCATGCTTGTGCACCTAGAGAACTGCTCAATGTACGACCATGCTTAAGTAGTGCATGACCGTGCTCATAAAACGACGTTAGAGCATGCCCGTGCTCAAACAAGCACGCTCGTGCTCAGGCCGTGTGCAACCGTGCACCTGGGCAAACCTGAGAACACTTCTCAGATTTAATTGAAAAAGGATTAAAGGACCCCTTTTTGGTTAAAAATAAGATAGATAGGATTACAAAATGTAACCTAAAGATAGTCAATAAGTTAAGGCTTACTTAAATAAATAAGGAAGAGCTTAGATACCAAGATTAAACATGATCCTTATAAAATTATTAATGTTAATATTAATGAGGAGTTATTTTTAACGACATTAATGATACGTTATCGCCAGATGTTGGTAATGATCATCATTGATGGTCAATATTGATAATTCTTATGAATGGACATATGTTTGTATGTTGTTGACATCATTAGCATCTTTGCATATATGGTGCTAGTTGGACAGAAGGCAAACGATGAATTGCGACGATGGAGGCCCCGATGGGTTTTATCCCGGCCTTGAGGGTAGCGTCGGGTGTGGAAGTTCCTTGATTGCATGGTTAGCTAACTATGGCCGGAATAACCACTCAACCTGCCTGAGTACCCTGATGAGCCACGGTACGTTTTCAGGATTATTAGTGAGAGTATTCATGGGGTTCTTCTGGTATGATTATTCATCCATGTTGGTTAACCGTATATGTACTCCTAGTCGTTCTTCCTGAGTTAGTGCTGATGGATCCACATGTGCATGGAGTAGTGATGTTGCATTGCACACATTCTTTAACATGATATAGTATGTGTTGTATGATTGTGTGTTGTATGCTCAATCTTATTAACTATCATGTTGCCGTCTTATATATATATGTTGTGATATGCATGTACCTTGTGTACGTAGTGGAGGGTGAGCCAGTTGTTGAGGAGTGATCCCGAGGAGATCGTTTACTCGTAGATAGTTGATATTTTTATGTCTTAATTTTAATCCAATGTATTATCGATACTTTGTGTACTAGCTCTGATATGTAACATCGGGGATTGGGTTTACGTTTTACGTTTTCTGCAGTTTGGTTTTAAAGGATTTTGACTTATTCATTATGTTTTGGATAATGTGATACACATTACTCTTGATGTTTTTATTCTAATTATATATTACTTTAAAGATATGTACGATTTTGCTTATGTATTATCATATGCGGGGTGGGTATCACATTTAGTGGTATCAGAGTCGGTCTGTCTTACAGGCTGGGGTATATGTCTGTTATGTTCTCTTCTGCGTACTCTTATATGATTATCTGTACTTAGTATAGATGATGATATAGGATTGTTAAGATTTAGTTTCTATTTTTGCTTGACTTCTTGTACTAAGCGATTTGCTTGGACAATGCAGGAAGATATGGCAGGTTGAAATGATCGCGCGTTTGCTGATGCCCTTCAAGCATTGGCTAATGTCATAGGGCAGAACCAAAATCACAACGGAGGTGGACCTGCTGAATTTCAGGGTTTAGATAAGTTCCAAAGGAATAATCCGTCATCTTTTAAGGGAGCTTATAACCCTGAAGGTGCTCAGACATGGATCCTGAAGCTTTCGAGCCATGGCATGCACCGATGCTCAGAAGGTCACCTTTTCCACCTTCATGTTAGTAGAAGAAGATGAAAATTGGTGGGAGAATTTCCAGCAACGTTTGGAGGCTGAGGATGCCGCTGTTACTTGGGATGTCTTCAAGGAGAGGTTCTCAAGAAAGTATTTCTCAAATGACATCCGGGACAAGAAGGAGATGGAGTTTCTAGGCTTGACTCGAGGGAACATGTCTGTTGGGGTGTATGCTGTTAAGTTTGAGGAGCTCTCATGTTACTACCCGTTGTATCAGCATGCGATGGATGACCGGTCCAAGTGTGTGAAGTTTGAGAATGTTTTGCGTCCAGAGATGAAGCAAGCCATCAACTACCAGGAGATTCGTGTCTTTCCTACCTTGGTGAAGAAGTGCAGAATTTTTGAGGATGGCTACAAGTATAGAGTTGCTCACTTCAAGAATTCTGGCACTTAGCGTAGCATGAAGACTACTCAGCAGGATAAGGGAAATCAACATCTACCACCAGTTAGTCGTGGGTTCAAGCAATATGGCAATAAGCCGCAGTATGCTACAGGAAAGTTTAGTGGGGGAGATTCTTGTACTCCTAATCCAGTGAGATGCGGCAAGTGTGGATAAGGTCACTTTACTCGTGAGTGCAAGGAAGCTGATGTTATTTGCTTCAAGTGTGGGAAGCTTGATCACATTAACTGTGACTGTGGAGGAGCGAAGCTGGAACTGCAAAGTGCTAGCATGATCCAGAATTCTCAAGCTAATTGACTGAAGACCAGTGGAAGAGTCTTTACTCTCAGTGGAGCTGAAGCCTCCGAATCCGAAGATCTGATCCAAGGTAAATGTCTTATAAATGGAACTCTTTTAAATGTGTTAGAAACTTAAAGTTGCCATTTACCTATCTTGGCCATGAATTGATGCTGCTACACCTACAAATTAGCCTGTTCTTACTACCCATGTTTGCAAAAGTTGTCCTATTACCATTGATGATAGGAACTTTATAGTTGACCTTGTGTGTCTACCCCTTAAACAACTTGATGTTATTCTTGGAATGGACTGATTATCTACCAATCATGTCCTCCTAAACTGCTTTGATAAAACTGTTGTTTTTGGGACTGCTATGAATCCTAAGGATCCTAAATTTCTGTCTGCCAACCAAGTAAAGGCTTCTATGAGAGAAGAAACCCAAGTATACATGATTCTGACTTCCCTAGAAGTAGAGAGAAAATCTAAGGTTGAGGATGTGCCAATTGTGAGAGAGTTTCTTGAGGTTTTTCCCGCATGATGTTTTTAGTCTACCATCTGAGAGAGATGTTGAGTTTACCACACACTTAGTGCCAGGTACATGGCCTATCTCTATAACACCTTATAGGATGTCCCCTCTAGAGCTACCAGAGTTGAAGAAACAGTTAGAGGAGTTACTTCAGAAGCAGTTTGTTAGGCCTAGTGTATCCTCGTAGGGAGCGCCAGTGTTGTTGCTGAGGAAAAAGGATGGTAGCATGAGGTTGTGTGTCGATTATTGACATCTCAACAGGTGTGAGTTTTTGTTGGAGGCGGTGAGTTTCTTAGGACATATCATCTCTAGAGGAGGGATAGTCATAGACCCAACTAAGATAGAAACCGTACTCCATTGGGAAGCACCTAAGTTAGTAACCGAGATTAGGAGTTTCTTGGGTTTAGCCGGGTACTATAGGAAGTTTATAGAAGGGTTCTCTAAGATAGCTTTACCTTTGACCCGCCTTACTCCAACAAATGAGGATGGCAGAGTACTGAAAGCCAGGAAACTTACTCCGACGTTCATTGGTCCTTACCAAATACTAAAAAGAGTCGGTGCAATTGCCTACCAAATAGCCCTACCACCTTTTTTGTCAAACCTTCATAATGTATTCCTTGTGTCTCAACTTCGTATGTACATTCATTACCCTAGCCATGTGATAGCACCCTATCATTCCGTTGAAGAGAACCTAACTTTGAGGTACTATCCCTTCGGGTTAAGGATCGGAGGATTAAGCAGTTGAGAGGGAAAGAAATTCCCTTGGTCAAAGTTGTTTGGAGTGGAGCTACAAAAGAAAGCGTTGCGTTGGAGAGCAAGACAAAGGAGTCGTATCCGTACTTGTTTGTTCAAGGTGAGTAGAAATATCGAGGAAGAAATTTTTATAAGAGGGTGAAATTGTAACACCCTACTTTTCACCGATGCCTTTATGTGGTATATCTCTTTTAATGTATGTTATACATGGTTGTTCTGCTTATGTTAAATGCCTAGAGACATGTTTGGGGATAGTTAGCCTTAGAAAAGAGCAAGATCATAAACCTGAAAGGTGAGCACGCTCGTGCTTGAGTTCATTACTCACATGCTCTGGGCAAGCACGCCCGTGCTTCAAGCCTGCACGGTCATGCTTCGTGCACAGCAAAACTGTGAATTGGGCTTTTCTTCAGCCATTTCGCCCTAATCCTTTTATATACCTAAGTATGCGACCTAACCTAGTTACAAAACATTCTAAACTCAGAAAAGCTGCCCATCCTCTCCAATAAGGATTCCTCAACCCCTTGCCAAGGATCCTTGAAGGAGATAACCCGTGTTCATCGTTCTTCGTTGTTCTTCATTTGAGGGACATCGCTGCTCGCACGCTTGCTCTTTATAGTTGGTCCTCGCCTCTGTTCGTGATCTCTTGAGGTCGTGATCGTGAGGTCGAGCGTTTGTGACATCGAGCGTTCATGAGACGTGACCTTGTGGACCTTTTTTCTTCCCTTTTCTCTTTGAGATCGTCATACCAGGTATAAGGGGAGAGAGCAATATGAATATAGGTTGTGGGGTATCATAAGATGAAGGGTTAACCCATGACCCTAATGGTATGTTATTATATGCTACGGCTGATGCTTAAATCCTGATTGAATGTCCTTGTATGATCTTGAGTATTCATACGTGCTACCTTGTTTTATAACATGAAATTATGATTGTATGATCTTGACTACTTGTGGTAATCTGTTTGATGAAGTATGACATGATATATTGAGATGTATTGATGGTTTACAATATGATGACGATGTGTTGTTGTTGTCTATGTTAAACTTAAAAATAGGGATGTTGGCATATTAACCATAGACCAGGGATGGCAAAACGAGTGGTGGGTTGGTCCGCAAAAAAGAAAAGACTAGAAAATGGGTTGGCGGGCTGACCCATCAAAAAATAATAAAAAATTTGAAAACAAGTATAAAAGATAGAAAATTAGGCATAAAATCGAAATTGGGTTGGCGTGTCAACCTGCATCGCCTTCAAACTGTTAAAAAAAAACCAAAATAATTAAAATATATATTTTTAGAATAGGCGGATTGGCGGGCCAACCTGCCCAAGCCCGCCTCTGACTCGCCTTCTTGGTGGGTTAAGCATAGCGGGTCAAAACAGGTTGGTGGGTTGAGAACCCCAACCCAACCCGCCAAAATAGGCGGGTTAAATGGGTTGGCCTGTTGGGCCCAACCCCTTTTGCCATCCCTACCCTAGACTATATGAACATAGCTTTAGGTTAATTGAAAGTCATAAAATGTTCATAAAACGTAAAGATAAGCGTGAGAAGTGAGATTGATAACCCCTTGGGATAGCCATGAACCATTAGGCTTGATTTTTTTAGTGTTTGGACTTCAAAAACCATAAATTCCAGAATTAGGATTGCTGGCGCGGTGTGGAGCACGACCGTGCTCCGGTGTGCATGCCCGTGCACCTGGAGAACAGCTCGAAGTACGGCCGTGCTTAAGTAGTGCACGACCGTGCTTATAAAACAATGTCAGAGCACGCCCGTGCTTATGCTTTAGTAAATAACAGGACAATAACCATTAAGAGCGCGACATGCTTACAGTAAGCATGACTGAGCTCAGACCGTGAACGACCATGTACCTGGGCAGAACTGAGAGCACTTCTCAGATTTAATTGAAAAAGGTTTAAAGGACCCCTTTTGGGTTAAAAATAAGATAAATAGGATTACAAAATGTAACCTAAGGATAGTCAATAAGTTAAGGCTTACTTAAATAAATAAGGAAGAGCTTAGATACCAAGATTAAACATGATAATTATAAAATGATTAATGTTAATAGTAATGAGAAGTTATTGTTAACAAAGTTAATGATCCGTTATCGTCGAATGTTGGTAACGATCATCATTGATGGTCAAGGTTGATAATCCTTGTGAATGGACTATGTTTGTATGTTGTTGACATCACACGCATCTTTGCATAGACAGTGCTAGTTGGGCGGAAGGCAAACGATGAATCGTGACGGTGGAGGCCACGATGGGTGTTATCCTGGCCATGAGGATAGTGTTGGGTGTGGACGTTCCTTGATGGCGTGGGTTAGCTACCTATGGCCGGAATAACCATTCAACCAGCCTAAGTACCCTAATGAGCCATGGTACGTTTTCAGGATTAGTGAGAGTATCCATGGGGATCATCTGGTATGGTGATTCATTCATGTTGGTTAACCAGATATGTACTCCTAGTCGTCCTTACTGAGTTAGTGTTGATGGATCCACATGTGCATGGATCAGCGATGTTGAAATGCATTGCACACATTCTTTAACATGATATAATTTGTGTTGTATGATTGTGTGTTATATTCTCCTCTTATTAACTATCCTGTTGCCGTCTTATATTCATATATATGATTTCTGACCCCCTGATTTTGTTGTGCTATGCATGTACCTTGTGTATGCAGTGGAGGGTGAGCCATCTGTTGAGGGGTGATCCCGAAAAGATCGCTTACTCGTATATTAGTTGATATATTTATGTCTTAATTGTTATCCGATGTATTATCGATACTTGGTGTACCAACTCTGATATGTAACATCGGGGATTGGGTTTACGTTTTATGTTTTTCGCAGTTTGGTTTTAAAGGATTTTGACTTATTCATTATGGTTTGGATAATGTGATACACATTACTCTTGATGTTTTTATTCTAATTATATATTACTTTAAAGACATGTATGATTTTCCTTATGTATTATCATATGCAGGGTAATTGGTGTCACAGGTAACGTCTTTTGCTTCTGCTTCTACACTTGATGAATTGCATGATGCCTTTCTTGAATTGCATAATGACTCTATGAGGTTGGCTAAGGCATTAGAAAGATCCAAGAATAATTGCCTTAACCAAAGAAAGACTAGAATTAAAAAAGGAAAACTTTAGCATTGGGTATATTCAAGCAAACTGTGTATGCAAGAATTGTAGTAAGTATGAAAATCAAATCAATGACTTAGAGAACACTCTTGCAAAATTTACTGATGGTAGAGATAATTTAAATGTTCTTCTTGAAAATCAAAAAGGTGTTTACGATAAGGCTGGCTTAGGATATAAACTCAAAGATCACGAAAAATCACTCTTGAAGAAAATGTTTATGCCTGCTCATACATCAACAAGTCCATTTGTTAGATGTTTGTATTGTGCTAGGAAAGGTCATACTGCATCTAGCTATAACATGAGAAAAAGCATTAACACAAATAAAAGAAAAATGTGGGTTCCCAAGGGAACTTTTTCTGGCACTAACACCAAAGGACCCAAGAAAATTTGGGTACCTAAAATCAAAATATAAATACTATTTTTGTAGGTGTGCTTTAAAGCCAAGAGCGCAAATTGGTACCTTGACAGTGGCTGTTCAAAGCACATGATGGGAGACATCACCACGTTTTCATTTTTTAAACCAAAGATAGGAGGACATGTAACATATGGTGACAATAACAAAGGTTGAATCCTAGGCATTGGAAGTGTTGGTGGAAGTTCAACAACATCAATAGTTGATGTGCTCTACGTAGAGGGATTAAAGCATAATCTTCTAAGCATAAGCCAATTGTGCGACAAACTTAACAAGGTTAGCTTTGATTCTAAGTCATATGTAATTGAAAATATGCATGATAAAATAAGAATTGAATTGGACATAGGATTAATAATATATACATGCTAGACTTAGATGACATCTCTTCAAATGATGCACGTTGTCTTATCTCTAGAGAAGAATATCATCTTTGGCATCGTAGAATTGCACACATCCACATGGAGCACTTAAATAAACTTGTTTCAAATGAACTTGTAATTGGTTTGCCAAATTTGAAATTTAAAAGGATGGTTTATGTGATGCATGTCAAAAAGGCAAATTAGCAAAAACCTATTTTAAACCAAAAAATGTTGTGTCAATAAATAGACCTTTACAACTTCTTCACATGGATTTATTCGGTCTTATAGGACTAAAAGTTTTGGGGGGAATCATTATGCCTTCATAATTGTTGATGATTTCTTAACCTTATTTCTTGCCCATACAAGTGAAACCTTCAAAGCTTTTAAGAAATTAGCAAAAATAATAAAAAATGAAAAGGATTTAAAAATTGTATCCATAAGAAGTGACCATGGCGAGGAATTTGAAAATGAAAGCTTTGAAATTTTTTATGATAAAAATGGAAATTAACATAATTTTTCTGCATCTAGAACCCCTCAAAAAACTGAGGTAGTAGAAAGGAAAAATAGGTCACTAGAGAAACTTGCTAGAACAATTCTCAATGATGCAAGTCTCCCTAAATATTTTTGGGCAGATGTCTTAAGCATTGCATGCTATGTTTTGAATAGATTTTTAATTAGACCCATATTAAAGAAAACTCCTTATGAACTTTATAAAGGAATAAAACCAAATGTTTTACATTTTGGGGTTTTGGATGAAAATGTTTTGTCTTGAATAATGGTAAAAATAGCTTAGGTAAGTTTGATGTCAAAGTTGATGAAGGAATATTCTTAAGTTATTCATCCACTAGTAAGGAATTTAGAATTTATAATAAAAGAACATTAACCATCGAGAAATCTGTGCATATTTCTTTTGATGAGAATAACCCCAAAAGGTTGGGAAAGAAAATTATTGATGACCTTGCAGATTCTTTTAAGAATGTCTACTTGAATGATGAAAAGAAAGGTGAATCTATTGATGAAGAAGAAGCAAACCAAGAGGTAGCTATTGAACAAAAGCATGAAGCACATAATGATTTACCCAAGGAAGGGAGAGCATCAAGAGATCATCCTTTAGACAACATTATAGGTGATATATCTAAAGGTGTAAGTACTCGAAAAACCCTTAAAAATGTTTGCAATCACATGGCATTTGTATCTCAAGTAGAACCTAAGACCATAGATAATGCAGTTAGCGATGAATTTTGGCATTAGCGATGCAAGAAGAATTAAACCAATTTAAAAGAAATGAAGTTTGGGAACTTATTCCTAGACCAGTTAATAATCAAATAATTGGTATCAAGTGGGTCTTTAGGAATAAGCTTGATGAAGACGAAATTATAGTTAGAAACAATGCCCGCCTAGTAGCTAAGGGATTTAATCATGAAGAAGGCATAGACTATGAGGAGACATATGCACCTGTAGCTAGACTTGAGGCGATTCTTATGTTGCTTGCATTATGAATTTTAAATTATATCAAATGGACGTGAAAAGTGCATTTTTAAATGGGTATATAGAAGAAGAAGTCTATGTAAATCAACCTCTGGGCTTTGAAAGTTTTGAATTTCCTAATCATGTGTTTAGATTAAAGAAAGCCCTTTATGGATTAAAACAAGCTCCTAGAGTTTGGTACGAACACTTAAGAAATTTTTTATTGGAAAAAGGTTTCTTTAGGGGTAAGGTTGATACTACCCTTTTTATAAAAATAAAAAAAAATCCCATGACATTCTTCTTGTGCAAGTTTATGTCGAGATGTCAATGATGGGAGAATTAAACTTCTTCCTTGGTCTACAAATCAAGCAAACAAAGGAAGACATTTTCGTCAATCAAGCCAAGTATTGTAAGGAGCTTCTAAAAAGATTTGGGATGGAAAGTGCCAAAGAGATTTCCAACCCCATGAGCACCTCCTGCTACTTGGACAAGGACGAAAATGGTAAGCCTATAGAAATAACCAAATACAGAGGTATGATAGGCTCTCTTTTATATCTTACTACAAGTAGGACAGACATTATGTTTAGTGTATGCATGTGTGCTAGATTTCAGGCTAATCCTAAAGAATATCACCTTATTGCTGCTAAAAGAATAATGAGATACCTAGGAGGAACAAAAGACATGGGCTTATGGTATCCCAAAGGAGCCACATCTAGTCTAGTTGGGTACTCTGATTCTGATTTCGTAGGAAGCAAAACAGATAGGAAAAGTACTAGTGGGACATGCCACTTTTTAGATAATGCCTTAGTTTCTTGGTTTAGTAAAAAGCAAGCTACCATGGCATTGTCAACTACTGAGGCGGAATACGTAGCAACATGGAGTTCTTTTGCCCAAATCCTTTGGATGAAGCAACAATTGTTGGACTACGGTGTCCAACTTGATCACATCCCCATCAGAGACAACACTAGTACCATCAAATTGACTAAGAAACCAATCCACCACTCTAGAAAAAAACACATTGAGATTAGACACCATTTTATTAGAGATCATGTGCAAAATGGAGATTGTGTTCTTCAACATGTAGACACCACCAAACAATTGGCAGATATCCTAACAAAACCTCTAAACAAAGAAAGTTTTTATTACATCAGAAGAGAGTTAGGAATCCTTAATTCATCTTGCATAAGATAAAATTTTATGATCCCGTAACATGCTTCTTCGTGCTTGTGTGGTTCATGTGATGTTATAAATGTACGCATGTCTTATAATATGAAAAAAACACTGTGGAGTTTAATACATCGATGTACATATTATCCTACATCGATGTCCACATATTTCTTTGTCAAATTCTCCCATTCATTTAAATACATCGATGTACTTATATCCATACATCGGTGTACATGTTTTTGTTGCCAATTTCCCAGATGTCTTACAAATACATCGATGTATAATACTCCTACATCGATGTACGTGCTTTCAATTTAATACATCGATGTATGACATCCCCACATCGAGGTACGCCTCTCCTAAGTGCCTACGTAATGAACTAATCTAAACAATGCGTTTTGGGACTTACATAAAAAAAACCTTATTTCTCCTTCTTCCTCAAAGAGCACCGACCAACCTCACTCCCTCAGCAGCCTCTTTCACACCGCACCACCACCAAGCCTCACTCCCTCTTCATCGCGCCTCTTCTTCCATCTCCGCCATCACCAACCTCTCCTTGCCACCGCCTCTGATCACCCACCTATCCGCCATCGCGCCTTCTCCTCCATCTCCAACATAACCTCTCAACCTCTCCTCTTCGTTACTCATTCTCTCCATACGCGACCCATCTGTTCACCACTTCTCCTTCCTACCTGAGCGACCTTTTTCCCACATAGCAGAGACAAACCGCTCCCCCTCACCATGGCTAGAACAAAAAATATGGAGTCTTCTACAAAGAAACGAGCACGCACCTGCGCTTCCTTCTCACGTTCCTCAAAAGAAAGTGATGCTAGCCCTCCTCTCGCACTTCCCATCAACTGGGGGTGGGAATAGGCCAGGCCACTCATCAGAGGCCTATGGCCTAACCTATTTAAAGCCTAGTCTGGCCCAGGCTATTTAACAAAAACAGTCAGGCCAAAGCTTTTTGAAATGCCTTTATAGCGAAAGAGACCAAAAAGCTTATTAGACCAATCAAGCTCGCCTATTTAACATACACACATATATAATATATAATTTAATATATAATACTATAATATATTATTTATAATATTTATAACATTTGAAATTAAAGGCCTATTGACCCATTTAAATTTAGAGGTCTACTTGCACATTTATTTGTCAAGGCCTAACAACCTATTTCTCAGTATAGGCCTACCAACTTTTTTATCATTAGAAGCTTATAAGCCTATTTACAAGTGAAGGCCTATGATCTATTTATAAGTGAAGGCATATTTAAAGGTTTTGTTGAAAAGTAGGCTTTTAAATATGTTTATAGTTCAGGCCAGGCTTTGAAGTAGGCTAAGCCATACCTTAAAAATTGGCCTATATCAGACTAATAGGTCAGGATCAGGCCTTGATATTGGAACGCAGGCCAGGCTCAGGCCTGTCAGGACCTAGCTCGGCCTAGCCTATTCCCACCCCTGCCAGCAACTGGAAGAATTATTTCTCCAACGAAGCCCAAGCTCAGTGCTTCTACGACAATTTTAGTGACCGGAAACTTTAAGATGCTCAAATAGTTGATTTCCAGTACTTCAACTGTAACAGCCCGGACTGCTTTCAAGATTGCCGACTGTTCCCACAAACCAACACAGGTCTTTCCAGCGTGCTTTGTCCTCACTCACACTCTTTCTGGGAAACTTCCCAGAAGGTCACCCATCCCACAAGTTCTCCAAGTCAAGCACTCTTTACTATGGAGTTCTTATGTTTTGGGCTCCCAAAAAGAAGATCCATCTTGTTGATATAGGTAGTACCAATCAATTCTTTTAAGCTTTCCTTAACTATGCAGTCCCATACCTGCATATGAATTCGGTTCATTCAAGTGTCCCTTTGCCTAGAAGCCTGCCAGGAGCTGCTCCTTGTCCGTGCGTCATGCACCGCCGATCACTTCCTGCCCTCATCAGCCTCAGGCATTATATGCCCACCAGCTTCCGCCTGGTTCGTCCCCGAACCACCTTGTACTGGGAGAGGTCCGCTCTGATACCATTTGTAACGGCCTGGACTGCTTGCAGGATTGGCGACTGTCCCAACAAACCAACACGGGTCTTTTCAACATGCTTTGTCCTCACTCACACGCTTTCTGGGAAACTTCCCAGAAGGTCATCCATCCCACAAGTTCTCCGTGTCAAGCACGCTTAACTATGGAGTTCTTATATTCTGGGCTCCCGAAAAGAAGATGCATCTTGTTGGTATAGGTAGAACCAATCAATTCCTTTAAGCCTTCCTTAACTATGCAATCCCATACCTGTATAGCCTCAGGATCCCTCTCATTTCGATGTTAATTCGGTTCATTCATGTATCCCTTTGCTTAGAAGCCTACCAGGAGCCGCTCCTTGTCCGTGCCTCATGCACCGCCGATCACTCCCCGCCCTCGTCAACCTCAGGCGTCACATCAACACCTAGCACTTCACTTTCCAAAAAGTTCTCGAACGATATGAAGTTCAGAATTTCCTTCAGATTCGAGATGATGATTATCCATTTCTGGTAAAAGTCTTTTACTCAAATTTGAAATTGTCTTGTGAAACTCTGTAATCAGACATGAAAGGTATTTTGATTGTTCTGCTTTTGGCTGATTTTAACTCTCTCACTGACCTCCTATATTTCGGTTCTCAACGTTTTTACCTAACAGAGAGTGATGAAGAAGGTGAAGAGATGAAAGTGTTCTTACATGGTATGAAACATTCAACCAAGACAAGCGGGTGTGGGATCTCATTGTGGACAATGCTGAAGTTGGCCGTGTGACTAATGTCGGATGGTTACGTGTTCAAAGACAACTTCTTTATGGTCGTATCCTAGTTGCCCGAGGTGGAAATTATGCTATATCGTAAAGGGATCACGTTCTCTATCTCTAGGTGATTCTAAACAGAAAAAAAAAATCAGTTAGGCCTTTATTGTTGCAGAACACATGGCGATTAGTGCCCGCAAAACGGCTTCCCTGCCCTACCCAGTGCTGGTTTCCAAACTCATGTGCCATGCCAGTGTCCTTATGGCGAGCGAAAAGCGCATTACTGCTGCCCGAGTCACCAAGGTATTCGGTGAAAATATTAACAACCAGGTGCGCTTAAAATTTTATGATGGGTACTAGCACTATCCTTATGAGCACGACACCCCTCAGCCACCTCCTCCAACTCAGACACCTGTGCCCCCACCAGCTCCAGATGTTGCTGGTCATTCCACTTCTGTCGCTCCTGTAGTCCCGACTGACCATTAGTTATTGGACTAGCTTATTCAGAGCGTTGGCATGCTCACCCCGGATGTCAGTTCACTCACTGCTCAGATGATGACCATTTAGAAGCACTTCGAACTTATCCCTCCTGCATGTGCTTCCTCAATACCTGATCAGGATGATCTATTAGCTGTTGCACAGCATGCCCCCAAAAATGTTGTGTTGTCTGATGATGAGATTTCCTCTTAGCATTATAGGTTTTTTATTTTTTTATAGGCATTTTGTTATTGTTGTTTGTGATGTTTATCTTCATGTACTTTTTTTGGGAACGTTATATGTACTTGAAGTTAATGATGAATGCCAAATGTTGCCCGCATTTTGCTTATTTTGATTGTTGTAAAATTGTCAGTTATTGTTTATTTTATCCTCTTATTTTCCTTTTTGATAGTGCCAAAAGGGGGAGAAAAACAAGAAATAAATTAGCTACATGATTCAGGGGGAGTTGGATTTAAAATCGGTAACATTGCACTTATTTTCATTATATATTCTGGGGTAGTTACCTATAACTTACATATCCATTGCTTAGATTATTTCTTGACCTTAATGGTGCTTTCTTGAGTGATGATTACAAGAAAAAGGGAGACCCTTTCCACGAATATAAGCTGCACTTTCACTCTGAAAATTCAATCACTCAGGTAAGAAAAGGTAAGTATTGGGTTTTCATGAGACAATCATCTTTTAAAATCATGTCTCAAGGCGGAAGAAACCACACCCCATGGATCACGCATTACAAACATGAATCACATAAGAGTTGTTATGTTTACCTCTTAAAGTGTGCTTGTACTAGCTGACGGCTACAGAATTTGGCATGATGTAAAGTATGCCTAGTATAAACGGTGAAGGAGGCGCGTTATCTGTTTAAAGAGTAGTGCTCCTTCACCCTACATGCCATAACCCTGATGGGCTTGTACACTACAAGCCCAAACAGGAATTAATTAATTAAATCATATTTATTTAATTAATTCCTTTCCAACTATTTGCTCTATGTGTGTGACCCTATAGGTTCTCACTAAATTGGCAATAATATTAAATATTACAATAATATCACATATTAATATAATATCAAATATTATAAACAATGAGTGGCATCTAGCAATGCATCACTGCTACCCAATTTATGAGAAAATCAGTGATTCGGTTTCAACCTTAATGCAACTAATTTATTGTGTAGTAAATATCCCTTCGTCCATATATCATAATTGAACACAAGGCATAAACGTGTCCTCCTTGCTAAGTTCAATTATATGTTTCTCGGTCTCCGAGTAGATGTGTAATCATAAACGGACCCAATATCTCATATTGGCCCATTTCATCATGACCATGAATTTTCACATCTCACTCTATCGAGAGGCCCATGACGTGGCTCCTGTTATGTAGGAGAGACGAATCCTATCTACATCACTCACATCCCTCAACATGATTCATTGCAGACTCAATTACTACCTTTATGATTATCCTATTACGGATAACATTTGATAGCATTAAAGCCTACAATTCCACATGTAGGAATCATAGTAACTTCAAGTCGAAGGACTACTTTACTATGATAGCCATGAGAAGCACTTATGATACTTACATAACTATTATATAGCGTTCTCATAGTAGGACCATACAATATAAATATTACTCTAATATTTATACCTATGCAAAGACTTGATATCTCATATCCATAACCCATGAGATGTGGTTATCAGTCTACTCATATAATAGTCTCGATGTATTGATGTATTATTGTTGTCCTAAATAACAATAATACTTGACTACAAAGATTTTAAGAATAGTGTTCTAATGTTCAATAGGGTCTCATGATCAAGTCACACTTGATGTTCTATTGAACTAAACTACTATTCTAAGGACTTTATTATGTGCAAAAGAGATAACATAATAAACTGAAATGCCTTCTATAAAAAAAATGATATAAATCATAGTCATGATACAAATGAAAATCTAATAGATAGATTGGCCACTAGGGCATACACCAACAGTCTCCCACTAGTACTAGAGCCAATCGGGCATAAATCTAATACCCATTGATATAGTATCAGTGTCATGTTTCTGCTGAGCAAGAGGCTTGGTTAGCAAGTCTGCAACATTGCCCGGTGTTGGTACTTTTCATATCTTCACATCTCCTCTATCGATAATCTCTCGAATAAGATGGAAGCGCCTAAGTATATGTTTGGATTGTAACGCCCCGATTTTCATGTTTTATTATTCTTCAGTATTTTAACGTTTTTATTTTATTGGAGGGTTTAGAGAGTGAAATAAAATATTCTGAGAAGATAGGAACGTCCTACACAACCATAGGAGGCCATGGTTAAGTTTCGGGCAAAAGCTCAAACGGAGCTCGGTCTGCATTTTTCACGGATAGAGGTGTTTTTCCACTATCGAGACCTAATTTGGACTCGTGAACGAGACAGTAAGTCTCGGGATTTTATTCTCTGCATCTTTGTTAAAATCCGTCCTGACGCCCGAAAAATAATAATAATATATTATATTCGGCCATATAGTCAAATCGGGAGGCGTTTGGAGTCGTAAAGGGATTCAACGAGACCTGACAACAGATAAGCTTGATACCACATCATGCTAGATCACTTGGGAGAGCATGCCAGAGTCGCCATGACTGTCGGAAAAATCTAGACATGAAATTACCAAAATGCCCCTAACCTTAATCTTTTACACTTTTACCATTTTACCCTTTAAGCAAATGACCTTTTTACCCTTAAGTGAGATTTTAAAAGGCTGAACTCAGCCCACACAGCCCTCACTCACGCACCATTCAGCCCCAAATAGCTCAAGAACACTTCATCTTCAATCTTAAAGAAAAACTCCATTTTTCTTCTTGAAAATCCTTGAATACTTGTTAGAAATCCTTGATCCTTTGATCAATCTTCATCTATTCTTGGGTAAGATTACTTCTATAATCTCTCAGCTTCTTGAATCTCTCTCAATCTCAAGATCAAAATCCATTTTCATGAAAATCCATTCTTAGATCCAAAACTTTAAAAATCCATAGGAATTTATAGAAAAATCCTTTTAATGTGAAACCAATTTCTTTGAACTCACTTCATCATTCTCTACCTAAACCCAAGAGCTCATGATTCAATTCTCATCATAGCACTTAATCCCCTAGATGGCCGAACCCTAAATAGTGATGATGAATAGTGTTTTGTTCAAATTTTTTATTTCTAACACTTGATTCCATCCTTCGCTTTCCTATTGTCCTTGAATCCAAGTGATGGAAAACCAACTCGTTTGACAGAAAAACTTTTCTGCTTTGAAAATGGTTTGAAAACCATCAAATTATGGTAAAACATAACTTTTATTGAAAGCCCCTTTCCCAAAAACCGATTTTTGAAAGGAAACAGCTGAGACCAAAACGTCGTCCCAGAACAACATTTCTATTTTTCGAAAACATTTTTCGTAAATCTTTCGGAATTAAAACCTCGTTTTAGCATTAAAAACATCCTAAGTTCCAAAACTCGACTTTTTCCTTTTAATTTTACTTTTTCCACATAAAGATTAATTTATTCTTAAAAACTAATTTTTTCCTACTAACTTCACAAATTACTTTTGGATCCACTTTATCTTTAGAAAAATAGCGTTATTGAAAATACCTAATGTTTCCCAAATAAACCTTCGTCATTTAATTCAAAGCTTTTTAAGGCTTTCATCCCCATTAATTAATTGAGCACTGACCACTGTCAGACTTCCCAATCAACAATCAACATTATAATATGGATACAACAAATAATACAATTAAAATACATATTCAACTACCATAACACATATTAACACACAATTATCAACAAATCAAATAATTGCCGAAAGTAAATAGATCAAACACCACACAACTTAATCACATATATACAGATCAAATATCATCATGCAATCATTGGGAGAATCCCTCGGGCATTTCCCCCCTTACCTCTTGTAGTTTCTCGGTGAGCGAAAGGTCGTCCGATCGATTCGATTCCTCGTCCGATTACTCGTCGACAACTACACACACACAATCAATCAATACATGAACTTTAAATCACAAAAAACTCTACTATTCACACCCTCCTAGGTTCGGCCATAGCTAGATAAAATAGCTAGGGATGTCCAAAAATTTCTATCTCTTGGATTCCATCCTTACTAGGAGTGGTAAGGCTAGATCAAAGCCTATTACACCAAAACTTGAACCAAAACTTTACCAACCCATACATAGGGGTTTCGGCCCAAAAATATCCATATTGCTAGGAAGCTCCTATGGTTTCCAACTCTTGGATTTAGGTAGACAATCATGAACCAGGTTAATAGAAAGTGGTTTGGTATTAAAAGGATTTTTCTATAACTTCTTATGAATTTTTGAAGTTCTAGATCTAAAACTAAACCATCATGAATCACGAAGATTAAAGAGAGATTAAGAGATGAAAGTTGAGGGTAATACCTCCTAGATGATGAAACTAGAGAAGGAATCAACAAAATCCACTCAAAACTTGAAGATCTATGAAGAAAAGTCTGAAGAAAAGCTTGAAGAAATGAAAAATGGTGAGAAATGGGTGTCTTAGGGGAGAAGAAAGAGTTCTGGCCGTGAGGCCTTGTGGGGGGGGGGGTGAAATAGAAAAAATTTCACCTCAATAGCAAACTTGTAATTAAGTGAAAGGGTAGTTTGGTCATTTCCTTAAAAGACTAGGGGTATTTTGGTCATTTCGCCATCCCGATATTTTTCGAAACCATCATGACACTGGCAGACATCCCAGGATGATGTTGAACTGATGTGACTTCAAGATTATCCGATACCAGGGCCCGTTATATCCATCAACCGCTCTAAACGTCTCCCAGTTCGAGTATTGGTCCGAATATAATATATTATTTTTATTTTTGAAGGTCAGGACACATTTTTTCAAAAATGTGGAGAATCAAATTCTAAGACTAATGGTTCTGACCGTTAGTCAAAATTAGGTCTTTATAGTAGTAAAACACTACTATCCGTAAAAATGTAGACCGGACACCTTTTGAGTTTTCGACCCAAAATTTAATCGTAGGCTCCCACGATAGCATGGAGCATGAATATGATTTTAGTTTTCCCAAAATCATTTTCTAACACACAAATAAAAATATAAACACGTTAATCGAGTTTATTGTCTTTAGAAAGCACGAAAAAATCGGGGTGTTATAGGGACGAGGGGACCCCGTTAGATACTCTGGGCGTTAGGAGGGATGTTGGTGCTTGCCGGAGGGTGCGGTATCTCCGGGATAGAAAATCAAAACCGCCGTGGCAGGGGGTACTCAGTGAAAACACCTCCTAAGATACCCAAAGAATCGATGATATTATAACGTGTGACATTCGTATATTTATTTGTGTATTGATCCCGATTGGAATATGTTATTATATATTAATGTTGTGATATTTATTTGAATTTGTTATGTATGAATATGATGAAGTGTTTGCATGATTGTGTGCTACTCGGTTATTCTTATCTTGCATGATTGCATGTGCTTGGGAGATTTAACCTCACTGAGCCTATGGACTCACCCCTCTCCAAAAAAATTTAGATTGCAGAAATTTACGGAGCGGACGGGAGCCTTGGATGTCATGTGGATCATTTTTGAAGTTTTTCACCTTTTGTTGATTGTTTTTTTTGTTTAAGTCAGGACTTTGTAAGTTTTAATTGGTTGTAGCTTACCTGATTTATTATATTCATTATTTGACATTTTAATGAATATAATTTGATGTACTTTGGATGAAACGAATTATGTGGGATTGATAGGCTGTGAAGGGGGAAGGAGAGGCTTTTCCTTTCGGCCGGTCATGACTGCTAAATTGGGGTCATGACAAAGTTGGTATCAGAGCTTAGGTTACAAAGTCTTGAAATAGGAAATTAGGTGTTGCTAACATTTTTGTTTGGATCTCGAACCCGGGCGGGGTTTAAGACAAAGGTTATTACGGCTTAATTTCAGTTTTGATCTCTGTTGAGATTGTGAGTTATTGACTCCAAGTGGCAGCAAAGCGGCGGTATGAGATGGCATTGATAAGTATATATATAATGAATATATCTTTTAAATTCCTATGTTTCCTCGCTTAGGCAAGTGTGCAACATAAATAAGAAGTTATGTTAATTATAATTAAACTTTGAAATCATGTGATAGTATAAGTAGTTTTTGTTGTTTAAAACTTAAATTAAGAGTTAAATGGTAATAATAGTTAATGTTTGATTGCTTGTATACAATGGTTGTAATTGTGTTCAGAGGAGTATGTAACCAATGACTTGTACTCGAATTGCATGAAGTGATATTGGCATGATGTAGTTATTGATGCAAAATTTTGTAAGAGAATACATGTGCACTATTTTAATAATGGGAATTATGTGCTCTTTAAATTTGAGATGACTTAGCATAGTTACGTCTTTTTATGAAAATTTATTGTCTGAGGTGTGAAAGTTATTATGATGCTTAAGTACCATTAAATAAGTATATAAATGTTTTACGTTGTATGATTCATTGTAATATAGTTGTGTCATAGATCGCGGTGGTGTAAGTCTTGATAAAATAATACGCATGATATCACAAAAGGTTAAATAGGATAGACTAGATGAATCTTTTGAATACAATGAACCATGTTTAAGTCTAAATAAAAAGTCTATGATAGCTTGTGGGAAATGATCATTTTCATTATGCTTATTGATTTTTTATTAAATGGACATGGAGTGGTCATTTATATGTGTCAGTACATAGATTATGTTGGTAAATAGATTAAATGAGATGTGATGGCGAACCAATTACATGAATTGCAGTTAGTACCTTTTCTTTGTATCACGAGACGAGATGATTTAAGTTGCATGTTAAGCATGGTTAAACCAAGGTGTATGAGCTTTGATTTATCTGATTTTGACTACCTTAGAATGGTATTCAGTTTAAAAGTTTTGGGAACCGGGGATCCCATTTATACCGCACATGTCTCCATACCATGGTATGATATTGTCCACCTTGGGCTTACAACCTCATGGATTTGCTTTTAGACACATTAAATAGCTGTTGGTATAAACAGGCTAAATACTCGAAGGCTTCCGCGTTGGATGAGGGATGAACCATGGTCCATTGTTTGAGGGGAGGATTGTTGAGGTACAAACAAGTCTAACATTTTTCAAACAAGAGAAGGTACTTAGCTTTATAAGCACGAGAAATATCTCTATTGGTATGAGGCCTTTTGGGTGGTGTCCAGAAGCAAATCCATGAGGGTGTAAGCCCAAAGTGGACAATATCATACCATGGTGTGGAGACATGTGCGGTATAAATGGAATCCCCGGTTCCCAACAAGTGGTATCAAAGCCATTGGTATAAACGGCTTGGGCGGGAATAGTTGTTGGTATAAACATGCTAAATACTCGAAGGCTTCCGCGCGGGATGGGGGATAAACCATGGTCCTTTGTTTGAGGGAGGAATTGCTGAGGTACAAACAAGTCCCACATTATCCAATCAAGAGAAGGTACTTGGGTTTATAAGCATGGGAAATGTCTCCATTGGTATGAGGCCTTTTGGGTGGTGTCCAAAAGCAAATCCATGACGGTGTAATCCCAAAGTAGACAATATCATACCATGGTGTGGAGACATCTGCAGTGTAAATGGGATCCCTGGTTTCCAACAAGTGGTATCAGAGCCGTTGGTATAAACGACTTGGGCGAGTATGGGAATAGTTGTTGGTATAAACAGGCTAAATACTCGAAGGCTTCCGTGCTGGATGGGGGATGAACCATGGTCCTTTGTTTGAGGGGAGGATTGTTGAGGTACAAACAAGTCTCACATTGTTCAAACAAGGGAAGGTACTTGGCTTTATAAGCACGGAAAATGTCTCCATTGGTACGAGACCTTTTGGGTAATGTCCAAAAGCAAATCCATGAGGGTGTAAGCCCAAAGTGGACAATATCATACCATGATGTGGAGACATGTGCGATATAAACGGGATCCCCGGTTCCCAACACATCTGAAACTCAATCTTTCCAAGCATCTGAGGTTAAAGAGGTCGCCACATTACAGACACTTTAATCTTTATGTGCAAGGAAAAGCAAGGGTGAGACAACACACAATTAAAAGGAGCTAATGAATGTAGAGCTTTAAAAATATTATCTTTCCATTGCTAGAACTATAACAATTATCTTACCAAGTAAAAAGCATTCTACCTTACTAAAACAAAATTTTCACTAAAACTATAAATACTTGCAGTAAAGCATGTTTTTGGAACAACGGCTATGCTATATATAATTAAGCAACCTAGCATCAGTTTTAAATGACATACCTAGGCAGATAGGACACTGAATTTCCTTGCGTACATCTGACAATTTTATAATCACCATTCTGTAAATAAACACAAATAAGAGGTATTAGCAAATGCCAAATCCTCAATTCCTTGCTCTAAGAGAGTGGCAACCCTTAGAACAGATACAGTCCATCTTGCTTACTTAATTCAATAAAAAAAATATCAGCCTTGAAATGAAAAAGCAGATGCTGGAAAAGAATGATATGAAAATGATTTTCAAAGCATTTTGCTAAGGTCTGAGATAGGCATTTCCAATGGCTTCGATACAAGAGATATGAATAATTGTAACATAAAACAAAGCATGCAGACAAAGAATCGAAATCCATATTGAAAATTCAAGCAGCAATATCATCAATTATTAAAAAAGAGAGGAAAAAATGGCAAATCGCAAAGTAAACGACGGAAGAAATGTGAAACGAAAATGCAGCTAAACGTACTCTTCATTGTTCCCTTTGCTTGAAGAATGGCTTCAATCGGATTCTAAGAAAATAAAAACAAAAAATGGTCAGGAACAACACAAATGATAGAATTTCGTATGAAGTTCATAAGAAAATGACACTCACCGAGTTCATCTTCATGGTTGTTTCCGTCACAAGTGAACACGTCCTCAGCTGGAACGTTGTTGGAAAGCTACTTCTATGCTGGCATTGCTTTTGTTCCAAGCAAAAACGTTACAACGAAATGAAGGGTTGCAAACTCTACGCAGCCGGTGACACCGGCAGGGGCTGCGATTGCGGAGAGAAATAACGGTGACGGTTGAGAGAAGGAGAGAGAAGAAGCTGATGAGTGAAGGTCTTGTTTCAGACGGTGGTTTTTTATATCTAGTGGTGTGACTAGAAATGGAGTGTGAGCGGTAATGAATGTTTTCCACGTGGAATGTACAGGTAACAGTTCCGTGCTTGGGGTGCCGAGATTGTGCTTCATGAGTTGGTGATTTTAGCATTTATCCGGTTTTTTTTTTTTTTTTGAAGGTATCTCGTGCACAACTGCGGACATTATTCCTATGAGGTACTTGACGATATTGAAAGACGATCTTTTCCAACTGGATTTTTTCCGTACGTAAGAGTCAGAGATCGAACTCTTGACCACTTGCTTAGGGGCTTCGAGTCCGTTTCCACTCGAACCAATCACATTTTGAAATTTATCCTCGTTTGGGTGCAATGCATTTCATGAAGTGAGATGCATTTCATTCCACCAGAATTCATTCTATTCCAATATGCAATAAAAATTTGCAGGTTACTTTCGGAAAACAGATTTTCTTTACTTAGATCTCACTACAAAAATCGTGATAAAAATTTTTCTTCTTACAACGGTAATTAATAAATACCCAAGAGAAGTAGAAGTGAAATATAAACATAATCTATATATATATATATATATATATATATATATATATAGAGGGGGATCAGCTTACACCCCAAAATATTTACAACTCTTACAGTTAATCCCAACCACTTAAATCGAATAAGTCGGATGGCCCCCCTTCCTTCACTAAATACTCACGTGACCTCTCTTTCTTTTCATGCTCCATCACTTCACGCTCGTTATTTTCCTGACCCATCATTCCTATTCTCTCACCTAGGTCTGCCACACAAACAAGAAATCCATTACTATTAGAATGGAGCCACTTTCTCTATACTGTTTTTTAGTCTGATAGCCTGGTAATCGCATTGAAATTCACATTCATGACCAAGACAAGAAAGCAATTCTTTTGTCCTTCTTTATTATATTCAGACAAGAAAGTAAGGACAGAAAAGTTAACTAGTTATTTCTAAATAAAGGCAACAGCACGTGGTCCCCTATTTCAAAGGTAAAGATATTATTCAGCATAAAACTATGCATCATTACTTGACATAGTTTTGTATCATTGAAATTCATTCATATTATTAAATATAAAGAATGAAATAAAAGTAATAATAATTAAGGATAAAAAATTGTATAAATATAAAATAATAAGTATATAAGTGTCTGACATAAATATATTTGAATTAAAGGAGCTTTAATTTAGTAATTCACTGGTTTCAAATTATTTATTTTTATTCAATTTATGGTTTCAGGTTAGCAAAGAATGGATACAGACCCCATCAATGATTCCAACATAAATATGGAGACCAATCTCATTTCAGACAATACACGGGTAACAAATTCTAACTTTGTTGATATGTCACAATCTTCTATTGTTGAAGAACTCAATATTGAGCCTCAAGTTGGAATGGAGTTTGATTCATTGGAAAAAGTTGAGGAATTTTATACATTATTTGCTAAGGCAAAAGGGTTTGGGATTCATACTCGCACTAGTAAAAAGAATTATTGTACGTATGTATGTGTTAGGGAAGGTGAACACAAGGTGAAAAGTGGTAAAAATGAAAAAAAATTATGGCAATGCAGGAGAAGTTAAGAAAAAGTGCTCAACCATACGCATAGGATGTCAAGCATCACTTAGTGTGTCAAAAGATAAGAATCGAGACATATGGGTCATAAAATATTTTGTCAATAATCATAATCATGTTATGGCTAGTCCTAAGAGTGTGTCTTATTTGAGGTGCCACAAGAAGATGAATGTTGCGGCAAAAAATCTTGTTGAAAAGTTTAGTGAAGAAGGTTTACCTACTGGAAAGGTTGTTGCAATGTTTGATGGCAGTGACTTAGCTTTTTCTAACAGAGACTGTTGGAATCATATGAGAAATATTCGGATGAAGAATTTGGATGTTGGAGACGCACAATCCGTTTTTAATTATTGCAAACAAAAGCAAGCTCAAAATTCTGATTTTTTCTATGCAATACAATGGGATGATGATGCTAGAATGATAAACTTTTTTTGGGTGGATGCTAGATCAAGGTTAGCTTATCAACATTTTGGAGATGTAGTTACTTTTGATACCACATATAAAACCAACAAATATAGCATGTCATTTGCCCCATTTATTGGATTGAACCATCATCTTCAATCAATGTTATTTGGTTGTGCATTATTACAAGATGAATCAGAGACATCTTTTATATGGTTGTTTGAAACTTGGCTTGAGGCAATGAATGGAAAGAAGGGTATCTATCATTACTGATCAAGATTTAGCTATTGGGGCTGCTGTGGCCAAGGTATTTCCAGAAACTCGACATCGTCTATGCTTATGGCACATTAGAAAGAAGTTGCCTGAGAAGCTTGCACACATATATCACAAAAATTCAACATTCAAGCGTGAGTTAAAAAGATGCATTCGAGAATCATCAACTATCAAAGATTTTGAAGATGATTGGCAGCGAATAATGGTTGTATACAATTTTCAGGAAAATGAATGGCTTCAAAGATTATTTGCAATTAGAGAGTCGTGGATACCAGTTTATAATATAAGCACTTTTTTTGCCGGTATGAATACTACACAAAGAAGTGAGAGCATCAATTCTTTTTTTGACTCATTTGTTGATGCAACCACAACGCTACGAGACTTTGTGGTAAAGTTTGAGAAGGCAATTAATAATCCTTATGAGACTGAAAAAAGAGAAGACTTTGAGTCCAGACACAAATCACGTATTCTGAGTATCAGCTCGAAAATTGAAGAGCACGTTGCATCAATTTATACTAGAAATGTGTTTGCAAAGTTCCATAATGAGCTGGCAAGTGTCAGCCATTTTACAAAGGAGAAGATTGAGAAAAATGGTTCACAATGTAAGTATCGAGTATCTAATTGTTTTAATGCTCGGGAAAGCTTCATTGTTGATATAAATTTAGAGTCAAAGAACTCTACATGTGGCTGTCAACTTTTTAAATTTATGGGAATACTTTGTAGGCACATTTTGGCAATTTTTCAAGCAAAAAATATTATTCAAATTCCTACTAAGTATATCTTGCAGCGATGGACAAAAGAAGCCAATAGGTGTATTGAGGTTGTTGACATTGAAGTTCAGAATCATGAATCAACTTATTTGAGAAGTATCCATGTGCAGCGTCAATTTAACAAATTTTCTGATTTGGCTAAAAGATCAGAAGATGCATACAAGTTTATTATGACAGAACTTGATCGCGTTTATAATATAGCCATAACTATGGAAACAGATGATGATTCCACTGAAGCTCTTCTAGAGTCAAACCAGCACAATTTGACATTGGGTGATGTTTCGAATTTCAATATCAAAGACCCATACATATCACAAACCAAAGGTAGAAGGCAGAAGGATTCTGACAAGAGGGTTCCAGTAGGAAGGTTTAAAAGTGGTCTTGAATTGTCAATAAATAAGTCTTTAGTTAAAAGGAGAGCATGTAAATCTTGTGGAGAATATGGTCACTATCAATCAACTTGTAAACAAAAGATAACTTAGTGTAAGTAACAATGGCTTGAGTTTATGTTTTTTTGTATAATGGCTTGAGTTTATGTATTTTAACTTTCAATATTAGTTATACTTATATGCTTATGTTGTTAGTCCATCTCTTGGTGCATATGTGAGAGATTGCAATATTAATTTTGGAATAAGCAACTAGAAGGCGAATGAAAGACTCTCGGTCTCTGCATCTTGTCTTGTTAAGTGAATTGGAATGTAAAGACTGTACTGTTTTCAGTATTTTTTTGAGCAATGTTTTCAGCTACATACTGGAAGTTCCTGTTTTATTTTTATCTAGAGCTTGGCTCTTCTATTTTTTGCAGTTCTTGTCAATTTTACAGCAGCTTTGCAGTTCCTGTATCGTGTTTCCAATTACTGAAACATCCTACTTGATAGATTATTGCAAAGTAGTTATAAGTTATGAAGTTATAAATTTACCAAGGAATTTAAAAAGTATATAACATATTTATGCAAGGAATGCAAGGCCATTCCACCTCCTCTTTTTTCTTTTTAATCATATGAATGAAAGTATTTGTGCACTTATGCTGATTTTAGAAAATAAATAACTATTCACTATATCTCACTGAGAGTAGCAAGGTAAGACGCAAAATGGAAAAAATTCTCATTCAAAAGAATATAGAACCTTACACCTCTACAGTGAACAACACAGAAGGTCTGGATATGAAACATTTTTTATTAATTGATCGGGATACAAAGTGATGTCTCTGTCTAATAAGCAAACTAATATATACAAAGTGATGTCTATGTCTCGATTTGTCTATTAATAAGCAAATTAATATATACAAAGTGATGTCTTTGTCTAATATACAAAGATAAGCACCCCAGGAATAAGCAAACTAATAAGCTAAGCATTGGATAATGATTTTTGATGTCTTTGTCTTCCCATATCCACTATCACCTGTAAAAACCAAACAATAAAAAGTAAGAATCACTAAGATGCAGTTAACCAAAATCTAAATGAGAGCCAAACACTAAAGAACCACTGTAAAAAAGATAAATTTCATTCATCATCCAAGTTAATGTAACAGCATATAGTTAAACAGGGCATCACAAGAAATCAGGTCCCTTTGAGGCATTTTCTCAAACACCTTATGCGCCACATGCTTTGACAGCAAAGGGAACAGAGAATCAGGAGATGGTAGATTTTCTAAGAGATTGCTCGATGAGTGTGGGGTCTTCTTCCGAGGAAGAGAGCGCGATTGGACGAGGCAGCGCTGGCGGAGGGATCGGGCGGTCTGATTTGCAGAGAATGGGAGCGACGCGAGGTTGAACTCCGGTGGCGGTATGGATGCAGTGGCGGCGAGCAAAATTGAGAGAGAAAATGGTCTGGATATAATGAAGAAATGCTTCCTTGTCTTGTACGGTGAGAGAATAGAAAGAGAGTCTTGTGCGGTGAGAGAATAGGAAGAGAATAGGAATGATGGGTTAGGAAAATAACGAGCGTGAAGTGATGGAGCATGAAAAGAAAGAGAGGAAACGTGAGTGTTTAATAAAGGAAGGGGAGCCATCCCATTTATTCGATTTAAGTGGTTGGGATTAAGTGTATGAGTTGTAAATATTTTGAGGTGTAAGCTGATCCTATATATATATCATCAGTGAGTTATGTACATAAAGAATCTTGGATAACATATCCGTTCAGAAGATACTAACATAAAAGTAAAAATACTATCAACTCTAAAAAAATTTGGTAGCGATAGTCTGGAAAATCATATCTTTAAAACTCATGGCCATCAGTAACCGATAACAGACTACCCAAAAATCGCTACCTCAAAAGCTAACACTCTAAGCTGGTCTACCTCTAATGAAACTCGTTGGATAGTCCCCCAAAGGAGGGTCCAACATCTATGTCAGAAGAGAGATTAGGGAATGAGTCTATATCTCTTAGAAGATGAAGATGAGTGAGATGATCATATTTGCTTCTCAAAATACTTGAAGATCTCTTAAGGAAAAAGAGAGAAAGTGAGGAAGAAATGTGTTTAAGTAAAATGAAGTGAATGAGGGTTTTGGATGATGGTGGGGGCATGGGAAAAGTGAAGAGAAGGGATAAAGAGGTCACCAATTTCACTTAAGGGTAGAAAAGTCTTTTCACACAAGGGAAAAATGGCAAATGTGAAAAAAGTCAGGGGCATTTTGGTTTTTTCGCATCCAAATATTTCTAAAAACCATCATGATGCTGGCACATGTTCCTAGGTGACTTGACCTGACGTGACTGCAAGATTATCCGTTAGCGAGTCCCGGTAAATCCCTAATCAGCTCCGTTCTTCACCTGATTCAAGATTTCGCCCGAATAACTAATATTATTTCACTTTTTAGTGCGAAAAACCAATTTTATCAAAATTGTTAGAAATTCGATTCTAAACCTAACTGTTTTGTTCACGAGTCAAAATTAGGTCTTTTGAGCAGTAAAATCTTACCGTCAGTGAAAATGTAGACCGGGCTCCGTCTGAGTTTCGACCCAAAATTTAACCGTAACTCCCTACGATAGTGTAGAGTGTGACTATGGTCTTAGTTTATTTTAATTCATTCTCTAGATCCTCCGATAAAATACAAACTCATTCATACAGTTTATTGATCTTAGAAAGTTTGACAAATCAAGGTGTTACATTACCACCCCACTAAAAAAATTTTCATCCTCGAAATTACGTACCTTGAAAATGACAAGGATATTGCACTCTCATCTTGTCTTCAGCTTTCCATCTTTCCTCTCCGGTTATATTATCCCAAATAACCTTGACTAAGGAAATTTGTTTACCACTGAGCTGCCTGATCGTCGTATCCGTGATTCGCACAAGAGAAGTCTCATAAGACAGGTTCTCTTTCAAAGGTACTTCATCGGGTTCAATTACATGGGATGGATTAGGAATATGCATCCTCAATTGTGAAACGTGAAAGACATTGTGAAGATTTGAAAGAAATGGAGGTAAAGCAATTTGATAAGCTACTGGGCCAATACGGTGAAGAATTTGGTAAGATCCAGTGAATTTAGGAGTGAGTTTTTTGGACTTAATAACCCTACCTACCCCAGTCGTGGGAGTGACTCTCAAAAACACATGTTCACATTCTTGAAACTCGAGAGGTCGTCTTCGTCGATCAGAGTAACTTTTCTGCCTACTTCGTGATGCCTTCATCCTTTCACGAATTTGCCTGACTTTATCCGTCATCTGCTGCACGACTTCTGAACCTAGAATCATGCTCTCTCCATCTTGATACCAACAAAGAGGTGTTTGGCATCTTCTCCCGTATAGAGCCTCATAAGGTGCCATCCCTATGCTCGAGTGATAGTTGTTGTTGTATATGAATTCGATTAACGGTAACAGCTCATCCTAACTTCCTCGATTGTCTAAGACACATGCCCTTAGCAAATCCTCTAACGACGACTATTTCTAAGTTTAGGAATGACGGCTATGAGTTTTAGGTCGAGCAAAAGAGGTATAAAAGGGTTAGGACGAAATGGGCTAAGCAAAAGAGCCCAAAATTCATTTCTGGTGCGCGCGAAGAGGATGGGCGTGCTGATCAACTAGCACGGGCATGCTGCACGGGAGCACGGGCATGCTGACCCGTCAGGATCACAGATCTGACTTGTTTTAACGTTAACTATCCCAAAACAGGTCCCTAAACATCTAACGCAAGTATAACAACATAACAACAAGGATAACATATATAACAACACTTTATAACAAGCAAGCGAAAACTGGGGTGTTACACATTGTAAAGGGTTACATCGATGCTAGCTTCCAAACCGATAAGGATGATTCCAGATCGCAGTTTGGACTTGTGTTTTGCCTGAATGGTGGTGTTGTTAGCTGGAAGAGTTTAAAGTAGGAAACAGTCGTTGATTCTACTATAGAGGTTGAGCACATTATTGCCTCCAATGCAACCAAGGAGGCCATTTGGATCCGGAAGTTCATTACCGAACTTGGTATTGTTCCTAGCATTGCAGATCAGATTGACCTTTATTGTGATAATAATGGTGCGATCGCGCAAGCCAAGGAACCCAGGTCTCACTAGCGGTCCATGCAACACCCTCTCTCGAGTGTCACATTCCCGAACGTTTATAAGGCCGAAAATATTTATTAATGCGGAAAATACAGTTTTTTTTCTTTTCACAAAGATGTATTGGGATTAGTAAAGGTAAATAATACTAATAAATGAACTTAGGTTCACCCTGCATTTTTAGAACATACTGTATTATAAATACAGAAACAGAAAAGAAAAAACAGAAACAGAAATAATACTGTATACAGACATAGGTCTAATGTATAACTGACATAAGAATAAAATAAGTACTAGGAGTCATAGCTCCCAAAAGGTACTACAGATACCGACTCTGTCTGGCCAAGACAAAAATAAAACAGCAAAAGGAGTCCACCTCTAGACTCAGAGAAACTGTTGAACCGAACCGTCGTCGCGTCCATCTGTTCAAGCAGCAACAGCAAGTACCAGCAGAAAATATACAGATATGGGTGAGATTCCCGTTCATCAACACAACAAAACAGCAGTACTAAAAACGAGATGACTCACCCTAGTCGAAGAATTTGGTAAGTTACTGGACCTATCCGACGAAGAATTTGGTAAGGTCCGATGAATTTTGGAGTGAGTTTTCTAGACTTAAGGACCCTGGCCACCCCAGTCATTGGAGTGACTCTCAAAAACACATGATCCTCTTCCTCGAACTCAAGTGGCCTACGTCTTTTATCCGCATAACTCTTCTGTCGACTCTGAGTTGTCCTCATCTTTTCTTGAATCAGTTTCACCTTTTCAGTTGTTTGTTGCACTAGTTCAGGTCCTAATGAAGCACTTTCTCCATCTTGATACCAACACAAAGGTGTTCTGCAACGTCGTTCGTATAAGGCTTCGTAGGGCGCCATCCTTATACTCGAATGATAACTGTTGTTGTAGGTGAATTCTATCAACGGTAGGAAATTCTCCCAACTTCCGGCATGTTCCAACACACATGCTCTCGACAGGTCCTCTAAAGACTGAATCGTCCTTTCTGATTGTCTATCAGTTTGAGGATGGTAAGCTGAACTCAGTCGTAACTTCGTTCCTAAAGCCTCGTGTAAACTTTGCCAAAATCGCGAAGTGAAACGTGGGTCTCTATCCAATATGATACTTAAAGATACTCCATGCAGTCTCACAATCTCACTGATATAAATCTGAGTAAGCTTCTGCATGGAATACTTGAGATTGATAGGTAGAAAATGAGCTGATTTCATAAGCCTATCAATTTTTACCCAAATGGAATCTTGTCCTTTAGGTGTTCTTGGCAAACACGTCACGAAATCCATCGCTATGCCGTCCCACTTCCACTCTGGGATATCCAATGGAAGTAACATTCCCGCTGGCCTTTGATGTTCAACCTTTGCTTTTTGACACACTAAGCAAGATGCCACATAATCGGCTACATCTCTTTTCATGCCTTGCCACCAAAATAACCGCTTCAGGTCTTGGTACATCTTGGTTGATCCTGGATGCGTACTCAACTTGCTTCTGTGAGCTTCGTCCAGAATTAACCTCCTTATCTCCGGGTTGTTTGGCACACAAACCCGTTCTCCTCATCTTAGGATTCCATTTGCTCCTTTTTTGTATTCAGATGTCATCCCTTTCTTTAGATTCCTTCGCTCTTTCGCTAGATACTGGTCGTATACTTGTTTCTCCCGAATCTAATCCCTCATATCACAAGATACTGTAACCATACCTACACATAGTCTTCTTGGCATACTAACCGCGGACAGATGCATATCTCTGAACTGTTCCAACAGCTCGTGTTCCTTAACCATCATGGCAGACACATGTAACACTTTCCTACTCAGCGCATCCGCTACCACATTAGCTTTTCCCGGATGATACTGCAACTAGAAGTCATAGTCCTTCAGAAATTCCAGCCACCGTCTCTGCCTCATGTTGAGCTCTTTCTGATCGAACAGGTACTTCAAGCTCTTATGATCGCTGAAAACATTGAACGTCGAGCCATACAAGTTGTGCCTCCAAATATTCAACGCAAAGACTACCGCTGCTAACTCCAGATCATGAGTTGGGTAATTCTTCTCGTGCACTTTCAACTGTCTCGGGGCATACGCCACCACCTTACGATTCTGCATCAGAACATAGCCTAATCCTTGGTATGAAGCGTCATAGTACACTTCAAAAGGTTCGCTTGGATCTGGCAATATCAACACTGGCGATGTAGTTAGCCTCTTTTCCAGCTCCTGAAAACTCTGCTCACAGGCTTTAGTCCATTCAAACACTTTATCCTTTCTCTTCAATTGGGTAAGAGGTCCTACAATCTTAGAAAATCCCTCGATGAACCTCTGATAATACCCAGCCAAACCCACAAAACTGAGTATCTCAGTCATTGTGGTTGGTCTTTCCCACTCAAGAACTGCTTCAACTTTCGACGCGTCTACAGCAATTCCTTCCTTCGAAATCACATGACAAAAAAACTGCACTTTGTCGAGCCAAAACTCACGCTTGGACAGCTTTGCATACAGTTGTTTCTCTTTTAGAACCTGGAGAACCACACTAAGATGTTCAGCGGCTCTTCTTGGTCCCGCGAATAGATGAGTATGTCGTCTATGAAGACAACGACAAACTTGTCCAGGTATGGATGAAAGATCCTATTCATATAATCCATGAATATAGCTGGAGCATTCGTCACACTAAATAGCATTACAAGATATTCGTTGTGCCCATAGCGTGTTCGAAACGCTGTCTTTGGTATATCTTCTGCCTTCACACAAATCTAGTGATAACCCGATCGCAAATCAATCTTGGAGAAAACTGCCGCTCCCCTCAACTGATCCATCAAGTCATCTATCCTCGGAAGTGGATACTTGTTCTTGATGGTAACCTTGTTTAACTGGCGATAATCCATGCATAGGCGAGATGTTCCATCTTTATTTGTTACCAACAGCACAGTGCTCCCCACAGCGACACACTGGGTCTAACAAACTGCTTCCCCAGTAAGTCCACCAACTGTTCCTTCAAGGTTTCGAACTCAGCAGGTTCCATTCGATACGGTGCCATAGACATTGGTCCTGTTCCTGGCACAAGATCGATCGCAAACTCTATGTCCCGAACTGACGGCAAACCTGGTACATCTTCAGGAAAGACTTCCGGAAACTCGTTCACGACAGGTACGCGCTCTAAGACTAGCTCGCTCTTGACCTCCAAAGAAGATAGTAACATGTATCCTTGAGCTCCTTCTTTCAAAGAAGCGTTTACTTTGTTGGCAGTCAAAAATCCAGAATTCTCACAACTAGGAAAAACTAAGGTTTTATTTGCACAGTCTAATAGGATATGGTTAGAAGATAACCAATCCATTCCTAAAGATACATCCATTTGCAAAAGAGGCAAACAGATCAAATCAATCAAAAATGTTCTATCTTTAACAGAATTAGAACAGTTCAAATAAACTTTAGCAGTATTAACAAGCTTTACAGTAGGCATAGAAATTACCAAATCAAAAGGTAAAGAAGACACAGGTAATCCCAACAAATTCACACAGTCATATGCACTAAAGGAATGTGTTGCGCCTGAATCAAACAGTACAGTTAAGGTTTTACCTCCCATGACACACTGACCTTGGATTAAGTCTTCATTCTGAGAAGCTTCAGCGCCATTCACAGAATAGACTCTGCCTTTTGCCTTAGGCCTTGCTGCTTGGACATTGTTGACGGAATGTTCCACTTTTGGTTGCATGCATTCACGTGAAATATGTCCCGGTTTTCCACACTTGAAACAGATAATCCCTTTGATTGAATAGTCTCTTGTGACATGATTACTCTTCCCACACTTCATGCACTTGTTTGGGGCGTTTGCAGACTGACTGAAACCCCCACTGCTTCCTCCTACAGAACGTTGATCTTGCGGCTTCGCATACGGCTTCCATCGAGATTTGTTGTTTCGACCACCACTTCCTCTTTGGAACTTGCTCGGTCCAGAACTCTGTGTCCGCTTGTCCTTGGGCTCCAAGCTCTCGATCAGACGACACTTCTCCATCAGCCTTGGAAAGACAGAAATTTCCAGAGGAACTACAACTCTCTTCAAGTCGATCCTCAGACCTCCTTCAAATTTCCTGCACTTCCACTCTTTTCTTGGGTTGTCCAGAAAATAATTCGAGAACTTCGCCAAACTTTCAAATTTGGCCCGTATTCAGCTACACTCATTCCCCCTTGTCTAAGCTGGAGGAACTCCATCTCTTTCTTGTGCCTTGCACTCGCAGAAAAATACTTTTCCAGGAACTTCCCCTTAAAAGCATTCCAGTCCACAGCTTGTTGATCATGCACCAGCATCTGACGGGCTCCTTCCCACCAGTATTCAGCATCCTCCACTAGCATATAGGTTGCATAGACAACCTTGTCATTCTCAGTACGCCTCACTGCTCCAAAGATTTTCTCCAACGTTTGGATCCAACGCTCAGCTAATTCAGGATTGAATTCACCCTTGAATTGAGATGGATTCCTATGAAGAAATTCGTCCAGTCCTCTACCCTCAGCAGCTCTTTCATCACGTTGAACCATTGCAGCAGCCATCTCCCGTATGGCGTTCACAGCAGCAGTCAGGTTTTAAGCAGCCATTGTTACCTTCAAAACCAGAATCGTCAAACTCAAGAAACCACAACACAATCAAAGCAAACAGTACTATCTCCATCATAGAGGTAACAACAGAGAAACACACAGAGAACACAACACAAACAAGACAGACCATAACCTACAAACCCCAAAAAGACTCGGCCAGCTCTGATACCAAATAATGCAACACCCTTTCCCGAGTGTCACATTCCCGAACGTTTATAAGGCCGAAAATATTTATTAATGCGGAAAATACGGTTTTTTTCTTTTTCTTTTCACAGAGATGTAATGGGATTAGTAAACGTAAATACTATTAATAAATGAACTTAGGTTCACCCTGCATTTCTAGAACATACTGTATTATAAATACAGAAACATAAAACAGAAATAGAAATAATATTGTATACGGGCATAGGTCTAATGTATAACTGACATAAGAATAAAAAAAGTACTAGGAGTCGTAGCTCCAAAAAGGTACTACAGATATCGACACTGTCTGGCCAAGACAAAACTAAAACACCAAAAGAAGTCCACCTCCAGACTCGATCAAAGGAACTGGTGAACCGAACCTCGTCGCGTCCATCTGTTCAAGCAGCAACAGCAAGTACCAGTAGAAAATATACAGATATGGGTGAGATTCCCGTTCATCAACACAACAAAACAACAGTAGTAAAACGAGATGACTCACCAGGTAACAGCGTACCCAACATGCTTACTAAAATTCTCAATATAAATCATTTTAAGCATTTAACAGTTAACAGCATAATATCATGTTAAACAGTTAGCAGCATAATATAAGGCATTCTTAAAAACAAAACAGCGATGTATAACAGTAAATGTAAACATCAACAGCCATGCAATGCAGTGTAATGTATATGACTCAATGCCAATGCCACTGGGTACTACTTTGACCCCTACTCCATGGAGCTAACAAAACATCGAAGAGAGTGAATGGGAGGACATGTTCCGTGTACTGCCAGCCATGAGCAAGATGTTACAAAATTCGTAACGTGCACGTATCTGGCTTTACGGAAAAACTCTGCACCAAACATGAAAAGTACGGCGTCTAGTCGAGGATATCAGTGTACTGCTTGGATTCATCACGACACAGAAGAGCTACCAAATGGTCACATGTCAGCCCTTCCAACCCTGATACCTCCAAGACTACTTAAAACGTCACCGTAAGATTCGCACCCGCATCAAGGTGTAAGCTCAACTCCTAGGCTCAAGGCCTTACGACTATGCAAATGAAATGCCAATGCTTACACAAAGCAGATGCGATAAAGCAATGTCTATCCCCCGGATAAACCTCAAGGTTCACTAAGGTTTTCCTCTTTAGGAACTATACGCGTCTTTGAAATACAAAACTTTTATCCACCGGATAACTCTCGTGATCCCTCCGGGATCGAGTCATCACAAGACTGAAACAATTGAACGACTGATCGGGATCCGAATCCTTAGATCAACTGGCGTATAACATCAACTATGAATCCAACAACACCAACCACTCTATCCTTCTAACATCACACCAACCGTCTCCACAATCAACCAAGATCATCTCAATCACAATCACATCAACATGTCATAGCATAGCAGCATATCATCATTGCAGGCATACCAAAATAGCAATTAAGCATATTATCACAACAAGCATCTCACCTAGCATGTTATCATGTACGACATCATTTAATCATGTTATCAATTACCACATATAGACATACATCCTCGATCAACAGATATCACAGATCGACCTAACGGCGATAAACCCACAATGCCTAAAACTACAGTGGTACCACACACCAGTAGTCCCCAATGCGAGTTAGGTATTTGCGGTTACTCAACCACTAGTAGGTTTTGAGAAGCCCTACACTTGTTAACAATTATACACTACGCCGATGATTCCCAGATATTTGAGGTTTCTTCCTCCTCACCTGGTAATTCGTTCTGGTACACTCTCGTAACCACGGATAGTCTTGACCCTCGATCCCACGAGTATCACGAACATGCTGAACTCTCCAAGCTCCCTTCACAGTTGCGGCCCAACTCCTCCAAAGGGTCCCGAATGCAATTCCGAAACTCGACCTAATCACAGAAACAACATGTAGACTATAGCATTAACCCTAATACGAAGCTAAAACCATGAAAAGAAGCTAAAACAATAGAAGACCATTGTATAACTACAATGTAGGTAGATACGGAACCTCAGCTTACCCTTGACAGATCAAAGAAGTAAACCGGTAGAATTGGAGTAGACGAAGAGCTGATCACGGAAACACCAACGAAATTGAAATCGGATCAACGAATGGTATGAAACTTGGATCAACAACCTCAACCCCACTGTTGTATCCTTCTAGCTCGAGCTCTCTGTTCTGGTGAAAGTGGGAAAACTCTCCCATGGTGAAATTGAAGGCTATTTATGGAGGTAACATTCAGCTGACAACGCTTAAGCATTCAGAATCTCCACGCTTTAGCGTTCCAACGGTTGAGCGTTGGCTCCCTCAACGCTTAAGCGTTGATGTTTCCTCACCGCCAAGGCACTTCCCCTCACTTGCCAGCTGCGACGCGTACTCTTCATGCTTACTCTTCATGCTTTTCTTATCCAATTCAACCCTAATTCTTAGCATTTTTCTAAGCATATTTTCCAACATAAAACACTCATCAAGCCTAAACACACATACATCCATATATTAATTAAAGTGATGAAAATGAGGATGTTACACACCTGATCGATGTGAATCCTAACATAAAAAGATAGGGATTAGAGCATTAAGAATGAAGACAAAAAAGATACAAAGTGGTGTTACTGTGTTTTTTTATGTTTGTCCCTTCATCGAGGTAAACCTGTTTGAACATATTAACCATAGAATGATGGTCTATAGTATGAAAATATTGAATGCAAAGCCATTCATAGAGATGTTTGAGTCAATGCAAAGGAAGACATTGAAGCCATTCATATTGTGTACAATCAAGCAAACCACTAAAACTCACACTTTTTAAAAAATTCAAGCTAAAATATCAAAATTTAAGCAAAATATATTTTAGATGGAAACTCCCCATGAACTTGTACTTAGAAAGTTTTCATATGCTCACCCTAAGAACATGCATAGGCTTTTTACATTAATCTCATAGTGAAATATTCAATTCTTCTAACCAAGTTCAGAGATGTGTACAAATAAGTTTTATGATTTAGCATGTTTAACAGACATCAAATAGATTTAATCTTTCATATTACATTATCATAGATGAATCAAACATGATTAAGATTTGTAAACGCTCTATCCTATAAGTAATATTAGAGCAATTTATCGAAGCAAATCAAAGTAATAGCATAAAAATATTTAAGACTGACTAGAGCAGAAAATAAAATAAAGTTTGACAAAGCAATATCAGACTGAACAAAGACATAAATATATTTTTAGAATGACAAAACAATATCAAACTGAACAAAGAGAAAAGTATGTTTTCATTAATAATTTGCAAAAGATAGGGATCATAAAAGTGGGATTTACTTCTCCCGCTTTTGGCCCATAAAAAGATAAATAGGATTCAGTTCCCCAAAAAAAAAAAAAAAAAAAAAAAAGATAAATAGGATTCTAAGTCCCAAGCACTCCTAAAGGCAGCAATAACTTTATCAAAATGCTCAGTGATAGCATCTCAAAAACATTCTAAAGCCATGACAAAATTTTCATAGTGAGGATCAGCATGAATAGTCTCTACCACAGGAGGAGGAGCATGCTCAGCAGGATTGGCAGTTGATGCAGGCGGAGTAGGAAAAATCTCAGTTTCTTTAGGGCTTTGATTCTATCTGCTCATCACCCGAAGATAAGCCCTTCTCTCCATCATTATCATTAACATCCTCATTGTCATTGGATACCTGAAGTTCACCTCCATTTCCAAACTTTCTTGTCATATGTGAAGTTTGATGGTTACCTTGTGACACCCTTACAAAAGCCACTGCTATTGCTTTGGCTTTTCGTTTCTTACCCAATGCTTCTGTTTGTCGTCGAAGAGTTGGAGCAATGGAATCTTGGATTTTCTTAAAAAAGATAAAAACCCTTGAATTATTAAATATTACAAAGCCATAGTAAACTATTGCAGATAAAAAAAAAAAATAAACAATTTGACCTGTGTCCACTATAAAAAAATAAAAGTAAACAATTATATTGATTATACTATTCATACCATAACACAACTATTTCCACTATACAAAAGCATTTTAATCCTTTCGAACGTTGGACCTGTTTCTACTTGAGAAAAATAAGGCACAATCATAAATATAAGGAGAAGGACCGGGGTTTGATCATTTTCTCAATGAATTATACGTGGGGCTATTGCCTGTTTTATAGAGCTGCTTATTGAAAGGATAACTGAGGCAAATATAGCACCCTACTCTATATAAATTCAAACATGATACAACTAATCTATTCTATAGCCCTAATCCTCTATAACATGTTTGAGTTTTGGAGACCCAAGTTCAATAATTCCTTATCATGATAACATGTGTTGCAACAGAAGCCTTCAAGTTCTAAGCCTCTGGATGAACACAAGGGAATGTGTATCAGAAGTGAAAGATTTTCTCATTGCACAAGAGGCCATATTTAGCCAAAAACAAGATTAGTTACTATTAAGGCATTAACTTTATCTACTAGTGTCAGAACTCAATGCTTTGTCATACACTAGGAACAATCACTAGAAAATTTATAAATATTCATATTTTAAAAATGGTGAGTGAAGTCTCGTCAGCTTATTGTGAGTCACCTTATCTTCGTGTAAAGCCAATTTCTAGGACAGAGCCCGGAAGCATGTTAATGAGTTTTTCATTAAGATAAAATAAATTTTTCAATCCAAGATAAAGTGTCATCTTACCTCTTCTTCATACTTGTCAATATCTGGATATAGAGCAGAAATCAAACTATCATAGTTAGGGTCATCTCTCAATGAGCGTTGACCATCACAATGTGTGTGGCAAATAGGACATTCATTGTTACTGCAGTAAAACCAGTCCAGAGTATTCAGAAAAATAGCAAAAAGTTACAGCAAATAAACCGACCATCCCAACTATAAATCTGTCATGAGATAATAATGTTGATGGTGACAGTTTGAGGACATACCCAAGGCGCATAGATTTGTCTATGCACTCTCCACAAAAGCGATGCAGGCATTCCATTACAACTCTTGTTTTTCGAATAATTCCTACACAGGTAATGAAATCATTCATTTTTTTTCTACATAATATGATCATTAGGAAAGCAAATTTAAAATGTTTATGATGCAGCATCCAACATATCATAAACAAAATCATCAAAACCTAATGCATGAACAGACATTACTGCAATTCCAAAAAATCCGAATAGGGGAAAATAATTATGTAAGAGATCAGTTGTCAGCTTGTCACTATACAAGTATACATATTATCTGTATGAGGGTTCAAACTAAAAAGATTAATGGTTATGGATGGTAAAATCTTAACCCATAGATTATTGTGCCTCAACAATATTAATAAATGAAAAGTTCATGTGGGGAAAATAAATATGTAAGAGATCAGTTGTCGGCTTGTCACTATACAAGTATACATATCGTTTGAATGGGGGGTTCAAACTAACTGGATTAATGATTATGGATGTTAAAATTATAAATATGTCAAACATCTCTCTCATATTCAAGATTTCACATAAGTCACGAATTAATTGTCTTTCATGATTCTCTCTCTCTAAAAATAATAATAAAATGCTATGTTTTGTTACGGTAGATGCATAAATATGCCTTACGCATCAAACAACATAGAACCTATCCAAAAATTTGATTGTATGAAATTACCCAGGGGTAGACAGTTGTCTGGATAGTTTATCACAACTCACAAACGTTTTATTTTTCCTTTATCTAAAATCAAAGAACCTTTTAATTTTGGTTAAAGTATCAAAAAACCATTTAATCGAATATTATTGCATGAATCACGTATTTTAGACACATACTATAAAATTATAAATAGGTCAAAGATCTGGGTGATCTGGGTCTTTGGCATCATTACTTGCAAATATGTCTATTTACAAGCACATTTTTCATGCCAAGTAAATTATTCTCATGCTGGTTAACGACTATCTCACTTAATGATCCAATTGAATGTAGTGCACTTCTTACGGATGAAACCAATGAAATAATTACAACTATAATGGAAGTAAGATATATCCTAACTTCCCCAGATAATGTAATGAGTAAATGGCAGACTTATATTTATATCAAAGCAAATGTTGTAGGCAATGGCAATGGCACCTTTGGAATGGGGCAACCCCCTACAAAAAAAAAAAAGAATAGCAAATGTCATATATAGACTTTAAGGGGTGACCTACAGTGTTAGATACACCAATAACATATGTCATAGCCAGGGCAATATCCATAATACTAATGAAGATGACACTATTTCGACAATCTCCATGATATAGTGGATTAAGAATCCCCCTCCCTCCACCCATTTATTTTGCTTTTGTTTCTTTCATCTGAAACTCAATCCTTACTAGCATTTGAAGTTAAATATGTCGCCACATTATAGACACTTTAATCTTTATGTGCAAGGAAAAGCAAGGGCGAGACAACACACCATTAAAAGGAGCGTATGAATGTAGAGCTTTAAAGTTATTATCTTTCCATTGCTAGAACTATAACAATTATCTTACCAAGTAAAAAGCATTCTACCTTACGAAAACAAAATTTTCACTAAAACTATAAATACTTGTAGTAAAGCATGTTTTTGGAACAACAGCTATGCCACATATAATTAAGCAACCTAGCATCAGTTATAAATTACATACCCAGGCAGATAGGACACTGAATTTCCTTGCGTACATCTGACAATTTTATAATCACGGTTCTGCAAAAAAACATGAATAAGAGGTATTAGCAAATGTCAAATCCTCACGTCCTTGCTCTAAGAGAGTGGCAACCCTTAGAATAGATACAGTCCATCTAACTTAGTTAATTCAATAAAAAAAAAATATCAACCTTGAAATGAAAAAGCAGATGCTGGAAAAGAATGATATGAAAATGGTTTTCAAAATATTTTGCTAAGGTCTGAGATATGCATTCCCAATGGCTCCGATACAAGAGATACAAATAATTGTAACACAAAACAAAGCATGCAGACAAAGAATCGAATCCATATTGAAAATTCAAGCAGCAACATAATCAATTATTAAAAAAGAGAGGAAAAAATGGCAAATCGCAAAGTAAACGTGGGAAGAAATGTTAAAGGACATTTCAGCTAAACATACTCTTCATTGTTCTCGTTGCTCAAAGAATGGCTTCGATCGGATTCTAAGAAAACAAAACAAAAAATGATCAGGAACAACATAGATGATAGAATTTCGTATGAAGTTCAGAAGGAAACGACACTCACCGAGTTCATCTTCATGGTTGTTTTCGTCGCAAGTGAACACGTCCTCGGCTGGAACGTTGTAGGAAAGCTGCTTCTGTGCTGCCATTGCTTTTGTTCCAAGCAAAAACGTTACAACGAAATGAAGGGTTACAAACTCTACGAAGCCGGTGGCACTGGCGGGGGTTGTGGTTGCGAAGAGAAATAACGGTGATGGTTGAGAGAAGAAGACAGAAGAAGCTGATGAGTGAAGGTCTTGTTTCAGACGATAGTTTTTTATATCTAGTGGTGTGACTGGAAATGGAGTGTGAGAGGTAATGAATGTTTGCCACGTGAAATGTATAGGTGACAGTTTCGTGCTTGGGGTGCTGAGATTGTGCTTCTGAGTTGGTGTTTTTGGCATTTATCCGGGTTTTATTTTGTTTTTAAAGGTATCCCGCGCATAACTGCGGAGATTAATCCCATGAAGTACTGGACGATATTGAAAGAATGATCTCTTCCAACTGGATTTTTTCCGTACGTAAGAGTTAGAGACCAAATTCTTGACCACTTACTTAAGGGTTTCGAATCTGTTTCCACTCGAACCAATCACATTTTGAAATTTATCCTCGTTTGGGTGCGGTGCATTTCATGAAGTGAGGTGCATTTCATTCTGCTAGAATTCATTCTATTACAATATATTAAATGGCTATTAAATGTTTTTTAGCTAATCAAAAAAATATTAAATGTTTTTAATTTAATACTCTATTTCATACAAGGTATTTAATATCTCATATTAAATGTTTCTTTCTTTAATACTCTGTCTCATATTAAATTTTTTATTTAATACTATATTTCATATTAATATCTCATATTCAAGGTATTTAATATCTAATATTAAATGTTTCTTTCTTTAATACTCTATCACATATTAAATGTTTTTAATTATTAAAAACGTAAATATTAAATATTTTTATTTTCTGCTAAATATTTAATAATGGTTAACTCTCATGTATATTTGATTGACAACTTGATTTCAATGTATGCAAATCTTTTCTAGAATGTAAGAGTTTAATTTCACTTAACATACACATCATAATATAGTAAGAACGTGTGATACAGCCCTGTATTTTTTAAAATCTATTGTAAAATCTTATTGTAACATCCCGGTTTTCTGAAACCTTAATTAAGATAGATGGCTTAGATCAAGTATTTTTATGTTCGTTGATGATTACTATCATGGCTTGAAAGTGTGCTTAGAGAGCATGTTAAGAGTAGGAATGAATTGGATAAGAGAAGGATGAGGGACAAGGGATCAGGAGTAGAATTCTCAAGCGTGGATCAGTGGAACGCTCAAGCGTGATAACGCTCTAGCGTGGAGAGTTTTGGATGCTCAAGCGTGGACCTTCTGACCAGTTGACTGGCCGTGACACATGTCGGTTACATGTCGCGGCTGGCACGTGATGGGCGGTGCCTTGGCGGTGAGGAAACGTCAACGCTTAAGCGTTTAGAAGGCTAACGCTCAAGCCTAAAGCGTGGGGTTTTGGAACGCTTAAGCGTTGTCAGCAGAGTTTTACCTATATAAATACTTACTCATTTTCACCATGGATGAACTTTAGCAAACTCTAGACGTTCCAGAGAGCTTGAGAGACACAGAGGCACGTTCTTGGGGCTGTGATTCAAGGTTGTGATCCGTTCGTTAGTCCGATTCCAGTGCCGATCATGTTTTCGTGATCAGCGTGACTCCTACTCCAATTCCATAGGTTTGCTTTTGTGATTCTACATGGGTAAGCCGAGGTACCGTATCTACCTACATTGTACCTATACAATATTCTCTTTTGGTTTAAACTTCTTTTCACGGTTTTAACTTCGTATTAGGGTTAATGCTACAGTCTACGTGTTGTTTCCATGATTAGGGCAAGTTTAGAAGTTGCGTGCGAAACCCTTTTGGAGCAAGTGACTCGTGGCTGCGAAGGCAAAGAGAGGAGCAAGGAGTGTTCGTTGTGTTCGTGATTATTGCTACGTTTGCTATCAGGTGGGGAGAAAGAGTTAAGAGGCAAGAGTAGTCTATATAGCTTTGTTGTATGTTTTATGTGCGTAGGGGAACCCTAAACCCTACATGAGGTTGAGCCCTGGCAAAATATCTAAACCTTAGGTTTAGTCTACTTTGGGCTATCACCGTTATATTTGATACCCTAAGTTAGCAGATTTGGGATGCATGATACTATGTGCTATGTGCTGATATATACGTACTTGCTATTTATGATATTTCATAGTTGCAAGATATGCATAATGTGTTGATGATAATGGCATGTTGGTTTGCATGCTGTTTACTGCTTTATGGAGCATGTTGATAATTGATGAAGTGTTGCATCGTATCTGGAAATGCGTGTATGTATGAGATTCGGAGGTTTAGTATGATTAGGGCTTTGAGCCCATTGTGGACATTTGAGCTGATAGTTAAGATTTGTGGTTATAATGGAGCTTGGAGCTCGTAAGGTTATGATGGGAGCTTGGAGCTCGTATGGTTACAGTGGAGCTTAGAGCTCATATGGTTACCTATGGAGCTTGGAGCTCGTGTTGTTAAGAGAAAGTTTGCATGTGTTGCTATATCAGCTCAAGAGAGATGAATGACATGCATAGCATCTACATATGATGCCAAGTAGCGAGCCGTATGCTGTGAGGCATACGAGGTTGGTGCACCAAGTGCGGGTGCGGAAAACGAAAGGGTAGGTCTGCGTGACCTTGGGGATATACTGGACACAGGTGTACCCACATGAGACCGGTATGGTAGCGCCTATCGTGTCGTGGCAGTCCTAGGCACGCTCTACTATCTTGACTGGACCCTGAGTCTTTCCAGTTGCCTGTGGATCTTCCGAGGAGTCCCAGTTAACCCTCTTTGTCTGGGATAGTTGAGCGATGATGCACTCTTATGGGTCACGGCAAGCGGAATGGATTACCGCAACAAACCAACTTGTTATCCGATGTGTGGACGTGGTGTTGCCCTTAGTAGGGTGTTTAGTACCGGCCGACATGCATAGAAAGAGTATGTGTACATCTAGCTAGGGAACGACTGTAGTGTCGTGGTATTGATAGATGGTTGTGTTTGCTATATGTTCTGCATTGCATCATCCCTATCATAGATGTGTTGCATATCTTATCTCCCGGTGTTTTCTTGTATGTTATGTTGTCAATCTGCAAGCAGACTACAAGTTAGCTGGAGGCAACTATGGACTCGAGGATGCATCCCTTCCTCCAGACAGAACCGGGGATCCCGATGCTGGGCGAGCTTGAGAGCGTCTACCACGACGAGCAGGGGTGGCAGGTGGACACCTCTACGTTTTTGACTGTGTACACTGGTCTAGTGAGCTTGCTGTTTCGGGGTGGTACTCCACCACAAGCATACATCATGGGACTGTACAGAGTAATCCAGTTTCTTCAGTTTCCCCAGATGTGGCACCCACCCAAACCGCAGAGCAGGATTTTATGTGGGCCGCCCCAACATCATCTCACGTGACAAGTCGCAGAGGCTTCATGCTGAGAGGATAGCGCCGGAGGTCAGAGCGGTATGTGAGGGCCGTTAGGCGTAGGCGGATTGTTATGTCTAGTTCTTCCTCGGATTATATGCCCCTACGGGTTTATAGGCGCACATATGGGGAAGGACAGGGTAGCTCTTGACTTTCACGTCATTGAGTACGCGACGTCGCCAGTGCGTCTGACGTAGGATGTGAGGCGAGATCTTTTTGATGTATTTTGAGAGGGGATGGGGAGAGTATGTGAGTTTGAGTGTTAGAGTCCCTTTAATGTTTTGTTGTATCTTCATTTTATTTTGTACTTCCGTTTGTATATGTACTTAGCCCTACTGATGGGGCCACCAAGTATATATTTGTACTGTGTGTGTCTTCGTTTATCCTGCTACGTTTACTCCGATGTTGTGCGCTTTTACATTGAATGCATGTTGTCGTTGGTTTTAATAAGCGCGAAATCGCTAAGTTATAGTTAATAGTACAAGTAAGTTCTAAAATAATTGGATTTCCTCAATTGGAACTTGCGGACGTCACACTTATCGATTTTTCATAAAGGGGACCGCTACCTCGTTCCCTCTCTTTGTCAAATAAAAGCTAAATCCACTTGTTAATTGTGTATTATTTGATATATACATTTTGGGTAGTAAAAAGTTTTAAAAAAATGAGTGCATAAGCCATTGTTGCATACTAAATAAGGTTATTTCTATTTTTTAGGTAAAGGAAAAAAGAAAAAGGAAAAAGTTATTAAAGCAATAAAAGATGAACCTGTATTAATACCGCAAAATCAAATAATAAATAATTTCTTGAAATAAAAGAACTTTGGCCTACATTAATACCACAAAATCAAATAAAAAATAATAGTTAGTTTAATAAATATGATAACTTTCATCTTATTGCTAACTTTCTCCAAATATACAAGGTCGGCTATATTCACCTGATCGATGTGAATCCTAACATAAAAAGATAGGGATTGGAGCATTAAGAATGATGACAAAAAAGATACAAAGTGATGTTATCGTGTTTTTTTTATGTTTGTCCCTTCATTGAGGTAAACCTGTTTGAACATATTAACCATAGTATGAAAATATTGAATGCAGAGCCATTCATAGAGATGTTTGAGTCTATGCAAAGGAAGACATTGAAGCCATTCATACTGTGTACAATCAAGCAAACCACTAAAACAGCTCATATTTTCACACTCTAGACTGTGACACCCTAATCTGGCCTCACATGGTGACCCAAAATCGATGTAAAATACGAAATAAAAATTTATTGGTTACTTTCGAAAAACAGATTTTCTTTAATTAGATCTTACTGTGAAAATTGTGATATAATTTTTTCTCCTTACAAATATAAATAACAAGTACTCAAGAGAAGCATCAACATAACTCGTATATATATATATATATATATATATATATATATATATATATATACATCATCAGTTAGCCATGTACATCAAGAAGACCTAGGACAACATGTCCTTTTCAAAAGATAGCTAACAGAAAAGTAAAAATACTATCAACCCTAGAAACTAGGCAGCGATAGTCTGGAAACCATATCTCTAAAACTCATGGCCATCAGTAGCCGATAATAGACTACCCAAAAATCACTATCTCAAAACTGAAACCCTAAGCTGGTCTACATCTAGTACAACCCGTTGGATAGTCCCCCAAAGGAGGGTCCAATGTCAACATCAGAAGAGAGATCAGGGGAATCTACATTCCTGTTGACCATCCCTACTTCCCCGGCTCCCGTGTCCGGAGCATCCCCGTTCTCCTGAGGCTGATACTCAGGAGCCTCCTGAGGGTCCTCCTCAAGATCCTCCTCCTGATCCTCCTCTGCGACTAAGACGAATGGGAGGGGAGGAGTCAAGGGCTACTGCTACAGGGGCTGGGCAGCTGGGATCTCGTGCTTTAGCAACCCCTGATCCACCAGATATTGCAGGATCATCCTGATTGGCGGCAGAGGGATCTGGATTGTCTCCACGGTATGCGTTCTCTCCTGAGGTCCCAACGTTCTCGCGTAGGGTACATACCGGTCTAGTATACGCTGCATTGCTTGCTCCCGGATTAACCCAAGCAGTGGAGTCTTCCCGTCGCTCAAAAACCAAGGAATGGACCCCTGAGTGAGCCAGGCTCTCCTGCTCCAGTCCCATCTGTGTACAGATAATAATATATACCAAGTGGCAACAACATAGCCAAGAAGTATCGCAAGGGTGAGAAACTAATATATGAACTCAAAATATGACAACTACATACATCATGTACAAAAAGCAAGTTCATATATGTATACATGTACCAAATATGATTCAGAAGCGTCATAGGCATAACACAGAATATTATAACAGTGAAAGTGAAACAAGGGTCTCATACCCAATAGTCATCATTATTTTGAAAACGTATGCATGACACTTCCATATATATCATCTAACTTTTGGTTCTTAATTTCCGGAAATCCCATCACCTTATAAATGAGCTGATCAAACTCGATTGCCAAATAAGGCACACAGTATTCACCATATTACGCTGTCCAACATAGGGTACAATGCTTCACATTATACGATTTTTGTTTACCATATCACACTGTCCAACACAAGGCACAATGCTTCACATTATACGGATTTGTATACCATATCACACTGTCCAACATGAGGCACAGTGCTTCACATTATATGGATTTGTATACCATATCACACTGTCCAACACAAGGCACAGTGTTTCACTTTATATGGATTTTTCATTGTTCATCGAGTCACAATGATACACAATGACTTAAAGTCATCACAGGGTTCCCTGCCATCAAGGTTCCCCATTCTAAATGGCACGTCTACCAGAAAATATATGCATGAGAAAACCATTCGTTTTTCGTAAGTTTTTCTGTTTCGTATCGTTATTTCCTTGTTAAAGCACAAAGCTATCAACCACCACAATTTTCAGACTCTTAAAGCTTTGTCATACAATAGGAACAATCACTAGAAAATTTATAAATATTCATATTTAAAAAATGGTGAGTGAAGTCTCGCCAGCTTATTGTGAGTCACCTCATCTTCTTGTACAGCCAATTCCTAGGCCTGAGCCCAGAAGCGTGTTAATGAGTTTTTCATTAAGATAAAATAAATTTTTTCAATCCAAGATGCAGTATCATCTTACCTCTTCTTCATACTTGTCAATATCTGGATATAGAGAAGAAATCAAACTATCATAGTTAGGGTCATCTCTCAATGAGCGTTGACCATCACAATGTGTGTGGCAAGCAGGACATTCATTGTTACTGCAGTAAAACCAATCCTGAATATTCAGAAAAATAGCAAAAAGTTGCAGCAAATAAACCGACCATCCCAACTATAAATCTGTGAGATAATAATGTTGATGGTGACAGTTTGAAGACATACCCAAGGCGCATAGATTTGTCTATGCACTCTCCACAAAAGCGATGCAGGCATTCCATCACAGCTCTTGTTTTTCGAATAATTCCTACACGGGTAATGAAATCCATCATTTTTTCTACATAATATGATAATTAGAAAGCAAATTTAAAATGTTTATGATGTTGCATCCAACATATCCTAAACAAAATCATCAAAACCTAATGCATGAACAGACATAACTGGAAAGTCCAAAAAATCCGAATAGGGAAAATAAATATGTAGGAGATCAGTTGTCAGCTTGTCACTATACAAGTATACATATAATCACTATGAGGGTTCAAACTAACAAGATTAATGGTTATGGATGGTAAAACGCTTAACCATAGATTATTGTGCCTCAACAATATTAATAAATGAAAAGTTCATGTGGGGAAAATAAATATGTATGAGATCGGCTGTCGGCTTGTCACTATACAAGTATACATATCGTTTGTATGGGGGTTCAAGTTAACTGGATTAATGGTTATGGATGGTAAAATTATAAATATGTCAAACATCTCTCTCATATTCAAGATTTTACATTAGTCATGAATTAATTATCTTTCACGATTCTCTCTCTCTAAAAATAATAATAAAATGCTATGTTTTGTTACCGTAGATGCATAAATATGCCTTACACATCAAACAACATAGAACCTATCCAAAAATTTGATTGCATGAAATTACCCAGGCATAGACAGTTATCTGGATAGTTTATCACAACTCACAAACGTTTTATTTTTCCTTTATCTAAAATCAAAGAACTTTTTTATTTTGGTAAAGGAATCGAAAAACCATTTAATCCAATATTACTACATGAATCATGTATTTTAGACACATACTATAAAATTATAAATAGGTCAAAGATCTGGGTCTTTGGCATCATTACTTGCAAATATGTCCATTTACAGGCATATTTTTCATACTGTAACATCCTCATTTTCATCACTTTAATAAATATATGGATGTATGTATGTTTAGGCTTGATGAGTGTTTTATGTTGGAAAATATGCTTAGAAGGTACACTAAGAATTAGGGTTGAATTGGATAAGAAAAGCATGAAAAATAAGTGATCCAGAGCAGAACGCTCAAGCGTGGACCAAGGGAACACTCAAGCGTGCTAACGCTTAAATGTGGAGAAAGGTGAACGCTTAAGCGTGGCCACTCTGACCAGTTGACTGGCAGTGATGGGACATAAAGTGACACATGTCAGTTAAGCGTCATAGCTGGCACGTGAGGGGCGGTACCTTGGCGGTGAGGCAACGTCAACGCTCAAGCGTTGAAGGAGCCAACGCTGAAGCGTTGGAACCCTAAAGCGTAGAGATTCGAACGCTTAAGCGTTGTCATCTGAATGTTACCTCTATAAATAGCCTTCATTTTCACCATGGGAAAGTTTTCCCACTTTCACCAGAACAGAAAGCTCGAGCTAGAAGGATACAGAGGTGGGCTTGAGGTTGTTGATCCAAGTTTCATACCGTTCGTTGATCCGATTTCAATTCCGTTGGTGTTTTCGTGATCAGCTCTTCGTCTACTCCAATTCTACTGGTTTACTTCTTTGATTTGTCGAGGGTAAGCCGAGGTTCTGTATCTACCTACATTGTAGTTATACAATGTTCTTCTATTGTTTTAGCTTCTATTCACGGTTTTAGCTTCGTATTAGGGTTAATGCTATAGTCTATGTGTTGTTTCCGTGATTAGGGAGAGTTTCAGAATTGCATTCGGGACCCTTTGGAGGTGTTGGGCCGCAGTTGTGAATGGAGCTTGGAGAGCTCTGTGTGTTCGTGGATACTAGAGTGTACCGGAACGAATTACCAGGTGAGGAGAAAGAGACCTCAAATATTTGGGAATCGTAGGCGTAGTGTATAATTGTTAACATGTGTAAGCCTCCTCAAACCTTACTATTGGTTGAGTAACCGCCAATACCTCACTCACATTGGGGACTACTGGATTGTGGTACCAATGCAGTTTTAGGCATTGTGTGTTTATCGCTGTTAGGTCGATCTGTGATATCTGTTGATCGAGGATGTATGGCTATCTATGGTAATTGATACTATGATTAAATGATGTTGTACATGATGACATGCTAGATGAGATGCTTGTTATGATAACATGCTTAATTACTATTTGGTATGCCTACATTAATGATTTGCTGCTATACTATGACATGTGATTGTGATTGATATGATCTTGATTGACTGTGGAGACAGTTGGTGTGATGTCAGAAAGATAGAGTGGTTGGTGTTATTGAATTCATAGTTGATGTTGTGAATATATGCCTTGACAAGATTATTTAAGTTTTGATGGATGACAAAAGAAACATCCCAGAAGAACTAGATTGCAAAAAGCAGAAAAGGTTATCTCACATGATCAAGTCTTTCAGAAGGGGTGAAGGGAATTTTAGTATTTGTATTGTGTGTTTTAGATCATGTTGTCCATGGTAGATAAAGCGCTCAAATCTAAAATCAATCACACACACACATAATATGAGAAGTAAAAATAAAACTTAATTGGCCATAAGCTCTTTAATTGGAAAAATCAACTAATAGCCGTTAAGTTTAAAATCAGATAGTTTTTTAATGATAATAATCGATTAGGGATTTCTCATAATCGATTATCATATATCTGAAAACCATTTTTTTAAAAACAATGAAGATGTAATCGGTTAACATAATCGATTATAGAAATAATCGATTAAATAATCGATTATACTCTTACGCGTGTAAGTGAGCTTTAAAACAGAGAACCCATAATCAATTATGATACGACTGTCTCTTAACGCGTTTTGGCTAAAAAGAAAATAATCGATTATGGCATTAACATAATCGATTACAGCGCGAGAAACACTTATATTGATAATGGGCTTAACATAATTCCTATGGGCTCAGTTCTTTCTCTATAAATACGAAGCCTTGGGGAGTGTTTCAATACAACACTTGCTTTTCTAATCCTGTTGCGCTAATACTCTGTCAAATTTCTTACTGATCACTTTCACTAGTTTTACAACTTGATATTTATGTTTTGAGATCTTTATACTCCATATAAGAGAGATTGTAATTGTGCTTCAAGTTGTATCTTCTTATCTGCACTTTTGAGTGCTACATTTTTCGTTGATATTGTTATTCTTATTTGGGTGTGAATCCCATAGTTTTGAAAGAGAAGGTTTTTCTCTTGAGACTCTTTCACAAGGGGAGGTGATGTCCCTGGTCTGTGAAGAATGCTTTTCTTTGTGAAGGTTTCTAGCTGAACCTGATTTAAAAGCTAGTTATTAAGTGAAAACCCTTGGTGGTTGACCTTGGGGAATGGATGTAGGCTACTGGGGTATTTGGTAGCTGAACCAGGATAAAACTGCGAGTCTCATTCTCTTCCTTACTCTTTATTATTGCAATTTATTTTACGTCATTTACTTTCTGCAACTTTTATTTTATTTCAACTTATTCAATGCACTTTAAATTCAAGTAATTTATTTTTAAGTGCTTGTTGTAAAAAAAGTTTTAAAATACGCTTTACACACTATTCACCCCCTCTTGTGTTTGGAGTCACTTGTCAACAGATGTTATAAGCCAGATGATCATAGTTAAAGGTGGCTCTCATAGTTGGAGAGTGACATCCTCACAGTTGGAGGATGTGGACCTTGAGACGTTGATTAAGTTGTTGTTAAGACATTGTCGAGATGATGGGTGCATAATCATAGCATTTGCTTTGTTGTGGTGAAAAGCCGTGTGTACAACTGCAACAACAATTTGAGTGGTTGTCACACGAGGTTGGTGTTCGAGGTGGACACTTCGGGGCGACCAAGATGGCTGAACTCACAATTGGAGGGATGCAGGTGCTTTCTCGCATTTGGAGAACTTCTTGGGTCTTCTCACAGTTGGAGGGGCTCGAGCAGGCAGTGCTCCTCTCAGTTGGAGGATCCACTGTCTTGGAAACTCAGGAGGGGGTTACCTGGACGTCCGACTAGATGTCCTCGCAGTTGGAGGAGCCATTCTTACCTGGTGAACATCCACCCTCACAGTTGGAGATACAGTTGGAGGTTGATTGTTGTATTCCCATTGAAAGAGTGCACGTTGTAGAATTGGCCAATCATATAGACTTAGTTGTGCATGTAGAGTAAGTGGTGAACCCTAGTTGTGAAAACCTGGAGGTTGACTGTCGTGGCGAAATCGAGAGATGGATGTGCTTGCTGGTTGTGCTTGTTGTTGTGCATGTTGTTGTGTTATATGCTATGTGATCTCCCCTTACATGATATTGTAGCATTTCTGACCTCCTGTGCATGCTTCCCCATGTTTGTCGTTGTTCGGGTCATGATCCGAAGGCGAAGGTGTTGGTTGGTTGTCAGAAGTGCTGCAGCAAGTGAAGCTGAGTCGAAGTGGATTCCATTGTGAGCAACAAGTTGGACGTCAACGCTTCTCGAGTAGGAGAAGAGAGACCTCAGAGATATCGTTGAGTCTCTTTCAACTTTGTACCACGGTTAGTAGAGTGTCTGTTGGCATATGTCGCTCTTATGCCATGGCTTCCAGACGGAGCTCTGATTTTAAGTTCTCAAGTTGTAATAATTGTTTATTTGCTTCAGTTTTATTTAAGGCTTAATTATATATCTATGATATCAGATGTAGGAAGGTTAAGTTTTGGGAGCGTCACACATGCCACATAAAATATTCTCATGCTGGTTAACGACGGTCTCACTTAATGAACCAATTGAATGTAATGCACTTTTTACGGATGAAACCAATGAAATAATTACAAGTATAATGGACGTAAAATCTATCCTAACTTCCCCAGATAATGTAATGAGTAAATGACAGGCTTATATTTATATCAAAGCAAATGTTGTAGACAATGGCATGCCCTGACTTTTGAATGGGGCAAGATCCCCCCCTAAACCTTATAGTACAAAAAAAAAAAAAAAAGAATAGCAAATGTCATATATAGACTTTAAGGAGTGACCTACAATGTTAGATACACCAATAACATATGTCATAGCCAGGGCAATATCCATAATACTAATGAAGATAACACTATTTCAACAATCTCCATGATATAGTGGATTAAGATTCCCCCTCCCCCACCCATTTATTTTGCTTTTGTTTCTTTCATCTGAAACTCAATCTTTACTACACTAGTAGAAAATACCCTTTTCACGTCAGGATTTAACATCAGTTATTTCTAAATGAATGTTAAAAACGGAGGCGGTGGCAAATTTGTAAATAAATGATTGAGGGAACACACTTTTAACATCAGTTATTTTGAAAACCGATGTTAAAAGTAGAGGCGGTGGCAAACTTGTAAATAAATGGTTGATGGAACAAACTTTTAACATCGGTTTCTTTTTAACCGATGTTAAAAAGTGACTTTTGACATCGGTTAAAAAGAAACCGATGTTAAAAAGTGAGTTTTAACATCGGTTCATTTTCCAACCGATGTTAAATGTCAAAATTTTAAATTTAAGTCTCGCGCGTTTCTCTCTTTATCGCGTACAGTACTCTAGCTACTCATCATCTATGTTCTGTGCAAGCCCTCACTCTCATCGTTTAGTCGCCGCATTTCTTCAGCCGTCCACTGAGCGAGCCACCATGACCATCGTGAGGTCCACCACTAGAAGAAAACACCACCGCGAGCCGCGAGGTCCATAATCCGTGCCATTGTAAGTCCTCCACGCCACCGTGTTTCTTCATTTATTTTTGTTTCTAGTTTACGGTTTTGGTTAGATTTAAGGATTTCAGGATTTCTCTTGTTTTGGTTTAGGAATTTGTTTCGTTTTGGACGAAACCCTCAAATCTTGCCATGAGGGCTTATCTGAAGCAATCGCAATACAAAAGCTCCATGTTAACTTTCTTCCTTTTCTTTTTTATTTTGATCCTTTCACGTTTAAACTATATTTTGCATTTCAAATGTAATTGACTGAAAATAAAGTAACTAAATGGTTATAGTTAGGGTTTTTTTTCTATGCATTGCATAGTGAGCATTTACCCACGTGCATTTGGAATGATTTTTGGTTGTTGTTTGTTTGTTAAAAAGTCAGGATTTTTTATTCTCTAGATGATTCTGTTTGTCAACTTGATAAATGAGTTTCGATCATTATACAATCATAATTACTATTGCCCGATATTTTATTTTTGGTGAAATTGCTTGAACTTGATGAATTATATTTTTATTTGTTGTGCTTGTATTAGTTTTTTTTATTTTCAAATGTATGGTTAGATTGTTGTATAGTCTTTTATAAAGAGCTTGCATATATTATGGAATTACAATTCGCACGGACCGGTTCTCTATTCTAGCCATTTTTGTGACCTCAAGATGATGTAGCTTATACTACTCTTGATCAGACATGAGCATGGAAACTTATTCTTGCTTAGATTTTTAGATATGTGAGATCGCCTGCACCTCGTATGTGAGTTTTAGCCTCTAAATTATCTACACATTATCTCATAAAACTAGTATCTCTGTGTGGTTGTTTAGGTCTCTCCTCATCATCTGTAAATATTGTTTCTTGTCAGGAGCATGGGGGTAATTTTAATGAAGCTGTCAATGCACATTTTAGTGAAGGAGACAGAAATTTGTCAATAAGGTGCGCTCTTTTACTACCCTTAATATCAGATTCAGAAATCTACATTGTCCAACTAGTATTACTCTATCTTCTACATGTTCCTGTTAATTCATGTGATATTGATATATAAATTCATTCCTTCGTGGCCAGAATGCATGATACATTTGTTGCTATTCCACAAGATGATTTCATGGATATAGATGATGAATTTCATGCTAAAATTCACAGACCTCTATAACTTTTGTGAGAGCTTTTAAAGACAGAGCATTTTGCACAATTCTTTTTTGACTATACTAAATATGAATTCTGGATTTATATAAGATATATATAGTTCATGTTTATACTGTTGAGTTCTGGACTTTTGGATTTGTTGTACTGATTTCTAGACCTCTGGATATATGTATAGTGGGTACTGATTTTGCAGGAAGGGAAAGAAATTATGAAATAAAATCAGATTTTTTTATAAAAAAAAAAATTACTTTTGACATCGGTTCTGGATTCAACCGATGTCAAAAGTACACTTTTAACATCAGTTGTTTACAGAACCGATGTTAAAAGTATGACTTTTAACATCGGTTATGGCCTTCAACCGATGTCAAAAGTCTACTTTTAACATCGGTTACGTTTAGAACCGATGTTAAAAGTGACTTTTGACATCGATCAATAACCGATGTTAAAAGTCACACTTTTCACATCGCCTCTATTAACATCGCTGAAACAACCAATGTTATAAGTCATTTTTAACCGATGTTAAAAGTGTTTTCTGCACTAGTAGCATCTGAGGTTAAATAGGTCACCACATTATAGACACTTCTATTTATAATTTATTAAACTTCACCCTACACATCTACTAAAGACACATCATCTTTCTTCAATCCACGTATCACAACTTCCTCCACCTATGCTATTACCCTTACGTGGCTCCCTCTTTGGACATCCTTATACAATCCTTTTTTCAGGCACTATCTTTCCAACATCTTACACTGTCTTTTTGGATTCAACGAAAAAAAACCAGCCCCACACGATTCCACCATTACGGAGGCCAGGGCTGCTTGATGATGGGAAATTATGCACGTCTGTGGGGGCCAGAATCTGAAGTCACCAGGATGACACACATCCTTTGCGCCGACACCAGAAATGCAGAATCCCAAAGGGTTGCCACCATTTGCAGCCACTGGGGTTGATTTCTCGAACCATAACTGATTTCGAAGGCTAGAAATGTTCACCAGCAAATGGAACTGGAAGGGCGAACTGTAATCCTTATGCGTTCACGTCGTATGGATGCGGTGGTTGTTGCTACAAATGGAACTGGAAGGGCGTAAGGTTGAGGGGCGTGCTGAGGGAGAGACATGGCGGAATCCTTGTGCGTTGATGGTGGAACGATATGGATGGCGAAGTGTAACGGCGGAAACCTTGTGCGTTCACGGGGGATAGATGAGGTGGTTGTTGCTGCTTCCTCGACGCCTACGCCGTCCACTAATCCCTCCGATTTATCTCTGCTTCATCATTGACATCGTCTCCAACAGACACGTCTGAAAGGAACCACAGCTGTGTCAAACGAGAACCCACAGATTGTCTCATCCAATGCTTCAAGGTCCTTTTGGTAGTGGACATATAACAACACTTCCACCGCTGGAGTAAAAATCACTCAACAAGGTCATTTCCATTCTTCACCTGCTTTATCAAACTCTCAGATTTAGTTCCCCGTCATACTTGCTTTGGCCAAAAATTGTTTGCTTGGTAAGTATGTTTAATGGGTGAAAAAAAAAATTTAAATTCCTAAATGCAGCCGTTACCAAAATAACAACTTAAAAATCTATTTTATAAAACTACAATTACTGCCACAAATTTGAATAAAAGACTACTTTGAGACCACATTTGAATTTGTGTTTCTTAGTTTTCATTGTGCCATGAACAACAATATACAATCTGTGTTTCCCTTCTATGGCTACCAAAATCTGACCACCAAAATAGCTAGACTAAAGAGGCGTATAAGGATGACTAGGCACAAGGGAGGGGTAAAAATAAAGTACCTCCAAGACATGCTTTGTAGGCTTGGTTAGATTTTTTTTCTAATGTCATAAATCTTTTAGGAAATGTTGTCTTTATTTTTACTTTATTTAGCCTTGATATGGCTTTTTACAGAAGCAGCAGATCAACGTATGCAGAAAGAAGCTAAATTCTGACCAGCGAGGTATAAAAGGAGACATTTGCTTAATTCCAGAAGGAATTCTACCATCTTTGCCGATAAAGGTATGTATTTATGATTGATTTAATCTTTTTTCCACCCACAATATAATGTCTGCCCCTCAACTTCTACTATGTGTCTCATATCTATGTTGTTGCAATGGTTCCTGCATTGATTGCTGATAATGCCAAGCCAATTGATTTGAATTATCATCTACAATGATGCTAAATGCAACTTCAACATGTATGGGAAACTCTACCAAATTATCAGGGAGCATTTCCCTTTTCCAAAGACATTAATTTCTAAAGGAACTTTCTTTCCCTTTTTACTATCCATGTAACCATAGTTTTCTTCTTTACTTAGATTATACAATACATTCCACTCTCCTCACCAACCACTATAAATAAGAGTCCATCAAATCTCAGAGTTACACAATATAAGTTAATTACTACACAGCCTTTCCGACTCCCATCTTGCAAAGTTAACTACCTTTCTGCAAATCCTTTCAATATTTGTTACCTTCCTAACTACTCTTCTTATAACACAATATAATAACTGCCCCCCAACTTGTACTATGTGTGTTATATCTACATTGATCCAATGTTTTGTGCTTTATAGAGGTAAAGTTTTATTAGACAAATAAACAGTAATCAATTTAAAGACTGAATTTTGCACACTGTTACATTGATCAATCAAAGCTTTTTACTTAATAGATTATTCTACACCCTTATCTAGCTTATACTTTAAAAGGTCGTAGGTGATTATCATGTTTCTGCTGTCTAAACAGTCTTCTTTCCCTACAAAATAGATGCACTGTGGTTAATGATTGATCCTAAATAAAATGTATTATCATTTTTATTTCTTACGCATAATATTTCCAACTTAATCACAATTGTAGAGATAGAAGAAGTGGATAAGGAAAAACTAGCCAAATTTCAACAAGCCAGACTGCGAAGAAAGCAATTGCTTCATTTGAGAAGGAATGCAACCTTTGCTCCAAGTCCAGGTACAAAAGGAAAATTATATTAAAGTACTTCACTTTTTATATTAAGAATTTTCTGAAAATAAATAATTCATAAAACAATGAATACAAAATGAATACTTCACCTCAGAATACACTCTGACAAATACACACTTGAGACAACTATTTATTAAAATTTTAAAAATAAATATATTACTATTTATCTGAACAAGCATATTTGTATCAATGAATCTATTATCAAGAAATGAATATAGAAAACCATTTTAAGGCATAATTTAAACCTTGTATATGTCTTATGTATTTTTTTAATTTTCATTCACAATTAATTACTTATTTTTACAAATTTGTTGTTATAATTTGTTTGCTACCTTTGTTTAATGTTTATTGCGTCCTTTTTCACTTTCAAGATGTTCAAATCTCCTGCCCGACACGAAATGCACAATTTCAAAAAGCAAGGACTAAAAGGAAGAGAATGCTGCAATTGCAAAGAAACGTTACTTCCACTCACAATCCAGGTTATTGTTTCCAAACTGTCGTAAATCATACTATTGCAATTGTCTTAATTTTTCAAAAAAATATCATTTCCCTTATTTTAGTTAATGTCTGCACGTTTTTAAGTTCCTGTTATACAAACTGCAGATGCTTCTTCGTCTATAGCTGGTGCTCCAAATCAAATCCATTGGCAAACGGGTAAATTTTACAAAATTAATCCAATATTATTTATAACAAATTACAAATTATTACCTTACATGCATTTAATTTGCCTTCAATAATGTTCAAAAATATGTTACTTGTACTGAATCTTCTATAATGGTTTTCATATTAACACAATATTTATGTTTTGATAGATTTAGTTACAGAATCTTGGAGCTTTGGAAAGCCTACATGCGTGTGCGAGTTCTGTGGAGCACTTCACTGGTATGAGGAAAGAAATGAAAAAACCAAAAAACCTATCCATCCCAAATTCTCTATGTGTTGCATGGACGGACGAGTACAACTCCCGTTACTAAAATCCCCTCCTACGTTGCTCTGTGATTTGCTTGATTACAATGGAAATAGCAAAGCAAAAGCATTTTGATGTAATATTCGGATTTATAATGCATCTTTTGCCTTTACATCTATGGGCGGAAAATTTGACCATGAAAATAAACATAGTGGTCCTTATGTTTTCCGTATCAACGAACAAACTTACCACCTACTAGGGTCTTTATCCCCTGTGGATGGGAAGAAGCCACAATTTGCACAACTTTACATACATGACACAGAGAACGAAGTTTTAAATAGATTAGAATTTGGGCAAAGCGAAAGTGGAAATAATTCCCTCCAAGAAGAACTTGTCAGAGATATTTTGCATATGCTTGATGATCACAATGTTTTGGTTAAGTCTTATAGGTTGGTTCGAGATAAATATCGTGACAATGAGGTGCAACAATTGAAACTTAGATTGATTGGCAATAGGTCGATTGACGGAAGACAATATATCCTACCATCTTGCTCTGAAGTTGCTGCACTTTTAGTGCAACAAGAATCACATGAAGAAAGTCATCGTGATATAATTGTTGAAGACAAAACACTGGTCTTAAGAGAATAACAACATTGCACCCAAGTTTCATGGCTCTACAATATCCATTGCTATTCCCATATGGTGAGGATGGGTATCGAGTGGGGATAAGTCATTGTAATCCAAGGAGCACAAGGTCGTACAAACAAAAAACGGTTACTGAGATACAATATTATGCTTTTCGCATACAACAATGGCTTGGAGAAGGACAAACTTTGATACGGGCTGGCCGTTTGTTCCAACAATACTTGGTGGATGCTTATGCTTGCATAGAAGAAGGAAGAATCAATTGGATTAGAAAGAACCAAAAACAATTACGGGCAGAGTTATATAGCAGATTGAGAGATGCTATTAATCAAGGAGACATAATGACAAATTCTGTTGGCAGGATGACCATACTTCCATCCACTTACACTGGGGGCCCTAGATACCGTGTGCAAAATTACCAGGTAAATAATGAATTTGCATTCTATATTAACCAATTTTAAAAAAAATGAACATTCCTAACTCATTCCAAGTATATTAAGGTTTTAACTGCAATGTCTATCCACAATACACATAGAATATACCTGTCAATATAAAGAGCAAAATTATATTCAGAAAGCATCACTCATATAGCATATGACTAATTTCAAGAATATTAACATGCTATTAAATTCGTTCTCAGGATGCAATGGCAACATGTCGGTGTGCTGGATATTCCGACTTATTCTTGACATTCACCTGCAATCCAAAGTGGCCCAAAATTCAATTTTTCATTGAAGACATTGAAGGACAAAAAAACAATGATAGACCTGATGTCATTAGCCGTGTCTTCTCAATTAAGTTATGGGAACTCATCAATGACATCAAACGTCATCACATATTTGGCAAGGTCATTGCAGGTATTGTATCTAATGACTCTATTCATAATTATTACAATTATTCTTTATTATATTTGTAATTATTTTATAATGAATCAAACAATTACTTTCTATATTAGCCATTGTCTTAAAATTTTAAAACTTCCTCAACAATGTATTACAAAATCACTAACATTACCTCGATTTGTTTGTCTTTGTAATTTTCCTATAGTTGTGTATACTGTAGAATTCCAAAAGAGAGGTCTGCCATATGCACACATACTGGTATTTTTACACCCAGATGACAAAATCCAATTACCATCTGAGATTGATGACATCATTTCAGCTGAAATTCCAAATAAGGATGTCGACCCTCTCGCGTTCAGTGCAGTTGACAGATTCATGGTTCATGGACCTTGCGGCATGTTAAATCATAAATCACAATGCATGGTGAATGGAAAATGTTCAAAGCATTATCCCAAGAAATTTCATGATAAGACTTCATCGGATGATGATGGGTTTCCCATATATATTAGGAGAAACAATGGTCAGTACATTGTAAAGAATGGCACCCAACTTGATAGTCGTTATGTGGTCCCCTACAACAGAAATCTTTTGGTCAAATACGATGCACATATAAATGTTGAACTTTGTAACCGATTAAGATCAATTAAGTATATATTCAAGTACATTAACAAAGGTCCCGATCGAGTAACTGTAGTCATCTCTAATGAAGAAAGCTCAGAAAGAGGTACAATAACCTCAACGAATTATCGTGATGAAATAAAAGAATAACTTGATTGCAGATATATTTCTCCATCTGAGGCTGCTTGGCGAATATTTGAGTTCCATATGTTTTTTCGGGAACCTGCTATAGAGCGACTGTCCTTTCATCTACCTGGACAGCAAACAATTTATTTTCCAGAGGCCATACATGTTGACAATGTTTTGAATCATCCAGGAGTCGAAAACACAATGTTCACTGAGTGGATGAGAATGAATTCAGAAGACATGGAAGCTCAAAAACTAACGTACTCTGAATTTCCTACAAGATTTGTATGGAACAGCAATAGTAAGATGTGGAAAACAAGGCATAGTGGCAGGTGTGTTGGCAGAATATACTATGTTCCTCCCATAACTGGAGAAAAGTATTGCTTACGGATGCTTCTAAATATTATTAGAGGTTGTCGTTCATATGAAGAAATAAGAACTGTAAGTGGTGTTTTGTATCCTACTTACAAAGAGACATGCTATGCACTGGGTTTGTTGGAAGATGATAAAGAATGGGATGATTGCATAAAAGAAGCATCGGCTTGGGGGACTGGTACACAACTTCGACAACTATTTTCAACAATTTTATTGCATTACGAGGTTCTCAATCCAAGTCGTCTTTGGGAATCTAATTAGAGGTTGCTTTCTGAAGACATTTTATACAACCAACGCCATTTACTAAACTTTCCTACCCTTCAGTTGTTAGATGAACAATTACAAAACTATGCACTTTTGGAAATTGAAAAAATTCTTGCAAGGGCAGGGAAGTCATTGGAAGATTACCAAGGAATGATCGTCCCAGACAACATTTTAATGACACAAATGAACAATCATCTTATTAGTGAAGAATTAAACTATGATAGGTTCAAAATGCATGAAGAATACTCCAAACTACTGTGTGGTTTGAATTCAAATCAGAAGGCAATTCATGATATTGTGCTTCAATCTATTACCTTGAGTCTGGGAAAGTTATTCTTTGTCTATGGTTCTGGAGGAACAGGAAAAACTTACCTATGGAAAACCCCTCTTGCAAAAGTAAGATCAGAAGGCAAGATAGTTATTGCTGTCGCTACTTTAGGTATTGTGGCACTCTTGCTACCGGGTGGTCGGACGGCCCATTCTAGATTCCACATACCTTTGAACCCAACTGAAGAATCAACTTGTGCTATCAATAAAGGGACACAACTTGCTGAATTAATTATGCAAACATCATTGATAATTTGGGATGAGGCACCAATGGCAAACAAAAATTGCTTTGAAGCAGTGGACCGGTCCGTCCACGATATTATGAAAAGCATTAGAGAAGAATGTTCATTGAAACCATTTGGTGGAATAACTACCGTGCTTGGTCGTGACTTTCGACAAATTTTACCAGTTGTCAGAAAGGAAGATAGGCAAGACACTGTTCAAGCTTGCATTAAAAATTCGTACCTTTGGGAATCATGTGAGGTACTTTCATTACGAGAAAACATGCGCCTATAATCAAATGAATTGGACACAACATCAAAAGTTGAAATTATAGAATTTGCAAATTGGACACTTGATATCGGTGATGGAAAACAAAGCCCAGATAGTGGAGAATCATGGGTATCAATACAACCAGACTTAATGATTGCAGAATCCAATGATGGTGTTCACTCCATAGTTACAAGTATCTATCCAGATCTAGAAAAACATATTGGGGAATCGGGTTACCTTCTACCACGAGCAATCTTAACTCCTACAAATAAAACAGTTGAGGTTATAAATCAACACATTTTGGAAAAACTATGCGGGGAAGAAAAAACCTACTTATCATCTGATTCAATCTATAAAGCAGATTTCAATGATCAAGATCAAGATCCCCTATATCCAACTGAGTTCTTAAATACACTGAAATTTCTAGGTTTTCCAGCACATGCTTTAAGGCTAAAAAACGGAGTGGCAGTGATGCTTCTTAGAAATCTTAATCAAAGGGCTGGACTACGTAATGGTACAAGGATGAAAATCACACAACTAGGAAATTGGTTTATGGAAGGAGAAGTGTTGAGTGGCTCAAACATCAGAGATAAAGTCCTCATCCCAAGAATCACATTGTCACCTTCAGAATCTAACTGGCCATTTATCCTGAAACGAAGACAATATCCAATATCATTATGTTTTGCAATGACTATAAACAAAAGTCAAGGACAATCATTACAGCATGTTGGATTATATCTACCAAAACAGGTATTTACTCATGGACAACTGTACGTTGCTATATCAAGGGTAACCATAAAGAATGGATTATGCATCCTCACCACTGACGACGAACGACCAAGTAACAACAAGGTCTTGAACATTGTCTACAAAGAGATTTTTTAATTCAAACTTATCCTGATGCAAACATAAGATGAAAAAACAGGTAACACTTTAACATTAACAACTTTTACAACCATGCCACCAACCACAATAACACTTCTATGACCATGAGTTAACTCTTTAAATTTACTGTGTAGATTATCATTGTTGCAAATTAGGAAGAACAAAGTTGGAATCAAGCGCAAGGAGCACAGAAATATTCTCTAAAGTTTGCTATTTCTGGTATGTATTTATAATGGTTAAGACTATTTTGTTGTATATGACTTTAAACAATTGTTTCTACTGTCCTACAATTTTTACTACTGAAACTGCATGTTTCCGGGCAAAAAATATAATTAATCTTTACCATGTTGCCATCGTCTTCCATTTTCCTTTGTTTTTAACATCAAGTTTATGTCTTAAACTTCTGAACTTCAAATAATCTTATTTATAGATATTGTTCCTTACAAATTATGTTTCACTTGTGGAATCAAAAGGATGATAAAGCAATATTTAAAGTGCCCGTTAAGTCTCCGAAGTAACTATACATTTCTCATATTTCCAATAAAAACTTACTCAATAGAGACAAAATTCTATCCCCTCAGATTTATTTTGCAACACTAAGGTTGCGATTAATTGCATATACAGTGTAGTTCAAGAGCTTGTTTTAGAAAAAAAACATGTATATCTGAACCTTTTCACTTGCTTGATTCAACAGTAGGTAGTCCAAAGCTAATCTTTTGAACAAACTTTTGAGATGATTGAATATTTCCTTTAGGCCTTACTTATTAATGGAGTTTATTGCAAATTGGAGTTGTTCTTCATTTTCTATCGTCTGATTCATAAATTTACATTACACGTAGATTTATAAGGCGAAAATGTGAAATTCTGTAATTTATGAGTATAATTTGGTGGAATTTAGAGTAAAAAAAGGTAATTTGTTAACACTATTCAATCATAGTAGAGACAATAAGGAAAATCTTCATGCTAAATTTCTCACTCACCTATCAACATTCTTAAAAATTAAATATTTTGATGTGATGCTCCTTCAATAAAATTTGCTTCATCATCGGAAATGACAATATTAAAATGTGCTTTATTTAAAGCTTTGTCTTCTTCATGGTTATTCAAGTTTCTGATTTACAGAATTAGTATTGATGACATCTCAGTTAAATTTGTTTTCCCTTTTGTTTCTTTTTCTACAATTACAGTTTCTCACTGCAAAATGACACGGATCTTGAATTTTCTATCATAATTTTCAGATAAATATAATTGCAACCTCAAAAGAAAAAAATTAATCATCAATCTTTTTAATAGTTACATTGACTATTGCACTGTCACTGTACCACACTTCATTTAATTATGGTTCTCATGACATAGATGTTGATATATAAATGATGGTTGTTAATTACTTTTATTTTTAAAATCAGCAAACAGTGTCCAATCAACAAGAATATTGCACGTGCAGGAACAATTGAGTCAAATTCAGCGTGCACGGCAATTCAAACTTGCAAAAACAAAGAATGACTTACAAAAGCAACAAAAATAAGGTTATTAGAACAATGGTTAGCTAACAAATCCAGACAAAAATCAAGTTTAAAATGAAACTCATCTGTAAGTCAAATCAACTCCATTCAATGATTTACTTCCAAAGCTCATTCTTCTTCTTACTTAATTTTTTTTGGTCTTCAGTCCATTTTTAACTCTAAACTATGATTCCAATAAAAAAAAAATTTATGAACTCTTAGATCCATGTTGATTATCACCTACAAAATATGAATTGACTACAAACTGTAACATCCTTAATAATTAAAATCTTCAGGAAAAAACTGCTGAAAATTAAAAAAATTCAAAATCAATACATTGCACAAAACTTGCAAAAACCTCAAATTGATTTCTGAAACTATGCCTTTCCTTTATTTGGTTTCACTAAGACAGTTCAAACCATTTCCTAGATTTATAGAATATACATAATAAAAATATGCCCCAGTAAAACATCCACAAAAAGTCAAAAAATGTTATAGGATCCAATATATTCAAATGGCATCTTTATTCTATAGCTGAGTTTGGGCTTCTTTGATTGGATGACAACAAAAAACGGTAAATTCATGCCTTTTTAAAAATTAATACTCTTTACTTTCCCTTATTTTATTTCAGAACCTCTGTACCTATACTTTTGTCTTCTATGGTTACTAAATTATACAGTGTATTGTTGCTGCTATTTTATGTTAGATTTAAACTCAATAATCATATACAAGACATGCTATCATAAACTTTTGTTGCGGAAACATAATAAACATATATAGCATGCATCTCTATTATCAAGAACAACTAAAACTTGATACCCTTAGGATCTACAACATTCTGATTTATCAAAGATATTAGGAATACCTGGATTTATTGCATGTTCCCGACCTCAAGTGTGTTCTGAATCCATTGTATGTTCCTGACCTTAAGCGTTCTGCGGAAGAGGAACTTGATCACCAACCTTCACGAACGAAGGACGGCAATCTTAAAACACAGAGAGGGGAGAGAAAAGAGAGACGGGTAATAAACACCCGTTGGCTTGTGGTTCTTCCTCAACCGGGACTTCTTATGCCTTAGTTGCTCTTTAAATGGGGAGAAGAGGCGGTATGCCATATTGTCCGGTGTATTGGGGACCATAGCCTATATATAGGGTGATGGCCAATTAGGGTTTCCATTATTCTGAAATGGACCATCAGTGACATCCACTCATATTTAGCCCATATCAATTAACTAATTTATTATCAAATCAGAAATTTAATTAGCCTTATCACTTAATTTGATCACATATCAATTAAGGCTCCTAATTGATAAATAGCTAATATAATTAATAAACGATATCTGCCCACATTATGACATTGGAATATAATTAAATACAGAATATTCCAACAATCTCCTACTTAGGCAATATATCGTAATAATTATATCAGAATTCTTTAGGCGCCCATCCGAATGCTATTTATCTTTAAATTTTCCCTTTACAATCTGGTCCACCTCATACATCAACAATGGGACCACCGCGGCTGTCGTCACTAACGTCTATTGTGACTAAACCCCGACGACCACCACATCAATGCACTTGATGACATAGATCGATATGGATGAGTGGCATGGAAGTTTCATACAATGTGATCTCTCAATCATGCATATTTCCAACTGGTCCAACTTAAGTCTTTAGTGAGATCAATTTTGTAAACAAAAGTCCTTAATGTGTAAATAAATTTTACACATAACAAGATACAGACAAGTTCATAATGAACTTATAAACATAACTTTATTTCTGCAGAAAATCCGAAATAACATAAAGTTTGTATCTCAAACATAAAACACAAATATAGACTCCCACTAAACTAAGGCATCCTCAGTGTCAATACCCATATGAGCAACATGCTCGTGAAAAATCCCTTAGTTAGTAGATCTGCTAGCATAGAATTTGTCCCTATGTGCTCTATAAAAAACTGTTTTTCCTTAACTACAAGATACTTGATGTTGATGAACTTCGACTTTGTTGTTGTTGAAGTGCAATATGATTGACTTATTTGCCACAATAAGAGTTGAGTGGTATTTCAATACCTTTTACTATATGCAACCAAGTGACAAAAAATACTTCAGCCATATCCCATAGTCAGATGCCTACTATCTTGGCATCCTGTAAAATCGGAGTCAAAGTTCCTCATGATCTCTAAACTGTCAGATCTCCGATATGTGAGCATATGCCCTGTTGTTCTCTTTAAGTATCTCACATTCCTTATGGTTTCTTTTCCAATAATCCTTGAATTACTCAAGTATCTGGCTAATAATCCTACTATGTACGCTATTTCCGGATGCGAACAAACCTGAGCATACATCAGACTTCCCAAAGCCGAAGCATAGGGAATCTTCTGCATTTCCTAAATTTCCAGATTTTCATAGGGCATTTAATTTGAGACTAAAATGTCTCCCTTAGTGACCGAGGTATCTCCTGGTTTACTATCTTTCATGTCGAACTTATCCAAAACTATATCGATATAGCTCTTTTGTGATAACCCAAAGATATCTCAAGAATGATCCCTAAGTATCGAATTCCTAAGACAAAAGAAGTGTCCCCAAGATCTTTCACCACAAAATCCTTCGTCAGAAATTTCTTGGTTTTGCGCTATAAGCCTATATCGTTCTTGGCTAGCATAATATCAACATATAATACCAGAAATATGAACTTACTCCCACTGAACTTGTGATATCCACAGTTGTCCTCGATATTCATCTCGAAAACCAAATGAGACAATCATTTGATGGAACTTGTGGTATCACTAACTAGACGTCTTCTTTAGCCCATAGATAGATTCCGTCAATTTTCAAACCATCTTCTCTATGTCTTTCGACACTAAGTTTCTTGGTTTGCATTATATATATTTGTTTCATCAATGTTGCCATTGAGAAACACCGTCTTGACATCCATCTTGTGAAGCTCCAAATTATAATAAGCAACATGAGCCATGATTGTCCTTAAAAGAGTCATTCAATGGTACTGAAGAGAATGTCTCTTTACAAGCAATCCTTTCTTTTGAGTATAGCCTTTTGCCACTAGACAAACCTTATACTTCTCCATATTACCCTTTGAAACCTTCAGGTAAGAGGATAAGTTTCAAACCTTATTGTCTAGCTTGAGCTTGTACTCATACCTTCAATCCACTTTTCTGAATAGAAACGTCATATGGTTCGATGGGAGTTGATAGAATCATCTTCCATTATACCATTTATCTTATGTTCCTGGAGAAATACTATATAATTATCCAAAGTAGTATTCATCCTTCTTTAGTGGATCATGGCAAAAGGCTTCGGCTCCTGATACTTTAGTTCTTGAGGGTGTTGAGTTTGACCTTCAGGAATAATTTCCTTATCTTGAATTGGAAGAATAACAACAATATCCTCACAAGGATCCAAATTTGCTACACCAATAGCAACTATAAGAATTGGTTCAGGGATTAGAACCAATTCTTCCTCAAAGATAATGTCTCTAACCTTATCTCCCCCCAAACTCAATATCCTCAAAAAACTAGTCGGTTCTTGTCTCAAGGTTTCTTTAATTTGGGATTTAAAAAAAAATGCATACCCCTTTGACTTTTCAGAGTATGAATAAGGTTGTCGCTCACTATTTGGGAGGCTCCAATTTCCTTCGCGAGGCTTATAAGACCTTGCCTTAGTTGGATGTTCCCATACTTGAAAGTGATTAGTTGGTTACTTTAGTTGATACTTTGTTAAGCATTTAAGCTGCAATATTTAGAGTTACTCTCAAAAGGACTTTGGTAAGGTAGAATGACCAATCATATTCCTCACCATATTTTTTAAGAGTCATTACTGGGACTTAACTATATTCTTGATAGCCATGTTCTGATGCATTTAATACAAACAATAAAATGTATAAGGCCAATGGAATCTAGGATTCCCTCATACAAGTTGCTCAGCTCTAATTATAGAGATGTGCCCTAAATGTTTGTGTCATAGTGCTCCTTAATTTTACTATCAACTTTACGCTTAGTGTCATATGATCCCTCACTCAATGTTTTAAAACAAGAGGTTTCAATACCAAGCAATTATAGTATGTCCAGCCCATAGCTTGACTGGTTCTTACAATATTTGAATTTTAAAAAGACAAATTGAATCTATCGTTTCTAAATGAACAAAATTATCCTGATTTGTTCAATAAGAAACTAAAACCAAATTTGATCTAAATGATGACTAAACCCGAATGTCTTTTAATTTCAAATATTAGCCAGTAACAACAATTTGAAATGTCAATAGCCTTATCCTTTACTGACTTGGTCAACTCCAATATAAATGCATCTTTTAGCATCACTTGGCCTTCATCAGTTCAGACAATCCTTTATAAGCATGTCAAACATGATATTTAGGACATTTCTTCTTTAGATACCTGATGTTCTTATAAAAGAAATAATTGTGGCCCTAAATATTTCTTTTGAGAAGGGCCCTTGGCAGCTTTATCCTTAGTTTTCTTTTGTTAGCCCTTATCCTTAGAGGTATTTGTCAAATGAGCATTATTTGTCGTCTCTTGCTTCATTGTTTCCTTTCTTGCACACCTTATGAAATGAATCCATTCAGATATCATTTCTCTTTATAACAGCTATAAGGTGACTTAAACTGACTGAATTGTGCATGAAGGAATACCAAATGCTAAATGCATGGGTAGACAACCCACGTTTTAGCGCCTTAAGTTTATGAGCAAGATTGGACATTCCCATAATGTGCTCCTTATATTTCCTTTGTCTTTATACTTAATGAAAAACTAGCTCTCCAATGAGTGCTTGTTTTCGTCTTTATTGCTTTCATAAAACATTTTTAATTTCAGCAAGGAAATCTCTAGCATTAATTATGCCATCCAAAATAATACCCCTAAAGGTTTCTGGAATATCGACCTTTATGATCAAAAGACCCATGCAATGGGAGCGGTCCCACTTCCTATCCTTGATCCTCTTTTCAAAGAAACTAGATTGTGTGAGAAAATGTGGTTTTCTCCATCCTTATGCAAGGTCAAGATCCAAGAACAATCTTAATGTTCTCCTTTCAATCCCAAAACAAATAGTCAGAACTTTTTTTTTTTTAGAATCGAAATTGAATTAAATCAGCAGATACATAAGCAATATTAGCTTAAAGAGAACTTAAGTACCGTAAAGATACTCACCAAAATACCTTGTGCACCATTAATATTAAGTCTTTGGACAATAATATTAATTGCTAGTGGCATTTTGTTGTAATGATCAAACACTGGTGATAATTTTTGTCAAACAACATTATCTTTGGATATTCTGTTATTTACATGAAAAATATCTTTATAATCACTATATGTTTACCATCACAGGTGTGAATGCAACCCTGCCAAATATTAACCACTCTTTGGGCCGATTAATGTCCGCATGGATGTATACCCACATAATCTTTAATATTTCTTTTAAGTGATTTCCATAAGAGATGTCACCTTGGCGATTTCATGCTTTAAGTGACTCACACTCACTCGAAATCCAAATTGGCAAATTGAAGACCCAAACAAGATATCAAGCGCACCATTAATCCCCAATCTTTGGATTGTAAGAATTAACTGCAAGTGATACTCTCAACGCAATGATCAAATATTGGTGATAAGTCCTATCAAATAATGGTCACCTTCGGGAAGCCCATTATCCACATGGAAAATACTTTATAATCACCACACATTTACCATCACAGGTATGTAATTATCTGGCCAAGTTGTGCCTTCCTTCGGGCCGACAACAACTCGCATGAATAATTCCACACTACATCTTTTGTAAATCCAATTGAATCAAATTTACGCAACAGGGGTTACTTCGGCAACATGTTGTTTCAACCAACTCAACCAAAATTACCAGACAATTTTAATAAAATAGGGGGTCCCGAATTTGCCCTTTTCACACTAAAAAACTTGAAAACCCGAATGCTTAGTGTGAAATGAACCTTTAAAAAAAAAATTCTTCTAATATGTGAACTTTCCGAATTGGTGGTTCTATAGTTCTAACTTTGGTCCTTAGAGTCTGGACCCGTTTCAAAATATTGCTCACAACCATAGGTAAACTATTAGAAGTGGCAATACCCTCGAAAGGAATCACTCTAAGTTAGGCATTCGTGATAACCAAACGGGATGTACATCCAGAAGGCTATCACTAGTCAACCTCTTCCCTATCTTAAGTTACACTCAGGCCCGGGTATAGGGTCTCGCTCCTAAGTGTGTGAGAAAACTGAATATATCTCAATACAAACAAGTGCAAATACCAACGTCAATCATCAAAGGCTGGATCCGGAAAGATTTTCCCAGAAATGTGAAATCCTTATGGCCGTAAATCACACTTTTTCAATCAAATATTTACTTGCACGAAGAAATTCTTGGCATATATATTTCTTTCAAGAACCACATATAGGAATTCCACCAATGTAATTCAACATTTACTTTTAAAACTTTTGTTCCTTTATAATTCCTAATTTTCAATAAAAAATTAGGATTCATAAAATAATCCCAATAAATCAAACATGAAGACTCGCTCTGATACCACTTGTTAGATTTAAACTCAATAATCATATACAAGACATGCTATCATAAACTTTTGTTGCGGAAACATAATAACCATATATAGCATGCATCTTTATTATCAAGAACAACTAAAACTTGATACCCTTAGGATCTACAACATGCTGATTTATCAAAGATATTAGGAATAACTGGATTTATTGCATGTTCCTGACCTCAAGCATGTTTTGAATCCATTGTATGTTCCTGACCTTAAGCGTTCTGTGGAAGAGGAACTTGCTTGATCACCAACCTTCACGAACGAAGGACGGCAATCCTGAAACACAAAGAGGGGAGAGAAAAGAGAGACGGGTAATAAACACCCGTTGGCTTGTGGTTCTTCCTCAACCGGGACTCCTTATGCCTTAGTTGCTCTTCAAATGGGGAGAAGAGGCGGTATGCCATATTGTCCGATGTATTGGGGACCATAGCCTATATATAGGGTGATGGCCAATTAGGGTTCCCATTATTCCAAAATGGACCATCAGTGACATCCACTCATATTTAGCCCATATCAATTAACTAATTTATTATCAAATCAGAAATTTAATTAGCCTTATCACTTAATTTGATCACATATCAATTAAGGCTCCTAATTGATAAATAGCTAATATAATTAATAAACGATATCTGCCCACATTATGATATTGGAATATAATTAAATACAGAATATTCTAACATTTTATGGTTGATGTGGTTCCTGTATTTGTGCCAGTAGCAAAGTTAAGGAATGCAGGTGGTTGAAAGCTTTGCTTCATGATTTTGTACGACTTCTCTCTCTATTCCTCTGTATGAGTAAATGGATCAGGTGGTGTATGGTTTCATAGGTGGTATGGCTTATCTGCATATGTACATATGCTACATGTTTACAACACTACTGTGCATTAGTAAGCCTTTGTGTTGTTTCTGAAGTTGGCTATTGGCTATTTAAGCATATCTGGGTGCTGCCCTTATCCCAGGCTCATGGTTACAGGGATTTTTCCAAAGTCACTTGTATTCACTTTGGGTGGTTTATTGTTGTTCACTTTCTGCATATTTCCTTCATCAAGTGATGTAGGTTAACTCATTGTATATTTATGAGTTGAGGTACCCCTGTACACATTTTATATCATTTTTGCATATCAAATAAAAAAAACTTACATGTTGGTTTCCTTCCCAAATATTGTATAGGATCACGGAGAATATAATGCACATTGGAATTAAAATGTTGTGAGCCATGCATTTCGTACATCATGTTTTGGAAGAGGTTAGTGAAATAGACATTTTCACCTGCTTTATGTTATACCATTACATCATTCATCTTTAGATACATCACAACAACAAATTAATAAACATTCACCTTATTTATGACATTTTGTTAAATCATTATAAATATTGAACAACCTTAATGTTTTAATTTTCTCCTACCTGCAACAAGGTCTAATCCATGTTTATTTTGATGTGTAATGTATGGCGGGTACATGTCAATATACTGCTGAAGAAATGGTGGGACCTCTTCAAGCCCTCTCCAAAGGTATTGTATATTCAATATTGAAGAACATGAAATATTTAAAGCTTTTGGTCATATTTTAAACACATTTTACTGTCATATTTTTAGAAGGATTCTGTCTTTATGATTATATTATGATAATGAATGTGTTTAAAGTTTAAACAGTTAAAAGTGCACCCAGTTTTTATTTCATTGGTCTAAATTGATGTTTCATGGAATACACACTTATAGTATTTCAGCAATAACCCATATGAATGTAATCCATCGTGCCAGCAAAATTAAACACCTAACAAATAAATGGACGGTGTAACGCAAGGAGAAGTGTCCAGGTAAACTATTATGTTAATTTTAATTCATAAAAAATGGTCATCAAGACAGCTATTAATGTACTTGAACATCTACTATTTCAGTGCTATCAAGGATTGTTGTTCTTCAATATTATATTTTCTCATTACGGAACGAAATTTACTCAAAGCCTAAAAATACCAGCAAACATGAATAGAAAATTCTTGCCTTTGACTATGTTGTCATCCTGTTTATTTTTTATAAGCTATTCATCGTTAACAATACACCATTAAACCAATATGATCCATATTGGAATGAAAATGGTGTGCGGCATGTATTTCTTACATCAAAGTTTGCAAGAGGTTAATGAAATACATATACTTTCACCTCCTTTATATTATACCAGTACATTCATTCATTTTTGAATATATCACATCAACAATATTCAAAACAATACCCTTATTTTTGACATTTTGTTAATTAATTTTAAATATTGAAGGTAATGGATTGACAAATTTGTGAGGAACCACATTCAGTACTTCGCTTAAAATATGTGGAGTTCAAGGATGAGCATAAGATTTTGTCCTAAAAAGCAAACTATCAGCCCCTTCCTCCCAAAGATATGTCAGCACACCCACACACACACAAAATGACCGGTATTTGTACATTACATATCATGCACTTTTAATGAAATTTGTGTCAACAGGAGGACAAAGACCATCTTAAAGCCTTGGTGTTACTGTGCTTGCATACTATCCGGCCACAGACCTTCATTCGAAAACTGCTATCCTTCCTCTGAAACAAACCTTCCTACCGAGGGTATGAATAATTAATTTTTTCTACTTAATAACACATTTGTATTGAAATAAATATAACAACTATTCAGAATTGTTACCGTTCTATGCTGGTAATTACCTTTGGTGTATAGCAGAGCAATTTTGTAAAAGGACTACAGCAGTTCAGCATTGTTGAAAGAAATTTTGAAATAACTATATTTAGAATCTACATGTTTTTACCATAATATTTCTATTCTTTAAGATATCCATTACGTTCTAATTTTCTATTTGCTGCAGCTCAAAAACATGTTTATTTTTATGGGTCGGTTATGAAGGCTCGATGTGAAGATGCAGGTGAAGATATGGGGTATTGTATTTACAATTTTAAAGAACCTGAAATAAGTGAAGTTATTCATATTTTAAAATTTTTTAGCCGTACATGCTGATACATGTTTTGGCATTTTTTCCTCCCAAATTTAATGTCATATTTGAATACCACATTGCCTAACGTACACATCTTCTTATCTGCAATGAAAAATTGCTTTTAATGCAATTAAAAGCCATATTTAAATGTCATTAGGTGAGATAAACATATTTTTTTAATACAAATGCCACATGATAATCAAAAGCATTAAACACCAATAAAAATGAAGGTTTAAAAAAATTCAACTTCAGCTGTTACTGAACTGATGGTATGCTAAACCAGCAAACAACCATTACTTAGAAATGGACTTTGCATCACCAATACGTTATTTTATCCAAAATTCAATTATATACTTATTTCCCACGAGGAAGAATAGTGACAATAATTACTAAGGATCAGCTATTGAATATGTAATGAGGGTAACCTAACAAATAAGTAACTGAATAACATTATATATTAAATAAAACAGCTGCAAATATATCAATTATTATTATTAAATACATTGTAACCTCTATTTTAATATATATATATATATATATATATATATATATATATATATATATATATATATATATATATATATATATCTGCTACTAAGGAGGGTTGGTAGACTATTATAATAGTATCTCGCAAACATTCTACCTCATATCCACATCTCAAAAACTATATCGAAGACCCAACATGGAATACCAAGTCATACAAAGCATTAATGTTGAACGTGATGATTGGTTTATCAAGATTCAAGTCATTCGTTTGTGGAATGTTTACACAACCCAAAGTGAGAAGGAGCCAATCTATTTGGAAATGATTCTACTAGATGAAAAGGTATGTAGTCAATAGATTTTAGCTTATTTAAATAGCAATTCTACTATTATGACATGGAAAACCACTCTATAACATCCAATATATATAATTATACTAAAATCATACCATTATTACATTACATCAAAATATTGTTCTAATGCAAAAATCATGATGATCACACAATAAATTTAAACATAGTTTTTCAATAAAAATATAGTTACTACATAGTAAATAATATATTACTCACAATAATTATTAACAAACACTAAATTGTTCATTTATTTTGCAAACAGGCAACACCCTTACATGCACCAATAAGAAAAAATTTGATGCCAAATTTCAAAGACAGAATACAAGAAGGAAGTCTATACGGCATAAAAAACTTGAAAGTAGTACAAGCAAATGAATCATATAGGCCGGTCAACGGATCAAAGAAAGCGTGGTTTCTATTGACAACTGAAATAAGCAAAATACAAGAATTAGAACTTCAAATTCCAAAACATTACTTTGAGTTTGCTTCAACTCTAACTCTTTCAGAAAGGGTCGGGGGAAAAAATATATTGCCTGGTAAGAACTCTTACAGTACAAACTAAATACACATAATTATCAAAATGCCACAACCATACTAACAATATATTTATTTCATTTCAGACATCATCGAAACACTTCATGCTCTAGGACAAGAAGAAGAAGAAGTATATGTCGCTGGCAAGCCTACAATAATACGCAGGCTAGAGTTGAAGCTGAAAGAGTAAGACTATTAAAATTATCAAATTTAAGAAAAAAATTAAATGCCAATAATATGTGAAAATGTTTACTTATATTCGGATTATATTCAAAATGGGTTTGCAAGAACGAAATTATCAAAGTTACTTTATGTAGAAACATTGCTACAAACTTTGAAAAAAATTTCATCAATGAAAAAGAAGGCGAAGGCGCAAAAACCATTGTAATCACATCTACATTAATGGTTAATAAATTTAGAGGTAATACTAAATTATACTCATATTCCAAATCATATAAGAGTTTGATGCTTTCACAACAAAAAAAATGCTTTTAACTACAGATGAATACTCAATCAACTCTACTTCAAGCACAAGGATCTATATTAACTTGGACACACCAGAGTTTCAAGAGCTTACAAAAGGGTAATATGCATGAAATTTTTTTATATTCTTTACAATCTTTAATTTATATTATAGTCAATAGGTTATTATCATATCTTAATATGTTAAAACAATGCGAAATGACAAACTTGTGGGTGCACGACAATGATACATTCATATTTTATGGCTGGTAATAAGAAAACCATATTTACTTTGACAATCAATATCTCACTAACAGAAATGACCAGAATTACCAAATAGGAATGATGTAATAAATAGGAATGATTTGTCTATTACAACAAAACAAAAAAAAAGGTAGCCTCTTTTATGATGAACACATAAAGAACTATCTAATTAGCTGTATTTTTCAAAAAAAATTAACTAACAACAAATAACAAACTATATGCTGTGAAGTTGTTCTACTGTGATAGTTTCTCACAATAAATACTCCCATTTCGTGGGTTCCATCTTCAAACCAACCCAACTTCAACTGAATTTGTCATTATTCCCTGTTGCTATATTCTTATGCCTTCTATTTTATTGCAACCTAACAAAAAAATACAATACATTTCCAATTTCCCATTTGCATATAAATTAAATATAGATGAATTCTGGAATTTACATGTATGCTTCAACTAAAACTAAATTTTTAAAAGAAAAACTCCTATAAATATTCTCAATAATTGCATCTTTGTAGTATGTGTTTAAAAAATTTAGTTCCACTAACATTAGGTTGCACAGGATGCCTAAAGATGGAACAAAACTAAGGGAGTTGAACAATATGACACCAGAAAAAAGAATGGTCAAGAATAGAACAACGCTACAAAATATAATGGCCATGAAGTGGGAGTCGGTAACACAATAGATCAAATTATAATGTCCATTCAAAAGGTGTAGATACACATTTACAAAAAAAAAAAAAAAAAAAAAACTGTTTCTTTGCCTAACAAATAGGAAAAGGTCTTTACAATACATGCAACCATCAATGACATTGATGACAGATTTGGATGGAGTTATATTGGGTGTAAAAAATGCATGAAGAAATTAATACAAAAAGGAGATCAATACAAGTGCCCAAAATGTAATTGTGAATCAAAGTACCCAACACCAATGTAAGACATATCAAATGGTTTTGTTCTTACTTTCATCATATTCAACTTACATATGTAACATAAATACAAATTTATAGGTTCAAGATTTACTTGAAGGTGTCAGATGAAACGGCTACATCAACATTGACAATGTTTGACACTGATGCACAAAAACTCCTAAACACAACAGCGTCTCAACTCTTGCAACAAGGGAATGGCACAGAAACACCATCAATGATAAGAAACCTTTGTCAACGCAAAATGATATTTGAAATAAAGCTAACAGATCATAATTTGAAAGAAGGGTCACAAAACTATACAGTTACAAGGACTTTTGTCCAGACCACCATTCTTCTAGATCAAGCGAAGCACAAACCAATCAAACAGGTAAAATAGAGACATGTTTGTATATTGAAAATTATTAACACTAAATTCTTTAACAAAAATAAGTGCTAACATCTTTATTGTTACAAAAATAAGGAGCCCAAATCCCCACCAACAACAACAAAAAAGGAGAAAAAGGAAGCAGCAAGACAACAAATAATAGAAGAAGAAGAAAAGGAAGAAAAGGAAGAAGAAGAAGAAAAGGAGGAAGGAGAAGCAGGAGGACAAGAGGAGACACAATTCAAAGGCAAACTAAAGAAAAAACAAAAAATTGAAAAAGTCTACATAACATCTTCAAATGAAGAGACAAGCATCAAGTCAAACAACGTAATAGAAATTATTCAACAACGGGAACGCATGACATTACATCCTCTGATGAAGAACCAATCCTCATACAAAGCTTGAGGAGAAGCAAGAAGGAGAAAACAAAAGCAAGAATCAACACCAGCGAGGCAAGGACAAAAGCTGGAAAGAAAAAAAAATTGATGAATACACATTCAGAAGGCATCATTGAATAACATTACCCAACATGTAATTCAGCTACTAGCTTTCACAATTCCAAAAAAAAAAAAAATAACTTCTTCCTTTTTTGAATGAAAAAATAATATTGTCTTCTGTTACCAACTAAGTGTTATTATACTACAAAATGAAAACTAAAAATATTAAAACAATATTCCAACCGCGCAACGCACGAGTCACATTCTAGTTAACCTTTATGTGCAAGGAAAAGCAAGGGCCAGACAACACACAATTAAAAGAAGCGTATGAATGTAGAACTTTAAAGTTATTATCTTTCCATTGCTAGAACTATAACAATTATCTTACCAAGTAAAAAGCATTCTACCTTACGAAAACAAAATTTTCACTAAAACTATAAATACTTGCAGTAAAGCATATTTTTGGAACAACGGCTATGCTATATATAATTAAGCAACCTAGCATTAGTTATAAAGTACATACCCAGGCTGATAGGACATCGAAGTTCCTTGCGTACATCTGACAATTTTATAATCATCGTTCTGTAAATAAACACAAATAAGAGGTATTAGGAAATGCCAAATCCTCAAGTCCTTGCTCTAAGAGAGTGGCAACCCTTAGAATAGATACAGTCCATCTTACTTACTTAATTCAATAAAAAAAAAATATCAGCCTTGAAATGAAAAAGCAGATGCTAGAAAAGAATGATATGAAAATGATTTTCAAAACATTTTGTTAAGGTCTGAGATATGCATTTCCAATGGCTCCGATACAAGAGATACGAATAATTGTAACACAAAACAAAGCATGCAGACAAAGAATCGAAATCCATATTGATAATTCAAGCAGCAACATAATCAATTATTAAAAAAGAGAGGAAAAATATGGCAAATCGCAAAGTAAATGAGGGAAGAATTGTGAAACGACAATTCAGCTAAACGTACTCTTTATTGTTCTCGTTGCTCGAAAAATGGATTCGTTCGGATTCTAAGAAAACAAAAACAAAAAATGATCAGGAACAACACAAATGATTGAATTTCGTATGAAGTTCAAAAGAAAATGACACTCACCGAGTTCATCTTCATGGTTGTTTTCGTCTCAAGTGAACATGTCCTCAGCTGGAACATCGTTGGAAAGCTGCTTCTGTGCTGCCATTGCTTTTGTTCCAAGCAAAAACGTTACAACGGAATGAAGGGTTACAAACTCTACAAAGCCGGTGGCACCGGTGGGTGTGACACCTGCTATCCCGCATACGATAAATATAAAATAAAGCATGCAAGTTAAAATAAAACTTTAACATAAAAGGTAGCAAGTACCACATGATCCAAAATGTTTTAAACATAAAACAATTGCGGAAAAACATAGCATCAAATAAAACCCAAATCCTGATGTCACATAATCAGAGTTGGTAACCACTACAGATATTACATCGGAAAACAACTAACATAACTAAACATAAACCAAACTATACTATGAGCAAGCGATCTCCTTAGGATCACTCCTAAGCTGGCAGCTCACCATCCTCTGCATAACCAAAGGTACATACAAAACACAACAACAACAGATAGGGAGTAAGGAACTGTACGTATAAACATATACGGTAATAGAACAGTTAGCAAGATGATCATGCAACATATAGATATCATAATACAACATACATGTTATAACGCACACCATCATATCACATTATAAACATGCTATGCGATGCATACTACTCCACTACTCCATATGCAATGTGGATCCAACAACTAACTCAGGAAGACGATTCGGAGCACATCAACTTATTGACTATCATGTATCAACACTGGCTGTGCACCTTACTCTCGGATGAACCCCCATGAGTAACGATTCGCCTTACTCTAGGATGAATCCCCACGAGTTGCCTATCTATCAACACTGGTTGTTCACCTTACTCTCGGATGAACCCCTATGAGTAACGATTAACCATACTCTCGGATGAATCCCCACGAATTGCCTGTCCACCAAACTCTCAGGTGAACTATCAAGTTCACCTTACTATCGGATGAACCCCCATGAGTAATGATTCACCATACTCTCGGGTGAATCCCCACGAGTTTCCTATTTGCCATACTCTTGAACGAGCTACCCCCAACTAACAACACCATTTCATGATGCATGCAATGCTAACACACAAACAACATGACAACCACCTCCATCAACACCATCTAACACAGGCTACGAACTTTGACTAATAAGCATCAAAGGTGATTTATCAACATCAATCTTGACCATTAAGCATCAAGAATGATTTAACCAACAACATTGGTAACAGTACATCGTTACTGATAACATCATATTCTCATTAATTAATCTCTTTATTAAGTCTCCATTATTACATCTTACCATATCGTTATCCTAGTTCATTAACTATTCTCAAGGTCGTGTTTTATAATCTCTTATATCATATTTTTATTATAAAAAGGGTATTAAATCTTTTATTATTTAAAACAGTGAAGTTTCTTAATTCTGCCAGTGGAACGACCTGAGCATGGGCGTGCAGGCCAACTGGCACGGGCGTGCTAAACAGCGTCACTTTTCTCGTTTTTCTGACACGGGTGTGCTACTGAGAGCACGGTCGTGCTGGCTTTACTGGCCAAAGAGCATGGGCGTGCCAATAATGAGCACGGGCGTGCTCAATGTGTTACAGCGTCTCAGTTCTGGGAAAACTTAGCAGCTTTTCTAGATTTCAACCCTCTAAATCAATCCTAAGGTTCTTGACTAATCCATTGGCATCAATCTCATCCCTCATCAACGTCTTTATGTTTTATGCATATCAATTAGACTAATCCTAGTTTTAGGCTTAGCGCTAACATCCCTATGTCTTTTATTAACATAGATTTAATAGCAGTTTCAACATACCAGTCCATACAACCATGGCATATCATCGTCATCATAAAAAGCATCATAAACGTCATGTCAAGATCATGCAAACCATTTAAACCATTAACAACATGTATAAACAACCATAACAACTTCATACAGCAATTAAGGCATATTGCACACAAATAGGGTCATGGATTAACCCTCATCTTACGCTACCCTAGAACCGATATGTTATACTAGTCCCTTCTCCCCATACCTGGCGTGACGATCCAACCCACGAGCCAACAAAACGAAGTCCAAGCGTGACTCCTCCAAACGGGTTCAATAGGTGCTGCGAGCTTGACCAAGAACATCAAGAAAGGACAAAGGTAGTTAATTCCCAAACAAATAAAGGAAAGGGAATCAACACAAGGGTTATGCACATACCTCAATTAGATCATTGGGGAACTAATCTGCTAGTTGCCGTTCACAGCATCGGCACACGAAAGACGAAGTCTGGTTTGACAGGGACAAAATGGTTCAACACTGACTCAAGGGATTCAAAGAAAAAGGATGAACGGGGTTGGTTACCTTACCTCATAGTAACAATAAGCTAGCAGCTTAACCCTAAATGCAATAGCAAACACCACAGGGATGTGTTCTTGACGAAAAACACCCCACAAGGATTGGAGAACGCTCAATGATTCAATGGGAACCCAAGAGAAAGGTAAAAGACCGCAGTTTCTAACTCTAGGAATGACGGCTATGAGTTTTAGGTCGAGCAAAAGAGGTATAAAAAGGATTGGGGACGAAACGAGCTGACCAAAAGAGCCCAAAACGCGTTTTGGTGCAGGCATGCTCACTGGTTTGGCCCTATATTGAGTTACGAGTGTATGATTTTGGTGTTCTTGGTGGCCTTGGAAAGATAAGATAATTTACTACAAAATCATGTTTCACGTTCCATTCCTAATGCGGACTCTAATAGGGTCAAAAATGCGATATTAATTCAGCATTAAAAATATAGTTATTTCCAGATAGGATTTTTAGGAGATTAAGATAAGATAATCTTATCTATTTAATGATTGAATGTCTGTGACATCTAATTGATCTTACACCAACACAACTACAATTATCCTATATATATATATATATAATCGATGACATGTAAATAAATATAAAAGCATACATTAATTGCACACTTCATATTAGTCCATACAAGACCACATATAAGCACACGAGATCACACACTTATATACTAATATAATCAATTATATATTCATATAGAGAAGATCACGTATTAATACATGTAGTATAATTAATAATAAATAATTAATAATATAAATATAAATATGCACAATTAACTATTAATACAGTCAATTGTATATTAATATAAATCATTTACATATAAATAAGAATCAATATATATATATATATATATATATATATATATATATATATATATAACCATACAAACATAAGCGTGCATGTTATCATTTAAAATATATACACATAAATATAAATTCATATAGATACTTATAAAATGCAGTGACGATGTAAACAAGCATATTATCAAATATTATACTACTAATAATGGTAATAATAATAATATCTATAATTACAGCAACACATACACACCCATACAAAAAATAGGGTACTACAGATGGGGCTATGGTTGTGGAGAGAAATAACGGTGACGGTTGAGAGAAGGAGAGAGAAGAAGCTGATGAGTGAAGGTCTTGTTTCAGACGGTGGTTTTTTTATATCTAGTGGTGTGACTGGAAATGGAATGTGAGCGGTAATGAATGTTTGCCACGTGAAATGTATAGGTGACAGTTTCGTGCTTGGGGTGGTGAGATTGTGCTTTATGAGTTGGTGATTTTGGCATTTATCTGGGTTTTTTTTGTTTTTAAAGGTATCCCGCACATAAATGCGGAGATTAATCCCATCAGGTATTGGACGACATTAAAAGATCAATTTCTTCCAAATGAGTTTTTACCATATGTACGAGTCTGAGATCGAACTCTTAACCAGTGTTTAAGGACTTCGAATCCGTTTCCACTCGAAATAATCACATTTTGAAATTTATCCTCGTATGGGTGCGGTAAATTTCATGTAGTGTGGCGCATTTCATTCCGCCAGATTTCATTCTGTTCCAATATATTAAATGGTTATTAAATGTTTTTAGCTGATCAAAAAAATATTAAATGTTTTTAATTTAATACTCTATTTCTTATTAAATATCATATTAAAGGTATTTAATATCTTTTATTAAATGTTTCTTTCTTTAATACTCTGTCTCATATTAAATTTTTAATTTAATACTCTATGTCATATTAATATTTCATATTAAAGGTATTTAATATCTAATATTAAATGTTTCTTTCTTTAATACTCTATCACATATTAAATGTTTGTAATTATTAAAAAAGTAAATATTAAATATTTTTATTTTCTGCTAAATATTTAATAATGGTTAACTCTCATATATATTTCATTGACAACTTGATTTCAATGTATGCAAATCTTTTCTAGAATTTATGAGTTTAATATTTCACTTAACATGCACATCATAATATAGTAAGTACGTGTGATACATCCCTATATTTTTTAAAATCTATTGTAAAATCCTAATCGATTTTTCACAAAGGGGACCCCTGCCTCGTTCCCTCTCTTTGTCACATAAAAGCTAAATCCACTTGTTAATTTTGTATTATTTGATATATACATTTTGAGTAATAAAAAGTTTTAAAAAAATGAGTGAATAAGCCATTGTTGCCTACTAAATAAGGTTATTTCTATTTTTTCGGTAAAGGAAAAAGAAAAAAGAAAAAAAGTTATTAAAGAAATAAAAGATGAACCTGTATTAATACCATAAAATCAAATAATAAATAATTTATTGAAATAAAAGAACTTTTACCCACATTAATAACACAAAATCAAATAATAAATGATAGTTTGTTTAATAAATATGATAACTTGCATCTTATTGCTAACTTTCTCCAAATATACAAGGTCGGCTATATTCACCTGATCGATGTGAATCCTAACAGAAAAAGATAGGGATTGGAGCATTAAGAATGATGATAGAAAAAAGATAGAAAGTGGTGTTATTGTGTTTTTTATGTTTGCCCCCTCGTCCAGGTAAATCTGAACATATTAACCAAAGAATGATGGTCTATAGTATGAAAATATTGAATGCAGAGCCATTCATAGAGATGTTTGAGTCGATGCCAAGGAAGAAATTGAAGCCATTCATATTGTGCACAATCAAGCAAATAAGGCGTACATCATTTTCCCAATCTTCTCGTACGCTATACGTACATAAAAAATCCTAAGAGCTGGTCTAAAGAGACATCTAAAGATGTTAGAGTATACTACCTAATATACTTCAAAACCTATGAGACTACGCCTCATCGTCGCCAGTCCACTCATCTTTGCCGTTGACGTAAAGAGACTCCAACTTCGGGGTCCCAAAGTGACCCAGAGATCCGCTGAAATGCATCTGTACATGTATCCAAAAACACAACAGGGTGTCCAACATGTACAAGCAAGGGTGAGATACCAATATATGGATTCAAACAAGATAACTATATTCATTACACATCAACAGCACATGGGCATATACAATCATTACGTATAAGATTCTACTGGATAAACAAGTAGTATATCATAGGGTCTCATACCCGAAAGTCATCGTCATTTATAAAAATGCATGCCACTCCAATATTCATCATCTATTTCTTTACTTAATCTCTGGAGATCTCAATACCATTGCATACATAAAATTAAGCTGATCAGGCTCATGATACATTGGCCCAAGGCAACAATGACCAGCACCTAAGTGCTTATTGGGAAGTACATGAACACCATGACATTACACGATTACATGGAATTACATTCAGCGGTACTTGATAAATCGTAAATGGTCATACGATATTGTCCAACTCAAGGCACAATATTCGTCAGATATATGACACCATTGTCTATCAAGGCACAATGTTACACAATGACTTAAAGTCATCACAGGGTTCCCTGCCATCAAGGTCCCCCAATCCAGATGGCACGTCTGCCTAAAAACAAATGCATGAGAAAAACGTTTAAAGTCTTGCTACTTTTCTTTATGTTCGTTCTTTCGTTGTCGTAGTTCAAAGCTCCCGACTACTCACAATTTACACCGTTTTAACACTTTTCATCGTTAGCACAGTACAAAACGTCCGAGCGCTCAATCGTGAAACTCTAGACCGATGCACCAGCCCAAGTTTCGTGGTAATAGAAAACGTCATTCACCTTTAATCACGTTTCCTCATAACAAGAGGACGTTTCCCCATAACAAGAGGAGAACACACAGTCCACATGACACGCAGTCCATAACATTGTTGCACGGCTTCTCGTGCTATTTTTACAGAACACTAGCGTCCCGACGTCTCATACACTAGGTTTATGTTTTCGTTGTTGTTCACCATTTTTCGTTTTGTGAAACACCAATTCAAAACAAACTCTCCGCAACCCATCCTGAGACAACCCCACTTACGTAGGATAATCCCATTAAAGAACCAAACTTATTTTAAAACTTTATACATATACAATATCAGAGTGCACAACTTTAAAAGAAAGCATGGCATAAACATATACAAATGACTTCCTCTTTTTGTCCAAAATACATTAAAAGACAGATACACTGGCCGTGCATACTTAATAAACTAACAAACTCATTCCAGCCTGGATAGCGGACACTCCTCGTTTGTCCTCATTATTACACCAGCATCGGATTAGTACGGGATTCCATCCAGCTCGTTGTAGTCTGATTCTGCTAGCTCTTCGTCTACTCATAGAAATCGAGCACGTACATACATATAAGAAAATAACGGAGAGATAAGATATACAACACTTTTATAACAGGGATGATGCAATGTAGAATATATAGCAAACAGTAAACACAACCATCTCCCAATTAGATCACTCACGATCAACGCTTCTACTATATGCATCTAGTTTCTACATGCATGCCGGCCGGTACTAAACACCCTCCTAAGGGAAAATCTCGTCCGCATATTGGACCATAAGTTGGTTTGTCCCGGTAATCCGTTCCGCTCGCCGTGACCCATAAGAGTGCATCACCGCTCAACTGTCCCCGACAGAAAGGGTTATCTGGGTCTCCTCGGAAGATCCACCGGCAACTGGAAAGACTCAGGGTCCAGTCGGGATAGTAGGACGTGCCCAGGACCGCCACGACACCGTAGGAGCTACCATACCAATCTCATGTGGGTAAACCTGTGTCCAGTATATCCCCTAGGTCACATAGACCTTCCCTTCCGTTTTCCGCACCCGCACTCGGTGCACCGACCTCGTGTGTCCCATTCCACACGGCTCGCCACTTGGCATCATTATGCATATGTTATGCATGTCATCCATGTCTCTTGAGCTGATGTCATAACACATGCAAACTTGCTCTAAGCAACACGAGCTCTAAGCTCCAAATGTACCGTATGAGCTCCAAGCTCCATTTTCATCATATGAGTTCCAAGCTCCATTGTATCATATGAGCTCCAAGCTCCATTTTATTATATGAGCTCCAAGCTCCATTGTATCATATGAGATCCAAGCTCCATGGTATCATATGAGCTCCAAGCTCCCATTATAACTTACGAGCTCTAAGCTCCCATTTTAACCTCAAATCTTGACTATCAGCTCAAACATCCATATTGGGATCAAAAAAAATCTTAAACATGCTAAACCTCCAAGTTGTCATATATACACACCTCTCAAGGCAATACAACATTCCACCATGTTCATGCTCAATAAAACAATAGCCATATCAATATACCACATGCTATCATCATCAACATATTTATCATGCATACATGATATTCAATATCTCCACGTACCATTTCAACATATAACATCATATTGAGCATGTCATTCTAAACTTATAAACACACAAACACGGAGAACACATATTCACGATTAATTCACATATAACACATAAGCACATAATGCACATAACGCATATATTCACAAGTAACTCATTTAGAGCACATCAACACATTTATTCCAAACATAACAGTCGCTTATCCAACCATTGTCATCTAGCCTAGGGTGTATCCTTAATGGTGAGAGCCCAAAGATACCTACACCTAGGGTCTAGGTACTTTGTCCGGGCTCAACCTTACGTAGGGTTTAGGGTTCCCCTACACTATACAATCAAGCTATATAAGCTACTCTTGCCTCCCAATGTGTGTACTCTTTCTCCCCACCTTAGAGCAATGTAGCAACTACCACGAACTCACGAGCACTTGCTCACGGCCGCAGCCCCGTTCCTCCACCGGTACCCGTGTACGCTTTAGAACGATGGAACACGGTCTAAACCTTCACAAAAAACACAATCACAATTAGTATAATCAAATAAAATTCACCTAACTCTTATGAACTAGGTTCGGCCCCCCTTAAGTAGGAAAATGCTAAGAGTGTTAAAATTTCACAAACTCTTGGATCTATGATCCTTAAGCATAGAAAACACTCCTATAAGTCATGGAATTCAAGAATTTGAAACATAACTCTTGATTTGGGACAAGTAGGGTTTCGGCCCTCTTTTGTTATATGAAGCTAGGAAAGGTTTTTAATTCAATTCTTTGGAGATGCAAAGACATTTAGGTGTGATAGGATCAAATCAACACTTCTTCAACAACAATTTGAATAAAACTTCATAGATTCACTACCATGGGAATTCTGCCACTCTATAACCCTAGGGGTTAGAGAGCTCTTATGAGTACAAATTCTTAGGATTATGATAGAAAACATTGATTCTTAGGATTATGATAGAAAACATTGAATCTAGATCAAGAAAATTGGTTTGACATCAATATGATTTTTCTATAATTTTTTATGACTTTTTGAAGTTTAAGCTCAACATAGAACACATAGAGTTTCAATGGATAGAAATGGAGATTAAGATCTCAAAGAAGAGATCTCTACCTCTTAGATGATGGAGAAGATGATTCTAAGAAAGTATGCTTCACAAAGCTCTTGAAGATCTCTTGAAGAAATGGAGAGAAATTGAGATGAAAGCTTGAAGCTTTGAAATGGAGAACAAAGTGGAAGAAGAAAGAATTATGAAGTGAGAAAGAGAGAGAGTGATGCGTGAAAAGGGGAAAGAAAGGAGGGGTAGGCTTCCTTATATACTAACCTTCAAGGTTAGGACGGTCATAAGTTGTACTAGAAACTTCAACACTTGGACTTAAAGAATAAAGTGAAGGAGAAAGGAATATGAGATGGGACATATACATACATATATATATATATATATATATATATATATATATATATATATATATATATATATATATATATATGAAGGGCGTGGGTTTCATATGAAAGAAGGGTAAGGATTGTATAAAATTTGCTTAAGGGCAAAAATGTCATTTCCTCTTAGGGGCAAAATTGTAATTTCTATACCATAATCATTACTATGGTGAGTCACCCATGTGACTCACCCCTTGCCATCATTACCTTGGTGACTCACCTAGGTGAGTCACCCATGTCATCATTGCATATGGATAGGATAAGGTGAGGTGTCCCCTTGAAAGCGACCTTATGCTTATCCGTTACAGGTTCCGGCAATCTCGTATGTGGACCGGGATTCGTTTTAGTCGTCAACCTAAACCTTAACCATAATTCTCTACCAGTAATGTAGAGTGAAACAATATCTGTGTTGTATCCAGAAAGTGGATACATATCAATAAAATCAAACACCGGACGAGAGACACGGTTCCTGAGTGTGATTAGTCAATGGATGAGTCATTACCATGACTTATCACCATCATGATTACTCCACCATGACTTATCATCATGAGTCATCCATGTCATGATTACTTTTCTAAAGTAGTCATGATTACTTCTCCAAAATATCTTGATATTTTCAACTTTGCCACTATGCCTTAGATACGCTTTGTATACTTTACTGATCTGAAAATTGGTATGTTACACATCCAAGTTGACGAATTTTACATCGTGGGAAAACTCGTTTTACAGAAAAACTTTTCTGTTCGGAAACTGTTTTGTAAACCATTGGATTTCTGATAAAACTTATCTTTTGTTACAAAGTCCCTTCCCAAAAACTAATTTTGAAAGGAAATAGCTGAGACCAAAAACGTCGTCCCAGAATAGCATTACTGTTTTTCGAAAACGTTTTTCGTAAATCTTTTCGGAATTAAAACATCGTTTAGCATTAAAAACGTTCTAAGTTCCAAAAACTTGACTTTTTCCTCTTAATGTTACTTTTTCCACATAAAGATCAATTTATTCTTAAAAACCAGTCGTCAACCTAAACCTTAACCATAATTCTCTACCAGTAATGTAGAGTGAAACAATATCTGTGTTGTATCCAGAAAGTGGATACATAGCAATAAAATCAAACACCGGACGAGAGACACGGTTCCTGAGTGTGATTAGTCAATGGATGAGTCATTACCATGACTTATCACCATCATGATTACTCCACCATGACTTATCATCATGAGTCATCCATGTCATGATTACTTTTCTAAAGTAGTCATGATTACTTCTCCAAAATATCTTGATATTTTCAACTTTGCCATTATGCCTTAGATACGCTTTGTATACTTTACTGATCTGAAAATTGGGATGTTACACATCCAAGTTGACGAATTTTACATCGTGGGAAAACTCGTTTTACAGAAAAACTTTTCTGTTTGGAAACTGTTTTGTAAACCATTGGATTTCTGATAAAACTTATCTTTTGTTACAAAGTCCCTTCCCAAAAACTAATTTTGAAAGGAAATAGCTGAGACCAAAAACGTCGTCCCAGAATAGCATTACTGTTTTTCGAAAACGTTTTTCGTAAATCTTTTCGGAATTAAAACATCGTTTAGCATTAAAAACGTTCTAAGTTCCAAAAACTTGACTTTTTCCTCTTAATGTTACTTTTTCCACATAAAGATCAATTTATTCTTAAAAACCAACTTTTCCTGCTAACTTCATAAATTAATTTTGGATTCTCTTTTTCCTTAGAAAAACACCACATCTTTGAAAATCCCCAACGTTTCCCAAATAAATCTTTGGCATTTACTACAAAGCTTTTTAAGGCTTTTATCCTCATTAATTAATTGAGCACTGACCACTGTCAGGCTTCTCAATTAACAATCAACATCACAATATTGATATACCAACATTATAGCAGATAATACAGTATATAACATGCATTAAAATACTATAACACATATTAACAGATAATTCAACAAAGAATCAATAATCATCATAGCAGATAACAACAGCTGAAACAAATCAACCAATCACCACACAACTCAACTAAATATATACAGACCACTACAGACAGCACATAATTATCGAGAGATTCCCTCAGGCAATTCTCCCCTTACCTCTTGGAGTATCCTCCGGATGCAAAGTCGTCCGATCGGTCCACGAACTCTCCCGATTCCTCGTCCGATTACCCAACGACAACTACACACAATCAATCAATCAAGATATCAACTTTAAGTCACAAAAATTTCTCTAACCCTCTTCACCTATGGTTCGGCCTTAGCTTAGAAAATATGGCTAGGGAGTTTCAAAAGTTCCTATTTCTTGGATTCCATCCTTACTAGGTGTGGTAAGGCTAGATCAAAGCCTATTACACCAAAACTTGAACCAAAATCCTATCCTCCCCCACATAGGGGTTTCGGCCCCAAAAATCCATATGAGCTAGGAAGCTTATTTGGTTTCCAACTCTTGGATCAATGATCCTCAAGTATGCACAACACTAGATTAAGTTACGTTACTCAAAAATTTAAAGTAAAACTCTTGCTTTTCAACAAGGGTGGGTTCGGCCCCTCCTAGAAACAACTAGCTAGACATGTTATTTGATTACATGCTCTTAGATAGTGATAGAGAATGATGAAACTAGATCATAGAAATTGATTTCACATTAAAATGATTTTTCTATGATTTCTTATGGATTTTTGAAGTTCATGGTTAAAAACTAACTTCCATGAATTTTTGAGATTAAAGAGAGATTAAGAGATGAAAGTTGGGGGTAATACCTCCAAGATGATGAAGTTAGAGAAGAAATCAACAAAATCACTTAAAGGCTTGAAGATTTGTGAAGAAAAGCTTGAAGAAGATGAGAAATGGTGAGAGAAAATGGAGGAGAAGAAGGAAGAAGATGAAGAGAAAAGAGAGAGTGAGGGGCGTGAGAAGTGAGAAGAAGAAAAGGTGAGGTGAGATATTTTCTTTTATATTATGGCAAAATTGTAATTAAGTGCAAGAGTATTTTGATAATTTCACTCAAAGTCCTATAAATATCTAGATATTTTTCTAGACGTAATGATGGCGATGATAAGGTGATGTGTCTTCAACCTTATCCGTAGCGGGTCCCGGTAAATCCCGTATTCAGCTCTGTTGTTCACCAGAATTTAGGTTTTCGCTCAAGAAAGTCGTGAGAACTTATTTATTTTGAATTTTTTTCAAAATCACCGATATCATTCGTAATTTTATTTAAAACCTAACTGTTTCGTTCACGAGTCAAAATTAGGTCGTCTGAGCAGTAAAATCATACTGTCAGTGTAAAACGCAGATCGGGCTCCGTCTGAGTTTTCGACCAAAATTTAACCATAGTTTCCTACGATAACGTAGAGCGTGACTATAGTCTCGGATTATTTTATTTCACTCTCTAGACCCTCCAACAAAATATAAACGAATAAATACTATTTAATTAAAACAGAGAGTTCAAAAGTTTGAAAAATCGGGATGTTACAAAACACCTCAGTTTCTGCCCCTCTTTTGCCTCTTTTGGGCTTGGATTCTGTCTGCTTATCACCCGAAGATGAGCCCTTCTCTCCGTCATTATCATTAACATCCTCATTATCATTGGATACCTGAAGTTCACCTCCATTTCCAAACTTTCTTCTCTTATGTGAAGTTCGATAGTTACCTTGTGACACCCTTAAAAAAGCCGCTGCTATTGCTTTGGCTTTCCGTTTCTTACCCAATGCTTCAGTTTGTCGTCGAAGAGTTGGAGCAATGGATCTTGGATTTTCTTAAAAAAGATAAAAACCCTTGAATTATTAAATATTACAAAGCCATAGTAAACTGTAGCAAATAAAAAAATAAAAAAAAACAATTTGACCTGTGTCCACTATACAAAAATAAAAGTAAACAATTATATAGATTATACTATTCATACCATAGCAAAACTGTGTCCACTATACAAAAGCATTTTAATCCTTTCGAACGTTGGACCTGTTTCTACTAGGGAAAACTAAGGCACAATCATAAATATAAGAAGGACCGGGGTTTGATCATTTTCTCGACGGATTATACGTGGGGTTGTTGCCTGTCTTTATAGAGCTGCTTATTAAAAGGGTAACTGAAGCAAATCTAGCACCCTGCTCTATATAACTTCAAACATGATACAACTAATCTATTCTATAGTCCTAATCCTAAATAACATGTTTGACTTTTGGAAACCCAAGTTCAATAATTCCTTATCATGATAACATGTGGTGCAACAGAAGACTTCAATTTCTAAGCATCTGGGTGAACACAAGGGAATGTGTATCAGAAATGAAAGATTTTCTCATTGCACAAGAGGCCATATTTAGCCAAAAAACAAGATTAGTTACTATTAAGGCATTACCTTTCTCAACTAGTGTCAGAACTCAATGCTTTGTCATACAATAGGAACAATCACTAGAAAATTTATAAATATCCATATTTAAAAAATGGTGAGTGAAGTCTCACCAGCTTATTGTGGGTCACCTCTTTTTTTTTTTTTTTTTTATTTATTGTGGGTCACCTCATCTTCGTGTAAAGCTAATTTCTAGGCCAGGACCCAGAAGTGTGTTAATGAGTTTTTCATTAAGATAAAATAAATTTTTCAATCCAAGATGCAGTATGATATTAGCTCTTCTTCATACTTCTCAATATCTGGATATAGAGCCAATATCTGGATATAGAGCAGAAATGAAACTATCATAGTTAGGGTCATCTCTAAATGAGCGTTGACCATCAGATTGTGTGTGGCAAGCAGGACATTCATTGTTACTGCAGTAAAACCAGTCCAGACTACTCATAAAAATAGCAAAAAGTTGCAGCAAATAAACCGACCATAGCAACTAAAAATCTGTGAGATAATAATGTTGATGGTGACAGTTTGAGGACATACCCAAGGCGCATAGATTTGTCTATGCACTCCAAAAAAGCGATGCAGGTATTCCATTACAGCTCTTGTTTTTCGAATAATTCCAACACAGGTAATGAAATCAATCATTTTTTTTCTACATAATATGATAATTAGGAAAGCAAATTTAAAATGTTTATGATGCTGCATCCAACATATCTTAAACAAAATCATCAAAACCAAATGCATGAACAGACATAACAGTAAAGTCCAAAAAATCCGAATAGGGGAAAATAAATATGTAAGAGATCAGTTGTCAGCTTGTCACTATACAAGTATACATATTATTTGTATAAGGGTTCCAATTAACAAGATTAATGGTTATGAATGGTAAAGCTCTTAACCCATAGATTATTGTGTCTCAACAGTATTAATAAATTAATGAAAAGTTCATGTGGGGAAAATAAATATGTAAGAGATCGGTCGTCAGCTTGTCACTATACAAGTATGCATAACGTTTGTATGTGAGACAGCCCCTTGTCGGAGGTCCCACTTGATAACCCAAACTCATACTCTTAACGTTACAGCGTAGCGTGATTATGGAAACCAACACTACTGATACCACAACCATATCCAATAGCCCGTTCCATGGTCTCTATAACGGCAGCCTCTGGGCAATCCGGAAGTCTCCAACTAAATAGCTCCTAGGATATCGCCAAGCTCTAAAGTATACGGTGGTCGGACCCGTATACACCACTCATCGCTGGAAGTAATCAATTTCCAAGAAATGATCGTCCTCCTTGTAGAGCAACTCAAAGTCTCCCAACACTGGGATTTGGGGCTCTCCCGCTAGCATCAGGCTCAACAGGTGTGCCATCAATCTCCTTTGGCAGCTTCTTGGCAGAATCTTCTCGTGCGATCGAGAATAAAATACAACATAGGGAAAGTACGGGAGAAAAGAAACAACAATACATCATAAATAGGAAAACAACTATAAAATAAGACATACAAATAGTAACACGCAACACAACGTGTCAAGCAATCGTCTCCCAAGTTATTCTCTCTTAACAACCATCCCTCACACTCATGTATCTAACAACTATATGGATGCAGCCACGATGCGATATCCCCGGCAGATCAAGATCTCCCATCCATCGCTGTGCCACCCCCCGTAATGTAGGGTTCGGTCAACAGCCCTCTTGGCTCAACTCAACTCATGGGTACGATATATTCCCCCGCCCTCAAGCCAAGTCAGAATATTCGCCCGTCAACAACTCAACTTACGGCAACGACATATCCCCCCGCCCGCAGGCCAGGTCAAGAGATTTGCCTGTTCACAACTCAACTTATGGTTACGATCATCTCCCCGCTGGCAAGATCAATCGCCCGTACGCCAACACAGTGACGAACAACAATGATGCAGCATGAACCTCACTGACTTATCTCAGGATCAACAACTTAGTGCCTCAACCGCAACTTGTACACAACTACGACCAACGTTCGCTGGCATAACCGGGTATCAACTTTATATCTCAACATAAATATATCAACAGGATCTCTAGGTTGAGCACTATCACATATATGTCCTCAAACTCCTTATCACATGCTCATCTCCCAATTTAGCATAATTATGACTTATTTCTACTCATGCCATAGTAATCACAAGAACATGTCATAAGCATCCATACTCAAATTAAATACTCATGTAAGCATATCAACTCATAGGTAAATATTCAAGTAACCCTAAGCATGTTACCAGGCACACAAACATTTCAACATATATCATATTAAACATACCGACACCCAAGCATACAACCTCGATAGATCATAAAATTGACCTATCGCCAATAAACCTACAATGCCTAAAACTGCATTGCTACTACCAACATGTTGTCGCCAATGTGAGTTAGGTGTTGTCAGTTACTCAACCACTAGTAGGGTTTAGGTCGCCCTATGCATATCAATATATATTATTTTATTCTTGCCTCCCCGACGATATTATGGTTCTTTGCCCCACCTGATAGCAAAAGTAGCAACAATCACGAACTCACAAACTTCACGAGCTCTCCACTAGCCCTTCATAGCTGCGGTCCTACTCCTTCAACGGGCTCTGAATGCAACTCTGAAACTTGCCCTAATCACGGAAACAACACGTAGACTATGGCATTAACCCTAATACGAAGCTATAATCGTGAATATAAGCTTAAACAATAGAAGAACATTGTATAACCACAATGTAGGTAGATACGGAACCTCAGCTTACCCTTGACGAATCACAAAATTAAACCGGTAGAATCGAAGTAGACGAAGAGCTGATCACGAAAACATGATCGGAACTTAAATCAGGTCAACGAACGAACCACGAACTTGGATCGAAGTTCTCAACCTCCTCAGCCTCTCTCATTCTCGAACTCTCTGTAAGAATGGAGAAGTGTAAAACTTCTCCTCGGTGAAAATGAAGAAGAATATATAGGCAAAGGTTTCACTGTCCATGCTTTAGCATTCCAACGCTTGAGTGTTGCCCTTCTCAACGCTTGAGCGTTGACGTTTCCTCACCGCCAAGGCACCGCCCCTCACATGCCAGCTGCGATGCGTAACTGACACATGTCACTTTATGTCCCCTCACGGCCAGTCAACAGTTCAGAGTTGCCACGCTTGAGCTCCCACCCTTCTCCACGCTAGAGCGTTACAATGCTTGAGCATTCTCATGGTCCACACTTGAGCGTTCTGCTCTGAATCACTTGTTCTTCATCCTTCTCTTAGCCAACTCATCCTTACCCTTAGTATGTCCTCTAAGCACACTTCCTGGTCATGATAGTATTCATCAAGGAAATATACATACGTCCATACATTAATTAAGGTGATGAAAAATGAGGATGTTACATCTCCATCCCCCTTAAAATAAATTTCGTCCTCGAAATTTGACGTACCTTAGAATAAATGTGGATATTGCTACTGCATATCTTCTTCGCGTTCCCAGGTAGCATCTCCTGTTGTTTCATCCCATATGACCTTAACCAATGGAATATGTTTACCTCGGAGTTCTTTAATCCTTTTATCCATGAGCCTTACAGGTAAAGCCTCATACTCAAGGTTCTCTCTCAACTGTACTGACTCTGGTTCTAGGATATGTGATGGATCGGGGTAGTATTTCCTCAATTGAGATACATGAAAGACATCATGAAGATTGGATAGGTTCGGGGGTAAAGTAACATGATAGGTTACAAGACCAATTTGACGAAGAATTTGAAATAGTCTAATGAATTTTGGAGTAAGCTTTCTAGATTTGATTGCACTGCCAATTCCAGTTCTCGGAATCACTCTCAGAAAAACATGGTCTCCTTCTTGGAATTCTAAAGGTCTTCTCCTCTTGTCACTATAGCTCTTTTGTCTATCTTGTGTGGCTTTCATCTTTTCCCTTATTCTCTTGATATGTTCTGTCATTTGTTGTACCACCTTCGGTCCTAGCACTTGATTTTCTCCTCCTCAAACCAACACAGCGGTGTTCTACACTTTTTGCCGTACAACGCTTCGTAAGGTGCCATACCTATACTCGAATGAAAACTGTTGTTATAGGTGAACTCAATCAACAGTAAGAACTCATCCCAACTTCCGGTGTGTTCCAAAACATAAGCCCTTAAGAGATCTTCCAATGACTGAATCGTTTGTTCTGACTGACCATCCGTTTGAAGATGATAAGCAAAACTTAACCTTAACTTAGTTCCCAAAGCCTTATGTAACTACTTCCAAAATCTAGACGTAAATCTAGGGTCTCTGTCGGAAACAATGCTAGAAGGCACTTCGTGCAACCTTACTACCTCCTTGATGTAGATTTGGGTTAACCTTTCCAACATATAACTTTCACCAATAGGTAAGAAGTGAGCACACTTCGTCAACCTATCAATGATTACCCAAATTGCATCATGCCTCTTCGTAGTCCTTGGCAAACCAACCACGAAATCCATAGATATACCATCCCATTTCCACTCTGGGATATCTAAGGATTGCAACAATCCTGCTTGCTTTTGATGTTCTATATTCGCTTTTTGACAAACCAAACAAGCCAACACATACTCTGCTACCTCCTTCTTCATTCCAGGCCACTAAAACATATTCTTCAAGTCTTGATACATCTTGGTTGCTCCTAGATGAAAACTCAACCTACTCTTGTGCGCTTCTTCCAAGATCATCTCTCTTAGTTCTACATCAATTGGCACACAAATCCTATCACTATACCTCAAGACTCCACCTTGATCCATCCTGAACTCAGAAGTCCCGCTACCAACTATCTGCTCCTTCACTTTCTGGAGATAGAGATCAACCTCTTGCTTCTCTTTGATCGTTTTCAAAAAGTCGCTTGTCATTGTTACCATCCCTAGGTGCATCTTATCTCTAGATATTTCTGTACCTAGATTCAGATCTCTGAACTGTTCAATTATTTCCAACTCTTTCACCATAATAGCAGACACGTGCAAGGATTTCCAACTTAATGCATCCGCTACTACTTTCGCTTTCCCTGGATGGTACTGTAGATCGAATTCATAATCCTTTATGAATTCCATCCACCTTCTTTGTCTCATGTTTAACTCTTTCTGATCGAACAAGTATCTTAAGCTCTTGTGGTCACTGTATACTGTAAACGTAGCTCCATAAAAATAGTGTCACCATATCTTCAAAGCAAACACTATAGCTGCTAACTCCAAATCATGAGTCGGATAGTTCCTTTCATGAACTCTCAGCTGTCACGACGCATATGCTACTGCTCTCCCTCCTTGCATTAGGACACACCCCAAACCTTGGTATGACGCATCACAATACACGTCAAACTGTCCCAGAGAATCTGGCAACGTCAGTACTGGCGATGTTGTTAACCTCCTTTTCAGCTCTTGAAAACTTTTCTCACATTCATCTGTCCATACGAAAGATGTTCCCTTCTTTGTTAGCTGCGTCATTGGCAATGCGATCTTCGAAAATCCTTCAATAAACCTTTGGTAATGACCAGCTAACCCTAGAAAACTTCGTGCTTCAGTTACCAACTTAGGACTCTCCCATTGCACTACCGCTTCAACCTTTGTTTGATCAACCGCTATCCCATCTCCATTGATAACATGACCTAAGAATTGCCCTTCTTCTAACCAAAACTCATACTTGGACAACTTCGCATAAAGCTGTCGGTCCTTTAACACTTGAAGAACAATCCTAAGATGTTCCTGATGTTCTTCCCGATTAGAGGTATAGATAAGAATGTCGTCGTAAACACAACTACAAAACTATCCGAGAACGGTTGAAAAAGCCGGTTCATGTAATACATAAACACTGTTGAAGCATTGGTCACACCAAAGGGCATTACCAAATACGTATTGTCCATACCGACTTCTAAACCCTGTCTTCGGTACATCCTCCTTCTTGACTCGGATTTGATGAGAACCAAATCGTAAGTCATTCTTCGAAAACACTACCTCTCCTTTCAATTGATCCATCAAGTCATCAATCCTGGGTAACAGATATTTATTCTTGTTCGTCACCTTATTTAGCTTATGATAGTCCACCCATAACCTTGAACTTTTGATCTTATTCTTGACGAACAGTACCGGAGCTCCCCATGTGATGCGCTAGGTTTGATGAACTCGTTGCCTAGCATCTCATCCAACTGTTTCTTCAACTTCGCCAACTCTGCTGGAGACATTCGATGAGGTGCTATCGAAATCAATCCAGTTCCTGGTACGAGATCTATAGCGAACTCTATCTCTCTCTTCCGTGGTAAACCTGGAACATCATCAGGGAAAACTTCCGAAAACTCTCACACTATAGGCAACGAATCCAACTTAGGAGATTCCTTGGCTTCCATTGAGAATAACATCACATGTTTCTGAGATTCACTACTCCACACAAGAGTTCATCTCCCTCCAGATTAAAGTCACCATTAAACTTTAGCGGCTTCCCTTTCAGAAAAGTACTCAACCCAGCATCTTATATCTCTACTTCACCTCTCTGGTTCTGCCTCTGTTGTTGTTGCATGGTCACTTGCAACAATTGGGCGTTTTGCTGTGTCTGATGCAACATTGCTGTAACCAATTCCCTAACTGTCCTCAGGGTTTCTGTTGATTCTGTCCCATCACCAATGTGGGAATTCTCTCCATTAGCATTTTGGGGTTCATCGACACCTTCTATGGCTCCTCTGCCATGTTCTACACCTCTAGTTCCTCTACCTTTTCTTCGGGCCATCAAATTTCCTGTAGAAGAAATTATCAGCTCTCATTTGTAAGACATACAACACTATATTATCATATCTACATGCATTATATGCCTTACAAACGCTCAAAACAATTATCTCTTACGATAACTCGCATACCGGACACTCTACCCAACTTCTAAGCATAGTTAACACTCAATGCGGATTCAACTAGACACGGCCAGCTATTATATCCTAACCCAAGCAGTCCTTGATTAAGAATCAAACTGCTCTGATACCACTACTGTAACATACGCATTTTCATCACCTTAATTAAATACATGAATGTAAGCTTGACTTTACAATGTGCCTAGAAGGTAGGTTAAGAGTTGGGGTTGAATTGGATAAGAGAAGGATGAAGAGTATGTGATCTAGAGCAGAACGCTCAAGCGTGGACTAGGAGAATGCTCAAGCGTTGTAACGCTCTAGCGTGGAGCAGGGTGGACGCTCAAGCGTGGCCACTCTGACCTATTGACGGGCAATTATGGGACATAAAGTGAAACATGTCAGTTACGCGTCGCAGCTAGCACATGAGGGGCGGTGCCTTGGCGGTGAGGAAACGGCAACACTCAAGCGTCGAGAAGAACAACGCTCAAGAGCTGGAACGCTAAAGCGTGGAGAATCCCAACCCTAAAGCGTGGACAGTGGAACCTTTGACTATATATACGTCACCATTTTCACGAGAGGAGAGTTTTTCACTCTTCATATTTTTACAGATAGAGCTCGAGGCAGAGAGCAGAGTTGAGACTGAGAGTTTGATTCCAATTGGTGATTCGTTCGTTGATCCGATTTCAAGTCCGTTAGTGTATTCGTGATCAGCTCGACTTCTACATCGATTCTACTGGTTTACTTTCGTGATTTGGCAAGGGTAAGCCGAGGTTCCATATCTACCTACATTGTAGCTATACAATGTTCTTCCTTTATTTCTGGCTTCTATTCAAGATTATAGCTTCATATTAGGGTAATGCTATAGCCTAAGTCTTGTTTCCGTGATTAGGGCAAGTTTGGAAGTTGCATTCTGTGACACCCCCTTCTGGGGCACCACATGGTTACCCGTTGCGGAAAATAAAATTTAATTAATTTTGCTTGTTACTTTCGGAAAATAAGTTTTTCTAAGTATTTAACTTATTAAAATCCGTGATAACTTTTTTTCCTCATAACTTGGTTTATCATACAACAATGTTACTTACATAAACACGCATGTAAAGAAACATCAAACAGAGTATACATAATAATATACGTTAATAGCGTACGCGGCCATTCAAAATAGTCATGGCTGTCAGTAGCCAGAGTAATTAACTAACTGTTGTTCAAAATAGAATAGGACATATCCTATAGCTGGTCTTACTACTAAAACACTATGACTTCTCGTACGTCACACTTGGAATGCATCTGAAGATGTAAGGGTGAGTTACCAATATATGGATATAAAATGTGATAACTACATAGAAAACACCACACCACATATGAAATTACATCATCGTTCATATAAAGTCACTGTTTACAACCATCATCATTCACTGTAAAAATATGACACTTCAATATTCAAGTCTAATATTTTCCTAATCTCCGGAGATCCCAACACTGTAAATATTTATAAAACCTCAGCTGATCAGGCTCGATTACCCAAAAAGGCACACTGTAATGAAACCATTGAAACCTGTCCAACACATGGCACATGCAAACACAGTGTAATGGTTTCTCATTGTCCATCAAGGCACAATGATATACACCGGCTGGAATATCCTGACCACCAAGATATCCAGATTTAAAAACATCGTTGGCACGGCTGCCATTTTAAATGCATGTGAAAACTTTTTTTTTTTTGTCACTGTTCTTTGTGTTCTTTCTTTCCTTGTCGTAGCACAAGGCTTCCGACCTGTCTAAGTCTTTCATCGTTTTAAAACATCATTTATCAACACAGGACGAAACGTCCGAGTGCTCAATCACGAAGTCTCGAACCGGTGCACCAATTCGAGGTTCGTGGTAGTAGAAAACAAATATTCACCTTTCTTCATATCCATCATTGATATGAAAAAGACACATAGATCATAGATTATAGGACACACAGTCCACATCACATCGTAGGACACACAGTCCACAACACCGTTTTTCTACGTGTCTTTATCACAGAACACTAGTAACCCGACGTCTCGTTTACTAGGTTTACGTTTCAACATTTCCATCATTTCGTTCTGTGAAATACAAAAACCAAATCAAATCTCCGCAACTCTTCTAAGTTGTCGGTTTATCAACATTGTTGTAAAATCATTTACAGAAAAACGTTTTCTGTTTAAATACGTTTTAGAACAAAACCAACGTAATTTTAATAAAATTTCACCTTCCTTAAATAAATCCCTTCCCCAAAAATTCATTTCTATAAGGACGGTTGAAATCAAAATTTCCACCTCAGCATAAAACACTGTTTTTTTTTAAATGGTGAAACGGTTTTCGTAAATTTCTTGTAAAATGCACCTCTTTCACATGAAAAGCATTCAAATCCAAGAATTTTGATATTTTCCTCTTATCATAACCCAATGTACACTTAAGAAAATTTCTTCATACATACTTCCCAATGTTTTTCCCCAAATCAAAATCAGTCTATGATTTTTCTGCAAGGCTTTTAAAAGCTTTTATCTTATTTATGGATTTCAATGCAGCAAACCACAACCATACAGTCATCATATCACAACGTTATAATATTACACATAATCAATATCACATTTATTCACATCACCAATCACATCATTGTCACATAATAAATTCCATCATCACATTCAACTACATTCAACGTTCAACCACATTCAACGTTCACATAACAACATATAATCACATTCAACTTCTCAACAAATCACTTCATTCAATAAATTCATCAACCACACCACATGTAGTTATCATAAATCCCTCAGGTAAACCCCCCTTACCTCTTGTAGGGTCTTCAAGTCTCTCGGCCTCGGGTTGCCGAATCTCCCGTTCTATCGCCCGTTTATCCTTTCCGATGCTTTAATCCTTCATCACAAGACACAATCATAAGTTTATCTTGTTGAATAACCAAACACTACCCCTATATGATTTCGGTTATGACTAGCTAAGGTGGCTAGGATTTCCAAATTTTCACATACTCCTGGATTTATGATCAAAGAGTATTCTAGAATGAAGGGAAATTATCATAAATTAAAATTTGAAACAATATCATACTCCTCCCTTTGAACATGGATTCGGTTCCCTCTAGGTCAATAGGCTAGAGATTTTATTTGGCTTCAAGCTCCTGGATTCAGGACATCTAAGCAATAGAAAGATGAAATCTATGGTTATTTTCTCATGATTGAAACAAAATCTCATCTAGTCATAACATTAGAATTTCGGTCCTAGGGTACAAAAACATGGCAGCCTTGTGATCTCCTTGGATGATAAATCTAGAGGTCTTAATGAGTTCATAGAAAGTAATTTCATGAGCATAGGAATTTTCTACAATTAGTTATGGATTTTTGAAACTAAAACCCTAACCTTCACATACATCATAAACATCCATGGTTATCTAGAGAGAAGAAGAGTGAAGCTCACCTCTTGATTAGTAAGGGTTTGCAAGGATTGAAGCTTCTCCTAATCGCCCTAGTTGAATTGCCTTCTTGAATTAAAGAAACTTGTAGAGTTTTATGGAGAGTTTTGGAGAGAAAAAATGAAAAGGGAAGAAGGAGAAGAGAAAGAGAGGGCAGCGTGAATAGGAGGGGAAATGGGATGAAGATGGGTATTTTAACTCTTAGTAATTAATGAGGGATAGAATGGTAATTTTACTACAAGGGCAAAATGGTCATTTTAGAGAGTTTTAGGGGCATTAAGGTCATTTGCCCCCCTAAAGTCATGATGACTTCGGTGAGTCACTAGGTTCACCCTAGTGAGGTGGATGGATAGTGACTTAGTAATTATCCGTTAACGGGTCCCGGTAAATCTGTATTCGGTTCCGTAAAATCACATTTTTCACTTTTTCAGTGAAATTTTTTAAATATTCCAATATGGTGGGAAATTAAATTTAAAACCTAACTGTTTCGTTCCCGAGGAAAAATTACGTTTTCTGAGCAGTAAAATTATTCTGTCAGTGTAAAACACAGTCCGGGCTCCGTCTGCGTTTTTGACCAAATTTTAACCATAGCTTCCTACAAGAGTGTAGAATATGTCTATGGTCTCCGTTTATTTTATTTCCATCTCTAAGTCCTTTAAAAATATATTTTCTTAATTACTGTCATAATTAACAAAAACGGGGTGTTACAGTTTCCACCCCCTTAAAAAAAATTTTGTCCTCGAAATTACGTACCTGGAAAAGATCAGGATACTGTAATCTCATTTTATCTTCAACTTCCCAGGTTGCTTCTTCAATGGCATTATCCCAAATCACTTTGACTAACGGAATCTGCTTTCCCCGGAGTTGCTTCACCACTCTATCGTCAATTCGTACCGGTAAAGTCTCGTACGACAAATTTTCCTTCAATTGTATCATGTTGGGTCAGGAACATACTTCCTTAATTGTGACACATGAAAATCGTCATGAACGTTTGATAGAAAAGGCGGCATAGCAATCTGATAAGCTACTGAACCCACACGACGAATAATTTGATAAGGTCCAAGATATTTTGGGGTGAGTTTCCTGGATTTAATTGCTCTTCCAACTCCAGTAGTAGGTGTGACTTTTAAAAATACATGGTCACCTTCCTCAAACTCAAGCGGTCGTCTCCGTTTATCTGCATAATTCTTCTGTCGACTTTGAGCTGTCCGCATCTTTTCCTGAATCATTTTCACCTTTTCAGTTGTTTCTCGCACAATATCTGGTCCTAGCAACAAACTTTCTCCGTCTTGATACCAACATTATGGTGTTCGACACCGCCGTCCATATAATGCCTCATATGGTGCCATCCCTATGCTTGAATGGAAACTGTTATTGTAGGTAAATTCTATTAATGGTAAAAATTCATCCCAACTACCTTGATGTTCCAACACACAAGCTCGCAGTAAATCTTCAAGTGATTGGATTGTCCTTTCTGATTGTCCGTCTATTTGTGGATGATATACTGAGCTTAATCGAAGTTTCGTCCCCAACGCTTCATGCAAACTTTGCCAAAATCTGGATGTAAATCTAGGATCACGATCCGAAATTATATTGGAAGGTACACCATGTAATCTTACAATTTCACTGATATATAACTGCGTCAATTTATCCATTGAGTACCTTACGTTGATTGGCAAAAAGTGAGCTGACTTGTTCAATCGGTCAATGATCACCCATATCGCATCATGTCCTCGTCGGGTCCTCGAAAAACTCGTTACAAAATCCATTGCAATGCTATCCCATTTCCATTCTGGGATGTCTAAAGATTGCAACATTCCTGCTGGTTTTTGATGTTCCACCTTCACTTTTTGACATACCAGACATGATGCAACATATTCCATTACGTCTCTTTTCATTCCATGCCACCAATACAATTGCTTCAAATCCTGATACATTTTTGTGGCTCCTGGATGTATACTTAATTTACTTTTGTGAGCTTCATCCAAAATTAACTTCTTCAGCTCAACATCGTTCGGAACACAAATTCTTCCACTAAATCGTAAAATTCCGTCCGTTCCTTCTTGAAATTCAGTCACTGTTCCTTGTAGTATTAATTCTCTTTTTTCTTATAGATACGAATCACCTTCTTGTTTCTGTCGTATTTGTTCCATAATATCATTGGAAATAGTAATCATATTCAAACAAACCCTTCCCGGTAACGTCTAAACTTTAAACCGCATATCCCGGAATTGTTTCATTAATTCTTGCTCTTTAACCATCATCGCCGATGCATGTATTAATTTTCTGCTCAGAGCATCCGCTACAACATTCGCCTTTCCTGGATGATACTGTAGTTGGAAATCGTTATCCTTTAAAAATTCCAACCAGCGTCTTTGCCTCATATTGAGCTCTTTTTGATCAAATAGGTACTTGAGACTTTTGTGATCGCTAAAAACATTAAATGTTGCTCCATACAAATAATGCCTCCAGATTTTTAATGCAAACACCACCGCTTCTAATTCCAAGTCATGGGTAGGATAATTTCTTTCATGATTCTTCAATTGCCGAGAAGCATAGGCTACTACTCTTCTATGTTGCATTAATAAACAACCCCATCCTTGGTATGAAGCATCACAATACACCTCAAAAGGTTCCTTAGGGTCAGGTATAACTAATACAGGTTGATCGAGGCAAAGGAGGGACAAGTCAAGTTTGCAACAAAAGAAGATCAATCCACTCAAGTCCAAGAAAAACCATTCAAGTCCAATTAATCTGTGTTCTTATTTTGGCTATATCGTGAGTTCTAGATGTCCGATTGACGTGATTCTTGATGCGATGGAAAGATAAGAGAATTATCTACAAGTTTTATTTGAAGCTCAAGACCTGATTCGGACTCTATCATGACGAAAACGGGGCTAGAAGTTGGGAATGCTGTTCTGGACGGATTTGACTCTCATTAAGCAACTTTTTGGCTTGTAATTGGGTTTTGGTTTTATTTGTATAATGGGCCGCATGGGCCACGAAAATACTTAGCCTCCTTGGATTACGGTTTGGCGGCCATGAGCCAAATTAGAGGGTTGGTGTGGGTAGCATTTTCCTTTTCTATAAATAGGAAATGTATGATCTCATTTATATAACTTTGAATGAAATTAGAATTTATCCTATTTGGATATTTTTGTGAGTTGAGCATTGGCTCCTCCTCTTCAAGTTCTTGGATTAGAACTTGCTTGATTCTTATCAAAGAGTTCTATCTCTTTGTGGGGAATCCTCCTTGGCTTATCAATCTTCCAAATCCATTGGAATATTGTGGCGCCTTCCCTTTCATCTTCTTCCTCTTCCATTTTCTTAATTTATTTTATGTTCTTCTTTACATTTGCGCCATTTACATTCTGTTTTTAGTTGTTGTACTTTAATTCTTTGTTTGGTTAAGTTTCTTGTTTAGTTACTTCCTTTCTTTAGTTGTTTCCTTTTGTTAATCATATTCGGGTGACAACCGCACCTTCTTCTTCCCCAATTCTTTTCATCTTTTTAACATAAGCACTAAAAACAAGCTCTTGGATAGATCCTCGATTTCGGTGATTCAAACTTGGATCATATCATGAATGGCGCGCTAGGTAGGGGGAAAGAGAAAGGTAAAGAATCATGAATTAAAGTACAACAACTAAAAACAGAATGTAAATGGCGTAATGTAAAGAAGAACATAAAATAAATTAAGAAAATGGAAGAGGAAGAAGATGAAAGGGAAGGCGCCACAATATTCCAATGGATTTGGAAGATTGATAAGCCAAGGAGGATTCACCACAAAGAGATAGAACTCCTTGATAAGAATCAAGCAAGTTCTAATCCAAGAACTTGAAGAGGAGGAGCCAATGCTCAACTCACAAAAATAACCAAATAGGATAAATTCTAATTTCATTCAAAGTTATGTAAATGAGATCATACATTTCCTATTTATAGAAAAGGAAAATGCTACCCACACCAACCCTCTAATTTGGCTCATGGCCGCCAAACCCAAATCCAAGGAGGCTGAGTATTTTCATGGCCCATGCGGCCCATTATACAAATAAAATCAAAACCCAATTACAAGCCAAAAAATTGCTTAATGAGAGTCAAATCCGTCCAGAACAGCGTTCCCAATGTCTAGCCTGGTTTTTGTCATGATAGAGTCCGAATCAGCTCTTGAGCTTCAAATAAAACTTGTAGATAATTCTCTTATCTTTCCATCGCATCAAGAATCACTTCAATCGGACATCTAGAACTCACGATATAGCCAAATAAGAACACCGATTAATTGGACTTGAATGGTTTTTCTTCGACTTGAGTGGATTGATCTTCTTTTGTTGCAAACTTGACTTATCCCTCCTTTGCCTCCATCATTCCACCCTTCTTAGAGGAAATTCGATCTCGAATTTATTCTCTCTATACCGTTTACTGTTATTGTGTGCACATACCCAATCCTCCGGGGTCAAAAACAAATCTAAAGAACCCATCACATGTAACTTCTACATTTGAGGAATTTTCATCTTTGATGCAAGACTCTTCAATTTGGCCTAGGCTAGTAAGTAAAAAAGCAACAAGCTTAAGCCTTAAAGATTTTCCACCATCATTTAAGAAAAGGTCTTGCAAATCCAACGAATTTAGCACATGTTCTTGTCCAATTGCCTTGATGCATGACTCTTCAATGTGGCATAAGGGAGAAATATTAGATGAAGGAACCAAAGTAGAATAATCCCAACATTTGAAGTCACACACAAATTTAGAGGAAGGTACTAGAGTAGTAGGATGCCATGTCTTCAATTCTTTTAAGCTATGAGGAACTTGTATCTTTGGAAGTTCAAATTTAATTTCAATTGATGCCTTGCATTCCTCTTTTGGATTACTTTCTTCCGCCTCACCTTCTTTTACAAAGAGACTCTCTTCTTTTCTCTCAATTTTTTTCTCACACTCTTTGTTTTCTTTCTTTTCAAAGGCACTCTCAATTTTTTTTCTCAATATTTTCATTCTCATTTGGGCATTGATAATCCAAATGTCCCCATCCAAAACATACTAGGCACCTTATATCTCTACTTCTAAGTTTAAGAGTTGAAGTAAAAGGAACATTGCCATATCTTTTGTACCTCTTTCTTTTGAGTTGTTGCTCGACATTCAGGGATTGGTGCACTAAGTCATCAAGCTCCACATAGTGTTGGAGACCAACAATGTCTTGGATGTCTTGGTTTAGGCCATGGAGAAATCGAGCCATTTTTGCCTTTCTTCCTTCATTAATATTGGCTCTAATCAAGGCTATCTCCATTTCTTTGTAATACTTATCCACACTCTTGCTGCCTTGGGTTAAACTTTGCAATTGGTTGCGAAGATCCTTTGATAGTGGGGTGAAACATGTCTCTTCCTCATCATGGCTTTCATCTCACTCCAAGTATCAATAGGTTGCTCCCCAAACCACCTTCTATCTTTTTGCACTCGGTCCCACCAATTTCGTGCATAATAGCCAAACTCTTGGGCTGCCACCTTCATCTTCTTTTGTTCACTATAGTGATGACAAGAGAAGATTTGTTCTATTTTTATCTCCCAATCTAAATACAACTCCGGATCATTCTTTCCTTGGAAACTTGGCACTTTTATCATTTTCCTCATTAAGTGTTTCACTCAAATTGGCTTTTTCCACACAATTAGCTTGTTTTGCGCTCTTGCCTTTTTCCACTCAAAGTCCCCTTTCAATATTCTTGGAAAAGCACTATACCAATTCAAGTAATGAGAAAAAGTATCAAAACTTTGTGAAAAATCCACACAAGCTATCAATCAAGAGGTTCAAGGATGAAAACTACTAAGACAAACTTAGTAATTTAAAGACAAGCAAGAAAAGCTAAAAAGAGAAAGCACACTCTAAAAGGAAAATTAAGAAGACAAAGACTCTAAGATAATATTTAGGAATAGAATTTGAGCCATATGTCCAAAACATCAAGTAATACCAATTTTAAGGCTAGAAACACTTAGAATAGGGGTTTTGTGGCCTAATTTGAATTCTGCCAATTTTTTTTTTTACTTTTTATAATTGCAGATTGGTCCCTTTGTATTTTTCTGAATTCGAATTTTTTTTTTTTACTTTTTGGGATCCTTACTTTTGCAAAATAACTCCGGCCACAATTTTTCTGAAAATTACAGAAAAGAACGCCCCAAACATAATTTAAGTGAATCGCAAAGATCAAATAGCCTTTTGAAGCATGAACATGATGAACAAGGGGCTGTTCTTGGGAAGTGTGGCCACAAATTAAATTCCCCCAAATTGATGTCTAGTTCATGCTTTAAGCTTAAAATTAATTGGTATACTTGATTCCACTTGTAAAGACCTTTCAATCAAGGTGTAGATTAACACTCTAACACCAATTCTTTAAATTCATAAAGATCAAAGTGGCTCAAATCCCAAGAAAATGAAGAAGATTGTATGAAGGTTCAAGAACATGAAAACATGGATGATGAAGAATTTGGACAAAGTGAGTTTCCAACATCAAATTGATGTTAGATTTTTCAATTTCCAAGGCCTAACAACCCCACAAAACACCAAAATTGATCAAAAATTGAAGATCAAGAATGGGTAGATAGGGCACAAATACCAATGGACTTCTCACTATTGATTTTCCAAAAATTTCAAACAACACCCACTAGAAATTACATAAACCAAAAGAAAAATAAGCTCTAGGAAGCTAGCTCTAGATACCACATGCTATGATCCAAGTTTGAATCACCGAAATTGAGGATCTATCCAAGAGCTTGTTCTTAGTTCTTATGTTAAAAAGATGAAAAAAATTGGGGAAGAAGAAGGTGCGGTTGTCACCCGAATATGATTAACAAAAGGAAACAACTAAAGAAAGGAAGTAACTAAACAAGAAATTTAACCAAACAAAGAATTAAAGTACAACAATTAAAAACAGAATGTAAATGGCGCAAATGTAAAGAAGAACATAAAATAAATTAAGAAAATGGAAGAGGAAGAAGATGAAAGGGAAGGCGCCACAATATTCCAATGGATTTGGAAGATCGATAAGCCAAGGAGGATTCGCCACAAAGAGATAGAACTCTTTGATAAGAATCAAGCAAGTTCTAATCCAAGAACTTGAAGAGGAGGAGCCAATGCTCAACTCACAAAAATACCCAAATAGGATAAATTCTAATTTCATTCAAAGTTATGTAAATGAGATCATGCATTTCCTATTTATAGAAAAGGAAAATGCTACCCACACCAACCCTCTAATTTGGCTCATGGCCGCCAAACCCAAATCCAAGGAGGCTGAGTATTTTCGTGGCCCATGCGGCCCATTATACAAATAAAACCAAAACCCAATTATAAGCCAAAAAATTGCTTAATGAGAGTCAAATCCGTCCAGAACAGTGTTCCCAACTTCTAGCCCGGTTTTCGTCATGATAGAGTCCGAATCAGGTCTTGAGCTTCAAATAAAACTTGTAGATAATTCTCTTATCTTTCCATCGCATCAAGAATCACTTCAATCGTACATCTAGAACTCAAGATATAGCCAAAATAAGAACACAGATTAATTGGACTTGAATGGTTTTTCTTGGACTTGAGTGGATTGATCTTCTTTTGTTGCAAACTTGACTTGACCCTCCTTTGCCTCCATCACAGGTGAAGTAGTCAATCGCCGTTTTAATTCTTGAAAACTTTCCTCGCATTCTTCGGTCCAAATGAATGCTTGATCCTTCCGTGTTAATTGTGTTAGGGGTCCGACTATTTTGGAAAATCCCTCAATGAATCTTCGGTAAGATCCAGCTAAACCCACAAAACTACGAATCTCGGTTACCGTCCTTGGTCTCTCCCACTTTAAAATGGCTTCAAATTTTTCCGGATCCAATGCGATTCCTTCCTTCGAGACAACATATCCTAAAAATTGAACCTGATTCAACCAGAATTCACACTTTTCTGGTTTTGCATATAACTGTTTCTCTTTCAAGATTTGAAGAACTGCTTTGAGATGTTCCACTTGCTTTTCCTCATTAGGAGAATAGATAAGAATGTCATCTATAAAGACAACGACAAATTTATCTAAATAAGGACGAAAAATCCGATTCATATAATGCATAAATACAGCAGGAGCGTTCGTCGCCTCAAATGGCATCACAAGATACTCATAATGCCCATAGCGTGTTCGGAATGCTGTTTTTGGGATGTCTTCTGCTTTCACACGAATCTTATGGTAGCCTGACCATAAATCTATCTTTGAGAAAACGACCGCTCCACGTAACTGGTCCATTAAATCATCGATCCTCAGAATAGGATATTTATTCTTGATGGTCACTTTATTTAACGGTCGATAATCTACACATAGACGTGAAGTCCCGTCCTTCGTTTTCACTAATAGAACTGTAGCTCCCCACGACGATACACTAGGCTTAATAAATCCTTTTCCCATGAGTTCTATTAGTTGCTTTTTCAACTCTTCTAGTTCTGCTGGTGACATGCGATAAGGAGCCATAGATATAGGTCCAGTACCCGGTATCAAATCAATCGCAAATTCGATCTCTCGAACAGGCGGTAACCCCGGTACATTCTCAGGGAACACTTCTAGAAATTCATTCACAACAGGTATAGACTGTAAGTCTAACTTATTCTCCACATCCACAAAAAATAAAAGCATGTATCCTTGTGCGCCCTCATTTAATGGCATCCTTCGGAAATCTAGAACTCAAGATATAGCCAAAATAAGAACACAGATTAATTGGACTTGAATGGTTTTTCTTGGACTTGAGTGGATTGATCTTCTTTTGTTGCAAACTTGACTTGTCCCTCCTTTGTCTCCATCATCATACCACATGATATGATCCAAATATGAATCATTGTTTGTTTGGATCTTTCCTTGAGCTTAATCACTTGAAGTTTATGACCAATGGATGAGAAGAAAGGGGGAAAGAAAAAGGTGAGATGTCACCCGAGATGATGATGATGAAAATAACAAGAAATGGAAGAAATATGGCAAATTAAAGACAAGAATTAAACTAAGATAGCAAATTAAAATAAAAGTGCCGAATTGAAACTAGACAAGAAGGGAAAAACGAAAATTAAATGAACAAATGGAAAAAGATAAGAGAGGAAAGAAGGCGCCACAATTGCTTCCAAGAAATTGGAAGATTGATAAGCCAAAAGAGGATTCGCCACAAGGAGTAGCACTCCTTGATAAGAATCAAACAAGTTCTATGCAAGAACTTGAGAGAAGAGAATAACATTCTCCAAGAATTCCAATAGGAAAACTCTAATTTTATTCAAAGGTTGGAAAAAGATAGATATTACATCCCTATTTATAGAATTTTATTCTAAGGCGGTGACGGCTAACCCTAATCCTCTCCTAAGTAATGCTTACTTCAGCATAAGGAGTCTAAAAACACAAGCCCAATACAAAGGAAGCCCAAAATACAGGAAAAATCCCGTCTAGAATTTCGTCCTAATCTTGTATCCCAGTTTTCACCATCATAGAAGCCGAATTCAGTCTTGACACTAGAAATACGAATTTTAGATAATCCTCTTAGCTTTCCAAAGCCACCAAGAATGCCTCAATTAGATAACCATATCTCAAGTTACATTGGAAACAAAGATGAAAGGTCATCACCAACGAAAATGAGTGTTTCAACAATTTCCAAATTGGTTCTTCTTGTTCCATAATTGGCTTGGTTCTTCTTGTCAAAGGTGGCCATCCTAGGTTTGCATCACGCCTCTTCTAGGTCAATAATGAGGAGTTGAATTTCATTTGGGCCTTCTTCCAAGTTGGGCTTTGTATTAATCAAATATGCCACTTCCTTCTCTAATGCTTCTTGCATCCTTTTAGCCCTTGTTTTAGTCATAGGTCCTTCCATTTCTATCAAGCTTCCTTCAAGTTGACTTTGAACTTCTTGAACTTGAACTCCATCATCCCCTCCCTCTTCAAGAGAATTCGACCTCGAATTTGTAAATTCATCATCCCCTACATCAAAAGGACATAAGTCAGCAACATTAAAGGTAGCACTGACTCCATACTCACCTGGCAAGTCAATTTTGTAAGCATTATCATTGATTCTTTCCACCACTTGGAAAGGTCCATCACCTCTAGGTTGAAGTTTGGATTTTCTTTGTAGTGGGAATCTTTCTTTTCGTAAATGGATCCAAACCCAATCCCCCGGTTCAAAAACCACTTGTTTTCTATGCTTGTTGGCTTGCCTAGCATATTGATCCATTTTCTTTTCAATTTGTGATTTCACTTTGGTATGCATTTTCTTAACAAATTCAGCCTTAGCATCTCCATCTTTATGGATTAAAGAAGAGTTGTTAGGCAATGGAAGTAAGTTTAGAGGAGTTAAAGGGTTAAACCCATAAACAACCTCAAAAGGAGAAGAGTTGGTGGTAGAATGAGGGACTCTATTGTATGCAAACTCCACAAAAGGCAAACATTCCTCCCAAGACTTGATATTCTTTTTAATGATAGTCCTTAGGAGGGTTCCAAGAGTTCTATTTACTACCTCAGTTTGTCCATCAGTTTGAGGATGACAATTAGTAGAAAAAAGGAGTTTTGTTCCAAGCTTATTCCAAAGAGTCCTCCAAAAGTGGCTCAAAAATGTAGTGTCTCTATCCGAGATAATGCTCTTTGGAATACCATGGAGTCTCACAATTTCTTTAAAGAATAATTCAGCCACTACACATGCATCATCCACTTTGTGGCAAGGAATAAAATGTGCCCTTTTTGAAAAACGATCCACAACCACAAAGATGGAGTCCTTTCCCTTCTTGGTCCGAGGTAAACCAACAATGAAATCCATGGATAAATCAACCCAAGGAGAAGAAGGAATAGGCAAAGGAGTATAGAGTCCATGAGGCATACCCTTTGATTTAGCCTTTTTACAAACAATGCAATTTGTACAAAGCTTATGCACATCATGTTTCATTTTTGGCCAAAAGAAGTGCTCATGCAAAATTTCCAAGGTCTTTTGCACTCCAAAATGGCCCATCAAACCTCCCATATGAGCTTCTCTCACAAGTAATTCCCTCATGGATCCTCTAGGCACACAAAGTCTTTTTTCTTTAAACAAGTATCCATTATGCCTATAGTATCCATTTTGAGAAGTTTTCTTGCAATAAACAAAGATTTGAGGGAAATCCGCATCTGTTTCATACAATTCCCTTATGTTCTCAAAACCAAGAAGTTTAGTTTCAAGAGTAGACAACAAAGTGTGTCTCCTTGACAAAGCATCCGCCACAATATTGGACTTCCCTTGCTTATGTTTGATCACATATGGAAATTGCTCAATAAACTCTGCCCACTTAGCATGCCTCTTGTTAAGTTTTCCTTGGCCTTTCAAATGTTTTAAGGATTCATGATCACTGTGAATTACAAAATCCTTTGGTAAAAGATAGTGTTGCCAAGTTTGTAAAGCTCTAACAAGTGCATATAACTTTTTTTCATAAGTGGAGTAATTCAAAACTGCCCAATGAGCTTTTCACTAAAATAAGCAATTGGATGGCCATTTTGCAACAAAATGGCCCCAATTCCCACATTTGAAGCATCACACTCAATTTCAAAAGATGTAGAGAAGTTTGGCAAAGCAAGTATTGGAGCATGAGTGAGTTTTTCTTTAAGGGTTTGGAAAGCATTTTCTTGAGCCTCTCCCCATTTGAAAACAACATTCTTTTTCACAAGTTCATTGAGAGGGGCGGCTATGGTGCTAAAATCCTTTACAAACCTCCTATAAAATCCGGCCAATCCATGAAAACTTCTTATATCACTGACAGATTTAGGAGTTGGCCACTCACTAATTGCCTTAATCTTCTCTTTATCTACTTGAACACCCTTAGCACTAACAACAAATCCAAGGAACACCACTTCATTGGTGCAAAATGAGCACTTTTCCAAATTGGCATACAATTGTTCTTGCCTTAAAACCTCCAAAACAGATTTGAGATGTTCAAGATGTTCCTCAAGATTCATGCTATAGATAAGGATATCATCAAAATAAACAACAACAAATTTTCCAAGGAATTTTCTCAAAACATGGTTCATTAATCTCATAAAAGTACTTGGGGCATTAGTTAGCCCAAATGGCATAACCATCCATTCATATAAACCAAATTTTGTTTTGAAAGCTGTTTTCCATTCATCCCCTTCCTTGATTCTAATTTGATGGTAGCCACTCTTTAAACCAATTTTGGAAAAGAATGTGGCACCATGCAACTCATCAAGCATATCATCGAGTCTAGGAATGGGGTGTCAATACTTTATCGTGATATTGTTTATGGCCCTACAATCGGTGCACATCCTCCAAGTACCATCCTTTTTGGGTACTAAAATCACGGGCATTGCACAAGGGCTTAAACTTTCCCTCACCCAACCTTTAGCCATCAAGTCCTCAACTTGGTTTTGAATTTCTATTGTTTCTTGAGGATTGGCTCTATAGGCCGGCCTATTAGGTATTGAAGCACTTGGAATGAGATCCATTTGGTGCTCAATTCCTCTCAAAGGAAGGAGGCCGTGGGGTATGTCATTGGGAAAAACATCACTAAATTCTTTTAAAAGAGATGCAACACAAGTAGGAGTAGAAAAAGATTTGTGAACATTTAAGCAAGCATCATTATAAAACATCAAGTACATAGGCTTCTTTGCCAAGAAAGCCTTCCTCACTTCACTCACTCTCATGAATAGACTCTCGACTTTTCTCTCAATTTTCCCCTCCTTTTCATTCTTCTTTGCTCTTAGTTCTTCTCTCTTATTTTCACTCTTGTTCTCAAAATTGTTTTGCATAATCTCTTTTTCCTCTTGTTCTCTTTTCATTCTCAATTTAACTTGATCCTCACAAACTTCCTTTGGGGAAAGAGGGACAAGGGTGATATTGAGATTGTTATGTTTCAAAACATACTTATTTGTCAGGCCATTGTGAGTCACATGCCTATCATATTGCCAAGGCTTTCCTAAAAGGATATGTCCGGCCTCCATAGGGACAACATCATATAGCACATCATCTTTGTATTTTCCAATGGAGAAGTTAATCAAAACTTGTTGATTAACCAACAACTCACCGTCTTCACTCAACCATTGAAGCTTGTAAGGCCTCGGATGAGGAATAGTTTTTAAAGCAAGTTTGTTGACTAATCTTTCACTAGCCACATTGGTGCAACTTCCTCCATCAATAATCAAAGAGCAAACTTTATTTTGTATTAAACATCTTGTGTGAAAAATGTTTTCTCTTTGAGTATTGTTTTCTTTCCAATGCACTCCCAATAGTCTCCTTACCATTAGTAAATCACCTTCTTGAGGAGTGATTTCAAGATCACTATCATCCTCTTGAGAAGATGCTTCACTAGATAAGTAGCCATCTTTTAAAACCATAGTTCTTTTGTTTAGGCACTGGGAGGCAATATGGCCATTTCCCAAACATTTAAAGCATTTAATGTTCCTACTTCTATACTAGTTGAAGAGGAAGGAGTAGTAACATCCTTTTCTTCAAAAAAAATTTGTGAAGCCGAAGCCTCATTGATACCACATGATATGATCCAAATATGAATCATTGTTTGTTTGGATCTTTCCTTGAGCTTAATCACTTGAAGTTTATGACCAATGTATGAGAAGAAAGGGGGAAAGAGAAAGGTGAGATGTCACCCGAGATGATGATGATGAAAATAACAAGAAATGGAAGAAATATGGCAAATTAAAGTACAACAACTAAAAACAGAATGTAAATGGCGCAAATGTAAAGAAGAACATAAAATAAATTAAGAAAATGGAAGAGGAAGAAGATGAAAGGGAAGGCGCCACAATATTCCAATGGATTTGGAAGATTGATAAGCCAAAAGAGTATTCGCCACAAGGAGTAGCACTCCTTGATAAGAATGAAACAAGTTCTATGCAAGAACTTGAGAGAAGAGAATAACATTCTCCAAGAATTCCAATAAGAAAACTCTAATTTTATTCAAAGGTTCCATGATATGATCCAAGTTTGAATCACCGAAATTGAGGATCTATCCAAGAGCTTGTTCTTAGTTCTTATGTTAAAAAGATGAAAAGAATTGGGGAAGAAGAAGGTGCGGTTGTCACCCGAATATGATTAACAAAAGGAAACAACTAAAGAAAGGAATTAACTAAACAAGAAACTTAACCAAACAAAGAATTAAAGTACAACAACTAAAAATAGAATGTAAATGGCGCAAATGTAAAGAAGAACATAAAATAAATTAAGAAAATGGAAGAGGAAGAAGATGAAAGGGAAGGCGCCACAATATTCCAATGGATTTGGAAGATTGATAAGCCAAGGAGGATTCCCCACAAAGAGATAGAACTCTTTGATAAGAATCAAGTAAGTTCTAATCCAAGAACTTGAAGAGGAGGAGCCAATGCTCAACTCACAAAAATATCCAAATAGGATAAATTCTAATTTCATTCAAAGTTATGTAAATGAGATCATACATTTCCTATTTATAGAAAAGGAAAATGCTACCCACACCAACCCTCTAATTTGGCTCATGGCCTCCAAACCCTAATCCAAGGAGGCTGAGTATTTTCGTGGCCCATGCGGCCCATTATACAAATAAAACCAAAACCCAATTACAAGCCAAAAAATTGCTTAATGAGAGTCCGTCCAGAACAGCGTTCCCAAATTCTAGCCCGGTTTTCGTCACGATAGAGTCCGAGTCAGGTCTTGAGCTTCAAATAAAACTTGTAGATAATTCTCTTATCTTTCCATCGCATCAAGAATCACTTCAAGCGGACATCTAGAACTCAAGATATAGCCAAAATAAGAACACAGATTAATTGGACTTGAATGGTTTTTCTTGGACTTGAGTGGATTGATCTTCTTTTGTTGCAAACTTGACTTGTCCCTCCTTTGCCTCCATCACAGGTGAAGTAGTCAATCGCCTTTTTAATTCTTGAAAACTTTCCTCGCATTCTTCGGTCCAAATGAATTCTTGATCCTTCCGTGTTAATTGTGTTAGGGGTCCGACTATTTTGGAAAATCCCTCAATGAATCTTCGATAATATCCAGCTAAACCCACAAAACTACGAATCTCAGTTACCGTCCTTGGTCTCTCCCACTTTAAAATGGCTTCAACTTTTTCCGGATCCATTGCGATTCCTTCCTTCGAGATAACATGTCCTAAAAATTGAACCTGATTCAACCAGCATTCACACTTTTCTGGTTTTGCATATAACTGTTTCTCTTTCAAGATTTGAAGAACTGCTTTGAGATGTTCCACATGCTTTTCCTCATTAGGAGAATAGATAAGAATGTCATCTATAAAGACAACGACAAATTTATCTAAATAAGGACGAAAAATCTGATTCATATAATCCATAAATACAGCAGGAGCGTTCGTCACCCCAAATGGCATCACAAGATACTCATAATGCCCATAGCGTGTTTGGAATACTGTTTTTGGGATGTCTTCTGCTTTCACACGAATCTTATGGTAGCCTGACCGTAAATCTATCTTTGAGAAAATGGCCGCTCCACGTAAGTGGTCCATTAAATCATCGATCCTCATAATAGGATATTTATTCTTGATGGTCACTTTATTTAACTGTTGATAATCTGCACATAGACGTGAAGTCTCGTCCTTCGTTTTCACTAATAGAACTGTAGCTCCCCACGGCGATACACTAGGCTTAATAAATCCTTTTCCCATGAGTTCTATTAGTTGCTTTTTCAACTCTTCTAGTTCTGCTGGTGACATGCGATAAGGAGCCATAGATATAGGTCCAGTACCCGGTATCAAATCAATTGCAAATTCGATCTCTCGAACAGGCGGTAACCCCGGTACATTCTCAGGGAACACTTCCAGAAATTCATTCACAATAGGTATAGACTGTAAGTCTAACTTATTCTCCACATCCACAGGAAATAAAAGCATGTATCCTTGTGCGCCCTCATTCAATGGCATCCTTACTTGATTGGCAGATAAAAATCCAGTAATATCATCTTTAGGAAAAACTAAGGTTTTGCAAGAACAATCAATACAAATATGATTGGCAGATAACCAATCCATGCCTAAAATTACATCTAACTGTATTAAAGGCAAACAGATCAGATCGACAAGAAAATTCTGTCCTGAATCACAATAGGGCAACTCAAGCATATAGAATTTGCAGTAACTGGTCTAGCAGTTGGGGTTGAAACAATCAAATCATATGACAATGCAGAGATAGGCAATTTCAAGCGTTGCACACAATCCATTGCAATAAAAGATGAGTTGCACCCGAATCAAAAAGTGCAGTTAATAGATTACCCACTATATCGCAACTGCCCTGTATAAGATCATCAGACTTCGAAGCTTCAGCACCGCTCATCGTATATACTCGTCCAGTTATTGTTGGTTTATTAACTTTTGTGTTGGTGACTAGTGTTCTATATTTGGATGCGGGACAATCCTTGGATAAATGTCCTAATTGATTGCAACTAAAACACTTAACCGTTCTCAGTGGACAAGAGTCAGCCATATGATTTGGGTCTCCACATCTATAACATCTCCTTACTTGATCTTGGCAGCGTTGACCTCCACTCCCCGTTGCTGCGACATTTGAACGATAAGACATTTGCTTCACATTATTTCCCTGAGGTCGAAAGTACGGTTTCCTTTACTTTTGTTTCCCTTTTTGAAACCGAGGTTGTAATTGATTCCTAAATCGAGAGGGTCCTTCAGCATTCCCTCTATTATCTCTTCCTTTCTTCATTTGTTCCACCTTACAACACATCTCAACAAGAGCTTGGAAATTTCGAATTTGTAAAGGTAACACAGATTCCTTAATCTCGAAGTGTAATCCTGCTTCTAACATTTCAGATTTCCAGCTTTCATTTGGCTGGACTTGAAAGAAACGAAAATGCTTCGCAAGAGATTCAAACTTTGCTGCATATTCTCCCACAGAAAGATCTCGTTGCAATAAACTTAAAAATTCTCGTTCTTTCTCAACTCCGACACTTTGAGGAAAATATTTATCAAGGAATGCATTACGAAATACATCCCAAGTAATTTCCCTGCGAGTAGCTTCTAAAAGTTGTCGGGTACCTCTCCACCAATACTCTGCATCCCCCAAGAGTAAGAAAGTAGCATATGGTACCTTGACCTCTTCTGGACTCCGAATGAGATCGAAAATTTTCTCTAACTCTTGAATCCATAACTCTGCTTTTTTTGGATCAGCATCCCCATGAAAGTGAGGTGGATTTTAACTTCGAAAAGCAGATAAACTTCTACCTTCCGCCGCTTGTTGATTTTGAGCAGCTATCGTAGCTGTCTGTACCGCAATAGCAGCTGCAACATTTTCCATGGCTCGTGCGGTAGAATCAACTCTATTTTCAAAGTCACCTTCAACATTATCATGATCACCAATGGGATCACCTCGACGACCCCTACCACGACCGTGTCCCCGTCCGCGACCAGTTCTAGTCTCAGTTCCAGGTTCCATATTTGACCTACCAAAATCACAATAAGTCAAATTGCAACCAATTACAACTAGAGACCAAAACAACACAATGTTCCCTCATCCACATCCACAGTCAATACTTCTCAGAAGTAATTTACACCCATTACTTCAATGAAGTAATGTACAGAAATTCTAATCAGAGAATACACAACATCAACCTAGTAGACCTATTTCCCCAAAGGTTCCCAAAGGCTCGACCAGCTCTGATACCACTAATGTGACACCCCCTTCTGGGGCACCACATGGTTACCCGTTGCGGAAAATAAAATTTAATTAATTTTGCTTGTTACTTTCGGAAAATAGGTTTTTCTAAGTATTTAACTTATTAAAATCCGTGATAACTTTTTTTCCTCATAACTTGGTTTATCATACAACAATGCTACTTACGTAAACACGCATGTAAAGAAACATCAAACAGAGTATACATAATAATATATGATAATAGCATACTTATACATACGGCCATTCAAAATAGTCATGGCTGTCAGTGGCCAGAGTAATTAACTAACTGTTGTTCAAAATAAAATAGGACATATCCTATAGCTGGTCTTACTACTAAAACACTATGACTTCTCGTACGTCACATTCCTTCGTATACTCAAACGTCAGGGAATGGATTCCCGAATGTTCCAGCGGCATCTTGGAATGCATCTGAAGATGTAAGGGTGAGTTACCAATATATGGATATAAAATGTGATAACTACATAGAGAACACCACACCACATATGAAATCACATCATCGTTCATATAAAGTCACTGTTTACAACCATCATCATTCACCGTAAAAATATGACACTTCAATATTCAAGTCTAATATTTTCCTAATCTCCGGAGATCCCAACACCGTAAATATTTATAAAAACTGAGCTGATCAGGCTCGATTGCCCAAAAAGGCACACCGTAATGAAACCATTGAAACCTGTCCAACACAAGGCACAGGCAAACACCGTGTAATGGTTTCTCATTGTCCATCAAGGCACAATGATATACACCGGCTGGAATATCCTGACCACCAAGATATCCAGATTTAAAAACATCGTTGGCACGTCTGCCATTTTAAATGCATGTGAAAACATTTTTTTTTGTCACTGTTCTTTGTGTTGTTTCTTTCCTTGTCGTAGCACAAGGCTTCCGACCCGTCTAAGTCTTTCATCGTTTTAAAACGTCATTTATCAACACAGGACGAAACGTCCGAGTTCTCAATCATGAAGTCTCGAACCGGTGCACCAATTCAAGGTTCGTGGTAGTAGAAAAACAATATTCACCTTTATTCATATCCATCATCATTGATATGAAAAAGACACATAGATCATAGATTATAGGACACACAGTCCACATCACATCGTAGGACACACAGTCCACAACACTGTTTTTCTACGTGTCTTTATCACAGAACACTAGTAACCCGACTTCTCGTTTACTATGTTCACGTTTCAACATTTCCATCAGTTCGTTCTGTGAAATACAAAAACCAAATCAAATCTCCGCAACTCTTCTAAGTTGTCGGTTTATCAACATTGTTGTAAAATCATTTACAGACAAAACGGTTTAAATACGTTTTAGAACAAAACCAACGTAATTATAATAAAATTTCACCTTCCTATCCCTTCTCCAAAAATTCATTTCTATAAGGACGGTTGAAATCAAAATTTCCACCTCAGCATAAGACACTGTTTTTTTTTTTTTTTTTTTTTAAATGGTGAAACGGTTTTCGTAAATTTCTTGTAAAATGCACCTCTTTCACATGAAAAGCATTCAAATCCAAGAATTTTGACATTTTCCTCTTATCATAACCTAATGTACACTTAAGAAAATTTCTTCATACATACTTCCCAATGTTTTTCCCCAAATCAAAATCAGTCTATGATTTTTCTGCAAGGCTTTTAAAAGCTTTTATCTTATTTATGGATTTCAATGCAGCAAACCACAACCATACAGTCATCATATCACAACGTTATAATATTACACATAATCAATATCACATTTATTCACATCACCAATCACATCATTGTCACATAATAAATTCCATCATCACATTCAACTACATTCAACGTTCAACCACATTCAACGTTCACATAACAACATATAATCACATTCAACTTCTCAACAAATCACTTCATTCAATAAATTCATCAACCACACCACATGTAGTTATCATAAATCCCTCAGGTAAACCCCCTTACCTCTTGTAGGGTCTTCACGTCTCTCAGCCTCCGGTTGCCGAATCTCCCGTTCTATCGCCCGTTTATCCTTTCCGATGCTTTAATCCTTCATCACAAGACACAATCATAAGTTTATCTTGTTGAATAACCAAACACTACCCTTATATGATTTCGGTTATGACTAGCTAAGGTGGCTAGGATTTCCAAATTTTCACATACTCTTGGATTTATGATCAAAGAGTATTCTAGAATTAAGGGAAATTGTCATAAATTAAAATTTGAAACAACATCATACTCCTCCCTTTCAACATGGATTCGGTTCCCTCTAGGTCAATAGGCTAGGGATTTTATTTGGCTTCAAGCTCTTGGATTCAAGACATCTAAGCAATAGAAAAATGAAATCTATGGTTATTTTCTCTTGATTGAAACAAAATCTCATCTAGTCATAACATTAGAATTTCGGTCCTAGGGTACAAAAACAGGGCAGCCTTGTGATGTCCTTGGATGATAAATCTAGAGGTCTTACTGAGTTCATAGAAAGTAATTTCATGAGCATAGGAATTTTCTACAATTAGTTATGGATTTTTGAAGCTAAAACCCTAACCTTCACCTACATCATAAACATCCATGATCATCTAGAGAGAAGAAGAGTGAAGCTCACCTCTTGATTAGTAAGGGTTTGCAAGGATTGAAGTTTCTCCTAATCACCCTAGTTGAATTGCCTTCTTGAATTAAAGAAACTTGTAGAGTTTTATGAGAGTTATGGAGAGTTTTGGAGAGAAAAAATGAAAAGGGAAGAAGGAGAAGAGAAAGAGAGGGCAGCGTGAATAGGAGGGGAAATGGGGTGAAGATGGGTGTTTTAACTCTTAGTAATTAATGAGGGATAGAATGGTAATTTTACTACAAGGGCAAAATGGTCATTTTAGAGAGTTTTAGGGCCATTAAGGTCATTTGCCCCCCTAAAGTCATGATGACTTTGGTAAGTCACTAGGTGACTCACCCTAGTGAGGTGGATGGATAGTGACTTAGTAATTATCCGTTAACGGGTCTCGGTAAATCTGTATTCGGTTCCGTAAAATCACATTTTTCACTTTTTCAGTTAAATTTTTTAAATATTCCAATATGATGGGAAATTAAATTTAAAACCTAACTGTTTCGTTCCCGAGGAAAAATTACGTTTTCTGGGCAGTAAAATTATACTGTCAGTGTAAAACACAGTCCGGGCTCCGTCTGCGTTTTTGACCAAATTTTAACCATAGCTTCCTACAAGAGTGGAGCATATGTCTATGGTCTCCGTTTATTTTATTTCCCTCTATAAGTCCTTTAAAAATATATTTTCCTAATTACTGTCATAATTAACAAAAACGAAGTGTTACACATTCGGAGCTTTTTGGAGCTAGGAAGGTGCGGCTATGAGGCTAGAGGAAGGAACTTGAAGTGTTCGTGAGTTTGTGATTGTTGCTACTTGCTATCAGGTGGGAGAAAGAACCATAATATCATCGGGGAGGCAAGAATAAAATAATATATATTGATATACATAGTGCAACCTAAACCCTAGTAGTAGTGGAGTAACCGACAACACCTAACTCACATTGGCGACTACTAGATGGTGGTACCGATGTAGTTTTAGGCATTGTAGGTTTATCGCCGATAGATTAATTTTATGATATGTTGAGGTTGTATGCTTGTTGTGTTGATATGCCTATCCTGATATATGTGTTGATATGAACGTTGTGATTAGTAACATGTTTAGGGTTACCTAAATATATGCCTATTAGTAGATATGGTGAACATAATTGTTGAACATTGTTACAGTTGCTTATGATGTGATATTTGTAATCACTGTTGTATGAGTAGAGATAGGCAATAATTCCTGATAATTTGGGAGATGAATATCTGGTGAAGATTTCGAGGATACAGATATATTGTAGTGCTCAACCTAGAGATCATGTTGATATATTTACGTTGAGATGTAAAGTTGATACCCGACTATGCCGGCGAACGTTGGTCATAGTCGCGTACAAGTTGCGATTGAGGCACTAAGTTGTTGATCCCGAGATGAGTCGGTGAGGTTCATGTTGCACCGTTGTTGTTCATCACTGTGTTGGCGTACTAGCGATCGATCTTGGCTACGGGGAGATGATCGTACCCATCAGTTATGACCGGGCGAATATCCCGACCTGGCCTACGGGCGGGAGGATATGTCGTTGTCGTAAGTCGAGTTGTTGATGGGCGAATATTCTGACCTGGCCTGCGGGCGGGGCAATATGTCATACCCATGAGTTAAGTTGAGCCAAGAGGGCTGTTGGCCGAACCATGCATTACGGGGGGTGGTACAGTGATGGATGGGACATCTTGATCTGTCAGGGATGTCGTGTCATGGCCGCGTCTATATAGTTGTTAGATGCATGAGTGTGAGCGACAGTAGTTAAGAAAGAATAACTTGGGAGATGATTGCTTGACACTATATGCTACCTGTGTGTTGCTATCTAAATATCTTATTTTATAGTTGTTTCCCTATTTATGGTGTATTGTTGTTTCTTATCTCCCGTGCTTTCCCTATGTTGTGTTTTTATTCTCGATCGCACGAGAAGATTCTGTTGAGGAGCTGCCAGAGGAGATTGATGGCACACCTATTGAGCCTGATGCTGGCGGGAGAGCCCCGGATCCCAGTGTTAGGAGATTTCGAGTTCCTGTACGAGGATGATGTGAGTATCATCATGACTCAGATGTAGGATGGAGATCTCACGCGTCCTCTAGGACTAGTTTTGTGACTCGAGGTCGACGTCATCATGCTGAGAGGAGGCTCAGAGAGTACCGTCGTCGCCAGATCATGATGTCGGAGAGCGAGATGGAGTATAAGGCGCTGCAGACTTATCGCCAGAGGCAGTGAGCTTCAGTTGGAAGTTCTCGCTATCCTCGTTAGAGTCAGGGTTGGGTAGTCAGACTTAGATTTGTTATGGCCAGTACATAGGTTGAGCGAAATGTATTTTTGGGGCCACGAGAGGAAGTCTTATGTATTTTATTTGCTACCATGCTTTCTGTTTGTATATGTCGTAGTAGTTGTGTACTCTGAGATGGTTGACGTTAATTGAAGGCTTTACTGATGGAGTCAATCTTTTATATATCTATGTTTTATATGGTTGTGGTATCAGTGTTGCTTTAGTTGTTTAAATTTTCCGTATATTTATCTACAATCATGCTACACTATAACATTAAGAGTATGAGTTCGGGTTACTAAATGGGACCTCCGAGGAGGGGCTATCTCAACTATACTGAGACAGCCCCTCCTCGGAGGTCCCATTTAGTAACCTGAACTCATACTCCTAATGTTACAGCGTAGCGCAATTATAAAAAAAAAATGCAGAAAATTAAAAACAACCAACACTGACACCACAATCATATCCAACCATATCCCACGGCTTGTTCCACGGCCTCTCTAACGGCAGCCTCAGGGCAATCCGAAAGTCTCCTACTAAATTTCTCCTAGACGATCCCCAAGCTCTAAAGTATACGGTGATCGGACCCGTATACACCACTCGACTCTGGGAGTAATCAATTTCCCAGAAATGATCGTCTTCCTCGTAGAGCAACTCAAAGTCTCCCAACACTAGGATCCGGGGCTCTCCCACCAGCATCAAGCTCAACAGGTGTGACATCAATCTCCTCTGGCAGCTCCTCGGTAGAATCTTCTCGTGCGATCGAGAATAAAATACAACACAGGGAAAGTACATGAGATAAGAAATAGCAATACATCATAATAGGGAAACAACTATAAAATAAGATATACAGATAGCAACACCCAGAACAATGTGTAGAGCAATCGCCTCCCAAGTTATTTTCTCTTAACAACCATCTCTCACACTCATGCATCTAACAACCATATGGATGCGACCACGACCCGACATCCCCAGCAGATCAAGATGTCTCATCCATCACTATGCCACCCTCCTATAATGCAGGGTTCGGCCAACAACCCTCTTGGCTCAACTCAACTCATGGGTACGACATATTCCCCTGCCCGCAAGCCAGGTCGAGACATTCGCCCATTCACAACGCAACTTATGCGTACAATCTTATCCCCACAGGAAAAATCGATCGCTCGTACGTCAACACAGTGATGAACAACAACGATGCAACATGACCCTCACCGACTCATCTCAGGATCAACAACTTAGTGCCTCAACCGCAACTTGTACATAACTACGACCAACGTTCGCCGGCATAACCTGGTATCAACTTTACATCTCAACATAAATATATCAACAGGATCTCTACGTTGAGCACTATCACATATATGTCCTCAAACTCCTTACCATATGCTAATCTCCCAATTTAGCATAATAATGACTTATTTCTACTCATGCCACGGTAATCACAACAACATGTCATAAGCATCCATACTCATATTAAATACTCATGTAAGCATGTCAACTCATAGGTAAATATTCAACTGACTCTAAGCATGTTACTAGGCACACAAACATATCAACATATATCATATTAAACATACTTACACCCAAGCATACAACCTCGACAGATCATAAAATCGACCTATTAGCGATAAACCTACAATGCCTAAAACTGCATTGGTACTACCAACATGTAGTTGCCAATGTGAGTTAGGTGTTGTCGGTTACTCAACCACTAGCAGGGTTTAGGTCGCCCTACGCATATCAATATATATTATTTTATTCTTGCCTCCCCGACGATATCGTGGTTCTTTCCCCCACCTGATAGCAAAAGTAGCAACGATCACGAACTCACGAACTTCACGAGCTCTCCACTATCCTTTCACAGCTATGGTCCTACTCCTTCAACGGGCTCTGAATGCAGCTCCGAAACTTGCCCTAATCACGGAAACAACACATAGACTATATAACACTAATACGAACCTATATCCGTGAATAGAAGCTTAAACAATAGAAGAACATTGTATAGCCACAGTGTAGGTAGATACGAAACCTCCGCTTACCCTTGATGAATCACGAAAGTAAACCGGTAGAATCTAAGCAGACGAAGAGCTGATCACGAAAACACGATCAGAACTGAAATCGGGTCAACGAACGAGTCACGAACTTGGATCGAAGTTCTCAACCTCCTCAACCTCTCTCAGTCTTGAACTCTCTGTAAGAATGGAGAAATGTAAAACTTCTCCTCGGTGAAAATGAAGAATTACATATAGGCAAAGGTTTCACTGTCCACACTTTAGCGTTGGAATTCTCCACGCTTTAGCGTTCCAACGCTTGTGCATTGTCCTTCTCAACACTTAAGCGTTGACGTTTCCTCACCGCCCCTCACGTGCCTGCTGCGACGCGTAATTGACACGTGTCACTTTTTGTCCCATCACTGCCAGTCAACAGTTCAAAGTGGCCACGTTTGAGCTCCCACCCTTCTCCACGTTAGAGCGTTACAACGCTTGAGCATTCTCATGGTCCACACTTGAGCGCTCTGCTTTGAATCACTTGTTCTTCATCCTTCTCTTAGCCAATTCATCCCTACCCTTAGTATGTCCTCTAAGCACACTTCCTGGTCATGATAGTATTCATCACGCAAATATAGATACTTCCATACATTAATTAGGGTGATGAAATATGAGGATTTTTGTGACACCCAAATCTGGCATCACATGGTGACCCAAAAACAACATAAAATATGAAATAACAGTTTGCTGGGATAGGTTTTTGGACCTTGTAGTCTTTTTCTATGTGCCCCATTTTTTCGCAACGATAGCATCCATTATTTCGTACAGAGCAGTTGTTGGCTAGGTGTGATTGATCTCCACATTTGAAACATCTCCTATCTTGGCCTTGGTTCTGATTCCTCTAGCCTCCGCTACCTGATGCGTAAGCAACAGGACGATACGGTTGTTGCTTTTGATGATTCCCTGGGGGTCAGGAATAAGGCTTCTTCTAACTTTATCCTCCTCTTTGATTCTGGTATTGATTTTTGAAATGGGAAGATCCTCCAACGTTCCATCTGTTGGCCCTTCCATGCTTTATCCGCTCCACTTGTCTGCTTTTCTCGACTAATGCCTGGAAATTTCAAATTCCCTGCGGCAACACTGACCCCTTGATTTCATACCTCAGACCTCTCTCAAAACATTCGCACTTCCAGTCTTCGTCAGGATTATTCTGGAAGAATCGGAAATACTTGGCAAGCGATTCGAATTTTGTCGCGTATTCTCCTACGGATAGCTCCCTTTGTTGCAATAGCAAAAATTCTTGGTCCTTCTCAAATCTGGAACTTTGTGGGTAATACTTCTCCAGGAATCGGTGTCTAAACAGATTCCAAGTAATTTCCTGCTGATTTGCCTCTAGCAGCTATCTGGTTCCTTTCCCCCAGTATTTAGCATCTCCCAGCAATAGGAAAGTTGCATACGGTACCTTCACTTTTTCAGGGCTGTGAATCATCTCGAAAATCTTTTCAATCTCTTGGATCCACAAGTCAGCCTTCTCATGATCCACATCGCCATGAAACTGTGGCGGATTCTGGCGTCTGAATGCTATCAGACTTCGGCCCTCAGCGGCCTGTACAACACGGGCCTGCTCTTGCTCATTGTGAGCAGTCATGGTAGCCATCTGAATAGCAATAGCAGCTGCCATGTTCATCATTGCTTGTGCAGCAAAGTCCATCCCGTTAGTACCGTTAATTTCCTCCGTATGAACACCAACTCCTCTTCCGCGACCACGTCCACGGCCACGGCCACTTCCAACTCTAGTTTCAGTTCCTAGTTCGATATCTGACCTATAAGATTGAAATCAGTCAAACTGCAACTAGAAACCAAAACATATACACACTTATCAACACACATTACTTCTAAGAAGTAATTCAATCAAGCCTTAATCAGAGATTACACAACATCAACACAACAGACCTATTCTTAAAGATTCCCGAAAGACTCGACCAACTCTGATACCACTAATGTGACACCCAAATCTGGCATCACATGGTGACCCAAAAACAACATAAAACATAAAATAACAGCTTGCTGGTTACTTTCGGAAAACAAATATTTTTTTACTTAGACCTTACTTACCCCAAAAAATCTTGATAAATATTTTTCTTCTTACAACGTATATATATATATATATATATATATATATATATGCATCATCAGTTAACCATATATATAAAGAAACCTTGGACAACAAGTCCGTTTCATAAAGGTAAACTAACAGGAAAGTAAAATGCTATCAACCCTAGAGCTAGGTAGCGAAAGTCTGGAAACCATATCTCTAAAAACATGGCCATCAGTAGCCGATAGCAGACTACCCAAAAATCGCTACCTCAAAAGAAACCGTAATCTGGTCCATATCTAGTGGAACCCGATGGATAGTCCCCCAAAGGAGGGTCCAACATCTACATCAGAAGAGAAGTTAAGGGAGTCTACATTCCCATTGACCATCCCTACTTCCCCGGCTCCTGTAACCTGAGCACCCTCGTTCTCCTGAGGCTAATACTCAAGAGCCTCCTGAGGATCGTCCTCCAGGCCCTCTGCCACTAAGACCAACGGAGGGGGAGGAGTCAAGGGCGGCGGCTGCAGCAAAGGCTGGGCAGCGGGGATCTTGTGCTATAGAGACCCCTGAACCACAAAGTACTGCAGAATCATCCAGATCGGTTACAATGGGATCTGGATCGTCTCTACTGTATGTGTCCTCTCCTGAGGTCCCACCTCCACATTCCCGCGTAGGGTATAGACAGGTCCGGTGTATGCTGCGCTGCTGGGCCCTATATGAATGACCCAAGCAATGGGGTCCTCACGCCGCTCAAGTACTATGGAGCGAACCCCCGAATAGGCTAAGCTCTCTTGCTCTAGTCCCATCCGTTTTACAGATAATAATATATATACCAAAAGAAACAACATAGCCAAGAAATACAGCAAAGGTGAGAAACCAATATATGAACTTAAAATACGACAACAACATACACAACATACATAAACAGCAGGTTCATACATATATATATATATATATATATATATATATATATATATATATATATATATATATATATATATATATATATATATATATATATATATATACGACTCAGAAGCATCATGAGCATAATACAGAATATTATCACAATGAAAGTAAAGCAAGGGTCTCATACCCAACGATCATCATTATTTTGAAAACATATGCATGACACTTCCTTATATAACATCTATTACTTTATTCTTCATTTCCGGAAATCCCAACTTCTTTCAAAAGAGCGGATCAGGCTTGCAATACATTGACCCCTGGGCAACAATGCCTAGCACCATTGTGCTATAAACAAGTACATGAATCCCATGACACTACGCGATTCTCACAAGGGGTACACATCAGAGGTACTTAACAAATCATAATCAGGTCATACTATACTGTCCAACTCAAGGCACAATACGTTTTTGAACACGTATGACACCATTATCCATCAAGGCACAATGATACACAATGACTTAAAGTCATCACAGAGTTCCCTTCCATCAAGGTCCCCCATTCAAGATGGCACGTCTGCCAGACAACAAATGCATGAGAAAACCTTTGTTTTTGTATGTTTTTGTGTTTCGTATGATTATTTCCTTGTTAATGCTCAAGGCTATCAACCACCACAACCTATAGACTCTTAAGTCTTTTCAACATTAATCAATAGGGACACACAGTCCAATTAACCAAAAAGGACACATAGTCCACATCCCAAACCCAAAAACCATCAACCAATGCACCAGTTTCGGATTTTGGATGCTAGAGCACACAAATTGTCATGTTTACAGGACCACTTCACTAACACGGATCCTCGATCCACGTGTTCTGCAAAACACTAGAACCCCGACGTCTCGATTTCTAGGTTCACTTTCCTTTTAACTTTTCTCTTTTGAAATACAAAAACAAAACCCACATCTCCGAAACTTACACACAAAGTCATCGGGATCGGTTTTCCATAAAAATCGAACTCTTGGTCAAAACCACTTTTCTTTTGAAATACTTTAGTAAACTATCAAAACTTTGAAATATAGTTCGTGAAAACTCTTTTTCTTTGATAAAACAGTTTGCTTCTAAAACTGGATCTTTGAAAATACTTTTACTCGAAAATGATTCGTTTTATCGCTTTAACTCTATTGGTGATTTTTGAAAGGCACTTTTCATTTTAAAAGCTCACTTCTCTTAAGCTAAAATTGTTTTCAATTTCCTTTCCGTATGTCTCTTTATTTAATTAATCAAATATGTTTCACTTTAAAATAAAACGTCAAGACTCGTGGTCTTTAAATTCTTTCTAAAACTTGTCACTTTTCATCCACTTAATTTTACGTCTCAAACTTTTTGAAGCTTATACCATACTAAGCATAATCAAGCATAAAGTAAAACACTCCACAATTAAAGAAGTACATCATAACTTTACAGATTACACACACAAATACAGTACCCAGCCGTTGGAAATCAAGTTCCTCCAGTAATCTCCCCTTACCTCTTGAAGGTAATCCTCCAAATGAATGTCGTCCAACTAGTCCGCAAATCCTCCGATTAGTCTTCCGAACACTCAACAACAACCACCTTCAATCAATCAATCCAAACTTTAACAATCACAAAAATACAATTCCTTTTCTCCTAGGGCCTAGATTCTGCCATCAAGACTTAAAATAGCTAGAGATGTCTAAAAATTTTTAACTCTTGGATGAATGATCCTTAGGTATACCTAACACTAGATCAAGTCTCTTTACACAAAAACTTGGAGTGAAACCTCATGATTCCTCATGATCTAGGGTTCGGCCACTCCTTAGAAAAATACTCTAGACATGTTATTTGATTTCATGCTCTTCGATAGTGATAGAGGATGATGATACTAGATCATAGAAATTGATTTCACATTAAAAGGATTTTTCTATGATTTTCTAGAGATTTTTGGATATTGATTCTAGAAGTTGAAACACATTGAATCATGGCTTGGAAACAAGAATTAAAAGAAGAACATGAAACTCAAAGGATCAAAGGAAGCAATCATACCCCTCTTGGAGGATGAAAATGAGCAAAGTTCCAACACTTTTCTTCACAAAATGTTAAGCTTCTACTTGAAGGAAATTAGAGAAATTTTAAGAGGAAGATGAAGTTGTGAGAAAACAATGGAGGGAGGACTTTCATGAAGCCTTTAGGCGTGGGGCATGGAGGGTAGGAAGGTCCAAAAATTGTTCACTTAAGGGCAAAATGGACATTTCCTGTAGGGACAAAAGTGGAATTAACACAAAAGGACAAGGGCATTTTGATCTTTTCTCAGTGTGAACGCGTTCAGATATTTTCCATTTCATCATGACAGTGGTGAGTCACTGGCATGCTGATGGAGGCAAAGGAGGGGCAAGTCAATTTTGCAACAAAAGAAGATCAATCCATTCAAGTCCAAGAAAAACCATTCAAGTCCAAGTGATCAGTGTTCTTATTTTGGCTATATCTTGAGTTATAGATGTTCGATTGAAGTGATTCTTAATTCGTTGGAAAGATAAGAGAATTATCTACAATTCTTATTTGAAGCTCAAGACCTGATTCGTACTCTATCATGATCAAAACCGGGATAGAAGTTAGGAACGCTGTTCTGGACGGATTTGGTCTTATTTAGCAATTTTTAGGCTTGTAATTGGGTTTTGGTTTTAATTGTATAATGGGATTCATGGTCCACGAAAATGCTCACCTCCTTAACCTAGAATGTTCCTTAGCTTCTATAAATAGGACTTGTATTGCCTCATTTTTTATAACTTTGAATGAAATTAGAATTTATCCTATTTGGCTATTTTTGTGAGTTGAGCATTGGCTCCTCCTCTTCAAGTTCTTGGATTAGAACTTGCTTGATTCTTATCAAAGAGTTCTATCTCTTTGTGGCGAATCCTCCTTGGCTTATCAATCTTCCAAATCCATTGGAATATTGTGGCGCCTTCCCTTTCATCTTCTTCCTCTTCCATTTTCTTAATTTATTTTATGTTCTTCTTTACATTTGCGCCATTTATATTCTGTTTTTAGTTGTTGCACTTTAATTCTTTGTTTGGTTAAGTTTCTTGTTTAGTTATTTCCATTCTTTAGTTGTTTCGTTTTGTTAATCATATTCGGGTGACAACCGCACCTTCTTCTTCCCCCAATTCTTTTCATCTTTTTAACATAAGAACTAAGAACAAGCTCTTTGATAGATCCTTAAAACTTGATGATTCCAACTTGGATCATATCATGTGGTATCTAGAGCTAGCTTCCTTGAGCTTAATTTCTTTTTTAGTTTGGGTTTTGCTAGTTGGATGTGTTGAAATTTTTGCAATTTTTGAGCTATTTTTTTTTTAACCTTGAAACCCATGCCCAACCTCATATTTTGATCATCAATTTTGATCATTTGTGGTGTTGTAATGAGTTGTTAGACCATTGGGGTTTGTAATTCATAGCATCCAAAAGATGTTTCATAGCTCAAGTTGCTTCCTTTCCTCATATTCCATGTTTTAGATTTTTGATTTTTTTTGAATTCTTCATCTTGTTCTTGGAGTTTGAGCCACTTTGATCTTTATGAATTTCAAGAATTGGTGTTAGAGTGTTAATTTACACCTTGATTGAAAGGTCTTTACAAGTGGAATCAAGTATACCAATCAATTTTAAGCTTAAAGCATGAACTAGACATCAATTTGGGGGAATTTAATTTCTGGGCACACTTCCCAAGAACAACCCCTTGTTCATCATGTTCATGTTTCAAAAGGCTATTTGATCTTTGTGATTTACTTAAATTCTGTTTGGGGCGTTCTTTTCTGTAATTTTCAGAAAAATTTTGTGGCCAAAGTTATTTTGCAAAAGTAGGGATCCCAAAAAGTAAAAAAAAAAAAAATCAGAAAAATACAAAGGGACCAATCTGCAATTATAAAAAGTAAAAAAAAAATTTTTGGCAGAATTCAAATTAGGCCACAAAACCCCTATTCTAAGTGTTTATAGCCTTAAAATTGATATTACTTGATGTTTTGGACATATTTTTGGCTCAAATTCTATTCCTAAACACTAGTTCTTGAGTCTTTGTCTTCTTACTTCTCCATTAGAGTGTGCTTTCTTTCCTTTTTAGCTTTTCTTGCTTGTCTTTAAATTTCTAAGTTTTGTCTTAGTAGTTTTCTTTTCTTGAACTTCTTGATTGATTTGCTAGTTGGGATTTTTCACAAAGATTTGGTACTTGTTTACATTCTTGAATTAGTATAGTTCTTTTTCAAGGATATTGAAAGAGGACTTTGAGTGAGAAAAGGCAAGAGTGCAAAACAAACCAATGGTGTGGAAAAAGCCAATTCGAGTGAAACACTTAGTGAGGAAAATGGTGAGACCTTTAGATAGGATTGAGGGAGTGAAAATACCTACTTTCCAAGGAAGAAATAACCCTGAAGCCTACTTAGAATGGGAGATGAAAATAGAACGAATCTTCTCTTGTCACCACTATAGTGAACAAAAGAAGATGAAGATAGCATCTCTTGGGTTTGTTGATTATGCCTTGATATGGTGGGATCAATTCCAAAAGGAAAGGAGGAGATATGATGAGCAACCTATTGCTAATTGGAGGGAGATGAAAGCCGTGATAAGGAAGAGACATGTTTCATGCCACTATCAAAGAGATCTTCGCAACCAATTGCAAAAGTTAACACAAGGCACTAAGAGTGTGGATGAGTATTACAAAGAAATGGAGATGACCTTGATTAGAGCCAATATTGATGAAAAAAGAAAGGCAACAATGGCTCGGTTTCTCCATGGCCTAAACCAAGACATCCAAGACATTGTTGGGCTTCAACACTATGTGGAGCTTGATGACTTAGTACACCAATCCATGAAGGTCGAGCAACAACTCAAAAGAAAGAGGCACAAAAGATATTGCAATATTCCTTCTACTCCAACTCTTAAACTTAGAAGTAGAGATATGAGGTGCCTAGTGTGTTTTGGATGGGGGCATTTGGATTATCAATGCCCAAATGGGAAGGAAAAGAGTGAAAAAAATATTGAGAGAAAAGAGGAGAGATTGAAAAGAAAGATTGATAATTTTGAAGCATATTGGAAGAAAATGTCTCAAGACAAAATTCAAGAGACAAATTTGAGATTGAAAAGAGATGAAGAAAAGAAAGAGGGAGAGAAATTAGAACAAGAGAGTGAGGTCCATGTTGAGAGAAAACATGAGAGGGAGATGAAAGCAAAAGAGAGTGATGCTAAAGAAAAAGAGGCAAAAGAAAGTGAGAGAATTGAGTATGTGCCTTCAAAGGAAGCTTACAAGACAACCAATGCACTTGAAGAAGTGTGTCCAAAAGAAACACCCCACGGTTTGTTTACTTGCATGGCTCCCCAAAATCATGAACATTCCACCCCTATATTTGATAACATGCCTGGTAAATTGCATGGGTCTTGCTACTTTCCTACATTAAATAGGTTTGATTACTTGCTTAATGAATTGCATGACTATTGCCATCTTTCTAAGTTTGATTTGAAAAGTGGGTATCATGATATGAGGGTACGTAATTTTTATGCTAATTTTGATAAAAATTCATCTTGCACAAATCATTTTAGCCTTCTTGGGTTTAATGTAAGTTCTCAAAAATTGCATGTGGACTCGTTTGATAGGCTCACTAATGCATTCATTCTTGCTTTACCTATTCTTGCAAAGTCCTTTCGAATTGAATGTGATGCATCTAATGTGAACATGGGGGCTGTTTTAATTCAAAAAGGACCATCGATTGTTTATTTGGGTGAAAAGTACAATGGGTCCAAACTTGAGTATTCCACCTGTGAGAATAACTTGATGCATTCCAAAAAGGATGCAATACTCTCAAATGTCATCATGCCCAAGCATAGAGAGGTAAATATGGTTGTCAATGCAAATTCTCAAAGGTATAACTTTCCTACTCGCCTTGAACTTCAATTTCTAGACTTCACCAATCTTAAGGTGTTGTATGAGCATAATGAAAAATTTCCTAACATCTTTGCCACATGTGGTGAGTTCTTTAAATTTGTGTCTGACTCTGGAGGATTAGGTGTTGCACATAAGAAAAATAAAAGGATTCCTACTCAAGGAAATCCAATGTTTGATTTACTTTCAATTTCCATAAACTTAGTTCTTTCTCTTGATGTAGGTATAGAGATAATAAATTCGAGGTCGAATTTTCTCTAAGAAGGGGGGAATGATGGAGGCAAAGGAGGGGCAAGTCAATTTTGCAACAAAAGAAGATCAATTCATTCAAGTCCAAGAAAAACCATTCAAGTCCAAGTGATCAGTGTTCTTATTTTGGCTATATCTTGAGTTATAGATGTTCGATTGAAGTGATTCTTAATTCGTTAGAAAGATAAGAGAATTATCTACAATCCTTATTTGAACCTCAAGACTTGATTCGTACTCTATCATGATCAAAACCGGGGTAGAAGTTAGGGACGCTGTTCTGGACGGATTTGGTCTTATTTAGCAATTTTTAGCTTGTAATTGGGTTTTGGTTTTAATTGTATAATGGGCTTCATGGTCCACGAAAATGCTCACCTCCTTAACCTAGAATGTTCCTTAGCTTCTATAAATAGGACTTGTATTGCCTCATTTTTGATAACTTTGAATGAAATTAGAATTTATCCTATTTGGGTATTTTTGTGAGTTGAGCATTGGCTCCTCCTCTTGAAGTTCTTGGATTAGAACTTGCTTGATTCTTATCAAAGAGTTCTATCTCTTTGTGGCGAATCCTCCTTGGCTTATCAATCTTCCAAATCCATTGGAATATTGTGGTGCCTTCCCTTTCATCTTCTTCCTCTTCCATTTTCTTAATTTATTTTATGTTCTTCTTTACATTTGCGCCATTTATATTCTGTTTTTAGTTGTTGCACTTTAATTCTTTGTTTGGTTAAGTTTCTTGTTTAGTTATTTCCATTCTTTAGTTGTTTCGTTTTGTTAATCATATTCGGGTGACAACCGCACCTTCTTCTTCCCCCAATTCTTTTCATCTTTTTAACATAAGAACTAAGAACAAGCACTCTGATAGATCCTTAAAACTTGATGATTCCAACTTGGATCATATCATGTGGTATCAGAGCTTGTTGGAATCATCAAGTTTTAAGGATCTATCCAAGAGCTTGTTCTTAGTTCTTATGTTAAAAAGATGAAAAGAATTGGGGGAAGAAGAAGGTGCGGTTGTCACCCGAATATGATTAACAAAACGAAACAACTAAAGAATGGAAATAACTAAACAAGAAACTTAACCAAACAAAGAATTAAAGTGCAACAACTAAAAACAGAATATAAATGGCGCAAATGTAAAGAAGAACATAAAATAAATTAAGAAAATGGAAGAGGAAGAAGATGAAAGGGAAGGCGCCACAATATTCCAATGGATTTGGAAGATTGATAAGCCAAGGAGGATTCGCCACAAAGAGATAGAACTCTTTGATAAGAATCAAGCAAGTTCTAATCCAAGAACTTGAAGAGGAGGAGCCAATGCTCAACTCACAAAAATACCCAAATAGGATAAATTCTAATTTCATTCAAAGTTATAAAAAATGAGGCAATACAAGTCCTATTTATAGAAGCTAAGGAACATTCTAGGTTAAGGAGGTGAGCATTTTCGTGGACCATGAAGCCCATTATACAATTAAAACCAAAACCCAATTACAAGCCTAAAAATTGCTAAATAAGACCAAATCCGTCCAGAACAGCGTCCCTAACTTCTATCCCAGTTTTGATCATGATATAGTACGAATCAGGTCTTGAGCTTCAAATAAGAATTGTAGATAATTCTCTTATCTTTCCAACGAATTAAGAATCACTTCAATCGAACATCTATAACTCAAGATATAGCCAAAATAAGAACACTGATCACTTGAACTTGAATGGTTTTTCTTGGACTTGAATGGATTGATCTTCTTTTGTTGCAAAATTGACTTGCCCCTTCTTTGCCTCCATCACATGCTTTCCTAGGTGATGTGACCTGATGTGACTTCAAGTTTATCCGTTAGGGAGTCCCGATAAATCCTTATTTAGCTCCGTTAATTACGCGATTTAAGATTTCGCCCGTATAACTTATATTATTTCACCTTTTGGTGAAAAATTTCAATTTTACCAAATTTGTTGGAAATTCGATTTAAAACCTAACTGTTTCGGTCACGGGTCAAAATTAGGTCTTCTGATTAGTAAAATCTTACTGTCAGTGAAAACGCAGACCAGGCTCCGTCTGAATTTTCAACCCAAAATTTAATCGTAACACCTTACGATAACGTACAATATAACTACGAGTTTGTTTTATTTAAATTCATGTTCTAATACCCTTGATAAAATATACACTCATTTATATAGATTTTTTATCTTAAAAAGTTTGAAAAATTGGGGTGTTACAATGTTACAGTAGCCATTCACCACCCCTTGTGAACTATAAACAAGAAGAGTGTTATTTTTTCTCTCCTCCCCTTCATTAAAATGTCTCTCCTTCCCTCTCTTCCTAAACTAATTGGATTAAGGGTTGTGGATGGTAAAATTATAAATATGTCAAACATCTCTCTCATATTCAAGATTTCACATAAGTCATGAATTAATTATCATTCACGATTCTCTCGCTCTCTCTAAAGATAATAATAAAATGCTATGTTTTGTTACCGTAGATGCATAAATATGCCTTATGCATCAAACAACATAGAACCTATCCAAAAAATTTATAGTATGAAATTACCCAGGCATAGATAGTTGTCAAAATAGTTTATCACAACTCACAAACGTTTTATTTTTCCTTTATCTAAAATCAAAGAACCTTTTAATTTTGGTAAAGGAATCAAAAAAACCATTTAATCCAATATTACTACATGAATCATGTATTTTAGACACATACTAAGCTCCGGGTCTTTGGTATCTTTACTTGCAAATATGTCCATTTACAAGCACATTTTTCATGTATCGTAAAATATTCGCATGCTGGTTAACGACTGTCTAACTTAATGAACCAATTGAATGTAACGCACTTTTGACGGATGAAACCAGTGAAATAATTGCAAGTATAATGGATGTAAGATCTATCCTAACTTCCCCAAATAATGTAATGAGTAAATGGCAGACTTATATTTATGTCAAAGGAAACGTTGTAGGCAATGGCATGGCCTGACCTTTTGACCCCCTTTAAACTTTATAGTAAAAAAAAAAAAAAACAATAGCAAATGTCATATATAGACTTAACGGAGTGACCTACAGTGTTAGATACACCAATAACATATGTCATAGCCAGGGCAATATCTATAATACTAATGAAGATGACACTATTTCCACAATCTCCACGATATAGGGGATTAAGATTCTGGAACACCCCGATTTTTTCACATTCTCTACACTCTAATACGAATTAACAGTATTTCTGTATTTGTATTTTTTTGGAAGGTCTAGAGAGTGAAACAAAATAATCTGAGACCATAGTCACGCTCTACGCTACCGTAGGAAGCTATGGTTAAATTTTGGGTCAAAAACTCAGACGGAGCCCGATCTGCGTTTTACACTGACAGTATGATTTTACTGCTCAGATGACTTAATTTTGACTCGTGAACGAAACAATTAGGTTTTATATTTTATTTCCAACGATATTGATTATTTTGAAAATTTTCAAAATAACTAAGTCGTTATACCGAAATCGGTTGAAAACGGAGCTGAATGCGGATTTATCGAGGTTGCAAAAAGATAAACTTCATGTCCTTTTCAAGGACACCTCATCTAGGTGAGTCACTAGGTGACTCACCAAAGCCATCATTACTTAGTAGAGCATATGACCTTTATGCCCTTAAAACTTAACAAAATTACCATTTTGCCTCTCTAGTAAAATTACCTTTCTATCCTTCCATATTTATTAAGATTAAAAACCTCATTTTTCATCCATTTTTCCCTCTCTCACGCAGCCCTTCCTCTTCCTCCTCACTCTCCATTTCTTTCACTTTTTCTTCACTTTCTCTTCACAAACTTCTTCACTTTTTCTCTAAATCAAGTTAGAACTTGAATCAAATTGGAAGGAGAAGCTTAACCCTTTGTCAATCTTCATCGCTCAAGAGGTAAGCTTCACTCATCTCCATCTAGAAACTTTGGGCTCTCCATGGATTTTCATGATGTAAGGCTAAGCATAGGGTTTAGATTCAAAAATCCATAATTAATTGTAGAAAAATCCTATGCTCATGAAATTAATTTCTATGAACTCATTAAGACCTCTAGATTCATTATCCAAGAGCATCACATGGCTGCCCTGTTTTTGCCTCATAGGGCCGAAATTCTAAGATGGTAGTTGGATAAGATTTTGGTTCAAGTATTGGAAAATAACCATGGATTCCACCTTTCTATTGTTTAAATGTCTTAAATTCAAGAGCTTGAAGCAAAATAAAATCCCTAGCCTATTGACCCAGAGGGAACCGAATTCATGTTCAAAGGGAGGAGTATGATGTTGTTTCAAATTTTAATTTATGACAATTTCCCTTAATTCTAGAATACTCTTTGATCATAAATTCAAGAGTATGTGAAAATTTGGAAATCCTAGCCACCTTATCTAGTCATAACTGAAACCATATGGGGGTAGTGTTAGGTTATTCAACAAGCTAAACTTATGATTGTGTCTTGTGGTGAAGGATTAAAGCATCAAAAGGATAAACAGGCGATTGAACGGAAGATTCGGCAACCGGAGGCCGAGAGACGTGAAGACACTACAAGAGGTAAGGGGTTTTACCTGAGGGATTTGTGATAACTACATGTGGGGTGGTTGATGAATTTATTGAATGAAGTGATTTGATGAGAAGTTGAATGTGGTTATATGTTGTTATGTGAACGTTGAATGTGGTTGAACGTTGAATGTAGTTGAATGTGATGATGGAATTTATTATGTGACAATGATGTGATTGGCTATGTTGATGTGAATAAATGTGATATTGATTATGTGGAATATTATAACGTTGTGATACGATGATTGTATGATTGTGGTTTGCTGCATTGAAATCCATAAATAAGATAAAAACTTTTAAAAGCCTTGCAGAAAAATCATAGACTGATTTGATTTGGGGGAAAACATTGGGAAGTATTTATGAAGAAATTTTCTCAAGTGTACCTTATGTTCTGATAAGAGGAAAATGTCAAAATTCTTGGATTTGATTGCTTTTCATATGAAAGAGGTGCATTTTACAAGAAATTTACGAAAATCGTTTCACCATTTTAAAAACAGTGTTTTATGCTGAGGTGGAAATTTTGATTTCAACCATCCTTATAGAAATGAATTTTTGGGGAAGGGATTTATTTAAGGAAGGTGAAATTTTATTATAATTATGTTGGTTTTGTTCTAAAACGTATTTAAACAGAAAACGTTTTGTCTGTGAATGATTTTACAACAATGTTGATAAACCGACAACTTAGAAGAGTTGTGGAGATTTGATTTGATTTTTGTATTTCACAGAACGAAATGATGGAAATGTCGAAACGTGAACCTAGTAAATGAGACGTCGGGTTACTAGTGTTCTGTGATAAAGACACGTAGAAAAACGGTGTTGTGGATTGTGTGCCCTACGATGTGATGTGGACTATGTTTCCTACGATACGTTGTGGACTGTGTGTCCTATGATCTATGATCTATGTATCTTTTTCATATCAATGATGGATATGAGAATAAAGGTAAAAACTGTTTTCTATTACCACGAACCTCACATTGGTGCACCAGTGTGAGAATTCATGACTGAGCACTCGGACATTCCGTCCTGTGTTGATGGTTGATGTTTTAAAATGATGAAAGACTTAGACGGGTCGTAAGCCTTTGTGCTACGACAAGGAAAGAATGTACACAGAGAAAAGTGACAAAAATATAAAATGTTTTACATGCATATAAAATGGCAGACGTGCCAACGATGTTTTTGAGAATCTTGATATCTTGGTAGCCAGGATATTCAAGGCGGTGTATATATCATTGTGCCTTGGTGGACAATGAGAAACCATTAAACGGTGTTTTCCCGTGTCTTATGTTGGACAGGTTTCAATGGTTTCATTACGGTGTGCCTTTTTAGGCAATCGAGCCTGATCAGCTCAGTTTTTATAAAAACGATGTTACGGTGTTGGGATCTCCGGAGATTAGGCATTGGACGTTGAATATTGAAGTATCATATTTTAATGCCTGTCGGGTATGAAACCCTGTTATACATTACGTGGTACACATTATGATTTTACATACGGTGATGATTATGATGGTTATAAACGGTGATTTTATATGGACGTTGATTTTATGGATGTGATTTTACGCTAAAACGGTCATTTTATATTGCAATAGTGTTCTATATGTAGTTATCATATTTTAAATCCATACATTGGTATCTCACCCTTGCCTGTACATGTGGACTCCTATTGTGTTTTTGAACACATGTACAGATGTAATTCAGTAAATCTTTTGGTTATCTCGGAGTCTCGAAGTTAAAGTCTCTTTGCGTTGATGGCAAAGTTGTGTGGACTGGCGACGACAAGGCGGAAACCTCATGGGTCTGAAGTATACTAGGTAGTATACCCCATCATTTTTAGATGTTTCTTTATTAGACTAGCTCTTAGGTTTTGATGTACGTATGACGTACTAAAGATCAGGAAAAGGATGTACGCCTTATGGCAATGTTGGATGAATGGAAAATATGTTTTATATAATCATTCTTCTTTACTGTTTTACTTGGTATCAAATGTTCAAAAAGTTTTCAAATTTGCAGTAACAGGTTACCGTGTGATGTCCCAAAAGGGGGTGTCACAGATTCCCCCTCCCCCCACCGATTTATTTTGCTTTTGTTTCTTTCATCTTGTTGAGGTACAAAGAAGTCTCACATTGTTCAAACAAGGGAAGGTACTTGGCTTTATAAGCACGAGAAATGTCTCCATTAGTATGAGGCCTTTTGGGTGGTGTTCAAAAGCAAATCCATGAGGGTGTAAGCCCAAAGTGGACAATATCATACCATGGTGTGGAGACACGTGCAGTATAAACGGGATCCCCGGTTCCCAACAAAAAGGTTTGTATAAATTGAGTATTTATTGAACTTGTGTTTTCCAGCATGTGTTCCTGGAATTCGAGGACGAATTCCTTTTAAGGGGGTAAAATGTAACACCTGATAAATTTAATAATTTAATTATAAGATTTAAATGATGTTATGTTAGGTAAGTTTAAAAAGTTGTCACCTGATAAATTTTTTTTTTCCTAAAAGGAAATATATAAGGATTTTAAGGAAGAGATAGAGTAACATATAAATTGACACATCCTTGGTAACACAATTAAAATTATTAATGAGCCAAAATAATTAGTTAGCATTCCCTAAAGAACCTTGAAGTAAGGAACATTTTATTTTAAGTAAGTAAGGCATGATCTCTTTTTCACTTTTTTTTTCGGTGGCCTTTTTAGTGAGGGTTTCAGAACCCTCTCCTCGACAGAAAGTAATTAACTAGAAAAGGGAGGAGAAAGGAAAGAAAAGAGAAAAAGAAGAAAGGAGAAGGGGAGAGGGAGGAAGAGGAAGAAGGCTCTTTCTATCTCTTTCCCTCCATTTTCGTGTGGATTGAAGCATCAAGCTTAAGATCTACAAGAGGTGAGGGATTTTTGTGTTTTGTTGTGATGATTTGAATGTTAGGGTTTAATAAGTGTATAATATTTATAGAAAATGATTTGAGCTAATGTTTCTACAAATCTTTGCATGAACCATATCTTTGTTGATATTTTGTGCATTTTGGTGGTTGGATTTGAGTTTGGAAGGATGAAAAAGGGTTTTTGGGGTGAAAAATCACATAACAGCAGCGTTTGCTGCGTTCCTACGAGTTCCAGAAAGCGTCGGGCGCCCCGTGAGTAGCGCCGAGCGCCTGAGCACCCGGGAGGAGTACCTGCAGCTTCCTCGCTAGTGCCGGGCGCCCGTAGGTAGCGCTGGGCGCTATGGGCAGAACAATCCAACTTTAACTGTGTATAACTTTTTAATTTCTTATCCGTTTTGGATAAATGACATCTTGTTGGAGTCTATTTTCATATGCAACAAGTTTCAGATTAAAATTATAAGTAATTTGAAAGTTATGATAGAAATGATGATCAAAGGTCAAGATATTATATTTAAAAAATGATGGTTTATCATAGTTTATGATGGTTACACCCTTTTACTTTTTAAAACATGTCTATTGGGCAATTTGAAGTATTCAAAAACATTTCTGCATACTTTGATGTATATATACATAATGATGATAAATGGCTATGTGTAGTGTTTGTTATGAGATTAAGGTATTGAATTGTACATGAGATTGCATATCGAAAGTATTGTGTATTGGATTGAGTTGAAGATTTTATTGGTAAGTTCTATATTATGATGGTATTGAGAATATTTATCTAAGATGGCATAGATTTATAAAGTTGTTACCTATTGTCATATTATTATCTTATTTTATTTAGATGCTTGGAAAGACATATCATATGTCTTATTGAAAATTGATTCACATATAAGTATGACTATGGTGAAATGAGTTGATTTCCTCTTCGATGAAACATTATCATTAGTCATTTATGGATAGATTTATGACTATTCTATGATAAGTGTTTTAGTGTTGTTGCCTTTCGAATATTACTTCCCTCTGCTTGAATTTTTGTAAAGGTATGGACAATGAGGTTTATATATAGGGCATGTATGATTATGATATTATGCTTATGATTATGATAATATTGGATATTGTGATGAGGTGGTTATGGAATTTGTTGAGTTTGATTTATGTTAAGGTGATGAATATGCAAGTTGAGTTAAAGGATGTTTATTAATTTGATATGTTGAGATTGATAAAGTATACTTAAGGGATGATGAAACTCTATTATTATTTATGTAATTGTGGTTATTGCTGTGAAGGAGAATATATGATAATGGTAGTGTAGTATATCTATGTGGTGTTTTATGATGATTAATGATTAATGATTTAAAAAGTTGCTACCTGTTTATTCTCTTAGTTTGGTTTTAAATGCTTGGAAATATTTTATATGTGTTGTTAAGCGGTGAGCTATGTAATGGGTTGTCTTATGTGTATACATTTATATACTTATATTGTATGGAGTTGTGTGATCTTCAATAGTCTTTTATGAATCTCGTTTGAATTCTGTTACTGTGAGTTTGGAAATGATAAATTGACGTGGGTGTAAGTATTGGATGACTATTTGGTCGTGATGACTTGGATAATGAGAATACTCTTATACATGAATATTGCATTATCTATTTATCTGCTTATGTACATGTCTATGTGATGTGAAGATCGGTGAAGTGGATCTAATTTATGTTACGCTAAAAGTGTTTATAGGCTGCTATGGTTATTGTCTATGGTTGATAACCTATTAAAAGTACTAAGTGGAATGGATTGTCAAGATATGGTTATGATTCTTTGGATAGGCCGACCGGGGAGCGGGTGGTTCCGGTATATAAATATCACCTCCGGGGACTAGGGGATCCCGTTAGATACCCCGGGAGTTAGGAGGGATGTTGGTGCTTGCCGGAGGGTGCGGTATCTCCGGGGTAGGAAATCAAAACCGCCGTGGCAGGGGGTACTCAGTGAAAACACCTCCTAGGATACCCAAAGAATCGATGATATTATAACATGTGACATTCGTATATTTCTCTGTGTATTGATCCCGATTGGGAAACTTGAGATATAAGAATTGATTAAAGTGCAAGACATTCCACAAGTACTTCGCGAGTCGGGCAAAGTGTTAGCTGGGAATATGTTATTATATATTAATGTTGTGATATTGTATTTGAATTTGTTATGTATGAGTATGATGAAGTGTTCGCATGATTATGTGCTACTCGGTTATTCTTATCTTGCATGATTGCGTGTGCTTGGTGGATTTAACCTCACTGAGTCTATGGACTCACCCCTCTCCTAAAATTTTTAGATTGCAGGAATTTGCGGAGCTTCTGGGAGCTTTGGATGTCATGTGTATCATTTTTGAAGTTGTTCACCTTGTGTTCATTGTTTTTTTTTTTTTTTTTTGTTTAAGTCAGGACTTTGTAATTTTTAATTGGTTGTAGCTTATTTGATTTATTATATTCATTATTTGACATTTTAATGAATATAATTTGATGTACTTTGGATGAAACGAATTATGTGGGATTGATAGGCTGTGAAGGGGGGAAGGAGAGGCTTTCCTTTCGGCCGGTCATGACTGCTAAATTTGGGTCATGACACTAACAAAACGATTGTTAATGAGACTGATGATTAAGCACATGAAGATGCTAATATTGAGGATGATCCTTTCTTCGGGACATCACAATCACTTCAGTCCAATTCAACTATAGATGAGGGTTTGTAGAATAGAAATGATCATGACGAGGGTCTTTGGGTCAATCCATTGTTTCGTACCAATAAGTGACACACAAGTCTAAATCCAACGAAAAAGTGGAAAAGATTTACCTAAACATGTATGTAGTGATTTTGTTTTTTTTAATTTCTTCATCAATTAAATTTATATTCATCGTTTTTTCTAATTAAACTTATTTATTATTGTGAATTGACATTTTTACTTGTGTTGCAGATCATGGCTTCATCTAGTGATCATGATGGTAATTCGTATTCTATCCTAGAGGCGTCTGAAACACAAGTGAGGCATCATGGACTGACGTTTAAGAAGAATCTGATGCTTAAGAGGAATAGAGGCGTGAGATTAGAGGTATATAACATAATTATTAATTAAGTGTTTCGTTTTATTAATTAAGTGTTTCATTATTTTATTAATCAAATGTTTCATTTTATCAGGTTGCTTGGAATACAAAAGGCAAACCCATTGATAATAATGGAAAGGAGCTAAAGAGTTACATTGGGGCCGTGGTCCGGCAAACGGTCCCAATTACATGCAAGACGGTAGAAGGATAGAGCGTTGTGGAACACCCCGCTTTTTTTGTTTTAAAAAAAAACCTTCCAAATATTAAATAAACAGTTTTGTGTGTTTGTATTTTATTAAAGGGTCTAGAGAGTGAAACAAAATAAACTGAGCGCGTAGTCAAGCTCTAAGATATCGTCGGAAGCTACGGCTAAATTTTGGGTCGAAAACTCAAACGGAGCCTGGTCTGCGTTTTTCACTGACAGTAGTGTTTTACTACTATAAAGACTTAATTTTGACCTGTGAACGAGACAGTTAGTCTTAGAATCACGTTTCCTACATTTTTGCTAAAATTGATTTTTGAGCTTTTAAAGTGAAAATAAAATAAATTATTCGAACAAATACTCGAATCGAGAGACAAACGGAGCTGCATATGGATTTACCGGGACCTGCTAACTGATAAACATGAAGTCACATCAAGTCAAATCACCTAGGAATGCGTATCGGAGTCATGATTACTTTTTGAAAATATCTGGACGCGAAAAGACCAAAATGCCCTGGTTTTCTTCAAAATCACCATTTTACCCTTATGTGAAAAGACCAAAATATCCCTAAGTAGAATTTTTGGCCCATCCTACCCTTCTCCTTTCTCTTTTCTTCGGCCCCTTCCTCTCCTTCTTCCTCCTCCATTTCTTTCTTCTTCTTCTCCTCCATTTCTTCCCTTTTCCTCCATAACTTTCTTCATTTTTCTTAAGTTTTCCTTAAGGATTTTCAAGAAACTTTGAGAAGCAAAGTTGATCACCTCAACCATCTTCATCATCTAGGAGGTATAGACTTCACTCTTGAGCTCTCAATCTTCATCTTTCTCCATTAAATTCTATGGTTTCATGTTTAAGATCCAAACTTCAAAAATCTCTAGAAAATTGTAGAAAAATTCTTTTAATGCCAAACCAATTTCTATGATCTAGTTTCATCCTCTTCTATCACTATCTAAGAGCATGAAATCAAATGATCTTCCTAGCCTATCAATTTTAGAGGAACCGAACCTAGGTCTATTTTGGGGGGAAATGGGTTTTTGTTCAATTTGTGTGAAATGATTCTTGATATCACCTCTTTCATTCCATAATCATGCAATCCAAGTGATTAAAAAACCAAATCAAACTCTCACCTATTTTTAATGGTGATGGCTGAAACCCTAGCTTGTTGGTTGAAGGGGTTTTGGTTCAAATCTTTGACAATTAATCATAAATTATGTCTAAGTCGTGCTTAAGGGTCATTGATCCAAGAGTTGGTAGAATTTCAACCTCTCTAGCCAATTTAATTAAATAGGGGCAGCAGCCTTAGTCATAAGGGTTACGGAATTTTTGGTTGAACTGTACTGATTTCTGGTTGTGTTTTGTTATAAAGGATTGGACAGTGTTCGAACGTTCGACAACACACCCAATTGACAATTGCCGATCCGCAATCAGAGCTGGACCAGGAACATTACTAAGGTGGGGAGAAAGAACTTCTTTCATCGGGAAGGCAAGCTTAGTATAGAATATATACGTGTGTAGGGGAACCTTAAACCCTACTAGAGGTTGAGCCCTGGATAAAGTGCCTAGACCCTAGGTGTAGGTACTTTTGGGCTATCACCACTAAGATGATAATTTAAGTGATTTGATTGATTGAGGTTGATGTGTTGAATTATTTAATTGCTTATCTGTGATTTGTTCTGTTGAACTGCTTGTATGATTAAATGTTTGTCTGGCATTATGATGATATCTGTACTGGAATAAACTCTATTGCGATATTTTATTGTGATCAACTGGTTGGGTGTTGATGAGAGTATGATGAGTGTTGATGTTGTTCAGATTGATACCGTCGTGGTCCCGACTATGGAGCTGTGGCTCATAGACGTAGGGCGTCGTGATGCTGATATTGATGTTGATGATGATGCTGATGTTGATGCAAATGTAGTGCATCGTGGTCGCGGCCGAGTGATTTAGGTGTGAGGTTCCGATATCAACCTGCGATGGATGCTTGTTGCATATCATAGCATTTCATACCACAACATATTTGTCCCAAAGGGGAATGTCCAATTGGGGACGTGATGTTTTTAATCCCGAGGCGGGATGTCCAATGGGGGACGTGATGTATTTTTAATCCTTACGAGGATGTCCAATTGGGGACGTGATGTTATCCCGACGGGGATGTCCAACTAGGGACGTGATGTATCGGCTGACATGCATGTAGGGAAGTCAGCATATACATAGGGACTAGTATCCCTCTTATAGGTTTATCTAAGAGAATGACCTTTGAGATGGTTGTGTTGTATGACTCAAGAGATGGGTGTCGTTGTGTTGTATGTTTCCGATGTTTTGTGTGCTGCATGTATATATATGTTGTACTGATGCCCCTCTCCCATATTTGATGATGCATGTTTCTTATCTTCCTGTATTTTTCTCTATGTGTTATTTTATTTTATAGGAAGACCCCATGGAGGAACCACTTGCTGAGGAACTAGATGGCACTCCGTATGAGCCCGATGCCGGTGGGCGAGCCCAGGATCCTAGCCTCGAGGGGTTGGAAAGTGATCGTGGTTAGCCGGAGAGTTGTCTCTTGGCCTATTTACATCTTTTGATTACCGTCTGTATTAACGCACTTTGTACTTATACACTATTACTATAGCCCGATTGATGGGGCAACCGATGTATGTGATATATTTCTTTATATTTTAAAGCTGTGTACTCTGAGAAGATGCGTGCCTTAATTTCGTTTAGCTTCCGCATTTAAATTCCCGCTTCGCTTCGTATTAATAAGACGCGCTACGATTATAAAACGATTAAGGTTAGTTAAATATCTTAGGTTCTTTAATGTGACGGTGGGTCGTCTCACGTTGGACGAGGCCAAATCACACATTTGGTGCGATATACAGGTAAATAAGTAATTAATTAACATGTATACTTTTACACTTACCTCTTTATCGTTTCTACAGACTATTTTTGACATTGATGAGTCTTGGAGGAAAATAGTACTCCAGATTGCCAGAAGATGTCACCGATGTGACACCCCCGTCTGGGACATCACATGGTGACCCGTTGCGGAAAATAAAATGTTTAGTAAACATGCTGATTACTTTCGTAAAATAAAATTTTCTAAGTATTTAACTTATTTCAAAATTCAGTGATAAAAACTTTCTCGAATTTTCACCGTACAATCAACATAGTTGAATAGACGTCAATATATATCAGATATTCATACGTACTAAGTCATTATCAGTTTATAAATAAGGTCTTTATACCGACGGCCATTCTCAAAAGTCATGACTCTCAGTAGCCAAAGTAGACTGACGAAGTCACTACCCAAAATAAAAGGACTCGTCGTACAACTGGTCCCACCTCTAACGTGTCTGTGACTTCCCATATGCCATCATTCTCCATGCGTTCAGATGTTAGGGAATGGATTCCCGAATGTTCTAGTGGCATCTTGGAACTTATCTAAAGATGCAAGGGTCAGATACCAATATATGGATTCAAGCACGATAACTACATGTGCGACACACCAACAGATATATATTCATAAAGAAACAAGTAGTCCATAAGATTCTACTAAAGAAACAAGTAGTCCATCATAGGGTTTCATACCCAACAGTCATCATCATTTATAAAAATGCATGACACTTCAACGTTCCACGTCTAGTCCTTTACTTAATCTCCGAAGATCCCAACACCGTATAAATGAGTTGATCAAACTCGATTGCCAAAAGGCACACCATTGTTAAAACAATTGCACATTGTCCAACATAAGGCACAAGTGATCACCGTTTATGGTTTTCATTGTCCATCAAGGCACAATGATATACACCATCTTGAATATCCTGACCACCAAGATATCCAGATTAAAATCGCAGGCAAGTCTGCCAATTTATGCATGTAAAAACGTTTCATGTCTTGTTACTTTTCTTTTTGTTCTTTCTTTCCTTGTCGTAGCTCAAAGGCTCCCGATCATTTGTGATTTACAACGTTTTAAAATTTGTCATCATTAACATAGGACACAAAGTCCGAGTGCTCAATCGTGGAGCCCTAGACCGATGCACCAATCCAAGGTCCGTGATGATAGAAAACAATATTCACCTTTAATCACGTTTCCTCACAACATGAAGAGGACACACAGTCCACAACACCGTAACACGGATCTTAGATCTACGTGCTATTCTCACACAACAATAGTATCCCGACATCTCATTTACTAGGTACACGTTTCACTGTTTTCACCGTTTTTCGTTCTGTGAAACACAAATCCAAAACTAAATCTTCGCAACTCATCCAAGTTGTCGGAATTTACACCGTTGGGAAAAAATCGTTTACAGAAAACCCTTTCCGTTTGAAATTCATTTATAAACCGTCGAATTACCAATAAAACTTATTTTGCTTTGAAAATCTATTCCAAAACCTAAGTTCTTGGAAGACAGCATTTGAGACTAAATTGGCGTTTCAAAAAGAATGTTGCTGTTTCTAAAATACCTTCCAAAAATATTTTCTAAATTAACCGTCATTTAGCGTTTAAAAACGTCTTAAGTTAAAATTTGCCCTTTTTCCTCTTAAATTAATTTTCTCCACATAATAATTAACTTATTTTTAAAAATTAACTTTTTCTACTAACTTTATACATTACTTTAGGATTCCTCTTGTGAGACTAACATCGTTTGAAAATTTTCCAACGTTTCCCAAATAAATATTTGGCGTTTCCTATAAAGCTTTTTCAAGGCTTTTATCTCCATTAATTAATTGAACACTAACCACTGTCAGGCTTCTCAATCAACACTCAACATCAATAATAATTGATACAACATCATTATAGCAGATAATACAATTAGAACACGTATTAAAACACTATAACACATAACAGCAGATAATTATCAAAAGATAAAACAAACTGCTGAAAGTAAATCAAACAAGCACCACACAGCTCAAAAAAATTTATACAAACCAAATATTGATAACATATAGTTATCGAGAGATCCCTCGGGCAATCTCCCCTTACCTCTTGAAGATAAATCTCTGGACACGCGTCGTCTGTCCGATCTACAAATCCTTCGATTACGCGTCCAAACATATCAACAATCACGACCTTCATACAATCAATTCAAACATCAATATTACCAACACAATTTCTCCCTAAATTTGTGATCAAGGGTTCGGCCTCTTGCTCTAAAATTGGCCAGAGATGTCTAATGTAACATCCTCATTTTTCATCACCTTAATTAATTCATGAATGTATGGTTGACTAATTAATGTGCTTAGGAAAGATGTTGAGAGTCAAGGTTAAATTGGACTAGAGAAGGATGAAGAGTGTGGAACTCCATGCAGAAGGATCAAGCGTGAAGCAATAGGACGCTCAAGCGTTGTAATGCTCTAGCGTAGAGCAAGGTGGACGCTCAAGTGTGGCCACTCTAACCAGTTGACTGGCAGTGATGGGACGTAAAGTGACACGTGTCGGTTACGCGTCGCGATTGGCACGTGATGGGTGGTGTGAGGAAATGTTAGCTCTCAAGCGTGGGAGAAGCCAATGCTCAAGGGCTGGAACACTAAAGCGTGGACAATTCCAACGATAAAGCGTGGACAGTAGAATATTTCTCTATAGATAGTTGCCGTTTTTCACCGAGAATAAGTTTTCACTTCTTCATTTCTTACAGAGAGCTGGAGTTAGAGGTTTAGAGTTGAGGTTGAGACTTTGATCCCAGTTCGTGGCTAGTTCATTGATCCGATTCCAATTCCGTTGGTGTTTTCGTAATCAGCTCTTCGTCTACTTCCATTCTATCGGTTTACTTTCGTGATTCGTCAAGGGTAAGTCGAGGTTTCATATCTACCTACATTGTAGCTATACAATATCCTTCTATTGTTTAAGATTTTATTCATGGTTATAGCTTCGTATTAGGTTTAATGCTATATTCTACGTGTTGTTTCCATGATTAGGGCAAGTTTGAAAGTTGAATTCAGAACCCTTTTGGTAAGAGGCTGCGGCTATGAGGCTTGTAGAGAGAGTTTGGAGGCTCATGAGTTCGCAATCGTTGATACACTTGCTATCAGGTGGGAGAAAAAAACCATAATATCGTCGGGGAGGCAAGAGTAAAATAATTTATATTTGTATGCGTAGGGAAACCTAAACCCTACTAGTGGTTGAGTAACCGATAACACCTAACTCACATTGGCGACTACTAGTTGGTGGTACCGATGTGGTTTTAGGCATTGTAGGTTTATCGTCGATAGGTTGATTTTATGCTATGTCGAGGTTATATGCTTGTGAGTGTTGGTATGCTTAAAATGATACCTGTTGATGTACATGTATGCGTAGTAATATGCTTAAGGCTACTTGAATATGTGCCTATGAGTGGATATGATGATTTTAGGTTGATTCAGCATGATTATGATTGCCTGTGATATCTGTGATTATTGTTGTATGAGTAGAGATAGACAGTAATTCTTGATAAATTGGGAGATGATCATGTGGTGAGGATTTCGAGGATATGTGTATGTTGTAGTGCTCAAGCCAGAGATCCGGTTGATATATTCATGTTGACATATAAAGTTGATTCCTGGTTACACCGAAGAAAGTTGGTTGTAGTCGTGTACAAGTCGCGGTTGAGGCACTAAGCTGTTAATCCCGAGATGAGTCAGTGAGATCCATGCTGCATCGTTGTTGTTTATCGATCTTGCCTGCGGGGAGATGATCGTAACCATCAGTTGTTATCGGGCGAATGTTCCGACTTGGCCTAAGGGCGGGGGGATATGTCGTTGCTGATGGGCGGATATTCTGACCTAGCCTACAGGTGGGGGAATATGTCGTACTCATGATTTGAGTTGAGCCTGCGGGCTGTTGGCCGAATCTTGCATTATGGGGGGTGGCACAATGATGAATGGGACATCTTGACCTGTTGGGGATGTCGCGCCGTGATTGCGTCCATATAGTCGTTAGTTGCATTAGCTAAGAAAGAATAATTGGGGAGATGATTGCTTGATACTGTTGTGTTGTTGTATGTTGCTATCTATATAGCTTATTTTATAATTGTTTCCCTATTTATGATGTATTGTTGTTTCTTATCTCCCGTGTATTTCTCTATGTTGTGCTTTATTCTCGATTGCGCGAGAAGACCCTGTTAAGGAGTTGCCAGAAGAGAAAGATGGCACACCTGTTGAGCCTGATGCTGGCGGGAGAGTCCCGGATCCCAGTGTTGGGAGAATTTGAGCTGTTATACAAGGGCGATGACCGTTACTGGGAGATTGATTACTCTCAGTGACGAGCAGTGTATACATGTCCGACCACCGTATACTTTAGAGCTTGGGGATCGTCCAGGAGCTACTTGGTAGTAGACTTCCGGATCGCACAGAGACTTTCGCTGGAGAGGCTGTGGAACAGGCCATGGGACTATCATCATGACTCAGATGCTGGTTGGAGATCTCACGCATCCTCTAGGACTGGTTATGTGGCTCGAGGCAGACATCGTTGTGCTGAGAGAAGGATGAGGGAGTATCGTTGTCACGGGATTGTCATGTTAGAGAGCGAGACCGAGTACGAAGCATTGCAGACTTACCGCTGGAGACAGCGGGCATTTGTGCGGAGTTCTCGTTATCCCCGTTAGAGTTGTATCGGGGGTAGTAGTCGTAGGAGTTATGGCCAGTGAGTCTCTTCTCTTTTTGTGAGCATATGTATTGTGGGGCTGAGGAGAGGAAGTCTTATGTACTTATGTATTTTATTTCTGTTTTCCATGCTTTCTGTTTGTATATATTGTTGATTGTGTACTCTGACAGTGGAGGATGGTTGTTGTAGGCTCTACTGAGAAAGCCAGTACTTTTACGTTTATGAGATATATATATATATATATATATGTTGTCATGGTATCAATGTTGATTGTTTTTAATATTTCTGCATATTATATGATCGCGCTCCGCTATAACGTTGAGTATATAAGTTCGAGTTACTATATGGGACCTCCCAGGAGGGGTTGTCTCATCGAAAATTTATTATCTCTTGGATTCAAGGACTTCTAACTGTGATAGAACATAATCAACACTTCTTAAACAAAAATTGAACCCAACTCCATTGATTCAACAAAAGGGGGATTCGGACACCCTATACCCATATGGGTTAGAGAGATCTTTTGGGTTACAAGTTCTTGGATTATGAGAGAGGACAATGAAGCTAGCTCATAGAAATTGGTTTGACATTAAAAGGATTTTTCTACAATTTCTTATGAATTTAAGAAGCTTAAGCTTCAAACTTAAACATGCTTGAAACACATGATTCAATGGAGAAAGATGAAGATTGATGCTATGTTTGTTTTAGATCTTCAACTTGAAAAATCCCGTTTAAAAGCCCGTTGGATGAAAGCTACAAATACTTGCTTTGTATAAAAGTGCATTGGGAAGGCAAATCTGCATGGGAAACTGTGTTTTTTCCCGTTTGCGTTTAGAAAAAACTAAACCAAACATGCTCTGAGAGATCAAGTGAGGATTCCATACCTCCTAGATGATGAAGATGAATGAAGTGATCAACTTTGCTTCTCAAAGTTCTTGAAGAATCCTTAAGAAAGTGAGAAAATGAAGGAGAAAGAAAGGAAGAAAAGTGTTGAAGGAGAACGAAATGGAGAGTGATTCTTATGATGGTGGGGGCGTGGGACTCATGAGCTGGGACAAGAATGTCCACAAAATTTTCACTTAAGGGTAGAAAGGTCATCTCACACAAGGACCTAAGTGAAATTTCCATAAAAGTTCAAGGGTATTTTGGTCATTTCGCGTCCAGATATTTTAAAAACCATCATGACACTGGCACACATTCCTAGGTGACTTGACCTGATGTGACTTCAAGATAATCCGTTAGCAGGTCCCGGTGAATCCCTATCCAGCTCCGTTCGTCACCTGGCTTGAGAATTCGCCCGAATAACTTAAATTATCCCGATTTTTAGTGTGCGAAACTAATTTTAGCAAAAAGGTAGGAAATCCGATTCCGAGCCTAATTATCTCGTTCACGAGTCAAAATTAGGTCTTTTGAGTAGTAAAATACTACTGTTAGTGAAAAACGCAGATCGGGCTCCGTCTGAGTTTTCGACCATAAATTTAACTGTAACTTCCTACGATAGCGTAGAGCATGACTATGGTCTCAATTTATTTTAATTCACTCTCTAGATCCTCAAAAAAAATATACAAATTCATTCATACAGTTTATTGACCGTAGAAAGCTTGAAAAAATCGGGGCGTTACAACCGGACATTCCGAACAAAGTTGACGAACAAGTATGTAAAATATGAGGGTGGGAATGTCAGACAAGAGCCTCCAGCAAAGTACGTGGATGACTGGAGAGCTTTTGTAACGACATGCACAAAAAATGATACATTTAAGGTATGCACAATATAACCCTGTTTGTTAACTTAATTTATATATATTAAATCATGAATCGATATATAATTCTTGTCTATGTAGAAAACAAGTAAAGCAAATCGGATTAGGGCGTCAAACCCTTTGTACCCATACTTGGCAGGGGGTACGGGTTATGATGGCCTCGAGGAACAAAATTGTAAGTAAAATATATCCCTATAACTTGTTGATTAACCCACTTATGGTTTCTTTCTTCGCATTGATGAATTTTATTTAATTTTTGTGTCCAAATGTACAGCTGAAGAGTGCAGGAGAGGATCCTGCCACAGAGGCAGTTGAGCGGAGTACTTTATGGATGACAGTCCGCATGGGCCATGATGGCCAGATTTTGCACTCCCCCACTAAGGAAGTGGCTGGCAGAATTGTAAGTATAAACCCTCATTAATTAACTTAGTTCATTTTTAATTTCGTATAATTATTATGTTTAACATATTAATTTGTTCGTTAATATTTGTGTCTCAGGTGTCCTTATCACAGTATGTATCATAAGGGGAGATAACAGATCGTGTTGGCCGTCAAGACATTCTTGCACGAACATTGAATCGCCAAGAATACTCTGGTCGCCTAAGGGGTGTGGGGTTTGCCGTATCCCAGAGGATTCTTTTTTGCTCACAACAACGCACAAAGCATCAAGATATGTTGATTGAAATGGAGACGCAAAGGAGGCTAGCCGAACTAACTCGACAAGTCGAGGAGTTGAAGGCTAGCAAGTAGGATAAGCAGGGACCTACTGATTATGAGCCTGCTGATGATCCTTCTACCCTTACCCCGCACAGGGTCAGAGATAGTTACACCGTTGTGCCACCGCATGTACCCCTTCTTGAGGTAATACTTATCAATGATCATTTTTTTAAATTTTATGTATGCCATTGATAGTTTAAGTCATACTAATATTTCGTTTATCATTGGTTTAGGGCAAAAAATTTGCGTAACTTGTATCCACGGCACCCAACCCATCGCATTGTTGCTAGGGCGATGGTCTTTAATGAGGAGGGTGCCACATTGCACAACCTACCATTACCTCCTGGCCATATGAAAGTGAAGATTGAAGTTGCACTGAAGGGGCATGCACCATTGCCTGTACCAATTGAGCATGTTGATGTCATAGTAGTGGATCATGCAATAGGTACGATTGCTGCATGGCCAATCAACCTCGTGTAGGTATGTTAATAAATACTATCCATTATGATATGTTGTATATATTTATTAAAGTAGGTGGTCACTAAGTACTGTATTGCAATATGTAGGTTATCTCGTAAAAATCCAAATCCAAGGACAATGGCAATAAGATTGTGGATTCTCGACCACCTATAATTAACAAGTAGCATACAAAGGGGTCCATTACATCCCCTAAGAAGGAGCAGTCCTCCCGGCCTCCTATAGCAACAAGCTCATCTGATTGTATATCCTACATGAGGATACTTGTGAAAAAAGACTTGAACTCGCTAATTTATGCAGTGATGGAGGAAGAAATTTTGGGTATCAACATATGCTAGCAATGGGTAAAGACGAAATCAACGATGTTATCACTCGTGATGAAATCACTCAGACTGGTATTAGTGTATATCTCAGGTAATACATGAAACTTTAAAGTATATAACTTCTTTTATTCTTCAAAAGTTAAATATTAATGTTTATTATATTTTTTTTTTTTAATTCAAGGTACTTATACCAAGAGATGTTAATCCCAGCGAATAACATACGGAGGTTTGTCTTCTTATGCCCGGATAAACTAGCTTTATATTCACATATTGTTGGGCAAAAGGAGTACATAGCTGATCGCCTGGAGTTAGCAAGGCCAGATGCTGAGACCCTGTTTCTGGCACCTGTGAACGTAGTGGGAGTCATTTAGTTAATGATACTGTATTTTATTGTGATCAATTACCTGCTTATTATTTGCTAACTCATTCTTGTTTTGTAGGGGACATTGGGTATTGTTAGCGATCAATCCCAATGAAGACATAGTTTACTACATGGATCCATTGCATGTATATTTTAAAGAGCGGAAAATGCTTATGACTACCTTTAATGAATAAGAAAAATGATTTATTTTTATTTTCGTATATGTGATGATTCAAATTGTACGTTTAGCTTAATGAATTTGTTTGTTTTTTCATTTCAGTGCTTTGACAATTCATCGTGGATGCAGAAGGGGAGCCAAGTCTCGATCTTCAAAATCATCAAGGACAAAATGGATCTTTGTCGTGGTATTTGTTCAAATTGTAATTATTCAATTATTTAAATTTAAAGCCAATTAACTTATTATTTTTGTTTTATAGTGCGCCCGCCCATACAACAGGATAGATTGTGGATACTACGTTCTAAGGTTCGTTAAGGATATCATCACTCATAACCAAATTAAAATCCTATTGTCGGTATGTAATTCCGGTTTAATTACACTTACATTAATTGGACCATTTGAATGTACTTTAATTCTAACTTAATTTACTTTTCCTATCGCATGCAGTACTTTCCGATTATAAATATGACACATACACCGATAATCAAGTATTTGAAATTTCGGATGAGTGGCGTAACTATATTATTATGAATTATATCAATAATTAAAGGTAATTAAATTTGTCTTTTTAGTGTTAATTTAAGTTGTGAGTTGTGATTAGATTGAATTATACTTCAAGTTCATTTAATAGCTTGATTTGTCTCCAGTTTTACAGGTTGATGATTTGCTGGAAGTTTTGGTTAGTAGCTAGTTTGTATACTAGTATTGTCTGGGATTGGATATTGTAATTTGTTTTAATTAGTTTGAATTGTGTATACTGTACTCTGGGTTAGTATTATAACATTTTTAATGAATGAATGAATTTATGTATACAGTACCAAATATGTATACTGCACTGATGTCTGGGTTTTGCTGAGTGCAGGGAAGAGTAGGAGAAATATAGCATATTATGAAAAAAAATATGGGAATAGATAGCACTTCCTTGAGGAAGCGCTATCTAAAGCACTAACAGATAGCGCTTCCTTGGGAAAGCGCTATCTAAAACCCAGGAATAGACAGCGCTGCCTATTCCTAGGTTTTAGATGACGCTTTCTCAAGGAAACGCTATCTATTACTGGGTTTTAGATAAGACTTCCTTGAGGAAGCGCTATCTTTTCTACTTTTCATAGCGCTTTTTTAAACATTATTGTTTTTTCAACCTTTAATAGCGCTCGATTTAATAGCGCTATTAAGGGTGTGTTTGGGAAAGCTGAAAAAAAAAGATTATGCTGATAATCGATTTATGAATAATCGATTATTGTGATAATCGATTATAATCAGAATCTATTTTTGTTTGGGTCTGTTTGCTGAAAAGCGATTTCAAGATAATCTGTTTCGTGTGGATGGTCTAAAAAAATTGCTCTTTACATAGTAAATTACGAAAAAGGGTATGAAATTATTTGTATAATTTAATAATATTTATTTGAAAGTTAGTTTTGTAGGGGTAAATAGGGAAGAGAGTTTTGAGAATAAGAAATAATCAAATCATAACAATCTTAAGCTAAAACAAATTAGATGACATAAAACAGCTTTTTTCCCCCAAAAAAAGCTTTTTTATAAATTTAAGCTAATTGCCAAACATGATAGATTATATATGAAACAGCTTTTTAGCCAAAAAACAGCTGAAATGGGAAAAATCAAGCGTTCCCAAACAAGCACTAAATGTAAAAACAAACACTAGTAAAAGCCTTTTCCGTTGTAGTGAATACTCAATTGTATTAGCCTAAAGAGGCGGCATCCAAAGAATACTTGTTGTATTAGCTTGGAGACACTACGTCTCAGAATGCTCAATTCCAATAGCCTAAGGAAGGTTACATGCCAAAGAATACCTTGTTGTTAAAATTAGCATGAAGAGGTCGGGTTCAAAGAATACTTCATAGTGAAAATCTCAATGTTGTTTGGGGACTAAACATAGGTCGATGGTTTGGGCCAAACCAGAATAAAGTTTTTGTATTCCTTTTCTTAATCCTGCTCTTATATTTTTATTTTTTTATATTTTGTTCGCCTTAAGATTTTATTGAAGTAACTTAGGTTGGGCATTGTGTTTTTATCAACTTCATTTTACAAAAGCCATTTAAAACAAAGTCATTTTTGTTTTCAGACGCAATCATAAGACACTTAGAATACTTGCATAAGAATTCTGATTTCTTTTCAAAGAAAAACTTAAAATCTGTTTGTATTGTCCGAGAGAGTATAATCTCGAATTTCCATTTTAAAGCAAAAAATTTAAAATACAATTCCACCCTTCTTGTGTTGTTTCCCTCCTTTCAGTCGGCACAAGCCCATGTTCTAAGACTCACTCGAAAATAACGGGGAGGGACACATGGTCGTGTGTCAACTCAAAATATTTGGGCAATGAATTTTGTAATTAAAAATATTAGTACAAACTATTTTGACTTGAACTCCTAAAACTCTATCTTGTCCTAGAAACCATGAACCATTTGGTTATCTTTCTTCTTCTTTAATTGAAATTATTAATACAAACTATTTTGACCCAAACTCCTAAAACTCTACCATTTGGTCACCTTTCTTCTTCGCATATCCTTAATCCACTGAATGCCTTCCTTCGCATCGACTCAAACACCTTTGAGAATGGCTCGATCTGCACTCAACATTTTCATACTACGGACCATCATTTCTACGGTTAATATGTTCAAATACTTGAACATCGATAAAGGGGCAAATATAAAAAAACACAATAGCACCACTTTGTATCCTTTTGTTGTCGTCATCCTTAATGATCCAATCCCCTTCTTTTTATGTTAGGTTTCATATTGGGTGAATGTATGTCATGACCCAAATTCTGTAGCCATGACCGATCGAAAGAAAAAGGTGAAACTTTCCCTTTCACAGCCTATCAAGCATACATAAATCTGTTTCATTCAAAGTGTAAAGATAATATTCATTAATACATAATATTAATAAATAAGATCCATCAAAGTAAAACTAAAACCAAAATGTTACACAATCCTAAACACCGACTAAGGCTTTACAAATCAAAGCCAAAACGAGGCATAATCCTCAAACAACCCCTAACATCCTCCAAATGACATCCAAGACCTTCAAGGGGCTTCTACACGTGAGGTGTATAAGATGGTCTAACAGGTTACTCAAACTGAAATGTTAAACGTGGGGTAAGTCCATTGACTCAGTGAGGGAACTCCCCCAAACACATACAGGCATGCATGATAAGCATAAAAAAAAAAAAAAAAACACAGTCATTCAAGCACTCACTCATATCCACACATAATCCATCTTAAACAAATGCCACGACAATAACACGTAACAACATTCATTTAGAAAACATATCGTCAAGTACTTGTGGAATGCCGTGTACTTCATTTATTTCTCGTATATCAACCCTCACAAGGGATCGGTACATATCTCACGTACAAGGATCACGTAACATAATATCATCAAGTCTTTGGGTATCCTAGGAGGTGGGTTCACTGAGGAGCTCCTACCCCAACGGTTTTTTTAATTTCCTATCCCGGAGATGCCACACCCTCTGGCCAACATCAACGTCCCTCCTCAACTCCCGGGTGACTCACGGGGTCCCTCATCCCCGACGGTGTTATTTATATATCCGAGCCTCTCGCTCTGCGGTCGGCCTACCCAAAGATTCATATCCAAACCTTGACAATCCATTCTACCAAGTACTTTCCATAAGTTTTCATATCACAAACATACACATGATAAATTCAACAATCACAACATGAATAATTTTCAAGGTAAGCACCAAAAACAATTCACATTCTTACTTTATTACTCTAAACGTTCATGTAACAGTTCCTAATAAGCTTTACACATACATAACTTCGTGATCATACTCATATAGCATCATCAAATATTTTCGTTCACAAAAGTAAATCATAATTTCATAAATCATATGATTGTTTTAGTATCCTACATATACTCTCTTTCACATAAACTTACTTTACAATTCACACAATGCTTTCTAATTCATAAAATCGACAATAAACTGAAGTGAGGATGGATCAATAAAGCTCTCAAAGTACTGTTTGCTCCATTGAAATAAAAATTTACTTTTTTTTAACTGGTACGTAGCCTCAAAGAACACAAGCCAATAACCAAATGACAATCATCCATAACAAATCGAAACTTTTACAGTACAACAATCCAAAGAGAAGACCAACCAGAATTAGCTATGATATACCTTCAATTGTACAGCTTCCAAAAGGAAAAAGAAAAGAAGAAGAAAAAAAAAAGAAGAACCATTTCAGCCCCTTTATATATTCTTCCAATCCCACCCTGTAATTTGATACCAAACCCACCTTTTATTTTATTCAACTCCAGCCGCTACTTTACAAACAAATTTTTTTTTTTTTTTTGCATAGCCACCTTCACAAACAAAACAAAATATTTGTTCTTCCCCTGTTTTTAAAACCCCACGCCCAGAAGCATTTCACATTATATATTTTTTTTTAATTTTAAACTCATGTTACACCAAGAGCATCAACACAGTAACAAAGCATTAACAAAACACACTCATCATATAGACATATAATGTAAGAAAAGTTTTAACAATATTCAATCCCATGAATCCTATTTTAACAAAATATGCATTTACCATAAACCCTAACAATACACACTAGAATTATCTCTACTTGTCCATTCATCGAGTACTTGTGAAATGCCTTGCACTTCATTTATTTCTCATATCTCAAGTCCCTCACAAGAGATCAGTACATATCTCATGCACAAGGATCACATAACATAATATCATCGAGTCTTTGGGTATCCTAGGAGGTGGATTCACTGAAGACCTCCTACCCCGACGTTTTTTTAATTTCCTATCCCAGAGATTCCGCACCCTCCGGCCAACATCGACATCCCTCCTCAACGCCCGAGTAACTCACGGGGTCCCTCATCCCCGACGGTGTTATTTATATACCGGAGCCTCCCACTCCCTGGTCGGCCTACCTAAAGATTCATATCCAAACCTTGACAATCCATTACCCCAAGTACTTTCCCTAAGTTTTCATATCACAAACAAACACAAGATAAACTCAACAATCACAACATGAATAATTTTCAAGGTAAGCACCAAAAAACAATTCACATTCTTACTTTATTACTCTAAATATTCACGTAACAGTTCCTAATTAGCTTTACACATACATAACTTATTGATCATACTCATACAGCATCATCAAATATTTCCGTTCACAAAAGTAAATCACAATTTCATAAGTCATATGATTATTTTAGTATCCTACATATACTCTCTTTCACCTAAACTTACTTTACAATTCAGACAATGCTTGCTAATTCATAAAATCGACAATAAACTGAAGTGAGGATGGATCAATAATGTAACATCCTCATCTTCATCACCTTAATTAAATGCATGAATGTATGTTTGACTTGAAAATATGCTTAGGAAGGATGTTGAGAGTTAAGGTTAAATTGGACTAGAGAAGGATGAAGAGTGTTGTTAGATTTAAACTCAATAATCATCTACAAGGCATGCTATCACAAACTTTATTGCGGAAACATAATAACCATATATAGCATGCATCTTTATTATCAAGAACAACTTAAAACTTGATACCTTTAGGATCTACAACATGTTGATTTATCAAAGATATAGGAATACCTGAATCCATTATATGTTCCTAACCTCAAACGTTCTTCAGAGGATGAACTTGATCACCAACCTTCACGAACGGAGGGTAGTAATCCTGAAACGCAGAGAGGGGGAAGAGAAAAGAGAGACGGGTAATGAACACCCATTGGCTTCTGGTTCTTCCTCAACCGGGACTCCTTATGCCTTACTTCCTCATGATTTGATAGTTTTTACTCCTACCCGTAATTCTTTGACTACCATGACTATTTGTTTGAAATGTCCTATTGTTGTTGAAAATAGAACTTTTCTTGTTGATCTTGTTTGTTTACCTATGCAACAACTTGATGTGATTTTAGGCATAGATTGGCTTTCAGCTAACCATGTAGTGTTAGACTGTTCTAAAAAGACCTTGTCATTTCCTGAGCGATCTAGATTGATGTCTGCCAATGATAAAGATTTTGTGTGGAGTAGTGAATCTCAAAAACATGTGCTGTTATTTTCTATGGAAACTAAGGAATCTCCTAAGTTGGATACGTTACCTATATTGTTAGAGTTTCCAGAAGTTTTCCCTAATGATGTTCCAAGTTTAGCACCGGAGAAAAAGATAGAGTTCACTATAGATCTCGTACCAGGAACTGGACCTATTTCGATAGCACCCTATCGAATGTCTCCAGCAGAGTTAGCAGAGCTGAAGAAGCATTTAGATGACATGTTGGGTAAAATGTTTATAAGACCAAGTGCTTCGCCTTGCGGAGCGCCGATGTTGTTCTTTAAGAAAAAGGACGGAAGTTCAAGGCTATGTATGGATTATCAGCTGTTGAATAAGGTGACGATCAAGAATAAATATCCGTTACCTAGGATTGACGACTTGATGGATTAGTTGAAGGGAGCGGTAGTGTTTTCAAATATTGACTTACGATCTGGTTATCATCAGATTCAAGTCAAGAAGGAGGATGTACCGAAGACGGCGTTTAGGAGTCGGTATGGACACTACAAGTATTTGGTTATGCCATTTGGTATGACTAATGCTCCAACGGTGTTTATGGATTACATGAACCTGATTTTCCGACCGTTCTTGGATAAATTTGTAGTTGTGTTTATCGACGTCATTTTTATTTATTCCCCTAATAAGGAAGAATATCAAGAATATCTTAGGATTATGCTACAGGTGTTAAATGACCGACAGCTTTATGCAAAGTGGTCTAAGTGTGAGTTTTGGTTGGAGGAAGTTCAATTCTTAGGTCATGTGAATAACCGAGATGGGATAGCGGTAGATCCAACAAAGGTTGAAGCTGTGGTGCAATGGGAGAGTCCTAAGTCGGTAAGTGAAGTATGAAATTTTCTAGGTCTAGCTGGTTGTTATCGGAGGTTCATAGAAGGTTTCTCGAAGATCGCGTTGCTGATGACGCAGCTAACAAGGAAGGGAACGTCTTTCGTATGGATGGATGAATGAGATAAGAGTTTTCAAGAGCTGAAAAGGAGGTTGACTACATCACCAGTATTGACGTTACCAAAATTTTTAGGATAGTTTGACGTATACTGTAATGTGTCATACCAAGTTTTAGGCTGTGTCTTAATGCAAGAAGGGCGAGTCGTGGCGTATACTTCATGACAGCTAAGAGTTCATGAGAGGAACTATCTGACTCATGACTTGGAGTTAGTGGCTATAGTATTTGCTTTAAAGATATGGCGACACTATTTATATGAAGCTAAGTTTACGGTGTATAGTGACAACAAGAGTTTGAGGTAATTGTTCGATCAGAAAGAGTTAACCATGAGTCAACGAAGATGGATGGAATTCATAAAGGACTATGAATTTGATCTACAATATCATCCAGGAAAAGCGAATGTAGTAGCAGATGCGTTAAGTAGGAAATCCTTGCATGTATCTGCTATGATGGTGAAAGAGCTGGAACTGATTGAACAGTTTAGAGATTTGGATCTAGGTATGAGAATGTCAGAAGATAGGATCTACCTAGGGATGGTCACAATGACGAGCGACTTTTTAAAGATCGACTATCAAAGAGAAGCAAGAAGTTGATCAGTATCTTCAGAAGGTGAAGGAACAAGTAGAGGAAGGCAGAACATCTGAGTTTAGGATGGATCAAGATAGAGTCTTGAGGTATGGTGATAGGATTTGTGTGTCAGTGGATGCAGAACTAAGAAAGATGATCTTAGAAGAAGCGCACAAGAGTAGGCTGAGTTTTCATCCAAGAGCAACCAAGATGTATCAAGACTTGAAGAAGATGTTTTGGTGGCCTGGAATGAAGAAGGAGGTGGCTGAGTATGTGTTGGCTTGTTTGGTTTATCAGAAAGCAAAGATAGAACATCAAAAGCTAGCAGGGTTATTACAATCCTTGGATATCCCAGAGTGGAAGTGGGATGGAATATCTATGGATTTTGTGGTTCGGTTGCCAAGAAGTACGAAGAGGCAAGATGCAATTTGGGAAATCGTTGGTAGGTTGACGAAGTGTGTTCACTTCTTACTTATTGGTGAAAGTTATATGTTAGAGAGGTTAACTGTAACACCCCGCACACGGATGTCACTTTTGTAACCCCAAACCACATAAGGTATGAAAATAAAAATTTTGCTGGTATACTTTCGGAAAACAGGTTCCTTTACTTAGGTCTTACTTACTGTAAAAACGTGATAAAATGTTTTATTCTTATAACATTAAAGGACATATACTCACAAAAATGCATATGTATACTCACGTATGTATATATAGGTAAACATCATCCATAAAAATTCATCAGTCTACCCCACGACCATCAGAAGCCGATGATAGACTAACCCAAAAGTAACTACCACAAAATAAACCTAAGCTGGTCTAACAAAGGAAGTCTACAGATAACAGAGTGTACTACCCCGACATCAGTTGTACCAAAAGGATAGGGTCACGTCATCACCAATCCACACATCTTTGTTGTCGACCTCCAGTTCTCAAGCTAGAACGATCCAGAGAACTGCTAACAAAATATCTATACGTGTATCCAAAAACACAACAAGGTGTCCAACACGTACAGGCAAGGGTGAGACACTAATATATGAACCCAAAAATGACAACTACATGCCCAAATACAAACAGTAGATGCATATAGGTATATCAAGCACATTTATTAAACATAATAGACATAACACAGAATATCATGGCCACACAGGTAAATCCAGGGTCTTATACCCAACAATCAGTGCCATTATCAAAAACATATGCATGACACTTCCAATATACCATCTAGCACTCGATTCTTAATTTCCAAAAAACCCCATCATCAAATGTATAAGCTGATCAAACTCGACTGCCAATCAAGGCACACCATAATTACCATATCACACTGACCAACACAGGGTATAATGCTTCACCTCATATGGATTTCATTACCACACCACCTTGTCCAATCCAAGCATCACGCTTCACATTGTATGGATTTATTTACCATGTCACATTATCCAACCCAGGCATAATGCTTCACATTACATGGACTTCAGTACCATATCACACTATCCACACAGGGCATAGCGCTTCACTCTACATGGATTTCATTACAACATCACACTGTACAGATGCTTCACATTATATGGATTTTATCCATTGCCCATCAAGGTACAATGACACATAATGACTTACAGTCATTCCGGAGATTTCTATCATCAAGGTCCCCCTTCCAGTGGCACGCCTGCCCAAAACAAATGCATGAGGAAACCTTTTGTTTTCGTATATTTTTCTGTGTCGTATAGTTATTTCCTTGTTGAAGCATCAACGTTGTCAACCACCACAATGTTTTAGACTCTTTAAGCCTTTACAACATTTTCTCAAAAACTGGACACTCAGTCCATAACTTGAAAGGGACACGCAGTCTACACAGCTCTAACCAAAAAATCCTTAACCAATGCACCAGTCTCGGTTTTTCGATTCTCAAGCTCAAACGGATGGTCAGTCGGAACGAACAATTCAATCATTAGAAGATCTCTTAAGAGCTTTTGTTTTTGGAACATACAGGAAGTTGGGATGAGCTCTTACCGTCGATTGAGTTCTCCTATAACAATAGTTTTCATTTGAGTATAGGTATGGCATCTAACGAAGTGTTGTATGGGAGAAAATGTAGAACACCGTTGTGTTGGTATGAGACAGAAGAAATTCAAGTGTTAGGACCGGAGGTGGTACAACGGATGATGGAACAGATTAAGAGGATAAGGGAAAAGATGAAATCTGCATAAGATAGACAGAAGAGCTACAGCGATAAGAGGAGAAGACCTTTAGAATTCCAGATAGGAGACCACATTTTTCTGAGAGTGACTCCAAGGACTGGAATTGGCGGAACAATCAAATCTAGAAAGCTTACTCCTAGATTCATTGGATCATTTCAAATTCTTCGTCGAATTGGTTCAGTAGCCTATCATGTTGCTTTACCTCCAAACTTATCCAATCTTCATGATGTTTTTCATGTATCTCTGTTGAGGAAATATTACCCCGATCCATCACACATTCTAGGACCAGAGTCAGTACAATTAAGAGAAAACCTTGAGTATGAAGGCTTACCGGTAAGGATAGAGGATAGAAGGGTTAAGGAACTCCGAGGTAAACATATTCCGTTGGTCAAGATCATATAGGATGAAGTTACAGGAGATGCCATCTAGGAACGAAAAGAAGATATGCAACAACAATATTGTGAACACCCCATTTTGTCCAACAAGCTTTTATTTTTAATTTAATTGATAACAAAAAATGTTAAAATTCTGTTTCATTTTTATTTATTTATTTATTTATTTTATTTTTTATTCGTTTTGAAAAAACAATAAAAAATAAAAACAGGGTGTCCAAACACCCTTTTAGGCCCAAACCTGATCTATTTGGTAACTTATGACCCAAACCCAGATCCAACCCCTATTCTCTTTCTTCCCTCTTCCTCTGAAACCCTAGCAGCCACCTTCCCCTCTCAAGCTTCCCCAATAATTTCCAAATCCCGTAATTCCTCATTCATCATCAATGGCAGATTTCATCCTCCTTTTCAGCAATTCACGAATTCAAAGTGGAAAGGGCAAGTGTAAGCCCTATAAAAACGTGAAAGAGAAGAACCAAATGGAGGTTTTTTTTTTCTGGCTGAAAATTCTTTGAAACCACAGCCCCTTTCTCCCCCCCAAAAGAAACGCCAACACTTTTCACTCTCTCTGTGTATCACGGTCGCGGCACCACCGCACGCCGCTGCCACCGTCGTCAGCCATAGCAGAAACGCGACCGCCGCTCCGCCTCTAGCTTCCTTCGTGCAACGCGACCAACGTTGCTCGCGAGGTTGCTGCCGTGCTCGCCATGTTGCTGCCGTCCTCGCTATCGTTCCGCCGCGCGAGTCGCTGGCGTCTCGCCTCTCCAGCTTTGCACCACCGTCGACTGCATCTAGCAGAAGCACAGCTTTCTGTGCCTTTAGGTTTATAGCTTCTTTTTCTTTCTTTTATTTTATTTATTTCTTTTTTTTTGCATAATTTTTTTTTTTTTTATATTTCCTATTTTTGGGTTTAATTGTTGGGCTTTGTTTTATCATTTGTTCTTTCTTTATTTTATCATTTAGCAGAAGCTTTTGTTTTTTTTTACGCTTGTTGGATTCCTTTTTATTGGGATATATACTTTAGTTGGTGGGTTTATGCTTTTAATTTTTAGTGGGCTAAATCATTTGTTCTAAGTTTCTAATACAAATAAAATAGGTATTTCAATAAATAAAAATAAATTTAGGGATTAACTAGTTGTGACAGCTAGATTAATTCCACTATCAAGGACGCATGAGTTGAGACAACTCAGAAATCCCAAAGCATCTTTTTTTTTTAAAAAAATATAATAAATTAAATTAAACATCCTCATTTTCGAAAATAATAAAGTCATTATTGTAAGGGATTAAGTTAGCAGTGACAGCTAATTTATCTCATCTTTAAGGTTGTATGAGTTGTGACAGCTCAGAAGTCCTTTTAAAAAAAATTTCCTTTTAAAAAGGCAAATAAATAAACAAATAAAATCAACTAAATCTCTTTCAAAAATAAACAAAATAAAATCAACCAACCACAAATATTTTCTACAAAAACTACGTAGCTTTGAATTCTTTATCGCACCGAGGGATACATAGGAGCAAGGACCATCCTTGTCTAGCTAAACAATTTGTTTTTTTTTTTTTAATTCTTCTTCCTTACTTTAGGGCTCAAATTAATTAAATAATAAATCTTTCGCTTTTAACGGTAAAACATAAGTTATTATAATTTTACACGATTAGTTAGAGGCAACCGTTTTTTAATGGACGTGTGGGGTGCTAATACCTTCCCTATTCGTAATCGACTCCCGAACTTAATTTCTGGTTAAAGACCAACTTTTTAGGGTTTTCCATTTTTTCCCTAATTAAAATAAAATTGGTGGCGACTCCTCTGAACCTCACAAATAATCTATTTTTTCGCGACGCCCAGACGGGACGGTCGCGACAAATATCCACATTTATTCTCAGGTACGTCAAATTTCGAGGATGAAATTTATTTTCAGAGGGTGGAGATGTAACATCCTCATTTTCATCACCTTAATTAAATGCATGAATGTATTTTTTGACTTGATAATATGCTTAGGAAGGATGTTGAGAGTTAAGGTTAAATTGGACTAGAGAAGGATGAAGAGTGCGTGATCTTGAGCAAAACGCTCAAGCGTGGAGAAAGGGAACGCTCAAGCGTGCTAACGCTCTAGCATGGAGCAGGTTGGACGCTCAAGCGTGGCCACTCTGACCAATTGACTGGAAGTGATGGGACGTAAAGTGACAGGTGTCGGTTACGCGTCGCAGCTGGCACATGATGGGCGGTGCCTTGGCGGTGAGGAAACGTCAACGCTCAAACGTTGAGAAGTACAAAGCTCAAGCGTTGGAACGCTAAATCGTGGAGAATTCCAACGCTAAAGCGTGGATAGTAGAATATTTCTCTATATATACTTCATCATTTTCACGGAGGAGGAGTTTTCACATTTCCTCCATTCATACAGAGAGCTCGAGATAGGGACCAGAGAGGGACTTTGAAGTTGTTGATCCCGTTTGTGATCCGTTCGTTGATCCGATTTCAGTTCCATTGGTGTATTCGTGATCATCTCGACTTCTACTACAATTCTACCTGTTTGCTTTCGTGATTCGTCAAGGGTAAGCCGAGGTTCTATATTTACCTACATTGAAGTTATACAATGTTCTTCTATGGTTTAAGCTTCTATTCACGGTTTTAGCTTCGTATTAGGGTTAATGCTATAGTCTACGTGTTGTTTCCGTGATTAGGGCAAGGTTAGAAGTTGCGTTCGTGATCCTTTTAGGAGAAGGAGGTTGCGGCTTTGAGGGAGGTTTGGAGAGTTCGTTGAGCTCGTTGAGTTCGTGATTGTTGCTATGCTGCTATCAGGTGAGAACCACAATATCGTCCGAGAGGCAAGAACAAAATAATATATATTGATATGCGTAGGGCCACCTAAACCCTACTAGTTTTAGGCATTGCAGGTTTATCGCCGATAGGTTGATTTTATGATATGTCGAGGTTGTATGCTTGTGTGTTGGTATGCTTAAAATGATACCGGTTGATATGCATGTATGCTTAGTAACATGTTTACGATTACTTGAAAATATGCCAATGAGTAGATATGATGATGAATATGATTACTGAGCATGATTATGATTGCCTATGAGATAATATTTGTGATTATTGTTGTATGAGTAGAGAGAGGCAGTAATTCCTGACAAATTAGGAGATGAACATGTGGTGAGGATTTCAAGAATATATAGATATGTTGTAGTGCTCAACCTAGAGATCTTGTTGATATATTCATGTTGATATATAAAGTTGATACCCGGTTATACCGGAGAAAGTTGGTTGTAGTTGTGTACAAGCTGCAGTTGAGACACTAAGTTGTTGATCCCGAGATGAGTCGGTGAGATTCATGTTGCATGTTCATCACCGTGTTGGCGTACGGGCGATCGATCTTGCCTGCGGGGAGATGATCGTACCCATCAGTTGTGAACGGACGAATGTCCCGACCTGGCCTGCGGGCAGGGGGATAATTGAGTTGTTGATGGTCGAATATTCTGAACTGTCGTACCCATGAGCTGAGCCAAGAGGGCTGTTGGCCGAACCCCGCATTACGGGGGTGGCATAATGATGAATGAGACATCTTGATCTGTTGGGGATGTCGCATCATGATCGCGTCCATATAGTTGTTAGATGCATGAGTGTGAGAGACAGTAGCTAAGAGAGAATGGCTTGGGAGATGATTGCTTGATACTGTTGTGCCGTTATATGTTGGTATCAGTATAGCTTATTTTATAGCTATTTCCCTATTTATGATGTATTGTTGTTTCTTATCTCCCGTACTCTTCTATGTTTTATTTTATTCTCGATCGCACGAGAAGATTCTGTTGAGGAGCTGCCAGAGGAGATTGATAGCACACCTGTTGAGCCTGATGCTGGTGGGAGAGCCCCGAATCCCCTTGTTGGGAGACTTTGAGTTACTGTACGAGGACGATGACCGTTACTGTGAGATTGATTACTCCCAGCGACGAGTGATGTATACGGGTTCGACTACAGTATACTTTAGAGCTTGGGGATCGCCCAGGAGCTACTTTGTAGGAGACTTCCATATCGCACAGAGACTGTTGTTGGAGAGGCTGTGGAACATGCCATGGAACTATCATCATGACTCAAATGCTGGTTGGAGATCACACGCATCCTCTAGGACTGGCTATGTGGCTCGAGGCTGACGTCGACATGCTGAGAGGAGGATGAGGGAGTATCGTCGTCGCCGGATCGTGAGGTCATAGAGCGAGACCAAGTACGAGGCGTTGCAGACTTATCGCTGGAGACAGCGAGCATATGTGTGGAGTTCCCGTTATCCCCGTTAGAGTTGTGTCCGTGAGTCTCTTCTTTTTGTGGGCATATGTACTTTGGGGGTGAGGAGGGGAAGTCTCATGTACTTATGTATTTTATTTTGCTACCATGCTTTCCATCTGTATATATCGTAGTAGTTGCGTGCTCTGATGATCGCAGTTGGTGTTGTTATAGGCTCTACTAATGGAGCCAGTACTTTCATATCAGTGTTGGTTGTTTTTAATATTTCCGCATTTTATATTCTCGCGCTACGTATAACGTTGAGAATATAATTTCGGGTTACTGAATGGGACCTCAAGGAGGGATTGTCTCAAATAAAGCTCTCAAAATACTGTTTGCTCGATTGAAATAAAAATTTACTTTTTTTTTTTTAACAGCTAGCCTCAAAGAATACAAGCCAATAACCAAATGACAATCATCCATAACAAATCGAAACTTTTACAGTACAACAATACAAAGACAACACCAACCAGAATTAGCTACGATATACCTTCAATTGTACAGCTTCCAAAAGGAAAAAGGAAAGAAGAAAAAAAAAAAACAAGAAGAACCATTTCAGCTCGGGCCTGTTTGGTTTGATCATTTCCTGTTTTCATTTTCAATGAAAATAGAAAATGAGCTTGAAAATGCGTTTGGTTGAGTTTAGTGAAAATATTTTCAGTGAAAACATTTCCTGAATTGGATCCAAATCTGAAAATAAAAAATAGTTGTTTTCAATGTTTTCATTCCCAAATTTTTGAAAATAGGAAATGAAAACAGAAAACAGGAAGTCAAAACAAACACGTTTTCAAATTTTTCAAATTTTGAAAATGAAAACAATTTTCAGAAAATAGAAACAGGAAATGAAAACAGGAAATGAAAATGCAAACCAAACAGACCCTAATATATTCTTCAAATCCCACCCTTTAATTTGATACCAAACCCACCTTTTATTTTATTCAACTCCAGCCGCTACTTTTCAAACAATTTTTTTTTTTTTTTTTGCATAGCCACCTTCACAAACAAAACAAAATATTTGTTCTTCCCCTGTTTTTAAAACCCCACGCCCAGAAGCTTTTCACATTATATATATTTTTTAATTTTAAACCCATATTACACAAAGAGCATCAACACAATCACGAAGCATTAACAAAATACACTCATCATGTTGACATATAATGCAAGAAAATTTTTAAAAAAATTCAATCCCATGAACTCTATTTCAACAAAATATGCATTTACCCCAAACCCTAACAATACACACTAGAATCATCTCTACTAAATACAACATCCCTCACCTTATTGATGACAACTTCATGCTCTAAAGATCCCAAATGGACATGGAAGAAGAAGAGAAGAAGAACACCACCACTTACTCTCCTTTGCTCCCTCCTTTGCTTCAACTTTGTCTCTCACTCTATGTTTAGGTTTTAGAAATTATGACCAAATGGTGAAGGAGAAAGGGTTCTGTGACACCCTCAAACCCAATGCCACTTTCGTAACTCAACACACTTAATGAAACGATAAATAAAATTTCGTTGGTTTTACTTTCGGAAAATAAATCCTTTGTATAAGCAGATTCTGGAAATCGTGACAAAAAATTTTCTTATTAATACGTATAAGCACTACTCCAGATAATACAGAACTACTCATATGCAATAATAATAACAAGGTATATATATATATATATATATATATATATATATATATATATATATATATATATATATATATAATGGACAACACGTCCCTTTACAAAAGAACCAAAAAGTATTAAACTTCTAAAAGTTATAAACCAGGCAGCGACAGTCTGGAACCATATCTCTAAAACCTATGGCCATCAGTAGCCGTTAACAGACTACCCAAAAACCGCTGCCTCAAAATATAAGGTCTACACCCTAAGCTGGCCCGACTAATGGAAGCCATTGGACAATCCCCCGGAGGGAGGTCCAATGCTGGAACCAGGGGAAGAACTCTGGGAACCTACATTCCCGTTCCCCAGTGGATGGGGATTGGAAGCATCCGAAAGATGATCCTCCGGGTCCTCCTGAGGATCCTCCTCAGGGTCTCCCTCCTCCTCCTCTTCCCCCACATCCTCCACGACGTGCTCGCCCGCTACCAAGACAAAAGGCGGGGGAGGCGTCTGGGGTAGCTGTTGCTGCGGGGACTGTGCAGCGGGGGCGACCGACTCGATCACACCCTGCTCCATAAGGGCCTGCAGCATCAACCCGATGGGAGGGAGAGGCACCTGGATGGTCTCCACTGTCCTAGTACTCTTCCGCGGTCCCGTCTCAGTCGTCCCGTTTACGGTGCAAACCGGTCCAGTGTACACCGCACTTTCCACCCCTGGGTGGATCACCCACGCGGCTGGGTCCGTCCTCCGATCAAATGCTAGGACGCGCATCCCCGAGTGCGCTAGGTGATCTGATGTCGGCTCCATCTGTAAACACAATACAATATATATACCAATGGACAACCCGTCCAAAAACATGCAAGGGTGAGAAACCAATATATGAATCCATAAACAACAACTATATGCCCAATCCACACAACAGACTCATATACTGTAACTCACTCAAATCATCATATAACATGTCATATATCATCAAGTACAAATGGCGGTAAATGCACAAGGGCTTCGTACCCCACAATCAACGTTATCTCCTAAACGTATGCATGGCACTTCCATATATCTCAACTAATATTCAAACTAGATTACTAGATTTCCGGAAATCCCATCACCATTCGCAATGAGCTGATCAGGCTCTAAAGATTAACACTAATATTTGGCCCAAAAACGAGTACTTTGAATCCCATGACACTACGCGATTCTCACATGGGGGCGCAATCAGAAGCACTCCACAAGAATACGGTCATACTATATTGTCCAACTCAAGGCACAATACGTTCCCAGAACACGTATGACACCATTGTCCATCAAGGCACAATGACAAATAAGTCATCTCAGGTTCTCCTTGCTTATCAAGGTCCCCCGTATCACGGCACGTCTGCCCCGCATTTAATGCATGAGAAAACTATCTAGTTCCCGATAATGATCTTTGTCGCATCAATATTTCCTCGTTGTAGCATCAACGCTAACAACCACCATAATGTCTTAGACTCTTTAAGCCTCAAAACACATTTTCTCAAAAGAGGACACTTAGTCCAAAACAACTCAAATCCCAACATCCCTAACCGATGCACCAGTCAAGGACGCCGGATTCAAGATCATAAAAACATCCCCAAGCTTACAGGACCACAAAGATCGTCCCTAAGCCGTCCGGACCACAAACTAACACGGATCCTTGATCCACGTGTTCTGCAGAACCCTAGAACCCCGACGTCTCGGTTTCTAGTTTCCAAACTTCAAAACCACTTTTCTTGAAAACCCGAAAACCAAAAACCCAAATCTCCGATACTTACACAAAGTCATCGGGATCGGTTTTTCCATAAAACAAAACTTGGTCCAGAGACCATTTCTTTTTCTTTCGTTGTTTTTCGGTAAAATACGAACTTAAAACAAAGCTTGCACAACTCATTTTGTTCTTGAATAAACTCCATATAACTTTGAAAACCACATTTCTCAAAAGAGTTAACTTATCAAATTAAGACATTTGAAGGTTTCTAATGCCCTATTTGCTTTTAAACTTCACTTCTTCTTATCAAAACACATTTCAGACTTTTAAAGCTTTTAAGATTACACGATGTCGGATCCTAATCAAAATTAGGTCCTCTAATGCCTAAATCCCACAGCAGGGCACACGATACATCCATATAACCATTCAGCAGTATAACATGCATTCAACTATATCAGCAGTTACATCAATACATATTCCAATCAACAGCAGTCAATCAAGAAATCAAGTAACATCAGATATAACTATTTAAATACAGTACAGACACCGATGCAGCACATAGCTGTCGGGAATGGAATTCCTCAGGTTTATCCTCTTACCTCTTGTAGCTTCCAGCTCAACTTTGAACACCCGGTCAACTTGTTCACCGCCCTAGCACGTTGCCGATCACTACATACACGTAAAACATATCGGCATTAACTTACAAAACAAAGATTTCTCCTAATGCACCACCCCTAGGGTTCGGCCCTATTACACTAAAAATAGCTAGGGAGCTCCAAAATTTCTCATTTTCTGGATAACACCCTAACTAAGTGTGACAGCCCTAGATATCAGATCAGATCATCAAAAACCAACCAAAACCCTACCCTACACACATAGGGGGGTTTCGGCCCCTACCTGGAAAATATAGCTAGAGGGATTTCTTGGCTCTAAGCCCTTGGATCATACAAGTATGTCATGAACCTAGGCCATAGAAATTGGTTTGATGCAGATACGATTTTCCTACAATTTTTCATGGATTTTCAAAGATTTTAGGGACAAAACCCTAACATCCTTGATCATGAAAATATGAGGAGAGAAAGGAGAGATTGAGAGAGATAGAGTTGAACTACTACCTCCTATGATGATCCACTCCAAGTTTGATGAAGATTGCTTCACAACAAGCCAAGCTTTAGGCCTTCAAAAATGGAGATTTTGGAGAAGAAAAGAGAAAGAAGAGAAAGTGGGTGTGAGGGAGAAAGAGAGGTGCCGAAAGAGAGGGAGAAAAATGAGAGGATAAGAGTGAAAAGGGTAGATATTTAGGGTTTTATTAGTTTAATAATAGGAAAGGTAAATTGGTAATAAAATTAACCAAGGGCAATTTGGTTAATTCACATCCCGATATTTGAAATCGTCCCGACACTGATATGACTTCCTCAAATAACTTGATACAATCTTGGCATGAAAAACATCTGATCGTGGGTCTCGAAAAACCCTAAGACAGCTCGAATCGTCTCCTCGATCGATTATCGGCCCGAATATAAAATATTATTTATATTTTGGACGTCAGGACACATTTTAGGAAAAAGATAGAGGAATACATTCTAAGACTAATGGTTTCGTTCGTTAGTCCAGATTAGGTCGTGATAGTAGAAAACACTATCATCTGAAAAACGTAGATAGGTTTTTGTTTGAGTTTTCGACCCAAAACTTAACCGAAGGCTCCTACGATTTTATGAAACAAGACTATGTTTTTAGTTTTCCCAAAATCATTTTCTAAAACACAGATAAAAATATAAACTCATTAATTGAGTTTATCATCCTTAGAAAGCACGAAAAATTGGGGTGTTACAGGTTCCCTTTTAAACTAAAACCCTAAGGCAGTTGTAATTATGCTCTCTACTAAAAGGGCATTATAGGCAAGATCCAAAAGTTACTTACTAGTTAAATTTTAATTAACTTGTTAAGGGTATATCAAGTTATGCACTATCCTATTGATGTCTTAATATCATAAATTAATTACTAGCGATCATAAAATAAATTAATTAATACTTAATATTTTTTATTGGTATAATCATAATTATTAAAATAAGCAGGTGTGACAGTTATACACCATAATTTTTTTATGACTTAAAATCCTTATTTAATTATCTAAAGAAAATCAAAGATCAAATTTTTTAACCACACTTTATTATTTAAAAACATATTTTAAAAAAAATCATGTAACCTTTATACAAGGAAAAAAAAAGTTTAAATTTAGAAAGCATGACATCATTTAAAGCTTGTAATTAAAATTATTGAATTACCTGGTATTACAATGTAGCCGACCTTTATATTTGAAAAAAGTTTTCAAAAGGATAAATTTAAGATTTAATTGGTATACACTGTCAGTGTAAAGATTTTTTACACAGACAATCAATCAGAATTTGCCATATAAGCTAAAGTATTGGACTCTTATCCTAATTATCTTAAAAGTCAAACACACCATGATTTCTGTTAGGTTGTCAGTGTAAAAAAACTTTACACTGACAGTGTATAGCAATTAAACTCTAAATTTATTGCATTAATTAAAAAAACTACCATTTATTATAAGATTTTATGGTGTTGATTTAGGTAAAAATAATTATTGCAAGAAATTATTTATTATTTGACTTTGTGGTATTAAGGCAAGAATCTTTTATTTCTTTAATATCTTTTTATTTTTTCCTTTACCTCAAAAATATCAATAATCTTATTTTGTAAGCAATAATGGCTTATTCACTCTTTTTTTTTTAAACTTTTTATTACCCAAAATGTATATATTAACTAATATACAATTAACAATTGGATTTAGCTTTTATATTTGACAAAGAGAGGGAAAGATCCAAGAGTCCCTATATGATAAATTGATAAGGATTTAACAATAGATTTAAAAAAATACATAATTGTATAATACTTTTTTACTATATGATGTATATGTTAAGTGTAATTAAACTCTTACATTTTAGAAAAGATTTATACATTGTATTCAAGTTGTCAATTAAATATATTTGAGAGTTATCCTTTATCAAATAATTAACATAAATAAAAAATATTTAATTTCTTAATAATTAAAAACATTTAATATGAGATAACTTATTAAAAAAACACATTTAATATGAGATATTAAATACCTATAACCTATGAATAACAAGGGTTATTCTTTAGAATATGTTCGAATTTATTATTAGATTTTGGGCCTAACTCAACCCTAAAAGCTAATCAAGAGGTGAGAATTGTCCAAGTCTTATATACTCTTATTAGGTATTATCTCTAATCAATGTGGGACTTAAGTTTTTCCAATATACCTCCTCACGCCTAGCACTATTAGGCTTGGTGCGTGGATAATATGGTGGGTAGTCCAACTATGGATCTAGGATAGCTCTGATAGCATATTGAATTTTGGGCCTAATTCAACCGCAAAAGTTAGCTCAAGAGGTAAGGATTGCCCAAGTCTTATAAGCTTTTATTAGGCTCTATCTCTAGTCAATGTGGGACTTGAGTTTTTTCCAATATTGATGAAAAAAATGAAATGAAACGGAATAGAAAAGAATGATATTAAATTATACCGTATACATTGTTTAAGATAAAATAAAATTGGATGAATTTTGATGGAATGAAATGCATCCCACTTCATGTAATAACAAAGCCTCCTTTACACCCAAAAAATTTGATAGACGTTTGAAATTTCTCACATCATGGTCCAAAAATACTAATCAACCTATTTCTCTTGGAAGACAAAAATTCAGAAAATTATCCGACCAGATCGGCCAAACGAAATAAATAAATAAATAATAAAAATAAAAGAAAGATAGTACTGGTGTATCAACTTTTCCTCCCAAAGTAAGGATAAAATTATAAAACAACATCTATAAAAAATGAAATATTAATTGATGCCTTTGGGAATGTGTACTTTTCTCTTTTCTAAACATGTTTTCTTTTCTTTCTTCCACCGTTTCTTTTTTTATTTTTTTATTTCTCTCTGCAATTCTATCTCTCTTTCTTTTTCGTTTGCTTGGCCCTGCAACACTCTAAGGCGGTTCTTCTTCCTCATCCTCATCATCAACCTTCGTGTACGGCCCCAGTTGCTCTAAGGGATTTCCTAGTCCGTTGAAGGTATCATCGTATTCCACTATGCTTTTTCTTATTGTATAGTACCAACTTCTGATGTTGGTTTTTTGGGTTTAAAACATCACTGTTATCGTGCCAAAATAACTACTCTTTATATTTTTCCTTATGTTTCCATCATATGATTGTTGTTCAGATAATAGTACTGTTTTCTCCCTGCACATCTTTCTTTTGCAATTACCGTTTGTTTTGTGTAAAGCATTGTTTTGCAAGCATCGAATTTAGTGTAAAGCATCGTTTTGCAAGCACCATTTTTCAAGCACCGAGTTCTCTCTGCATTGTTACCTCTCTCTCTGTTTCTCTCTATTCAAATTGTGAAACTAAGGTGTGTTTGGGAAAGCTGGAAAAAAAAGATTATGCTGATAATCGATTTAATCGATTTATGAATAATCGATTATTGTGATAATCGATTATAATCAGAATCTATTTTTGTTTGGGTCTGTTTGCTGAAAAGCGATTTCAAGATAATCTTTTTCGTTTGGATGGTCTAAAAAAATTGCTTTTTACATAGTAAATTACGAAAAAGGGTATGAAATTATTTGTATAATTTAATAATATTTATTTGAAAGTTAGTTTTGTAGGGGTAAATAGGGAAGAGAGTTTTGAGAATAAGAAATAATCAAATCATAACAATCTTAAGCTAAAACAAATTAGATGACATAAAACAGCTTTTTTCCCCCAAAAAAAGCTTTTTTATAAATTTAAGCTAATTGCCAAACATGATAGATTATATATGAAACAGCTTTTTAGCCAAAAAACAGCTGAAATGGGAAAAATCAAGCGTTCCCAAACAAGCACTGGTAAGCCCTAATCTTTAATTTTCTCCATATTAGTTTTTTTTCTCTCCATATTTGTCTATCTTTTCGGTGGTTGTTTTTTGTTTTATGGTTTAGTCTACTCCATCTTTTCAATTGGTTTTTGATTTGATGTTTAGGTTTTTGCTTTGGGGTTTATATTTTTTAATCCTTTAAAATCCCTATTTTTTTTTCCATTTTCGTATGCCTGCTTCAGAACCGATTCTCTCTCTGTTTCTCTTCATTTTTAGTTGCTTCATTGGTCAGGTATGTCTTTCCCTAAACATCTCATTTTGGTTTTGTTTTGATTTCTGGATTTTCGAATTTGGGGAGAGGGAACATAAAAAAAGAATGGAAAAAATTAAAATAAGAACCATGCTTTGTTGTTTGCGAAATTGTACTGGGGTGATGCTAGAGCAAAACTTTTGGATTCTATTGAAGAGTTGAAGCTGGATTCTCTGGTTATGTGAAGCAAGGGGTCTAAGCACAATCCAAAGGTGCATACTTTTTTCTCCCCTAATTTTCTGGTTTTATTGTTCTTTGGCATTTAAATTGAATTTCAATTAGTCACATAAGATATTGTGAAGTTTTAGTTTTTAGTAAAACTAATTACTCATTAATTGTTAGATTTTTATTATATATTATTATTAAACATTTCATCTACTTAATTGTAACATCCCGATTTTTCAAGCTTTCTAAGGTCAGTAAACTATAGAAATGAGTTTATACTTTATCTGAGGTTCTAGAGAATAAATTTAAATAAACTAAGACCATATTCATATTCTACGTTATCGTAGAGAGTTACGATTAAATTTTGGGTTGAAAATTCAAATGGAGTCCGGTCTGTGTTTTCACTGACAGTAAGATTTTACTGATCATAAGACCTAATTTTGACCCGTGAACGAAAGAGTTAGGTTTTAAATCAAATTTCCAACAACTTTGATAAAATTAAAATTTTTCACCAAAAAGTGAAATAATATAAGTTATACGGGCGAAATCTTAAATCGCGTAATTAAAAGAGCTAAATACGGATTTATCGGGACCCGCTAATGGATAAACTTGAAGTCACATTAGGTCACATCACCTAGAAAAGCGTGCCAATGACTCACCACTATCATGATGAAAAAGGAAAATATCTGGACGCGTTCACACTGAGAAAAGACCAAAATGCCCTTGACCTTTTATGTTAATTACATTTTTGCCCTAGGTGAAATGTCCATTTTGCCCTTAAGTGAACAATTCTTGGACCACCTTATCCCTCCCTCTCCCACGCATAAGGCTAGTTCATGAAGCCATCAATTCATTTCTTCTCCTAACTCCATTTTTCTCTAACTTTCTCTCATTTCCTTCAAGTGAAACATAACATTTTGGTGAATAAAAGTGTTGAAACTTGGCTCATTTTCATCCTCCAAGAGGTATGATTACTTCGTTTGATCCATGAACCTCATGATTCTTCTCTTATTTCTTGTTTTCAAGCCATGATTCAATGAGTTTCAATTTCTAAGTTCAAACTTCATAAACCTCTAGAAAATCATAGAAAAATCCTTTTAATGTGAAATCAATTTCAATGATCTAGTATCATCATCCTTTATCACTATCCAAGAGTATGAAATCAAACAACATGTGTAACCTATTTTTCTAGCAAGTGGCCAAACCTAACCCTTTGAGAAATCAAGAGTTTTGTTTCACGTTTCTGTGTAAAGAGACTTGATTTAGTGTTAGGTATAACTAAGGATCAATCATCCAAGAGTTAGAAATTTTTAGACATCTTTAACTATTTTAAACCTTGATAGCCGAATCTAGGACCTAGGAGACATAAGAATGTATTGATGTTGTTGTTAAAGATTTGAGTTGATTGTGTGAAGGTGGTTGTTGGTGAGTAGTTCGGGAAATTAATTGGCAAACTAGCGGAACGAGTCGAACAAAGTTCAGTCAGAAATTACCTTGAGAGGTAAAGGGAGATTACATGAGGAACTTGATTTCCGACGGTTGCGTACTGTATGTTGTGTGTAGTTGTAAAGTTGTGATGTATTGTTGTTAATTGTGGAGTGTTTTACTTTATGCTTGATTTTGCTTAATTATGCTTTATATGGTATGTTGACTAAAATGATGGTTGATGTTGTGCTAAGGAACCTAACATTGGTTAGTGCTCAAACCAAGTAAAGGTAAAAGCTTCAAAAAGCTTAGACATACTATTAAGCGGATGAAAAGTTACAAGTTATAAAGAATTTGAGGACAACGCATCTTGATGTTTATTTTAAGAAACCAGAAAGTGAAATATATTCGATTAATGAAATAAAAAGACATAATGAAAGAAAATTGAAAACAATTTTAGTTTAAGCGAAGTAAGCTTTTAAAATGAAAAGTACCTTTAGAAAATCACCAATAGAGTTAAAGCGATAAAACGAACCATTTCGAGTAAAAGTATTTTCAAGTGATCTAGTTTTAGAAGCAAATTGTTTTATCAAAGAAAAAGAGTTTTCACGAACTATATTCCAAAGTTTTGATATTTTACCAAGTATTTCAAAAGAAAAGTGGTTTTGACAAAGAGTTTTTTTTGTGGAAAATCGATCCCAATGACTTTGTGTGTAAGCTTCGTAGATGTGGGTTTTGTTTTTGTGTTTCAAAAGAGAAAAGTTAAATGGAAAGTGAACCTAGAAACCAAGACATTGGGGTTCTAGTGTTCTGTATAACACGTAGATCAAGGATACTCATTAGTGAAGTGGTCCTGTAAACTTGTGGACATTTTGTGTGCTCTAGAAACCAAAATCCGATATTGGTGCATCAGTTGATGGTTTTTGGGTTTGGGCTGTTTGGACTGTTGTCCTTTTTGGTTAATTGGACTGTGTGTCCCTTTTGATTAATGTTGAAAAGGCTTAAGAGTCTAAAAGTTGTGGTGGTTGATAGCTTTGAGCTTCAACAAGGAAATAATCATACGAAACAGAAAAACTTACAAAAACAAAAGGTTTTCTCATGCAATTATTTTTCTGGCAGATGTGCCATCTAAAATGAGGGGACCTTGATGGCAGGGAACCCTGAGATGACTTTAAGTCATTGTGTATCATTGTGCCTTGATGGACAATGGTGTCATACGTGTTCAGAAACATATTGTGCTTTGATTTGAACAATATAGTATGACCTGATTACAATTTGTTAAGTACCTCTGATGTGTACCCCCATGTGAGAATCGCCTAGTGTCATGAGATTCATGTACTTGTTTATAGCACACTGGTGCTAGGTATTGTTGCCTGAGGGCCAATGTATTGCGAGCCTAATCCGCTCTTTTGAAAGAAGTTGAGATTTCCGGAAATTAAGAATCAAGTAATAGATGCTATATATGGAAGTGTCATGCATATGTTTTCAAGATAATGATGACTGTTAGGTATGAGACCTTTGCTTTACTTTCACTGTTATAATATTCTGTGATATGCTTATGATGCTTCTGAGTCATATTTGTCATATGTGTATATATGAACCTGCTATTTTTTTTTTGTGTTGAGTATGCAGTTGTCGTATTTTGAGTTCATATATTGGTTTCTCACCCTTGCTGTATTTCTTGGCTATGTTGTTTCTCTTGGTATATATTATTATCTGTATATAGATGGGAACGGAGCAAGAGAGCTTAGCCCACACAGGGGTTCGCTCCATAGTATTTTGAGCAGCGTGAGGACCCCACTACTTGGGTCATTCATCCGGGCGCCAACAGTGCATCATATACTAGACCCGTCTACACCCTACGCGGGAATGTTGAGATGGGACCTCAGGAGAGGACACATACAGCAGAGACGATCCAGATCCCTTTGCCACCGATCTGGATGATTCTGCAGTACCTGGTGGATCGAGGGTCTCTACAGCATGAGATCCCCGCTACCCAGCCTTTGCAACACCAGACGCCCTTGTCTCCTCCCCCTCCATTCGTCTTAGTAGCAGAGGGTCAGGAGGAGGATCCTCAAGAGGCTCCTGAATATCAGCCTCAGGAGAATGGGGATGCTCCGGCTACAGGAGCCGGGGAAGTAGGGATGGTCAATGGGAATGTAGACTCCCCTGACCTCTCTTCTGATGTAGATGTTGGATCCTCCTTTAGGGGACTATCCAACGGATTCCACTAGATATGGATTAGCTTAGGGTTTTCTTTTGAGGTAGCAATTTTTGGGCAGTCTGTTATCGGTTAATGATGGCCATGGTTTGAGAGATATGGTTTCCAGACTGTCGCTACCTAGTTTTTAGGATTCATAGCATTTTACTTTTGTATTAGTTTATCTTTTTGGAAACGGACATGTTGTCCAAAGTTTCTTTATATATATATATATATATATATATATATATATATATATATATATGAGTAATGTTGATAATGATAATCTTCTTGAGTACATGTTATTTATCGTTATAAGAAGAAAAAATTTTATCACGATTTTCGGAATAAGTAAGATCTAAGTAAAAAAAAAAAATCTGTTTTTCAAAAGTAACCAGCAAACTGTTATTTCGTGTTTTACGTTGTTTTTGGGTCACCATGTGATGCTAGATTAGGGTGTCACATTAATTTTTGTATTCTGTAATTAGACTCTTTTTAATTGTGCATATGAAACAAATTAAACAATTAAATTGAACTTCAATTAGTCATTTAAGGTAATGTGAAGTTTTAGTTTTTAGTAAAACTAATAACTCATTAATTGTCTTAGTTGGTAATTTTTTTATTATGTTATTACTAAACTTTTCATCTGCTTAACTTTTTGTATTTTGCAATCATGTGTTCTCTTTAATTGTGCATGGGGAATAAATTAGATAATTAAATTAAACTTCAATTAGTCATTTAAGATAATATGGAGTTTTAGTTTTTGGTAAAACTAATAACTCATTAATTGTCTTAATTGTTAGTTTTTTTTATTATGTTATAATTAAATTTCTCATCTAATTAATTTTTTGTATTCTCTATCAGTGCTTTCTTTAATTGTACATAGGGAGCATACTCGACAATTAAATTGCACTTTAATTAGTCATTTAAGATAATATGGAATTTTAGTTTTTAGTAAAGTAAATAATGTTGGAACCAAAGTGGTCATGGTCCAGATAATCCCTTAAGTTTTGATGTTAACAAAGAGCTAATTTAAGATGAACAAAGATTTGTTATGGACTAACATTTTATATTAAGTGTGCAGGACAAATCTAAATTGAGTCCAAAGACTATCCATAGTCCAAAGACTTTATCTCGTCCAACATAGTCCAAAGACGTTATCTCGTCCAACATAGTCCAAAGACTTTATCTCGTCCAACACTTATTCTTGGTTTACGACTGGACGGTAATTTATAGAACCTTGAGTCCAAAGACTCTTTCGGTTACCTTTTGTAATAGCTAGTCCAATAAATGCTTTTAAATTTCAAACGCGAATATCCTGTAAAAGCATTTGAATTTATTATTCTCTGTAAAAGGCTTATACCCGTGGGACAAAACATTTTTTGTAATATTCGTACAAAAGTAAAGCATAAGCCAAAATGTCTCTGTCACCTAAAGAAGTTGGCCTTCTTGTTTTGGATAAACAAAAGGCAACTTTCGTTCTACTCAGAGGATATGTCAGCACCATTTTTAGCTATCACCCTGATAGTCTATTCTGCTGATCAGAAACTTCAGAAGCTATCAGACTCAACGGATCAAATGCATTCAATGCTCATCAGAACGGATCCTTTTCCATCCGTTGAAGACTGAAGACTGCTCAAAGAAAAGAGGCTATATATACCTTCATCTTTTGAAAGTGCAAGTTACCAAAAAAAACTAAAAAGAAAAAGATCAACAAGATTGAACTTGAGCAAAATTCAAGTGAAGCAACACTTAGCATTTCAAAATCCTTCAAGAGATACAAGCAAATATTAGCTCAAGAGATAAAAGAGAAAATCTCAAGCTTGCAAAGCTAGAAAAGCTACTCTGATCCTCACTTTCATATTGCTCTCTGTGTAGAGTTGTTTTTAAGAGTCTAAGCTTTAGTTTCGAATTCTCACATTTAGTGAGTTAGTAGAAAAACCTTTTTCAAAAACATAGTTTGGTTGAGCCTGAAGAGGCTTGTCTGTAAAAAAATACTTAGAGAACCTGAAGAGGTTGAGAATACTGCCTGAAGAGGTGTTGAATACTTTGTAACAAAAGGTTTTGTTATAGTGGATAAAGCTCTCAAGTGGAGAGGACTGGACGTAGCTCTTTGGTGAAGAGTGAACCAGGATAACATCTTTGTGTTCTTTTCTCTCCCTTACTCTTACTTTAGTTTATTATCCAACTAACTAACTGGGATTGAATTGCCTTTTATTACGCTGTCTTCTTATCTTAGTCAAACTTAGTTAGCGTCCAACTTGGTGTTTGGAAGAGCTCTCTTTGCTTTTAATCGTTTTAGCGTCCAATCTTGCGAAAACCATTATCTGCTTACGAAAAGAATTTAAAATCTCCTGAAACACAATTCAACCCCCCTTCTTGTGTTTCAAACAGGTTCCTTCAATTGGTATCAGAGCTCAGCCTCTGGGTTGAGCACTTTGCCGTATAGTGGAAAAAGATCGTACTGCAATTATGTCTGGACCAGGTATGCCAAGCGGGAGTCAACCTGTTATGGAAGGTACTTCCATGACCAGACCGCCGTTCTTCAACGGTACTCACTACCTGTACTGGAAGGAAAGATTCAAAGGGTTCATCCTCAATACAAACTCAGTTCTTTGGACCAGAATCACAAAAGGTCCTAACGTTTGTCTCAACTCTGACAGGACAGAAAAAGCAGAGGACGACTGGACTGATGCTGAAAGGGCTAGAATGGAACTGAATCATAAAGCTAGATATGCATTAATGTGTGCCCTCAGTCCTGACGAATTTCAGAAGATTCACGCAGGTGAATCAGCCAAACAAATATGGGACACCTTGTCTAACCTCCATGAAGGGACAACCAAGGTGAAGGACTCTAAAATCATCATGCTGGTTGGCCAGTATGAAATGTTCACCATGGCTGAAGGAGAGTCCATCCTTGACATGATGGGTCGCTTTCAGACGATCATCAACAATCTGAAATCCCTTGGAAAGGTCTACACTACCAAGGAGAATGTCACCAAGATTCTTAGGAGTCTGCCTAAGAAATGGAGACCTCTGGTCACTGCAATCACCCAGGCCAAAGATCTCTCCACTTTGACTCTGGATGATCTTGTAGGGACGCTTCAAGTTCATGAGCAGGAGCTTGATCTTGACAATCCCGGAAAGAAGAACAAGGGAATTGCCCTGAAAGTTCATAGGTCCAACAACTCAAAAGCCTTAAAAGCTGATGAGTCCAGTGATGAAGCTGATCAGTCTGATGATGATGTATCAGACGATGACGAGCTATCCTTTATCTCCAGAAAGATTCAGAATATGTGGAGAAAGAAAAATGGAATGAAGAGAAGGCCATTCCAAAAGAAAAGCTTCAAGGATCATGCTGAACCCAAGGATAAAAGTCAGCTGGTCTGTTTTGAATGTAACAAACCAGGACACTTCAAAGCTGATTGCCCTACGCTAAAGGACAAGAAGAAGTTCTTCAAAAAGAAGAAAAAGAACTTCATGGCAACTTGGGAGGACTTGAACTCTTCTGAAGAAGAAGAAGAAGAAGAAGAAGAAGAAACAAATGAAGAGGCTAATCTATGCCTCTGGTCCAACAAGCAAGATGAAGACTCTTCGGACGATGAACAATTTGTTGTTCCCGGAGAAAGAAGTCAGGAGTCTACCTCTGGAAGAGGATGGAATGTGAATGTTCCACCCATCTTCAAGGGAACAGACTATACTTATTAGAAATCAATTTTCCAACTATACGTCCAAGCTCAAAACTATGAGTTATGGGACATCTTCACTAATGGAGATTATCGTCCAACGATTACCCTTGAGGACGGTTCAACATCGTCCAAACATGAAACAGACTGGACGAGTGATGATATCAGACGATGTTCTCAAAATGCCTATGCTAACTGGTGTCTTGTCAACGCCCTTGATCGTCCAAGACTGGACATGGTCTCGCAATTCCAAACAGCTAAGGAGAAGCTGGATGCTCTGGAACATCTGTTCAGACCAAGGAGCTCGTCTACCTCAAATCTCTGCCTGATGGCCAAAAGCTCTTCGGACGCTGAATCAGAAGATGACGAGGTATCCGTTTCTGACTCTTTTCAAGAAGCATATGATGAAATGCTAAATGATTCTTCTATATTGCATCATCAATACATCGTGCTTAAGAGAAAATTATCAAAAGTAAATAAGGAGTTGGAAGAGTCCAACAAACTAAATAAGCAGCTTGTTGAAGAGAATAATAAGCTTAAAGCTGAGAATGTCAGTCTAACTGACAAGCTCACCTCTGAGTCCAGTGAACCTCATGAGGTAACTAGACTAAAACAAGAGGTATCTGATCTCACCAAAAGCGTAACTAAGCTTGTTGGAGGATCAGAGAAGCTAGACCTGATATTGAGGTACACTAGATCACCTCATGATAAGTCTGGCCTAGGCTATGACTCTGAGAAACAAAATGCGTCTCAGAAAATATCAGGGTCCAACAAAAATCACAAGGCTTTTCATTCCTATGGAAAGCAAAAAGAAAATAAATTGCATGCATCCAGAACTTACTGTAAGATTTGTGGAAAGAGTGGTCACACCTCTTCAAAATGCATTTACAAAAACAAAAACAAAATGCATGGTCGAAGACCACCAACTAACCCAAAAGGACCCAAGTCTATCTGGGTACCTAAGAGTATGATAATACCTGTTGCAGATCTGCTTAGCAACACAAAAAAGACCCCAGTCCTGGTACTTGGACAGTGGTTGCTCACGTCATATGACAGGAGAAAGGTGTATGTTCCAAGAAATCCGTGAGAAGTCTAGTGGATGGGTCACCTTTGGAGGCAACCCGAAGGGAAAGATAGTCGGAATAGGTAAGATTGGTAAGCATCATCTTCCCTCTATTGATAATGTTCTTCTGGTTGAAGGATTAAAATACAACTTGCTTAGCATAAGTCAATTATGTGACAGTGGGTCTGTTGTTTCCTTCAATAAATGTGAATGTATGGTCAAGAACCCTGACGGGTCCATCTTATTCACTGTACAAGATTAATTTGGGGGAACTTTCAACTCAAAGTGTATCATGTCTATTGTCTGTCGAAGATGAGCGATGGATCTGGCACAAAAGACTTGGTCATGCTAGTATGAGATTAATCTCTAAACTAAACAAGCATAACCTTGTAAGAGGTTTACCAAAGATTATGTTTAGATCAGACGCTCTTTGTGACGCATGTCAAAAAGGAAAACAAGTTAAGAACTCGTTTGAGTCCAAGAATATTGTTAGTACTTCTAGACCACTGGAATTGTTGCATATTGATTTGTTTGGTCCAACAAGGACGGCCTCTGTCAGTGGTAAGAAATATGGACTTGTCATAGTAGATGACTATACTAGATGGACATGGGTTAAGTTCCTTGCTCACAAGGATGAGTCTATCAAGGCCTTTTCTATATTCTGTAAGCGAGTTCAGAATGAAAAAGGCATATTCATCAGCTCGATCAGAAGTGATCATGGAGGCGAATTTGAAAATGAGCTTTTTCAAAGGTTCTGTGATGAAAGTGGTATTCATCACAATTTCTCTGCCCCTAGAACTCCACAACAAAACGGTGTTGTTGAGAGGAAGAACCGATCTCTTCAAGAGATGGCTAGGGCAATGCTTAGTGATAATTCTGTCCCTAAGCACTTCTGGGCTGAAGTTGTAAATACTGCCTGCTATATTCAAAACAGAATATACATAAGACCAATCTTGAATAAGACTCCTTATGAATTGTGGAAAGGACGCAAACCCAACATTTCTTATTTCCACCCCTTTGGATGTCAATGTTTTATTTTAAATACTAAGGATCAACTAGGAAAGTTTGATGCCAAAGTAGATAATGGAATATTGTTAGGATTCTCTGAAACGTCCAAAGCTTTTAGAGTCTATAACTCTAGAACTTTGATTGTTGAAGAATTCATCCATGTTAAATTTGATGACAAACAGCCTGATAAGAGATTATCAGAGCTAGATGATTCTTTTGCAGATATGAATCTGAATGATTCAGATGCTCGTCCAACAACCAACAAAGATGAGGCATCAGACGCTACGCAGGACGCATCATCGTCTCAGCAAGTTGTTAATACCCTTCGTTCGTGGCAATTCAGAACTTATCATCCTGAGGATCAAATCATTGGCAAACTTAATGATAGCGTCCGGACAAGGTCAACTTTCAGAGAGCAAGCTGACTCAGCCTTTATCTCTGAGATGGAACCAAAGTCTGTGCACGAAGCCTTATTGGACGATTGCTGGATCCTCGCTATGCAAGAGGAGCTCAACCAATTTCAACGAAGTGACGTTTGGACGCCGGTCTCCCTGCCTAAGGATAAGTCTGTAATTGGAACCAAGTGGGTCTATCGCAACAAGCTGGACGAGGATGGCAAGGTTGTAAGGAATAAAGCAAGGCTAGTTGCCCAAGGCTACTCACAAGAGGAAGGTATTGATTATACTGAAACCTTTGCTCCAGTAGCTAGATTAGAAGCTATACGCATCTTACTCTCATATGCTGCACATCATAACATCATGCTTTATCAAATGGATGTAAAAAGTGCATTCCTAAATGGTGTAATTAATGAAGAAGTATATGTTCTTCAACCACCCGGTTTTGAAGATCAGAACTGTCCTGAGCATGTATATAAGCTTAAGAAAGCTTTATATGGACTCAAGCAAGCTCCTAGAGCTTGGTATGAGAGACTCAGCTCTTTCCTAATGGAGAATGGCTTCTCGAGAGGAAAAGTGGACACAACTCTTTTTAGAAAAGTAAATAAAAAGGAATTTATTGTTGCTCAAATTTACGTTGATGATATAATATTTGGTACAACTGATGAATCTCTTTGCCAAGAGTTTTCTGAATTAATGCAAAGGGAGTTTGAAATGAGCATGATGGGAGAACTAAAATTCTTCCTCGGACTTCAAGTAAAGCAAACTTCAGACGGAGTGTACATTCATCAGATGAAGTACACAAAGGAGCTTCTAAAACGCTTCAAGTTGGACGATTGTAAACCTATGAATACACCAATGCATCCAACGTCCATGCTAAACAAAGATGATAAAGATAAAAAGGTAGACCAAAAGGTATATGGAGGTATGATTGGTTCCCTCTTATATCTAACAGCGTCCAGACCTGATATCATGTTTAGTGTTTGCTTATGTGCTCGTTTTCAATCTGATCCAAGAGAGTCTCATCTCCCAGCAGTAAAAAGAATCTTTAGATACCTAAAAGGTTCTACTAATCTGGGTCTTTTGTATAAGAAAATTGATGAATACAGATTAGTTGGATTCCGTGATGCTGACTATGCTGGAGACAGAATAGAAAGGAAAAGCACAAGTGGAGGGTGTCACTTCATTGGTGCTAATCTTGTCTCATGGTCAAGCAAAAGGCAAAGCACAATTGCTCTATCAACTGCTGAAGCTGAGTACATTGCTGCAGCCAGTTGCTGTTCACAACTGCTTTGGATCAAACATCAGTTGGAAGACTACAACGTGTTTGTAAGCAACATCCCTATCATGTGTGATAACACTGCTGCTATTAATTTATCAAAGAACCCCATACTGCATTCTAGAGCAAAGCATATAGAAATAAAACATCATTTTATTAGGGACTATGTGCAAAAAGGAACAATAGATATTAAATCTGTTGATACTGACCATCAATGGGCAGATATCTTCACTAAACTATTAGCCGAAGATAGGTTTATATTTATAAGAAAATATCTGAACATGCATTTCATTGATTGACTGAGAGTCCAATGCATACGTCCAATGTTTGCATTACGTCCAATATATGCTCGTCCATTGTTCTTTCTGAATGCTCGTCTAATGCATTAATGGAACTCAATCTTTGTCGAATGAACAATTACCCTTCATTCCCTTAACTGAGTCAATTTTTGTTTTCTTTATTTGCCAAAAATGCTTTTTACGGTTTCAAAGTCTGAATGTGTGTCAGGCATTTAATGCACGTCGTTTCGCTCTCTCTCACTTTGAAAATACGAAAGGTTTTCGTTCTCTCTTCTCCTTTCTTTAAAACCTAAGTGTTGTTAAAAATCAAACCTTTACAAAAAGCTTTAACCTTTCTTCTTGCAAAAGGAAAACCTCTTCTGAAAAAAAAAAAACTCTTTCTTTTCCTAAACATCCTCTCTGAAACTATGGCAACCTCTTCTGCTGCTGGCTCTAAGGGTAAAGGAAAAACCTTTAACGCTCAGACTGCTGATGTCATGGTCGAGTACAAGTTTAACCTATAATTCCTGGCTGATAACGGGATTGACATTTTCTCTAACATCCATGCTGCTGGATGGTCAAGCTTCTTTGAAGGTTCTCCGGTACTCTACCCCTGCTCTAGTTAGGGAGTTCTGGACAAACCCCATTGTCTCTACAAGGGAGATTCGCAACAAAGTGCTTGATACTGAAGTAATAGTATCTGAAGCAACCATCTCGAATGCGACTGGGTGCGCCCAATCAGGTATAACTGTTGAAGATGATTGGTAAGAAGAGATTGGTGATGCTTCCACCATCAGAGATTGCTTGTTGAAAAACTCGGGTGCCAAACTCATAGCCTCAAAAATGACTGACAAGGCTAGGGTTCTTCACCAAATCTTGAACAAGGCTATCCTTCATAAGGTTGGGTCAAAGGATAATGTTTCAAAGGCTCATCAATTTTGCCTGGTTCATTTGATTCTTGAAAGGCAAATAAACCTTCCCCACCTACTCTTTTCCTTCTTCAAATATGCCATTGAAGTCTCTGGGAAGAATACTGCAATCATCTATGGTGCTCTTCTCTCAAAAATATTCGAAAAGCATATGGTCTACGATGACCTAAAGAACTTGGCTCCAGAAAGAAAGTTCAAATACTACGGAGTTCATGGCATTGAACGTGTGCATCAGCCTGAGTTTAGCAGGCAGAGTTTGGTGATGATGCAGTTGGACTGCCTCAAAAAGTCCAAACTTGAAGGAAAACAAAAAGTAGCTCAGACGCAAGGCTCAGAAGAAGCGTCTGAACAATGTGTCATTGCTGGACGCTCTGCTGAACGAGCTCGTCCAATAGCTAAGACTTCTTCTTCTCGTCCAAAGCTCATCGTCCAACCATCCAGAAAAAGGAAGCTGGTTCTAGCTCCCACTGATGAGGATGAAGAGGACAATCTACCCATCTCCAGGGTAGTTAAAGGGCCAAGATTGGAAACCTCGTCTGCTGCACCTCTGCCTAAACCTTTGTCAACAAGGGCAAGGTCATCTCGAGAGACGAAAGGTAATACTGAACCTATCTCCAGTTCAGTTATTACTTCTCCTATCGTCCAATCGTCTGAGATAGAAGACTTAACCTTTGAACCTTCCCTACCACTCTCACCCACTAACCTACCACAAACTCAAACTCTAACCTCACCAAATGAACCCGAAGACTGGTTCACACCCTGGGGAGATCACCCCTTCCAACCCTATGGTGCTCCCTACCCCACACGGATCTTTCCCAAAAGCAAATATAGACGCCTCCCTGGAGTAGACTACAATAACAAATGCTCAATTTGGGCTGAGGTCAAACGCAAATTTCCTGTTCTATTCCTTAAACACACACACCCCATTACTGAACCTCACCCCAAAAGCCCTCTTCCTTTACCTGAGTATGAATTTGAACAACCCCCCACATCATACACCTTACCCCCTAAACTTGGCTATCACCCCATCCCATACCCTTCAACTAAACCTCTGCCCTCTGAAACATACACTGCCCATGGACCCTTGGTTACCTGCCTTGAGAAGAAGACGTTTCCTCCAAGGAAAGTCTATACCGACCTCATCAAGGACAAGGCATTCCAATGGTGCCACTACAATATAAAGAGGCACGTTGTTCTTCGTCATGAAGACAAGAGAGGTTACCAAACGAAGTATGAAAGAAGGGCAAGGACGTTTGGCTTAAGCAACTTCATCCTTGATTCCGACCTCTCTTTCATTCCAAGCTATCCATCAACTTGGAAGGAGTATTCTGATGTCCGGGACTTTCTTCCTTACTATGCTGTGCGGAAGGAGTGTGACATGTCTCGAGAAGCTAAGATCCATCACAACCTTCCAAAGAGATTTTGGTCAAAGTCTTCTCGCACAAGAGTAGGAGTTGTTCTTCCTCGAGCTTGTCCAAGGCTCCCTATCCTAGATCCCAACAAGGATAAGGACCTTCGCAAAAGGCTTGAGTCATGGACGCTGCCTTACAAAAATGCTTTTGATCCCCTGTTTTGGACAAAACATCGAGATGACTCTGGGGCTCTCGAAAGTATTTGGAAGAAAGATCCTCGATTCAGATTTGACCCAGATGCTAGGATCTATTGGGAAAACCACATCTGGAGATGCTCCCAAGAAGCATCATCATCTGGATTATCAGTTGAGGAGAAAGCAGAGATTCGCGTCTACCCGAGACAATATCGAATCCGTGAAGCTAACTTCATGATCATCGATGATATCTTTGGCATACCTCTTTATCCTAGAGATGTTTTGCCTATGCCTGCTATCAGATGGAGGGAAAACAAGTATGATGATGCTGATATCATACTTGAAGTGCTGCCACCTCCACCAAAACCTATCATTGATCCTAATGTTCCTCCTCCTCTTCCTCCTAAGCCGGTTATTCTTGACGAGACTGGGGACACCGAAATCATCTATGCGGAACCCTCCTCTGAAACTCATGATGACGAAGTGGAACAAGTTGCAGACTCAGCTCAGTCTAAGTCTCAACCTATCCCTCTCTCAATGGTTCATCCTGTTGATCCATCTCCCTCTCAGGCTCTCAATGTTATTCCTGATCAAAGAGGTGTGGACGCAACCCGGGCCACTGCTGAGAGTTCCGCCTCGGTTATTCCTCCTGATTTTCAAGAGTTCGTCCAACGGACCATAGAAGCCAACAATGCGGTGCTCCTTCAGCAGATTGCGGCCATGTTCAAAGATTTCATTCCAAAACCTCCTCCCTCTTCTTAAAAATTTTGTTTTCTTTGTTTTCAAATAAACTGACTATGATGTGTTTCTCACTCTTTTGTCTGATGACAAAAAGGGGGAGAAAATGGATTGATTGAATATTTAATATTTAAGGTTGATTGAATATTTAAAGTTAAATGGGTTGATTGAATCTTTAAATGATACATGTGCTTATATCTGTCTTATATGTTTTAAATGTTTAAATGATCAGAATGTTTGTCTTAGGGGGAGCCCTTCAGCTCTCCAGGACTCTTTGTTCAATCAAAATTAGTATGTTTTGTCATCATCAAAAAGGGGGAGATTGTTGGAACCAAAGTGGTCATGGTCCAGATAATCCCTTAAGTTTTGATGTTAACAAAGAGCTAATTTAAGATGAACAAAGATTTGTTATGGACTAACGTTTTATATTAAGTGTGCAGGACAAATCTAAATTGAGTCCAAAGACTATCCATAGTCCAAAGACTTTATCTCTTCCAACATAGTCCAAAGACGTTATCTCGTCCATCATAGTCTAAAGACTTTATCTCGTCCAACACTTATTCTTGGTTTACGACTGGACGGTAATTTATAGAACCTTGAGTCCAAAGACTCTTTCGGTTACCTTCTGTAATAGCTAGTCCAATAAATGCTTTTAAATTTCAAGCGCGAATATCCTGTAAAAGCATTTGAATTTATTATTCCCTGTAAAAGGCTTATACCCGTGGGACAAAACATTCTTTGTAATATTCGTACAAAAGTAAAGCATAAGCCAGAATGTCTCTGTCACCTAAAGAAGTTGACCTTCTTGTTTTGGATAAACAAAAGGCAACTTTCATTCTACTCAGAGGATATGTCAGCACCACTTTTAGCTATCACCCTGATAGTCTATTCTGCTGATCAGAAACTTCAGAAGCTATCAAACTCAACGGATCAAATGCATTCAATGCTCATCAGAATGGATCTTTTTCCATCCGTTGAGACTGAAGACTGCTCAAAGAAAAGAGGCTATATATACCTTCATCTTTTGAAAGTGCAAGTTACCAAAAAAAACTAAAAAGAAAAAGATCAACAAGATTGAACTTGAGCAAAATTCAAGTGAAGCAACACTTAGCATTTCAAAATCCTTCAAGAGATACAAGCAAATATTAGCTCAGGAGATAAAAGAGAAAATCTCAAGCTTACAAAGCTAGAAAAGCTACTCTGATCCTCACTTTCATATTGCTCTCTGTGTAGAGTTGTTTTTAAGAGTCTAAGCTTTAGTTTCGAATTCTCACATTTAGTGAGTTAGTAGAACAACCTTTTTCAAAAACATAGTTTGGTTGAGCCTGAAGAGGCTTGTCTGTAAAAGAATACTTAGAGAACCTGAAGAGGTTGAGAATACTGCCTGAAGAGGTGTTGAATACTTTGTAACAAAAGGTTTTGTTATAATGGATAAAGATCTCAAGTGGAGAGGACTGGACGTAGATCTTTGGTGAAGAGTGAACCAGGATAACATCTTTGTGTTCTTTTCTCTCCCTTACTCTTACTTTAGTTTATTATCCAACTAACTAACTGGGATTGAATTGCCTTTTATTACGCTGTCTTCTTATCTAAGTCAAACTTAATTAGCGTCCAACTTGGTGTTTGGAAGAGCTCTCTTTGCTTTTAATCGTTTTAGCGTCCAATCTTGCGAAAACCATTATCTGCTTACGAAAAGAATTTAAAATCGCCTGAAACACAATTCAACCCCCCTTCTTGTGTTTCAAACAGGTTCCTTCGAATAAATCATTAATTGTTACTTTTTTATAATGTTATTAATGCTAATGAGTGCCCTAAGGGCACTCGTTAAATAAGCAATAAAAGAAATTTTTTATTAAAATTTGATGTATTTAATATTTGAACACTCGTTAGCATGACCCTTAAACTTTGAGTAAATACTCAAGTTGATCCCTGAGATTGTAGGGTCATATCAACTTAGTCCCCCACATTATCAATATTCCAAAATGATCCCTGGAATTGCAGAAAGTTAATCAGATTCATCCCTCCGTTGGTATTTGTATAGACTATAATGACATTAAGTTGGTAATGTCAGGGATGCATTTGAAACTAAGTGAATAATCTCAGGGATGCATTTGTTATATTTTACAATTCCAAGGATCATTTTGGAATATTGATAATGTGTGAAACTAAGCTGATACGACCCAATAATTTGAGGGACCAAATTGAGTATTTATTCCTTAAACTTTTCATCTATTTAACTTTTTGTATTCTGTAACCGTGTTTTCTTTAATTGTGCATAAAGAACGGACTAGAAAATTAAATTGAATTTCAATTAGTCATTTAAGATAATGCCGAATTTTAGTTTTTAGTAAAATTAATAAGTCATTAAGTGTCTTAATTGTTAGTTTTTTGTTATTATGTGATTATTAAATTTTTATCTTCTTAATTTTTTATATTCGGTGAGACACCCCTTGTATCTCATCAAGCACCTGTAACTTGTCCTAACTTTTCTATTACTCAAATCAATAGTTGTCAACAATAATAATATATATATCTATGCCCTCCGGGCTCCACAACCTGTGTAGTAGTAAACATAAGCTCGGAGGGCATAGATATATATTATTATTGTTGACAAGTATTGATTTGAGTAATAGAAAAGCTAGGAGAGGTTGCAGATACTTAATGAGATACAAGTAGGTGTCTTATTTGGTAACCGTGTTCTCTGTCTAATTATACATAAGTAACAGATTAGACAATTAAATTGAACATCAATTAGTCATTTAAGATAATGTGGTGAAGTTTTACTTTTTAGTAAAACTAATAAGTCATTAATTATCTTAATTGGTAGTTATTTTATTATGTTATTATTAAACTTTTCATCTGCGTAACTTTTTGTATTCTGTAATAGTGTTTTCTTTAATTGTGCATGGAGTCTAATTACACAATTAATTTGAACATCAATTAGTTATTTAAGATAATGTGGAGTTTTAGATTTTTGTAAAAGTAATAGGTAATAAATTATCTTAATTGTTAGTTTTTTAATTATGTGATTATTAAACTTTTCGCCTACATAACTTTCTATATTTTGTAACTGTCCCCTCTTTAATTTTGCATAGGGAACAAAATAGAAAATTAAATTGACTTTAGTTATTTATGATAGTGTGGAGTTTTACTTTTTGGTAAAACTAATAAGCCTTAATTGTTTTAATTGTTAGTTTTTTTATTATGTGATTATTTAACTTTTCTTGTACTTAGCTTTTTGTATTCGGTAACTATGTACTCTTTTTAATTGTGCATAGAGAACATATTAGACAATTAAATTGAACTTCAATTAGACATTTAAGTTAGTGTGGAGTTTTAGTTTTTAGTAAAACTAATAAGCTATTAATTGTCTTATAGTTAGTTTCTTTTTATTATGTTATTATTAAACTTTTCATCTACTTAAGTTTTAGTACTTTGTAACCGTGTTCTAATTAATTGTGCATAGAAAACAGATTAGACAATTAAATTGAACTCGAAGTAGTCATTTAAGATAGTGTGAAGTTTCACTTTTTAGTAAAACTAATAAGTCATTAATTGTCTTAATTGTTAGTTTTTTTTTATTATGTTATTATTAAACTTTTCATTTACCTAACTTTTTGTATTCTATAATCACGCTCTCTTTAATTGCGCATAGAGAATAGATTAGACAATTAAATTAAGCTTTAATTTGTCATTTAAAATAGTGCGGAGTTTTAGTTTTTAGTAAAACTAATAAGTCATTAATTGCCTTAATTGCTAGTTTTTTATTATTTGATTATTAAACTTTTCATCTACTTAAGTTTCTGTATTCGATAATTGTGTGCTCTCTTTAATTGTGCATAGGAAATAAATTAGACAATTAAATTGAACTTCAATTAGTCATTTAAGTTAGTGTGGAGATTTAGTTTTTGGTAAAACTTGTAAGTCAGTAATAATTGTCTTAATTGTTAGTTTTTTTGTTATGTTACTATTAAACTTTTATCTACTTATTTTTTTTGTATTCTGTAACCGTGTTCTATTTAATTGTGCTTAAGGAAAAGATTAGACAGTTAAATTGAACTTGAATTAATCATTTATGATAGTGTGGAGGTTTACCTTTTAGTAAAACTAATAAATCATTAATTGTCTTAATTGATAGTTTTTTAATGGACAAAACTTAGATACAGTACCTTAGGCACCGTTGGTATTGTTCTCTTATTATAGACTGACATGTGAATTCCCACCTTAGCATTCATTAAAACTTCACAATTTAGACTGTTAAGTCATTTTCCCCTTCTTCTTTTTTTTTTTTTTAGTTTTCTCCATAGTGACTTGCTGCCTCTCCTGCCATTATCACCATTTGAAAGGATCAAGATCCTCTCATGTTGATTTTCAACATGAGAAAATAATGTTGGGGATCTCACCCTTAAAAAGCAAAAGGAGGGAGAGTTTTGGAATATGAAAAAAATAAGTGAGAGTTGATTAAGGGTGGAGATTAAAAACTTGAGAAAAAATAATGGGAGAGAATCCATTCCCCCGTTAGAAGCTATCCTTCCATCATCACCATCAGAAGCACCGCCAATGCCCCTCTTACACGGCCCCTTGCCACCGTCCTCTTGCGATCCACCAGCGTTGCTGTCCACAACCGCCTTGCCACCGTGAGACCACCTCCCATTTTGTCTCCTTTTTGTTCCTGCACTGTCCAGATGCTCAATGCCAGGAAATGTTAGATTTAAACTCAATAATCATGCACAAGGCATACTATCATAAACTTTATTGCGGAAACATAATAATGATATATAGCATGCATCTCTATTATGAACAACTTAAAACTTGATACCTTTAGGATCTACAACATGCTGATTTATCAAAGATATAGGAATACCTGAATCCATTGTATGTTCCTAACGTCAAGCGTTCTTTAGAGGATGAACTTGATCATTGTAACGGCCCGGACTGCTTTAAGGATTGCCGACTGTCCCCACAAACCAACACGAGTCTCTTCAGCGTGCTTTGTCCTCACACGCTTCCTAGGAAAACTTCCCAGGAGGTCACCCATCCCAGAATTACTCCAAGTTAAGCACGCTTAACTTTGGAGTTCTTAAGTGATGGGCTACCGAAAAGAAGATGCATCTTGTTGGTATAGGTAGTACAAATCAATTCTTATAAGCCTTCCTTCAACCGTACAGTCCCATACCTGCACAGCCTCAGGATCCCTCTCATTCCGGTGTGAATCGGTTCATTCCTGTATCCCTCCGCCTAGAAGCCTGCCAGGAGCCGCTCCTTGTCCGTGCCTCATGCACCAGCGATCACTCCCCGCCCTCGTCAGCCCCGGATGTTACATGCCCACCAGCTTCCGCTTGGTTCGTCCCCGAACCACACCGTACTGGAAGAGGTCCGCTCTGATACCATTTGTAACGGCCCGGACTGCTTTAAGGATTGCCGACTGTCCCCACAAACCAACACGAGTCTCTTCAGCGTGCTTTGTCCTCACTCACACGCTTCCTAGGAAAACTTCCCAGGAGGTCACCCATCCCAGAATTACTCCAAGTTAAGCACGCTTAACTTTGGAGTTCTTAAGTGATGGGCTACCGAAAAGAAGATGCATCTTGTTGGTATAGGTAGTACAAATCAATTCTTATAAGCCTTCCTTCAACCTTACAGTCCCATACCTGCACAGCCTCAGGATCCCTCTCATTCCGGTGTGAATCGGTTCATTCATGTATCCCTCCGCCTAGAAGCCTGCCAGGAGCCGCTCCTTGTCCGTGCCTCATGCACCAGCGATCACTCCCCGCCCTCGTCAGCCCCGGATGTTACAATCATCAATCTTAACGAACGGAGGGCGGTAATCCTATAACACGGAGAGAAGGAGAGAAAAGATAGACGAGTAATGAACACCCGTTGGCTTGTGGTTCTTCCTCAACCTAGACTCCTTATGCCTTAGCCGCTCTTCAGATGGGGAGAAGATGTAGTATGCGATGATGTCCGGTGTATTGGGGACCATAGCCTATATATAGGGTGATGGCCAATTAGGGTTTTCATTATTCCGAAATGGGCCATCAATGGCATCCACTCATATTCAGCCCATATCAATTAACTAATTTGTTATCAAATCAGAAATTTAATTAGCCTTATCACTTAATTTGATCACATATCAATTAAGGCTCCTAATTGATAAATAGCTAATATAATTAATTGACGATATCTGTCTACATTATGACATTGGAATATAATTAAATACAGAATATTCCAACAATCTCCCACTTGGGCAATATATCGTAATAATGATATCAGAATTCTTTAGGCGGGCATCCGAATACTATTTATCTTTAAATTTCCCCTTTACAATCTGGTCCACCTCATACATCAACAATGGGACCACCGCAGCTATCGTCACTAACGTCTATTGTGACTAAACCCCGACGACCACCACATCAATGCATTTGATGACACAGATCGATATGGATGAGTGGCATGGAAATTTCATGCAATGTGATCTCTGAATCATGTCTATTTCCAACTGGTCCAACTGAAATCTTTAGTGAGATCAATTTTGCAAAAATTTAATTTTGCAAACCAAAGTGCTTAATGTGTAAATAAACTTTACACACAACAAGATACAAACAAGTTCATAATGAACTCATTAATATAACTATATTTCTGCAGAAAATCCGAAAATAACAGAAGGTTTGTATCTCAAACATAAAACACAAATAGAGACTCCCACTAAACTAAGGCATCCTTAGTGACAAAACCCATATGAGCAACATGCTCGTGAAAAACCTTAAGTGTCAAGCCTTTAGTTAGTAGATCTGCTAGCATAGAATTTGTTCCTACAAAAAAACATCGTTTTTTCCTGAACTCATTCCTTAAATACAAGGTACTTGATGTCGATGAACTTCGACTGTGTAGAACTCATGTTGTTGTTGAAGTACAATATGACTGACTTATTTGTCACAACATGACTTGAGTGATATTTCAGTACCTTTTACTATATGCAACCAAGTGACAAAAAATACTTCAGCCATATCCCATAGTCGGATGCCTACTATCTTGGCATCCTGTAAAATCGGAGTCAAAGTTCGTCATGATCTCTAAAATGTCAGATCTCCGATATGTGCGCATATGCCCTTTTGTTCTCTTTAAGTATCTCACATTCCTTATGGTTGCTTTTTCCAATAATCCTTGAATTGCTCAAGTATCCGCCTAATAATCCTACTATGTATGCTATTTCCGGATGCGCACAAACATGAACATATATCAGACTTCCCACAACCATAGCATAGGGAATCTTCTGCATTGCCTGAATTTTCAGATTTTCATAGGGGCATTTAATTGAGACTAAAATGTCTCCCTTAGTGACCGGGGTATCTCTTGGTTTACTATCTTTTATGTCGAACTTATCCAAACCTATATCAATATAGCTCTTTTGTGATAACCCAAAAGATACCTCGAGAATGATCTCTAAGTATCAAATTCCTAAGACAAAAGAAGCGTTTCCAAGATCTTTCCCCACAAAATTCTTTGTCAGAAATTTCTTGCTTTCGTGCTATAAGCCTATATCGTTCTTTGGCTAGCATAATATCAACATATAATACCATAAAAATGAACTTACTCCCACTGAACTTGTAATACCCACAGTTGTCCTCGATATTCATCTCGAAACCAAATGAGACAATCACTTGATGAGACTTGTGGCATCACTAACAAGACGCCTTCTTTAGCCCATAGATAGATTCCGTCAATTTTCAAACCATCTTCTCTGTGTCTTTCGACACAAAGTTTCCTGGTTTGCATTATATACATTTGTTTCATCAATGTTGCCATTGAGAAACACCGTCTTGACATCCATCTTGTGAAGCTCAAAATTATAATAAGCAACGTGATCCATGATTGTCCTTAAAAGAGTCATTCAATGGTACTGAAGAGAATGTCTCTTTACAAGTAATCCTTTCTTTTAAGTATAGCCTTTTGCCACTAGACAAATCTTATACTTCTCCATCTTACCCTTTGAAACCTTCAGGTACCAGAATAAGTTTCAAACCTTATTGTCTAGCTTGAGCTTGCACTCATACCTTCAATCCACTTTTCTGAATAGAAACGTCATATGGTTTGATAGGAGTTGATAGAATCACTTTCCATTATACCATTTATCTTATGTTCTTGGAGAAATACTATATAATTAACCAAAGTAGTATTCATCCTTTCTTTAGTGGATCATGGCAAAATGTATCGGCTCTTGATACTCTAGTTCTTGAGGGTGTTGAGTTTAACCTTCAGGAATAATTTTCTTCTCTTGAATAGGCAGAATAACAACAATATCCTCACAAGGATCCAAATTTGCTACACCAATAGCAACTGTATCAATTGGTTCAGGGATTAGAACCAATTCTTCCTCAAAGATAATGTCTCTAATCTTATCTCCCCCCAAACTCAATATCCTCAAAGAACTAGTTAGTTCCTGTCTCAAGGTTTCTTTAATTTGGGATTATCAAAATTCACATACCCCTTTTACCTTTCAGAGTATTAATAAGGTTGCCGCTCACTATTTGGGGGGGCTCCAATTTCCTTCGCGAGACTCATAAGCTGCAATCTTTACTGTTACTCCCGTAGTGACTCTGGTAAGGTAGAATGACTAATCATACTCCTTACCATACCTTTAAGAGTCATTACTAGGATTTACTTGCATTCTTGATAGCCATGTTATGATATATTTAACTTTAATTAATTTAATACAAACAATAAAATGTATAAGGCCAATGGAATCTAGGATTCCCTCATACAAGTTGCTCAACTCTATTCGTAGAGATGTGCTATAAATGTTTGTGTCATAGTGCTCCTTAATTTTACTATCAACTTTACACTTAGTGTCATATGATTCCTCGCTCAATGTTTTACAACAAGAGGTTTCAATACCAAGCGATTATAGTATTTCCATCCCATAGCTTGATTGGTTCCTACAATATTTGAATTTAAAAGACAAATTGAATCCATCGTTTCTAAATGAACAAAATTATCCTGATTTGTTCAATAAGAAACCAAAACCAAATTTTATCTAAATGATTACTAAACCAAAATGTCTTTTAATTTCAAATATTAGCCGGTAAGAACAATATAAAATGTCAATAGCCTTATCCTTTACTGACTTGGTCAACTCCAACATAGATGCATCTTTCAGCATTACTTGGCCTTCATCAGTTCAAACAATCCTTTATAGGAATGCCAAACATGATATTTGGGACATTTCTTTTTTAAATTCCCGATGTCCTTATAAAAGAAATAATTATGACCCAAGCTATTTCTTTTATGACGGACCCTTGGCAGCTTTATCCTCAGTTTTCTTTTTGTTAGCCCTTATTCTTAGAGGTATTTGTCAAATGAGCACTATTTATCGTCTCTTGCTTCATTGTTTCCTTTCTTACACACCTTATGAAATGAATCCATTCAGATATCATTTCTCTTTATAACAGCTATAAGCTGACTTAAACCGACCGAATTGTGCATGAAGGAATATCAAATGCTAAATGCATGGGCAAGTCGTTAGACACGTTTTAGCGCCTTAAGTTTATGAGCAAGATTGGACATTCCCATAGCGTGCTCCTTATATTTCTTTTTCTTTATACTTAATGAAAATCTAGCTCTTCAATGAGTGCTTGTTTTCGTTTTTATTGCTTTCAGAAAACACTTTTTAACTTCGGTAAGGAAATCTCAGGCATTATGTCATCCAAAATAATACCCCTAAAGGTCTCTGGAATATTGTCCTTTATGATCATTAGACTCGTGCAATTGGAGCGAGCCCACTTCCTATACTTGATCCTCTCTTCAGAGAAATTGAATTTTTGTGAAAGAAGGTGGTTTTCTCCATCTTTATGCAATGTCAAGATCCAAGAACAATCTTAATGTTCTCCTTTCAATCCCAAAAAATTCAGGACTTTTGAGGACCGAAATTGAATTAAATTAGCAGATACATAAGCAATATTAGCTTAAAGAGAACATGAGTACCGTAAAGATACTCACCAAAATACCCTGTGCACCACTAATATTAAGTCTTTGGACAATAACATTAATTGCTAGTGGTATTTTGTTGTAATGATCAAACACTAGTGATAATTTTCTATCAAACAACAGCTAGCTTTGGATACTCTGTTATTCACATGAAAAAAATGATCTTTATAATCAATATGTGTTTACCATCACAGGTGTGAATGCAACCCTGCCAAATATTAACCTTCTTTTGGGCCAATTAATATCCGCATGGATGTACACCCACATAATCTTTAATATTTCTTTTGAGTGATTTCCATAAGAGATGTCACCTTGGCGACTTCATGCTTTAAGTGACTCACACTCACTCGAAATCCAAATTGGCAAATTGAAGACCCAAACAAGATATCAAGCGCACCATTAATCCCCAATCTTCGGATTGTAAGAATTAACTGCAAGTGATACTCTCAACGCAATGATCAAATATTGGTGATAAGTCCTGTCAAATAATGGTCACCTTCGGGAATCCCATTATCTACATGAAAAATACTTTATAATCACCACACATTTACCATCACAAGTATGTAATTATCCGGCCAAGTTGTGCCTTCCTTCGGGCCGACAACAACTCACATGAATAATTCCATACTACACCTTTTGTAAATCCAATTGAATCAAATTTACGCAACAGAGGTTACTTCGGCGACATGTTGTTTCAACCAACTCAACCAAAAATACTAGACAATTTTAATAAAATGGGGGGTCTCGAATTTGCCCTTTTCATACTATAAACATGGAAACCTGAATGCTTAGTGTGAAAAGAACCTTTAAAAAAAAAAAGATTCTTCTCATATGTGAACTTTCCAAATAGGCGGTTCTATAGTTCTAACTTTGGTCCTTAGAGTTTGGACCTATTTCGAAATATTGCCCACAACCATAGGTAAACTATTAGAAGTGGCAATACCCTTGAAAGGAATCACTCTAAGTTAGGCCTTCGTGATAACCAAACAGGATGTACATCCAAAATGGCTACCACTACTCAACCTTCTCCCTATCTCAAGTTGCACTCAGGCTCGGATATAGGGTCTCGCTCATAAGTGTGAGAAATATGTGAAAAATCCTTTCAAAAGCAAATAAACCAAAAGCAAATAAAATCCAAATAATCCAAAATTTCAAGAATGGTGCAACCAAAATGAATTAACTACGTACAACCAAATATTCCAGAATGGTGCAGCCAAATATTCCTGAATGGTGCAGCCAAATTAAACATAAAAACAAACCTAACGTACACTATAAGCCATTATCCACCAAATAGAAAAAAACAATACATGTATAGGATCATGTATCGACCACTCTTTTACTTTAATATATACATATCCGAAAACTTTAATCACAGATACAAAAAGCCACCGACCAAATTCATCATTCACGTAAAAGCTAATTCTATTTATTCTTTCATAATTCCTAATTTTCAAAAAATTAGGATTCATAAAATAATCCCAATAAATCAAACATGAAGACCGCTCTGATACCACTTGTTAGATTTAAACTCAATAATCATCCACAAGGCATGCTATCATAAACTTTGTTGCGGAAACATAATAATGATATATAGCATGCATCTCTATTATCAAGAACAACTTAAAACTTGATACCTTTAGGATCTACAATATACTAATTTATCCAAGATATAGGAATACCTGAATACATTGTATGTTCCTGTAACACCCCGATATTTCCGAAAGTGAACCAGCAAATCCTTTTTCCTACTTAATAGTGTTTGGGGTTACAGAAGTGACACCTGAGGATAGGGTGTTACAGTTCCTAACCTCAAGCGTTCTTTAGAGGATGAACTTGATCATCAACCTTCACGAATGGAGGGCGGTAATCCTAAAACACGGAGAGAGGGAGAAAAAAGATAGACTGGTAATGAACACCCATTGGCTTGTGGTTCTTCCTCAACCAGGACTCCTTATGCCTTAGTCGCTCTTCAGATGGGGAGAAAAGGCGGTATGCGATGATGTCCGATGTATTGGGGACCATAGCCTATATATAGGGTGATGGCCAATTAGGGTTTTCATTATTCCGAAATGGGCCATCAATGACATCCACTCATATTCAGCCCATATCAATTAACTAATTTATTATCAATCAGAAATTTAATTAGCCTTATCACTTAATTTGATCACATATCAATTAAGGCTCCTAATTGATAAATAGCTAATATAATTAATTGACGATATCTGTCCACATTATGACATTAAAATATAATTAAATACAGAATATTCCAACAGAAAACGCATTCGGATGTGCTGATCTTGTCTCCACCTGGTGAGTTGTGCTTGTGACATCCACAACGAAGTTGAAGCCAAGAACGAAGTCTATAGAGCATCAGAAGCATTCCATCCCTGCGTAGATTGAAGTTTTCCATCCACCAATTCAGTCACCTGCATCAAGTTTATTGGCTAAACTCTCTTCCCCAGGAACAATTGCACTATCAAGCCCATCCTCTTCCTGGGAATATCATAACCATAACTCAAATATATTAATATTTTAAAAATGGAAAAAAATAAAAATAAAAAGAAAAAACGTATAAGGAAATAATTAAAGTTAATAACTTTCTGGGCTATGTTATTTGAATAAACTTAATGACGAAATCCTCTTGTACCACAACAGTCCATAGCACTTCAAAGAAAAGAAGATAGAATTCTGAATCAGGGTCGGGGAGAGGAGCGTGGGGAAGAAAAGAAAGAAAAGGGAAAAAATGACTTAACAGAGGAAACAATGTGAATTTTTAGTGAGGGGTGAAGTGGAAAAAATATCCACATGTCAGTATACAAAAGCAGAACAGTCCTAGTAGGACCTATATTAGTGTATCTAAGTTTTATCCTTTTTTAATTATGTTAATTATTATTAAACTTTTCATTTACTTAACTTTTTGTATTTCATAATTCTGCTCTCTTTAATTGTATATAAGAAACAGATTAGATAATTAAATTGAAGTTCAATTAATCATTTAAGATAGTGTGAAAATAAGTCACTAACCATCTTAATTGTTAGTTTTTTATTATGTTATTATTGAACTCTTCTATTGGATTACTTTGTACTTCAACAACAGAATACCCCTAAATGTTACAACTCTTAGTCCCTGACTTTAGGTTTAACTGCGGACTTGATAAATTGCAATGGAAATTTTCATTAATGTAGCGATTGAAGGGAATGGGATTTGCTGCAGTAGAAAAAGCTCGAAGTTGACGCAGTTGGACGATCACGATCAGACGGTCCACATTTTAAGGTTGTATTTTAAATTTGATTTTCTCATCTTGAAATATGGACCGCCTGATCTCGATCAGATGGTCAAGATTGTCTAACTGTGTGAATTGCGGGCTTTTATTACTGTAACAAATCTGAATCCGCGATTGAAGCGATGAAAAATAGAAAGCACAACCATCTTTGAACATGCATTTCGATTCAATCTCAGACTCAACTATATGCAATTATGCTCTTCAATAAATAACAGTTGCCTTGCTCAGCATATATTTAACAAAACATTTAGAAATTTAATAGCAAATGTTATGAATTCTTTCTGGGGTAGACATCTATGCAGCTAAAATAAACTCATTTTGGTCATTGATTGCTAACTGCAGGATGACATAAATGCAAATATTTGTCATGAATGGATTATCCGGCCGAAATCAATTCTATGACATCACTGTTGTAAACTTCATCAATTGTTATCTTTTTAGTGTATATATATCTCATGAAATAATTAAGCCAATTTTTTTACCACACATATTTATAAGAATTTGGCTCTTCTAAAGTGAGATAGTATCTAAAGTGAGAAATTAAGGATGTATCTACTTTTGAATCATTTTTAGTGGGTTAAGATCTTTATGCATTTATCAAATCAAGGGTGAATGCACCCTTACTTTCTTACTTTAGAGACTTATTACACAAATACTATAAACTTATTACTTTTTTCATCTATCTATTTATGTTTCAGTTACTACACGAATACTTATTTGCTACACTTTTAATTTGTGATTTTCTAGATTTACATATGAATATTCTTTCTCTTCACACATGATTCATCGATGCATCTCACGGTCCAAGATCTAGTAAGATTGTGTTCGGGAAAGCTGAAAAAAATATATTATGTTGATAATCAATTATATGTATAATCAATTATTGTGATAATCGATTATAATCGGAATCTGTTTTTGTTTGGTTATGGTTGTTGAAAAAAGATTTTAAGATAATCTATTTCATTTGGGTGGTGTAAAAAATCACTTTTACATAGTAAATTACGAAAAATGGTATGAAGTTATTTGTATAATTTAATAATATTTGTTTGGAAGTTCATTTGATAGGGTAAATAGAGAAGAGAGTTTTGAGAATGAAAAATAATCAAATCACAGCCATCTTAAGGTAAAACATATTAAATGACATAAAATAATTTTTTTTCTTCAAATTTTTTTTTTTTATAAATAAAGTGAAATTATTTTAAAAACAACTTTTTGGGATGAAACAACTTAATTAAATCTAAAAAATTAAGCTACACCATACATACTCTAAATAGTAAAAATAAAGTGGGGTTCAGGAGACTAACCCACAAACTACAAGAATGCCAAAATCACCCAACTGATCAAGCACAATCTCACCAACCAAGATACGAAACTATCACCTATACAATCCACGCGGCACACATTCATTGCGTACACCAACAGTCCATCTCCAGTCGCACCACTGCATATGAAAGAGAAAGACCACCCTCTGAAAAATCAAGACCTTCGCTCAGCTTCTTCTCTCTCATTCTCTCAACCGTCAACGTCACACTCCGCCACGGTTATTTCTCTTCGCAACCGCAGCCCCTGCCGCTACCACCGGCTGAGTAGAGTTTTTAACCCTTCATTTCGTTGTTAGGTTTTTGCTTGGGACAAAAGCAAAGACGCAATGCCAGCACAGAAGCAGCTTTCGAACGAGGTTCCAGAGGAGGATGTGCTCACTAGCGACGGAAACAACCATGAATATGAAGTCGGTGAGTGTCGTTTTCTTCTGAATTTCTGCGTTTTGATTCGGTTAACTTTCATACGAATTTCTATCATTTGTGCTGTTCCTGATTATGTTTTGTTTTTGTTTTGTTAGAATCCAATCGAAGCCATTCTTCCAGCAACGGGGACAAGAAAGAGTACGTTTAGCTGAAAAGTCGTTTAACATTTGTTCCGTCGTTTACTTTGGGATTTGCCGTTTTTTTCCTCTCTTTTTTTAATAATCGATTATGCTGCTGCTTGAATTTTCGATTCTTTGTCTGCATGCTTTGTTTTGTGTTACAATTTTTTGTCTCTCGTGTATTGGAGCCATTGGAAAGTTTGGTTTTCGCTAATTTTGAGTAGAAATAAAATAGAAAATTTCAGATAGATAATAACAGTTTGGGATCTGAGCATACAGCACAGACGGTGAACTTTGCTCCACTCTAAGAAAAATGTAATGTGGAAGTGTTCTCAACGATTCTCATGTGGTGTAATGTGATTACATCATGGTCCTATGTGAAAAAGAGGCATTTTTATGCATCTAAGATAATCTGCTTTGTTCACACAAAATTATGTAAAACCTTCTTTAATGTAAATGTATTTTCCATCACCACATACTTGTTATGTGAGAAGCATTTTTACCTACGTTAGAAGTTACATCAACTTTGGTGCTAAGGAACTTTTGGCTTACCCATTTATTCACATTATAATTTAATGACATTTTCATGAGCATGCTACCTTGCTAAGCTTAGAATATGAAACACTTGTATGCATGCATAAGTTAATACGTTTTTTGACCAAGATACAAGTGGAAGAAAACCCCTTACGTTAAGATGAAACTAGTTATATTTCCTTTTATTCGTCATATGATTTTGGAGAAGGTATGTATATCTCAGAGCTTAGCAAAATGCTCTGAAAATCATTTTCATAGCATTCTTTTAAAGCATCTCCTTTTTCATGTCTTGGCTGGTAATTTTTTATTGAATCAACTAAAGTAAGATGGATTGTATCTATTCTAAGGGTTGCCACTCTCTTAGTGTAATGCATTTACCTAGAGCAAGGATTTGAGGATTTGGGATTTGACAATGATCCATCCCCATAAAATAAAGTATTATGTTCTATGATTTGCTAATACCTCTTATTCGCGTTTATTTACAGATACGTGGTTATAAAATTGTCAGATGTACGCAAGGAAGTTCAGTGTCCTATCTGCCTGGGTATGTAATCTATAACTGATGCTAGGTTGCTTAATTATATACAACATATTCTCTGCTAAAAATGTGCTGCTGTTACAAAAAATGCTTTACTGCAAGTATTTATAGTTGTAGTGAAAATTAGTGTAGAATGCTTTTTACTTGGTAAGATAATTGTAGAATGCTTTTTACTTGGTAAGATAATCGTTATAGTTCTAGCAATGGAAAGATAATCCTTTAAATTTTGACATTCATAAGCTCCTTTTAATTGTGTTGTCTCACCGTTGCTTTTCCACGCACAAAAACATTATAGTGTCTCTAATGTGGTAAACTCTGCTAACATAAGGTGCTAGTAAATATTGAATTCATAGGAAAGAAACAAAACCAAAATAAATGGGTGGGGAGAGGTGTAAAATTTGGTGTTACCCCACTTTGCTGGAGTGGTTGCGATGGCCGCAGAAACCTGCTATTCTGGCCGTGAAAGTGGCTATGGAAACGCGACACGGAACGTGCTCCGTCGTGGCCAGGGGCCGCTCTGCTCCGCACCGCTGCTATTCCCGCACTATAGCGTGCTATTAACTACCCTGATAGCAACAAGCTGACAACCGATCTCTTACATATTTATTTTTCCCACATGAACTTTGCATTTGTCAATATTGTTGAGGCACAATAATTTATAGGTTAAGTGATTTACCATCCATAACCATTAACCCTGGTTATTTGAACCCTCATACAGACAATATGTTGTATAGTGACAACTGACCTAGTACATATTTATTTTCCCCTATTTGGATTGTTTGGATTTTGCTGTTATGTCTGTTCATGCACTAGCTTTTGATGATTTTGCTTAAGATATGCTGGATGCAGCATCATAGACATTTTAAACTTGCTTTCCTAAATCCTATTTATCCTATAATGTAGAAAAAATGATTGATTTCATTACATTTGTAGGAATTATTCGAAAAACAAGAACTGTAATGGAATGCCTGCATCGCTTTTGCAGAGAGTGCATAGACAAATCTATGCGCCTTGGGTTTGTGCTCAAACTGTCACCATCTACATTATTATCTCACAGATTTATACTTGGGATGGTCGTGGTTTATTTGCTGCAATTTTTTGCTATTTTTCTGAATAGTCTAGACTAGTTTTACTGCAGTAACAATGAATGTCCTGCTTGCCGCACACATTGTGCTAGTCGACGCTCATTGAGAGACGATCCTAACTATGATACCTTGATTGCTGCTCTATATCCGGATATTGACAAGTACGAAGAGGAGGTAAGCTGGACATACTGCATCTTGCATTGAAAAATGTATTTTATCTGAATGAAAAACTCATTAAGACGGTTTTGGGCTCTGGCATAGGAATTGGCTTTACACGAAGATGAGGTGACTCACAATAAGCTGGTGAGACTTCACTCACTATTTTTTAAATATGGGTGCTTTTAAATTTTCTAGTGTTTGTTCCTATTGTATGGCACACCATTGAGTTTTAACACTAGCAGAGAAAGCTAATGCCTTGATAATTGATAGCCTAAGTAATCTTGTTTTTTGGTTAAATGTCGCCTCTTATGCAATGAGAAAATATTTTACTTCTGGTACACATTCCCTTGTCCATTCAGATGCTTAGAACTTAGAAGACTTCTGCTGCACCACATGCTATCATGATAAGGAATTATCGAACTTGGATCTCCAATTCTCAGAACATATTATTTAGGATTAGGACTATAGAAATAGATTAGCTGTATCATGTTTGAATTTATACAGAGTAGAGTGCTAATTTTGCGTCAGTTATCCTTATAATAAGCAGCTCAATATAACGGGCACCAGCCCAAGGTATAATCCATCCAGAAAATGATCAAATCCCAGTTATTCTCATTATGTTTATGATTGTACCTTAGAGAATTGAAGTTGCTTAACTAGTTCTTAAAATCAAGGACATGTTCTAGTTGGGTTGCACCATTGGAGCAAGCTTATGTGGATGCCACATGTAAGGATAATTGTTTTTACAAGCAACTGGTCTTTATATAAGAACCACCAATACAAAAAAGAGAGAAAATTGATAGAGACCTTCCTCCGGAAATTGAAAAATAAAAATAAATGTAAATAAATATGTGGGGTAACTTTTGGAACCCACTTGGTGAACTTTTAAGAGTTAACATCATTGGAGTGTAAAATTGCTTAAAGTAGTATAAAGTTAAAAGTGTTGATATGATATGATAGGATCCATAAAAAGAGGAGTTAAACAACTCCATTGAGTTGCACCATTGGAGATGCTCTTAGTTTTCACCAGTCGCAGTAGATTCAAGAAAGTTATCATTGTTTACTGTTATATTTTATCTGCAACAGTTTTAGTATGGCCTGTAATATTAATAATTCAAGGGTTTTATCTTTTTTAAGAAGATCCAAGATTCCATTGCCCAGACTTTTCGACGACAAACAGAAGCATTGGGTAAGAAACGGAGTGCCAAAGCAACAGCAATGGCTTTTGTAAGGACGTCACAAGGTAGCTATCGAACTTCACATCCGAGGAGAAGAAGAAACTTTAGAAATGGAGGTGAACTTCAGGTATCCAATGGCAATGAGGATATGAATGATAATGATGGAGAGAAGGGCTCATCTTCCGATGATGAGCAGACAGAACCCAAGCCAAAAAGAGGCAAAAGAGGGGCAGAAACCCAATTTCCTCAGCATTCTGTCACTACTGATACAGATGGAGCTGGTGATGAAACTATTCCTGAATTGAATAGAGAAATTATGAGTTCGTCTGGCACACTTGCTTGGGGAAAAAATGGCTACCGCAGTCACACCCGAGTCAGTGTTAAGAATTCCCGAAACAGTCGCTTCTCCAGATTGACTGATCTTCTCCGTAACTGGGAAGTAAATGATGAGGAGGTAATTTATTTTTCTAGCAGCGATTGTTAGAATAGTACTGGACTGTAAACTATTAGAACCTCTGGCTTTCAAGGCTGCTCATTCCGTTTGAGAATGGAGATCATGTACTAACTCTTAAACCAGTGCTCCAGATTCATCTGAAAGGCTTTCATTTTTTTAAAAATTTAATATTCTCTTCTGATTATTATTCTTCGCTTGAGCCTTATGCTGCAACAATGATGTGGTCGTTAATTTGGTTTATGTTATTCCAGTTGGATATCCATCTCATGGTTGTCTCCTTGGATGAGCAAAGCATACCAAGTTTGGAGCGGCCATACCTTTGCTGCAAGCCTACATTATCAATCAGGCTGCTGTGCCAGGTTATTCTCTTTCCAGCTGAAGTGACATTTATGTATAGTATATCTCCTATTGATTCTAATTGTTTTTGTATCTACAGCATGTTGCACTTGAAACTGCAGTTCAGGCTGACGAAGTTGAATTGTTCTTGGTAAAAGAGCCACAAGCCAACATCGTAAGAGGTGAAAGACCTGTTGATCCAGACAAAGATAAGTTGCATGTTTTAGGCGAACAAGAAACTTTGGCTGAACTGGAAACAAATGATAATCTCTGCCATGGCTATGTGGTAAACTCTCAAAGTTGATTATGTTGTCGTGTATACATATACACCTAATTATTTTCTTCTTACCATTGTTGCAGTGCTGATTATCTCACATTTCTTGTGTTATTTAAAGGTCATGGCTTATAGGAGGAAATTGCAAAACTCAGACACAGTTGGGCTGAGCTGAATGATGAACAGTCACCTGAACCATTCTTTGCTAAGTGCATAATTATACAGAACTGTGAAAAATATCAGGCAGTTTTATCATTTAACTTCTTTCTTACTACTTTCCTGATATGATCCAAAATGGAACATACGATTAGTATGTTGACCACCTCTTGTTGTAAAGCTTCCTTAGCCGTCTTGGACCTTGCCCTAGTCATAGGCCCTCCCAGCCCAATTAAAGCATCCTCCTTCTTTGCTCTTCCTTTCCCACTTGACGGTCCTCCTTGGTCTTCATCATTCCCCGTATTACAGAAATAGGGGCTGCAGTTATTATGTTTAGCCCACAGGAAATGAGAACCACAGATGTAGGGACATTTGATACACTTGTGAAGTTGTGTCACCAATACCAGGAAGGCTTCGGTTTATTTTTATTACAAATCTAGTATTATTTTTACAATTAAATTTGGACTAAACACAGAATGTGTTTGGCAACTCGATGCGAGGTTTCAATACTCGATTCGGAAGGTCAAAATTCAGTTTGGAGATTTTTAAGAGAGTATTTGGTCCAGTTTTTTTTTTAGCTTCTCTTCTTCTTAAAAGGAGAAGCTGGGTCAAACAGATATTATTTAAAAGCTCTATATGAAAAAAGGAGCTTAATTTTATAAAAGAAAAGTAGCTTTCAAAAAAGCCATATTGAGGAGCTTTCCACTAGTTTATGCGGAGCTTTTGTACTCGAGATACCCGTTCGATTCCCACTCACTCAAAAAAAGGCATTTCTATTTTTTTTGTTTTCCATCTATCATTATTTTCCCTTTCAGATAGCTACTCATCCTGTATATGTCACCCCTAAATGAACAAACCCCTCACCCTGCACGTCACTGCCTTCGCCCTGCACGGCACCGCTGCTCAATGGGCACTGCACCGTTACTTTTTGATGACAATACTTGTGTGGAATTTATTTTGGGTTTAATTCAATCCTAAAAGTTAACTCGAGATAAGGAATGTCCAAATTCTTATGAGGCTCTATCTCTATTCAATGTGGGACTTGGATTTTTTTTAATACATCCCTTCACGTCTAGCACTATTGGACTTGGTGCGTGGATAATATGGTGAGCGGTCCTTTAATAAATCTAGGATAGGCTTTGATATCATATTAGATGTTGGATTTAACTCAATCCCAAAAGTTAGCTCAAGAGGTGAGGATTGTTCAAGCTTTTATGAGGCTCTATCTCTAGGCAATGTGTTAATGTTATTATAACTTTTTCATCCATTCTCAATGTTAATTTAATAATTATATATGTAAAAGTTATTTTGATTACTTGTCCAAAAAAAAAAAGTTATTTTGATTAACATTATAAATAATAACATTTTATTAATTTTGTTTAGCATTTAAACATAAATTAGTTATTTTTTTTTTACTCAACATATATTAGTTAATAAAAATGAATTTTTAGACAATATATATTAATCAATTTTAAGTAACTAAATCTGAAAGCCCCGCGTTGAATCACGCTACAAGTTGGACGGTACAATCATAAGTCTAACGATATACTAGTACATTGTAGTGCAAGCGTTGGGATGGGAAAAATAGAATTTATTGTATCTCTTTTATCTCGTGATGAAATGAGTTAGAGTAGTTCAATTTTGAATTGAATTATAATGAATTTATTAAAAAAATAGACCACTGATTTATTTGCAATTTCTTAATTTTTTAGTCAAATGAAAGATCCTTACAAATATCTTTCGTTCTTGTTGGCGGTGATTCTTATTTTATTTTTGGTACACTGTTGGCGGTGATTCTTATATCGAAAGCATAAACAAGAATCATGCGTCGTTGTCTGCACTTCTGGGCTAATCACATTCATCTATCAAGAAATGCAACTTCAACAATAAAAATAAAATATGAAAAATGTTAACTAACATATTTTCTAACCTTCTATTTTCAACATACTCTTTTTTATTGGTTGAAATTCATGTGTGTCTTACAAAATTCAAGTAGGACTTACATGAATTAGTGGGATTCATACTAATTTTAATCAATAAAAGAATCTATGTTAAAAAAAAAAGTATTACAAAATGTATTTCTAGCTCTCATAAAATATATAGCATATTACCTATGTTTCGGGACGGATCTATCAATAGACAAGATTGTAGATACATGTTTTTTCTTGATACTTTTTTCTTCCCCTTTTTCTGGTTTTCTTGTTTTCTTTACTCTTTTGAGAAGATAAAAAGAAAACGGTGAATAAAACATGGTGCAATTGAGGTATATTTAGATCTTATGTATCATTATGAATGAAAATAAAAGAGGAAAAGAAGATTTATATGTATTACTATTTGAACTAGCCCCACCTACCCAACATACGTGATAATTAACTGAAGTTCATCATTACGTCAAATACAATAACGGTGTGTTTGGGAAAGCTAGAAAAAAAAGATTATGCTGATAATCGATTTATGAATAATCGATTATTGTGATAATCGATTATAATCAGAATCTATTTTTGTTTGGGTCTGTTTGCTGAAAAGCGATTTCAAGATAATCTTTTTCGTTTGGATGGTCTAAAAAAATTGCTTTTTACATAGTAAATTACGAAAAAGGGTATGAAATTATTTGTATAATTTAATAATATTTATTTGGAAGTTAGTTTTGTAGGGGTAAATAAGGAAGAGAGTTTTGAGAATAAGAAATAATCAAATCATAACAATCTTAAGCTAAAACAAATTAGATGACATAAAACAGTTTTTTTTCCCCAAAAAAAGCTTTTTTATAAATTTAAGCTAATTGCCAAACATGATAGATTATATATGAAACAGCTTTTTAGCCAAAAAACAGCTGAAATGGAAAAAATCAAGCGTTCCCAAACAAGCACTAAGTGGAAGAAGGGCAATGGAAACTTGGTTCTATATGTTGTTCACCTTAGTGACGGCTCCAAATTTTTTGATTAGTAAGGATAAAAAATAATCTATAAATATTTTTAAGAAAGGAAAATATTATAAATATGCAAAAGCAATTAAAAAAAATTATATAAAATACACAAGGTATAACATGGGTTTTCAATGTGAAACTTACATTCATTAGTGGGAAATGACAAGCAATTCACTGAGGAAGATATGAGAGATTACAAAAGTAATTTTCTCTCGTACCAAAAGATGAGTGATGATTTGATAAGTGGGGGTAACATCTAAATTTTTATGAGGGCAAAATAAAAATTACTAGATATATTAATTAAAAAAATTTGCCTTGGGGCAATTACCTTCACCCCACTAAGGAGGATCCGTCTCTGGTTCACCTTAATGATATTGTAATATGGTTATCAAAAGTTCTTTGTTACGATCACCAACACGGATGCATCTCTTGGGAATTTTAAAGATTGCAGTCATAAACTTAATGGGCAAAGTTTCCAACACGAACAAAAAGATCATGTTATTCCGTAAGTTTTTCTTGCAGAAGTGAGAAGCCTATTGTTCTGGATTGTGATCCAGCGTCAAAGGCCCATTAAGGCCAACCTCTACCTTGGGCCGGGATAGAGGCCCAAACATGGAAATATCATTGCAGGGGCGAGCAGAGGCCCAAATACCAGATGAACTGCATAACCACTCAATATTAAGCAACACGTGGGTCCCAGTGGGACTGGCTAACTGGAAGACGAGCTGCCCATCACCTACCAAATCCATGCACCCCTACTGCACACTACCCTGCTGCATGCATCCTTTGCCACATGCCACAACAAGGTATGGCCAAATGTGATAGAAGAACTGTTCAGTCCCTTGCACACGAGAGTGAAGAGATGAAGACCGTTCACAACCACTTGTCATCACTTCATGGGTCAGACCCACTAAACCCACAGTTCATGGAAGCCTATATATATAGTGAGTATGCCCCACTCATTTTTTTTACGTTGAACACTCACTACACTCACATGCTTCTGATACTTGCATCCTCATTTCTAATTTAAGCATAAGAGTATCATTGCAGGTACCCTCCCACACACTAGATAAGCCAACAAGCCGGGGGAGCATCAAGACTGGCCACTAGTGCTCGACCAAACTAGGAACAAAGTCACCAAGACCTCTCAGTTATAGAAGACCAGCTGACCCAGAGTTGAGAATCTAATATTGAACATTGGCTTCGTCTTTGGGAAAACGTAAACTATCATTCCCATCCATCATGGTTAACACCAATGTACTAAAATGCGGCCCGCAATATATATTGCGGCCGCAATATTGCGGATGCGGCGGTGGCCGCAACGGCATCGGGCCGCAATTGCGGTGAGATTCAAAATCTCCTATAACGGCCGCAACATAACGGCATTTTGCCCGCAACGGGGCCACCTCGGATCCGTAACGGACCGCATCACCGCATCACCCCGCATCACCCCTTTCCCCGTTCCCCGTTCCCCGTTCCATGCTATTTTCAAAATCAAAAATTTCAGACCTCATATACATTTATGATAAGATTGTAGACTTGTAGTTGTACCTTTATGCTTTATTGCTTCATCTCTTTTCTCCCTGCGCCTCTGCCTCAAGCTCAAGCCCTCAACACTCTGCGTCTCTGCCTCGCCCCCGATGACCCGATCTATCTGAAGAGTGAAGCAATCTTCCAACGGCGGTTGTCCTCTACTGCCTCACGGTCACGCCCTTCTCCTTTGCTGCCTCGGTCTGCCATTATCTGATTTCTGGTGAGTTGTCCTCTGCTTTCTCATCTCGTGTTTGATCTTGGGACTTAGGGAATGGGTGACGGTGGTGGGAGGGTAAGTGGGTGACGGTGGTGGAAGGGAAAGTGGGTGACGGTGGTGGGTGACGCCGTGACGGTGGTGGGCGGCGTCGCGGCGATTTTGGCATGAGGATTCGGTTTTCTTGAGTTGAGACACAGAAACAGAGTTGAGAGCTTGTTGAGAGGCAGAGAAGAGAGGCATGCGGCGGCTTGAGGGTGACTGGCTAAGGGCTTCGTCTTGAGAAGAGACATAGAAACAGAGTTGTGACTTGTGAGGCTTGAGGGGCAGCCCGGCAGGGCAGAGAAGAGGGTGATGAAGGGGGTTGAAAGGGAGAGGGAGAGATGAGAGAAATCAAAGAATGGAGAGAGTCAGAGAGTTTAGACACTGAAGAACTGAAGATTAGGTAATTAATAATATGGTAGTGCCGTGGAACATTCGTGAAAGCTGAAGGTAGTGGGATTCAACTGGTAAAGGGAAGCAATTTTTTTATCAGTAAATTTTTTTCAGTTAATTATTTTTATTCAGTCAATTTTTTTTGATGAATTTTTTGATACCTCAAGTGTAAATTTATCTTATCTAGGTGGTTCAATCAAATGGTGAGAACCTCAGAACCATTTGACTTGATCATTAATATAACAAATTTAATTGAGGTAATACATTCTAGTTGGGTTAGGTCAGATAACTTTTATCCCAAAATTATTGGGGATACCGGAGAAGAGATCGTTTTTTCGATGTGCTTATTTGATGTCTATCAGTATTATACATTACATATTAACTTGATCTATTTTTTTTCCGCAATATTTTAACTTGATCTATTGTATTTAGTCAATTAGAACCTTATATTTTATGTTAAATTGTTATTTATTTACATTACAGGTAAGTAATTAGATTATTTGTATTTAACTAATTACTAGTTTATATTAAAGTTGTAAGCTTGATTCAATTATTGTCTGATATTTATTTTTTTCAAGCAATTTGATATTTATTTTATAAATATTGAATAGGTAATATAAAATATACACAATGCCACCAAGAGAAGAATTTCCCGCTTCAAGATCAGAGGGTGCTCCAAGTGAAGATATTGGATGGCATTTTGGAAAACAAATAGCTGGAAGTCGGAACAACATCGCATGCAAACTTTGTCACAAAATAATAAAAGGTGGCATTACAAGATTGAAACAACATATAGCACATATGAAAGGACAAGTGGCTGGTTGTGCTGGAGTGAACACAATGGTTAGAGAAAATATGATGAAACTTCTCCTTGATGGAAAAGCAAAGAAAAATGACTCTAAGAAAAGAAAAGACGAATTTGAAGCACGTTTGAGAGGAGATGATGAAGAGGATGATGTGCATTACCTTAGTGATGAGCAAATGAGGTTTGTTACACAAGAAAGCCTTAGATCACAACAGGAATGGGAAGATAGGCAACGATTCAGGCAACAAACAGGAGGGCATGAAAATATATATGAACAAGGTGGAAGCTCTCATGCAAGTGTAGGCGGCTCTTCCCTTCCTCAAGATGTCTCTTTTGAGTTGAGATCTACAGATATTGACCTTGTTAGGAGCAAAAGCATGAAGCAGCCAAAAATCAGTAAGGGTTTCATGAAGACATTGAGGAAGAAGCTTGGAGAGGCTGTAAGCAAGTTCATAATTTATGAGCGTTTACCTATGAATTTATCTAACTCTCCTTGGTTGCATAATTTGATCGTAGCAGCTGCCGAGGTAGGTAAAGGGGTTAAATGTCTGACTCCTTATGAAATCTCAGATGTATATTTAGAGAATGAATATAAGAACATGTGTGCGTGGTTGAATAAGTTGAAGAGTACATGGAAAGAAAAAGGAGTAACAATAATGTGTGATGGTTGGACAGACAGTATCAACCATACTCATATTATGAATTTTTTGGTATATTGTAGTAAGGGGACGATTTTCTTGAAATCTATTGATGCTTCTAGTGTTGATAGTAGAAATACCGAATACTACTTTCAGATATTAGATAAAGTTGTGGAAGAAGTGGGAGAAGAGTTTGTAGTTCAGGTGGTTACAGATAATGAAGCAGCATTAAAAGCAGCTGGTCAAGAATTAATGAAGAAAAGGCCACATTTGTATTGGTCTGCTTGTGCGGCTCATTGTTTAGATCTTTGCTTGGAGGATATAGGGAAAAAGAAAAATGTACAAAAGTCCTTAAGTGATGCAAAGATAGTGACAACTTTTATCTATAACCATATATGGACTGTAAATCTCATGAAAAAATATATTGGAGGTAGAGAAATTATTCGTCCTGGTGTTACCCGATTTGCAACACAATTTCTACAACTGCAAGCAATTGTGAAGCAAAAGCAAGGTCTAAGAAACATGTTCAGCTCTGAAGAGTTTGGAAGATCCAAATTTGGTAGGGAGAAAACTGGACCAGCATTTGAAGCAAGGAAAATTGTTCAAGATAGTGAATTCTGGAGTAAGGCCAATGACATATTGAAGGTGTTTGAGCCTATAGTAAAAGTTTTGAGATTTGTTGATGGTGACGAGAAACCAACAATGGGTTTTATATATGAAGCCATTGATCGAGCTAAACAAGCAATTCAACAAGCTTCTTGTTATCATTCCAGGTACAATGATATAATAGACAAGCGCTGGAGTTTCATGCATTCTGATCTTCATTCTGCTGGTATGTTAATAAAACTTATAAATTTAATTTTATCATGTAATTTTTATATTTACAATAATTTCATCCACAATAATTGATTATCCTTTTTTTAGGTTATTTTCTTAATCCGCAATTTCAATGTGGAGTTGAACATGGAGATGATGTCTATATAGAAACATTTGAAGGAACGAGTAGGGTCATCACCAAATTAGAAAGGGACATGGATGATCAAATTAAAGCTCTGAACCAGGTTAGTAGTGAATATTTATATTTTTAATCTTATAAATCATTGTTTATCAATATATGTTTACGTATTGACATATTATGTTATATTATATAGTTAATGCTTTTTAGAGAAATGAGTGAAATATTTGGTACGCCTCAAGCTCAAAAAGCTTGGTCTAAGATGAATCCAGGTAAAATATTAATTTTTATTTTATATCAATCAGTCAACTTTACCTTTGTTTTTTATTATATAACTAATAATTTGTTTAATTTTTGGCGCTCCTTTATAAAGCTGAATGGTGGTTGATTTTTGGTTCATGTGCTCCTGAACTTCAACGTGTGGCTATAAAAGTTCTCAGTCAAACAACTTCAGCCACAAATTGTGAGAGGAATTGGAGCACATTTAGTTATATCCACACGAAGACAAGGAATAGACTGAAGTATAAAAAGTTACAAAAGCTTGTCTTCACCCATTACAACATGAAGTTGAAAATGAGGCATCAAATGAGAAAAAGTCAAGATGAAATTGAAGCAAGTTTTAATCCTATTAATCTTGATTATATATTTCAAGAAGATGATGCATTATCTCCATGGATTGAAGAGAGAGAAAATCCACTATTAGATGGTGTACAAAATGCAGAATGGTTGCCTATAATGGATACAGATGATGAAGATGTGGAAGTTGTTGATGATAATGATGATTCTAATGGAAATAGTGGCGGTTTAAGTCCACCAAGTAATAATAGTGGTGATGGGGGTGGTGATGTAGAAGCTGAACAAGGTGGTGGTGATGGTGGTGATAATGATGATGATGATGAGCAATTTCAAAATGATCAATATCAGGATTCACCATATAATAGGCGTTATAGGAGCTTGACTGATATGGCTCCTTCTGGTAGTTCATTACCTGATAGCAGAAGAGGTGGGTCACATTCTAAGAGAGGAAAAAGAAAACATAATGTTACACTTGAAGATTCTTCCTCTTCTAGTATTGCACAAAGTTTTAGTGACTTTAGTATTAATGATTCTTCTCAGAGTAGTCAACAATCTTATCCACCTTCTTATCAATATCCTTATCTCAACACATATAATCCATATGCAAGTGATCAAGCTCCCTCATACCACCAACCATCAATGAATTATCAAGATCCTTATGATCAACAATCAAGTGGTGGATTTTTTTATTATGTCTTTGGGCAAGGAGTTACACAAGATGATAGCCAAAGTGAAAATGGAGGTTATGACCCTCCACGTCATTCCACCATGTGGTAGAAAGTATCATGTAAGTTCTATCTATATTATCTTTGATTCATATATTTGTTATTTATTATTATTATTATTATTATTATTATTATTATTATTATTATTATTATTATTATTTTGAATTTATTAATTTGCTTGTATTTATCATTTTTTTTTTGTAGTGAAGACTGAAGACCTATTTCTAAATGGTGACAATGTGACGTTTTTCAAAATCAAAATTACAGCTGGGTGTATTATTTTATGTTAGACTAATTTCTTTTTATTTGTGATTTGTATACATTTGTGCACTTTTAAGTTTGTCACTTTCTTACTTCTTTATTAATTCAGTACTTATATATGTGTTTAAAATGTTTATTCATGATAATATTAGTTTCACTATAATTAAATTTAAATTATTCACAAAGATAATGCAATGTCTTAAAAATGAATTGAAATTTATACAACACTATCAATAAAGTATATATAAAGAATTTCAATAATTATATAATTTTTTTACATTTTGTGCAATTATAAAATTATTTCACGTCGCAACGGCCGGATTTCGCATCGCAGCGGCCGCAACGACCGCAATCGCAGCGGCCGCAACCGCAACCGCATCCGCGACCGCAACCGCAATTTAGAACCTTGGTTAACACAAGAAGACACATAGCTTTAGAGATTAGGAGGGGTGAGGTTGGCAGTGTGGAAACGTTTGTCACTTCGTGCTACCCACACCTCCACGAAGGACGAGAGGGTGCACGCAGGCATGCCCGAACTCTACCAGCAATGCAAGCAGAATCTACTTTGTCTTTCATATGCCTATGGGAGGTTTGACCATCCACCAACTCTAGAAACCCACAAGAGCTTCTGCAAAGAATCCTCAGACGGGAACATATAATCAGAGAGCAAGCTAGGCAACTTTCTCAGCTTCTTAGGACTCTAACCCTAGATGTTGATGACCATTCCTATCAACAATCTCTCTACACCCCTCATAAAGGCCCCATAAGCCTGACAAGGAGGGACCCAAAGAAGGCAGCCAGAAAGAAAGTCCAGAGCAACTAGAAGGATCCAACTTAGCAACCAACAACCACCTTCTCCCTCAAAAGTCCCTCCAATCAACACAAACTCTACACAATACCTGACCTCATCGCTTCAACATCCCTTCTAAGGCATGGGATGCATGACCATCTAATGTGCATGGCGTTCCCCCTAACGTTGAAGAAGGCTACCCTTCGATGGTCCACAACCGTGCCCCCAAGATCCATCAATGGCTAGACCGACTTGGTGGAGAAGTTTCTATTGCACTTCACCACCAGGAAGCAACAACTGAGGTCTTCCCATAGCCTTTCACAGGTAAGGCAGAATAAAGGGGAAACCCTTCGTGACTACTTGCACAAGTTCAACCAGGCGACTTTACTTGTCCAGAATCTGAACCCGAAGGTAGCCCTCCATCTCTTGGTAGCTGGACTTCAGCCAGGGCCGTTCACAATCCTTGGGAAAGAAAGAGACTGAGAGCATGGGCGAGCTCAAGAGCAGATCTCAAAAATACATTAACCTAGAAGATTTCAAACAGACCTACAGTTCGGTCGGTGAGGACGAGAAAACGAAGAAAGTAGATCAACCACAACATCAAAAGGCCCCCCCAGAAGCAAAGAAGGGACCCCCATGGGGCAAATTCGAATCCTAAAGCCCCCCTTAACACATCCCAACACATATACTTTTAGAGGTAGTGCATACAAACTTTTCTAATGTCCAAAGGCCCCCCTCCACCAAGAAGCAAGGGGCAGAATGACTGCTTGAAGCATTGCACCTTTCATGGAAGTTATGGCCACAACACGGGAGATTTATTTAGTTTCAAGATGCCATTGTATCAGATCAAGGCGGCCACAACAATATGTACAAAGAGCATAAAGGATGGCTAGAAACCGAAGAAAACGTTCAATAGACAGGTATGATAGAAGACAGGAGTCCCCGGACCATGGACGGTGAAGGGGAACCCCTCACCGCGAAGAAGAAACACTTGCCCAAACACTCGATTACCAAAGGGTGGATCTGCCTCACCAGTGATTCATATAATAGCGGGCATATTTCCAAGGGGGAGCCCCCGACGCAAGAAAAAAAAAAGCATTTGAAGGAGTAATGAACGTTATAGATATTGACACTCAATTCACTGATTGGAAATTCCAAGAGCCGCTAAGCGGGCTCCATATCAGACAACACTTCACTTCGGTCGAGCATCCCCAGACCAACGGTTAAGCCGAGGCAGCAAACCGGGTCCTTCTCAAAGGAATCAAAAGAATATTGGACAAAGCCAAAGGAAGCTAGGTTGAACAGTTGGGTCATGTCCCATGGGGATACAGAACCACACCTCACGGCGCTACTTGGGAGTCACATTTCAAATTGGCGTTTGGATGTGAAGCCATGATCTTGATAGAGATTGGAGATGCCACATGGTGCAAAGTGCACTTCTTTGAAAAAAAAAAGAACGAGCAGCTCATGTGCCACCTTCATAGAGGAAAGGCGAAATATTTCAAGCATCCACGAGGCAACCACCAAACAGAGGATGGTTGTTCGGTAATATGCGAAGGTCATCCCTGGAAGCTTCGAGCTCACAGGCTTGGTCCTCAAAAGAGCTGACGTGGGAGGGTCTTTACTGGGTAGTTGAGACAACTAGTACTAGGGCATATTCTCTCAAGAACTTATTCGGGAAGAAAATTCCTCGGCTCTAGAACGCTGCAAATTTGAGAAGATTCTACAGCTGAAGCCAAGCACCCAAATCCCCTGTTCTGTCATGAATATCATTTCCTTCCTTGCAATATCCTTTTGAATCTACAGGAAATTATTATTATTTTTAAAAAAAAAGGAAAAGATAATACTTATTTGATGAAACGCTATTAAAGAGAATATCTTTTATAATACTTCCTTAAGAAACGCTATTTTTGATTATCCTTTTAATATAACGAAGATAGATAATACTTACAAGCGATATTAATTGTCAAAAAGAAGTGTTATTAAAGGTCTTTTCTAACCTCGCAGACGAGCTGCCCATCACCTACCAAATCCGCGCGCCCCTACTGCACGCTACCTCTGCTGTACACGTCTTCTGCCACATGCCACAACAGGGTATGGCCTGTGATAGGGAGAACTGTTTAGTCCCCTACACACAAGAATGGATAGATGGAGACTGTTGATGGCCATTTGTCATCACTTCATGGGTCAGACCCACCAAACCCACTATTCATGGAACCCTATATATTCCAGTATACCCCCACTCATTTTTTTACGTCGAACACTCACTCTTCATTCACATACTTCTGATACTTGCATCCTCATTGCTAACATGGAACATGTTTGGGAAAAGATCATTTCCCTGAAAAACAACTTTTATTTTGGTTAATCTGCTATGTTTACTAAATCTGATTAAATTATGAAAATGTTATTTTTATGAGAAAAAATTGATTTTTAGAGAAGCTAGAAGCTTAAAGCTTATTTAAAAAGTTGTTAGATTAATTTGAAACCAATAAAATTCTCCCCATTTAACCCTTGCAAAACTAATTACTAAACAAATAACATTGAATTATATTAATAATTTCATACCCTTTTTTTGTAATTTACTATTTCAAAATGATTTTTTTATATAATTCAAATGAAATAGATTATCTCAAATTCACTTTTTAACAAATATATCCAAACATAAAACTAATTCTATTATAATCGATTATATATATATAATCGATTATTGAAATAATCTATTTTTCGCAGCTAATCCACACACACTTAAGCATCGAAGTGTCATTGTAGGCACCTCCCACTCACCAGATCAGCCAACCAGCCAGTGGATCGGAGCATCAAGACTGAACACTAGTGCTCGGCCAAACCAGGAACAAAGTCACCAAGACCTCTTAGTTATATAGGACGAGCTGACAAAGAGTTGAGAATCTACGTACAACTAAACACGTATGAAGTTACTAAAATATTTTTCATTAAAGATACACTTCATACGGTTAAAAATGAAAAGGTCCCCTTGAGTCGACTCATTTAGTTAATATGCATGACATGAATTGTGAGAGTGTGTGGGTGCAGACCCTCACAATATGCTATCTCCATTTCCCTTCTTTCGCTTCCTTATATAAGGTCTCTTATGAGCCTCCTATTAGATCCAATAAAATATGAAAAGAACTATCTCAAAATGAAAAGGAGAACTTCCTTAACATGAGTTTATTAAGATATTATAAACAATTATTTTTTTATGAAATCTCTAAACACAACTTAGAAATTTTTTTTGTACCAGCAAAAGAACTACTAGGCGAAATTAAGGAACATCTAAACACAATATATGAAGAAAAAAAGAAACAGAAAAGAATTATAGAATTATAAGATATGGATTGTAATACGTGTGACGAAACAAATGATAATAAATTCACCAAAAAAACAAATGCTAATGAGTATCAACCATGTCTCAGACTATCATTATGATTATTATTATTATTATTATTATTATTATTATATATGTTTTTTTTAAGTAATTAGGGTGGTATTAAGACTTGGTAAGAAAGCTATTGACCTATTGTGAGGATTGAAATTCATTAAAGATGGAACCGAACATTAAATGCTTCCGAAAGAAAAAAATCTAGTGTCATTTAGCTAAAAGGCCATTATATATATATATATATATATATATATATATATATATATATATATGATGATTTCATCAGGATACGTACCTATTTCATCAAGATTCTTATAATTACGTGGTTATTATATAACCATTTAATAACATTATGGTTCGGAATGACGACATGGCTTCAAGAATTTTCACAACTATTAACTACTAATAACAGAAGTGCAAAGATTGAAAGGCTCAAATATTACTTCTCATGCATTCTACCCCCTCAACTTTAATAAATGATCTTAATTTCTCTCAACCAATTTAAAGTGAAAATGTTAACTTAGGTGCCTTTTCACATACTCTGCTATTAACACCCCAAACAACTTTGCAGCAAAGAAATGAAATACCTGTGAAAGCCCTACTTATCCATCATGTGACTGCTATTAAGGCTCATCTAATTTCACTTGACTAAAATGCCCCATTCAGTACCTCACCACACCGCTCCCATTCAATCTACTCACGTTTCAATGCATTTGTCTAGCAATCTCTCCTATGTACTAAAGAAAACTCAACCCCATTTTGAGAACCATGCACCTATACTCATCATTTTCTCTAGACTCACATACTGATGAAGGACATGCCCTTCTTTCTCCTCAAGAACTCCTTGGGAGCCAAGATGAAGAAAGGCATAAGAACTTTCTGCAACAACAACGGTTCAACCTCCACTCTCAACCAACAAAATAGTAGTACTATTGGTAACAGCAGCAATAGCCAAGGTGACTTCACAAGCAAGGTAAGCTCCCCTTACTTGCAACAAGGTGAAAATTCAAAGCAAAATTCACCAACTCTAGAAGATCTCATACTACGATTAGAATTGGAGGAAGAGATGGCTAGGAAAGCTAAGTTCAATGAATATAGTGGAATAAGGGGAAGGATGTCATGTGTGAACAACTCTGACATCTTGAGGTCTGCAAGGAATGCCTTGAATCAGTACCCGCGGTTTTCACTTGATGGTAGGGATGCCATGTATAGATCTTCTTTTGGGAACATAGAAGGAAGAAGATCAGTTTGCAGTGAGAGAAGTTTAGGAGAAAGGTTAATGGAAGAGAATGGTTTAGACTCCAAGTTTGATAAGACTATGTCTCTGCCCTCAACATTGGCAGGGGAGAGTGTGGTGTGGTGTAAACCTGGGGTTGTAGCCAAATTAATGGGGTTGGAAGCAATGCCAGTGCCAGTAAGTAGCAAAAGATCTAACAACAAAGAAAAGTTAACTAGTGCTAGTGTTAGGAGGCAAAATCTAAGGAGGAGATTTGAGAGGCATGACTTGGAGAGAAGACTAGCAATGAAGATGCAGGGTTGTCATCATGACATTAGAAGAAACAAGTCTGGTTGTTGCTCTAACAATGGTTATTGTATTATGAAACCGGTTGCACTAGAAGCTCTGGCGGGTGGTCCTGGCAGTTTTCAGCACCGTAGATATGCTTAGAATGCATACAGAAACTTTCATAATATCTACTATTAGGATTTTTATTCTATTTGAAATTATGAAAATGCAAGTAATGCCTCGCAAGGCTAATAATGACAGAAGTTTGATCTACATTTTAATGATTTTAATTACCCGCTCCATTTTTCTTTTGCTGCTGTAGATGTCTACACAATCACATCTTGATTTAAGTTAATGACATCCCTCTATCTACAAGTTTTTTTGTACCCCTAATGGATGGTAAAATGCAGATTTAGTCATGTGAGGCAGTTCATGTAAGCGCAAAAATCCTATTCTTTGGTATCCAAAGCAGATATGTGCATTAGTTAGGATTTATGGCTGCTTAACATGGTATTTAAAGTTCTTACCTCAAACTGAATTTGTTAATTAAACTAAGAAACTTAGTGCTTAAATTTTCTTAGAAGTCGGAACAAAAATAGTGTGTCTAGTGTTATTGCGATAGATATTGTCATCACGTGTTAGAAACAAAGACACAACTGAGAAAATATATCCAAATGTATTTCTAAATGTGTTCACGTATATAAAGGGTGGTCCTATTTCTAGGACTATGATATTTACAAATGGAATTTCGTATTAATTATTCACAAAAATAATTTTATCATCAAGTCAGACATTATACAAATCAATACTAAATCAAATCAACTTATATCGTAATATAATTTAATTAAATCGAATCATATCATATCATATCGTAAGAACATGCACATCAAACTAAAAAGAAGACAAGTAGTGACAAAGAATCATACATGGGAGCATTCCAACTTAGTCATACCTAACATTTCTTGTTCTAGGCTTGTAGCTAGTAAGTTCCTTTATGAGCTATTTGTAAGAACCAAAATTTCTAAAAATGTAAGGTGGTCTGGTATGGATCGATCATTTGGTCAAAGGAACTCTAGACCATGTCAAGAACCAATCATTCTATAAGGCCATTTCTAATGGTTGTTCTTAGCAGGGTTCTTAAAACTAAGAACTAGTTCTTACAAGAACTACCATTGGAGGAAGCTGAACTGAAAGTTCTTAGTAAGAACAGTTCTTATGGAAGAATTAGGTTCTTATGAAAGTTAAGTTAATTATATGGGACGCACTAAAAGTTAAGTCAAGAACTTAAGTTGAATTTTACTATTAGAAGGAAAACTAATGGGAGTTCTTAAATTTTATATGGTATTGTAGGGTCCACTAAAAGAGAGTTAAAAACTCAAATGGGTTCTATTGTAACACTCCAAAAATCCTATATATGTTAATAATTAATTTTATTTGCTTAAATTAGTTTATTTATTTTATTGGGTGCGTTATCATAGTTTATACATTTTTGCAAGACAAATATTCTGCTATTGTTATTATTATTATTTGTTTATAAAAATATTATTTAAGTAATATGGTTGAAAGAAATTATTTTCTAAACTTAATCTATTTAATTTTAGATCTGAAAATAAAATAGTTTGGATATTAATCAAAAATTTATTTTGGATCATTAATTCCCTAAGTTGATAAATTCAATCATCAATCTCTATCATATTTCAAATTTTGAAATTTTAGATTTTTTCCACCTACCACAATTAAAAGAACAAAAGAAAAAAAGGGGGAAAAGCTCCCCAAATTCCCTCGCACACTAGCAATACACCCACCCTTCTCTTTCTCTTTTTCTTTCTCTTTCTCTCTTCTTCTTCGTCCAGGCGCCCTCCCTCTCGCGCTCTCTCTCTCTCTCTCTCTTTAACTTTCTCCTCCTTCTCTCTTAATTTCCGGCCAACTCCGGCCACCTCTCACAAAACCAAAACCATAGAAATACTCCCCACCTTCTCCTCTACAATTCTAACCGAAATATTTTTCCAAACGGAGAAGGTTGATGATGGGGCCACCGCCACTGTTTGGGCGTTTTCCGGCCACCGTCCGACCACTTTTCACCAAACCAACCCTATAACTTTGCTCTCCTCACCTTCCTCTACATTTCTAACTGAACATTTTTGCAAACGAACAACGTTGACGGCGGAGCCACCATAGAGCCGCCACTGCTTTTGGCTTTTCCGGCCATCGGTTGGTCTCCCCTTCCAGAAATGAACCAACCACGTGGAAGGCCGTATCTTCCTCCACGTTTTGGACCGAGCACCGCCACTGCCACCGCTGGAACCGCCGTGCACCACTGCCGGGACCGCCGTTCATGCCCTTTCTTCCTCCTTAGTAAGAATCTTTCATTTACTTCATTCCTATCTCTTGGCTTTTGATTTCATAAGGAACCCTAACCCTAAATTCCAAATTTGAAAACCTAGCATTTTAATTTCATGCTTTAAATGGGAAATTGATTATGTTTTTATGCGATTGGGTATTTCAATTTCAAGTTCCCTATGTCAATTGTTCAAATCCCCCTTTAAATTCGGGTTTCCCCAATTTCTCTAAATCCCTAAATTTTTATCTTACTCTAATCATGAAATTAGTTCTATTTTAGTGCAATTAGGGTAGTTAATTAATGATTCCCTAAGCTAATTTCATATTTCCATGACCAGATTGGTTTTTCCAAAATTGATTTTATTGGAAAAGTAATTCTGTTTTTTTTATTAAATAAAATATTGAAATCCATTAGGTTATGTTTTTAATGATGATTAATTAATTGATATGTTGTTTGGATGCTGACTGTGCTTAGATGTTATCTCTTGGTTTTTGGTTGTGGCTATACTTACTTGGGGGAGCTGGATATGCATTCTTGGAGCTCTTGTGGAGTTGCTTGCTCGTGTTAGGACATTAATGTCGCCTTCAGTCACCTCTTGGATTTGATATTTGGAGTTGCTCATCAAAAAGACTTCATTTAAGGTAAGGGGGCAAACCTGAGAAATTATAATTCCGACAGCTATATGTTGTAGTTGTGTGTTTGAAGTGCAATTATTTATCTGTGTTTGGTTGCTTGTGGAATGATTTCATTTATCTGCCGATAGTTGTTTACATTTAAAATATTTGTTTATGCTTGAAATACCTGCTTATATTTGATTCTATGGTATGACATTGAAATTGGTGTATGGATATGTTATATGCCTGTTGTGATGATTCTTACTTTAAAGGACCTAACACCGGTTAGGATCCAATATCGTGTGATATAAAAGCTTCAAAAACTTGGGACGTGGAATAAAGAAAATAATAACATTAAAGTTTCCAAGGAACTTTGGGAGAGAAAGGAAATAAATTGGCTTTTATGAATAAAGAGAAATAAACACTTGCTTTATTAAAGGTTGAGTTGACATAAAGGGAAAAGGAGAAAGAAATGCTTTAAATTGAGAAAAACAAGATTTTGAGGTGAACAGTGTGTTTTAGAGGCTTTAATAGTTTTTAAAGTATAAAAGGGAATCTTTTTGAGCAAAACCATTTTCGAGAAACATGATTTCAAATTATTTGGTTTTATAAAAAAAAAAAAAGGGTTTTTACAAGCTGTATTTCAAGGTTTGTTTTTTACCGAAAAACAACGAGGAGAAAAGAAATGGTCTTTAGACTATGTTTTGTTTTATGGAAAACCGATCCCAAGGATTTTGTGTACGTGTCAGAGATTTGGGTTTTTGTTTTTGAGTTTTCAAGGAAAAGTGGTTTTTGGGCTTAGAAACTAGAAACCGAAACGTCGGGGTTCTAGGGTTCTACAGAAACACGTGGATCAAGGATCCGTGTTAGTATGTTGGTCCAGCCAGATTGTGGACAATCTTTGTGGTCCTGTAAGCTTGCGGATGCTTTTATGCTCTTGAATCCAAAGTCCTAGAATGGTGCATTGGTTATGGATTTTGGGGTTCGAGCTATTTTGGATCAAGTGTCCTGTTTTGAGAAAAATGTTGTTAGGGCTTAAAGAGTCTAAGACATTATGGTGGTTGATAGTGTTGATGCTACAACGAGAAAATATTGATACAACAAAGATAAACCGACGAAAACGAAATAGTTTTCTCATGCATTTATGTGTTGGGTAGACATGCAACGGGGGACCTTAATGGCAAGGAAAACCTGAGATGACTTATTGTCATTATATAACATTGTGCCTTGATGGACAATGGTATCATACGTGTTCTGGGAACGTATTGTGCCTTGAGTTGGACAATATAATATGATCTGACTACTGTTGAGTACTTCTGATTGCGCCCTCATATGAGAATCGCGTAATGTCATGGGTTCAAAGTACTTATGTTTGGGCCAATTTTGGTGATAATCATTATGGCTTGCGGGTTAATGATTTTGGAGCCTGATCAGGTCATTCAAATGTTGATGGGATTTCCGGAAATTAAGAATTGAACGTTAGTTGAGATATATGGAAGTGTTCATGCATACGTTTAGAGAATAACGTTGATTGTGGGGTACGAGACCCTTGTGTTTTTACCGTTAGTACGTTGATATATATATTGTACTATATTATGCATGATGATATTTTGTGAGATATACTTGTATGAATTTGTTGTTTGTGTTTGAGCATGTAGTTCTCGTTTTTGGATTCAAATATTGGTTTCTCACCCTTGCCTGTACATGTTGGACACCTTGTTGTGTTTTTGGATACATGTACAGATGTTTATCAACAATCCTCTCAATCACTCCGGGACCCTATAGCTTGAGTGCTTGAGGTTAACGACGAAGAGGTGTGGTTTGTTGACGACAAGACCCAGTCTCATTGTTACGACTTATGTTGGGTAGTACACTTTATTGTCCTTAGAATTATTTTGTCAGACTAGCTCTTAAGATTTAAAAATGTGTAAGTCCAGTACATCTATCATTTGAGTTGCTCTAAACTTAAGCACGTGTAGACTCATAAGTGATTTTATATATATGTCAACACTATTTTTGGCTTCCTGATAGAAAATGTGGATAAGAAATTAAGCTAGCTGCTAATGGGTAGTAGCTTTGATCTAATCCTAAGTAAATTTGGCAATCCTATAAAATGCTTGTCTAAAAATCCTTTGTGACCCTGGATGATGATTATTGTACACACGGTGAGAAAAGTGCGAACAATCCAGGCCATTTAGGAGGGATGCAGAGCCTAATTTGTTATCCTGACTTTATTCGTTGCAAGTTGCAAGTAAGCTTAAGGAAATGCTCCCAGAAAGGAGAAAATTTTCATCGGCTGATTCAGATTTGGTTCGAGAAACTAAGGTTGAAGGATATGTACCCTTTTGGCGCCTTTTGCCGGTGGTGCCCTGCATTCTCACTATTGATTTTGTATACTTTAAAAATGACTGGTGAATAAACCATTATCTGAAACTTGTTAAACTGGTCAACAATATAAGTCTAACCTATTGTTATAATTTATGGTAGAAGTTGCTCTACAATATAATACTTATATATAAGTCCGTTTAATAATCTATGGGAAAATTGTTATGGATGTTGATATTTATTTATAAGTCCCTTGTCATAATAAATTAAAAATCCCTTTTCTAATTTAAGGTCAAACTCCTCCGTCAAAGTCGCCCACAACTGAAAAAGAGGTAGAGTTTCTAGCTCCTCCCCAACCTCCAAAATATCATCCCATCGTCATAGTCATGAAAATCTTAACAATAATAATATTCCTTCAATTCAATTTACAGATGTAGGTAAATTTTTGATAATTTTGCTACAACCGTCAATTTCAAAGGGTAAATGTTAAAAGAAACAAGAAAACCAGACTAAATGACTCAACAACTTATCCATTCGACAATTCCATCCGACCAGGTTTTAAATAAATAACCTCGACAACCCTCTGCACTATGTAATAAACTTAATACAACAAAGAGAAGAATGGAAGAGAGCGAGTGACACGGCGGTGGAGGTTGGTTCTGCAGATTTGTGGTGCTCGCGGTTATCGGATGGAAAAATCAAACGCGTCATCGAAGAATGACAAGTTATGTGGATTAGTGTGACTGATGAGGGGCGACAAGTCTATCAATTAGACGCCGGTGACGTCCTCGACGTCGGTGACGTCCTCGACGCCCAAATTGGATATGGCCATGACCTCATGGTCGGTGCCGGCGAAGACGCAGAGGACTTTGGAGTGGTTGGGGAGGAGACCGAGATCACGGATAGGGGTGAAGAGGTTGGTGAAGGATTGGAGGTTGTGGTGGCGCGTGTTCTTCTTGTTTCTTAATTTACCGACAACAAGGTACTAGATTCTGAAGAAGTGCTTTTTCCCAATTTCGATTAGAATCACAAAAAAAAAAAAGATCAAGTTTAAGGGAGAATGTGAGTGTTAAAAAATTAAATTTGATTCATGTATTTAGTTAATTAGTATTTATGTATTTTTGCGTTCAAAACATTTCCCTATACATGTATCTCTATGTTCAAGAACTTATAGTTTCTAGGAATTGTAATTTCAATACATGTACTTAAGTCCATTGTATCATTGCATCATAAGGTGCTTAAGTCATCTATAAATACATATGTACTAATGCATTTACAAGCAAGCCAAATGAACGGCAAGAGTAGGCCAATTATAAGAAAAAGGTGAGAGAAAAGCAAAGAATAAAGAATAAAGCCAAGAAGTCAATTCAAGTGAATTTCTAAAAGAGTTTTATTGGTCTCCTCCTCTACCTATTTTCTCTACTATCTCCTTCACAATACAATTTCTTATACACTCTTTCTCAATTTCCTCTTTCTTAGTTCATTTTTCCTTGTGGGATATCAAGGTTTGAATTTGTACGTTGCTTTCAATTATGGAGTTTTTCAAAATTTGTAAAAATCATATAAAAGTGACTATCTTTGAAAAGTATCCGAATTTACAATTGAATGAAATCAGATCATTTGAAGATGCACTCCATGTGCTTGCTGAAATGCTTGAACCAAGATAAAGATACCACATAGATGGAAGAAATGGAGATACAACTACAGCTATCAAATTGAACCCGACCCAATGGACCCACCCAAACAGCCCGTAATTAAGGCCGAGTGGGCCTCTCAAATACCAGTTCAAAAAAAAACTGGGCCTATTTGGCTCGACCAGATTATCCCGAAAGGCCAATCTGCATTGGTCGGGCAGGCCCGATTTTTTCGAACTGGACCGATGACTCAATAAAAATTAAAAAACACGGTAGGCCCACTACGTTCTGCACTAGGTCCACTACGCAGTAGCAGTGGCAGCACTCTCCTAGGGTAGAAAACAAAGAACTCTCCCTCTCCCCACTGTTGTAAAAATCATGAAACACATCCCTCTATGCTCTCACAGAAGCAAGAACCACTCTCTGCCTCTGCGGGCTATTGTGGCTGTAACTTACTAGTTGTGCTCTCCGTGACTCCGTCGCACTCTATCCGCCTGTAATCCCGTAGAAATGCAGAACCCCACCTTTCTCTCGCTCTCTGCCCAGAAGGTTGAGCTTTCTTTTACTAGTTGCCATTACATCTATATTGATATTCTACTATTACAGGGGGAAAAGAGACATTGAAGTTAGATTACTATGGTGCATTGCGTATTTTATGGTTTTGCTTATGAAGGACATGTAGCTTGTGTCAAATTTTAATTATGTTTTTCTTGGGATTTCTAGTCTTGGTTAATTATTATTTGTTTATGTCATCATATGATGTTTGAAGGGATTCTGAATAAATTTTGGCACTTGTACTTGTGGATTTTATGAAACCTCGGTAGGGTAAACTAGTTTAAGGATGAAGTGTAAGTCTTTCTTTGTTTTTTGTCTGGTTTTGCTTCCTTCTTGAAGTGAAGCTCATGGCCTCGGTAGTTTGCTTTCACTATGCAGCAATCGGCCCATTTGAATAACCATTATATAACGAAATACTATAATTCTCTTAGATCATTATATCTATTACATGAAGTTAGTTCTATAACTTAATTCTATAACTTAACTGAATAGCCATTATGCAACAATGGATCATTATATAACTTAAACTGAATAGTTGTTATGCAGCAATGTTGTGCTGATTCAAATTAAACGGATCCGTTGACCACCTTAAATTACACAATAGATTATAGTTGGTTCTCTGATAGAAGAAGTTGCAAACAAATAAGTAAGAATGTGCCAAACTACAGAAGCAATGAAAATGCTTGATTGTTTGATATAAACGAGGAAAAGAGATGCTACAATTTGCCAACAATTAAGAATGAAGTATATCTGATAAGGGGCATATTTCCATTTGGCTATTTATTAAAGGGAAATGTTAACGAGTGCCTTTAGGACTTTGGTTTTCTCTGCTTTCTAAGGTCGGAAATTAATATAAATGAACTTATATTTTATTCGAGATTTAGAAAATGATTTTGACTAAACCAAAGTCATAATCATACTCTACGCTATCGTAGGGAGTTACGGTTAAATTTTGGGTCGAAAATTCAAACGGAACCTGTCTGCGTTTTCACTGACAGTAAGATTTTACTGATCAGAAAACCTAATTTTGATTCGTGAAAGAAACAGTTAGGTTTTAAATCGAATTTCCAACAACTTTGGTAAATTTGGCTTTTTTTCACCAAAAGGTGAAATAATATAACTTATACGGGCGAAATCTTAAATTGCGTAATTAACGGAGCTAAATACGGATTTATCGGGACCTGCTAAGGGATAAACTTGAAGTCACATCAGGTCACGTCACCTAGGAAAGCGTGCCAGTGACTCACCCTGTCATCATGACATTCTAAAATATCTGAAAACGTTCACACTGAGAAAAGATCAAAATGTCCTTGACCTTTTGTTTTCATTACATTTTTGCCCTAGGTGAGATGTTGATTTTGCCCTTAAGTGAAAATTTTTTGGACCACCTTATCCTTCCCTTCTCTCACGCATAAGGCTAGCTTCATGAAGCCTTCACCCTTTTCTTCTCCTAACTCCATTTTTCTCTCGTGCTTTCTCTCATTTCTTCAAGTTGAAACTCAACTTTTTGGTGAAGAAAAAGTGTTTAAATTGCTTATTTTCATCACTCAAGGAGGTAAGATTACTCTCTTTGATCCATAAGTTTCTTATTCTTCAATTAATTCTTGTTTTTCAAGCCATGATCAGCTATGTTCAACTGCAAAGTTCAAACTTCATAAATCTCTAGAAAATCATAAAAAAAATCCTTTTAATGTGAAATCAATTTCTATGATCTAGTATCATCATCCTCTATCACTATCCAAGAGCGTGTAATCAAATGATATTTCTAGCCTATTTTTCCATGGAGAGGCCGAACCCTAGAGCTTGAGAAATCATGGGTTTTTGATTCAACTTTTGTGTAAAGAGACTTGATTTAGTGTTAGGTATATCTAAGGATCATCCATCCAAAAGTTAGAAATTTTTAGACATCCCTAGCTAAATTAAGCCTTGATGGCCGAACCTAGTCCTAGGAGAAAAGGAGTTGTATTGATGTTATTGTTAAAGATTTGAGTTGTTTGTGTGAAGGTGGTTGTTGGTGAGTGTGTCGGGAAATTGATCGAAGAACTTGCGGATCAACCGGACAAATTTCAATCAGAAATTACCTTCAAGAGGTAAGGGGAGATAACCTGAGGAATTCAATTTCCGATGGCTGCGTACTATTTATATGGGTGAAATGTAAAGTTGTGGTGTATTGTATTTAATTTGTGGAGTGTTTTACTTATTGCTCAATTATGCTTGATTGTGTTTAATTATGATTAAGTATGCTTGATTGTGTTTAATTACGCTCAAGTATGCTTGATTATGTTTGACTATGCTTAACATGTTATGTGGACTAAGATGGTGATTGGTATTGTGCTAAGGACCTAACATTGGTTAGACTTCAAACTAAGTAAAGGTAAAAGCTTCAAAAAGCCTGAGACATAAAGTTAAGCGGAGGAAAAGTTTTAAGTTTTTAAAAGGGATTCAAAGACAACGCGTCTTGATTTTTTGTTTTAAGGAAAGTAGAAAGTGAAATGTATTTGATTAATGAAATAAAAAGACATATGGAAAGAAAATTGAAAACAATTATAGTTCAAGAAAAGTAAGCTTTTAAAATAAAAAGTGCCTTTAGAAATCATCCATCGTTTTAAAGCGATAAAACGAATCATTTCAAGCAAAAATATTTTCAAGCGATCCAGTTTTTGAAACAAATTGTTTTATCAAAGAAAAAGAGTTTTCACGAATCATATTTCAAAGTTTTGATAGTTTACCAAAGTATTTCAAAAGAAATGTGGTTTTTGACCAAGAGTTTTGTTTTTATGGAAAACCGATCCCGATGACTTTGTGTGTAAGCTTCGGAGATGTGGGTTTTGTTTTTGTATTTCAAAAGAGAAAAGTTAATTTGGATGTGAAACTAGAAACCGAGACGTCGGTTATCTAGAGTTCTGCAGAACATGTGGATCGAGGATCCGTGTTGATGAAGTGGTCCTGTAAATTTGTGGACGTTTTGCGTGCTCTAGAATCCCAAATCTGAGACTAGTTCATCGATTGATGGTTTTTGGGTTTGGGCTGTTTGGACTATGTGTCCTGTTTGGTTAATCGGACTGTGTGTCCTTTTGGTTAACGTTGAAAAGACTTAAGAGTCTAAAAGTTGTGGTGGTTGATAGCTTTGTGCTTCAACGAGGAAATAATGATACGAAACAGAAAAACTTACGAAAACAAAGGTTTTCTCATGCATATGTTTTCTGGTAGATGTGCCATCTAAATGAGGGGACCTTGATGGCAGGGAAACCTGCGATGACTTCGGTCATTGTGTATCATTGTGCCTTGGTGGACAATGGTGTCATACGTGTTCTGGGAACATATTGTGCCTTGAGTTGGACAATATAATATGACCTGATTACGATTTGTTAAGTACCTCTGATGTGCACCCCATGTGAGAATCGCATAGTGTCATGGGATTCATATACTTGTTTATAGCACAGTGGTGCTAGGCATTGTTGCCTGAGGGCCAATGTATTGTGAGCCTGATCCACTCTTTGAAAGGTGATGGGATTTATGGAAATTAAGAATCAAATGTTAGATGATATATGTGGAAGTGCCATGCATACGTTTTGAAAATGACGATGACTGTTGAGCACGAGACCATTGTGCTTTATCTTTATTATTATGATATTCTATGATATGTTTATCATGCTCAAGAACTGTGTTTGATACATATATATATGAGCGTACTGTTTGTACGTGATGTATGTAGTTGTCGTATATTGAGTTCATATATTGGTTTCTCACCCTTGCCTGTACATGTTGGACACCCTGTTATGTTTTTGGATACATGTACAGATGTTTATCAATGGTCCTATGTGTCACTACGGGACTCGGTAGCTTGAGCTTCTCGATGTTGACGACGAAGAGGTATGGATGTTTGAAGACGAGTCTTCGTCTCATTAGTACGACGTATGCTAGGTAGTACGTCTTTTTGTCCGTAGAGTTCTTTTGTCAGACCAGCTCTTAGGATTCATAATTGTTTAAGTCCAGTCTTCCGACTGTGACTATATGTGTCGCATATTCAGAGATTGGAAAGATGTATGCCTAATGGTGAAGCTTGATTTATTTATATATGATGAGTTTTCAATTTGTTTTCGTCTGATTGCTGAAATTTTCTTTTGGTATCAGATTTCCGTAACTACTCTATTAAATTATTTTTGAAAGGTTACGAAAGTGACACCGGAAGGAGGGGTGTTACAAAATCAAACATAGAAAAATTGTATTGAAAAATGATGTATTCAATACATTAAAAGTTGAAAAGTCGTGATTTCCAATAAAAACTTTTTATATATTGATTCCTTTAACCAATTTCCTAAGAGCACCTGCTAGCATGATCCTTTATTAAATTCTTCCTTTAATGTTTCAATTGGGGTAACACAATTAGGTGCAGTGGTGTACTGGTGCACTGCTTGGAATAACAGATAATCAAAAGGGTAGCTTATACATTTGCTTTATCAATTACCTCTTCAATTTTTCAAAGTAAATAGAAAGAATATTTTGAACTTAACTGTGTCTCCATTTAATATATGATTGCCTGTGAAGTTCTCAGAGAAGGGTAGCTTATACATTGCTTTACCAGTTACCTTCTTTAATTTTTTTTATAATTGGGACTGAATTGGCCCGCTGACTCGCTAACCTCACAGACTGGGTCAACAAATCTGCAGCCCTAAGTAAATCCAGGTCGGGCCAACCCGATTCGATTCTACATCTAGCCAAACCGAACCGTACCGGACTGGGCGGCCCAATTTGACAGCTCTAGATACAACAAAGTCTCATAAATCATGATTCTTATTAATCATATTTGTTTTTTTTCCAAATATCTTTATTTTTAATTTTATCATTAACTAACTATTAATAATTAAATTATATTAATAATCACCATGTCATTATTTTTTGACATGTGGCATTAACAATGTTCATCACTTAATAAGGTGATTAAAATTAAAATTTTTGAACTTTAAAGGATACAAACAAAACAAAAAATTTACTACATCATGGTGAATTCTAGCATGAAGACTATTGTTTATGGGTATATTGGTGTAGACAATTTTTTCACTTGCCTGAGCCTTTAGATATAATATTATAATAATGAATTGTTCAAATTTATTGACCCAAAAAATAAAAAAAATAAAAAAGACTCTTTTGCCCTTCACACCATCTCCTTCTCCCATCATCGCCGGATCACCATGACCATCACCCCTGCATCACCTTGACCATTACCATCCACCACCGCCGCCACGACCACCACAACCCAACTTTTTCCCACTTCATGGCTTGCAATGAGCAAGGTCTTGTTACTAATATTTCACTACAAGGAAAGGGTCTCTCTGGAAGGATACCTGCAGCTATGGCTGGTCTCAAGAGGTTAACAGGTTTGTACCTTCACTTTAGAATGGGATATTACAAAAGGATATTACAAGTTTGACTGAGATAAGTGATTTGTATCTCAATGTGAATAATCTCTCTAGGGATTTCCCTCTTGAGATTGGCAATATGTCAAATCTTCAAGGTAATATTTTTCAGGAAAGTTCTTGAACCAAACATGTCTTTGCTCTTGTACCTCCTATTGAAAGTTCAAATCTTCCTCATATGTGCTTCATCATCAGTTTCCTCTATGACTGAACTTGACACTCTCATGGCCATCAAAGACTCTCTAGACCCAGGGTGGGATGGGATGAAGAAGATGACGGGTGGTGGTCGGTGGGGTAGGATGAAGAAGATGAGGTGGTGGTCGGTGGGGTGGGGTGGGGTGGGGTGAAAAAGATGACAGGTGGGGTGGGATAAGGGTAAAAATAAGTTTTCATATGTGAAATTGGTGCCTCACCGGTTTACCCATAAACAATGGTCTTCATGCTAGAATTCACGCCATATCATGATGAATTCTAGTGTACAGACAATAAGTGACTTGCCATTGTCAGTTTTTCAGGTAATTTAAGTTGTCTTTATAATCTACAAATAAAAACAAGCATCCACTACTAACACAAATTTGCTGGTGGCACAACGGTGGGCTTCCTTGGTGTTGAGTATGGCTCATATAGATACTGACAGTTGGGCCGACGCCCGAGCTGGCGAGTGGTGATCAGTAAAAGGTTATTAATGTAATTTCTATCGCAGTGGTGATCAGTATAAATACTGCGCTTTGTAACCCTATTCATATATAGTAAAACACAGCCGTAACAGCTCCCGTGGAAGTAGGCACTATTCGCCGAACCACGTAAACCTTGTCTTCTTTTCTTTCTCGCGTATGTGCGTGTGTTTGCCATTGGTATATCTTTAACAATCCGAGAGCGTGTGTTCCAACACTTGGTTCATTCATGTGAGACTACCGTGTCACTGATTCGATCCTCATATTTTGGCACTTTCATTTTTCATTAATATTTTTTTTTAACAAAGCGTGGCAGCGGAAGAATAAAAGTAAATAGCATGAGGATCGAAAACAAAACCTCTTTAATTAAAGCCAAGGCCACCAACCACTATGCCAGTCATGAAGAAGATGTCAATAGTTAACACTTATTTTTATTTAAAGTTTAAAAAATAAAGTAACGTTTGGTTATCTTCCCCTATCTCCAACTTCGCCCATTCCCTCTACAACATCAACAACTACATCAGCAACTTAAATAGCATGAGAATCGAACACAGAACCTCTTTAATTAAATCTAAGGCCACCAACCACTGTGTCATTCATGAAGAAGATGTCAATATTTGACACTTATTTTTATTTAATTTCAAGTAAAAAATAAATTAACATTTGGTTGTCTTCCCCTACCTCCAACTTTGCTCCATCCCTCTGTGTAACACCCCAATTTTCACTCTTTCTAATATCAGTAAACTATATAAATGAGTTTATATTTTTATCTGGGCTTTAGAAAATGATTTTGGGAAAATTAAAGTCATATTCATGCTCCAAATAATCGTAGGAGCCTACGGTTAAATTTTGGGCCGAAAACTCAAACGGAGTCCGGTCTATGTTTTTCGGATGACAGTGTTTTTCTACTATCAAGACCTCTTTTTGACTAACGGTAAGGACCATTAGTCTTAGAATTCAATCCTCTATCTTTTTACTAAAATGTGTCCTGACGTCCAAAAATATAAATAATATTTTATATTCGAGCCGATAATCGATCGGAGAGACGATTCGAGCTATCTTAGGGTTTTTCGAGAACCTTGAGCCGATAATTTTCATACCAGGACTGTTAAATTATTTGGTGACTCCTATCAGTGTCGTGAGGATTTTCAAAATGTCGGGATGTGAATTGATCAACTTGCCCTTGGTTAAGTTTTTTACTAATTATTTTTACCTTTTTACCTTCACTTAGCATTTCCTATATAAATCACTATTTCTTCACTCTTTCTCCCCCAAATATTTCGAGCAACTCAGACCCACAACAGCCCCAACCTCCCTCTTCCTTTCCTTTCTCTTTTCTTCACCATTTCTCCATTTTTGGAGCTTTAAAAACTTGAGTTTTGTGGAGCTTCTTCACTCATTTTTGAAGGAGATCATCATAGAAGGTAGCTAGCTCTCTCTATATCTCTCAATCTCTCTTTATTCTCCTTTAATTTCTATGGTTAGAAATGTTAGGGTTTTTAACCCCTAAACCTTCAAAATTCAATGAAAAATTATAGAAAAATCGTTTTCATACCAAACCAATTTCTATGGCCTAGGTTCATGACATACTTGCATGATTCAAGAGATTAGAGCCAAGAAATGTCTCTAGCTATATTTTCTAGGAAAAGGCCGAAACCCCCTATGTGTCTAGGGCAGGGTTTTGGTTGGTTTTTAATGTTTTAAGTTGATATCGAGGGTTATCACACTTAGTTAGGATGTTATTTAAGAAATGAGAATTTTTGGAGCTCCCTTTTCCGACTAATATGACTATTTTCAGTTAGTGTAATAGAGCCGAACCCTAGGGGTGGTGCAATAGGAGAAATCTGTTTTTTTGAGTTAATGCCTTTATGGATTGTGTGTATGTAGTGATCGGCAGCTAGCTGAGCCAGTTGTCGGGTTGATCGGGTGTTCACAGCTTACCTTGGGACTACAAGAGGTAAGGGGATAAACCTGAGGAATTCTATTTCCGACAGCTGTGTGCTGCATCAGTGTTTGTATTGTATCTAAATGTTCTATATCTGATTATTAGGTGATTGTTTTATTTACTGCTGTTGATTTGACTACGCATGACATAACTGCTGATATATGTGAATACATGCTATAATTGTTAAATAATTATGTGGATGTATTGTGTGCCCTGCTGTGGGATTTAAAGTGTTAGAGGACCTAATATTGATTAGGATCCGACATCATGTAACTTAGAAGCTTTAAAAGTTTAAAATGTGGAATTGAGAAAATAAATGTTTTATTGTTTCTTAATTTAATTTAAGAGAAAATAAATAAATTATCTCTTTTGAAATAAAATATAATGAACGGTTGCTTTTAGGGAAAATTAACTTAAAAAAGCATAGTTGTGAAAATATGTTTTTAATAATGAAAAACAATGTTTTTAAATTAAATAGGACGTTAGAAACCTTTATTAGTTTTTAAATTAATAAAGTTAACCGTTTGAGCAAAAGCGTTTTGAGAAACGTGATTTTCAAATTTATTGGTTTTATCCAAGAAAAAGGGTTTTTACAAGCCTTGTTTTAAGGTTTGTGTTTTACCGAAAAACGACGAAAGGAAAAGAAATGGTCTTTAGACCAAGTTTTGTTTTATGGAAAACCGATCCCGAGGACTCTATGTAAGTATCGGAGATTTGGGTTTTTGGTTTTTGAGTTTTCAAGAAAAGTGGTTTTAAAGCTTAGAAAACTAGAAACCGAGACGTTGGGATTCTAGGGTTCTTTAGAAACACGTGGATCAAGGATCTGTGTTAGTTGTGGTCCTGTCGGCTTAGGGACAATCCTTGTTGTCCTGTAAGCTTGAGGATGTTTTTATGATCTTGAATCCAAAATTCTAAACTGATGCATCGGTTAGGGATATTTGGATTTGAGTTGTTTTGGACTAGATGTCCTGTCTTGAGAAAATGTTTTTGTGGCTTAAAAGGGTCTAAGACATTGCAGTGGCTGTTAGCGTTGATGCTACAACGAGGAAAGATTGTTACAACAAGATGAACCGACATACATAAGTAGTTTTCTCATAAATTTGTGTGGGGCAGAAGTGGCGTGAAACGGGGGACCTTGATGATAGGAAACCCATGATGACTGTAAGTCATTATGTGTCATTGTATCTTGATGGGCAATGGATAAAATCCATATAATGTAAAGCATTTGTACAGTGTGATATGGTAATGAAATCCATGTAGAGTGAAGCGCTATGCCCTGTGTGGATAGTGTGATATGGTACTGAAGTCCATGTAATGTGAAGCGTTATGCCTGGGTTGGATAACGTGACATGGTAAATAAATCCATGCAATGGAAAGCGTTATGCCTGGATTGGAGAACGTGGTGTGGTAATGAAATCCATATAAGGAAAAACATTGTACCCTGTGTTGGTCAGTGTGATATGGTAAATAAGGTGTGTCTTAATTGGCCATCGAGTCTGATCAACTCATTCTTTTGGTGATGGAATTCCCGGAAATCTAGAATTGAATATTAGTTGAGAAATATGGAAGTGTTTCATGCATACGTTTAGAGAATAACATTGATTGTGGGGGTACGAAACCCTTGTGTTTTATTGTTAGTACATAGATATATATGTTGTACTATGTGATGAATGATGATATTTGGTGAGATATACTTGTATGAATCTGCTGTTTGTGTTTAGGCATGTAGTTGTCGTTTTTGGGTATATATATTGGTTTCTCACCCTTGTCTGTACGTGTTGGACATCCTGTTGTGTTTTTGGATACGCGTACAGATATTTTTGTTAGCAGTCCTCCGGATCTTTCTAGCTTGAGAGCTGGAAGTTGACAACGAAGAGATGCGGATTGGTGACGACGTGACCCTATCCTTTTGGTATGACTGAAATCGGGGTAGTACACTTGGTTATCTTTAGATTTTTCCTGTTAGACCAGCTTAGGTTTTTTTTTATGGTAGTTACTTTTGGGTTAGTCTATTGTCCGCTTCTGATAGCCGAGGGGTAGACTAGTAGATTTGTAATGGATGATGTTTACTTTTATATATATATATATATATATATATATATATATATATATATGAGTATATATATGTATAGTTATGAGTATGTAAATGTTATCGTGAGCAGATGTTCTTTAACCTTATAAGAAGAAAAAATTTTATCATGAATTTCATAATAAGTGAGATATGAGTAAAGAAATCTTTTTCGAAAGCGAACCAGCAAATCTTTTTCCTACTTTATAGTGTTGGGGTTACGAAAGTGACACCCGAGATGGAGGGGTGTTACACTCTGCTACAACAACTACATCAACAATTTGAGAATAATAGCATCCTACCCGTAAAGAGAAAAACAACAAATTGATCAGTCCCCATCTACTATATAAACTATAACTACATCGACTACATCTTTAAATACTTTATACCTTCTTCTACAAATCCCTATCTTTAAAGAGAACAACAACAATGACACATATTTTAATTTGTTTTATTTGCATTAAATAATAGTGTCTAAATTGGAAAACGATCACTATGCTCGATTGGTTCTTGGACGAGGAAGGAGGTTTCGCTTGCTTTCTTTGAGCTCATTTGTTTGGTAGAACAGAGACAGGAGAGAAACAGGATTGGCAATGATGCAGTGGATAACGGTGTTCGGATGGAAGGGGAGGATGTTATTAGACCCAAGATTGGACATAGAGGAGTTTCCGGAAGGAAAGGATGTCGCCATTGCCGACCATGATGGTCACGAAGATACCGATGTTAGCGAAGGTGCGAAGTGGAAATTGCATATTTTTTGGTGTGGGAGGGTATCTGTAATGATAACCCATGTTACTAGTTGAAGGTTGTATTAGAAAAAAGAGGTATTGCAAGAAGGAGCTCCCTATAAAAAACAAAGTGACAGGATTAAATAATCCATTTTTTTTTGGTGTTATGAATTAATCCATTTTGTTGTCCAAAATACGATACCTAAATAAATATTGTTTATTAATATAGATGTTAATAAATATTATCTTATACAAAATACCGAGTGTTGAAATAACAAACTCTTCCCGATAGTACTATCACTTTCTGTCCAGTTGCAAATTCATTTCCTTGGGTGAAGTTGGATAGCTAAAAATTTAAAACTATAAGAAAAATATTCACATATATTATTTTGATAGTTGATCAAAGCACAAAGCATAACCAAAGTTGAGGGCAGATCTGGCTTTTTTCTTTCCTTTTTTTTTTTTTTTTTTTTCCTGGGAAGAGAACAGATCTGGCTAAAACGGAAGATAACAAAGCATATTAAACATCACAGACATAGTCAACACAAAATACAACAAGCTCACTCCGTCAGCAATGACACGTAAGAGTAGAGACCAACACGTAGCAGTTACTCGATCAACAAGAAAGGACACTATTTACATGCAACCCTGGGTTACCCAGCCTATACCTCAGCGATGCTTACTCCTTGTCTCACCGCTGTAGAGCCTGCGATCACATGTAACCCAATTTATTTTAGAACATACTACACAGATCCACAGCCGTTTGATAAAAATGAGCTTTTGACCAATGATTTTGAGCAGATCTAATGGTTCATATCATTCAAATACAACTACTGATCAAGTGTATCCCACAAGAAAAATGCTATTATTGGATTTGTGGATTTCATATGTAATCTTGAATCAGGTGAGTATACTCTTCTACTCAGTCAAGACTGGCTCAGGCAAGGTGAAATCTATAACTAAGTGAGGCATGAGTGAACAAATCAGGAGACAGGATCTCCGGTATATAATTTTAGTTAGGTTTGGAAATGAAGGTGAAACCATAAAATTAACCAGTTATGGAGGGGCTGAGTGGGATGGACTAAAGACCTAAAAAAAAAAGAGATTGTTTGACCTTACCCTTAGGCCGATCCTGTATCCAATGAGTTCTATAAGAAATCCATCAAATAATAAAAAGTATGCGGAAAGAAATGTGGTAAAGCTTGTGTTGTTGCTAGCATAAAAAAAACAATATCAAATTTTCAAATTTTTTGTTGTTGGGTGATAACCATGACCAACACGCCCCGAGAAGTGAATATGCGTGGAGTCTGTTAGTTAGTGTGTCTATTTTTTATGAGGAAAGAGCTTCAAAGTTTAGAACATGGAAGCCAAAACACAGCAATAAATAAGTAGGCAATATATACATACCAGTCATAAACAGTGGGAGAGTTGGGAAGAGGTTTATCAAACTTCTCAGCACCAATGGTCTTTGTGGCCAAGTTACTCCCAGGATTGAACACGCTCCTCCAAACGTTGTCAACTTTACGCGCCGACAGAGGTGTTGTTGGGGTCGTCGGCGTCACCGGGGTTGTTGGTGTCGCCGGCATCGACATCGTCCTCAGGTACTTATTACTTCCTTCATCTACACCCAAAACAGAAAAAAAAACTCTTAAGTTACCGAAAAGATCTCATATTTCAATTTTTTTGTGAGTTGAAAGAAAGAGAGAATAAAAAAAAATTATTTCATTTTGTGAATTTTTTAAAACATTTGTATTTATATCTCTTTTTTCAGGGGATCACATAATAAAGAAAATATTAAAAGAATCTAGAGTTGCTATGGCTAGCAATTTTGGAAATGTAAATGCAAATATTAATTATATATTTATATATTAATTTGATAGGTACCTTTGATGTTCAAGGGCTTGGTGGTGGTGATCTTCCTAAGCCTACCAAGCCCACGGTCAGGTTGAGGGCCAGCCACAACATCATCCCACAGCTTCTCTAGCAGAACCATCTCTCTTAAACTAGCTTTAGCACTGACGGGCGATACGTAGTCTCAATTATTGTGTTTTTGTGTACACTGCATATATGGCGGGTAGTACTTAAAATATCTTGGCACAAGAGGTAGTGTTTTTGGAATTTTTAATTTGTTAATTAGACTACTATGAAGTGGGATGTGTGTTTTCCTGTTTCCAAGATTAAGTTGTTTTTTATATTACATGGCAGTGACTTGCAATTGGACAAGGGAGGGGATGGATAAGGATGAAGACTCGAAGACTGAGTAAAATGTACGTTGGCTTACAAGTGTGCACATACATAAAAAGACATAATTGTTGATGCTTTGTCTTATTCTGCGGCGCAGTACTGCGGGGTCTATGGTGATGGGTTGGATTAAAATACTATTTTAATTTGCTATGACTTAGATGGGGAAGAAGGATCTAGAGTTGGGTAAAAAAATGAGGCAAATTTACCACTATATCACTGTTTCACTTTTTATTTTCCAAACTACCACCGTTTCCAAATTATATACCAAACTACCACTATTTGAGAATTACATTTAGAAGTCTTGTTTGCCATCCACGACTTCTCAACCTCATTTTACAAAATTTTGTTGGTTTTGCCTTGGGAAGTCGGGTTTGCTAACCACGACTTCTCAAGGTGAAACAACTGATACAAGTGAAACAATACAAGTGAAACAACTGATCACCTTTCTGATGTTTCACTCGTCTGCTTAGACAAGTGAAACATCAGACAAGTGATCAGCAGATGTTTCACTCGTCTGCTTATCACTTGTCTGCTTAGACGAGTGAAACATCAGACAAGTGATAGGTAGACGAGTGAAATAGCTGCTGATCACTTGTCTGATGTTTCACTCGTCTAAGCAGACAAGTGAAACATCTGTTGATCACTTGTCAGATGTTTCACTCGTCTAAGCAGACGAGTGAAACATCAGACAAGTGATAGGCAGACGAGTGAAATAGCTGCTGATCACTTGTCTGATGTTTCACTCGTCTAAGCATACAAGTGAAACAGTAGACAAGTGATCAACAGATGTTTCACTCGTCTGCCTATCACTTGTTTGCTTAGACGAGTGAAACATCAGACAAGTGATAAGCAGACGAGTGAAACATCAAACAAGTGATCAGCAGATGTTTCACTCGTCTGCTTATCACTTGTCTACTTAGACGAGTGAAATAGCTGTTAATCACTTGTCTGTTGTTTCACTCGTCTAAGTAGACGAGTGAAACAGGTGCTGATCACTTGTCAGATATTTCACTCGTCTGCTTAGACGAGTGAAACATCAGACAAGTGATCAGCAGATGTTTCACTCGTCTGCCTATCACTTGTCTGATGTTTCACTCGTCTAAGCATACAAGTGAAACAGTAGACAAGTGATCAGCAGATGCTTCACTCGTCTGCCTATCACTTGACGGCTTAGACGAGTGAAACAACAGACAAGTGATAGGCAGATGAGTGAAACGTTTGCTTATCACTTGTCTGATGTTGATGTTTCACTCGTATAAGCAGACAAGTGAAGCAACTGATCACTTGTCTGTTTCACTTGTCTGCTTAGACGAGTGAAACAGCTGATCACTTGTCTGCTTAGACGAGTGAAACATCAGACAAGTGATAGGCAGACGAGTGAAACATCTGCTGATCACTTGTCTGATGTTTCACTGTCTGCTTAGACGAGTGAAACATCAAGTGATCAGCAGTTTCACTTGTCTAAGTAGACAAGTGATAAAATAATAATTTAAATTAATTTAAATATAGAACTTTCAAAAAAAAAAAATATAAATCCCCTTGAGAAGTCGTGGTTATCAAACACGACTTCTCAAGGGAATAAAAATAAATTTCAGAAATATCATGTTGGGAAGTCGTTAATGCTAAAAACGATTTCTCAATTACTTTCAAAACCGTGGTAATTTGGTACATAATTTGAAAAGGGTGGTAGTTTGGAAAATAAATATTAAAACAGTGATATATTGAAAAATTTGCCAAAAAAATGATACTACGGGTTAAAAAAATGATATTCTAAAAATAATTGAAGTGAAAGCTTAAATTAGTTCTTCAAAATTTTAAGGAATCAATTTTTAATTTTTAAAAAAATAAATTAATTATTTAATTCATCAAATTTATAAATATAGGATATATTAATTTATAGATTTAATTTTGATGTCTATTTATTTGTATACATATCTCATTAACCATCATACTTGAACCGTTAATGATCTTTTGTGACATACGACAAATTTCTACCATAAAAAATGAATGAAAAGTGAAAAATACATAATTTTTAGATATTTTGGATTTTAAAATTTTGCATTTTTTTCACGTTTTATTCATTTTTCACATAGTCATATGCTATGCATGATCACTAACGAGTTGGTAGGATGGTGAATGGGATGCGTAGGCAAGTAAACGGACGTCGGAACTAAACCTAGTGACTAATGTATCCTGCATTAGTAAATTTAAGAGACTAAATAATTAATTTATTTATTTCAATAACTAAAAGTGGACCCTTGATAATTTTCAGGAACTAATTTGGGTCTCCCTTCAAATAATTAATTGTGCAATGTAAATTAATAATTTGGATTGTCTCCGGTAGGGTGTCTCCGGCACCTCTCTCCGGCACTCATCTCAGCCACTCATTCAATCTAAGGATCCAAAAAAAAGGTCAATTTTAAACATTAAAAAAAAAATCCCCAAAAACCAAACCCATAAGCCACCATTTGCTCACATCACTCTCCATCTTCACCTCATCACCACATGCCACCGCCGGCCACGACAAGTTGCCGTCGAAACGATGAGCCTCCGTCATGACTGCCATCTTAGCCCCTTCTCTCTTGCGCCGCCGTTTCTCTCCCTTCTTCCTTGCGCTGCCGTCACAGATTTCTATCTCCCTTCTCCGGCCATCGCTTGCCTCCGCCTTTCAAGGTTCACTCCTCACTTTCAATTTACATTTGGATTTTGGTAGCAAAATGGTGGGCATCTATTCTCAAAGTCATACAATTAAGATAAAAGGATTCAAGCAAACTCAAACAATATTAGCATGGATTTCTCGGGATGGAGTCAATCTGAAACAATATTTCAAAGAGAGTTGAAATATTGGGAATAAAGGTACAACAAGCGAAACATGAAAAAGAAATGGGTATGAAGATTGAATTTGAAGGGCTTACGCAATGAATGTTTTTGTTTGGATTGAAATCGGAATCAATTAAAAAGTGAAGCTGCGGCAGCGCGGAAGGCGGCATGGGAGAGAAGGGACAGAGACGGCGACACGAGGGAGGCTTACGGTGGCTGGCGGTGGTGAGGTTGTAGAGGGATGGGGCAACTATCGGGTATGGGCTTTAGGCATTTTGGGGATTTTATGATTTTTTTAATATTTAAAATGTTACTTTATTTTAGACCGTTAGATTAAATAAAACTTGGAGATAAATGGTGGAGATGGGAGCTGGAGAGAGGGAGGAGAGACAATCCAAACTCGTAAATTAATCCCTACCGTGTTTCATCGCTATTTCAGTTATTTTAACTAAAGTTATCACAAGTTCAATCACAAATAAAATAGGAGTATTGTAGTTGGGTTGAATTGATTTTAGTGGCTTCGTTTTCAATGTATCAAATAGCGAAATTTTAAACGTTACATGAGTATTATATCATGTATTTCTATGCATAAATATTTTATAATGATGATAATTTAACGATGATCAAATTAATATGGCATGATTATTTATGGAAATAATAATAATAAAAATAATTTATATAAGGATTTAATTGTTATATACTGTTAGTGTAAAGATTTTTTATACAGACAACCAATCAGAATTTGTCACATAAGCTAAAATGTTTGATTCTTATCCTAACTAACTTAAAAATCTCACACACCATGATTTCTGATTGGTTATCAGTGTAAAAAAAATTTACACTGATAATATATAGCAATTAAACTCTTTATATAATCCCGTTAAGGTTGATTAAAGAACTCAGAGGTACCAACAACTTTTTGTTCAAGTGGAAAGGAACTTAGTTCCTCTTAATTAAACAAAATTTCGGGTTCGAGTCTTGTGAATAGAAAATATAGGCGTTGGAAGAGTTTTGTCCCCTTAAAATGATATTTTCAGCTCGACTCGGATTAGTCGGAATCTAATATGATTTTCAAATATCAATGGTCCCGGACTAAAAAAAAGAAGTATGAGAGGAGCATATCTAGATAGTGTGCTTATAAATGTGCATAATAATCATTATATTTAGGTGTGTTTGTGGATAGGTTTGGATTAATTTTAATACAAAAATAATCATTTGATCTAACATGAAAACTATTTAGAGTTCAGTTTGGATTAGATTAATCTCATTATCAACATCCAACCAATTTAAATTGATTTTCTCAGTTTGGATTAGATCGGATGATTCGTTTTTTGACCCAACAAAATTACAAAAATGTAAGTATAAATAATAGCAATTCAAATAGCATTTAAAGTCTAAACTCCTCCAACAACATTTTTGCTTTACCTATGAGGCTACTTTCGAGCTTTTATAAATCCAATCCAACACGATCCAATTAAGATAATTTTTTATTGGTTTTGGTTTTGTGGATTGTGTGTATTTTTATTGGGAATCGATTGTTTGTAAATATCCCATAAAATAAAAAGTAAAAAATGATATAAATAAATAAATAAAAGAAATATTAGTGATATGTTCTTTTTTTTTTTTATCAATTAGTGGCATGTTCTTTTCAACATCTGCTTTTAACATTTTTATTATTATTGAATGAATATCATGTAGAATCCAAAAAATTGCATGGTTCTCTCTACTAAACGGGTCCCACATGAATTCCAGCAAAAAAATTAAGAGTGCATTAATGAGGCGGTTAAAAGGAATATGTTGCTAGTATTGATAAAAAATAAATAAAGATAAAGTATAATTATTATCATATTTATTTTATTATTTTATTTTAAACTATAATTTCTTATTTATTAAACATAGAAAAATAAGAAATTCTTCATACTTTCATTAACAAAATAAGAGATAAATGTCTCCATCTTTTTTTCTTTTTGACCAGTGTCTCGATCTTTCTACTCTAATTTGAGTAATTTCGTTATGGTGAATTTTATGATATCCTAAGAATAATTTTATTCTGTCTGGGTGATTCAATTAAATGGTGAGAATTATTTGACTTGATCCATTAATTTGATTCATTTAATTGGGGTGATGCATTTTTATTGGTCAGGATAACTTTTACCCTAAAATTATTAAGATTACAGGAGAATGAATTTTTCATTATATATATATATATATATATATATATATATATATATAAGTACAATTTCACTTACAGATTTTAATAATGGAGTTGCATAGCTCCAAAACAAAAGTTAAATCTTAAAATATTTTCATATATGAAAATTACGCAAAAATTGGAAAAAGACACAAGGAAACACTAGCATTACACACAGATGTTACACTTTAAAAACATTTATAATGGAGTGATAGCGTTCATCACCCTCACATTCATCAAACAGAAACTATCCACTCGTAAATGCCTATTTTTTATTAAATTCATAAATAAACAGTTAAATTTTGATATATTATTGATGTAAAATTTTTATATTATGAATCAAAATCACAAATATTTCTATATCCAATTTTTAAGGTAGAGTCAAACATTTTCAATGATTTGATAATTTATGATAAATTAATATTATAAACAATCTTTATACTAATAATACATATAAATTAGATCCTTTTGTAAAAAAAAAATTTAATAACGCTCATCTTAAAATTTCTTATCAATTTCATTAAAAAGGGAATTTAAGAGAGTAATATATTTTTAGACATTAATTAAAATACATTAATGAAAAATATTTTGTTTGGATATTAAATGTGTAAACTTTTAAAAATGGAGGAATTTTATGGGGGTATTATTTTAAACTAAAATTAGAAAAATTTGAAATACCACTTCAAAACTAAGAATTTGAAATTCTCTTGCCCCATCTCATGTGCCGCCCGCCGCCTGTCATGGAACTATCGCCAGTCGACGATCACGGGACTACCACCGCCCATCGGTCACCATGTCGCCTTCACCTTATTTTTTTAATAGGATAAAGTAAGTTTTTTTTTTATATTTTTTATATTTATACATAACCTTTATTTAATTATTCTATTTAAACAAAGAAGTTTAAGAATAAAAAAAATTAATTATTCATCCAAACAAAAAAAATTACAAAATAAAAGAGACTTAATTGAAGCAATTAAATTTTTAAGAATTATAAATATTTTAGAATTTTCAATTCCCTCCTTCAAACGCATTCTTCAAAAAAAAACATGGAAATTCAAATCCTAAAAGAACCACTTTAATTTATTTTTTTTTCGAATTTGATACGTTCAATCATATGTGACGTATGTTTTACTTTGGACATAGGGGCCGTTCATTTGCCCATGGTTTTGCTCATCCACAGACAAAAAAACAAAAAAACCATGAGCCTGCTGTCCCCTCCCATTTCCGAGAGTAGTAGATGAACAACTTTTAGGCTTACTCTAGTGATGGAAAAAATGGATGTTTTTATTAAAAAAAAAAAAAAAAACTTTTTCATGCATTTAATTAAATGTCAAACATGCAAGATTATTTTATAAATAATTTTTTGATCTCAAAACAGCTTAAATAAAAAAAATTTAGTATTTCCAAACAAACACTAAATATAGTACTTTTAGGCCTTAGTTACGCATTATTTCAATTTTTTTGTCATCGTCTATATTTTCGATATGATAATCATTAATCAGACAATTAGGGTGTGTTTGGGAAAGCTGGAAAAAAAAGATTATGCTGATAATCGATTTATGAATAATCGATTATTATGATAATCGATTATAATCAGAATCTATTTTTGTTTGGGTCTGTTTGCTGAAAAGCGATTTCAAGATAATCTTTTTTGTTTGGATGGTCTAAAAAAATCACTTTTTACATAGTAAATTACGAAAAAGGGTATGAAGTTATTTGTATAATTTAATAATATTTATTTGGAAGTTAGTTTTGTAGGGGTAAATAGGGAAGAGAGTTTTGAGAATGAGAAATAATCAAATCATAACAATCTTAAGCTAAAACAAATTAGATGACATAAAACAGCTTTTTCCCCCCCAAAAAAAGCTTTTTTATAAATTTAAGCTATTTGCCAAACATGATAGATTATATATGAAACAGCTTATTAGCCAAAAAACAGCTGAAATGGGAAAAATCTAGTTTTCCCAAACAAGCACTTAGTGTTTGTTTGGAAATATTTGATTTTTTTTATTTAAGCTGTTTTGAGATCAAAAAGTTGTTTATAAAATAATCTTGCATGTTTGGCATTTGATTAAATGCATGAAAAAGCTTTTTTTTTTTGGAAAAAACATCCATTTTTTCCATCACTAGAGTGAGCATGTTTCGGAAAGATAGATTTTTTCCATTTCAGCTGTTTTTTGACTAAAAAGCTGTTTCATACATAATCTATCATGTTTGGCAATTAGCTTAAATTTATAAAAAAAACTTTTTTTGGGGGAAAAAAGCTGTTTTATGTCATCTAATTTGTTTTAGCTTAAGATTGTTATGATTTGATTATTTCTTATTCTCAAAACTCTCTTCCCTATTTACCCCTACAAAACTAACTTCCAAATAAATATTATTAAATTATACAAATAACTTCATACCCTTTTTCGTAATTTACTATGTAAAAAGCGATTTTTTTAGACCATCCAAACGAAAAAGATTATCTTGAAATCGCTTTGCAGCAAACAGACCCAAACAAAAATAGATTCTGATTATAATCGATTATCATAATAATCGATTATTCATAAATCGACTATCAGCATAATCTTTTTTCTTTCAGTTTTCCCAAACACACCCTAAGACTATTAGATTGTTTTGGATTAGATTATTTTCTAATCTAAATTTTTTTTTCCACTTTTATTCCTCCCCCGAAGAAATATTATAAAAAACATCAAATATTATTAATATAAACAAATAATTTCATACCCTTTTTCGTAAATTACTATATAAAAGTGATTTTTTTTGCATCACCCAAACGAAATAGATTATCTTAAAATCGGTTTTCAGCAAACATTCCCAAATAAAAATAGATTCTGATTATAATCGATTATCACAATAATCGATTATTGATATAATCGATTATCAGCATAATCTATTTTTTCTAGCTGTCCCAAACACACTCTTACTAAGCAATTTTCTCCTTCTCCATTTTGGGCTGCCAAAATTATAATGTTTTCAACAAGTAGGAAAGTTTTAAAAAACAAACAAAGAACACATGCTTATAATGTATACATGATTGATGTTTTTCCAAGTCTTCCCTTTTACTTGACAACATATTCATGAAGCATCTAAGTCTGTAAGATATGCAACCAAGGCCGGCGATTAGGGTGTGCAAGGAGTGCAACAGCACAGGGCCTCAAATTTGGTCCAAAATTTGGGGCCCCCAAAATTTATTTTGACCAAAAAAAATGTGTTAGAAAGAAGGTTCTTTTTAAGTAGCAAGAAGATTGATATTAGCTTGAAGTTGTATTGGTAGGATTTTAATAATCTTCTTTGTATTTATTGTCCTGAAGTGGGTGTTTAAGATTAAAACAATTGTCCGTTTTGAAATAATATTTAAGATTGTCTTTTTTTTGAAATAATATTTTAAAATAATATTTAATTATTAAAATTGTCCTTTTTTTTATTAAGGGCCCAATTTTTAAGATTAGAACAGGGCCCCCAAAATGTTTAAGACGGCCCTGTATGCAACACCCCCCATTTTTTCGCTCTTTATTTACTATATGCTTGAACTTGTACATCAATAGAAACTGTATGCATGAATTAATGTGAATGTTTCATGTTCTAATATAAAACCAAATATAAACACGAACCAAGTTTAAGGAATGGTGGCAAAGGATGGTATGGTTAATTGTTGTAATAATTTATAAGCAAATTAATTATCCTGAAACCTTAAGCTTATAAATAAGAGTGAATAAGATGGTAAGAAGATATCAAGTTTGTCTTTTATAATTGCATTACAAAGTTAAAATTTTGGATTTAATTGGAATGTATTATTAGTGTAAGGATTTTTTATATTGTCAATCAATCATAAATTATCGTATCATTAAAAATGTCTGACTCTTATCATAACTACCTTAAAAGTCACTCATATCATGATTTATGATTGATTAATAATGTAAAACACTTTACACTGACAATTTATATCAATTAAACTCTAAATTTTAAGCTTTATTCTTTGGCATACTTTTTTTAAAATAAAATATTTGTTTTACTTTCTATAGAAGTTTTGATAAATCGGGTTTGTGAGGTTTAAATTAATTTTGCTTAATCATATTCATCTTCTTAAAAGTTATGATCAAGAATCATCAGTATAGATTTATCATTTTTTATATTTTTAACAAGATAAAAGTATTTGAAATATACAAGAAAGTACTTAAATTCTTAGTCTGTTTGACCTTATAAAAATAAAGTCTTGGCATTGGGCTAAATAAAGATAGGTGGGAATTTCTCTTTCTATGATTAGGGCATTTGTTCATTGGAGTGTATGAAATTAGCTAGTAAAAGTTAGAAGTCAGGGACCTTTGTTGTAAAAGGGATGTGTAATAGTGCTACTGATTTAAACAAATAATAAGTCAATGTACTAAATGGTACTTGAATTATTGAATATAAAGTGGATAGTTCCTTCCAGTGTATGTGCTTGAAATAAGTACAGAGAAGGGAGAATAGAAATGAAGAGAGGGAAGAAGGAGAGATTCCAGAGAGAGAAGAGAGACTAGGAGGTAAGAGAGAGAACAATATCATCCAAATGCACACCCTCTCCCTTTTTCCTTTACCCACTTATACGTGCATTCACACATAATCTCTCAGCCTAGTGTTAGTTGTCCTAGGCCTAGTGCTCCTTCTCATCTCCTCAATTTTAGGATTTCCTCTAACCGAATTGCCTTGCTGTCCTACCTCTGATGCAATGGTTGATTTATCCTCAGTTTGGGCTTGACTAGCTGTTGGGCCCATTATAATACCTTCCCCATTTGAAGCAACCTTGTCCTCAAGGTTGAAGGAGGGGTAGTTAGTGAGGATGTCCGAATTGCTTTCCCAAGTGGCATCAGCTGGTGGGAGATTATCCCATTGAATGAGGACCTGAGGGATGTGGGTTGATCCCTTGATGAGTGTTCTGGTTTTCAGCACTGCAATAGGTTGAAGAATAGGTCCCAATTCAGAAGTACTCAAAGGCAGGGGAATGTAAGGAGCTGTGGAAGGACCCTTAAAGGGTTTCAGCTGTGAAATATGGAATACTGGATGTATTTTAGCTGTATCGGGTAGAGCCAATTTGTAGGCTACTGCTCCTATCCTTGCAGTAACTGTGAAGGGTCCAGAATATCTCATTCCCAATTTCTGGTTCTTCCTTAAAGCCACAGAGTTTTGTCTATAAGGTTGTAATTTTACTAATACCAAGTCACCAATTGAGAATTGTAAGTCTTGTCTCTTTTTGTCAGCTTGATTCTTCATGAATTGTTATGCTCTTGCTAAATTCGATTTCAGTTGGGCCAATGTAGTGTCTCGGAAGCTCAATTCTGCTTGTACTGCTGCAGGATCAGTGTCACAAGCTTGGTACCTTGTGAAAGTAGGAGGGTCTCGGCCATACAAGGCTCTAAAAGGAGTCATGCCGAGACTTGTGTGGAATGAAGTATTATACCATAGTTCTGCCCAGGTTAGTGCCCTGTACCAAGTCTTAGGCTGCTGGAAAGTGAAGCATCGCAAATACAATTCGAGACATTTGTTTAAGGCCTCTGCTTGTCTATCCGATTGGGGGTGATAAGCAGAACTCATTGCTAGTGTTGTACCTTGTAGCTGGAATAATGATTGCCAAAATTTGTTAATGAACACTTTGTCTCTATCTGAGACGGTGACTTGGGCATACCATGGAGCTTAACAATGTTGTTCATGAAAGTCTCTGCAAATATTTTGCTTGTATACTCAGTTTTTAGAGCAAAGAAGTGTGCATATTTAGATAATCTGTCAATAACCACCATTATAACAGTATATCCGAAAGACATTGGTAATCCAGTAATAAAATCCATTGCCACATCTTCCCATACCTGGTTGGGATTGGTAAGGGTTGAAGTAATCCGGATGGGAGAGAATTTGTGGTTTTAGCTTGCTGGCAGAAGGAACAATGTTGTACAAACTCTGTGATGTCTCTCTTCATTTTAGGCCAGAAAAATTGAGAAGCGATCCTGGCCCTTGTCCTTTCTATACCCGCATAGCCCCCAACGGGTGAACTGTGATATTCGTCAAGAATTTGTTGTATAAGAGAACTTTTAGATGGAATAACAAGCCTGCCCTTCCAGAATAATAGGTCTTCTTTTAGGGAATAATTGGAATCATGAGGAGTCTTAGACTTACACAGCTGCATAATGTTCTATAGATAGGTGTCTTGCTCCAATTCCTATTTGAGATCTAGGAGGAGCTGGGGTTTAGGCTCGGACTAAGCAAGCATTAGCACTCTGGAAAGAGCATCTGCAGCAAGATTCTCTTTCCCAGTTTGTATTCTATTGTGAAGTCGATCCCAATGAACTTGTGTAGATATGCTTGCTGTTCAGGGGTCTACAAGGACTGGTCGAGCAAGCTTTTTAGGCTCTTTTGGTTTGCTCTGATCACAAATTTATAGCCTAGCAAATAGTGTCGAAACTTGGCCAAAGCTTCAGTTATGGCCAACAATTCCCTGATGTAAGCCCATTGTTTTTGCATTCTAGGTGCTATCTTCTTTGAGAAATAGGCAATAGGATGACCACCTTGGCTGAAGTACAGCCCCCACACCAAGCCCCGAGGCATCTGTTTCAATAACAAAAGTCTGAGTGAAGTCTGGCAGAGCAAGGACAGGTGCTGTTGTAATGGCCTGTTTGAGCTTAAGAAAAGCTTTTTCTATGTCTGTAGTCCAGCCAAAGGCATCCTTTTTGAGTAAATTGGTCAGAGGATGAGCAATAGCAGCATAAGATTTGATGAATCTGCGATAGTAACCTGTCAATCCCAAAAATCCTCTTAATGTTTTGAGATTAGTTGGCCTAGGCCAATCTAGGACAGCTTGTATCTTCTGTTTGTCCATAGCAACTCCCTATCCAATCATAGTATGGCCTAAGTAATCCACCTCAGAGAGTCCAAAAGAACATTTGGACAACTTGACAAATATGGAGTGCTGCCATAATATTTGAAGTACTGATTCAAGATGTACTAGGTGAGAGTTCCAAGAGAGACTGTAAATGAGTATATCATCAAATAATACAAGTACATATTTCCTTAGAAGTGGTTGAAAAATATGGTTCATCAAACATTGGAAGGTGGCAGGGGCATTAGTGAGTCCGAATGGCATAACTAGCCATTCATAGTGGCCTTGATGGGTCCGAAAGGCAGTTTTGTATCTGTCCTCTGGGTGCACAAGGATTTGGTGGAAACCAGACCTTAAGTCTAGTTTAGAAAAGTACTTAGCTCTATGTAATTCATCTAGTAACTCATCCACAGTTGGCATAGGGAAACTGTCTTTTATAGTGATGGCATTGAGAGCTCTATAATCAGTATAGAATCTCCAGCCCCCATTCTTTTTCTTGACCAAGAGGATTGGTGAAGAGAAAGGACTAGTACTTGGGTGGATGATGCCTTCCTCAAGCATTTCTTGTACCATTTTTTCAATTTGTTCTTTTTGGCTATGAGGATATTTATAGGGTTGAACTTTAACAGGTTGAGAGCCTTCTTGCAAGTGAATGTAGTGGTTCTGGGTCCTTGGTGGTGGCAGCCCTGAGGGGTTTTGGAATACAGTTTTATAAGTGTGTAGCAGTATAGCTAATTCTGGTTCCATGTCATCAGGAATGTCCAGCAGAGTGTCTTTGGGATGTTTAGGAGGTGCAAACTGAATGGCAAACAGTTCTGCTATGGCTTTGGTGTTATGTAACCTCCTGATGTGGTGGAAATGGGCCGGCATTGGTGATTGTGGCCTATCACCATGCAGAGTTATAATTTTTCCCTGTAGATAGAACTTTAAGCTGAGGGCTGCATAATCGGCTACATGAGGACCCAAGGTTGCAAGCCAAGCTGCTCCCAAGATCAAGTCAGCACCAGAAATAGGGAGCAAGTACACAGGCGGGGTCAGATCATGGCCTTGGACTGAGACTTGTAGCTACTGAACTAGACCCTCGACTGCCATGGAATGGCCATTTCCTACCATCACTTTGAATAGAGGTGCTGGTTCGATGGGTAGTTTAAGAAAATGAGCCACCCTTGGTTGTAAGAAATTATCAGAACTCCCTCCATCAACCAATATTTGTACGTCAATGCCTCCAATTTTCCCAGTAAATTTGATTATGCCTATGCCATTTGACCCTTTGAGAGCATTGAGAGACAAATGGTGATCCAAGGGACTGTCCTCATTAGCTAATTCAGTGTTATCAGGGGGGTTCAGTTCAGGGGCGTTGGTCCATTCCTCATCCACTTGAAGGATCATCAAGTGTTTGTTTGGGCATTTGTGTGTAAAAGAGAATTTTTCATCACAGGTATAGCATAGGCCTTTTTCTCTTCTCAATTGCATTTCGGAGGGACTTATTCTTTTGATATTGGTGTAGTTTTGTGGCTGAAAGAAAGGTTTGGTCTGAGGTGTGGGCAGTAAGGGAGGTAATGTGGTTTTAGTCTGGGGTGAGGTGTTTGTGGTGATTTGGTTTGGGTATCTGGTTTGTGTGTAGGTAGCTTGGGTTGGATTGGGTTGTCCGTAAGGGTTAGGATTGTAGTGGGATTTGGCAGGTGGGGTGTATTTTTCTTCAAACAATTTTGCTAGAGAGATAGCTTTAAACAAGGATATGGGGCTTTGGGCTACTACCTCCCTGCGAATGTCCGATTGGAGGCCACTGAGAAAACAATTGAGCAAGGCATCAACAGATAACCCATATGCTCTATTAGCTAGAGAAGTAAACTCCATATCGTAGTCATTCACAGATCCTGATTGGGTTAGTTTGAAAAGAGTAGCGCGAGGACAATCATATAAGGATGGACCATAATCAAGTTCCAGGGCGCGGGTAAAAGATTGCCAAGAAGGAAATGGGTTTGAGCGTTGCATCATCTGGTACCAAGGGATGACTTCCTTGTCCAGATGAACCGCTGCTATAGTTAACCGGTCTATGTCAGGAGTGTCATAATAGTCGAAGAACTGTTCAGCCTTGAATATCCATTCCATTGCATTTTTGCCATCAAACTTAGGAAATACAAGTTTGACATTTCTCACTTGGAATGGTTATTTGCTCGAGTTCATACCACCATGGGGCGATTGGGTTTTGGACAGCAGATTATCAAGAGCAGCTTCGTTCCATACGGCTGTTGTTGGAAGTTTCAAGTGAAAGAACCTGTTTGAAACACAAGAAGGGGGGTTGAATTGTGTTTCAGAAGATTTTAAATTCTTTTCGTAAGCAGATAATAGTTTTCGCAAGGTTGGACGCTAAAACGATTAAAAGCAAAGAGAGCTCTTCCAAACACCAAGTTGGACGCTAACTTAGTTTGACTAAGATAAGAAAGCAGCGTAGTAAAAGGCAATTCAATCCCAGTTAGTTAGTTATATAATAAACTAAAGTAAGGGTAAGGGAGAGAAAAGAACACAAAGATATTATCCTGGTTCACTCTTCACCAAAGAGCTACGTCTAGTCCTCTCTACTTGAGAGCTTTATCCACTATAACAAAAACCTTTTGTTACAAAGTATTCAACACCTCTTCAGGCAGTATTCTCAACCTCTTCAGGTTCTCTAAGTATTTTTTTACAGATAAGCCTCTTCAGGCTCAACCAAACTAAGGTTTTGAAAAGAGTTTGTTCTACTAACTCACTAAATGTGAGAATTCGAAACTAAAGCTTAGACTCTTAAAAACAAGTCTACACAAAGAGTAATATGAAAATGAGGATCAGAGAGCTTTGCTAGCTTTGCAAGCTTGAGATTTTCTCTTTGATTTCTTGAGCTAATGTTTGATTGTATCTCTTGAAAGATTTTGAATTGCTAAGTGTTGCTTTACTTGTATTTTTGCTCAAGTTCGGTCTGGTAACCTTGCACTTTCAGGGGATGGAGGTATATATAGCCTCTTGTCTTTGAGCAAACTTCACTCTTCAACGGATGGAAAAGGATCCATTCTGATGAGCATTGAATGCATTTGATTCGTTGAGTCTGATAGCTTCTGAAGTTTCTGATCAGCAGGATAGACTGTCAGGATGATAGCTAAAAGTGGTGCTGACATATCCTATGAGTAGAACGAAAGTTGCCTTTTGTTTTTCCAAAAGAAAAAGGTCAACTTCTTAAAGTGACATAGACATTCTGGCTTACGCTTTACATTTGTACGAATATTACAAAGAATGTTTTGTCCCAAGGATATAAGCCTTTTACAGGGAGTAATGAATTCAAATGCTTTAACAAGATATTCGCGCTTGAAGTATAAAAGCATTTATTGGACTAGCTATTACAAAAGTAACCGAAAGAGTCTTTGGACTCATGGTTCTATATATTACCATCCAGTCGTAAACCAAGATTAAATGTTGGACGAGATAAAGTCTTTGGATTATGGATAGTCTTTGGACTCAATTAAGTTTTATCCTGCACACTTAATATAAAGCGTTAGTCCATAACAAATCTTTGTTCATCTTAAATTAGCTCTTTGTTAACATCAAAACTTAAGGGATTATTTGAACCATAACCACTTTTGTTCCAACAATCTCCCCCTTTTTGATGATGACAAAACATACTAATTTGATTGAACAAAGAGTCCTAGAGAGCTGAAGGGCTCCCCCTAAGACAAACATTCTAATCATTTAAAGCATCTAAACATTTAAGGCATATAAGACAAATATAAGTTTTTAAGCATGGAAAGCCAGACATGTATTCAAAAGCAATCAAGATGTATATATTCAATCAACCCATTTTCTCCCCCTTTTTGTCATCAGACAAAAGAGTGAGAAACACATCATAGTCAGTATATTTGAAAACAAATAAAACAAATTTTAAGAAGAGAGAGGAGGTTTTGGAATAAAATCTTTGAACATAGCCGCAATTTGCTGAAGGAGCACCGCATTGTTGGTTTCTATGGTCCGTTGGACGAACTCTTGAAACTCAGGAGGAATAACCGAGGCAGAACTCTCAGCTGTGGCCCTGGTTGCGTCCACACCTCTTTGATCAGGAACTATACTACGAGCCTGAGAAGGAGATGGATCAACAGGATGGACCATTGAGAGAGGGATAGGTTGAGACTTGGACTGAGCTGAGTCTGCAACTTGTTCCACTTCCTCAGCATGAGTTTCAGAGGAGGCATCCGCATAGACGATTTTGGTGTCCCCAGTCTCTTCAGGAATAACCGGCTTAGGAGGAGGAGGAGGAGGAGGAGGAGCATCAGGATCAATGACAGGTTTGGGTGGAGGTGACAGCACTTCAAGTATGATCTCAGCATCATCATACTTGTTTTCTCTCCATCTGGGAGCAGGTGAAGGCAAAACATCTTTAGGATAAAGAGGTATCCCAAAGACATCGTCTATGATCATGTAGTCAGCCTCACAGATTCGATATTGTCTTGGGTAGACGCGAATCTCTTCTTTCTCCTCAATTGATAGTCCAGATGATGATGCTTCTTGGGAGCATCTCCAGATGTGGTTTTTTCGATAGACCTTAGCATCTGGGTCAAATCTGAATCGGGGATCTTTCTTCCAAATGCTTGCTAGAGCCCCAGAGTCATCTCGATGTCTCTTCCAAAACATGGGATCAAAAGCATTTTTGTAAGACATCGTCCATGACTCAAGTCTTTTGCGAAGGTCCTTATTCTTGTTGGGATCTAGAATAGGGAGCCTTGGACAAGCGCGAGGAGGAACAACTCCTACTCTTGTGCTGGATGTCCTTGACCAAAATTTCTTTGGAAGGTTGTGATGAATCTTAGCTTCCCAAGTCATGTCACACTCCTTCCGCACGGCATAATAAGGAAGAAAGTACCGAACATCGAAGTACTCCTTCCATGTTGATGGGTAGCTTGGAATAAAAGATAGATCAGGATCAAGGATGAAGTTGGCTAAGCCAAACGTCCTTGCTCTTCTTTCGTACTCCGTTTTGTAGCCTTTCTTGTCTTCATTACGAAGAACAACGTGCCTCTTTACATTGTAGTGGCACCATTGGAATGCCTTGTCCTTGATGAGGTTGGGATAGACTTTTCTTGGAGGAAACGTCTTCTTCTCAAGGCAGATAACCAAGGGTCCATGGGCTGTATACATCTCAGTGGCCAGACGTTTAGTTGATGTGTGTGAGATGGGGTAGTAGCCATGTTCAGGGGGTGGTCCAGAGGTGGGTGGTTGTTCATATTCATATTCAGGTAAGGAAGAGGGCTTTTGGGGTGAGGTTCAGTAGTGGGGGGTGTGTGTTCAAGGAATAGAACAGGAAAGTCGCGTTTGACCTCAGCCCAAATTGAGCATTTGTTACTGTGGTTCATTCATGAGATGCGTCTATATTTTCTTTTGGGAAAGATCTGTCTGGGGTAGGGAGCACCATAAGGTTGGAAGAGGTGATCTCCCCAGGGTGTGAACCAGTCTTCGGGTTCATTTGGTGAGGTTAGAGTTTGGGTTTGTGGTAGGTCAGTGGGTGAGGGTGGTAGGGAAGGTTCAAAGGTCAAGTCCTCAATCTCAGACGATTAGACAACAGAAGAAGTAATAACTGAACTGGAGATAGGTTCAGTATTATCTTTTTGTCTTTGCTCGAGTTGACCTTGCCCTTGTTAACAAAGGTTTAGGCAGGGGTGCAACAGACGAGGTTTCCAATCTTGGACCTTTGACTACGCTGGAGATGGGTAGATCGTCCTCTTCGTCCTCATCAATGGGAGCTAGAGTCAGCTTCCTTTTACTGGATGGTTGGACGATGAGCTTTGGACGAGAAGGAGGAGTCCTAGCTATTGGACGAGCTAGTTCAGTGGAGCGTCCAGCAGTGACGCGTTGTTCAGACGCTTCTTCTGAGCCTTGTGTCTAAGCTCCTTTTTGTTTTCCTTCAAGTTTAGACTTTTTGAAGCAGTCCAACTGCATCATCACCAAACTTTGCCTGCTAAACTCAGGCTGATGCAATCGTTCAATGCCATGAACACCGGAGTATCTGACTTTTCTTTCTGGAGCCAAGTTCTTTAGGTCATTGTAGACCATATGCTTCTCGAAGATTTTTGAGAGAAGAGCAGCATAGATGATTGAAGTATTCTTCCCAGAGCCGTCAATGGCATACTTGAAGAAGGAAAAGAGTAGGTGAGGAAGGTTTATTTGCCTTTCTAGTATCAAATGAACCAGGAAGAATTGATGAGCCTTTGATACATTATCCTTCGACCTAGCCTTGTGAACGATAGACTTGTTCAAGATTTGGTGAAGAACTCTAGCCTTGTCAGTCATTTTTGAGGCTATGAGTTTGTCACCCGAGTTCTTCAGCAGACAGTCTCTGATGGTGGAAGCATCACCAATCTCTTCCTCCCAGTTATCTTAACAGTTATACCAGATTGGGCGCACCCAATCGCATTAGAAATGGTTGCTTCAGATACTATTACTTCAGTATCAAGCACTTTGTTGCGAATCTCCCTTCCAGAGACAATAGGGTTTGTCCAGAACTCCCTAACTAGAGCAGGGTAGATTGCCGGAGAACCTTCGAAAAAGCTTGACCATCCAGCAGCATGGATGTTAGAGAAAATGTCAATCCCGTTATCAGCTAGGAATTGTAGATTAAACTTGAACTCGACCATGACATCAGCAGTCTGAGCGTTAAAGGTTTTTCCTTTACCCTTAGAGCCAGCAGCAGAAGAGGTTGCCATAGTTTCAGAGAGGAGGTTTAGAGAAAAAAGGGTTTTTCAGAAAGGGTTTTCCTCTTCGAAGATGCAAGAAGAAAGATTAAAGCTTTTTTTAAAGGTTTGATTTTTAACAAAACTTAAGTTTTAAAGAAAGGAGAAGAGAGAACGAAAACCTTTCTTATTTTCAAAGAGAGAGAGAGCGAAACGACGTGCATGAAATGCCTGACACACGTTCAGACTTTGAAACCATAAAAAACATTTTTGGCAAAGAAAGAAAACAAAAACTGACTCAGTTAAGGGAATGAAAGATAATAGTTCATTCGACAAAGATTGAGTTCCATTAATGCATTAGACGAGCAATCAGAAAGTACAATGGACGAGCATATATTGGACGTAATGCAAATATTGGACGCATGCATTGGACTCTTAGTCAATCAGTGAAATGCATGTTCAGATATTTTCTTATAAATGTGAACCTATCTTCGGCTAATGGTTTAGTGAAGATATCTGCCCATTGATGATCAGTATCAACAAATTGAATATCCACTATTCCTTTTTGCACATAGTCTCCAATAAAATGATGCTTTATTTCTATATGCTTTGCTCTAGAATGCAGTATGGGGTTCTTTGACAAGTTAATAGCAGCAGTGTTATCACACATGATAGGGATGTTGCTTACAAACACGTTGCAGTCTTCCAACTGATGTTTGATCCATAGCAGTTGTGAGCAGCAACTGGCTGCAGCAATGTACCTAGCTTCAGCAGTTGATAGAGCAATTGTGCTTTGCCTTTTGCTTGACCATGAGACAAGATTAGCACCAATGAAGTGACACCCTCCACTTGTGCTTTTTCTTTCTATTCTGTCTCCAGCATAGTTAGCGTCACAGAATCCAACTAATCTGTATTCATCAAATTTCTTATAAAAAAGACCCAGATTAGTAGAACCTTTTAGATATCTAAAGATTTTTTTTTACTGCTGAGAGATGAGACTCTCTTGGATCGGATTGAAAACGAGCACATAAGCAAACACTAAACATGATATCAGGTCTGGAAGCAGTTAGATATAAGAGGGAACCAATCATACCTCTATATACCTTTTGGTCTACCTTTTTATCTTTATCATCTTTGTTTAGCACGGACGTTGGATGCATTGGTGTATTCATAGGTTTACAATCGTCTAACTTGAAGCGTTTCAGAAGCTCCTTTGTGTACTTCGTCTGATGAATGTACACTCCGTCTGAAGTTTGCTTTACTTGAAGTCTGAGGAAGAATTTTAGTTCTCCCATCATGCTCATTTCAAATTCCCTTTGCATTAATTCAGAAAACTCTTGGCAAAGAGATTCATCAGTTGCACCAAATATTATATCATCAACGTAAATTTAAGCAACAATAAATTCCTTTTTATTTACTTTTCTAAACAGAGTTGTGTCCACTTTTCCTCTTGAGAAGCCATTCTCCATTAGGAAAGTGTTGAGTCTCTCATACCAAGCTTTAGGAGCTTGTTTGAGTCCATATAAAGCTTTCTTAAGCTTATATACATGCTCAGGACGGTTCTGATCTTCAAAACCGGGTGGTTGAAGAACATATACTTCTTCATTAATTACACCATTTAGGAATGCACTTTTTACATCCATTTGATAAAGCATGATGTTATGATGTGCAGCATATGAGAGTAAGATGCGTATAGCTTCTAATCTAGCTACTTGAGCAAAGGTTTCAGTATAATCAATACCTTCCTCTTGTGAGTAGCCTTGAGCAATTAGCCTTGCTTTATTCCTTACAACTTTGCCATCTTCGTCCAGCTTGTTGCAATAGACCCACTTGGTTCCAATGACAGACTTATCCTTAGGCAAGGAGACCAGCGTCCAAACGTCACTTCGTTGAAACTGGTTGAGCTCCTCTTGCATAGCGAGGATCCAGCACTCTTCCAATAAGGCTTTGTCCATAGACTTTGGTTCCATCTCAGAGATGAAGGCTGAGTCAGCTTGCTCTCTGAAGGTTGACCTTGTCCAGACACTATCATTAGGTTTGCCAATGATTTGATCCTCAGGATGATAATTCCTGAATTGCCACGAACGAGGGGTGTTTACAGCTTGCTGAGACGATGATGCATCCTGCGTAGCGTCTGATGCCTCGTCTTTGTTGGTTGTTGGACGAGCATCTGAATCATTCAGATTCATATCTGCAAAAGAATCATCTAGCTCTGATAAGCTCTTATCAGGCTGTTTGTCATCAAATTTAACATGGATGTATTCTTCAACAATCAAAGTTTTAGAGTTATAGACTCTAAAAGCTTTAGACGTTTCAGAGTATCCTAACAATATTCCATTATCTACTTTGGCATCAAACTTTCCTAGTTGATCCTTAGTATTTAAAATAAAGCATTGACATCCGAAGGGGTGGAAATAAGAAATGTTGGGTTTACGTCCTTTCCACAATTCATAAGGAGTCTTATTCAAGATTGGTCTTATGTATATTCTGTTTTGAATGTAGCAGGCAGTATTTATAGCTTCAGCCCAGAAGTGCTTAGGGACAGAATTATCACTGAGCATCGCCCTAGCCATCTCTTGAAGAGATCAGTTCTTTCTCTCAACAACACCGTTTTGTTGTGGTGTTCTGGGGGTAGAGAAATGGTGATGAATACCACTTTCATCACAGAACCTTTGAAAAAGCTCATTTTCAAATTCGCCTCCATGATCACTTCTGATCGAGCTGATGAATATGCCTTTTTCATTCTGAACTCGCTTACAGAATACAGAAAAGACCTTGATAGACTCATCATTGTGAGCAAGGAACTTAACCCATGTCCATCTAGTATAGTCATCTACTATGACAAGTCCATATTTCTTACCACTGACAGAAGCAGTCCTTGTTGGACCAAACAAATCAAGATGCAACAATTCCAATGGTCTAGAAGTACTAACAATGTTCTTGCACTCAAACGAGTTCTTAACTTGTTTTGCTTTTTGACATGCGTCACAGAGAGCATCTGATCTAAACACAATCTTTGGTAAACCTCTTACAAGGTTATGCTTGTTTAGTTTAGAGATTAATCTCAAACTCACATGACCAAGTCTTTTGTGCCAGATCCATCGCTCATCTTCAACAGACACTAGACATGATACACTTTGAGTTGAAAGTTCCCCCAAGTTAATCTTATACAGATTATTTTGCCTTTTGGCAGTAAATAAGATGGACCCATCAGGGTTCTTGACTATACATTCACCTTTATTGAAGGAAATAACAGACCCACTGTCACAGAATTGACTTATGCCAAGCAAGTTGTGTTTTAATCCTTCAACCAGAAGAACATTATCAATAGAGGGAACAGGATGCTTACCAATCTTACCTATTCCTACTATCTTTCCCTTCTGGTTGCCTCCAAAGGTGACCCATCCACTAGTCTTTTCACGGATTTCTTGGAACATACACCTTTCTCCCGTCATGTGACGTGAGCAACAACTGTCCAAGTACCAGGACTGGGGTCTTTTTTGTGTTGCTAAGCAGATCTGCAACAGGTATTATCATACTCTTAGGCACCCAGATAGACTTGGGTCCTTTTGGGTTAGTTGGTGGTCTTCGTCCATGCATTTTGTTTTTGTTTTTGTAAATGCATTTTGAAAAGGTGTGACCACTTTTTCCACAAATCATACAGTAAGTTCTGGATGCATGCAATTTATTTTCTTTTTGCTTTCCATAGGAATGAAAAGCCTTGTGATGTTTGTTGGGCCCTGATATTTTCTGAGACACATTTTGTTTCTCAGAGTCGTAGCCTAGACTAGACTTATCGTGAGGTGATCTAGTGTACCTCAATATCAGGTCTAGCTTCTCTGATCCTCCAACAAGCTTAGATACGCTTTTGGTGAGATCAGATACCTCTTGTTTCAGTCTAGTTACCTCATGGGGTTCATTGGACTCAGAGGTGAGTTTGTCAGTTAGACTAACATTCTCAGCTTTAAGCTTATTATTCTCTTCAACAAGCTGTTTATTTATTTTGTTGGACTCTTCCAACTCTTTATTCACTTTTGACAGTTTTCTCCTAAGCATGATGTATTGATGATGCAATAGAGAAGAATCATTTAGCAGTTCATCATATGCTTCTTGAAGAGAGTCAGAAACAGTTACCTCGTCATCTTCTGATTCAGCGTCCGAAGAGCTTTTGACCATCAGGCAGAGGTTTGAGGTAGACGGGCTCCTTGGTCCGAACCGATGTTCTAGAGCGTCCAGCTTCTCCTTAGCTGTTTGGAATCGTGAGACATTGTCCAGTCCTGGACGATCTAGGGCGTTGACAAGACACTAGTTAGCATGAGCATTTCGAGAACACCGTCTGATATCATCACTCGTCCAGTCTGTTTCATGTTTGGACGATGTTGATCCGTCCTCAAGGGTAATCGTTGGACGATAATCTCCGTTAGTGAAGATGTCCCACAACTCATAGTCTTGAGCTTGGACGTATAGTTGGAAAATTGATTTCCAATAAGGATAGTCTGTTCCCTTGAAGATGGGTGGAACATTCACATTCCATCCTCCTTCAGAGGTAGACTCCTGACTTCTTTCTCCGGGAACAACAAGTTGTTCATCGTCCGAAGAGTCTTCATCTTGTTTATTGGACCAAAGGCATAAGTTAGCCCCTTCATTTGTTTCTTCTTCTTCTTCTTCTTCAGAAGAATTCAAGTCCTCCCAAGTTGCCATGAAGTTCTTTTTCTTCTTTTTGAAGAACTTCTTCTTGTCCTTTAGCGTAGGGCAATCAGATTTGAAGTGTCCTGGTTTTTTGCATTCAAAACAGACCAGCTGACTTTTATCTTTGGGTTCAGCATGATCCTTGAAGCTTTTGTTTTGGAATGGCCTTTTTTTCATTCCATTTTTCTTTCTCCACATATTCTGAATCTTTCTGGAGATAAAGGATAGCTCGTCATCATCTGATACATCATCATCAGACTGATCAGCTTCATCACTGGACTCATCAGCTTTTAAAGCTTTTGAGTTGTTGGACCTATGAGCTTTCAGGGCAATCCCTTTGTTCTTCTTTCCAGGATTGTCAAGATCAAGCTCCTGCTCATGAACTTGAAGCGTCCTGACAAGATCATCCAGAGTCAAAGTAGAGAGATCTTTGGCCAGGGTGATTGCAGTGACAAGAGATCTCCACTTCTTAGGCAGACTCCAAAGAATTTTGGTGACATTCTCCTTGGTAGTGTAGACCTTTCCAAGGGATTTCAGATTGTTGATGATCGTCTGAAAGCGACCCATCATGTTTAGGATGGACTCTCCTTCAGCCATGGTGAACATTTCATACTGGTCAACCAGCATGATGATTTAAGAGTCCTTCACCTTGGTTGTCCCTTCATGGAGATTAGACAAGGTGTCCCATATTTGTTTGGCTGATTCACATGCGTGAATCTTCTGAAATTCGTCAGGACTGAGGGCACACATTAACGCATATCTTGCTTTATGATTCAGTTCCATTCTAGCCCGTTCAGCATCAGTCCAGTCGTCCTCTGCTTTTTCTGTCCCGTCAGAGTTGAGACAAACGTTAGGACCTTTTGTGATTCTGGTCCAGAGAACTGAATTTGTACTGAGGATGAAACCTTTGAATCTTTCCTTTCAGTACAGGTAGTGAGTACCGTTGAAGAACGGCGGTCTGGTCACGGAAGTACCTTCCATAACAGGTTGACTCTCGCTTGGCATACCTGGTCCAGACATATTTGCAGTAGGATCTTTTCCTCTACACGGCAAAGTGCTCAACCCAGAGGCTGAGCCTTGATACCAATTGAAGGAACCTGTTTGAAACACAAGAAGGGGGTTGAATTGTGTTTCAGAAGATTTTAAGCTCTTTTCATAAGCAGATAATAGTTTTCACAAGGTTGGACGCTAAAACGATTAAAAGCAAAGAGAGCTCTTCCAAACACCAAGTTGGACGCTAACTTAGTTTGACTAAGATAAGAAAGCAGCATAGTAAAAGGCAATTCAATCCCAGTTAGTTAGTTAGATAATAAACTAAAGTAAGGGTAAGGGAGAGAAAAGAACACAAAGATATTATCCTGGTTCATTCTTCACCAAAGAGCTACGTCCAGTCCTCTCTACTTGAGAGCTTTATCCACTATAACAAAAACCTTTTGTTACAAAGTATTTAACACCTCTTCAGGCAGTATTCTCAACCTCTTTAGGTTCTCTAAGTATTCTTTTACAGACAAGCCTCTTCAGGCTCAACCAAACTAAGGTTTTGAAAAGAGTTTGTTCTACTAACTCACTAAATGTGAGAATTCGAAACTAAAGCTTAGACTCTTAAAAACAAGTCTACACAGAGAGTAATATGAAAATGAGGATCAGAGAGCTTTGCTACCTTTGCAAGCCTGAGATTTTCTCTTTGATTTCCTGAGCTAATGTTTGCTTTTATCTCTTGAAAGATTTTGAATTGCTAAGTGTTGCTTCACTTGTATTTTTGCTCAAGTTCGGTCTGGTAACCTTGCACTTTCAGGGGATGGAGGTATATATAGCCTCTTGTCTTTGAGCAAACATCACTCTTCAACGGATGGAAAAGGATCCGTTCTGATGAGCATTGAATGCATTTGTTCCGTTGAGTTTGATAGCTTCTGAAGTTTCTGATCAGCAGGATAGACTGTCAGGATGATAGCTAAAAGTGGTGCTGACATATCCTCTGAGTAGAACGAAAGTTGCCTTTTGTTTTTCCAAAAGAAGAAGGTCAGCTTCTTAAAGTGACATAGACATTCTGGCTTACGTTTTACATTTGTACGAATATTACAAAGAATGTTTTGTCCCAAGGATATAAGCCTTTTACAGGGAATAATGAATTCAAATGCTTTTACAAGATATTCACGCTTGAAGTATAAAAGCATTTATTGGACTAGCTATTACAAAAGTAACCGAAAGAGTCTTTGGACTCATGATTCTATATATTATCGTCCAGTCGTAAACCAAGATTAAATGTTGGACGAGATAAAGTCTTTGGACTATGGATAGTCTTTGGACTCAATTAAGTTTTATCCTGCACACTTAATATAAAGCGTTAGTCCATAACAAATCTTTGTTCATCTTAAATTAGCTCTTTGTTAACATCAAAACTTGAGGGATTATTTGGACCATAACCACTTTGGTTCCAACATCAAGGTGGTCGAATTTTTCATTGTAGTAGAGGTCACGTTTCTTCGGTGTTTCGAGTATCCTTTTGATGTCATTTTACATCTCTTTCATTCTGGTGTTATCGGCCATGGAGTCAATGAAAACACCAATGTAATAGTGCTACTGATTTAAACAAATAACAAGTAAATGTTCTGAATGGCACTTGTATTATTGAATATAAAGTGGATAGTTCTTTCCAGTGTATGTGCTGGAAATAAGTACAGAGAAGGGGGAATAAAAATGAAGAGAGGGAAGAAGGAGAGATTCCAAAGAGAGAAGAGAGACTGGGAGGTAAGAGAGAGAACAATATCATCCAAATGCACACCCTCTCCCTTTTTCCTTTACCCTCTTATACGTGCATTCACACATAATCCCTTAGCCTAGTGTTAGCTGTCCTAGGCCTAGTGCTCCTTCTCACCTCCTCAATTTTAGAATTTCCTCTAACCGAAGTGCCTTGCTGTCCTACCTCTGATGCAATGGTTAATTTATCCTCAGTTTGGGCTTGACTAGCTGTTGGGCCCATTACAGGATGGTATATTTTGCTTGTAGGCTCTACTCTTAGCTCTTATTGAGGGAAAGGAAATCTGTTTTGAAGGTTGAGTGGGATATGTTGTTTGATTTGGGCTACTGACCTAGGTCAATACGGTTTGGGGCATACTGAAGTGAGAATTTGTTTTGTTGGCTTAGTTCTGGAATTTTCTATTGTTTTTGAGGCAAAACAATACAACAAGGTGAACAACTTTTCTAGTAGGATGTTTGATCGCTCCAGCAGGGGACCTTCACTAGCATGTTACTGGTTTATGCAAAGTGGGGGGTTCTTTTGGATTATTGGAATATGTAAAAACTGTTGAGTTTCATTATCTTTTCCTTTTGGTATTTGTGTTTTTGGATGCTCTTGGTAGTTAAGACATTTCATAGGATATCTGAGTTCATAGGATCTGAGTTGTTTTTGCATGTTCTTGTATATGGATTAAAGTATTCATTATATTGTTATCAATATATTCTTTGCTTATAAAAAATGACCTTTCTACTCTAAATTTGTGAAAACTCATAGTTTATTGTCCTAGTATCAACATTGCTTTAATTAAATTTCATATAATTAAAGCCTACAATAATAATTATGTCATGGTTTATATTCTAAGATTTTTTTCCACATAACTTGAGTTGTTGAACTGCGAGTTATAATTTCTAAATTTGTATCATATTTTATTACATATAGTTATTTTTTTATTTCTTTAATTAAATGTTAGTTATGATATATACCTTGAGAACTTACAGTTATCTCTGTCTAATTTTATAATTTTTGAGTACTTACTTTTACAATGAAGTGTGTGCATTATGATGATAATATAGTAAATATATTATGAAATATTATTAAAGACACTAGGAAGAACGAGTAGTACACCATGGTATATATAATAATGATACTGTAATATATAATTACTAGATGATGGACCGGTGCAATGCACGAGTGAAATATACGTGAGTGGTATAATTTTATATTATTTGAAAAGATAATATATGATTATGTTAAATTCCAAAAAAAATAAATAGAAACATGAATGACACAATGCATTTTCTATAGGTTTTGCAAGAAACATTGTTGAAATTCTAAAACAAAATTGAAAATTTGAAATTAAATACATATTTCGCTTATAAAAAGAAATTTTCAACAAAGAGTTTACCGTCTCTACAACATTTTTGTCTTTATTTTTTTACTTTTTTTAAATGCATGAGAACACTATTCTAATTAATTCAATATCTCGGCCTTTTTGCATTCCACTCAATGTCTTCATTGAATTCAATTTTTGAAAATTCATTTAAGAAGATTGTTGTAGAACGATTGAACCTCGTGATGACATATTCATGTAAGATTTTCAATATCGTATAATATAAATACAAAATACTCAAGTATTAACTAATTGTATATAGATAAAAAATGTTTTAAGCATATAATCAATTAATTTTATTACAATAAATTATATAGGTAAATATATACATGCAATGAATGCAAAACCATTTTGCAAATCTTATCATATCATTTACATAGTCTCTAGTTAATGATTCAATAATGATAAGTGGGGCCAAGTCAGGTGTTTCTTGTCGTTAGCTTAATGAAGTAAACATGTCAAATGGAATATCAGCTAGGATTGGGACAAATCCTACCACAACATAATGATCCTCATATACGGGTGATTTCACTTGGTACTCAAGTATGCCATGCCGTCCTAGATTGGGACATTATTAGACTTCAAGCATGTTGTATGACATATCAGTCATAGACAATGAAGAGTACGGATCCAGATTTGGTGCATTTGCTTTTTGGTGCATTTGGTGCAGTTTGACAAATCTCCCCCCTTCCAATAATCCAACGGTCCAAATCACCTCTCCCAAAAAAAAAAGAAAATCAGCCACTAATGTCCTTTACAATCCCGTTTGGCGCCAAATCTAAATCCTTACGTGAAAGGATTTGTGATCTTGAAGTAAGTCATACTTGCTTGCTAAATCTAAATCCTATCCCACCTACGTTCTTCACCCTCCTCACTCTTATTTTTCCCTCTTATACATTGTTTTGGGTCTCTTCATTGCTCTCTGCTCTTGTGTGTGATTATTAAAACTCCATTGATGAAGCTTTATTTGTTGCACATTCAGAATCAAGTTATCATAAAGTAAGCTTTTTTAATGTCCCAAAGCTTTCTCTGTTGTGTTTTTTACATGCTGTATTGGTCTCTCAAAATTACTAACCTTGCATTTTTTTGTATTTTTAGAATAATATATCTTTATGTTACTTTACTATTTAAATACGACCAACCAATATTATTTTCTTTTATGTTGAAGTTGACATATTTGTCCTACCAATGACAATCATTACAATACCGAGTGTTGGCATGGAATTTGATAGTATAGATGCAGCCTGGCAATTTTGGGTTGAATATGGTAAAAAAACCGGGTTTGGAGTTAGAAAACAATACTTCAACAAAAGGAAGGAAGATGGATCCATTACATCGTGTAGATTTGTTTGTTGCAAGGAGGGTCATCGAAAGACGAACAAGAAATCCTTTTTGGTTAAGAATCACAGGGCCGAGACAAGAACTGAGTGCAAAGCAAGAATTGCACTTAGTGCAAAGAATGAGAAGTTTGTAATCCACGAGTTCGTGGAAGCCCATAACCACCCTTTACAGCTTGCGGAAACAACACACATGCTAGTATCACACCGTAAAATATCTGAAGTTCAAGCATATGAGATTGAGATGGCAGAGGACTCTGGATTGATGCAAAAAGCTTCATTTCAGCTTATGAGTGCACATGCAGGAGGTAGAGCTAATCTTGGATATACACGATTGGATGCCAAGAACTATCTCCAAGCAAGAAGACAACGTAGCATGGTCTATGGGGAAGTTGGTAGTCTCATGCAGTATTTTCAACACCAGCTTTTGGAGAATCCATCATTTTATCATGCATATCAAATGGATTGCGATGAACAAATCACAAATGTATTTTGGGCTGATGCAAAAATGATTTTGGACTATGGATATTTTGGTGATGTGGTTTCTTTGGATACAACATATTGCACAAATCGCGCTAACAGACCGTTGGCATTGTTTTCAGGCTTCAACCATTATAGGGGTACAATCATTTTTGGAGCTGCACTATTATATGATGAAACAGCTGAATCATTCAAATGGTTGTTTGAAACCTTCCTTGAAGCACATGGGAACAAAAAGCCTCAAACTTTGTTCACTGACCAAGACCAGGCAATGGCTAAAGCACTAGTTGAGGTGATTCCAGAGACTCGACATGGGTTATGTACATGGCACTTGATGCAAAATGGGATCAAACATCTTGGTAACTTGATGAAAAAAGGAAGTCATTTCTTGACTGACTTTAAAAAGTGCATGTACGATTATGACCAAGAAGTGAAGTTTGAGGCAACTTGGAGCAGGTTGGTTGCAGAATTTAATGTAAACAAAAACAATTGGGTGAAGTCAATGTATGCAATCAAGGAAAAATGGGCTGCATGTCACATGAAGGAAGCATTCACCCTAGGAATGCGAAGCACTCAACTTAGTGAGAGTTTGAATTCGGATTTTAAGTCATGCATGAGACCGGACGTCAATGTCATCCAATTCTTCAAACACTTTGAGAGAGTTGTTGAGGAGAAACGATATAATGAGTTAGTCTGTGAATACGAGTCTCGGCATAAACTACCAAAGCTGAGATATAACCATTCACCAATTCTAATGCAACTCGCAAAGGTATACACACCTACAAATTTTGACTTATTCCATGATGAATTTGCCTTATTTTTAGCTGCTTGCATACGAGAAAGAAATGTATCTCAGCTTCCATTTGAATATGTTATCACCTTGGTCAATGAGGAAGGAGAGTGGAGAGTGCTATTTGATCCTATACAATCCTCCATATCATGCAATTGTAGAAAGTTTGAGACATTCGGAATACTTTGTTGCCATGCTTTGAAGGTCTTTGAGGCAAATGATGTTAAACTTGTCCCCGAGCAATACATCCTAAAGAGGTGGACAAGAGATGCACGTAGTGGTATTATACATGATATACATGCTAATGAGGTTGTGGAAGATCCCAAACTATCTAGCACACAACGATATAGGCAACTTTGCTCCACTATGGTTAGATTGGCAGCTGAGGTATCAACTTCTGAAAAATTACACCAACTTGTAGAAAAAGGAGTGCAAGACTTATGTAAGCAGGTGATGGAGGTTCGATTACAAGGAAATATAATGGTCAATGATGAAGATGATGTTCCAACACTAACAAGAGAATATGCGACACAAGCAAAGGGGTTTAAGAAACGACTTGGGTTAAAGAGACACAAACGGATAAAGAGTTGGGTTGAGCTTCAATCTAAAAGAAAAAGAAGAGCTCCAACTGTAAGACCTTCACCAAGTCAACAATTCGAGGTATATAAATTTATGGTTGTAGCAACTTTTCTTTCACCTTGCTTGCAAATATTATGTTTTAATTTTTCATGTTCATTGAAGGATATTGAATCTCTAAGTCAAGTGGACGGTACAACATCTAGTTTGACGCATCCAGCATATGAGTTTTCTCAAAACACTGGAAATCAATTTAGTTTCACTAAATTATTGATGGTAAGATCACCCTTATCATTAAGAAAAAATATGTCTTATTTTGTAGCTTATGATGATATTGTGTATTTTACTTCTATATTGTAGGAGTCACTTACAGATCATTGAAGATCAGTAAAGAATGCAGATCTCTGTGTCAAGAATTCCCATTAGATGCAGGGCAACAGAATTATTTTTGATTTCTATGTGAAGATCAGTCAAGAATGTAGGATTCTCTTTATTTTTGAGTATCTTCCTGGTTTATGACTTTCTGGAAGTTAACCATATTATATCAGTCTTATGTGATTAATTATGTTGTATAGCACTGCCTGATATGATATCACACAATTGATGTACTTATTTTGAATCCTCGAGCAGCAAGGGAACTTTCATTTATCCTCCAGTCCATGATTTAAGTCACTGATTCATTTATGTTGCAGTTCACACATTTATAGAATTAAACTTTGCATTTCATTTATGCTGCAGAATTCATGTACTGCAAACATCTTGTTAAATGTTCTAATCCAAGTTAAGGTCTCCTTGGAATGTCTAAATAACTTTTTGCTTGATGATGAGCTAAACAATAATAAAAGATATAAATAATCAGTGAACCCAACTTTAAATATGTGAATTTAGATATTCAATGGGGGCAGAAGATAGCAGTTCATGTTGTTCAGTTGTTCTACATTGCATTTAGGAATTATGCTTCTTTAAATGCTCACTCATTGCACAACAGATCATTGTAACAATTACAGGTTCTGCAAAATTTGACACCATACAAATTAAAAGAGAGCTTTTGACAGTATACAAATCTGCAAAATTTGACACTCTACAGATCTAAAAAATGTGCAAATTCACATCAGGGGTTTTTGTTATAGCATGCAAATCTGCAATTTTGGACACTAGCATTCACTTCCTTTTAAAAATCAAAGGAAGAAAATGTGTTCAACAAAGGAAGAATGTTGAGAATCGAGCGATGCCGGCACGCCGTCGATGTCGGAGTTAGTTGTCACGTGAGGCCGGTACTCCGTCACACTACCACCATAGCCGCGGTCCCCTTGCAGAACATTGCCTCCCATCCACCGCGTGATGTCATTGTCAGTGTTCCATCAGACCACCACCATAGCCAAGACAGGGAAAGAGTGATCCGTGGAATAGAGAGGGTGAGAGAGAAAGTTAGATCACTAGAGAAAGACTTTGGTAGCTAAAGATGCTCGCGAGTGGAAGATCAGAGAATGACTTCTGGCTGACTTTGCGAGAAAGATGCAGCGAATGGAAGGTTGGAGAAGGAGTTTGGTGGCTGATTTTTTATTTTTATTTTTGAAGAAATGACATGGACCGTTGGATGATGGGAAGGGTGCAGATTTATCCAACTGCAGCAACTGCACCAAAATGGAACTGCACCAAATCTGGATCCGAAGAGTACACATGTACCTGACAAAAAAAAAATAATTATAGGTCAAGAAAATCTTAAAGATGAGTCCAATCCGAGAAAGAGTGATCCCGAAACTCTTTAACATTAGCAAGTTCCTCTTTCACTTAGATAAACGCCTTGAGCAAAGCAAATGGTACATTAGCTTCAAGCGAAGTAGCATAAAATTTTTGCAATGACAAATCCAACACCTAGATAATGGATTTTCAGAAAGGGGAATCCATACTTAATCCACTATTCCTTAATGTACCATTTTCTTTGCTCAAGGCATTATATACTTTATAAAAGTAAGGTATAATTGTTGGTATAATTTCTATATATGAAGGCAGTTACTGCAAGACAGCAATACCAACTTTAACTTGCAATAAAAATTCATCAGGCAAAGGTCTCTTCAATAGCTACAATATCTACTTGCTGATATGCAAACCCCATTTGATAGACCTACTTCAGTTTCTTATGTGTTCTATTTATTTCTCTCAAAAAATTTTATTTTCAGTGCGTGGATTTTTTAATTTCCCCCCAAAGTAAGCATAAGTTATCTTCTATTAGTTTGAATTGTTTGATGGATCACTTCAACCTCAAGCATGATGCAGTATAGCAAGGCCTGATGAGTTTAGATTTTTCTCAAAGTATAGCACCACATGTAGTTCTATGACTGTCATAAATTTTAAGGCCTGAGTGAATTGGCATATTGCATTACATTTAGAACTGAATCTAAGTAAATATGGTATAAGATATTTTTAGTCATAAAATTCCCAAGGGATACCAATTGATGCCCAACCTCAATCACAATAAAGCTCCCATCCTTAAAATGTAGTACTTATTTCTTTTTACCTTAGCAAAAAAACCTAAAAGAAATTCCACAAAGGAGACCTTACCAAAAGATGATTTTTTTTTAAGTTCAAGCAATGCTATAAGGGGAAAAAAATCTCAAAATAAAAATTTAAAACTGCTTGTCCGCTCTAAAAACTATACCAGAACATACTTGAGTCAAACAGGAAATCCCATGATAGCCCAGGATATGCATGTTGGTGCTCACAAATCAGACGACTTGCATGATATAAAACTCAAACTCATTCTCATCATTAAACTAAAACCAAACAACTTACATAACCATTGAATTGCCTAGCAACTGCTTCAACTTCCTCGGCTGAAGATGTAACATCCCGATTTTCTTATTCATTCTAATTAGTCAGCGTTTATGTAATTCTATTTTATTGGAGGGTCTAGAAAATGAAATAAATTAATCCGAGACCATAGTCACGCCGTACGCTATTGTAGGAAACTATGGTTAAAATTTGGTCAAAAACTCAGACAAAGCCCGGTCTGTGTTTTACATTGACAGTATGATTTTACTACTTAGACGACCTAATTTTGAATGGTGAATGAAACAATTAGGTTTTAAATAAAATTGCGAACAATATCGGCAATTTTGAAAAAAAATTCAAAATATAAGTTCTCACGACTTTTTCGGACGAAATAGTAAATCACGTAAGTAACAGAGCTAAAAACGGATGAACATGAAGTCATATCGCCTAAGAAGGCGTGCCTATGACTCACTACTGTCATCGTTGCTTTTCCGAAAATATCTAAATATTTATAACGTTAGAAAATATCTGAACGCGAAAAGACCAAAATGCCCCTAGTCTTTTTCCTAAAGGACATCCATGTCCCTAAAATATCTAAAAAGCTACCTCACCCTCAGTCTCTCTCTCCCCAAACTTGGCTGTCTCACACTCTCTCTCCCCCTCCATCTTCTTCTTCTTCCTTCCTTTTTCTTCTTCTTCCTCCATTTCTTCTTTTCTTCCTTTTTTCACCTCCATTTTTCTCAAGCTTCTACAAGGATTTTCAAGAAAGTTTGTGAAGCAAAGTTGATCCTCTCACCCTCCTCTATCATCTAAGAGGTATAGATTTCACTCTTGAGCTCTAAATCTTCATTTTATTCCATTGAAATCTATGGTTTCAAGTTTTAAGATCCAAACTTCAAAATTCTCTAGAAAATTATAGAAAAACCCTTTTAATGCCAAACCAATTTCTACAATCTAGTTTCATCCTCTACTATCATAATCCAAGAGCATGAAATCAAATAAGCTCTCTAGCCAATTTATCTTTAAAGGACCGAATTTATGCTTTTTGGGGGAAAATGGGTTTTGGTTCAATTTGTGTGAAATGATTCTTGATTTCACCTATTTCATTCCTTAATCATGTAATCCAAGTGATTAGGAAACCAAATCAAGCTCTCCCCTCTTTTTCATGGTGATGGCCGAAACCCTACTTTGTTGGTTTAAGGGGTTTTGGTCCAAATCTTTGATAATTGATCACGGATTATGTCTTAGGTATGCTTAAGGATCATTGATCCAAGATTTGTTAGAATTTCAACATTCCTAGCCCATTTAATTAAATAGGGGCAGTAGCTAATCCTAAGGATTAGGGGGTTTGTGATTTAACTATTTTAATTGCTGGTGGTGTTTTGTTGTATAGAATCGGACAGGACTCAGACGTTCGACCATGCACCCGACTAACTGTTGCGGAGCCGCATCCGGAGTCACCCGGGAACATCACTAAGGTATAGGAAAGCATCACAATATCGTCGTGGAGGCAAGCTTTAAATAATATATATTGATATGCGTAGGGCGACCCAAACCCTAGAGGTCGTTTGACTGTTAGGTTGATTTTACTGTATGTTGAGGATATATGCTCTGTGATTGGATATTTAATATGATATAAGTGATATATGTTATGCTTATTATATGCTTAAACATGATTTATCTGTAAGTTCATTTTATTGTTGAATTTGTTGCTAGTTGTGATTTATGTACTATTGTGACTGCTGATGTCTGAGTAGAGTTAGGCAGTGATTTCTGATAAGTTGAGAGATGAATGTGTGGTGAGAAAGTCGAGGACATATATATGTCGTAGTGCTCAACCTAGAAATACAGTTGATCTGTTGATGTTGTGATATAAAGTCGATACTCGGTTAAGCCGGTGGAAAGTTGGTTGTGGTTGTTTATAAGTTGTGGTTGAGGCACTAAGTGTTGATCCTGAGATGAGTGAGTGAGATTCATGTTGCATAGTCGTTGTTCATCACTGTGTTGGCATACGGGCGATTCCGATCTTACCTACGGAGAGATGATCGTACCCATTAGTCGAATTGTAGACGGATGGGTGAATGTCTCGACCTAGCCTGCGGGCGGGGGGTTATGTCGTTATCGGAAGTTGAGTTGTTAACGGACGGGTGACCGTTTCGACCTAGCCTGCGGGCGGGGGAACATGTCGTTACCGTAAGTTGTGTTATTGACGGGCGAACATTCCGACCTGGCCTGCAGGCAGGGGAATATGTCGTACCCATGAGACGAGTTGGGCCTGCGGGCTTTTGACCGAACCCTGCCTTATGGGGGGTGGCATGGTGATGACTGAGACACCTTGATTTGTTGGGGATGGCGAGTCGTGATCGCGTCCATATAGTCGTTAGTTGCATGAGTGTGAGAGACAGTAATTAAGGGAATTCTTTATTCTCGACTGTACGAGAAGATCCGGACTAGGAATTTCCAGAGAAGATTGATGGCATCCCGGTTGAACTTGATGCTGGCGGGAGAGCCTCAGATCCTAATGCTGGGGGACCTTGAACTGCTCTATGCAGAGGACGACCATCTCTAGAAGACTGAGTCGTCTGTATTTTTATTTGATGCTTACTCTGAAGTCTTTTATATTTGGTATCAATTGTTATAGGTTCCACTGAAGGAGCCAGTACTTTTATGTCTGTATATTATTATGGTATCAGTGTATTAAATGTTTTAAATATTGTCGTAATTTTGTACTATCACGCTATGCTGTAACGCTAATAATTATAAGTGAGGTAAAGGTTACCAATGAGACTTCCGAGGAAGGGATTGTCTCAGAAGACAAAGTCACAAAACCAAATCCACTGCTTCTCCCAGTTATTTTATCATAAATCACCTGTAAAAAAAATTGGAGAATGCAACAACACCATTAACAAGCCAGTTAGAGAAAAGGAAAAAATTGATTAAAATGAGAGAGAATGAATGATTTAGCACCTCAAGTGCTGCTTAGAGAGAGGGCAAACCAAAATCATGGAAAGGGAAAGAAATATCATCACATGTATTGATTAAAAAGGGCGGAATTGTCTTATTTAACATGTTCTTTCGTTTCTCTAACACCATCCCTCTTGTTAGTTTCTTTCCCATCATGGACATTGTGCTGAATCCCTCGGCTTCGAGGTTGGGTCTGACAAAATATCATCATCCTTCACATCAAATTCACCCTCCTATAATACTTTGAGGTAAAGGACATGAACCCAAATAATTGAATAAACAAGGTGAATGCCACAAAAACACAAGTATTACCTGTTTCTTCAGCCTCTTTTCCATGATCTAAGTCTTCCGTATCATTTTTCCTCTGAATTTCGCTTGTTATCCTAACATATTCAACCTAAACCACTCATAGGGAGCAACAATAGTAGTTAGAATGCTCGTGCTCATCCTAACTGATGAAAAGCTACAACTAACAACTAATGATGAGAGTGAAACTGAGGGCCTCTATTTATAAGAAAAATAGGAGAGAAAGCCCAAATATTAGGTCTGTCACGTGCTTCACTTTATCACAGTCGTGCTTAATTCAGTATGGGCGTGCCAAATTCGTAAATCAGCGTCATTAAGGCACGGGCTTGAGCACGGGCATGCTTCATCCAGCACGGGCGGCTTCCTATTATGTATGGCCGTGCTTCTTTTAGAATGGTCTTGCTTCTTTAAGAACAACCTTGCTTCACTCCAGCACGGACGTGCTTCTTCTTCAAAGGTAAACTTCAAACTTTTTGTAAGGGCAAAGGTCAACTTCCAACTTTTATTAATTGCTCATCAAGCTGCCTTTAAACATCAATTCTATAAAAACTTAGGAAAAGGATGAAATACAATAATAATTATCATCACATGCACTGAAATACAACTCAATTACCCTTATAAAATGAACATAATTGAGATTTATCAAATTTCTCACACTTGAGTATTGCTTGCCCTTAAGCAATTATCTGGCTTAAAAGAGTTTTCAAAATGATTTTCAGATTTATATCAGTAGGAACCAAACAATCAGAATTATCAGAATTGCAAAGATAGTAAAACAAGTATATTTTTTAAAAGAAGTCAAAAGATTACCCAATTAGAAACTTTAAATTCCTTGAAATCAAATTTTCCAAAGGACCATACTCCACTCTCAATCCCTCGGTGTATTGGGCAAAGATATCAAGCACTCAATATTCTTAAAGTAAATACGTTACCATAGGCTTGTCCATTGATCAAATCTCCACAATATGATTCACATGCATGCAGAAGAAGGAAGGAGTCTTTAATGGGTTGAAACAGGGCCAAGGTATTGATGTCAGGTGTGATAGAGAAAGAAAAGGGATATTCAAAGGGCTAAACCAATAAAAATAAAGTAATAACCTCTTGAAGCATAAAAGAGCATAAAGTGCAATTAGCATTTTTTCAATTTTTTTTTCAAGAACCTGCTACTTTTCTTCAACCTTTCCTTTCTTTCCCTTCCATTACTATAGCCTTTATTTTTATTTTCTTTTTATTTTCTTGCTTCTTCTCTAACTTTATTTTCACCAAATATTTTTCTTTTTCTTTTTGAATATAGAGAGAGAAGCCCCTTTTTTACTTGCCAGCCTATTTTTAACACTTTTATTTCTGAAAAGGGATTCACATTAACATCCCGGTTTCTCTATGACTCTAATCGAGCTGGTTAACCTCAATCGGGGCTTTGGATGATTGTATGAATTGTTGTGTTTTAGTTTTAGACCTAGTTTGAAGCTTAGGAATAGGCTTGAACAAGGTTGGAGGTGCCTAAGATGTTAAACGAGTAACTGTGGAAGCTAGAAGTTCTTCTCTCGCTGAGCTGACGCTCAAGCGTGGGAGAATTGAACGCTCAAGCCTTACGACGCTTAAGCGTGGGAGGAGACGGACGCTCTAGCGTGCTGAGTGCGCTATGCAGCTGTTCTGAGTTTGGATTCGTGTGAGACATGTGTCAGGCCAGGGAGCAGGCGGAGTGGACGAGGTCCCACGCTCAAGCGTGGAGAGATCCCACGCTAGAGTGTGGCAACGCTCAAGCGTGCAAATTGATGAACGCTTAAGCGTGCATAGCAGATCAAGTTAGTGGAGTTTTCTCTTCTTCCTCATTTTGCACGAAAATCACTAAGTTTTCTGCAACTAGTGAGAGAAGCTCTGAGATTTCTAGAGTGAGAAAGCTCGAGGTTGAAGGTGATCAAAGTACCGGAATGCGATTCTGACAGCACCGTTGTGATCACGGCTGAGTTATCTACAACTCTGACGGATTGGTTGTTCGATTCGCCTGAGGTAAACTCGAATTCCTAACACATGTTTTTCGTGTTCTTGGCATTCTTCGAGTCTTTACCTTTTCTTTGATCTTTTGGGCTTGCCCTAGGGCTAACACTGTTGTATATGTGTTGTGCTCGTTACTAGGGCAAAGTGCATGGTCGTGATTTCGCGAAAATTGAGGACTAAGGCCGCGACTACCAAGGAGATTGGGGCTGTTCTTGGAGCTGCCATTAAAGGGGGCTGCAAGCTTGAGGAAGGAGGAGTGAGCAGGTGATCGCTTGGATTTGCGTGCCGACAGTTCAGGTGGAGAGAAAGAGTATTGCTGCCGTCGGGAAGGCAAGAGTAATGTAGTTGTGATTTCTGTTATGCGTAGGGAAGCCCTAACCTTACTAGTGGTTGAGCCTTGATAAAGTATCTAGACCCTAGGTTTAACTTACTTTGGGCTATCGCCGTTAAGTTTGGAAACCCTAGGTTAGAGAACTGCTAATTGAGGATGTTTGTTGATGTATGATTGTATGTTATTGACTGTTGTTGCTATCTATCTGCCTATATGCTACTTGGTATATGTGATATGCTGCTAGCTGCTTATATGTTGTTGTTGAGATTACTGCTACCATTTTGATATTATTGTTGTTGCGATGCTATATAATGTAATAGTAAGAGTTATGGCGGAATGCCATAGAATAAGTTTGGCCGTGTGCCGTGTTGTTATCGGGTTGATACCGTGGATGGTGCCGTTGCTGTTGTACTGACTTCTTGAGGTTGTGGCCGTGTTGCTTAAGCTGTGGCTCGTGGATGCATGGCGTCGAGGCTGTGGCCGTGTGGATCCAGTGGCATCGCGATGTTTTGATTTGGTTGAGAGCTTAGGCGTGAGATCTGGTATCAAATCCGTTGACGATATTTGCTGCATATCATTTTCAGCTGCCAAGTAGCGAGGCCGTGTGACAGGTAGTATAGGCTGCCAGTGTTATACGAGATTAGCGGTACTTGAGTGCGGGTACGGAAAGTAGATGGGGTGGTCAAGTGAATGGCCTTGGGGATGTTGCCGGTCTCGGGAATAGTTTACAGTGACGGATGAGGTAGCTCCTATCCTGTCGTGACGACCAATCCAGTCTGGTTTGCCCGACTAATCCCAGAGCTTTCCAGTTGTTCCAAGCTAACGTTCCGAGATGACCGAGATACCCCGATTCCTGTATGGAAGGGGGATGCACTCTTATTGGTCACGACGAGCAATTCGGTTTCTTGGGCAAGCTAACTCCGTTCTGACACAGAACTTGTTCCGGTGTGGACTTGTTCAGGTGTGGAACCGTTCTAGTTGGGAACCTGCAGAAGTGCGTTTTCGACCGACATGCTACATGGGATTAGCATCCCGGTCTAGAGGTTTGATCTGAGTGTGAGTCTCATGTGATGGATGCTTGTTGCATATGTTGTCTTGGGAGATGCGTGTTGGAATGCAGTAGATGCTATATTTGCTATATCTGCTATGTGTTATCTTCTATACTTGTTTACTGCATTACTGTTGTTTTCTGACCTTATAAGGCGCTGTATTTCTTATCTCCCTTCTGTTTCCTTATTGTCCGGTATGGATTCGCTTGAAGACGACGAGCCAGCTGAGGCGTATCATGGACCCGAGACTTCACCCATTCATCACGGGGGCACCGCGGATGCCGGTGCTGGGAGACATGGAGATTATCTACCATGATGAGAGGGGATGGCGGGTAGACCCCTCTACCTTTTTGATGGTCTACACAGGACCAGTCAGCTTGATGTTCCGGAGCGGTACACCTCCGTATGTAGATATTATCGGTCCCTATCGCATCTACCAGTTCCTTCCCTTTCCGAGGATGTGGCGCCCTCCGAGGCAGAGGGAGTAGGACTACGCCTGGGCAGCACCCCACTCATCGGTCGTGACCAGCAGGAGAGGTTATGTCTACCGAGGCCAACGCAGGAGGACTGAGCATTACTTGAGGACCTACCGCAGGTGGAGGATAGTAGTGTCCAGTTCTTCGTCGGAGTACGAGCCGACTGTACGGTATCGGCATACTCATGGCGAGGGTCAGGATAGCTCGGGGCATCCTCACCACTGATAGTGAGAGCCTGCCAGTGCATCCTAGGGAGTGAGTTGAGCACTTTTTCATGTATTTCGAGAAGGGATGGGGGTTGCTGGTGAGCTTCGAGTGCTTTTCTTTTGACTCTTGATGTATTTTTGGTTTCTACCCAACAGTATGTATATGTATGTACAGTGCCCTACTGAAGGGGCTAACTTATGCATGTTATTATATAGTTATGCTTATTCCGCGCTGTATACTTTGATCGTCATTTGCTATGCTTGCCGTTCTTGTTTACGTTGTTTAGTTTCCGCAACGCTTCTTGTTTTACCATGCTATCGCTTTATGTACGACTGGGCATAGTTAATAATAATAATAATAATAATAATAATAATAATAATAATAATAATAATAAGAGGTTGGGACTAATGGGATTATCCTTCTAAGAGAGAAGGGTCGTCTCATATTGCTCTATTATACTACTAAGAAGTCACCAAGAACAATTTTCAATTTTTAGAACAGGGACCAAAAAAAATAATTTTCCTATAGGCTCAAATTGGACAACTAGTGAAAGTGTTTAACAAAATAATGATGGCCAGAAAAATACCTAAATGTCCAAACCAGATCCCACATGTACACAAATCAAATTCACTTCAAAATGGTCTCAGGACAAGTTCTAGAACGTATCCATCTGAGAAATCACACTCATCACAGAAAACGGGTTAATGTCAATAAATTTAGCATTATAGCCTAACCCCTATAAAAGGCCAAGTCTCACATGTGGAAGCTAAGTCTAATGAAAAAATTATCAAACAAAGAATTTTCTGCTAATTTTTATTTTTCGAAAGACGAACTTTTTCAAATACACTTATGAGAATATCAAAGCAATTCATCCAAATTTATTTTTTCTAAGGGGTCCCCTAAATTTTATCATGATACAGAAATAATTCAGTTAATTGTATGCAGCAAAAGCCCAAAAATCATAGATTTTTCCTTCCTACACTTAACATTTGCAATATCCTGATCAATGCAACAAAAATAAAATAAAGTACAAGTGTAGAGAAGGAAAAAAGAAAAGTACCGACCCCTCTTTTTTTATTTTATTTTTAGCAAAAAGATAATATGCATGGCCTTGCTGAAATATGCATGACCTTGCTTATCAACACAAAATTCAAAATCGCATGCAAATCAGCCCTATTATACTCATGGCAGCCACACAAAGAATTGATGCAACTAATTTATTCAAAACAATAAACAAATAAAGAGAAAAGTTTAGAAATCATCCGGATCCCATAGCTTGTGGTATAAATACCAAAGTGTGCCCAAAACATAAGATCTTTCTCCTGGATCCCATTGCTTGTAGAAGAAAAGCCAAATGCTGCTCAACATACAAGAGCTTCTTCCCGGATCCCATGGCTTGAAGCATGGCGATTGTAGGAGAAAATCCTTAAGAGCCAAGGTGGCCACTTTGAATGTGAAGGTATGTTTGATTCCTCCATGATCGAATGGCAGGTGAAAATCTCATCTTCTAACCTCTTCACGAGTGAAATCTTCATGAAGCACAAGAAGCTTATCTTTTATAGCGAACTTTGAAATATTCACACATGGGTGTAACCCAATATACTTATCCAAATCAGAATTTTTGGATCCAACTTGCTTGCTCTCCTCATAATTGCTCCCTTTTGATTCACTGTCTGGTGTGGATGGACGTACATGGACTGATGTACGGTCGTGCTCACTTATTGCTACGCCTTCATCCTTTTGTTTAAGCTCAGCTTGAAAGGTTAGTGATTCTTGGACTTTTTGAGACAACAATGTAACAAGATCAGATATCAGTCTTCTCCATGAACTTCATCAATGTAACAAGGTTGGAGATTTGAGTCTCCAAATCTCTAGCTAGTTGATTATCGTTCCACTCAATAAATCTAGCTAAAGTCTCTTCAAGATATGGTTCTTGTTCCTCATAATTAGCCCAAGGATTTGGAATAACCTCCAGTTTAGATTCCCACGTTGTGTTGGTAAAATAATCCCCAAGAGTTCGCCTCTCACCCATGGTTCTTCTTGATTCCCTAACTGCAAAATAAGATCAACTACAAGCACACTTTTGGAAAGGCATTAGCATACAAAAAGAGAGATAATCAAAATAAAAAAATGTCTAAAGTAACTAGAATTTCCTTCTTCCAATATCAAACATATCACAAATTAAACCCCAGCAGCGGCGTCAAAAACTTATTGCATTCTGCACACACTTAAGGGCAAGTGTACCCTTTCGCAAAAGTAATATAGGAAGGAAATCCAGATATTGAACCCAAGGGATTAATGAGCAATATGCAAGCAAGTACCGTAATAAAGAAATCTTTATGCTATTTAGACAGATCGAAAGAGTGCAAAGATTGCGATGTAAGCAGTAGTAAAAAGATGAATAAAAGAGAAATAATGGTTTTGAAATCAAGAGCGTGAAGCCTAGAGTCCTAGTTTCACTTGTACATTTGATATCCTCTAAATCCTAGTTCTATTCAATTTCGCGGTTGCTTTCTGAAAATCAATCCCTCTATTAAAACTATTAACTGTTTGTCAGGCAATTAATATTATTTTCCCCTGATGAATCCAATGTTTATCAGGCAAAGAGTTTAAGTGATTAGAAAATATAAAGAGCAAAGAGGTTAAATGATTGAAAGGAATAAATCAAGTTTGGTCGTGCAACAATTTAAACCTCGTTTATCCTATAGGTCTACCAATTAATTGAAGTACGGCCGCTGATCAGCTAATTGATTATTAGCATGTAAAGGGTGATCAATCCTAACATGAGATGAAGAACAATAGAATAACATTATTTAAATCGCAACCTTGAAATAAAATAGAATTCGAATTAAAGCTAAGACATAGCAAAAAAAGGTTTCTACTAATACAAGATTCACCATAACTCTAATGATAGAATTAGCTACCCATACACATAGATAAAACCAAAATCAACATTGGGAGATGCGTCATGAAGAATTAAAAAGAAGAAGAGAAGCCTCCAACTTAAACCCTAAGTGGAAATCCTACTCTAGAAATGTAAACCAAAAAGAAAACAAACTACTACAAGCTAGAAAGACTACGTCTAATAACTGATAAAAAGCTACAACTAACAACTGATGATGAGAGTGATACCGAGGGCCTCTATTTATAAGAAAAATAGGAGAGAAAACCCAAATATTAGGCCTATCAGCGCAGCTAGCACGGGCGCAGGGCCGGCCCAAGCATAAAGCGGCCCAAGCCCTTGCTTTAGGCCTCTCAAAAAAACAATTTTTTCTTTAAAAAAAAAGCCCACTTTATATTTTTTTATATTATCTTTTTGATATGTTTCATATATCAACAAACATAAGTTAGCCCATTTGGTATAAAAGCTTACCATTAACTGCAAGGTCCAGGGATCAATTCCTTGTTGTGTACAAAATAATTAATATTTTAATTTTTTAAAAAGGCCTCATCATAGAGTTTGCTTTAGGCCTCAATAGGTGTTGGGCCGGCCCTGCACGGACGTGCTTCACTTTAGCACGGTCGTGCTTAATTCAGTATAGGCATGCCAAGTTTGTAAATCAGCGTCATTAAGGCACGGGCTTGAGCACAGGCGTGCTTCCTATTATGTACGACCGTGCTTCTTTTAGAATGGCCTTGCTTCTTTGAGAATGACCTTGCTTCACTCTAACATAGGCGTGCTTCTTCCTGGCATGGCCATGCTTCTTCTTCAAAGGTCAACTTAAGACTTTTTGTAAGGACACGTTTGGATAGGTTGAACTGATAGGCTTGCACGGGCGTGCTTCATTGTGCACGGTCGTGCTTTGAGCTCCAGTCTTCAGAAAATTCCTCTTTTCAACTCAAAAACCTCCAACTTTTATTAATTGGCCATCAAGCTGACTTTAAACATCAATTCTGTAAAAACTTAAGAAAAAAAGTGAAATAAAATAATAATTATCATCAAATGCATTGAATTACAACCCAATTACCCCTTATACAATGCACAGAAATGAGGTTTATGATATCAAGAGGTGATTAATTCCTGAGAGTTAGATCTAGAAGAGGGAATAGTTAAGGTTAGCATTGGTTTGGGATGTGTCTGATCGTCTGATGGACACAAGTGTCTAATAACCAATTGTGAACGTTTAATAGCTCTAAGTGTTTAACGTCCCTTGAAGTGGTGTTTCAAGTGATAGAAGCTACCTCGAGAAAGTACCTTAACCGTGTCAGACTGTTTCCCTAGGAGGATAGTTGACTTAGCTTTTAGTACGATGCTTTTACACCATATCTTGTAACATCCCAAGAATTGAATAAGGGTAAAAGAGATATTAATCTTAGCAAAAAAAATTAATAGAGTGTTGGGGAGGCTTAGAATCGTTGACTTCTAGCCTTAAGGGTAATATATTGATCAAAAGAAAAAAAAGGAAAAGTTTTAAGATTAAAAATCTGTCACAGTAGCATGAGCACGCCTGTGCTGAAAGAGCACGGTCTGAGCCGCGCTGTGCTAACTATTGGCACGCCCGTGTCAGAAAATGGATAATTTTGACGCTGTTTGGCATGCTCGTGCTCATGGGAGCACACCCGTATCAGAAATCATGCGAACTTTGACGCTGATTGGCACGGCCGTGCCAATCGCGAGCACGCTCATGCTCTGTCAGGACGCGCTAATAATAAGTTTTAAAAAGAGGGAAACGTGGGTAACCCTATTTAAACCAATTCTAATACTCCTAGTGTGGCTACAAACCCTAATAACACTCTAGAAACTCTCATTTGCTATCTTTGTGGAATCAAGGTCTTGGAGAGAGTGAAGCTGGTCAAGAAGGAGCCTAAGAGGGAAGAGAAGTAGGAGATCTTGGAGGATTTTCTTCCCATGTTCATGGGAGACGCTTGGAGATTCTTGGAGGTTTTCAAGAGGTGAGTAAAAACGACATTTTCTTACCCTTCCATGGTGCAAACGAATTTGGGGAAAGGGGTTTGGTTTATATAATGATTTATAATTAAATTTCAATGGAAAAATACATGTTTTGGCCAAATATCCTATTTTCTAAATTGGGGGTTTTTATGGAAAACGAAATTGATATTTAATTATAATTTTTGGAGGCATGAATACCATGATTGAATGTCTAAACTATGTGACTTTTTGTGGTCTTTGATGATTGATTTGGCATGCTTTGTATATGATGTAATTATCATGAAATATAGATGAGTTTTTGGAATACCTATGTGATGTTTTGGCATGCTCTTATATGTTAAGTGTGATATAATGTTGACTTGACATGATGATTGTTGTATGAGTTATACCGCCTATGAATGGGGTATAGAAAATAGTTACATCGTCATTTAATTGGGATGTCGGAATATGGGTTATACCACCTATGAAAGGGGTATCGAAATAGTTACATCACCATTTAATTAGGATGTCGGAAAATGAGTTATACCGCTTATGAAAGGTATCGAAATAGTTACATCGCCCGGAAATGGGATGTCAGAAATATGAGTTATACCACCAAAGAATGGGGTATCGAAAATTAGTTACATCACCAAAGAATAGGATATCGAAACATCTCTTATGAAAAGAGGTGGGCAATGAGACGCCATTGTTGTGTGTTTATGATTGGTAGAATAAATGCATGAATTAATTGTTAAATGATGTTATTTGAATTATGTGGTGTGTTGGTTTGAATATTTTATATTATTGATATTATAGAAAATTATATTATTTTCGAAAGTAGTAGATATCATAGTTGTTTTTCCGATTACTGCGCCGGCTGAGAATAACACTGTTTGTGAAAATTATTTATAATTGTGTTTATTCACTGGGATTCTCATCTCCTTAGTAGTGTTATTTTCAGAGCAAGAGGACGATATTTCTAAGGTCAAGGAGGTCTCAACACTTAAGATATCCTCTTATTAGTATTCTTATAGCTTTGGTTAGTATTGTGATGTATCGGAGCCGTTTAAGGCTAGACCTTAGTTATTTCATTTTACGCATTTGAGTTTTGGTTAACGCTTTGTTTTAAGAGTTTTTGGATTAATTATGTTATATTCAGATTTGAGGATTTTATGATGTAAAGACCAATTTATTATTATTATTATTATTATTATTATTATTATTATTACATTAAGTATTATATTATGAAAAAAATTTATTTCACCATGTTTTGTTTCGGATTACTAATGTAACGAAGAGCGTTACACGATGTACACGACTTGAACGCAGGGACATTTACCCCGATCAAGTATGCATCCAGAGAACGACAGGAAACTAATCGGGCCGAAATTACATTAAGTATAAGATATGAGAATTAAGGAATAAATATTAACTACATGAAGTAAAAGTTTCTTCCCAAACTGTCCAAATTAAACAATTCAAGATTCAATATAATAAGTGGTACCTTGAAAAAAAACACATGCTCATTAACATTGAATCTCAAACGAGAAATTAAGGCTTTAATAAAAACATAAATCTTTAACGCTTAGTATATAGGGCAATTTAACCCTTAGTACTTGAAATTCAAGTTCACAGGATAAATACAATTTCAATGGTCCCGTCACTTTACATAAAGTGCCCAGGGACTGATAAAATTGTCGAACAAACATATAATTATCAGCACACAACTAGTCCCTATTGAGCTTCGCTTTTCACTAACAAACAACATATCTATCTGACAAAGACATGCATAGTTCCTAAATTATCATCACAAAATCAGTCCCTATCGAGCTTCGCTCTCCACTAACAAATAACACATCAATCAAATTACATGTACTTTATTGCAAGTTTATAACACATACAACACAGAATACATAAAAGATTGGCTTAATTGCACTTTTGGTCCCTCAGGTATCACGATTGTGCAATTTTGGTCCCCCGGGTTTTAATTGCGCCAATTGGGTCCTCCAAGTATCACGATTGTGTAATTTTGGTCCCTCAAGTTTCCATTGTGCCAATTGGGTCCGTCATATATCATGATTGTGCAATTTTGATCCCCAAGTATCACGATTATGCAATTTTGATCCTCCAAGTATCACGATTGTGCAACTTTTAACATCAATAGCCTACGAAGCACATGTGCGACTGATTTGGCACTTAGTGAGACTAGTTTGGCAGATTACGTGTCATTCTTATGTGACACTTAATGATGTGCATTTGATCATTAAATGGTGTGAGATGTCAATGATGTCTTATAAGAATGTCCCGTAAACTGTTAAGTTGACTTCACTAAGTGTCAAATCAGTTCACGTGTCCTATGTAGGCTATTGACGTTAAAACTTGCACAATCATGATAATTGGGGGACCAAAATTGCACAATCATGATATGTGGGGGACCCAATTGGCGCAATTGAAACTTGGGGGACCAAAATTACACAATCGTGATACTTGGAGGACCCAATTGGCGCAATTAAAACCCGGGGGACCAAAATTACACAATCGTGATACTTGGAGGACCCAATTGGCGCAATTAAAACCCGGGGGACCAAAATTGCACAATCGTGATACTTGGAGGACCAAAAGTGCAATTAAGCCTAAAAGATTAATGCGAAGAATAAGAACTTACCTTTCTTCAGTGAGGGAAAAGAGTGCAGTGAAGGAGAAAGTGCAAACTGACAGTGGGAACTTGCAAGCTATCTCTTTTGAAGAGAAAAACAAAGAGGAAAACGAACTGATGGTTAGATAGGGGGATTAAAATGTTAAACTAAAAATGTAGGTTCTGAATAAATACTTGTCTATTTTGAAGAATCTGTATGCAATTTTCTAATGCTTTTTGAAATTTTCTTCTGGTGCTATATATTGCATTTCTGATATGATGAAAGATCGATGATCTCATCTTCATTCATTTGGAAACTGCTACATATAGATCTTACATCTAAGCTTAACAGAATTGAGCTAATTCTACATCAAACTAGAAAGCTGACTAACAAAATAACTAAGCTACTGGTTGGATCTTGCATGAAAGTATCATGTGATACTCTACTAAATTGGCATACATATCGTTACATGTAAGGAGGAGCACACGACAGTGAGGAGTAGCAACCAAAAATAAACTGAAAATTCTTGTAAGGAGGAGCAACCAAAAATCAACGAAAAACAACCCAAAAAATAACTGCAACTCAGCCAAAAAAATCTTAGAATATTACAATACAATTCAGCAAAAAGAACTAAAAAATAACTCACCCAAATGGTTTTACCTAATTTACAGAGCAAATAACCCAAATGCACAACACAAATGCACAACCCAAATACACCCAAAAAAACGTAAAAAGATAAACCCAACAATTAAAGAATCAAACGTGATTTCCCTACCAATATCCAATGATAATTAAAGATAGTATCCGAGAATAGGAACAACAACACTTAGAAATCATTCATACCTTCCTCATCAATTTAAACACAACATGCTTCACTCTCATGAGAAGAACAAAATGTAATTATAAAAAATAGGCAAATCAACATCACACTTGACCTTTCAAACATAAACAAAATCATGATTGCCCTTCAATATCCAAACTCAGTAAGCCCGACCCGGAAACGATGACCAAAAGAAAATTTGATAGAAGATAATGTTTTGTGATGTAATGCTAACCATGTTGGAAATGCAATAATGGGGCAAGAGATAATTATCCCAACTTAATCCTCCCACACCACTTCATAAACCATACTCGTAAAGAACAACATGGATATCCAACAAAATATAATTGCTAAGACAATGTGGCTGGGTAGATTTCCTTACTCAACCCCAAAAACTAGCTCAAGAGGTGAGAATTGTCTAAGCATTATAAGCTCTTATGAGGCTTTATTTCTAGTCAATGTGGGACTTGGGTTTTTCCCAATAGTTAGCACATAAACTGCACATAGAGACTATGTGACATCCTCTCATCCACAATTCCTCATCTGTAGGATATTTATTGTGTAACAATCTCCAAACCAAAAAAGACTTGGAAGGAGGAATAGCATTTGACCAAAAGAGCTTCCCCCAAGAGCAAATTTGATGAATAGGATTTTGGAACTTAAAAGAGTCTTTTAAGGATAGCAAACCTGAGTCAGAAGACTTCCAAACTAAATGATCCTCAGCAACAAATTTGGGAATGGAAATCTGATTTATCTCAGCAACCAGAGAAGGAAATCTTTGATGCAGGAAATGAGGTATGGACCACTCACCATCATGAATAAAATCTTGAACTACAGCCTGCAAAGATGTATGCATCTCTGCTGGAATGTTCAGAAGTTCAACTATTCGCTTAGACAACCAATGATCACACCAAAAGTTAATTTTGCTACTATTTCCAATTTGCTAAGAAATACTATCAGAGACAGTGCTAACAAGCCTTTCAAACCAGACCAAATAGATGAATTAATATGATGCTAAATAGGTTTTCTGTAGCTGAAAACTCTAGCCCTGATGAAAGCAGCCCAATCACAATCAGAAGATAACAAATCCCAGCATAATTTTAGCATAGAAGCATTGTTAATTGCTCTAATAGATCTTAAACCAAGACCACCTTCATGAATAGGTAAACAAAGCTTATGCCAAGCTATTGTTACAAGTTTTTTAGTCTCTGTATTCCCTGACCAGATGAAGTTCCATAACCACTTATCAATCATTTTTAAAAGAGAAACAAGCCAAGAGTAAATATGAAAAGAGTAGATAAGCATTCCATGTATTACTGACTTCACCAACTGAATTCTCTCCATTATTGACAGCATACTATCTTTCCAAGCAGCAAGTTTAGCTTTCAATCTGTTAGCAAGAGGTTGAAGATGGACTTTCCTAGGCTTTGCTTTGAACAAAGGCACTCCTAGATAGACAAAAGGCAATTTCCCAGCTGAGAAACCCAAGTTAGCAGTTAGGATAGACAGTCTTCTAGGAGGAATGGCACCTGCATAGTATTTTGATTTGTCAAAACTAATAACCTTACCAGATGCTTCACTATACAAATGAAATAAAGTCATTAAATTGTCCAAATTCTTTTTTGTTCCTCTACAAAAGATCATAATATCATCAGCATATAACACATGGCTAGGAACCTGATAACCCCTTGGGCTTGACATTGGCAGCAGTTTGTTGTGATCAATCAACTGAGTCAAACCTCTACTTAGCACATCTTCTGCAATGTAAAATAAAAGACAGGATAGAGGGTCGCCTTGCCTAACTCCCCTTTTACAAGAAAAATAGCAAACTGCTTTGCCATTCACAGAAATTGACAATCTAGCAGATTGCAAAATCACATGCACCCAATTACAAAAAATAGGATCAAAGCCATATTTATGCAATACTTTAAGAAGGAAACTCCAATCCAAAGTATCAAATACTTTCTTAATATGAATTTTAAGGGCCAGATTTCCACCAAAAGACCTCTTATCCAACAAATTGATAGCTTCTGAAGCCACACCAATACAATCCGCAATTTGCCTTCCTTGGATAAAACCCCTTTACTGCTTGGACACAATTTTACAAGTAATGTTTGCCAGTCTATCTGCTAAGACCTTAGTGATGATCTTAAATTTGAAATTAGCAAGAGCTATAGGTGTATACTGCCCTATTGTATCAGCTCCAGGGACTTTAGGAATTAGAACCACCACATTGGAATTGAAATTTGGCAAAAGCCAACCTTATTTTGCAAAACTACATTATAAACATCTGAACCAACCACATTCCAATATTTCTGAAAGAAAAACCCCCAAAACCATCCGGACCAGGAGCACCATTGGCATTCATAACAAAGACTGCATTTTTAACTTCCTTTATAGATGGCAAATTAGTAAGCATTGCATTGTCTTCTCTACAAACACCAGAAGGAATAACTTGATCCACCAAAGCATTCTCAATACAAGAATTCTTAGAAGCAAACAAATTGGTATAGAACTCCAAAACATGATTCTCAATGTCTTCGGGATTATCTAAAATCAAATTATCTTTGCTAAGCATAGACATATTCTTAAAACATTTCTGATTCAAGTTACCTTATGAAAAAAGGAGGTATTACTGTCTCCAGAAACATGCCAATCCAGCCTAGCTTTTTCTCTCCAAAAATCTTCTTGATATGGCAAAGCCTGGTTTAAGGTGCTTTGTGCCGCTTTTTCTTGCTCAAACAGGCTATCAGAATAACCAAATCTGCTAATTTGATCTTGAATAGAGTCCACAGCTTGATAGGCTTGATCTACTTTCAGGTGAACATCTCCAAAGTGCTCTTTATTCCACACCTTCAATTTGTCTTTTAAGTGTTTCAATTTCTGGCTCAAAATATACATAGGGCAGCCAATAACCATTTGTTTCCAGGAATCAGCAACCAAGTTATCACAATCTGGATATGCAGACCACATTCTAAGAAATTTGAATTAAGATTTATGAGAAACCACATTTTTCTGAAGATTAAGAAGAATTGGATAATGATCCGATTGGCTTCTAGTCAAATTGCAATAGATAAATCGAAAAGATCTGTTACACAAAAAACAAACGGTCGCCAAAACGGTCGCAACAAAGTAAAAAAAATTGGCTTTTCTAACATTCCATTTAGCGACCGCAGTGGCGACCGATTAGTTTGCGACCACCCGCTTCGGCCGCTAATTTGATTGCCACATAATAAATCGCTACCACTTTTGAAACTTATAGAGGCAGTCGTTAATTCGGTCGCTAATAGCAACCAATATGGATCGGTCACTAATTTCGATGCTTATAGGCGCATTTCTAGTAATGGTCCAATCATAATATTTGAGACTAAAAATTATAACTGTTTACCCATAAATAAAAGTTGTTTTCTAGCGGAGCCGACGGATATTCCTAGAAGAAAGTAATATTTAAGAAGGAAAGACTTTCCAAAGAAAGATTCCATACACATGTGATTCTTTTGAAGAAGGACAAATTTTTAGAAAGAAAGATATTTCCAATAACCAGGCGTTTGAATTCGTTAATATTTTATTAAATACCATGAAAAAGAAGTGGAATAAATTTTTTGATATGTAATCCTTACTATTTCTCAATGTTTTTAAAATCAGACCGTTCATTGAACCGGTGAAGGCACGGGTTCACGGTTCAATGGTCCAACCGTGGTTGAACCAGTATTAATTAAATAATATTTTTGAAAATTTTAATATAATATATAAATCAATATGAAACAAAAATAACATTCAATACTACTTTTCAATACTACCCATTCAATACTACTCTTCACAGGTTGACAAACAATTGAATGGCACGACATTAGACATACAATTAAAAGGCATTAAACATACAATAAAAAGAAGTTATCCAATGTTAACAATAATAAGTTGCTTTAAAACATTCCATTCTCATCTTTCTCTTCTACTCAGAACAACAATAATAAGTTGGTTTCCTGACCATTTCAAATACTAAATGAACAAGCCAACTAATGTGTATGGGGCACGAGCTCAGCCAGAGACCAATCAGCAGAAAACAAAGAAGGGGAAAACAAGTCAGCCAATAGATCATACCACTAAAAGATGGATGTGCAGACTTGCCATTCGATGGATACCGTAGTATCGGGTGAACCATCGGTTTTCACCGGTTCCAGCAGTTTCTTACCGGTTTTTTCAATGAACGATTTTGTGGGTTACCGGACTATAGGTCAGTTCCCGGTTCAACCTGTCGAACCGGACGGTCCGATCCGGGTTTAATAACCTTGCTATTTGTAGAAAGAATACTTGTATTATTTTTGGTTAGTGGCAACTTGAGTATCCTTGCATTCACTAGTATTAAAATTTAATTCGTTATATTTTATTTTTCCAGAGCATTATACATTTTCTATACATTCAACATAGGGAAATTGGTGGCTTTTAAAGTGGGTCAGGTTTATTATTTGGAGATAACTTGAAGAGTTGGATACTTGAAATTGTATTTGCAATCATAAGGTTGGATCCATTCATCTTGCGTCATGGTTAGGGCTAGCAATTAGTTAAGTTTACCAGAGCTTGGTTGGGCTCAAGCTCAACTTATTAAGAAAACAAGCTTATTTTAATGGCTTATACATTCAGTTCACTACGAGTTAATTCATTACTGTGAACACCCAATTTTGTCCGGTATTTTTATTTCCTTTTTAATCAATTATTTAAATATAAAAAGAAAAAAGGAATATCAAAATCAAAAAAAAAAAAATCCCTTTGCTCATGTTTTGGCCCACTTGCTTAATCTTTATTTTAGCCCATGTTGTGACAAGTTTTGATTGAGTCCATTGTACAACCGCATTGAAAAAAAGAAGCAAGGCTTTTCCTTCTGAATGCTAATTAATTTTTTTTTATTTTTTTTATTTCATTTTTTTTCCTTCTCTGCATTCTCTTTCTCCCACCCCACGTACAGTGGCTATCCCCCATAGCCTTTCTTCAGCTTCATCAGCCTTTCTTCCATTCTGGTCCTTCCCCTTCATCTTTTCACTTTAACCATCATGCCTCCAAGCAAATCTTGAACACAGCAATAAAGCACACTCAGATGGGCACCGTCAAAAAACACTCTCCCACATGCCTCAAGAAATCAGAACCCATTTTTTGTTAGTGTTCAGAAGTTGAAAAGGGGTGGTGCCTAGATCAGAGGAAGAAGATGCATAAATGGTGATTGAGAAGACTAAAGCAAGATTTAATCCCTGCAACACTCCAATTGATCTGGTCCCAAGGTGAGAGCAGAGAGTTGACATTCAATTTTCCTCTATAAATACCAAGCAGAAAACACAGTGAAGGGACCGAAAATTTTGGGGAAGAAAAAAAAGCCATCATCTTCTGACCTCCCCTACATAGCTCCAGCACCACCGCAGCACGGCCATCCCTGCACCCGCGACCACCGCGTCGCCTCCGGACCAGCACCGCCGTTCAGCCACTCGAGACCTGCACCGCTCCGGACCCGAGATCCCTTCGTCTCCCCCCAAGCACCGCAAAGCCACCCAGCTCCGTTCAGACTCCCAGGCCGCCGCTCCTTGCTCAGTTCACCGCTCCCCGCTCCAGTCACTCACCGCACGCTAGGCAGCACCACTACGAACGGCCCCTCTGCCGTTCCAGACGCGACACCACCACCTCTCCACCGTGACCACTGTTGTCCGCCTCACCCACATCGCCGCTGCCGCCGAGACACTGCTGCTGCAACTCCCTCCCCACTCCTCTTCACTGGTAACGTAAAAAGGGAGAAGGGAGCCCCTTTGTTTTTTCAAGCTTCTCTGTTCTCATTCTCTGGAAGCTTCTACCTTTACTATTGTTTTGTTTTAATTCATTTTCCTTTTTCTTGTTAAATATTGAATGGTAAAATGCTGATGATGGGTATGTCACGGTGCTTAAGTGGGGAGCTACGTGAATCTTGTTTGAAATAGGGAGTTAGCGGGCTGACAGGGGTAATTTGGTGCTGGACTTTTTTTTGTTTTAATTTTGAAATAAAGCATTTTCTAAAAATAATAAAAATAATAAGTCTTTCCGAATTCACGCAACAATTAACGACGTTGATGTATGAATTTTCATCCTCAAGTGTCGTATAAATTGAAAGGGTTTATCGTGTAGCACTGTTATCTTGAACCCTGTGCAAGAGTAAATTTTTTTTTTTTTTAAATAAAATCCCTTTTCAAAATTACTCTTTAAATCAAATCTTTCCCTAAAATTAATATCAATCAACCAATCAAGCTTTTTCTACAAGAACTACGTGGCTTTGAGTTTTCCATCGCATCCGGGAATACGTAGGAGCAGGATAATCATTCTGTCAAGCCAAAATTTTATTTTCTTCTTTTTGTGTTTATTTTCTTTTTGTTTAGTTTTAAAAACGGGGTAAAATAATAGTTTCAAAGGTTATTAATTTTTTTTGCACGATTAACTTGAGGTACCGTTCTTAGAACGGGCGACGTAGGGTGCTAACACCTTCCCTACTCTTAACCGACTCCCGAACTCAAATCTCTATCTTTTTTAAAGGACCAGTTTTCCTTAAATAATTGGGTTTTCCAAAGTTTTCCCAAATAAAAATCTTGGTGGCGACTCCTCTGTTTTTTTTACCCTTTTTTCGCGGCGTCCGGACGGGACGGTCGCGACAATTACCAGCTTGAGCACTCAATGAGCCATCTCATAACATAAAGAAGACAACCAATCAACTATTCAACTTACGGGTGTGAAGGGTACCATACATACAGTGTCGACCCAACACTTATTGAAGCATAAAACAAAATTTGTGGTGAGACTTTTTTAAAAAAATTAACCCAACAATTTTCTCATATTCTTATACAAAATTAATTATTTTGTGCAAAATGAGGACTTGATCCCTAGACCTTGCAGCTAATGATAAGTTTTTATATCAAATGGGCTAATTTATGTTTGTTGATATACCAAACATAGCAAAAACATAATATAAAAAGAGACAAAGTGAACTTTTTTTAAATAAAAAATTGTTTTTTTGAGATGCCTAAAGCAAAGGTCTCACTTGCTTTATCCTTGGACCGAACCTGCATACATATGATAGTTAACTACTGGATCATAACAAGTTTTGAGTTTTAAGATTATTATTTCATTTATAATGGAAATGGGGAACCACTTGACTAAACAAAGCAACAACAACGAAATAATGTAATTGTTAACTAATAAAAAGGTTTTTGTATATAGTTACAGCCGCGTGGCTTCGGTCGTTGGCTCCCCTATCATCAGGTCACCAACTTCCCGCTTGACCTTCTGGTGTACTGGACATGCATCAACCCCATATGAAATGTACTAATTTTATCAATTTTAATAACAAATCTGTCAAAATTTATTCTTTTTTTTTTCTATTATGAGCTTGGAAATATATCTTTTGATTTTAATATTGATCAATATAAGCTTTGATTTATATCTTTTGATAATGCTGTACTTCTCAATTATTATTTGAGTTTAATTGTTATACACAGACAGTGTAAAATATTTTTACACAGACATCCAATTATAAATTATCACATCGTTAAAAAAATTTGACTTTCATCCTAACTACCTTAAAAATCATCTATATCATGATTGATGATTGGTTATCTGTGTAAAAATGTTTTACACTGTTAATACATAACAATTAAACTCTTATTATTTTTATTGCTCTCTCATTTATATGCCTATAATATTTAGCCCGGCCTCTATGGTGTGACATTCTTTTTTAATTAGAATGGAAAAGCCTCGTCATTGCACGTTAAATTAAGTTTGCCTTACAAGCGACGTATTGATTCTCAATTTTCATTGGACTGCCTGATCTATTTTCAACCTTCCTTAGAAAATAAAATATGCATATTTACTTTTATTCGGTGATTAAAATATGCATAATTACAAAAACTGGATAATTTCACAAGCTTCGGAAGGGTCACTTAGTTGGGCCTGTACCGCTTCATGAAAGTATTACTTGCTGCAAGAAAATTATAATAACACCCTTTTCCATGAAATGAAAATCAAAGTCACACTTCAATGCAGGCCCTCGCCTAGTTGCCTTGTACCACAACCTTTGATGAACAATAAGGTTAACTAAAAGCCACAATAGAAGACGACGACAGTGAAGCGTATCACATACATTGACAGCAAGGGAAATAACAAATCATCTAACCACAGGGACAGATCT